>CM034154.1:656356695-658756695 GCA_019776745.2 Taxus chinensis
GAATGAGTGATTGAAGGATACTGACAAAATGGGATTGTTGTCTACGCTTTGGGAACATTTAAATGCCTAAATATGAACTCTTCTAAATAAACGCCAAGTGTTCAACCAAATGATACAACATGTTATCTTTTAAATGAATATCGTAATTGTATCTTACAGAAGACATGGTCATCGTCAAGAGACATTGTGAATGCTTCATCAAATAAAACAACTGTATATTCACCCCGATCAACTCACCTATACCAACATACGTGTGGCCCTTAACTAAACATTGTTATCCTCTTCGGCGTAAATTGCAACTCATTTAGAACTGCATCAGATTCTTTAATTGACTTCTAGAGAAAATGCTTTGGCTCTTAATTAACCTTGCTTCTTCACACGATCTGACAAAAATTTCTCGGTGGATACATGATCTCTAAAGGTTTGGTTCTGTTTTTTGTTAGATGGAATCATTGAAACAGTCTCTTGTGGCCTTGAATGTCTAGTGTGCACCATCTGTGAGAGCCCTTTTGAAAGGGGCTAACGGATCAAACTACCACATATCCTTAAAATCTGGTCCTTTTGGGACAAGGCTCTTCAAGACACACAGTGCCTTCCCTTCCAAAGTTTCTCAAGTGGCACGCAAAAATAGAACTCGTATTGTTATGCAAGACAGCGCTGCAGGGTCATATGCCACATCCCTAGCAAAACTGGCCTAGTCTGTGAAGTCCCTAGATGCTATCAGTAGAGACATCGATAAGCTCTCTCAGTACATAACCAATAAGGTTTTTTTTAATTTCCTTGTTAATCCAATCATACCGGACGAGAAGAAAAAGGGTATTCTCGGAGACATTACAAATGATGCCAAGTTTCAGCCTTATACATTAAATTTACTCTACATTCTTATTGACAAGAAAAGGATTGCCCTGATTGGTGAGATTTTCAAAGAGTTTGAGATTGTCTACAACAAATTGACTGACACAGAGTTGGTAGTTGTGTCTTCTGTAGTCAAGCTTGAGAATCAGATTTCTCTTGGTCCTTCACAAAATCAATGCAATGTTTTTTGTCGATTTAAGTCATATCTTCTGCTAGAGTGTTTCCATAATGCTTGCTTAAATCTGTTAGGCCACAATTCATCTATTGTTGCCCTGCACTCTTCCTCTGATAGAGGAGTTCAGGATTCTTCTATATGAGCGACACCTCTGTCAATCATAAAAATGTTTTAGCGTCCAAAACAAAAAAAACATCGATTCATGTCTTTTTTTTTATCATCAATTTTCTAATCATAACATACATGATTAAAATTATTGAAATTAAATCACCGAAGTTTCAGAGATCTAAGCGTCTTCAAGCCTACAATTGAGGACAAATGATATATTTTTCTTGCACTTGTGTCTGAAACATTACCTTCTTTGTCAAAATTCGGTTCATTTTAGTTGCGACTTTGACGGCCTGATTTGTTTTTCTATCGTCTTTGCAATTTATGGCATTTTAAGGTTTTTTATTGATCCATTCTTACGAAATTCGTGGCCATTAACAATGAAGATATTTTCCTTGAACGGTGCTAGTCGTCTCATAAGTTTTGCTGTTAATACAATAAAGTCAAAGACCTTTTTGCTTTAATCCCTCCGTTTTGCTTAGTTTCCCTGTTTCATGCCCTGTACAAATTAAAAAAACATACAACAGTTATTGTTGTATGGTCCCGAGCAATCTCTGTGCCCTTTAAATCAGATTTGTTCCTTTGATGCTCATATTAAATGTCATTCCTCGGCTTGGATTAATGTGGAACGCAGGAATCAGTTCAGTGAAGGAAACGTATCGACGAATCTTTTTGTGTAATCGTGGAGGCAGCGAATCCAGGGCATCGTGGAAGCAGCGAACCCAGGGCATCGTGGAAGCAATGGATCCAGGGCAGCGAACAGAGTGAGACCAGTAGTAATGGCGTCTTCGTGGGTTTTCAGAACCCCCGTGACGGTGATCAGCTGGACGAAGATCTTGCACCCGACATACATGGCATCCAGCTTCGCCTTGGAGGCCGGCGTGACCGCACCAAACCCTACCTTGTCGCCTTTGAGGTCGATAATGTTCAGAAACACTCCATTTCCCACCGCGTTCCCCGTTGTCTAGTACAGCGTCGTTGACAATGCCGTGCCGTTGGAAATATCGTGGAGCTTCTGCCTGTTAAGTAGTCCAACAACACAAGCAAGCTCATAGCTTTTTCCGCCTTTGAAGAACACACCTGTAAAGTTACAAAAATATCTAGGGCTTATAAAAATATCTAAATTCCGGCGACCGGTAAAGTTAAATCACCGGAATTTGACACTTCCCAGCAATGCCTTCTTCAAAGTAAACGCCTCCGGCGAATTAGTTTTGTGGTCAAAGAGTATTCTTTTTTGTTAAACTATTTTCATGTCAATAAATAAAAAGTTATTATATGTTAAGTCGTGTCTTTTTTAAAAATATAGTCCACAAAAAATTATTAATCACGTGTCAGTAGTTGTGTCATTTAATATAAAGTTAGATTAAATAACGGTATTGTTTGTCAAGTCTAAAACAACAAAGTTGTTTGAGTATTCAGGGTCTTTGTAAGTGTTGTCAAGTTAATCAAATAGATGATTTTAGGATATTTTTTTATTTTTTTAGTCAAATAGTTAAATAGTAAAAACAAAATTGCCTCACTTTTCAATAATTGGACGCATTTTCGCTTGTACGCGACATCCATCTTATGGGGATAAATTGTACAATGAGCTTCGTGGTGACATTCTACTGATGTAGCAACATCATTAACTGGAGGGCGGAGGAACAAGAGGTTGGAGGTGGATCAACAACCTCTCGTCAATCACCAACGACGGGGCCTCCCCAAGCTGTGGTGACAGTGTATTTTTGATTTTACTTTTAGTATTTAATTTCCAGTGTGCTTCTTTTTCAGAGTTCCTGTTTTGTGTGGTTTTAGATGCTGGAAAAGAGTTGTGTTGGAGAGCAGATGATTGTTAGTGATCCTCTGACTAATGTGATTCTCTGACTATCGTACTTCGTTGGAAGATGGTTCGCTTGTGAATACGTTCACTTGCAATGGTGACCATGTGCAACACTATTTAACTAACAAGATCCGGTTAGTAGTGTGTACTTCAATACACTTTACTTCTCAGTGTTTATGTGTGGAAATTTCACTTTGTGGGGGAGAACATGACACCAATGTTCCATTTCCATTATGAGCCTAAAATGACCAAATTCAAAGGAAGCTTTTAGTGGCAGTAGCCGTTTCTTATGTTTTTCGAGATCGAGTGGCATCAATTGACAACAGTGGCTACAATTAAGAACATTGCGATTCTTATAGGAAGTAATGTGAAATCTCTTCCCTGTATGTGTTCTATTGTTCAGTTTTGTAATAAGAGAACTGTGATTCCTATATTCTTCCTTGATGTACAAGCGTAGTGGCGAACAAAAGAACTAGAGTAAGTCAGATCATGGATCTTGAAAGGGTTTGTGGGAGGATCCAGAAAACCATATGAGGTGGGCAGTTTATGGGGCCCATTCACGTCAAGGTTTGCGGAAATCCTGTTTAAAACCATGGAAGGAGAGAGCCTTTCTTTTGATCAAGATCATGAGTCACATTGTAGGACATGTTTCACATGATTGATCATACTACAGTTGAGTGTGTGGATGTTTTTCTACCATGTTCGCACTAAGGGGGGAATGTTACGATTTATCACTTGTCTATTTAGTGCGTACATATAATATTGTTATATCAGTTGTAACAATTTTCATAATCTTGGTTTAAGTCTTTTTTATGATGGTTGAGTTTGTTCCCAACCTCCTTCGTGTACTAGGATCTTGACGTCATATATATTTGCAATTCTATGTACTGAATAATTACTCCATGCAAATATTTTGATCCAACTTCAAAATAAAAATATTCTAAAAATACAAAATTATTCAAATAATGTAATAAATAATTTTTTTTTAAAAATATTTATCAAAATATAAATTTAGGACCTACATATGGCTTGATTTGTTAGTTCCTTACTTTCCATATGTTTGTCACATGGTTTGATAGATAGTATATTGTATATACTCTTTACACACACACACACACACACACACACACACACACACATTTCACAAGGTAATTTGAGCATGATGCAAGACATACAAAGAACTCTACAATGCTTATAGACATTGGATCTCTCCTCTTACCGAGTGTCCATTTAACATTTAAGGGAATCTCTTATAGTATCATGTGCTAAATTCTTTCATTACGTAGTGCTCATTTGCATTCTCGTTATGTTTGTTTTTTTATATTGTGTTATATACTATTTATTTGAGACTAATGCAACTAACAAATGTGTTTTGTGCAAAAGTAGTATCTATTGCTCTATGTGCCTTTGGGATACTATCTATTATTGTATTCACTTGTTTGCTTGTATGTTTGTTTTCATGTATGTGGCCTATGAATATTTCTATGTGTGTGCAACACTTTGTTGTTCCTTGTTTGCGGTCTTTGTTGCCTTTTCTCAATTCTGTGTGTGATTATGCTAAAATGTAAAATTATAGCCTAATCTAAATGTTATAGCAACAATAAATAAATGTATAATGAAATACAAAAATAATACCCAATAAATTAAGGAATAAAGTATGGAACCTTAATTGCAAAGAGGGTTAGAAGAGCTTTAGCTAATTTGCAGAGGTTGTTGGACTGTGTTGCATTGGTGATTGATTGAACATAGATGGAAGATCGTCACACATAATCCTGAAAAATTATAGATCTGGAGGATTTGACTGGACATCAAATCCTAAAAAAGAAAGATGCAAAATGAGGGGTTAGACTCTCCTCATTCGCCACAATGGTGGACTTACAACTGAGTGTTGCACTACATTTCAGACCCAGTGTAGTTCTGTGTGCGTGTGTGTAGAATTGTTCCATAGGTTGCTCTTGTGCGTGTCACACTTGAAGTAGCAAGAAAGTAGCTAAATGTAGAATGTAAATGATGTGTGCATGGAAATAATAGACTCCCCTCCTATGAAGTGCGATGAAGAGGAACCAACCTTTGTCCCTTGTAATGGAGCTAGATGGATGCAAATGGAGCTCTTAAATTCTTGATGGATGCAACCTTAGGTGGTGATAGCTAGTGTTTAGTGCTTGGTCTTTTATTATGATCACATACCTTTATATTTATATGATTCCCTTATTTAAATTTCGTAATTAACCCTGAAATCGATGACTATAAAAAAAGATAAGATGCTAAAATCACTAGAAAGGACCTAAAAAGTGTGACCAAAGTACAAAGAGGACAAGGGCGCCCAGAGGGGACGGGGGAGCCTAACACTGGCATCCTGGCTGGGCGCCAATGTCCAACACGAAAAATGCCGCAAGGTGAAAAGACAAACTAAGCAAGTAAGAGTGCAAGACTAAAAGCATAAGCATAAAGCAAAAAAAGGTGGCCAAAGACATGGGTTAATAATTACTTTTCGTACTTAGGAATCATGTAAATAGTAGTATGTAATCATGACTAAATAATTACCCAAAGTGTGTGATTTTGTGTCTACATTTGCCTCCATTTTATGTTGGTGAGCAGAATGCTTGGTAACATAAAGTAGATAGAGATGTGTACCTGATATCCATATAGATTGATGTAGAAAGCATGCCAAGGGACTAGAAAAAGTGAGTGATAAAAAGATGGAGTGTGGAGACTAAAGATGAAATAGTGTTAAAAGTGATGAGAATGAACCTAGGGCTGAAACACATGTGTGAATGTGGTATTGTACATGTTGTTGGTGTTTATGTGTGTGATGTTGAATATTGTAGACACTTGTAGTTTGATCAATACACTATTATTTCTAATAGTGCACTAATTATTCTTCCCTTTGCAAATTGACGGCACACCGCCAATTAAACCTATCTAACTTCCTTCTCACGACATCTTTTTGGTCGTTTTTCCTCTTATAAACCACTTAAACAGGCTATTATAGGCTTGATCTAACTACATTAGCTTCCTATTCCCTTCTAGTTTACTTCTATTAGCTCCTTGGAAGACTCAATCCACTTCATTGGAATGATTCAGCTCTTTCAAAACCCCTTTCATAACCCTAATTACTCTCTAAGAGAGATTAATTAGTCTAACCAAGGTTAATTACCCTAAACATAGCCAAATCACACTTTGACGTACTAAAAGTGCTTTTTAGACT
This sequence comes from Taxus chinensis, assembly GCA_019776745.2. Lineage (NCBI taxonomy): Eukaryota > Viridiplantae > Streptophyta > Pinopsida > Cupressales > Taxaceae > Taxus > Taxus chinensis. Next base: position 656,362,861 of record CM034154.1, read on the forward strand.
TTAGCATTTGTCCCACGTGCACCCAAATCTCCCATTTTCCCAAACCAAAAACTATAAATAGGGCTATACCCCCTTCCTCTTTTCCTAAGAATTATCTCTTCTTCCTAGCATAGATTATAGTTTTTTTGTTTAGGCTTTATATTGTATTTCATCTTTTTCTATCGAGCTAAATAACATTTGCTTTTGTATTTCATAACACTAACATGGAGTAAAAGTGAAAGATCCATTGGCCTTGAAGCCATTAATGGGGAGATCATCTTTCTCTTAAACACACAACTGAATGCTTGGATCCTCTTAGGTTCATTATTTCAAGCTTTCAAAGAATAAAGGTTAACTTCATTTGTTTAGTTTGCATGTTTACTTCAAATTAATGTATGCAAAGAAGAAAACCTTGCTCATTTCTTATTACATGGTCAATTGATCATACTATTAAAAGTCCTTTGGAGTTTCTTTAGATATTCTTACCCCAAATTCATGGCTTTTACAACTTTTCATTGAACACATTTGGCACGCCCGGTGGGACACTTATGTCTATCCTCCATTAATGGAGGTCTTTTAGGTTTTTCAAATTTCATTTTCAATTTTTTTGGTCAAATCACTTGTTATTTCCTCATTTTTGTTTCTAACCCTAGATAAATGACCTTCATTTGCATGTATTTTGTGGGTTTGATATAAAAATAGGACACTTTTACTAACAACTAACTTGTTTTCTCTTGAAAATTTGAAAATCCGTGTTTTTTTGCAAGTTTTTCACAGGGTGCGCGTAGGTGTAAAACAAGGGGCGTGTAGACGTTGAAACCCCAACATGCACGTCGGATCAGGTGCGTACCTATCTAGCGGACTTCATCATTGAAACTGTGTAAATTTTATCTCTACAAGGACGTGCACGCATCTCCATAATCTGGGATGAATATTTGCCTCTCTGGCCGCACATGCGTAAATAGTCTGACTATGTAAAAAATTGACAATTTCCTATTTCATGCTTAGGCGCGTACACGTTTAAACCTAAGCGTCCATGTTAATATGTGTGTGTCTCTGTCATGTTGTAAGCATCTATGTTTTACTACATTGGGTTTCACTAATTTTTAACTCTAGGTGTACTCATTGAGTAGGGCACATATCCATCGGTTGGGAAGTGCTGGTGTCGGTATAGGCGCGCAGGTGTTTGTATTAAAATTGAAATTTTTTACAGTCTATAAAAATCTTTTCTTCTGATCCATTACTGCAGGTTTCTAGGACTAACAATTCAAAAAACAGTGTTTTTTCTTGGCATTTCAGTTTGCATAGTTAAAGTGTTTTGTTCTTGGCTTAAAATTAGCTTTGTAGAAGTGCGTATGCTCTCTCCTCGCATCTTCAAAGGCGATCTTGGAGATAAAAAAAATTATATAAAACTCATATTGATTGATCAAAAACACTTGTTTTATAAGGGATGAAGTAAAACTTTCATGTGATTTCAGTAGGATTTTTCACGTTGCGGATGCTCTTCCTTCGCACCTTTTGGTGATCTGAGGAATCAAAAGCAAAATGGAAAATTCTCTTTCTTGACATCAACCTATGAACTGGAAAATTACTAAAAACTTGTTTTCTATAGGACCTAAATGCTTGTCAAAGAAGGATGTCGAAAACAAAAACACAAACTATTATTACACATGTTTTTTACAGGTTGCCAAATGATGTGCTACTTAAAACCACATTAAGTTAAGCAAGATAGAAAACACACCATATTCAAAACATTGTATTGCAGGTTTCGGAAAAGGGTATGTCCCTATCCACTCAACTGGAACATAACCCCTTTGGCATAACACCTTAAGCTACAACAATGGGGGTGGTTCCAGGAACCCTAAAGTAATCCACCACTGAGTAACCTCGTGGATGAAACAGGAAGCGCTCTGCTTACCCACTTGACTAGTACACCTTGTGAGTTAGAGTTACCAGTTGTCCGTATGGCGACCCTAGGGAGAGCACACGTGGACGCACTAGTTGTCATTTGTGCTCGAAGGGGGTAAAGTAAAGCCGAGATACTCCCAAGATAGGCAAGGGACTATTTAGGTAAATCACGCTCACTTAAGAAAACTTTGTAACACCTAGGTGAGAGAACTTATTAAGGAGGTCATTTTGTCTTGGAGCCCACTTTACTAGTCCTTTGTTACGTCAAGCCATCACGAAGTGACAACTCATCTGGAATCTGAACCTTATTTGTCAAACAAGGCAAGGAACCCTTGTGAGTTTGATCTAAGTGTCTTTTCATCACGAAACTAAACTACGTCCTACTTTCGCTTAGTTTTATTCTTGTCTTCGGACGAGGTGAAACTTTTCCCAAGTGGCACTTGGTTTGTTTTCATCTTTTGATCTGTACCCTTGTATTCTCACCACCCAATTTTTTGGGGTGAGAAAGGAGCATACCTCGGGCGTTTTTATCAGAGATAGTGTTTGCCACTTTTTTATCCGTTTACACCCATCCATGTTTGCAGTTGGGTTGTTAAACGTCTAAAGTGTGCAGGTACAATTTTCATATCTTTGATAAAAGTCCTTCCATCTTGATTTCAAGTATCATCTTCACAGCTGTGAGTACAGATTCATCTTTTGTCTCTTCTCGAGTTGATAGTTTTGTTCGCATCTTAGACGCACAATCTTAGTACTTACATTATATTCTCATTTTGTGAGAAAATGGTATAAGTCCCTTTTTTGCGCAGTTACGCTGCTCACATGATTTGAAACTTCTTGCTATACTTATCATTTAGTTTAAGTTTTGACATCATCTAAGTCTTCTTGAAAAGTGTCGATAACGCCTTATCTATATCATAATGAGGTTGTCATGGTACTAACACCTTGCTTGCTCGGTTAATGTATCACAGTGACATTGTTACGTTATATGTATTCACGAACTTCCATTTATTTTTAGAAGGTTTGGCTTTCATCGACATTCAAACTAAGTTTTATGTATAGCTTGTTGAGGGACTGCGATGACATCACGCTAGTGCTTAGGCCTTGTTAAGGTCCTAACGGGACCTACATATTGATACATCATTGTCACTATTTATTTTTAGGGCATAGGCTTAGAAACAAAAAAATGAGTGATCATAACATTTAGGTGTGCATATAAGTGTTCGTTGATAAAAACAACTGCATAACACTACATATAGGATACAATGTGGTATAGTTCAAACATCACCTTGAGCGGCTTGCAGAAACCATACACTTAGGGGTCGCACTAGCTACATACCAAACGTCTGCTAGTAATACCTAAAATCATAAAAATGGTAGCCAAATCAAATGAGCATGATATAGGAGAAAACCCTTTCGAAACCTTCCCATTTAGTGGTCATAATTTAGCACCGCTCTTTTCTCTAGTCAAAGATACAGAGACGTTAATTGATCATAGTGGAGAAGAGTCAAACTCTTCCAGAGAACAACAAAGGTTAGACCTAAATAGATTTGATGAACTCCTATATTAAAATAAAGATCAAGTACTCGCAAGAGTCTTAACATTAGGAGCTAAACTTCCGCATGAGTGCGAAGAAGAAACAAAGGTCATTAACCCTAACCTAGGAGAACAAAGATTCATCTTAGACACAGATAACCCTTTTGATGTGGGATACGCTTCCACTTCTGGGCAACATAAGGCCACTGTCAAAGGTGAACCATCACGAAAACCTCACTATAAAGCTTCACGTAAAGAGAAAATTGAGCGTAAAGCTTCCCCTCCAAAATTTGATGAAGAAGAGGACCCCCTGGTTGAGGAGGAGATCCTCCAAAAGCAAATCTTGAAGTTGAGTCAGAAACTAGCAAACCTAGGCTCTTCAAGAAGAAACATATACAAAGACAAAGACAAAAAAAGCTTAACGAGTTTCAATTTGATCCACATATAGACTATGCCTTTAAAGCAACTCAGGCGCAAAGGCTAATGTCACCTACTAAAGAGAAACTCATTCAGGAGGAATTGAAATCTATGAAAGATACACTTACTACATTACAATAGGGAAATGTAGGCCAAAATAGAAAATATTCATATGAAGAACTATGTCCCTACCCCTTTGATAAGGACATGTTACAACAGCCTTTCCCAAAACACTTTACCATTCCCAAGTTTGATAAGTACAAGTGCAAAAGTGATCCTCATGATCATATAAAAGACTTCTACATGGCTTGCCAAGAGGTCGTGTATAGCGATAATTTCTTGATACGATTCTTTCCTCGCAGCCTTGGAGCCGTAGGATTGGAATGGTTCTATAGCACACCCAAGGGCTCCATTACAACGTGGCCCTCATTGGCGGAGAAATTTTAAGGCATTACTCCTATAATATGGAAAGTGACATCACAATGAACGATCTATGCAACACAAAACAAAAACCCAATGAGACATTTGCAGGATTTTTACAACGATGGCGTGGGTTAGCCAGTTGCTTTCCTTGTGCCTTACCAGAAAAATAGTTAGTGAGTATATTTGTTCCTAACTTGAACCCTGAAATAGCCTTTCACTTGCAAATGCATTGTGGTTCAAACTTCGAAGAAGTCATAGAGAAAGGCAGTCAAATTGAGAAAGCCCTCATTGCCAAGGGAATGCTTAAACCTGTTACTAAAAACAAACATGAAGCCAAATCCATAGACAAACCTAAATTCTTCAATAAGAATAAACATGTTGTTGGTGATGGCATTACAGACTCCAAGAGAGTCCAAGCCATACAAACAGGCCCACTCTTAAATATTTTGCAAGGACCTCGTCCTAAAGCGCCTACAAAACGTACGTTCACATCCTTGACATAATCCTTATCTACCATCCTAAAACAATTAGATGACACAAAATGGTAGAATATCCAACTACAACAGTACCATATCTGGAAGATGCTCCAAAACCTGTTTGGTTCAAAGATCATGAATATTGCGACTTCCATCGTGTTAAAGGACACAAAACGGATAGATGTTTAAGATTGCACCATTATATCCAAGACCTCATAGAGGAAGGGAAGATTGTTGTGGATTCTCCCCCTGAGTCCGGTAAAAGTTCAAATGAAAAAATGGGTATTTATAAGGAACCTTTTCCTAACCATGTGGATAAAAGAAAAGGAAACCAGATCAAGGGCAAACCTCCAACGACTATAGGAATGCTACCTATGTTTACCCTACAAATGATAGTCCTTATGATTCCCTCATTGGATGTATTAGCTCATCTAATGAACAGATCAATACCATCTGAATTTTAGAAAAGAGCTGCGTAGTAGGGACAAGACGGGCCCGCTTAGTCATACCAGATCATGTGCCCATCCCTCAGGAAGGCCATTATAATTTAATAGAGCAGTTAGAGAAAACACCTGCTAGGATATCTATTCTCGATCTCCTCAAGATATCTAATGCCCATAAAAACATACTATACAAGACTTTGCAAAATTCAGGGGTTTCCACAGAGGTAGACCCCACGAACCTTCAAGCCATGATTGCACGCCTAGACACCAATGATCATATTAATTTTGATCATGCTACAATCCCGCATAACAACCTAAAGCATAACTTACCCTTGTATCTCAAAGTGGTGGTTACCCATCACAAAATAAAAGAGTACTTGTAGATGGGGGATCTGGTCTAAATATTTACACTTTGAAGCTGGTCAAGCAGTTAGGCCATTCAGAAACAAAGCTGGGTGCTAAGACTATCACAATCACAGCGTATGATAATGAAGAAAGAGAGTCAGCAGGGACTATAGTGGTTCCCATGGAGGTAGGACCAACGTGTCATGACACAACATTCCATGTCCTTGACTTGGACCTTCCATACAACATGCTCCTAGGGCGCCCATGGATCCATGCCATGCAAGCTATTCCATCAACTTTTCATCAGTGCATCAAGTTATGTCATGAAGGGCAGGTGGTTACCATTTTGGGCGACCCGGAACCATTCACACATTGTAGGGCATTGCACAGTTTTTCTCGTGTAGCTTATGAATGTCCTTCTGCGGATGTTGTTGTCCCTCTACAAATGGAGGCTATAAAAAAATGAATAGATTCAGAGTCCCTCATGCCTTTCAATCAAGATTTTCCCTCATTGGTCAACCCATTTGCTTCATGGGAGGCAATATCAACAAAATAGGGCCCAGATAAGCCATTCACTCTTGAGCAGGCTCTGTTGATATCAGACTTATCAATATCCCCCAGGACAAGGGGTAAGCCTTATTTTTAGTTCAAGAGCACTTGCGAGCAATGTCCTAAACCATTGGAAAAATTTGTCCATAGTGGTCTCCTATCTGAGGAGAAAATGTTAGAAGACCCTACTAGCAGAGTGCCAGAAGGCACCATGGCTTCATGCAATCAAGCACCTCAGTACATCAAAGGTCCCCACATGATGTTTGTCATGGGCTATAGTGGGTTTGGATGTGGCGTTAATGCACAAGGCCGGTTGGAGCCTATCCCTATCCCTCATTTTAAAGCTGATAAACATGGCCTTGGAATAAGGCCCCATGACACTCTACCTTCTGAGAATGACGCCACCTCTTCTGAACGTGAGGACATTTCATCTCATTCTGATAGTGACGCGGATTCCCAATGTAGCCTTTACGAGGATCTTGCCTCCACAAACCTATTCCCAGATTCGTCAGTCCTTACCATATCCAAATCCATTTCCTTAGACAAATGTCAAGTAACCCTTATATATCCTGAACTCATAGATTGGGATCAACAACTTCACGTGCCCCTAGATTTCTTTGAAAATGATGAGGCATTTACAGAGTTCATGGGACTCAGGGATTTTATTCCGGCTGGAGACCACAAGAAAGGATTTAAGATTCAACTAGACACATGTGCCTACTTCGGGGAAGAAGCAGAGATGTGTGGATGGTTGAATAAGAAGGTTGTAAATAAAGCTACACCTACTTTTGAAAAACCAGGCAAGAAGGTTAAACGGAAATCTCATAGTAACAAACTCTTTGATAAACTTGTAGACGAACAGAATGAAGAGTCTAAAGATGAAATGATTTACCCCTTCGAAGATGATCATGAGCTACCACAAGAGGTCGATCTTACTCTTCCCCCTGATCCTACGTGGATGGAAGATGCTTCTAAAATGCTTGTTGAGGAAACAATCAACGTCAACATTGGCTTAGAGGAGAAACCTAGAATAATAAAGTTGGGAGTTTCACTCTCAGCTCAAGAACAAAAGACCTTTGTAGAGCTCTTAAAAGAATACGTGGACATATTCGTGTGGACATATGCAAATATGCTTGGTTTAGACCCAGAGCTAGTTGTGCACAACCTCGTTGTGCACCCAGATGCCAAACCAATCAAACAAAAGTTGAGAAAGATGCATCCTAAGGTGGCTCTCTTAGTCAAAGACGAATTGGAAAAGTTGTTAGCTGCATATTTCATTAAACCTATTGATTATTCAGAATGGATCTCTAACATAGTCCCAGTACAGAAAAATCCTATGGGCATAACAATCTGCACTGATTTTCATGACATTAACAAGGCATGTCCAAAAGATGACTTTCCCCTACCTAACATTGACATGATAGTTGATTCCACTGCTGGCTATGAAATGTTGTCCTTAATGGATGGCTTTTTAGGTTATAACCAGATACGAATTGCAGTAGAAGATCAGCATAAAACAACATTCATCACCCCTTGGGGAAAATTTTTCTACAAAGTCATGCCCTTCAGGCTAAAGAACGCTAGGGCTACTTATCAACGGGCCATGGCAGTTATTTTCCATGATATGATAAGTGACATCATGGAGGATTATGTTGATGACATTCTAGCAAAATCCAAAAGTAGAAAAGAACACCCTGGAGTATTGAGGTGTATCTTTCAGTGTCTACGAGACTATAAGGTTCACTTGAACCCTAAGAAATGTGTCTTCGGTGTTTTATCAGGAAAGCTCCTAGGGTTCATTGTTTCACAAAGAGGGATTGAAGTGGACCCTGCAAAGGTTACGAATATTATAGAAATGCCACCACCTACCACTCTCAAGCAACTAAGGAGTCTACAAGGGAAAATTCAGGCAATTCGTCGCTTTATTTCACAACTGGTGGATAAGTGCCATCCTTTTACCCATCTACTCAAGAAAGATGTCACCTTCAATTGGGGACCTGACTGTCAGAAAGCCTTTGCATTACTCAAGCAGTACTTGGCTAGCCCACCTATACTCATGCCACCTACCCCAGGTGAACCTCTCCTCTTATACATTTCAACTACCCAGTTTGTTATTGGAGCATTGCTTGCCCAATATGACTTAGCCCATAAAGAGAGAGTTGTTTATTATCTTAGCCGCACCCTAATCGCATACGAGTTGAATTATCCCCAAATAGAAAATACCTGCTTAGCGTTGTCTTCACATTTCAAAAGCTTCACCATTATCTCCTGAATAATAAAACTAAGCTCATATCTAAAGTTTACCCTCTCAAGTACCTTTTATCAAAACTGGCCCTCACAGGCCGAATGGCTAATTGGATCATTCTCCTGAGTGAATTTGATATTGAGTTTGTGAATCAGAAGTCTTTAAAAGGACAGGTACTGGCGGATCAGTTGGCAGAAGCTCCTCTCCCAGGAATGGAACCTTTATGCTTAGATTTACTAGATGCATCTATGATGTATATTGAGGAATCCATAGAATGGCAAGTCCATTTTGATGGATCTTTAACCTTCCATGGATCTGGAGCAGGAGTGGTGCTCATCACTCCAACAGGCGATGTCATCCCACTAGCATTCTAGCTAGGATTCCCATGCACAAATAACATCGCAAAGTATGAAGCACTCCTTGTTGGCCTCAAGCTAGCTATTACATGGAACATCAAACAATTGCGGGTCATTGGGGACTCTCAACTTATCATAAAGCAGGTTAATGATGAGTACAAGGTTAAAGATGAGAAGCTTATTCCGTATAAAAAAATGGTTGAAACTTTGAAGGAATATTTCACACAAGTCATATTTGAACAAAAACCAAGGTCGTATAATAGATTCGTGGATGCTATGGATACTATTGGGTCTCTCCTACGCATAACACCTGAAGAAAGCAAGATGCCTTTCTTCGTGGAACATTTACAGGTACCTGCATATGATATGCCAGAGTCATGTTTGACATGTGAAGTTGTTGGTCCTTTATCCCCTTGGTATGACCCTATCTTCCAATACCTACAAGATGGCACTCTTCCACCTGACATCACTCATTTTGAAAAGAAAGCCCTTATTCGCCGCATAGCCCGTTATACCTTCCTAGGAGGCACCCTTTATCGTCGTGGCTATGACGGGAATCTGCTTCGCTGTTTGGATGTTGCTAATTCTATCCACACAATTAAAGAAGTACATGGTGGTATTTGTGGAGCACATACTAGTGGCATGGTCTTAGCTAAAAAGCTATTGAGGGTAGGCTATTATTGGCCTACCATGGAATATGATTGTTGCAACTTCATAAAGAAGTGTGAACTATGCCAAAAATATGGAAATTTAATACATGCGCCAGCACAAGCCTTACAACCTATTGCAATGCCATGGTCATTCTCTAAATGGGGCCTAGATCTCATAGGGAAGCTCCATCCTTCTTCATCAGATGGTCATACTCACATCATCACCGCCACCGAATACTTTACCAAATGGGTAGAGGCTATCCCTCTTACCTATGTCACCGGTGCACAGATTTCAAAATTCATCATGAACCATCTCATATGCCGTTACGGGATCCCCTTGGCCATTGTCACTGATAATGGTAAATCCTTAAAAAAAAGGTTAAAACATTGTGTCAAAGCTTCCATATCCAACTTAAGTGGTCTACCCCTTATTACCCTCAAGGTAATGGACAGGAAGAAGCCACCAATAAGACCCTTGTGCGGATTATGGAGAAAATGGTCAGTAAAATCGGCCGTAATTGGCATCTACAGATATATCCCGCCCTCTGGGCCTACCGCACCTCCATCCACACTCCTACTGGTGCGAACCCATATTCACTCGTCTATGGCACTGAAGCCATCATACCATTGGAAGTGGAGCTTCCCTCCCTGAGAATATCCCTCAGAGACTATCTTGATAAAGATGAGGACTACAAAGTTGCTCGCTTAGCAGAGTTAGAACTATTAGATGAAAAGCGTATGAGAGCGCTCAATCACTTAAAAGTCTATCAGAACAGAGTATCTAGTGGGTATAACAAACACATCATTCATCGGGAATTTGATGTAGGAGATCTAGTTCTCAAAGAAAATCATAAGAACACCGTCAAAGACAGAGAGAAGAAAGGAAAGTTTGAAGCTAACTGGCTAGGTCCTTATGTAGTGATTGCAAAATATGGACCAGGGGCCTACAAACTTGCATATTCAGACGGTGAAGAGCTTCCGGAACCTATGAACTCCATGCACCTCAAGTGGTTTTACGCTTAGGCATGACGAGAATATCAAATAAGAACTAAAAATTAGAAAAACAAAGAAAAAAAAGCAAAAAAATGAAAAAATTGAGAAAACAGTAAAGAAAAAGCAGGTCGTCCTCATGTGAAAACCACGCAATTATGGCGCAGTGGCCAGGTCTTTGAGTGAAAACCAGTTTTTGGTGCTCAAAGAAGACTCGCCAGATGCAAGTTACTCTTACAGCAGGGCGGGTAATCATCGCCACTTTCTAGGTATGACCTTCTTTTGCTAAGTCTAAGAACTCTACTAGGGCCACCTTTGCCTTGCCATGATCTGGTTTCTTGGCTCTTATATCTTCATGGAGGACATAACCTTTGTATACTCCCATCCAATGCTGAGCATACATGCATCGTTGTCACCTTCTAATACATACACGCATGGCGTTCTGCCTCTTATATATTCCCACATCACGCTGGGGGCATCCACGCTTCTTTGTTCTTGTACATTGCTTTCAGAACATGATCTTGGAAAATACAGAAACATTTGAAAAGAAGATACACAAAACTCTAAACATCTGGAAAGTTTCCCTCCTCAGGGATTAAGCTACAAGCATTTCACAAACGTTATCTTAGGGAAACCAAGACAACAATAAATACCGTAGCTGTGAAAAATTATCTTTTTAGATAAACCCAAAAACATTAGAAAATATGTCAATGTTGTCCCGCAAAAACAAAGTAGTGCTTTAATTGCTTTTAGTTGTTGGTTTGTATAGTTTTGATGTACTTAGTCTGTTGAATTGTTGGTTCTTTAAATGGATCATTTGCTTATCTGATTTTGAATCTTGTTTGATTTAAATTATGTATTGCATTGCATACATTTAGGAACTCTCATGCTTGTGAAAAATTGTTGTAAGACTCTTTGCTTATTGGGTGCGTCTATTAAAGTTCATTTTTACTTGCTTAGATTAGATCCCCTTTTAATCTCTTGTTAGTTTTTGCAGGTGTTTTCGTTTAGTTGTATTTTGTTGTGTTGTTTGTATGTGTATATTTGTTTAGTTTTGTTAACTTTTTCTTGTATATTTTACACAGTTGTTTGTTATCACATCTATCATCTATCATTTCATCACATTTCTAACATCATTCACTACATCACATATATACAAAAATGCTAAGTATTACATCATGCATGTATGCTAAGCTAATCATCACATATCGTATCATCAATGGGGGCAAGAGGGGTTGCGCATAATCACAAATCTATTCCCCCCCACACCAATATCATCTAGTATTATCCCAAGTGCTAGAATAAAAACTCAGAAACAACTCATGAATCCAAAACATGTGGTGCTATCTACAGATACATCATTAATATGAAAGCATGAAATATACACATTTCTAAATCTAAGGTATGTCACATACATAAAGGAAAGAGCAATCATTCATCATAAATCCATCATAGTATGATACATCAAAATGTCCATATATACATGTATAACTGTCCAGGTCAGTACTCAAAATAATACATCATCGATACAATATGCCATAAAAAATGGGCATGCATCAAAAGAATCGAGCCTTCATCATGAGGCGTCATCAAAATAATGATATACACAGCTATACATCAAAATCAGCCTTCATAAGAGGCATGTATACAAGATATCTGTACAAAAAAGGAATATATAGCTCAACCATAGCTCTCGCCCTCGCTGGGGCTCCTAGATCCATGACCTGGTCATCGGAAGAGTGGCAGTTATGACGGACCTGCACCAGGGGTACCACCCTGCTATCTATTGGGCTACTGTCAAGTCGGTTGCCCTGGTATGGGCTGCCTAACTGATCTCATTAAATGGCCTGATCTACGCAACCTGGAACCTGTCACACTTGCATCTGACTGCTGGAATGATAACACTCGCTGATCTTCCGGAACTACCCTGAAGTAGGCAGTCCTATAATATAGAGCCTCACCACCGGATCTCATGGCATCCCGTATCAAATCCGCATCTCCAGAAGCGAGAGCTACCTTTAGGGTGGCATCTCGCTGAACTGTCACCCTGCCAATATCAGCCTGGGCCTATCTCAAGGCCGCGGCCTCTCGATCTCTGTTTGAGGTAATACCCCGCACCTGGGCCCGTGCCTGATCCCTCTGTGTCAAGTAGCCCTGGGCCTGTGTTTAGATCTGATCCCTCTGGGCCACAACCATCTGTACCTAGGTCTGAGACTAGTGTAGGAGGCTCAATATCTGAGCCCCCTGTGCGGCCATCTCTCGGATCCGACTCTACCATGGAACACTGTCAATGCCTTCGGTGGCTTGTGCCCTAGCATGATCCCTCTCCATTGTTAAAACCTGCAATTGGGTGTGTGCTTGATCTTGCTCTGCTATGAGGGCCTGTACTTGTGCCCTAGCTGTGTCTCTCTCCCCAACCACCTGTAACTATATGACAATAGCTACCTGTAACTATTGCTGAAGAGTAGCCCATTGCCCACTAGCGCTGCTACTCTCTGGAATATCAAGTGGTGGGCCCTACTCTGGAAGTACCTACTAAAGAGGGGTGTATATCCCCGCTGGAATGCCTACTGGGGGCAACTCTATGTCCACTGACCTATATACATGTCTAGGCCTTGGCCTGGTACCCTGTCCCTGTGACTGCTAAACTGTTGGACCCTGTCCTTGTGCCTGCTGTGGTGCTAGACCCTGTCCCCTGCCTCTGACATATAGGTGCGTGTCGGGCCCACCCTCATCATCATCATCACTGTGAGCACCACCAATGGCTCCACCCTCGTCACCACTAGGAGGCCCTACTGGAGGAGCTCTCACACCGACATTATAAGTTGCTCTAGATACAATCAAACGACGTGGAAGTACACCATGATATCAGGGCCCATACTCAGGAGTAGTACCAGGATCTCTAATTTGTCTGAATGGCACCCAAATAACAGGTGCCACATGTTGGAAACTGGCTAGTGCTCTGTCGCGAGTAATCAATGGCCCCATGTCAAAATGCTCTCGGGCTCTGCAAGCATACCATATATCTGGCCTAGGAACATCCTGGGTAATGCTGAACTACCTCTGGCACTGATCCACCCTGTATATCTCTCACATATAGCTGCGGCTGCCTAAAATGAAATGCTCTACGGTGGTGGTACTGAGCTCTAAGTCATCCTTGGGCCACTGGAAATGTCTATAAGGCCTCCAAACGATGGAAGCCTACCTCAGCTCATCCAACTCACACCGATAATGATATACGACCCCCATGTTGGGTTGCACATCGTCCCCTGCTAGGACCCAACCCATCATCGATGGCTTGTCAGGAGCCCGAACTCTCAGCACACCTAAAGGGTGACTAATGGCGATATGATCCCATGCCCAAATCTGCAGGAGACGAGTAAGTCCTACTGTCTTCTGACTGGTAGTAAGTAATCAAATGCAGATCCCAGTATAGATGGGCTAATATACACTGACCCTAGCAGTAGGTCTCTCCCTCCACCAAACCAAGAATCACTCCTAAGAGTCCAAGTGGAAATGAAGTGCCAGTCTTGTCAGGGAGTAAAACTCCACTGACAAAAGCCATCATGTAAACCACTACTCGGTCTAACTCTTGTATCATTTATACATCGAGATAATCTGATGGACATCCCACCTCATGGTATAGTAGGGACGTCGAATAAATGTATAATATGTAACTGAATATCGGTCCTGCGGCTCGTAGTCTAGATGAGCTAGCCCTGAATGGGGACCCGCATGATGCGCCACACGTCCTCCAGTGTAATGGTAATCTCCCCGGTCGAGAGCTGGAAACACTGACTTTCGCTATGCCATCTCTCTGTTATGGCTGTCAAGAGGCCATGGTCCAATGTAATCTATGGCATCTCCACCACATGAGACAATCCTATCACATGCAAAAGGATTTCCAAGGTCGCTCTATCATCGTCATCAAATTGCGCCTCTATAATAACTAGCCGACCGTAGCACTTGCGCGTCTGCAGAACATGTATTATACGTTGCAAAATCAACACAAGTGTGAGGTACTTACTTATTTCTAAGGAAAAATTCTTCTTCAATATCATCTAACTCACTAATTATTCTTTTCTTTTGAACTAATCTCATCTATATTCTTCTACACTTGGCTATTTTTTTAGCCAGTTGTCTTTTCCCCTTCATTTAAGTGCCTACGCGCCTCCTTCGGCACCTACACGCCCTAAACAACACATACACGCCCTTACAGACGCATACATGCACTAACTCTTTTTCCTCATTTGGCGCAAGCCACACCGAACGCATACGCACCCAGTGTGATGCCTACGCGCCTGTCATGACGCGCACGCGTATGCGTGACTGTTCTAGCCTAGCCGATGCATATGTGTCCCTCTGCCACTAAAATTCTTCCTACGGGTACGCGTCCATGTACCAGCTTCTTCCTACAGGTACACGTGCGCATCCTTGCCCCTCGTGAATGGACGCACATGCGCGTCCATTTCTAGTTTGACGCATACGCGTGCGCGTACCCTTCAATTCGATTCATACGTCCACGCGCATGCATAAAAAAGGTGCTACCTACCCTAGAAAAGCCCTAAAAATGTAATAAATGTGTAATTAATGGGAGGGATAGACCACTCACGTAAGGTCCATCCGCTGGGTCTCGCATGAACTCTCAGATGTGATCCGCATGTCTCATCCTCCTCGGTATTCTCGCCATCTCACTCCAGGGCTATCGCTCTCGCTCACGGTAAAATTTTGCAAGAGCTCTGGTAAAAATAAATTGGTCGTGATTATTTTATCAACCCTGAGTGGGTATATTAACCCGTCGCGATGCTCCTGGGTCATGTTTTCTCCGACGTGATCATTAAGCCCCTTCTATCTGTTGTGATAATTATTTTTGTATTAAAATAATTATTTTTACTAATTTTCCCATGCTGGGGCACTTTGTGCCACCCCACGGTTGTTTTCTCCATCACACTGAAATAATTTACGCATCTTTCAAGGGCCTTTTCTCGCCTCTTCCTCTATTTTTCATCTATTTTCCCTCATCGGGGTAATTATTTTTTCATTTATTTTCAATTAATTATTCTCGACCCATTTTTCTTCTTGTGGGAATATATTCTGGCTTCCTGACAGCCCTGCCTTCCCACTATCGCCCTTCTGCGTAATTTTAGAAGATCTTTGATCTTTTGAAATTCTTCTGACTGATCAAAAAATTCAAAAAAATAAAAAAAGATCAAAAAATCAAAAACATTCAAATACTTCAAAATTGCCTCAAAATTGGTTAAATTGTTCATCTATGGCTGAAATCTGTGTCTCTTGCATGACACTCATCCCAGATCTTGCTGATGTTTTCAAAAATTTTCGAAACAACGACTCGCGCATCACCAAAATCTTCAATCACCTACATAAGCTATGTTGCTTACTTCGTCTATACTTTGGGGCACTATCAGTTTCCTGGTACTGTTTTCGTCGTGCACATTACTTTTTCGCGGGACCCAAGTGTCCTCCATCTTTCCGTTTGCATAATACACCTTGCTTAGGGCATCATTCCTCACCCTTGTCGTTTATCAAAACATTTAGGATTTCATCTCGATAATAAAATATTTGTGCAACTATCTTAAACATTATTGGTTTAAGTGTGTGTGATTGTAATTATTTCCATGTCAGGTGATTTTGTTTATTTCTCGTATTGCATTGCATTCGTGTATGTTGCATGGAGTTAGCCATTTTTAGCACAGGACGGTTGTTTGTATCTTGTCTTTTCATGTCATTTTACGCTTCCGTCACATGCTCACATTTTAATAAGGACCCATGAGGAGGATTTTAAGTATTATGATGATTAAATATTGTTAGCAATTGATTTGCGGATAGCTCAATATCCCTTTTTTCTAAGTTTCTCATCTTCTCTGTCCACTTCTCTCTCTGTTGTTTTCTTTTTCGATCGTCGATCGAGTTTCTTTGTCACCCCATCGACACTCGAGGGGACATTCGTCATCCTTCATCCTATTAATTTTTCTTCTACCCCTTCAAAAAAAATTCTACTTGTTTGCGTTTGTCTACTTTCTTTGAAGTGACGTAGCTTACGTCACCTCAAAGAGGGGCAAATGTAGACACATGTAGTTTGATCAATACACTATTATTTCTAATAGTGCACTAACTATTCTTCCCTTTGTAAATTAACAGCACACCGCCAGTTAAACCTATCTAACTCCCTTCTCACGACATCTTTTTGGTCATTTTTCCTCTTATAAACCAATTAAACAGGTTGTTATAGCCTCATTCTAATTAGATTAGCTTCTTATTCCCTTCTATCTTGCTTCTATTAGCTCCCTG
Organism: Taxus chinensis; assembly: GCA_019776745.2. Taxonomy (NCBI): domain Eukaryota; kingdom Viridiplantae; phylum Streptophyta; class Pinopsida; order Cupressales; family Taxaceae; genus Taxus; species Taxus chinensis. The sequence continues at coordinate 656,379,485 of CM034154.1, forward strand.
AAATATCAGTCCACTTTGTTGGATTGATTAAGCCCTTCAGAAACCCTTCCAGAACCCTAATTACTCTCTAAAAGAGATTAATTAGTCTAAACTAGGTTAATTACCCTAAACATAGTCAAATCACACTTTGACTTCGTAAAAGTGCTTTTTGGACTTTAGCCTTTGTCCCACATGCACCCAAATCTCTCATTTCCCCAAACCAAAAACTATAAATAGGGCTATACCCCCTCCCTCTTTTCCTAAGAATTCTCTCTTCTTCCTAGCATAGATTTTAGTATTTTGTTTAGGCTTTAGATTGTATTTCATCTTCTTCTATTGAGCTAATTGCGTTTGCTTTTGTATTTCATAGCACTAATATAGAGTAAAAGGAAAGATCCATTGGCCTTGAAGCCATTAATGGGGAGATCCTTTTCTCTTAAGCACACAACTGAAGGCTTAGATCCTCTTAGGTTCATTATTTCAAGCTTTTAAATAATAGAGGTTAACTTCATTTGTTTAGTTTGCATGTTTATTTCAAATTAATGTATGCAAAGAAGAAAACCTTGCTCATTTCTTATCACATGGTCCATTGATCAGATTGTTAAAAGCCTTTGGGGTTTCTTTAGGGATTCTTACCCTAAATTCATGGCTTTTACAACTTTTCATTGAACACAAATACAGACGGACCTGTAAAAGAGAAGATGATCAAATAGTCAAATACGCATGTATATGTATAAAAAACATGTAAGGAAGTATGTAAAATAAAATGTTGAAAATGTGAAAAAGGAACATGTGCACCTGATCCGTAATGAGGAAAGAGTGTAGAAAAGATCTAGTAAATGATGTCGATTTGCACAAGTTTTTTAGGCGATCTCACGCCAATCTCATGGAAGAAGTGTAGGGAGAAATTTTTTGGTGTCGACCTCTAACCTTTAACTGCTTCCCATGGTATAAAACACCGTTGCAGATGTTGTGTACAAGTGCTAAAAACTATCTACCCTATAAAAGTCATTGTGTATGGAGTTTTGTAGATTGTGATGAACTACCAATCGTTGTGTGATATGACCCCTGGTCTCAGGTAATCCAAGAAAGGCCGTTGTGTGATATGCCCCATGGTCTCAGGGAATCTAGGAAAGGTCGTTGTATCATGGACCCAAGTCTGATTCTGAGCCCTGAAATCTAAAAACTATAATGTACCAGTACTATGTTGTGTATTGTATATCTATGTATGGGGTGACTAATTCACCTAAATGATGCCCCCCTCATTTGGGGTGTATGCGACGCCGTTGAAGGAGTATGCTGCCCAAAGGAGGACTGACTGTTGAAACTGTGACCTGCAGGGGGAAGGGGATGTGCTTAGTAGAAACCAAAGCACATGCAAACAAGTGGTTGGGAGACAAGTGTTAGTATAAGTAAGGACAAGTAGGCATTTATAAGACAAAGTGTAATCTAAATGAACAATGTGTAAGCTAAGACGCAAGTAGAAGACAATGTAGACCGCGAAAAGAGGGTTGTAAAAATGGGACACCACTCATGATTTCGCAAGACACTCAAGGCCGTAGTGGCCTCAAACAAGTGTGCACACAAGACAAAGGGGAAAACCCGCAAACAATGACATACAATGATAAGCAAGTACAAACAATATAACAGATAACCATGGTGGCAAAAAGTCCTGTAAAACAAATGTTGCACATGAAGCACTCGTTAGCATGTTAGAAAGATAAAAAGTATGTCAAAACATGTATAATATGATAAAGTGGTGTGTTATGAAAAAAATGAAACAATAACACTTGTAGTATACGAAAGTGGATGCCCCTAGGAGACGATGTGGGAGTGGTACGAGGTACTGCGCCAAGCATTCATACTATGTGTAATGGACCTGTATAATCTGCAATCACAACTAGAAAGAAAGGTGAACACACATGTGTGTATGATAAAGAATAATGACATACAAGATATCTATCTAGCATGTGTGATAAAATAAACATGTACAAGTAAATGTAAGCAAGAATAAATGCAACCAAGTTATGCAATATGTGGTGGATGAGGCAGAATGGAATGCAGTGTGAATGATAGGGGAAACGTGCCCCCGAGTGGATGGAATTGCATGCAATGCGGTTCATTTATTTATGCCCCCTCAACAATCAAGAATGAACCATAAATGAGAGTGTGTCATCGAGAAATGGTTCGAATGATGTGTTGTGTGTAGCGTGATGTGATGATATGCGACATAGAGATGAGGTGTGAGAATGTGTGATGATTTAGCCTAAAGTGTATATCAAAACAAGATAACAAAAGAAGTGATGATTTAGCCTAAAGCGTATATCACTAAAGGATGCTAGAAGATGTGATGATTTAGCCTAAAACGTATGTCACTAGATGATACTAGAGGAAGTGATGATGTAGCCTAAGGTGTATATCACTAAGAATGTCACATGATAGAAAGATGGAATGATGAATGTGTCAATGTGATGAGGTTCATTTGTGATGTATACCCTCAACAGTCCCGTATGGACCATGATACTAGAGTGCGTCATAGGGTAGTGAATGTTGCTGTTAGGTGTAGTATTTCTTAAGATGCATGACATTGAGTGGATTTTTGAGCGACTTTCCCAAAAGTGTAGAAAGACGATGAAATCCACCAAGTTTTCGGTGATAATGTAAGGACCAAGCCCTATTAGGTGTAGTATTTCTTAAGATGCATGACATTGAGTGGGTTTTTGAGCGACTTTCCCAAAAGTGTAGAAAGACAATAAACTCCACCAAGTTTTTCGGTGATAATGTAAGGACCAAACCAATTTGGATTAAATTTGCCTTTAAGTGGAGCTTCAACGTTTGTAATTTTTATGATTCTCTTTTAGAACAAGATCGTTGATGCTAAATTTGCGAGGGCGGGTTTTGTGGTTGTATGCGTGTGCTATGCAAGATCGATATGTGCGAAGATGTTCTAGTGCTTGAACGTGGAGGGAGTCTAACATTTCTAACTCATGTAGACAGTTTTCACGATATTCGTTGTCATTAAGTATGCCTTTAAGCGAGACCCATGATGAAGGTATCTCAAGTTCGAGTGGGATGACGACCTCAGTACCATAGACTAAGGAAAAAGGGGTTGCATTTTTAGGCATACACACACTAGTACGATAAGCCTAGAGGGTGTAAAATAGCTGATTCTGTCAATCGTCACCACTAGAAGCGAATGTATTGCATAAGATTTTGACAATAGTTTTGTTGGTGGCTTCGACTTGGCCATTACTTTGTGGGTAGTAAGGAGTAGAGAATGATTGCTTGATTTTGAATTTTGTACAATTTTTCTTAACATCTTTATTTTAGAAAGAGAATCCATTATCTGCGATGATAGCAGAGGGCACACCAAAGCGTGTAATGATATGGGTAGTGAGGAAACCAGAGATGTCGGGGCTAGTTACGCTTCATAATGGGGCTTCTTTGACCCATTTAGTAAAATATTTAGTGGACGTAATAATGAATTTGTGTCCATCTGCTGATTCATGATTTATCATGCCATTGAGGTCCAATCCCCAAAGGGAAAATGACCAAGTAGGTGCAATTGGTTGAAGATCATATACATGTGCATGATGGAGGTTACTGTGCTTTTAACACTTCTCGCAGTGAGTAGCATATTCAAGGTAGTCATGTTCCATGGTAGGCTAAAAATATCCTTGACGTAAAATCTTTTGAGACATAACTTTGCCAAAGAAATGACATCCGCACATGTTGTCGTGTATTTGGGAAATAGCAGTGGGAATATTGGCAAGCTCTAAACAACGTAAGAGTGATCCATTAAGGGCACACTTAAATAATTTTGTCCCAACGATGATGTAACAGGTAGCCTCATGTCGCAAATGACGAGCTTCATGAGGTCATAGAGTATCCATAATGGTTTGTTTATATAAGAAGTTATAAATGAGAGTAAACCATTCGCGATTGTCCTGACTATGCGTGATGGTGCAAGCTGCAAGAGGCAATGTGGAGATGGAAGGATGTCACAAGTGTTTGATGATGAAAGTTGCTTGGTCATCAATAATATCTTGTGGGATTAGTGACGTTGCACTAGCCATAACGTTTGCATGACGCTTATCCTTATGAGGAATGGAAGCAATAAAGTAAGACTCGAATGTAGCCAAGAGGTCTTTTACAAGTGAGTTGTATGGGATTAAGTATTCCTCTTTTATGTTATATGTATCATTGACCTGATTTATGACTAGCTGAGAGTCACCATGTATTCATAGATTACATTGTCTGCATATCAAGATCGACATTATAAGTAGTGAAATCATCACGAAAAGACTCAGAGATGGGGGAGGCATCGAGAAGGGGAGTCACAGCTAGCTGATCGGCTATGACTTGGTCTTTAATTGCTTTGTGCGGTATGAACTTGAAATCAAATTCGGTAAGGAGGATAACCCAACATGATAGACGTTCCGACAGATGGGTACAGGATATGAGGTATCATAAAAAATATACCTTGGTGATGATATGTACCTCATTGTTGAGAAGATACTGATGCAATTTATCTGCAACAAAGACAAGGCCGAGACATCATAAACAACGCCCTGATGACAAAATTTAAGTCGTGTATGTAGAGTAGAGGTGACCGCATGCATGGCATAGATCCAGGGCCACTCAAGAAGAATATTGTAATTAAGGTTATTAGGCATGACATGCCATGGAATAGTGATTGTAGATGGACTAACAGTGACATGTAGGTTAATAGTGCCTAATACACACTTGGTATGTTGTCAAAGCCATGAATAGAGACTGATGAAGGAGCTAAAGCACTTTCCGAAAGACCCAAGTGATGAAAAAAACCAATGTTACAAATGTTAAGGCCAGACCCATTGTCAACTAAAGCATGTTTGACCCTGACATTGTTGACACAAACCTGAATATACACGGGGTTCATGCTCTAACATTGCTTGAGAATGTAGTTGATCTATTGTGAAAGTTATTTGATCCTTATTGAGAGATAGGGCAAAAGTAAAATTATGGTATACATATTTGGGTGATGTTTGAAGAGGAATATAAGTAGTAGCTAAATACTTTTTGAGCTTATTGATACAATCAGGATGATTCTGCAGATAAGCATGGATAGAAATATTCATGATTAGAGAACCCTAGAGAGAAGAGGACCCTAAGAGCATGGAGATTGAGTTCGTGTTCACCAAAATGATTATGTTGAAATGTAAAATTATAGCCTAATCTAAATGCTATAACAACATTAAATAAATGAATAATGAAATACATAAATAATACCCAAACAACTAAGTAATAAAGTATGAAACCCTAATTGCAAAGAGGGTTAGAAGAGCCTTAGTTGATTCACAGAGGTTGCTGGACTGTGGCGCAGTGGTAACCGGCTGAACAAAGATGGAAGACCGTCGCATAAAAGCCTGGAAAATTACAGATATGGAGGATTTGACTAGACTGGGGCGCCTGAAGAGGGATGGGGGTGCCCGTGGGCACCTTGGTTTGCATATATGCTCAGAAAACCTCTTCTGAGGTGTCGCAAGAGGTTCACACTTGTTCTCCTTATGTCGCACTTGGATTGTCGAGGTCGCTATAAAACCTGCAACAAAGGATGCACCTGTAAAAACCTCAAATAGATATCAAATCCTAAAAAAGAGAGATACAAAATGAGGGGTCAGATTTTCCTTATCTACCACAATGGTGAACTTACAGCTGAGCATTGCACTACATCTCAAACCCAATGAGGTTCTATGAGCGGAATTGTGCCCTAGGTTGCTCTTGTGTGTGTCACACTTGAAGTAACGAGCAAGTAGTTAGATGTAGAATGTAAATAATGTGTGCATGGAAACAATATACTCCTCTCCTATGAAGTGTGATGCAGAAGAATTAGCCTTTTTCCCTTGTAATGGAGCTAGATGGATGCAAATGGAGCTCTTAGATGCTTGATGGATGCAACTTTAGGTGGTGATAGATAGTGCTTAGTGCTTGGTCCTTTATTATGATCACATAACTTTATATTTATATGATTCCCTTGTTTGAATTTCCTAATTAACCCTGAAAAGGCCGACTATCAAAAAGATAAGATGCTCAAACAGTTAGAAAGGACCCAAAAAGTGTGACCAAATTACAAAGAGGACAAGGGCGCCTAGAGGGGACGGGGGGCGCTTGGCGTTGGCTTTCTGGCTAGGTGCTGGTGTCCAAAATGACAAATGTCAAAAGGTGAAAAGACAAATTGAGCAAGTAAGAGTGCAAGACTAAAAGAAAAAGCATAAAGTAAAGAAAGGTGGCCAAAGGCATGGAGTTAATCATTACTTTTTGTACTTAGGAATCATGTAAATAGTAGTATGTAATCAAGACTAAATAATTACTCAAAGTGCTTGATTTTGTGTCTACAGTGTGTGCAACACTCTTGTGTCTCTTATATACGACTCTTCACCTTTTCTATGACTAACAAATGTGACATTGCTTGTTGTACTTGTATGCATTAATGCTTGTATACTTGGCGGCTTACATGCTTATTTTCTAGTATGTTTATTTTCTCTCTTCACGTTATGGATTCCGCCATGTAATCTTTTGCATGAATCAAATCTCTATAATGGTCACCTATAACCACCTTTAATGTGATCAAATGTTGACTATATGTATCATTCGACATGGACATGTCACTTGTTTGAGACGAGCAATCTATTACACATCTCACTCACCTCAAAAGAGGGGGCATTCAGTGGAGTTTATTACATGTATATCGATGCGATTTGGGCACATATACAACATAATTAAAAAAAATGGGATGATAGGGTGCATATACATAGGGAACAAGAACATATACAAATCAAGATCATAATTCACATATGGACAAAACCGTCTAATAGGGACAAAACTATTAGATGTTAATGTTAAGGATGGACAATTTCACCATAGGTAGTTTTTTCAATAGCAAAATTCAGAATTTTTGGAATATACATATTTTAATAAACTTTTATTACAATATTAAGGACAATTGGCACAATTAAGAGAATAAAATTATTCCATTTTGGTACAAAATGTGGGTGAGGGGGGGGGGTGAGGGCAACATGTGTACTTCATTCCCTTTTAGCTTTACACATCTTACACTCCTTTACATATATGTTATGGGGGCATGAGCCTCCTTCTATATTTAGTATTGCCTACTTGATACATTGGGACATCACATGGTGGGTGCATATGTATTCTTCATTTCCTTTCGACTTTGTGTTATTTCACACATTTGGGCCTAGATCCATCAACATCAATGTGGTCTATGGGTAGAATTTTTTTGGGATGATTATAAAACCTTATGACACTCTTCTTCTCACTCTTTTGGGGAGGTTTTGGGATGGTTAGACATCATGTGACACCCTTCCTCTTCTTATAAAGTTCTTTAAGGAGACTAAAAGGATATGTGACACCCTTCTTTGGAGTTTGATCAAGTGACACCCAATTCCCTTTTGGCTTCGACATCTCCATCAACAAATTAGGGATTGATCACTCCCAATCTTCCAGTGGCTCAATTCCAATCCATCTCTCTAAGAACTTCATCACAGAGCTTCTCTTTCGGAAAGACAAAGGGGTGTATTCATTCCTCGATTTGTTTACTTTTCTAATGTGAAAGTTAACATTTCAGTTTAGAATTTTCAAGCACACTTTGAAATGTGACTTAAAGTTCATTTTTTATGGACATTGACTACACTCTATGTTGCATGTTTTACTTTGGAGACTGTGTCAACACTCAAGAAAACAAGCGCCTCGAGCAAAGAAAAAATGTGTCTATACGTTCACGTATAGTTTCTTTTAAGCATGCAAATTTCATTTCCTAGCTTAAAGGGGGAGCAAATGTAAACACGAAAATTAGGTAATTTATCATTTGATAATGTTAATATTGGCTTAATCCCTAAATAATGACATGTGCACACATTCTAATATGAATTGTCTTTCCTTAGCCATATTGTAGGACTCTCTTCTCAATTACACTTCTTAATCACTCACAAAACTATTTGCATCAGTTCACAACAATTTACCACCTCCAAGTTTCATGAGTAGAAGTTTCTAGTGCCTCACTCCCTGCCCAAATGAGACTTCCAAATGCCCTGGTTTGAAACATGTAGTTTCATCCCTAGCCACCCATAAGTCATTTTATCAATTCAATATCTTTTTATGAGTCGGTACTTTCCTCAGAGGTGGGCTTTAATACAAAATTATACCTACGAACCCCTATATAAGTAAATCAAATGTATTGATTTACTCATCTAACACTTACATGCATTCCTTAAGCAAATTTCATTCCAAAAGCATTCAAAACTCTCATAAATTACCCTAAAGCAACAACACTCGTTAGGAGCACCCCCCACAAATTTGAAACACTCCCATCCAAGTTAAGTGTCTAGTTTCCCAGGTTGCAAGCCCTTTAAGCCAAGTGAAGCACAAGCATGCCACACCACTAGTAAACATTACCAAGTGTCCATTTCCAAATATAGTTGCATCCATATAGATATCACATCTTTAGGTGGAGAACTAAGTGTGATTTAAGGCCTCTTCGAAGTAGCCCCAATGTAGGAGGTGTACGGATTGTGTTTCAACCCAACCACTAACCTTGTTGCACGGGTTTCTTCTAGTGGTTAAGGTTTGAAGTTGTTTCAAGTCATATATAGGGTTTCACACATTTGTGAAACATAGGGTTTCACAAAGAACCATATTCTAGTTGATCAGACAAACACAAGAAATTGTAAAACATCAGTAGTTCATCGTACAAAACTAGTTAATAGGTACACTATCTCTAGATGATTCCATATATATCAAACAATTTTGTCACAGGTCAATTTTTACCCCCAAATCCAAAAACGAAACATCTTGAGATCATTTCTAGTTGTTTCATCCATCTGCCACTGCCATATCAACTTCTTGAGCATCCAATCAACTAACTACATTCCCTTTCTTGTGCCTTGTCTCATTTAGCATTTGTTCCAATCATTATATTTTACATATTGCTAAATATGTATATTCCGATATGAATGTTAATGTCAATTAATTAATTTGATTATGTCTCTTGTTTCCAACCCTAATCCAAAGTGAAATAAGTAATGCACTCATACACACACTTATTCATTTTTGGGTCAAGTCAGTATAAGAACATATGCAGTCAAACAAGAATGTATTTGCCTGATACATCAAGATATGGACTAACCTAGTATGCCCTAAGATTAGGACATTCATATGATTAGTCATTCAACAAAAATCCTCACATATGATGCTTTCTAACACAAAGGCTAGCTTGGCCAATCCTAATGCATTTTTTCTTACAACATAACAAAGACATTAATGATGTGTTTCTTCTTTGTCCCAATATCATAAAAATCATTTGATGAATCAAGTACATGGCAATCCAAGTCAACACAACAACTTTTAAACATTGATTGGATAAGAATATTCTAACATTTGTTTCAAAAGAGGACATGTTGTTATATACACAACAATTACTTCTCCCCTACATACCCCTACATAGTAACATGCATGCACGTGCGTGTGGGCCATCTATGTGTGTGTGTGTGTGGGCCATCCATATCACATCCTAGATATATCAAGTTCAAGTATAATGAAGCCTTGAGAAACCGCATATGGGTTGGAAACTGAGGTATCCTAAGAGACGATCAAGGTTAGATTCTCCTAATTTAATGCGTGCCATCCTCGAAATAACATAGCCTAATTCCAAAGCATATCTGTGATTTTTGTTTTCTTGCTATTTTGCACACAAACCAAGCAATTATTAAAGGTGTATTAAGGATAGTGTTCATTCTGTTACAAAAGGCCACCAAATTCAAAAGGATCAACTAGAGTTTGCAAAACTTGTTATAGGTGTAATATAATGGTAAGGTTAGATCCCACAAAACCTAAACCACATCACAAATTGCCTTTGCAAACACCAATTTCCAATTCTTTGATGTCATGTCATCTAAAGGTCAGATCCCACAAAGCCTAAACTAAAGTGGCAGATAGCCTTTACAAACATCTATATCCAATTCATTCAAGCTGTCATAATTATACTACCCTTAAAAGTTAAATTTATCACCAATGTCACAAACCAATGAAACTAAAAATCACGACCGTAAGAAAACCTTGGTACAATTTATGACAAACACTCAATAGTGGGAACAAATTGGAACATTGGTGATTTGACATAATAGAAACACAATTTATGAAGTATTTAAGGTATACACATGCATTTCTTTGTTAAATAAGATGGTGTTAAGAAACAAATGTAGCCTCGTACATAAGGCAAAACAAAGTTTATTACGCATCACATGAGAGCTAAGTAAGTTTTCCTTATCCAACATCCCTACACTCAAGGATTTTTTCAACTCTGATTGATAAATAATTGTAGTAACTATGACTAGAGGTGAATAAACAAAAGTCACAAACCAATCAAACTAAAATATTTGACCCTAAAAGAACCTTGCAACAATTTGTGGCAAACACCTTACTGGAAACAAACTAGAACATTAGTGATATGACAAAACAAAAATGCAATATTTGTGAAGTCTTCAATGTATACACATGCATTTCTTTGTTAAATAAGATGGGGTTAAGATACGAAATGTAACCTCGTACAAAAGGCAAAGCACAATTTATTAGGCATCACATGAGAGCTAAGTAAGCTATGCACCTAATTTCCTTGTCCAACATCTCCACACTTGAGGACTTTTTCAACTCTTAACCGATAAATAATTGTAGGAACTATGACTAAAGGCAAATAAACAAATGTGCATGTAATGAGGTCTTCTTGTGGAGGCAATTAAACCCTTTGGGGCAACAATAATATATGTGTACAATGCACAACTCTAGGGAGAAGCAACATAAAGAAGTTGAATTTTTTTATGTCTAATATCATTATGATCAATGTTACTTGTTTTTGCTTGTTTTAAGGATATGTTCAAGATATTAACCATTGTCAAGTTGTCCCTTGTACCCCTAGATGCCCACAAAAAGGGAACACAATACTTGACATACGACTAGTAGCCAAAATGAAGAAAAAATGGATAACTTGAAGCAAACTTTGGTATGGAGACAAAATGACAAGTAATAATTATTATCACGGTAGCAAGGAGATGCATCCCCCCTACCTGGGACACATTCACATTTCTGGTATGGAAAATGGGTACAAAAACATTCCTCGCACCCAAAGATGGTTGTCGAAGATGTTCAACATCTCCTCCCCATCTTTGAAACCCTAAAATGCATATCTTGATAATAACAATAATACTTTAAAAGCAAACTCGTAAACATGTGATCTGTGTATTATCACACTGGTGACTACATCGATATAGAAGGAAAAGTTTAGACTAAAGACAAAGTCTAGCGTAAAGGTTTTCGAGTTGAGGTAGCATTCCCCCTACTACCTTGATCTGTATTTTTGTTTGCATTCATCATGCTTGTGGTTTGATTGCATTTGTACCATTTGGAGAAGGGGGTGGGCATTGGGGGGTTAAGTAGGGGGTTATTTCAAGAGGGGGGTTTGTGTTTGCTTTACCTTGATGCTTGGGCCATCTATTGACAGTGATAACGACAAGCCACAAAAGATCTTCCATGATGGAGGAGGCTGCAAAAGAATGAGAGGAGGGTGAGTGTGGAGGCGGAGGGAACAAAGTGAAAGAGGAGGGATTAATGGAGCTTAGCACAAGTGGAAGGGTCAAGAGGTTGATGTGGCTTGCTACTTGAGAGTAATGACAAGGGAATAAATATTGTTGATATCCACATGCGGTGGAGAAACAACATGAATGGTGAAGGGACTTAAAACATCATGAGATTCCAGGGGGTTGACCTAGGACACTGAGAGTTACGTAGGAGGATTCAATAGATCCTTATAAAGAAGCTCACATAACCCATGCCAAGGAGAAGAAATATTATCAAGTTTTATGTCTACAAGTTTATTAGCCTAGCAAGAACATTGTTGTATTTTCCATTCAGAAAAGCTTTCCAACAAGTGACAAGCTTGACCAAGGATGTTATCAACCCTCCAAGTCTTTAATTTCCTTGAGTTTATGGCTTGGTCCATAATAAAGAGAATTTCCTTTGATGATGATGTGATCAATGTTGCAATTGAGGGTCATTTTTATTCCTCTTACAAATGCTCTAGCTTCCGCTTCATTACTTGTCCAGATGAGTAGATGAAAAGAACAAATTTTGATTAGGGAACCCGAGCAATCCACAAGATGCAATCAGCGCTTGAGAGACTTGGATTGCCCCAAGACGAACCATCAAAATTAAGTTTGAAGAAACATAACGATGGATCCTAGTGGAAATGAAGACCCCTGAGATCACTCTTGCTAAAAGCAGATATCCTTAACCCATAAATAAGGGAAACTTATATTTATTATTAATATATATTTTAATTTTAATTTATTGTTAATATTTATTATTTTAATAGTCTAATTTTAAATTTATATATTAATATTTGTTATTTTAATTTTGATTTCTTATTTTTGTTAGAATGTCAAGAAGGAAAGATGACCTCACCCTATTGTGGAATATTGCGATCGCATTGTGACAAAAGGAAGTAGTGGCAACAACTTATCACATCTAAACTTCGTGGGAAGTCCTTTCAAGCACTTTCACGAGGGTGAGGGCCCATTTTTTTCACACACAAGGGAAAAGGTTGAGGCTTGTTTGAATGAGGATGAGGTATGAAGTTTTGAGGGAACAAGAAAGTGTTAAAGGTGAAGTGCCTAATTTAAACTTTCATGCTTCAAGGACAATGGAAACTCAAATTCAACGTAGAAGAGAAACTAAGTAAACAAAATCGAAGCTATATGTGTCTTCTAGACATGTGTCGAATGCATAATAGGGCATGGAGTCCTCTCGTAAGAGACCAAACATTGGCAATTCAAACCTCATTGAAGGCATGTTCAATGTGTGTGGTCGAGATGCAATTGATGTAACAATTACACACTCTTTTTATGTGTATGAAATACCATTCAATGTTGCTCACTCTCCTCATTAAGAGGAGATGTTTCGTGCAATTAACAATGGGCCGAAAGGGTATAAACTCCCAGAATATAAGAAGCTTCACACAACTTTAATTGATAGAGAAATCGAAGATAAAACAACAAATTGCACTAGTCAAAAGAGTCTAGCCTACAGAAAGATGCAACATTATGTTGAACGCTTGGACTAATACTGTAAATCGTGGTGACTTGTTCCAAAGGCCCTTATTTTTTTAAGAAATAAATTGTTCAGGCAAGCGAAAAATACAAAGTTTTGGAGCCGGCTATCTTGGCGACAGGATCACATGCCCCCCATGATAGGCATACATCCATACATGTGTAGGTGGGACCCATAAATTCCATATACCACAAACCAAAAAAAAAAATGGGATTCAAACCCATAAACTCCTAAATACAAGCCTACATGCCTACCACTCCACCTAGCACCTGTTGCATGCCACACTTCTTTTTCAAACACATATCATATAAATCCCAAAATTGTGACACCTCAGCTAGGGTGGGTCCCACCCGCGCATGTATGCATCCATGGTATGGGGCATCTTGGACCACATGCGCGATACCCAATGGCCAGGGTAGCCACAAGGATTCTTTAAGGTCCAACTATGTGATGTCGTTGAGTAGGTGGGGGCACTACATATGGTGTAAGTTGTTGCAAGCGTTATCCCAATTTGTAAAACATATCGCTTGCTAATACCAAAAAAATCTAAACATGTGTTTTGGATGCCATTATGGGCATGCATTGAATAATGCACGCAAAAACATTTGTAGGTTTGAGTGGATTTCTGTGCTCGTTGAAAAAGTTCCGAAAGAGGAAAAGGGGAAGACGTAGAAGGTATTGAAACGCAAAGAAAAATTGAGGAGAGTTATGTTTGTGAACGCTAAATAGAAAAGAATAACAGGGAGTTAATTGAAAAGGTTTTGGTATAATAGATTCATTAGTAGCGAAAGTGTCCTTTTTTTTTTTTGGAAGATTTAAGATAGGTGGCGAACTTCTAATAGAGTGCTGAAAGTAGTTGGACATATATATAACATTCGCAAATAAGTGAAAAGGATACAAAATGTGTTTGCTATGTACATGCGATGATGGTATAAAGAAGTTGTTGCAGCAATGGAAGTCAGAGGACGAGAAAGCTAGAAGAGGAGAAGGAATTAAGGCGAGTGTTGGGGGAGGGGTGGGAGAGACGATGGAAGGGAGCGAAGGCGAGATTCCTCTATGAGCCTGGATTGCAGAAGTGGGGTGGAGGACATGCGAGAGTACCGGGAGAAAGAGAATGCTGGAGAAATACGGAGTGAAGAAAGAGACGGAACTCTCGATACAGCGGTGAACGTCAGGCCTTGTCTCTCAGTTCCGCCAATGTCAATTGTAGCACGTGCCAATGTAAGTCCTTGAGACTTGTGGATAGAAAAAGCCCATGCCATTTTGAGCGGTAGTTGCCTGCGACCCCCTCTTGAAATCGGAGGAATAGGAACATGGAAGGGGTTGTTCGAATCCCAGGGAGGTCCTGTGTAACGATCAAACTTGATGACGACAAAAAGAGGCAGAGCAGGAGGTCCGGAGGAAGCCCCATAGACTATGTCGATGATAGAACCAGTAGCACCGTTGACAAGACCTTTGTCAACCCATAAGTTTGCGGAAAGCATTACTTTCTGGTTGATGCAGAGAAGAACCTTGGGGTTCAATTGATCATCTTCGGTGTCGCCCGATGCCGAGCGTCTGGTATGTTCGGCAATTGACCTGGCAATAGGAGAGTTAAGGGATTTCAACATAACAAGGTTGTGCGAGTCCACAAGGTTATTTTGAGCGAAAAGATGAGGCGCATCTTTAAAATCAATGTTTTCTTGTTCGGAAAGGGAGGAAACGGATCTTGACATGAGAGTTTCCCAGTCCTGCACCAGAGGCATCGCATTACGAATGTTAAGCAGCAAGTTACGGAATGATGTCTGAGCTGGATCTGAGCCTTGTTGTCGGAAAATTGAATGAAGGCAGACAGATATGTTGAATTCTTGCCAAAGGTTAGCTCCGTAAGACTTGCTGGCATAAAGAGGAATGTCCATAACTGGAGGCAGCTGACCGAGGTCTCCTACAAGGATCATAGATCTCCCTCCAAATGTAGAATTCTTGAAGTGCGGGAAAGCCTCTCTAAGACGGTAATCGATTCTGGAAAGCAACTTTGGCCCGATGAAACTCATCTCATCAATCAGAATGTACTCGATGTGTTTGAGGGAGTCTTGAAGAGACGATAAAGCTTGCCCCTCTAAGGGTTTGAGTTCTTTAATGGGAATTCGGAGGCTTGCGTGTATTGTTGAACCTGAAATGTTGAAAGCAGCAACCCCTGTTGGGGCAAGCAGAAGGAGAGATGAAAGGCCTTCATTGGATGAAGAAGCAAATGAAGACTTTAAAATGTTAATGAGGAATGATTTTCCCGTACCAGCAGTCCCTTGTATAATAAGCCTCAGTGGAGGCAGGCTGTTTTTTTGAGCGAAGTGTTGAGTAACTATGTTGAAAGCTTGTTGTTGTTCAGGAGATAAACCTGAAGCTGGAGGGTGCAATCTGTCCATGAGGGAAGAAGAAACATACTCTGCCTTTTTGTCTTCGATAAAAGTGGCACCAAGAGATTGTAGAGCAACAGGAACTCGGTGTGCACTCCAATTGTGAAGGGTGTCAAATTCACGAAGGCCCAACAATTGCAAGCTGTCAAGGAATGAAGCGTTCCCCGGGCGGCATCGAGCCAAAACTTGCCAATCATGCAGCTGTTGAACAGGCAGGGGGGGCTCGTCCTCTGAGTCGATGTCACTGCTGGAGGGGGGTGATGGATTTGACTCATGCCGTCTAATATGCCAGGGCTGATAATTGTATTTGAACAAGCTCCATCTAGAAATGGTTTCTTGAGGTGTCGAACCAATATCAGTAGAAATGTTGCGGAAAGGTTTGTATAGAAGGAGTTCTGACCAACAGAAAAGTTCAAAAGAGGGGGAATCCTTAGATGGAATGCATTGAAACCTAGGGAACACTCGAACAACAGCCGGTACGGGACGACTCTTCCATCTATTGTGTCTGCGGTGTTTGTTGTAACTCCAATCGCGCGCAGCTTCAATGAGTGGAAGGCTTTCCATGTTTGAAGGTCGGACCTTGTATGCATCTAAAAGGAGGGATGTCTCTGCATCCTCACATTCTGCTTCAACCAATTTTCTTAAGATTTTTCTGCCTACATTGAGCGATACAAAAGTGCGACTACACATTACAAGTGGCAATTTGAGGAGCATGTGGCATGTTTCTTGTGCGCTAATGTCATGTTCAACCACACTCTCAGTTAACATTTTCTTTATGGCTAAATGTGCTGGCTGATCAGGATCTAAATTTGACGAAAATCTAGAAAGCATTTGGTGGTATGTTTCCGACCTTTGCTCTGCTTTGGAAGCATACTTAGCAATGTATTTGAGGACAGCATGGCGAGATAGCACAGGTTGACAATCGATATTGGCTCTCCATATGGATAACATTGCTGGATTGTGTGTGTTCAATCTATCATCATTCCTGGCAGGTAGGTATTTAACAGAAGCAGTCTCATCAACAAACAAAAGAGAAGCGGGTCTACTCTCCCAAGGTGCATTGTATCGGCATTGGAGGCGGCTATTTTTTTTCCGGAGGCAAGTATTTTCGGAGCACTTTGTGTGGCGTTGCACTCGATTTATCAACTCCTGCAAATCCTGTAGCGGTGAAATTGCAAGGATCTGAGACGAAACTAAAAGGCAAGGGTCATCCTGGATATTCCTGTGAACAAATTCCGAGTGGATGGAAGGAGGGCGCATATTCCATGCAGATATATAGGTATCAAAGAATTGTCTTGCTTTGTCCACAGATTCATTATTTGACCAGTCGATGCGATCAACGTCGGGAGCATCTCCAAGCCACAAGAAACCATGAACATGTGCGGAACCTCTATGTTGCCATTCATACCTACGGTAAAGGAATGTTAAACGTTATGTATTTAAGCAACAAAAAAAGTAGAGACCAATGAAGAAATGTACCTGTACCAGTAGTCCTTGGCTTGAAGATGTTTTTCTAACACTTCTTCACGGAATATTGTGAATCTCTGATGTAAGTAAGCAGCGACACGATGCGGGTGGCTAACAATGTTTTGGGTCCTCCATTGTTGTGCGGCACGGGCCTCAGCAGGAGAAAAACCTGGCATGGTGCTATGCAGGTCTGGCCATTTTGTGTCTGCTGCACTAAGAGTGAAGAAGAGTGTAGGTGCCCCTAATTGCTCAATCATGTCCGAGACCTCCCCTCTGCTCTTTGACCAAAATGTTCGTGTCCCTCGCAGGTTGGCTCCGAATCTCATTAAACTCTGTGGAAGGCAATCATCAGGGAAATCATGTAGACGTTGTCGTAGTTGGCCTATAGTAGGGGGGACACCATGTTCGAGGTTTAACCTCATGAAAACTGCAGCTGTAGATTGGCTCCTATGTCTCATAATAAGGTTAAGTAAAAAATACCGGAACCTGGGGTGCGATCCGAAACGATCATCATGGTAGCGCATAAGGTGGAGGGCATATTCATGCATTTGAACATCCTTCATGCGAGGTTGTTTAAACAATGTTGTACCAGTTGGACACCAGTTGGAAACAAAGTTGGAAAAGCCATTGAGAAAAGGCCCTCAGTGGTGTATTCATTTATTGGCGAATTTCTGACTTCAGGCCAAGCCAAGGTGCAAGGTGCAGCCCGACCATTTGAAAGCAGGTACTGTTCGATCAACTCTTCTTCAGTGCCAGTGTTTGGGTGTGAAGGAACAAAAGAGGACGACTCCTCTGGATACTCGTAGGGGTTGGAAGGAGGGTTGTCATTATCCTGTGCTTCAGAGAAGTGAGAGGCTGGAAGGTCTATAGGAATAGAATTAAGGGAGGAGGATATGTTTGTTGGTTCCGACGGGAGAGAAGAAAGAGCCTCAGTGTCAATAAGAACATCCTTATAGTAGGGGTCATGGATAATTTTATATTGAAGCGCTTTCCAAACACGGGACCTACTAACATAGAAGTCGTATTTTGTTTGTTGACTTCCATTTTTTTGAATCAACAAGAGATCCAAATCTCCTAGCCGACGAGGAAGGTATTTGGCAATGGAAGAAATGTTTTGTGGGAAACTTATTGTGTGACCTGAATATTTATATTGTCCTCCGCGCATTTGTGTGACTTGCAAAATAGGATTAATGCGAGCAATCAACATTTCTTCAACTTGGGTTAAAGATTTGAGAACGGCAGGTTGAATGCCAGGATCCATATTGTTCCAAGAGGAGAAGCGGTGTCCATTTCTTTCGGACTTGCATCTAATGCATGCGTGTTTGCCTTCATGGAAAGTAGTATGTATGCCTGGGTAGTTCTCAAGACAAATGGAGCAGGTGTGGATTTGCGACAAAAGATCCAGTCTTCGGCGGAATCTGCGTTGGGCATCCGCCCAAGAAGGCACTGAAGTGTTTGTTCTGTGGAGCGGCACAGGGAAGGTGGAATCCTGGGTGTGGTTACCGCGAAGAGTTTGGGTGGAAGGGGATGCACGGTCAGAAGAATGTGAAAATGGAGGACAGTGTAGCGATGGAGAGGGTTGTAGTTCGACACAAGCGGCCGCGGTTAATGCAAAGAGGAAAAGGAGAATTGTGCGATGTGGAGGGGAAAGTAGCAGGGGAAGTCATGAAAGGGGGGTGGCGACTAGTTTGGAAGGGGTTAGAACTTGAAGGCATTTGCTGGAGTTGGCGATAGCGCTCACGTCGGGAAGCATTGATTTCTTCTTTGTGCAAGGCATAAATATCTCTCCTTCTTTGTCTTTGCTCCGGGGTAGGCATTGTGCATAAAACAATCTGCGAAAATCACAAAATAAAGGTGGCATAAGAGAAGATTAAAAGAGTGCTACATTTTGTATGTGCATAAGGGGAAATGAATGCAAAAACCATTTGTAAATGCTAGCTCGTTGTAAATGTTTTATATTTTGGTAGCTAAAGGCAATAAAACAAAGGCAAAACGATTTGTTGTTGCATATATTTTTAAGGAAGCAAAGGAAGAATTAGAAGGGTGTGTATCGAGATTTTGATTAGGAAAAAACATATAGATATGGCTTCATTTTTTTTTATATAGGCACCAAGAAGGAACAAGCTAGAAAGAATAAAAAAATCCATGCGAAATATAGACAAAAAGTAAAGAAATGAATAAAGCGTTCCATAATGTTAGCAAAAATATCTATATATATATATATAGACATTGGACCATACATTTTTTTCAATTACAAAAAAGGTTTCTTTGCGATATAGATGCGCATGCAAACCAGTAGTAACAACCATTAAATGGAAAACTTGGAGAGTTATAGTCCATTATAACATGCGGACAAAAGCATATTACAAATGTATCTGCGGACAAAACCATATTACAGGGGAGATATGAGCAAAAATTGAAGAAACTAAAATATAGGAAAGTGTTATGGTGCCCAGGAGAGGCCAAGTCAATCAATGACTTTCGATTCGTCCAATTTAAGGGAATCAAGTATGACACATTTCAGCTGTGTATTTCCACGAAAAGTTTCTTTTTTCACAGATAGAGTGAATTTGTATTCACGGCCAATTATCTGATTTGCAATTTCCGTTGTTGCCTCGTCGTCTATGCATAACAGCTGGAGGTCCACCGCTGCGACACCCATGATTTCTTCAGCAGCTGTGTCAAATGCAGTAACCGATTGTAGCTCTCCAGAGTCATCTTGCAAGTTTATACGGAGAGCATATCTGTAATCACATTGACGCACATGAGACTTACAACTTGCACAAAACCATGAGCCATTGTTTGCTGGTTTCACTTTCTTTCGGCACTGTTTGTCACCGATTGCAAGGGGGCAAGCCATGTAGAAGAAGTTATCCATTGCGATGTCTGCAATTATAGCTTTAAGCGTAGCCCATTCATTGCTCTCTGTATTGCCCATTTGAAGTATTTCGGCAATTGTTGCCACAGGTTTTAAGCTTTGAGGAGGACCTAGAAATTTGTTCGTTACAGAAGGAGTTTCAACAGTGTAATTTTCAGAGGCAACCCAGTCGTGCAGTGTTTTAGTTTCAGGAATTTGAGGATCAACAAACCATTTTGTGCTGGAGACAGTGTCTATGGAAGCGCCGTTGAAACTTGAAAGACGTGCCGCCTTCAAAGCCAATACTGGGAGTTGCGGAATAGAAAGGAACTCCTCAAGTTCTTGAGCAAGATCATGTAAATGCTGGCCCCATAAAGTTACAGTAACACTAAATCCGGACATGTCCTTCAATTGCAAGCTTCTTCGTTTAGTTTCACTGTTATCTCGTCTACGGATAGTCGAGCAAGGAGAGATTGCCAAAACAATGCCAATAACGTCAATGAAGGAACCAACAGGTTTTGCAGGTATATCTTTGATTCCTGTGAAGTGAAAGTTATGCAAAGGAATTGTGGCATTATCGACAAGCAACGGAGAGATAGTGGAAGAAGCTTGTAGGAATATCTCAAATTCGTTGTTAAGGTGGTTGTAACCTGGTTTTGCATTCCCTATCCTTCCATTCGTGATGGTGTATAAATTTCCAGCCTCAATTTGTCCAAAAAACTTTGCTGCAATTTCGTTGAAGCATGTAATGCGTATTTCCCCACCTTCATAGTCCACAAAATCAAAGCCGAAATAAGAGCCGGAGCCATTTGCATTAGCATACTCCTTTAGTGTTGTTTTCCCAAGGGCACGACCTTCAATAGACCATGTACGCATGGTTGTATTCAGTGCACTTATTTTTAGAGGCATTCTTGAATTGTTAGGCAGGCCTATTTTCTTCTGGGGAGGTGTTTGCGGGACCAGACTTCCGACGGCTCCATGGTGTGCATCATCGTTTGATTGCTTTCCGCGAATGACACTGGTAGGAAGAGGAGTGGGAGCACCAATTTGTGGATGTGTTTGTATCACAACTTCCAGGTCGGAGACAAGAACAGTCCTGCAAAGGATGAAAGTAAAAAGGGACAAAAAATTCAGTGTATATAAAAGAAACGAAAGTGGAGCATACAGGCACAAAGGAAAATGGGTGCTTACAATTCATGCTTTATCATTCTGCAAAGGGTTTTGCACAGGCGAACAATGGTTCCGTGTTGTAACCGAGCATTTGAAATCTGGCTTGCAAATTTCGAGGGCAAAAGAGCTGTTTGAAAGTGCACACCATCGGAGAGATGCACGCGATGTTGGAGCTCGGTGTTCAACGCAGATTGAAGGGGACAAATGTTGAGAAGTTGGACTATTGGTTCTGCATTTGCACTCCCCTCAATCAACATGGAGATGCCACCATTTGTCAAAGGTGCAGACATGACGAAGATTGTTGTCTAACACAATATGCGCGCCTGCACAGCGAACAAGCCCGCACCACAATACTTATAAATTTGGCGGAAAACAAAAATAAATACAAACCTTAACGGTTACATTTATCCCAACGAAACAATTATTTGCTTCAACAGTGTGTGCGGCACGACAAAAGAAAGTGTAAGAAAGATAAAAAGGTTTATGTAGATGAATAATTTTCTAAATGATATAGCGCCATAAGGTTTTTTTATTTTAAACTGCAATTTGCGGGACATAATGCATTAAGACTGCTGACTAAAACGAAGCTACTGAGATTTCTTGAACAGTACAAAATTACAGCAAACCACAAAATTCTCAGGGTCTGTAAAATTAACTCAGTATGGTATGAAACGAAGAGTGAACTCCGTGAAAAGAATTTGGAAAGTGGGCAATCTTCTTCTAAATATTTTTTTGCAGGAAAGTAAAAAGTATGCAAAGGAATTTGTGTTCGAACTCGTCGAGTGTAAAATCGAACGCTAATAGAAATACAAACACATGATTAAATTCGGCTAATTGTCAAACACTTTGCGAGCGTCCAACAAACTATAATAATTATAATATATGGTTTAAAGGGTTGATGTTTTTGTAACATATTTGATCAACAAGCCATGGAAAATGTGTTTTTTCCCCTTAATGTGGTTAATTAAAACATCAGATTGTGTTATATGTCTGTATAAGGGTTTTCGTGAATAACCACCTTCCATCTTCCTATTCCACCATTTTCCACAGGAAACCGAAATAAACTACCACTTAAAATTGCTTGGGCATTTTCAATACACAAATCTCAAGGGTGTACTCTGCAGTGAGCCACTACAGACATTGGAGGAACGGAAAGACAAGGCCTAACCTTCATGGATATATCAAGAGTTCCCTCATTGTCGTTCGTTCATATTTATCCTCCATTTTCATTCATTCGTTACTCTGAAATGTCCTCTGCACCTTCATTCCCTTCTCTCATTTCTCGCATCTTGAGCCGCAATGCCGGTTCCCTCTCTATCTGTTGCTCCTCTACTCGTCTCTTATTGTGTTACTCCATATTCGTTTCAACTTGTTCCTCCTTTTATTGTCTACCCACATGCATTTATCATACTCCTTTTTTATATATTCCAGTTTCCTTCGCCTCACTTCCGTCTCCAACTTTCGACGTTATCGTCGCACACCTCGCGTGCGATTGCTAGTTATATATACACTATTATATTTTTCATATAATGAAAATATCCTATGTACTAACTTATATTAATATAACTTAAAACTAAACCTTTCTATGTTACGTGGCTCAAGGTCTATATACTATAATAATATACATGACCAAGTATTTTATAACGTTCTAAACCTAAACTACCCGAACTATGTTATATGTAAAAATCCTACATTGCTAATAAGTGTGCTTTATAAATACTTTATTACTTCAAAGTCTAACAAGCGTAAAACACAAAGTAAAAAATATTGTGCAAGGAAATGACACGGCCGAAAATCCGTGTAGGATGGGCTGCCCTCCATGTTCTCTTCTGGGTTTGAAAAGGCGTTTAACCCGATTGGTGGGTTGTTTGACAGGGGTCTATTTTTCCCAGTCAATTCTTATTTCGCCGCTCAATACATGGAGAGACAAACAACAATACATTACTTTTGAAGCTATACGATTCATATCATATCTTTTCTACGGGAATCTTATCAGTAAGGATTATATCTTTATACATATAAATCCTATACAATATGGTACAGGAATATCACCCCAAAGCTGGAGACATTACAATGACATCAGAATACCAAATGACGTGCTAAAAGAGCTTGCTGAATATAGAATAGTATTAGGTCAACAAAAAGGAAATTTTTAGTGGCAGAGTTCTAAATCAAATTGGATGAAGCAAAAAAATACATATCATTTGGACAAGATGGCCTCTACGATAAACAACTGGGACAAAACTTGTAAGATCGGATATTTTAATTCAATCTTGCACTGAACGTTCTCGTAGAGTCCCCTTTAAGAATCAACCTGTCCATGACACCCAACAGAAGATCCTAAGCTCTAGCTTTATTATTTGATTCATCTAATGTTTACAAACTTGGCGAGTACTCACCAAGCTTAAGAGTACTCGCCCAAATAATTCCACAGTGAATTTTTGCCATTAAAATTTGTGAATCTGGGCAAGTTTTTCAAGAGTACCTGTGGAGAGTACTTTCCCATGCTCACCAATACTCGTGGTGAGTACTCATCAACACTCATTCAATACTGTGTTTCGTATAAAATTTATGTTTTCTTAAAACATTCAGGTATTTTTGAAGATGTTACGTATTGCCGAGTCAAATTTTTAATGATCTTCCAAGTATTTGCCTCGTACAAGTATGCAAACTATGGATTCATCAACCATCTTCAGAGCAGCAGCTCTTATAGTAGAGCCAGAATAGTCCCAGATGACATACTCTGCCCCAAAAGCACTTGGATTGCCTCTTGCAGCACCATTGAAGTTTAGAGTGAAAATGCTGGGGGAAGGTGTCTTCATCCGAATAATTTAGACTAATACTGATTTTGATTTGCCACAGACCTAGCACTTGGCCCATTGAAAACATATCAAAAATATTGTTATTAAAGGCATATAGATTAATCAATAATAAAACTCCCAGTGCTATATCAAGTACAAATTGTAAAACAAATATAAAATCATTATTCAATGAATCGCATAACTGAGTTGATTTAAAGTAATCAGATCACAATAACCACAAAAACACCTTTCGATTAATAATTAATTCCAATACAATATCAAGTACTACTACACATTGAAAAAGAAAATAAAAGCACAAATCGATGAAATCTCATGCCACCAAGTCAATCTAAAGTAATAAAATTTTAATGCTCGTAGGCATTTAAAACGTACAAATAGCATTACAAATATTAAATCAAAAAACTCCGATGTAACAAAATTCATTAACACGGTACTAAAAAGAAAACAAACTTTAAATCACCGAGTAGACCTTAACGTGACTTTGCAAAATTTATGGTATAGAAAATGTTACTTTTATTTATATGTTTGTTTGCCTGACCCTTAAATAGATGTAGAAAGAGATAAATCACCATTCTAAATATTATCTTATCAGAGCAAAATCAAAAGCTATTGGCAACTGTATATGGATTTGGGCTAAGGAAATTTTATTTGTTAAAGGGAACTCCATAGTCTAGATAGATTTGAAGCAAAAATGTGTCTATATAACAAGATATAGCATAGAAAGGTTTGACAAGGATGGGTAAACAAATCAATGAATGCATTCCACCATTCAGTAGCACTCAATCCTGTTGTGTTGACCCTAATTAAAAGAATAAAGCGAATGACTATATACAATAACAGCTATAACAGAATTAAGAAAGTAAGTGCAAGCTGCTGACTCAAGGAGCACTCAAATCCAAAGTGTTGACTAAAGGAGCTGTTGATCCAGGAAAGAGCTCAGCTTGGTAGGTTCTAAGTCCCACTGTCATTGCAGCAGAGCCAAAAGCGTGATGAAAAGTGGCTTATGCTCCCTTATCTTTAAGTACTATGAACAGTCAAGAGGCAGCAGCTTTCTGTAGACTCAGAGAGGCAGCAGAGATTTCATTCTTGCTTCAAATTTTTGAATTTATATTTTTGATATCATCCCTTCCACTTGTAGGTACATCTGTATCTGATTTTCCTAATCTGGCAGAGACCTTGTATCCATATAGGTAATTCATGCATAGACAATGCTCATTGGATACAAGCAAAACACAGCCAAGATAAATATCACAAATAAACATAACCACAATTCATCATTGCTTCGAATCTTTGTATACATATCTGATACTCCTATTACCCCTCTAGATACGCCTATATCCATAAATCTAATTCATGCATAAAACAAAACGCTTGTTTGATAAACACAAAACAGACCACATACATATTCACACCTAATTGCAACCAAGTATAGAAAAAAAATCAAGAATGGCCTATATGAAATCTGAGCTAAATCCCACAGTTTTTGGGAGCTTACAAGAAAGTGCAACAAGCAAGAGCTGCCAGTTATGGGCAATACTGTTGTCATAATCCGAGCATTAGCTTTTTTTTAAAACGATATGTACCTTTTCTTTCCCAAAAACAAGGGAAATTCCTCAATACAAAAGACAAAAGGAAGTTGAAACCTTGTTAGAAGTAGAACCCAACATTCTATGTATTTTGAGATCAACGAACAATACAAAAGGCAGATTCATATTCTGATTTCTCCAAAACACAGATTCGAAGTGTATAGAAGTCTAGGACCATAGATTTACAATAAAAACCCTTATCGATTTTCATGACCGGCGAGCAAGAGCTATCAAAAACATAACATACTGTTATTTCGAACGAGGAACTAAAAGAGAACATAGTAGATGTTTGTAATATATAGCTACCTAAAGCACACTTATGTACATAAGTTTAACAGAGTACGTCCTGAAAGTATTTCATTTTTTCTTGGCTTCTCGTTTTTTTCCCTTGCTGACATTAGCAATTTTTTTTGCGGCATGTGATTTTTTCCCTCCAGCATGTATTTTGTTTGCAGCTATGCCCATCTTTTTCAGTTTGTGACCAGGTTCGTATTTCACAGCATCTTCGGGATGATCATATACAAGTCCAAACCCCCTTGAGTTGAAGCCCGCCGTACGAAACTTGGAAAGATACAGAGGGCAGGAAGGATGCAACCTGAGACGGTCTCTAACTAGCTCGGCGATCATAGGTTTTGCAGGCTTTGGTTGCCTGCAGTGGAGCACATTAACAACAAACTTTGTCTGGTTGAAAGAATCTTCCCGTTCCAAGTGCGGAGTGGTGATTGTCACACCGTGCGGAGGAACAACAACTGTACTGCGAGTCTTCATTGCTGCAAACCCACAAGCAACAAACAACAATAAAATTACAAAAAGACAAAATGCATAGATGCTATTCGAACCGCATTAAGTACAATGCTGGAAATGGAAATAAAACACATAGTTTATGGTTGCAGAGCACAAACAAGGATTCCAAGACAAATATTTGGGTGATGTCTATTTTGGCAGGCAGCTTTAAAAACCTTTCCAATGAGCAGTCAAACGCCCAACAAAGGGCGTTTCGATGAGGCTTCCCAGGGGCTAAAACCCCTCAGCACACACCGAATCCTGCCAATGGCGAAGGCACTTGCCCCTCTATGCCGTGGCTGAATACCGAAAGTAGGAAATAGTTTTCTTTATGCAGCACATACAACAATAACATATTTGTAGACAGACAACTTCAACCACACAAGCAAGAATCTATGAAAATGTAAACGGGAAATAATGAAAAAAAAAAACATATTCAATAACCAATTCTCTACACGATCTATTATGGAATTCTCCATGCCACAAAGGAAAATAGCGTACAGATAGCCTTTAAAAAGGCATTTGCATAATAACTGAAATTCAATACTCATACATTACATACTTATTGAAATTTAATACCCACACAACTTGAAATCTTTCACAGAACATGAAAATAAATTTCCAATACTCTGAGGAACGAGACTCGACTTTGTATTGATTCATACACTATGGAAGTAAGCTATAGATGATCTACCAAGGACCCCTGTATGAAGAGTGAAGGATACACACAAAACTGATATAAAAAACATTTACAAGCAAAGTTCAAATAGACCCAAGAAACATAAACAATAGATATTTGCAGCGCACAAAGTCCCAATGATGAAAATGGAAAACAATTTTCTTGTTTCTAATGTATTTTTGCATGTTTTCTAAAATGACAAACAAACAAATTTGGCATCTATTTTTACCATTCCAAATAATTCTATGTTATTGAGAATTTTAGCCAATGCAGGAGTAGAACAGACAACGGTATCCACAGTTAAGCAATGGAATGAGAATTGCAGAGAAACAGAATGATTGAAAAAACGGAGTAGTTACAAACTATTAATGAGTAACATTGTTGTCTAATTTTGGCCACAGAAATGTGTGCCATGAAATAAATTAGGGAAACTATCTTCTGAAGTCACCATTTATACATGATTATCAGCAGATCTGCAACACTTGTGCAATACATTGTACTGGGATATTTCAGGGCTCTTATCAAGAAAAGACATTATTTATCTTTTTTGTTTGCTGGTTTTTTAAGCTATGCACCAAGTTGGGCCATAAAATATTTATGACTGATAGGATTAAATATTCACATGCCATTCCGTCTACTTTCTTCTTTGATCCACAATTAACAGGTATGGTTGAGAGCAATGCAGAAATTCAGGTTAAGGGTGGGATGATTTAAAAACATGCCAGAAGTCATAGACAAACTGTGGCTAAAATTCTCAATAACATAGCATTATTTTGACCAGTAAAAAGAAATGCCAAATTTGTTTGTTTGTCATTTTAGAAACATGCAAAAATACATTAGCATACTCTGGCTAAGATTCAACTCTAATGCTTTGGAAAACAATTATAAATGGAATAGAGCTAGTCGATTTAAGTAAATGACACACTTTCATAAAGTAATTGACATTTTATAAGTTTAGTATTCCTCGTCCAAACCAATATAAGTAAAGTAATAAACATTTTATAAGTTTAGTATTCCTTGTCCAAACCAATACAAACTGAAAAGTCCAAACAAAGCTTTCTGTAAGTGCAAAAATCCTTTCTTCCTTTCCAGTAAGGGTTAGGTGATTGGAAAATACATTTCCCTACATTAGGTGACAGATAGAAACTTCAAGACAGCATGCCCCAGAATATGTGTGGAGGTGGATTTGAGCAAAGGCAGCCCTGCCATTTTTGCCCTGGTTTTTTGTGCTTCGCAGAGGGGGAAATGGGGTGCACGAAAAGTTGAACAAAAACATTGCTAAATTTTATCATAAAATCTCAATTCTAAATACTGCTAAAAAACCACAGAAATGGCTCCACAAATAAAAAGCATAGGAAAAACTATAAACTACAAACACTCGTTAAAAAACCCAGAAGTAATTAGCATAGCACACAATGTTATGCTATGTTATGCCGCCAAATGTAGAATTTTAAATTCTAACATGTTATTTAAGAAGAAAAAATTTGTGACTTTATGAATACTAAGGGCTTCCTCAACAAACTGGGCATAAACAATACAATGAAATAAAATGTTGGGGAAAAAATTACAGAATATAAGCTTTTATATCACCTTTGAACAAGAGAACAAAATCAAACTATCTGTCGTTAAGGAAAATAATACAATACCTAAAATGTCTGAAAATGTTGGACAAATACATTTTAAAAAGCGTACTCTGAACATTCATTCAGAATCCAAGGAATGGCTCCAAGAGTGAAAAATAAAAGAAAAACGATATACTGAGAAAAATCCGAAAAAAACCAGAATTGGTAAAAAAACGTAAAACTAAATAGTAAAAATGTAAAAGCAAAACTATCTAATGGACAAAAATAAAATAAAAATGGTTTCAAAACATATAATATGTACTGGATCAGATATATAGGACAGAGAACTAATGATGGCAATTTCATTCAACCCTAGCCAGGGATCTATTCTTAGTGAGAGCAACAGCCTGATGTGAAGGACGGGGCAAGGATTCTTATCCCCAGCTGTCCTCGGTACAGGAATTTATTTCATTCTTTTCTCTGCTTTTTTGGGGTAATGTTTAACTTGCAAGAAAATAATTTTTTTCTGTAGTTTTCAACACAAATTTCAACGCTCTTTATCCAGTGTTGGAAATGTTTATCGAATCTGGCTTTTTAAAATAAATCATACTAAAACACCCACAGACTCGGAAATAAAAAAACAGCTGCGATATAAAAATGTCTTTAATTTAGAGGTGGTGTTAGTGGATAATAGTTCCCATTGATTCGAAGTTTGCCGCACAACACAGACTTTATAAATTCTTTATTACGTGATATTTTTATGTTCTTAGATGTATCATGCGAATCTCACTATTTATATAAGGTTTATTATCAGCATTAACTTTGTATTAACATTAATGCTTTATCACTTTCATATCACAAAGGCGTAATTCTTGTTATGTTTTGCAGCAAACAATTCATTTCATTTTTTCATCCAAGAATACAGTCAAGTGATTTTGCTAAATTTTTAGAGACCAACATTACTTAAAAACAAGAATGCCCTACAAATATAATGTCCACTCTTTATAATTCAAACATTTTAGTATTTCTTTTACAGCAAACCAAGACTAACTTTTCAAAACATTGTGGGAAATACTCGATAAACTTGACTTCTTCCAGCTAAAAGAAGACCTGAGAACTTTTAATAAAAACTTAGCAGAATCTAAGCTTTATCATTGTGATGTTTTGGAGCATTAAACTGATTCCATTCTATCACCTAAAAAAAAGAGTTGACTGCTTTCTTATTTCATTAGAGACCAACACTGATTAATAACAATAGTGTACTCAATACATAATTTCAAATATTTATAATGGAAAAATCGATATACCCTTTGGCACTAAGGCAAAACTAAACCTTTAAACTAACAAGAGATTTATTCTGCAATAAAACCAGGGCAAACATAAAAACAATAGAAAAAAGAAACAATAACAAAAAACACTTAAAACTTGTATAATCATAGTGGTCGACATTTGTAAGTGTCTCAACCCGGTTCAAACCCCCTTCAGTAGTAGGGCTGCCTTAACCTTTAATGACTAAACCAGTGCAGAGATAAGAAATCAGTACCAGTAAATAGCAACCTACAAAAAGGATGCAAAAAACTTTTACCCTGTTTTTCAAATGTCGGTTGTGCTGTTGTATGGTCTCCTCTAATCAGGTTCTCTCCACCTTAAACCAGAGTCAGTGCTGTCAAGAATGCAATCCCGAGAGAGATCAAGCTAACAGGGATCCGCCGCCCTCTTCCAACTGGGTCACAACAACAGGCAAGCTAACACAAAAGCCCTAAACGGCAGGTAATTACAATATGTATCTGTTTTGCAGGGCTTGCAAAGATTTTATTTTCCCTTTTTCCAGCTTCAGACGTAATGGGAGTAAATGGAGCCACCATTCTCCCCTGTCCTCAGTAATGGAAGATGTGTGTCCACCTCCTCACAGGACAATGTATTTTGTCCTCCATTTCTGACTTCGGGAATGGATCTCCCTCCTTTGCGCAGGTTTTTCTTCCTTCTCGAAATTCCAACAACGTGACAAGAACCTTATCCTTCCACCAGTCTAAACTTACCTCCACCTCATTGCCAACTGTAAGGTCTAAAAACTGCCGTGCTTCGTCGACATCTTCATCAACACCGTCCGTGTCTCCATCGCTGTCAGTCAAGAGGGGGCTTCCTCCCAGAGTTCACGCCTTTCGGCGTAATAATACCATCAGCCCTGGGTGCAATTTCAAGGCCATGAGCTTAGATTTTATTATATAATACCATAAGGCTTGGATGCAATTGGAAGCCCGCGGGCCTATGCTTTTTATAAGGCATCGCCTTCAAATATTGCCTGCAGGCATTGTTTTCTATGCTTTAACAGCATTGTATTTATTTATTGCCTGCAGGCATTGTTTTCTATGCTTTAACAGCATTGTATTTATTTATTGCCTGCAGGGATACTGTCAAGGCATTTGCCTTTAAATGTAAATAGTTCTCACAGGCAATGTGGAGTTCTGAAATGACAAGGCATTCAGATTTAAATGTAAGTTCCCACAAGCTTGGCTCAAAAATAGAACGGTTGCAGCCAAGAGAAGAGCTTAAGCTAGTCTTGTATAGGCCATGGGCTAAATAGTATTTTAATAGCAGCTGCTGCATTTGCAATGTCAATTTCAAATCTGTCTCAACAAAAGGGGTGAAGATCGAAGCAAAGGGACTGACAATGTCAATATGGTCCAGGGACTGTTGGATTAAAATCCAACCTTGGCATGTACAGTGTAGGCCATTGATCTCACAAAGCACTTTTGAAGGCATTAATTCAATTACATACAACCTGTGGGTTTTATAAAATAAAGGCCTCGACCTAAGGACTATGTGATGTCATAAGGGGCTTTCACACCTTCAAATCAGGGTGGGCAATCGGGACAAAGGCACTGAGATTGGATATTAAGGCTTCACATGCCAAATAAGGTATGCAGATTGTAATGTCCCCTTTTAGAATCAATTTATTTTAGATACCTTCTGTAGGCTGAGGGGAATTAAAGAGGAAAAATATATTAATTTAAGTGGTCTATTGGGTATTTTTAATATTTTAATTTAAAAAAAGGAAAGCAAAAGTGAAATAAAATAATAATAAAATAAAAAACTTCTATTTTTGAGGTGTCAAAGATAGAATAATGATTAAATAAATTATTCTATTATGGAGTGCTAGAGATAGAATGGGCTGCATGAGCATCAAGATCTTATTTATAGAATGGAGAGGGGATAAAACAATTTTATTATTGTTTATTCCTATTTTTAGGATGGAAGTTGCCAACTTTGGAGAGGGCCTTGGAAGTTTAAAGACAGATTTGAGATTTATTATTCATACATCTTGGAAATTTATCAAATACTTCTTTGTTTGCAAGTAACTTCTGCTTCTGCATCAACAATAGAGAACAAAATCTCTCATTTGCATAAAGATTTGAGGACGAAATCCCTGACATATGAGTTCGGCAATTTCCATTCAGGGGTTTGCAGTGGTCATTCAAGGTACATGTGTTCATCTAGTGTAGCTAGGGCATGCTTTTTAGACTTAACTCTGTCATCCAAAACAACAAGTACAACTAGAGCTTCAACATCTTGGGGCAAATTTCAGTCAAACCAGATTACATGCTCTTTTTTTCCATCTATCTTTCCATTTAAGCTATATCACAAGGTTCGGCAAATTTTTTGCTTCAAGTTCAAAATTCATCGAACTTCTACCATGGAACAAAAAATCGTTGAATTTCATCTTGAAAATCGCACAGACAAATGGCGAGCCTAAAACAATCCGTTGTCATCTGTGTGTGGCTTTGTGGGAGAACTGTTTGGTAGGGTTGTCACCGTGTTGGAGAGAGGAGTCGATTCGAGTTGTGCGAAGTAAAAAATACATGGATTTTATTTTACGGGTTTTATTTTTTGTTTTATGTTTTTTTTCCATATACATTTTTATTTTTATTTTTATGTTATGCTTTTTATTGCTTAAGTTAGTTTTTTTAATTAATTTTTTCTTTTATTACAGTTTAAAACTTAGGTTAACAATTTTGTTTTTTTAATGTTTATTGTTTATATTACGTTTTCTATTCATTAGGTTTGTTTCTATAATATTTTTAAATTACTTTTCTTATGTTAAGTTTATTAATATTTTTAATGCATTTTTAAAAAATATAAATTATTACCTATGTAGCCAGGAAACGCCTAAGGGGCCCACGTTTCTGCCTGGAAACATTTCGGAAACGCGAAACGGGTACGAAACGTGTTCGAAACGTTTCCCAAAATATATATATATATTGATATATATATATTTTACAATTTAAAAAAAAAAAAAAAACGTCTAACTTATCTAGATCTAAGATTATTATCATGTATATGTGTATCATTGAAATTGTAAGTATGTTGAATGATGAGTTATGACTCTTTAGAAGTTCAAATTTCAATGAATACAAAATATTTTGAGTGCTTTAAATTGTAAGTCTCGTTGAATGATGAGTTCTGACTCTTTAGAAGTTCAAATTTTCAATGAATACAAAATATTTTGAGTGCTTTATCAATTATCTCGTATGGTCTACAAATTTACAATTATAAAATGAGTATTATGCATATATATATATATATATATATATATATATATATTTTATTTTTTTTAATAATATATTGTACGGACGTTTCCATCGATGTTTCGTATCCAAGGTTTTTTGAAAATTGCCGTTTCCCCGCGTTTCGTACCCGTTTCCGTTTCCGTTTCCTGGCAACATAGATTATTACTATATTAAATACAAAATTTGATGTTTTTTGGTTTGTAATATTTAAAATAAAATTTTATTTTTATATTTTCTAATTTTAATTTTTATATGTTTTTATGTTTTTCTATTATTCAAACTTAATGGCGATTTTTTTTCCGAACTTTATCCGGTGGACAAACTTAAACCAAATTTTATCTTCGTCGAACTTGAACTTGAACTTGAACCTTGTGACTTAGCATTTAAGTTATCAATTACGAAGAATAATTGTGTTCTGACACTTTGGTATTTCTTTTATTGTCACTGATTGAAATCAATAAATAAAAGCCTGTTTTGGCACCTTGAAGATTGCTGTTTTTTTAATTTAAAAATCAAATTGTTGCTGCAGTCTTAAAAGTTCAATTTTTAACACTACTGCCCTAGGATTTTGACAAAAATATCCAAGTTTATCTAAAGTGTTTTTCAGGGGATATTACACAGACCATGCCAAATTTGGAAATGGTTTGACCAGGTTTGAACCTTCGGTCTACCAGGCTTGAACCTGGAATTGAGGGGGTGATACCCCGAAGACAGCGCTTGCCCCTAAGCCGGCCAAAATAACGGGACTCTTCCAGTTCAGGAAAAAACATAGATTTTCTGCAAAACCGAATCCAATGGGATGAAAAAGTGCAGGAATATATAGGGAATTTAATAAGGAAAATACCCATATTTTCATTGTTTGAAGGCTCTTGTGGGACCAGCCTCTTTGGATGGTGAAGATGTATTGCTATATCACGCCTGTTGGGTGAAACTACATGTTCCACCTCTGATGCACTGGTTGACAGCAACATAACACAAAATAATGGCCCACAGGCACAAGAAGTAATGCCTACTTGGCGTAAATGAATTCCATGGGATATGAATCAACATGGAAGGCATAGAAGAGCCTTGGTCAAATAATTCAGCAGGCTAGGGAAACAGAAAGGATGTGAAAATCAATCTATAAATTGGTTTCATCTTCCATTTACAGGCTTTGAAGCTCAAGAGATTGAGTTGGGATAAAGAATAAATGAGATTGGCTCCATAGAGAAGGCAACAAAATTCAGAGGTATTCACAGAGAATTTGAGCTCATTGCAGGTCAAGAACGAGTCCGGGAAGGCAGAGTAAGTGAAGATAAGCTCTGTACCAAAATCGAGGTAGCCTAAGGGTCATTTGTGTTGTTTGAAATCTGAGCTTGAAATGAATAAACTCTGACAATAACTTGTGGCATGTAGGATGTTGCAAAGCCTGAGAATTAAGGGTGACTGTTTGTATTGGTGTCTGCTACCTAAATTTTTACTTCAGAGTCAATAAAATGATAGTCATAGTGTTGGCAAGTCTGTTGTGAGTCTTTCAATGTTTGGAAGACATTCTGGAATGATGCTAGTTCATAAATGGATGTATATTGCTTCATGTTGAGGATAAAACAATCTCAGTTGTCTTCAAAATCAGAATTTTGGATGTTTTTGAGTGAAGTTAGGTTATAGGACAACGCAGTTATTTGATTGACCTCTATCCTTGGCTGCATCAAATCTGATCTCTTGAATCAATCGATAGGAACGATGAAGGACAAAGTTTTCCAGTTTAAGGTGTTGCAAGTGGCCACAGAGGAGTATCTTTCCAGTTTCAAGTGTTGTAAGTGGCCATAAAGGAGTATCTTTTCAATTTCAGGTGTTGGAAGTAAAGGTAAATGTAAAGGTAGAGAGAGTTTTTTAAGTCACCACCAGGCAGGACACCAGTTTCGTGAAAGTGACCCTCTTGTGCAAGCCCACACGAGGATTATTTTTCCATTTATCTTATCCATTGTTGAGCTAAGTCTACATACCCTACCTCTTTCCAGATTCAAACCTGTGCTTCCTCTATGTAGTACAGCATCAGGCCATGGCCATAAAAGAGTTCAACCCTCCAATGTGGTGTACAGTATAAGACTCCCAAACTTAACCTCTCATAGCTCCGAAAGATGCCTTGTGCAAGGTAATTCTAAAGGTCAGAAACCAAAAAACACAATAACACATCATTTCAGAAGCTTCATTTCCATAAAATATTAACTTGATATCTTCAAGTTTCAACTAGCAAAGAAAACTGTTGTAATTCTACCGACCATTAATGAATTTCTGGTTTCCTTCAAAACAAATGACCTTCACATGCAAAACCAACATTTAAAATCTGACATTGGTAAAATAAATTCACTACCAGCAATAATCCCATCGGTGTACAACAAGATTTACCAATACCAACAATACAATTCTGTACATGATGTAACATTCCCAGGACAACCACTCCATCCGCAATAAAATAAACCATAACGAAAATAAACACATCCAGAATTTTTTCATGAGACCAGAATTCATGCTCATCTTCCCCTGAAATGTTATCCACTGCTCTTAGCGTTCTAACAATTTCAAATTCTAGACTTATCACAAATCTAATTTAATAAGATCCACCATGAATACATCACAAAGGCATGAAATATTTACTCTTACAACAAGACTTTGCAAACTACCCTCAAATATTAGGATTTTACTATAAGTATTTGGAGTGCCCAAGTGTCTGCAAAAGAAAAAGTTCAAGAATCTAGCTATACCAGAATTACCTGTTCGGCTAAAAACACAAAACAACCCTATTTGCAGCACTAGATTCCTTCTTTTCCCTTTCTATCCCCACTCATAGATGTGCCAGTCTGAACCTTTGCCACGCCTTCACCCCCACCGCAACACCTGCCGCAATGCTGATGTTTATCCTCCTTCAACTTCAACTGCTTGCGCATATCATATGCATCCTCGCCATCAGCATAGTACTTAGCCTCCACATCATTAATTATATACCCCAAAGTCTCCGTATACAGATGAAATGCTGCCCTGTTGCTCTTGCGGACGTGAAGAGAAACATACTCTGCCCCAAAGACCTCATGCATAGCTCTCTGAGCCGCAGTCATGAGCTTTGTGGCAAGTCCCAGCTTACGGTGAGTGCGAACAACGGCCAGAGAAGTTATATGCCCATGGCATTCAGTGGCCTCCTCTTCCATCTTCGCAAGCACATAGCCCACAATTTTCTTGTTATAGTCCTCGGCCACATAGAGAAGTTGCGGCCACGAAAGAATGTGGTAGAAATAATACTTCATCTGGTAATTCTCCGGGAGACACATCAGATTACATGTCTGCATTGCAAGCAGGTCGTCTAATGTGGCTTGTCGAATGCAAACCATGACTACAGATTTACAAAACGCTTTTAAACCCTAAATTTAACAGATTTAAGTAGGGTTTTTCGTTGCCCTAATTTATCAGGGTTTTGTTCTATTCTGCGTGGATGAAAAACATCTGGTAGGGTTCTGTAAGAAATTAGAGTTTGCTGCTTGGAATCATGAATTTTCCCTCATAAACTAGGGAGAAAAACGGACGATTTTGTATAAAAAAATCTGCTGTAGAAGTTACAGAAAATTTTGACTGATCAGCAGTAGATTTTGACTTCATTTATCAGAAGTTTGCAAGCAACAGATTGCAGTTACAACATTGAAAATAACTCGTACCTTCGTAATATTATCCCCTTGCTCCACCGTCTTAGGGGCGAAAATTTGCCGTTTCTGCTTAGTCCCCTGAACCAGACCTGGAATTTGATGGAATATTTCATGACGGTTTAGAAAGCACTTTTGGAGGCAATTTTTTAAACAAAATGGTTGTTTTTGATGTAAGATGGTATGTAACTCGCAAAAGGGGAAGGAAACTAAGAAATGTAGTTGTGTTGGCTAACGTATTTGATTTGTCTCTTATATGTAGGAAGAGAGAGAGTGGAATAGAAGTAAAAACTAATACATAGGGTGGTGGTGTAATGTGTGGTAATGTTAGAGAGGAGAAACTATTTATGGTGATTTTTAAAGGGAGGTACCTGAAATGCAAGTGAAGAGAATGGGGAACAATTGTAGAAAATGCAATTGACACAGAGAAAAGTTTTATGCAAAGAATCAAATTTGATGGGGAATAAGAGCAAGAAATGCCCGTGATATGGACACCAACCAAAGCATCTTTATAACGGGGAGGTAATATAGGATGAAAAGTGGCAAACGAGGGAGAGTCTTTATAGTATGCTCCCTTCTAGATCAATAGGCGTCCACTCGTACTAGGTAAAGGTGTATGTGGAACCATTGCGAAACTCTAGATTCCTATAACCAAGTGACATATTCGCAAATCTCTTTAAAAGGGTAAGGACCAGTTGCACAGTCATTAAGGCAATGTATTGCCGACAACCTTCTTTCCAATAAAATTAAAAGTACTCTCACGTCACTAGTTCAAATCCTCTCAATGTATTCCATGGTGGAAGTTCAAATCCTATGTTATGATGCTATGAATCCCCCTCAGTCGTTTGAAGACGGAAAACTTTATGTTTCCGTCACTACTCCAAACAAAGGACAACAATGGCTCGTGCCTAAGAGGGTAATCCTCAAGCCAGTTACCTTGAAATCCACATCCTCCCCAACCTTAGATGCTTTGTAAAGTCTCAATCACCATTGGTTGTAGAAAGGAAGCTTGCATATATTTTGTATGACATATTTTTTCCCTTGCCTAACACATCCTCTAGCTCATCCTCATCATCCATCTTATCCTCTCTATTAAGAGGAACATAACATCAAAAACACTAATAATTGTTATAGTTGGAGATGTGGATGTGTAGGCCCTTGATTTAGTGCTCTTACAAAGAGGATAAAATAGGTTTTCACTTTTCATCACCATTTTTTCTTTGTTTTCCTTCCATGCTTACATTATTACAACACAACAATTTGATTTTGCTAATATCTAAAAGTTGCAAATGCAATAAAAAGTACGGATTTTCAAGTTAGTGACTATTAAGATAGATTTAATGTTCAATAAGCCTTGCGTTAAATAGATTATCTAACTATAGTAGGAAAAAGTGACATGCAGTTCATACGTGAAATGTCGGGAAAAAAAGATTGGCTATATTTCCTCCAATAAATTCCACAAGTAAAAAATTCTCTTCCCTCAATCCGTGTCTTCATCACGACTCTTCCCTCATCCAACGTTTTACCTTCAATCCTTCATTCTTCAACACACGCCTATCGAAAGCTCCAGTGCACTGAGCGGGTGTCATTGTTAATTGCAAAGAATACTTAGATTGATCGTTTTCACCATGGTACATTAGAGTGAAACATGTTTTATTAGCATGAAATTCTTTGTTGAGTGAGTTTAGAACATAATAATATATCATTTTCTTAATAGAGCACTGCCCAAAGTAAGGAAATTTTATTTTATTTTCTTGAAATGCTTTTAGGGTGTGTAGGTCAACATTAATAATAATACACTATACTGGGTCAATTCATTGCAATATTTTTTTCAATGAGAGAGGATGTTAAACTTGCAAAACATGACATAGGCTCTATTTTTGAATGTTAATAACAAAGTGGTTCATAAGATATCCATGTAACACAAAATAGGAAACAATTTCCATGGGTTAGAATTATGAAATGACAAAGATAAAAAAAGCTAAATGCGAGAAATGTATTAATGTTGGGCAGTTTAATTTTCATGATATCGATTCTTTTCCAAAAGAAGAAAGACAAGTAGGGTGGCCTTTCCGTGGTTTACAAGGGTATAGTTATTTCCAACGCAATTAGAAGTGCGACACATTTTAATATAGTGTCTTTGATAGGTCTATCTAGTTTTTTCTTTTTTTCTTTTTAATTATTGGGAGGTGATAAATTTGGTGAGATATTTTGACATATATCTAGAAGGTTTGATTAAAACATTTTGCATATCAAGGAGAAATGAAGGGTATAATATTTTGGGAGTTGAGGGTGGATATGATGAAGTAAGTATTGAGTAACTTGAGTCAACTTAATCAATAATAGTATTGGGTTTAAGAATAACGTTGTATTGTCTATTTTAAGCCATATGGAGGGGTTGCTCATTAAAATATTTTGCATATTGAGGAAAATCAACGAGAGAATATTTTGGGGGCGGTTGGCGAATATGATGAAAGAAGTATTAAGTAACACAAGTCAAATTATTCAAAAAATAGTAACACAACTAAAAGAAACGGAAAATTTGTTTGATAAGATGAAGACATGAATGGAAAGTTGGAAAGAAAAATGCGGGAATTATATTCCCACAATGTCCCACACCTATTCCACGGCTCATATTGTTCCTACCTAAATAATATCTTCTATCTATGCTACACTTTGTCATCTCGATCTTGCTCACATTATTTACATGAGTTCAATTTGTGCTTGTAGGGGCCAAAATAAAAAATACGCCCCAATCCAATGTTTGACATTGAATTTTTCAACTTTAACTTATTCAATGCCTCCCTATCGGAAGCTCTAGCACACCAATCGGGTGTGATTGCTAGTTACAATGAATAATTAGACTTTCCTTTTTCCATCATGCTACATTGGGCCATGAATCTATGTTTGCTTGGCATGATATCCTTTCTTGTGTAAGCTAAAGACATCATAAATCATCATTTTCTTAATTTAAAAATAATAGACAAAGAAAGGAAATTTAATTTTTATTTACTTGAAACACTTTTGGGTGTGTAGGTCAATATCAACAATATTACAATATAGAAAGTTAATAATGAAGTGGTTCATGAGATATCCATGTACCACCAGATAGGAAACAATTTCCACCTGTTAGAAATATGAAATGGAAAAAATAAGTAAAATAATTGTGGGAAATGTATTGATGTTGGTCATTTCCTTTTTCAAGGTGGTCATTCTTCTCCAAAAGAGGAAAGAAAGATAGAGTGGTCTTTCCATGGATTATTGAGGGTTAGTTATTTCTAAGTAGGTAGAACCGCTTATCAACTGCAACCAATTGGGAGGCCAACATGATAGCATGGAGAAGAATTTAAAAAATAACAAACAATTAAAAAATATTATATCGTCGACACAATGGTAACAAAGTGAACAATCTTGCATCAATATACATAATTTGGAATATGCTTTTGACATAATTATTAACAAAATAATCATATATACAAAGTGTAGACCATCTAGGTTTGTTTTAAAAAAAATAGTCCAAGGTTTCTCAGCACATCAACTATTTTTGGTAGTGAGGGCGCCACATGAATTAAGCTCTTTTTTTATGTTCATGGACCACAACTCTTCTAAAAGCTGTGCGGGAATTTTTTTTTGCAAATCACGAGTAGCTTGAAATAGGCACCTGAATCGGTGAAAATATTTGCAAATTCTGAAGAGCTCTAGGTAAACTGTGCCTGAAACGATGAAAATATTTGCAGATACTCTCGTTTTTTCCGTGATGCGGCGATACAAAACGCACGATCTAATGGTTGTTATGTTGCGAGCCCTTCAAAGAGGCTCGAGATGCTCGAACACAGGTTCGATTCTCGGATACTCCCTTTTCCTCCTCGATAACAATAACGAAAGAAGGAAACACAAAAATGTTCTTGATCTATTGATGGGATCAAGATCATACAGAGATGTCCCGGGATCAAGATCATACAGAGATGTCCCAAGTCCCTCACGAAGATGCGTGAGGGATAGGCTCTTCCACACCAAATTTATGTATCGTTTTTTTTGTGTACAACCAGGGCTACAGTGCCATGATATAAATCAGAATCCAAATGTAACAATGTATAGATGAATCACAGGAAACTAACATAAAATAAATAAGCTACCGCGTCCTAACCAGATCGAATAACAAGCTTCGATCATGGTCGTCTTCTTCAAACCCTCAAAGCTTCACCTTGTATTTCTTCCTACTGATATTCACACTGGTGTCGGCAACAAGCTTTTCGACCACAAGGTCACAACACACGTGGAAAGAAATATTCATCGTTTTCAATTTACCAAACTTTACTTGCAGTGGAACATCTGCCTTGAGACGCAGAGGAATATTTCCCTGTTGTTGTTGTGCATTCAAAGAAATAACCATTTCGCTAGTGATCTGGATGTTAGAGCCGGTGAGAGTGACACCTAAATTTGTAGTATTTTTGTACCCCTGGTAAAAAGGTGGAAGTTTTCCTCTACAGAGCTCCGTGCCGATGTAGAAAACCACAAGATAGATGTCATCTAAATAATATATGTCTATCTTTTGATTCAAATTCCTCTCTCTCACGTCCACCGAGAACTGCGAAGAAACAGTGGCATCTGTGCCGACGGAGAAGCTCGACGTCCTCTCTCGCCAGATAATTTTGTTGTGCGTCTGCCATAACTGTTGCTGCTTCAGTTTATAAAATAAACAAAGGGGGCGAGACTCGATCCTGGGTGGAGAGATAAAATGATGATCTGGGGATTCTGTTTTAAGAATGAACAGAACGGGGCGGAGCGGGACTCGATCCTGGGTGGGGAGATAAAATACAAATGAGACCGTCATTTAAAAAGGCAGGATGTAGCACGTGGTGATGTGCATTGTGAATCAACGACCCCTTGGAATGCTCAGAGGAGGAGGAAAAGACGTCGACGGTGGAAGACCACTCTAATGTAAATAATCTACGGCTCATATTCATCAGACGACGCTGATAAACCCACAAGATCTACGACCTATATTTTCGCATGCAGCTTCATGTAGAGGGGGGGGCAAGCTTCTCGGTGTAAAAATGCCTTTCGGTGTAATACTAGCAAACTATGTAATCCAACACCCAACTGTACGACACCCCTTGAAGTGCTCAATAAAAAAAAATTCTAAATGTCATCTCCATAACAAAAGTTAAAAACTATTTTTTTGATTGGATTTATTTTAATATTTTAATAAAACCAATACTTCATTAAATATATTAATTTACACCCTTTTATTAATAGTTTAATGTCGAAATACATTAAATACATATTTTATTATTATTATTTAATTAGAGTAATTTAAAAAGAAGCATTCCTATCAACGCATACTCAATAGTTGCGTTGAATCCTTATCCAAAGTCCACATTGGGCAGTTTTTAAATTTATTTTTTAAAAAAATCCGTTGTCAAGCAAACTGCTCACCAAGTGCGACAAGTATTACAGGTCGCCTTTTATGTCTTCATTGAGATGGCCATTGCAAAGGTGGGAAGCCCTCGAGACACATGTACTTGGTTAGTAATGGTGATCCTCAGTAGAGTCCTCAGGTCGGCGGCACGCTTCAACATCGACAAAAGGTCACGTTCTGTAGTCGGTACTGCATGGCATTGAGCTCGTCCAACGTGTTGTCGAACATCTCTCATATTTTAGACAGTTGCATCGTTGGGAGTTAAGCAGATGGTGTTGCCATATGTAGACCCTCGCCTCACCACGTATGACTTCCTCACTAGAGTTAGCCTTTGCTTCAGCGGGGGTGTGGTTACGACAATCTCATAGCTAAAGCAGTTGTGCAGTGACTCAAATAAATATGTTTTGATGTTGATGTTTTTTGAAATTTTTAAATATTCTCTGATAACATATATTTACAGAATGTGATACCAACATGGAAACAAGTGGCATTATTTAAAGTATACAAGAGACATGTTGAGCGATTAGTGGGAGTGCTTGCGGGTTTGTGCCTTAAACCTATTACTTACGCAAGATCTTGGAGTCATATTTCTAGTGAATTTTGAATGGGTCAAAACAAACACTGTACATGGGAGATATCATCTGCAGAAGATCATATGTCAGTGGGAAGAACTGGGAGGAACATGTGTAAGTTGGTAACGATAACAGGGGTTTCCATCGTACATTTCAAGTACGATTGCTAGTAGATTATTTCATTTGAAGTTTTATGGGTATCACCCTCCACTTCAGGGGATGCATCGAAAAAGTCGAACAGGGGGAGAGAAAGAGGGGCAAAGGATGACTTCGAGGGAGGACAAGAGGTAGGCCAGGGTAAGCGGAAAGGGAAACTATACTCTCCTTAATTAACAAAAGGATTTGATTTGATGAGATTAATGTCAAATTGAGTCGATTAGAGTATTATAAATTGCAATTTATAAGAATTTATTAAAAAAATTGAAAACATATTTTAAATATGTTAGAAATAAAATATTATTATAAACATAACTAAAATTGGTATGTGTAATATTTCTAATGTTATAACTATAATTTCTCCCACCCCTCGCACCCCCTATATATAGTTATAGATAAGGTGACCACCCCTCAGACACATGTACTGGTTAGTAATGGTGATCCTCAGTTCCTCTTTTTTTAAACAGAGTAAAGACCCAAACCCTAGATACTAGTAAGGGTAGAGGTGGGATATAGATATAGATATAGATATAGATATAGATATAGGGGTGTGCATGACATAAATGACCCAAACAGATTAGATCAAATAAGATATATGGGGAGGGGGTGCCCAGATAAATACAATATAGAACTAGATTGATTCTTCACTGATTGCTAACATGTAAACATGAATTTAGAATCATAAATACAATAATGATAGTAAATCACGAATCTTGAATTAATATACTACAATTATATGATTTATACCAACTCTAGAAAGTTAGATTAAAGAAGTGTAAGTTAGTGTTTAGAACATATTCACCCAAATTTGGATGAGATGAAGTGATAATGAGCTGAAAACATGTAAAATAGTTGTACAAAGCGTTGTTGAGTTGTTTTGAAAATCATGGAGGTTAAAATTGAAGGGATGATAAAGTCATTTGTGTAGGACAAAGTCACCAAGGCAAATTTCTCCTTTGTGAGCGGATTTTTGATGTGTAGCGTTTTGTTGGATTCTTATTTTTTCACAAAGATCTTTTGTGTCTTTAGCTTCATATCATATGTTTAAAATTGCTTAATCGTGACATACAACAAATTAGGGCTTCTTCTTCTCCAAACCACTCCAAACGGGCTATCTCTTTCTCCTTTGTTTGAAGGCATAAAAAGGGGGGGGTACTTTGCATTGATTAAGATTCCTTGATGCCCCACTGAGTTGAGAGTTGTTTACACAACAATATTCCAACGAGGCCTCATATTGATGTAGTTCTCCCACCCAATGAATGTGTGCAAAATGTTCAATATATATATATATATATATATATATATATATATAAATATATATATATATTGTAGCTTAGTGTAGATTGTAGCTTATAACAATAGCCTAGGGTAATTTCTGTATAGGATGTATGCATAATCAGTGTTAGCTAATGTCCTTAAGAGAGTGAGTTAATAATTGGGTGCTTTGTTATGATTTCTTAAGTAGTCCCAAAGATATGAAAAAAATGCCCTCTAAATGATCGAGGTGATTGTGCTTTTATAGTTAACTATTTCGAAAGGTTTTCCCACTCAATTAGTGCTAGACTGGTTGGGCTAACTAGTGCATGTGAAAAAGTAATCATTAATAGAGTAGAAGAAAATTTTGTCAACCTTAGGACACAATTGTCGAGTTTTTGTCCATCATTGGTGATTTCATTATCCTAAGGTACAAATTGGATTAAAAGAAGTTGGAGAGGGTGGCCAAATGTCCGAAGATATGTTCTACATATAGAAAGTGGGGTTTTTTACTAGTCAAGGATGAGTAAAAAGTGTGACTTAGTGGTCAAAGCATGCTAAATTAAGTGAAACACGTGCAATAATTAGTCATTTAATTGCATGATGATTAATAGACTGCGATAAATGCCAAGGATAATTTCCAAATGTCATTGGTCTAGATTTAGGGTACTACATTTTCTCCCCATATTAATCTA
Source organism: Taxus chinensis (assembly GCA_019776745.2). Lineage (NCBI taxonomy): Eukaryota > Viridiplantae > Streptophyta > Pinopsida > Cupressales > Taxaceae > Taxus > Taxus chinensis. Next base: position 656,424,276 of record CM034154.1, read on the forward strand.
ATAATTAGAAATTGCTTAATTAAAATAAAATAACTTGAAGCAGAAACCTTCCATAAGAACAACACAGGTACGATACTAGAATGTGTGTTCCTTTCTCATTTTTGTTTTACCATACATGTGAACTTATGTGCCACATGCAAAAGCGCATATTAATTTTTATCAAGATGCTTATACAAAAATTAGTAAATAACATATATTGAAAGTAAAATCATGAAACATGCACACCCATATGCCCCTAGTGTCATATGTAAGGGAATAAGATATTATATACAAGAAAACTATAGGAATTGAGTCTATTATGTGAAGCCATGTCAAGCAATTATGCATGTTAAGTGAAGTCATATCTAATAATTAAGATTGCTATGTGAATTCGTCTCTAGTAATTAGGCTTGTTATGTGAATCCATCTCTAATGATTGTGCCTTTTATGTGAAGCCATATCTAGCAATTAGGCCTACTAAGTGAGTCCATCTCTAGCAATTGAGCATGTTATATGAAGTCAGTTTGTGTATATAATCATGTAAATATAGACACCTAATTTGACAATTTATCACTTGATAATGTCAATATTGACTTAATCCCTTTAACCATGGCATGTGCACCTATTCCAAGCCCAATTACTATATCCTAGTCAATATTTGATCCTATTGCAATACTTTTATCCTCATTGCACATCTCAAACACTCATAAAATGTTCATGTTAGTCGCAATCAGTCCACTTCACATGATTGTCATGCGCAAAGTTCCACATCCCTAAATCTTCCTCCTAGACCAAACCACCAAATGGTTTGGTCACGGGTAGAAGGGTCACGTCTAAGGCCACCCACTGGTCATTTTCTCAATTTGATATATTTTATGGGTCAATATTAATGCAAAATTATATCCACGAAACCCTATATAAATAAGTCTAATGCACTCATTTCCTCACATAACATTTTTAAGAGATACTCAAGTACAAATCACTCAAAAAGTATAGAAGATCTTCTAGATTTCCCGAAAGTAGCATCAAGCATTAGGATCAAACCCCACATACATTTGAATCACTCCTAAATAGGTTCAAGAGTTAAGCTTCCCAATCTATAATCCCTAAAATCTGAGTCAAGCAAAAACAATTCAAGTCATTTCAAATCATTGTCAAATAATCAGGTTATCAAATATAGTTACATCTATACAATATTATGTCACATCTCTAGGTAGAAAAATACATGTGGTTTGGGGTCTCTTCGTAGTAGCACCAATGTAGGTGGTGTACATATTGCACTTCAACCAAAACACTAACCTTTTTTATGGGTTTTACCCTAGGTTATGGTTTATGTTCAAGGTAGTTGAATTCAAAGCTATTCACACATTGTTGAGACCTAATATTTTATAGTAAGGTACATACTAGTCATTTATAGAGGTCCTATAAGTTACAAAGCATCAATTTTAACTCAGAAAAATTGTTCTATAGGATGGAACCTCCAAATGGTTTGGTCCATGACAAAAAAATTCATCCCTATGTATAGTGTAGCCTTAGAAAGATTAAACATATATAGGATATTTTCAACTAGTTCGTTTATTTATCACACCCAGATCAATTTCTAGCTCACCATATGAATCATTTAAGTGGCTACTCTAACCCTAATTTCTCTCTTACCCATTTGGTTGAATGTTTATGAATTTAAACCCTACTTTTCAAATATGTATATTATATAATTACTCATTATTCCTTCAATATTATTCATAAACTAATAATATCCATATATTATTAATTTTATGCTTAAATAATTTGATGAACTCACTTGTTGATCAAATCAATAACCTAGTTTAGCTTAGGTTCATACCCTAACTAGGACTTTTGTTACCAAACCCTAGTTTCCCTAGTGTTTCCATCCATTAATTGGAACATGATACCTTACCTTAACCCTAGGGTTTATTCTTCATTGTGCTTCTATGAATTATGTTACACATACCATGTCATTCTCTTATACTTATACTTATGATCCAATCTCTATCTATCTAACTAATATTTCTCTATGTGTGGGAATTGGGGTCGGTATTGATAGTTTTATTACATGTAACTGTGACATTTATCCCAAAGTGTATGCAGAGGAGTTACCACTTCCTACCCATGTTATGATCCATAGGTATAGATATGAGGCAATCTCAAAACATCTATGTTCACTTATTAGCATTGCTTCATATCCTCTAGAGGTGCCTAACACCTCTCCTCCCCTTGAACCCTCTCTTACTAATGGCCAAGTTACTTACCTAGTTTCAAGGTTACACGTGAGATATGTTCTAATGATGATCATAGTGCTTAAGATTATGAGGATGGTTATACTGAAAATTATAGTGATAGTGGAAATGATGTTGAATCGCATGATGTTATCCCCTTACCTTCTCTTGAAATGAAACCTAATAATATTGTGTTGGAGTCATTGCCTTCTCATCATAGTATAGTGAATGTTTTAATTGACTATGCTTTCTCTCCTTCTCCTACTGAAATGGTAAATAAAATAATTGAATATGCTTCATCTCTTTCTCCTATTGAAATGTAAAATGATACAATTGAATTCACTCTTTCTCCTTCTCCTGTTGAAATGACAAAAGATATAATTAAGTGTGTTGTCTCTCATAATCCTATTGAAATCAAGAATGGTGCATCTACTTGTTATACTTCTCTTATACATGACAATGTGACAAATGATTGCAATAATATTTTTCTCCTACTGAAATAGAACATGTTACAAATGATTACTCTACTCTTTATTCTATTAAAAATAATACACATAATTCTTTTATTGGTGGTACAAATGAATTACACGCTAATATTAATGATGATTCTCTAGATATTATATATGATGTTAGGCCCCTGGTTCATGATGACACATCCTTACCTCCCCTTAGTGCTTCTATTTAGAATCCCTTATCTCTTACTCCTTCTCCTTTAGGCGAAATGGTGTTCCCATGGTCACCATCAATGGAGAGGTCAACCCCTTTATGAGATTGAAGTTTTTAGTAAAGCTTGCAAAAAATAAACACAATAATAATATTCTATATCATTGTTCATGTGGGACACATTACATTTATATAAGAATGTAGTTCCTATATATAAGGAACAAATACCTATTTTATTTCAACCACAAACCTATACATGAAATTTGTTCAAACAAATCTCCAAATATCTAATAAATACTCACACTTATGTTAATATATTCTATAGCAAATATATTTTCACACATGTGAGCACTGACCTAACTAGATAGTCGTAACATTCCGCCCCCTTAGTTCGAACATGGTAGAAAAGATTTCACACTTTCAACTGTAGTATGTCTGACTCTTGCGACATGCCCAATTCTTATGGCTCATGATCTTGATCCAAACAAAAGGCACCTTTTATCAATCTTCCATGGTTTTTTTGTAGGCTTACAACAAACCTGTATATGAACATGAACCCATGAAATGTTCTGAGAGAGCAGGTGCAGAATTTAACACAAGTGTAATCAATTTTAACATAATGTATATTCAACTCAATCTTACAACCGGATCCATTACAAATATATAGGTAGTGAGTTTCCTACAAAAGAGGAAACTGCTCTACTAATAAATACTATTCACGTAGTATTGTTGTAACTATTAACAATACCACTAAATAATTTGTATGATCCCCACAAATATCTCTACTAAAAGCTACGTGAGTAATAATCACATTATAATATACAAAATATAACTTTGCTCACACATTAATATAATAGAGCTCTAATATCATATTCCTAATATTCCCCCCTTAGTGCGAACATGGGGAAAACCTACTTTATATTGCAAGATGCTACTTTGAAGCTTGCTCATGATCTGGATGGTTTCTAGGACAATACCAACAACATTTGGATGTTTTTTCAAGTGGTTAACTAATAACCACATAATGGATAGTTTTTAGTATAGAACCAACAACCTTTGGATAGTTTTTCCAATGGATTACTAACAACCACAATATCATGATGTTGCAGTAGTATCATCAGCTCTCATCACATTCTTCCTTTAGGGGATTACGTAGGAATTATGCTTACATATTACAAACTAAAAACTAGAAATTGGAAATGAAACATTGGCGTCATGTTCCCTCCACAATGTGAAATTTCCACTTATTCCACAAACCAAATAGGAACACTAAAATATGAAGATACTGAAAGCAAACACACTCTAAAAAATGTCACCAAACCTTCATGTGGCCCTGTCATTGGTGATTGATGAGAGGTCATTGATCAACGTCTAACCTTTGATGCCTCCATCCTCCGATAACACTGCTAACTCAGCTTGATCTAGGTTTGAGGATCAATTATAACTTAGACGCCGCATTCCATTAAAAATGCATCTGTAAGGTAAATTTTTTTTTCAATTTTTGACTCCACAAGACAACTATACTTAAACAACATGACAATATGACATTACAATTTTGACAACTTTAACATCGAGACTCAATAAATTTTTGACAAACCTAAATAAATAATGACAAATAATATTTCAAAAATAAAAGTGACAATTATTTTATGAAAAATGTGACATAGAGACTTAATTGGACAAATATCAAACTCTAGACATAAAAATGACATAAATATTATGATTTAGTCACTTTTAATGACTTTTAACAAACTATGGATTGACATCTAAACACATAACAACAAAGAAACTAAAACCACATATAATGATTTATCAATTATCAAACTTATGAGTGACCTAATCTATATTAAAAATTATAACATTGACAAAGTTGACATCCATTATTTTACTACCACTTTTTACACGTCGGAATTTCTTATCCACATGTAATGGAGACTTGATACAAATGAGTATACCTGACATCTCAATCTAAATGCAACTATATTTGAGGAGAAATCTATGAAATCACCATATGGATTGTGAGGATTGTGGCATTGTTGAGGAACACTGCTTGTGTTAGATAGAGGAAGATCTCAGATGATATGAATGGTGATCTATGCAACACATCAATGAAGTACTCTACAAACAATGCGATGGAAAAATATCTAAAGTATTAAATACCACTTTATAAATTGAACAAGATGACCCCCCAATAATAGATCTATTTTAGTTCCTCTGTTGACCAACATGATCAAATTATCAGGAGGTGGAAGCGCTACCTAAATATCCCCTCGTTTGATAAATGTAGTATACAGAACTAATTTGGTCAAACCACCATCATAATGTGGCTATACAATCACCATGCAGGGATAAATACGAGAAGGAATCAAGTGGTGAATGAATGAAACATTTTAATGACATCCAAAAGATTGAGGAGTCTATGGGACCAAAAGATGAGACTTTATGATGAGTTCATATTCTTTTCAATATCAGATCTTCTGCTGTGAATCTTGAGCACAAAAACCTTGATCTTTTCAAGTCTTGTTTCTTTGAATAACTCATTTAATATATCCACCTTCAAGTCATTTTCATACCAGACATGAATATCCTCATAAGTTGAACATTCCATGATGAAGTGCAATTTCGTCTCAACTACCCCTTTGCTGCAAAAAATACAAGTTCTCCTTTCCCAATCCTCCTTGGGTATAGTCCATCTACTAATTTCACATTGAAGGTGATGTGATATGGTCCTCATTTGAGCTATTAAAATCCTTGCTTTACCTTTGATAGCTGCTCTAAGATAATATTCATCATGCTCCCAAGTGTGGTTAAATTCTTTGATGTAATAAGCTTTCTTACGATCAATTTGCCTTGTCCACATGGCAGTTCTAAATTTTTCTATCACATATTGTTTTATTTCCCTGTTGTTGTTAGGACACTCCTGAAAGTTGATGCTCCATTTGTTAATCCATTTTTTGTTTTACTTCATCTAAGTTTTCTTTCTACGCTCTAATTTTTCCTCCATAACCGTTTTGGGCCAGCGATGATTATCCATGCTTTCAATATTTTTCAGATAACTTAGCAACCGAGTTATTGTTTATGCTTCCATCGGGAAAGTACCTACTTCAGCTAACAAGATCTCATAAGGAACTATTTAATTGAATTTAAGAGTGCTTGTGATTAGATGTTTCTGAATTATTTCTAATTGTCTCCATCTATGATTTGACATGCTACTTCCCCATACTTCGCAACCATAAAGAGCAACCGGGGTGACCAACAATCCAAAAAGAGTTTTCTTAGTTTTCCAATCCCAAAGTTGGGTTGTCCTACACCTATTTTGAAGTGGGTAAGATGCTTTCCAAACCCCCTATGTATCATTTTTTCTCTACATGTCTCCCAACTAAGCTTATTGTGCAAATAAATCACAAGATATTTGTATTTTGTTACAATTTCCAACGGGCTCCCCTAAAAAAGAAATTTAAGTTGTTTCTCCTTCATTTTTTAAGAAAAAATCATTGCTTTGGTTTTTCTAATGTTCACTTGCATCCCTACTTCCTAGAAAAAAAAATCTAAGGATTTTAAATGATCCCTCAATCCTTAAGTTGTTTTTGACATTAGAATAATATTGTCAGCATATAAGATTAACTTCACCACATAACTTTCCAACCGTATGCCCCCTCCCTCGGTTTTGCTTAACAATTATTCAAGCTTGTCAATGTACAAGCCAAACAAGGTGGGAGAGAGAGGACAACTTGTAGTCATAAAATAATGCACATTAGACATTATTTAGTCCTAGTCTCATACTACTATTTAGAAGGTTTTTGAGTGAAGAAAGTACTAATTAACCCCTATCTTTTGGCCATCTTGCTTTTTTTCATTTCGTCATTCCCGAACTCTTGCACCCACATGCCCAGTCAAATTTTTTCACTTCACATTATTTTAGCCTCGACTGGGGTGTCCATGGGCACCCTAGTCCCACTAGGAGTGTCCTGATCCTTTTTGAACTTTCCCACCACTTTTTGGGCACTTTCTAGCCATTTCAGCTTCTTATCTTTTTGGTAGTCGACCATTTCGGGGTTAATTACAAAATTAGATCAAGATAACCATATAAATATAAATTTATGAGACCATAATGAGGGACCAAGCACTAGTGACTACTATCATCCACCTAGAGTTGCATCCATTTGGAGATCATTTACATCCAATAGCTCCATCACAAGGACAAGGCTAGTTCATTTGCATCACACAAACATAGGGGGGATTATATTCTATTCCATGCACACATTCTATTACATTTTCTACATTTAGTTATTGCTCGTTACTTCACAAAGTATGACTGACACAAGAGCATCTAGGGCACATGATGCACACACACCAGAACTACATTTGGGTCCGATATGTAGTGCAACGCTCAGTTAGTAATCCCACTATTGAGGAAACTGAGGTCAATCTAACCCATTCATTTACATTCTATTTTTAGGGTTTGGATACTTCTTATGGTCTCTTAAATGGCTTTCTTTCATCTTGGATTATCAACGACACCGGGTGCAGTGAAGTGAATGTATGTGATACACAATGAGGGTTTTAGACCACCTACTAGACCTGTGAAACTCAGTTCTGGACCTTCTGCACAGACAAGGGCACCCATTTTGCAGAACATAGTGCTCACTGGTGCCCCAATCCATTTCCATGCACTCCAGTCTAGAGAATCAACTTGGATCCACCATTTTTGGGATCTCTGCATAGTCGTCCATGTTTCCAGATTATTCTGTTCACTTTGTGACATAGTTCAGATCTTCCTCCGAAGTAGCTAAGTCTTTTCCTTGTTCTTCTTGCATATTAGGGTTTATACTTTCATTAGATTAGTTACTTGGGTCATTTTCCATAATCATTCATTGCATTTATTTACTACATTTACATGTCATTCTAGATTAGATTAACTACCCCAATATACTATTTTTAGTTAATCACAACCTTACTTGACACCAATATCACTACCAAAACAATCTGACATACCCTCTCTGGTTCTGATTTTACCTCTGACCTAATCGTATTGCCTATGTAATGATGCTATAAAATCATATGGAATCCTAAGTTCCTCCATCCTATTCCAAATTTTGTCTCTAGGCACCGTGTCAAAATTTTTCTTAAAATCAACAAAGCAACAAAAATCTTCCTCGCCTTGTGTATCCCAAAACTTTTCAATCAAGTGCCTAAGAGTGATGCAATGGTCGATGCTTGAATGTCTAGGTTGGAATCTTTCTTGTCCTTTTTCTCTTTTACCTTCTTTTTCGGCCCAACTTCTGATTTGACGTTCCACCATGCCCTTAAAAATTCTAGTAAGGAGAGGATTGATCACAATGGTGTGGTAGTTTGATGAGTTATTGATATCACCACTTTTAAATAGAGGAATAACAACACTAGTCATCCATTCCAATGGGAAGCCATTTTGTTTGATCTCATTGAATATTTTTCCAATGTGCGGAGTGAGGGTCTCCACACCCCACTTTAAAAATTCAGCTTGCAACCCATCAATGTCTTGTGCTTTACCACTTGCTATATTCATGATGTCATGCTTGATTTCTTCCACAGAGAAAAGCTCGGTCGAAGTATTAATTATGGGAGGGGTATCTTTCTATTGAAGACACTCATAGAGGATCCTCACATAATCTAACCACTAAGCATCTGTGATATTATTTTCTATATGTTTTTTATTTTGTTGCAACTCCTTCAAAAATCCTTTGGGATTATGCTTTCCAAGAGAAATTAATTCTTTCCTCCTTGTACTCACATAAATTTATTTTTTGTATTGTACCAATTTATCATACTTATTTTTATTTACTTTCTTCATTTCAATCTCCTTCAAGGATCTCTTGGTCGTCTTACATTCTTCGTCATACCACAGATTCGTTGGAAAATTATTTGTAACTCCCTTTCTAGGTTTAGATCTTTTGCAAGCACTTAATGCCTTGTGAATTAAAGGAATCAACAAATTACTGTGCACATATCTATTTTCCCCCCTCGTTGCCTTGCTCTCTATATCATTTCCTGTTATATCAATTTATGCTCAAGGGAAACAATGAATATTTCCTGATTTTCTTTATTTACAATGACTTTTCCTTTTTATCGAGTTGTCTTTTATATGTGATGAACTTGGTTTCTTTGGTGCTGATTTGAGATGGTACCAAACTTGACAAAGAGATGTTTATGATCATATTTTAGCTCAATAGGAAAATCCCCTATTTTGAACTCAAGCAATTGAGAAGTAGAGCTTTGGGATCAAATGACATAATCCACTACACTTTGACCATTGTATGTTTTACAAGTGATACTGCCTGATTTGGGCCAAGCCCTCATGCCATTACAAATAATCAGGTCTTATAAGATGCATAGGCCTAGAAGCTCGACCCCAAAATGAGTCACCTCTCCATTACCATCTTCTAATATTCTTTCCCAAATCTAGTCCTCTTCTTCATTAAGCCATAAAGGATTGTCATCCCCACATTCTTCGTTGTTCAACTGAAGAGATTGATTATTTTTCAGTCCTTGCATTAAAGGTCACCCATTAGAATTATTTCCCATGAGGTTATGAATACTGAAATGTAATTTTTTTAGCAAAGCATATGGGTCTTCATCATCTAAATTCCTTCTCATGTAAGTCTTTAAACTATTTGGTGCAAAGTAGCAAGCGGAAAATATGATTGTTTCCTCATTATATGATATTTTTAGCCATATGTATTGCTTATTTGGATCCTATTTTTCAACTTTGACGATCTCGAGCCATAATTCCTTTATTAGCACTGTGATCCCCCAATGCCCTTTACCTGTTTCGTTCCCTTCATTCCAAACTGAAATTTTCTTGTACCCTTCAAATTCTGGGACTTTGCAGCCCTCATGTTCGTTCATTTCGGTAAGAATAATAATATTTTCCTCCTATGCTATGGGCCCCATTCCGGGTCCTCTTCTCTACTAATAACCCTTACGATTCCAACTTACTATGTGCATGGATTCTTGTGATGCCCCGAATCCCTATTTCTTGCTTGACATTTGATCATTGATTTGGGCTTTCCCATTCTTCAACTGTGCCCATTTTACTACCTCTCTTGCTTCCTTCAATTTCTCCCATTAATTATTTCGATCTTCTTGTTGGGAAAATGTCAAATCTTCATCTAGATATATATGTGTGCCTCCAAGAAGTCCTCTACTTTTTAGGATAACATGTTTGTCTTCTATATTTCTCATGAAAACTCTCACATGATGATCCTTTCCTCCTTCTATTCTCATACCAATCCCGTTGGCTTGATGTATATAACATGTCCACTTCAGATGGTGTTTAAGGAAGCCCCTTGCCAGAATGTTAGTTCTTTCCTTTTCATCGAAGTCTTTCAAACCTTTGATAATAAACTTTGTCACTTTTTCTTGCTTGTTCCTTTCTTATTTTATCTGTATTTTGATGTGTTTCTCTATGATTTGATTTTTCTCACTTGATGATCCACTTACTAATTTTGACCAAGATTTGGCCTATTCTATCTGATCCTTCAGTTGGTTTTCTTTCATTTCCATGTTTTTAATTGCTGATAGAATTTCATTTATTTATATTATTTCATTCCCTTTTACCATTTCGAGCTTTTTCTTTCCAGTTGTTTTCAAATGTCCTAGATCTTGTTTTAGAATGATTAAATATTGTTTTCCTCTTTCCATGGTGTTTTGAAGATTTAATACCTACTCTCTAAGAGATTTATTTTCTCTTTCCAACTTGTATATGTATTCTGCAAATTATTTTCTCTTGTTGTCTACTTGTAACCTCTTATTTTCTAAAATTTCAAGTCTCTCTTTCATGTTCATGAGCTCATTCACATACAACTCAGAAGACCACAACAACAGAGTAGATGTAGGGCTGTAGATATATTTAGGATCTTGCACCCCATATCTCTCGTTCATCCATGTTTGCAACAATCCTTTTTTATTTGCTCAGTTTTGATTTTTCACTACCATCCTTCTCCTTTGATTGTTTTCCTTCAATTCGGTGTTCTTTGAAAACAAAATTTCCTTTACCATTTGTTGTCTTCAGTAAAATCAACGTGAAATTATTCTTTTGAGTTTTCCTTAGATTTTTGGCCTGCCTACACCTTAAGATCCCCTTATATTGTTTTGCATTCACAAATACCAATTTTTTGTCTGTACCCATTGCATATGTTTGAGAGTTTCCTAACATGCCTGAAAATTATTTATATGTTGATAAACGTGCCTCTGAAATGGTAGATCTTGTTGACCCCATGGTTATATTGCCTTTAAAACCTTCATATTTGACCATGGTTTGCAATGTCGTGTTTAGGCCATTTTTGACACACACAAACACATATTGTTGCAAGAGAATAAATGTTGTGGTGGGTCTACCTAATCTTGTCGGCATGTGCCTTAGATCCACACATCTACTGAATAGGGGGCCCACTACTACTCTGTCTCGCACTCTATGGATGACTTTGTCTCCTATCCCTATCCCGCACTGTTCTTTTGTTTCTCTCCTCTGCTACGCCCTTAACCTATTACTTGTATTAGGATATGAGTAGCTGAATTGTGGCTCGCCTAGAGGCAAAGGTATCTCTACAAAATCCTTGATAGGTGGAGGAGAAAATGGGTGCTTATTTGTAGGTGGAGGAGATGATGGGTGCTCCTCTATGGGTTGAAGGAGATAAACAAGTCATTCGAGCATCTGAGTTTGATTGTATGGTATTGGTGGATGACAACTCTCTAATTAGAGAAGCTATTTTTATTTCATATTAAAATCATTTAGCCTCTAAAATATTAGTGTTCTTAGGTGTTATATTTATGCTCACAATCTGAATTATGAGGAAGTAATTTCATTACAAGTGTGTTCCTCAAAGCTGCGATCTAGAGCCAAAGGTTACCCATTTTTTTGTTTCCAATATATGTTGAAGGAGGACTTAGAGCTAGAATTTCTTCTATGGAAGGAATATTAGGTAGATTTACGAAGCAACGGGGACAGTAAGATTCGTTGAAAATTTCGTGGATTTTTTTACGGGTATGGCTATCATGAGTTTAGGTCTCTCTGGTTCATAAAATCGCTCCTTAGGGCTGAAATTTGATTAGGAAAGGGTTTCTTACAGATGTGTAGGTTCTTGATTGGCAGGTGTGTTAGGATTATCCCTGGTTAACTCGCCTTTGGTGAGTATCTTCTTGGAATTTTTTTTTCCTATTTTTTCCAATTTCTGTTATTGTGAACCTGTTAGGTCGATGGATAGTTACAGAAGTCATGCTTCATAGATTATACCATGTGGGTTTGGGGCGAGAAGGGTCAAACACCAGTAACCAACATTTATCAGGAGTAACCATCGCTAGCTAGGCCCCAACTTTAATCAGATTGGTCAAGGTAAACGATCAGAATATCAAGGCTAACTATCGCAAGTTAGGGTAACCATCGTCTGTTAGGGTAACCATCATCTGAATTACCTATGCTTGAAATTTTATATTTAACTCATAGGAGATTTAGATTTAGGGGCTATTTTAATTGATTTAAAGGATGTAGCTGGGCCATAGCTATTGTGTACCTAAGTTTGTATAGTGGTTCTATATAAGCTTTTGAATAATTATTCTATGGTTAGAAAGAGAATTAAGAAGCATCATTTGACTTGAATTCTGAGTCCTTGATTCTCCTAGATGAGATTTTATTCTCTTCGATGGCCCGAATCTCTAGAGAAATAACGTGCCACATGAAGTGAGATGCTTTGTTGAAGAGTTTGAAATTTTTTGACCTGGATAGAAGGTCATTGAGATAATGTCTAGGTACAAGCCTCAATGATGAGAAGAGGCTAACATCTACTTTTGTATTTCCTTTGTAGTTGTTATTGTCTCATTGATTAATCAAGCTACGCCAACGAGCAATGAAAATCACATGATAGATTCATCATCATACTAACACGTGGATGTATAGGTTAGATCATGGTAACCCTAGATAACAATGAGATGATGGATTGTATTGTTGATCCAATGAAGGATCTTGGGCTACCTATTGTAGAATGAAGGTATAGAGTGTCTCATGTTTGCACCCGCTATACTAATCTAATACAGGTCTAGATGAAGAGACATACTTGGAAAGGTTGGTGCACAGAGCAAAGTTACATCATCGTGGGTAGACCCATGTGAGTAGGTATTTTTTGCTACGCCGTAGAGAACTTGGTTGCAGTTGTATTAGGATATGCAGTAGCTGACTTAGTGGCTATACCAGATCATTTTATTATGGTCATTTCTGGACTTTCTCATGCTTTGTAATCTGAATTATACTAGTAATTTCATTATAAGTGGTATTAGAGCTGCGATCTGGGCCAAAATTAGGGCAAAAACCATTAATTTTTGTGTTGAGTCTGCAATATATTTTGAACCAGAATGAATTGGTGGGAGATATTTTTACCAGAGTTGCAAAACATTTCAAGTAAGGTTCCGTGAAAATTTCATACTTTATTTATTTATTTTGCACAAGTTATTACAAATTTAGGGTTTTTCATAAAATCGCTCCCTAGGGTGAAAATTGTGGAATTTTTTCAAGTTCTTTACATTTTCAGAAAGCTCTAAAAAAATAGTATTAGTATCTTCTTTGTGTTTTTTTCCTGTTCAGCTGAATTTGTATCAAAACCCTAAACCCTAAGGTTTGATATCATGGTGGGGCCTTCCACAAGAGCAAAAAAGAATCTAGTTACTCCGGGTAAAACCACAGATAAAGATGGGATAGTGATTGAAGAGTTGGATTCAGAAGGGGTAAATACAGATTCCTCAGCACTAGGGTTTACCTCAGTTGATCATAAGGTGAGCCAACTTGAGTATGAGCTATGAAATGTACAATCTGAGATGGCCTCTAAAGGAGACATAACACAAATCAATCATCGGTTGGATGATATCATGCAACATGTAAAGGGTAAACAGTATGGCCCAAATCATCCCATATCAACCAAGGAGTATCTTCAGTTCAAAATCATGGACAAAATAACCATGTTGGATCACTTTTCCAGCCTAATCAGAATCCAACTTATTCGTAACCACAGAACATGATGTCAAAAGTGGATATGCACAAATTTGATGGTAAGGATCCCATGAATTGGATAAATAAAATGGAGAACTTCTTTGAGTTACATCAAACACCATCAGGAAAAAGGTGACATTGGCATCCCTATATCTTGAACCAGACCAATTCGTTTGGTATCGATGGTTATGTGCTTAGAGGCAGAAGAATGGTCTCGGTGTCACTTGGACTAATTTTTACTGAGGAGTTGCAATTGCACTATAGTTCCAGTGTTTCAGAGAACTACTTTAGTCAATTAGCAAAGTTACGACAAACAGGATCAGTCAAAGATTATGTGCATCAATTCCAGAACCTATCCTTAAGGGTGGAGAATATTACAGAAGAGAATCTTGAATGACCTATTTCTTGGGGGTCTTAAGGACCACATTGAGCATGAGGTACGTATGTTTAATCCACTCAAGCTTTCTAATTCTATTATCATGACACGTCCAGTAGAGGAAAAAGTTCTTTTTAGTAGGAGGTCACCTTTCATTAACACCAAAGACTGTAGTATCTCTTCCCCTTCATTTTCTAGGCCAATTAGATTGACTCCTCAACAAATGGAAGAAAAGAGAGCAAAAGGATTATGTTTTAACTGTGATAGCAAATATGGATCAGGACACAAATGTGCTGAGAAGAAGTTGTTCTATATTGACGGAGGTAATGAGGATGATGAGGAAGCTGAAATTATAGGAGAGGTTGAGGAACTAGTAGAAGATGAAGTAGAGGATCACCAACCTACAATTTCTTTCCATGCATTGTCAGGTATTAGTACTCCTCAAACACTCAAGGTTATTGGCTATCTCAAAAAACAGAAGGTGACAGTGTTGATTGACTCAAGGAGTACTCATAACTTCATAAATAGTAAGTTAGCTGCCAGCCTCAATTGTTTTATTTACCCAGCTCCAGAAATGCAAGTTATGATTGCGGATGGTGGGACAGTCAAGTGCACAAGAAAGTGCCATAGTATCAAGCTTTCCATGGGAGACTACATGTTAGGCTCACCTATGTTTTTTATTTCTATGGGAGGGGCAGATATTGTTTTGGGTGTCCAATGGCTCACAACCTTAGGTACTATAGAGATGAATTTCCAAGAATTGTTCATAATGATTTCATTCAGATGGAAGGACAATACAATTGAATGGGATGGTAGCTAAGTCTCCACATATTATTAGATCTCATCAGATGCAGAAGGTTCTCAGAAAAGGAGTAGATGGATTTATAGCAAATTTATTTTCCATAGAAGTACAAAATACAGAGTCTTCAATGCCACCCAATCTTCAGAAGATTGTTGATGCTCACTCATCTATTTTTTATGCAATTCCAAAGGGACTACCACCAGTTAGGGATCATGATCATACCATTCAATTGATTCTAGGGAGCCAAACACCTAACATCAGACCATACAGATACCCATATTCCCAGAAAAGTGAGATCGAGAAAATGGTTTAGGAAATGTTGAAGGCAGGTATCATCAGGCATAGCCAGAGTGCATATTCTTCACCAGTGGTCATGGTACATAAGAAGGATGAAACATGGAGGATGTGTCCAGATTACCGAGAACTCAACAAGTACACCATCAAAGATAAGTTTCCTATTCCAGTAATTGATGATTTACTTGATGAATTGCATGGTGCTATTTATTTCACAAAATTAGATCTTCGTTTGGGGTACCATCAAATTAGAATAAAAGAGGAAGATGTTCATAAAATGGCTTTCAGGACTCATGAGGGCCATTATGAGTTTTTGGTAATGCCTTTTGGTCTTACAAATGTGCCCTTAACCTTTCAAAGCTTGATGAACACTATTTTTAGGCCATTTTTAAGGAAATTTGTATTAGTTTTCTTTGATGACATATTGATTTACAGTAAGACATGGGAAGAACACTTACAACATGTAAATAAAGTGTTGGAAGTTTTGGAGAAACATACTCTCTATGCAAATCCATCCAAATGTTCTTTTGGTGTACAAGAGGTAGAGTACTTGGGTCACATTGTATCCCATGAAGGCGTCAAAGTTGATCCTTAGAAGATCAAAGCTATGGTGGAATGGCCAAGGCCCAAAACTCTCAAAAATATTCGTGGGTTCCTAGGACTAACAGGGTACTACAAAAGATTTGTGAGGGGATATGGTAGAATAGCAACCCCACTCACTGCATTGCTAAAGAAGGATGCCTTCCATTGGACATACTTAGCCACTAAATCCTTTGAGTAGCTGAAGGAAACCATGCACCACCCCAGTTTTGGCTACTCCTAACTTCTCAAAAACCTTCATTGTTGAATGTGACGCTTCAAGATCAGGATTGAGAGTAGTTCTAATGCAAGAAGGAAGACCAATTACATTTGAGAGTCACCAATTAAAAGGAAAAGATCTGCTCAAACCTGTCTATTAGAAAGAAATGATGGCTATTCTTCATGCAGTCAAACAATCGAGGCCCTATCTCATGGGTAGACACTTCAAGGTAAAAACTGATCATGATAGTCTCAAATACTTTTTGGAGCAAAGGTTATCATCTGAGGAACAACAA
Source organism: Taxus chinensis (assembly GCA_019776745.2). NCBI lineage: Eukaryota > Viridiplantae > Streptophyta > Pinopsida > Cupressales > Taxaceae > Taxus > Taxus chinensis. The sequence continues at coordinate 656,440,735 of CM034154.1, forward strand.
AAGTGGGTAACAAAAATGTTGGGTTATGATTTTGAAATCATATAAAAAAGGGTAAAGAAAATGTAGTAGTTGATGCGTTATCTAGAAGGGATACATCCGCAGATGCCTTACTATGTGGAATGTCCATGTTGATGATCGATTGGGTGGATGAAGCAAGATTGGAATGGGATCAAGACAAGGATACACAATCTCTAATACAAAATATCAAGAAAGGATCTATGAAATCTAACAAATTTGAGTGGAAAGGTAATGCCCTATGGTACAAGGACAGGTTATACTTGAGTAAAGATTCTGAGTTGAAGCATAAGATTCTTGTAGAGCTACATGCCTCACCTATTGGAGGACACTCTGGGTTTTTGAAGACATATCATAGAATAAAAAGAGAATTATTTTGGGAAGGACTCAAGGGGGATGTACATAATTTTGTATCAGAGTGTTTAGTGTGCTAACAGAACAAAGGGGAAACAATTAAGACACTAGGTTATTGCAACCATTACCAATTCCTGTGGGAGGAGGTCTCCATGGATTTCATGTTAGGATTTCCTTGTTCAGAGGGTAAGAATGTTATTTTGGTGATTGTGGTTAAAATTTTCGGATATTTTTACGGCGGTCCCGCATTTTCAGCCGGTGGAAAGGTGAATTTTAAGGAGTCAGGTTCGAGGGGGTGAAGCCCCCAAAGCAATTTCATGACAATTCATTTGGTTTATTAACCCATGGGTAATGGGTAACCATTATGGGCTATTTTTGGGCCCATGGTTTTTCGGTACCCATTGTTTTGTAAAACTGCCTCTTCGGCTACCTATTGATGTACTTATAAATAGATGGACATACAATAGGATTTATATGGGTGTGTTTTGTGAAGGTGAATAGTGTGTGTGAATTCAAGTGTAAATTCAGGAGGGTTTGTTGAGCGCAACTCCAAACAAGATTTGATTATTGTAACTGTGAAGACTGTTGGCTTGTAATAAAATTTGGGCAAGTGTTCTTGGTGGATGTAGCCCACATTGGGTGAACCACGTTAAATATTGTCTTCATGTTGTGCATATTTCATTTCTATAATTCTATTCATACTTCTTATTATTGTGATTCTAAGGAATTAATGATAAATTCCGCATTAGATATAATTAATTCCTAACATAGGTCTATTGCAACCCTTACCAATTCCTAGCTAGAGATGGGAGGAGGTCTCCATGGATTTCATCACCAAATTACCTTGTTCAGAGGGTAAGAATGTTATCTTCGTGATTGTGGATAGGCTCACAAAATATGCCCATTTTTGTGCCCTATCACATCCATTTGTAGCTAGTACAGTCACAGCTATTTTTTTGGAGACAGTTCAAAGGCTACATTGAGCCCCAAAGATAATTGTAAGTGATTGTGATTCTATTTTTACAAGTAATTTTTGGACGGAATTATTTTCATGTTTGGGTACTTAGTTAGCTCACAGTGCATCTCATCATCCTCAAACTGATGGGAAAATGGAAGTGGTCAACAAATGCTTAGAGGGGTATCTACATTGTTTTGTATCAGATAAGCAGGAAAGATGGATTAAATGGCTACCACTTACAGAATGGCAGTATAACACATCTTTTCATACCTCTTCTCAAATGACACCATTTTTAGCATTATATGGTTACCATCCACCTTCTATCACTTCCTCCTTGAGGGTGCAAACTAAGGTCAAAGATGTTGAGGAACACATTCAACATCAACAACAGGTTTTTGCTAGTTTGAAGGAGAATTTAGCATTAACACAAAACATGATGAAATAACAAGCAGATCAACATCGCAGTGAAAGACATTTTGAAATTGGTGACTCGGTTTTTGTATGTCTCCAGCCTTATAAACAAATGTCTCTAAAGCAATAGAAAAAGGACAACAAACTTGCTCCTAAATACTATGACCCTTATCAGGTTCTATAGAAAATTGGCAGTGTTTCTTATAAACTAGAGTTGCCTCCATCTTCACACATACACCTAGTATTCCATGTTTCCTTCCTGAAGAAGGTTATTGGACAGAAATTTGAATCCCATACAGAGTTACTAGAACTTGACGAGGAAGGAAGAATCATTTTGGAGCCAAAGAAGATTCTGCAAACACGTACTAAGAGGTTGAGAACCAGAGACATTAAGGAATATCTGATCAAGCGGAAGAATTTGAGCATAGAAGATGCAACTTGGGAGGATGAAGGTTTTCTACAACAACATCCAGGATTATTCAATGTTGAGGACTACGTTGGTTTGAAGGGGAAGGGCATGCTACGTTGTTAACCTATAGCTTGTATTAGGATATGAGTAGCTAACTTGTGGCTTACCATATCATTTTATTATATCATTTATACTGTCTCATGCTTAATAGGCTAGCCTGGGTGATGGCCATAACATATGAATAATATATATATATATATATATATATATATATATATATATATATATATATATTGTAGGTAGTATTTCATTATCATTTGAGCATTTGAGTCTTATTATATGGTTTAGAGGTTGCCCCCTCGAAGTGGCGAAGCTATTATAATTGCATATTGAGATCATTATTCTGAAATATTGTGTTATTTGGTGTTATATTTCTGCTCATAATTTGAATTATACTAGTAATTGCAATGTCTTGTTTAGGCCATTTTTTACACACACAAACACATATTGTTGCAAGAAAATAAATTTTGTGGTGGGTCTACCTGATCTTGTCGGCATGTGCCTTAGATCCACACATCTCCTGAATAGGGGGCCCATTACTACTCTATCTCGCACTTTATGGATGACTTTGTCTTCTATCCCTGTCTCGTACTATTCTTTTTTCTCCATCCTCTATTCGCTGGTCCACCTGTCTCCTTGTTGGTCTCTCTGTGAAAGGGTATGGGACCCTCGCATCCCTATGGGACCCTCATAGATCATTGGATCTTTGAACTGACTATTCCGTTGCTGTTTTTTTTGTTTCGTTGATTGAATGCTTCCAAAGAATTACCTGACAGATGCCCACTAGCTACTTCCTCTCGTATGCCACTACTTCCTCTCTTACGTTGTTGCTTCCATACCTAAGATAATTTTGGATTGAATGTTACATGATAAAAAGATGGAATGGATCATTCAATGATGAGAAAGATGCCAAGGATCATTCAATGAAGATTGTGCTTCTTCTATTTTCAAATTCAAATTCTCTCTTTTTTTAATTGGCATGTTATTATTGACACTTAAACATATTTCTTGGCACCAAAGTATTTCAACTCATCTCTATTCCACCTACTAGGTAAGTGTCTGTAGCACACATTATTTGACAATGCCGTATGGCAAATTTGGACAGCAAAAACACATACAATCATTTTCCCTTCCTTCTCGTATTCAAATTCATTGATTTATTTGTAAATATTGCTCTAAAAATGATTTTAATCAAATATAAATCATACCAATATGATTTTTCATCTACTGGGAACTCACACAATCAAAATGCCCCTTGATAGATTTAAAACATCATGACATTCACAAACCTCGACACAACTCGCTTCGATACCAGATGAAAGATCAGGTGCATACCTTGACATGAACGTAATCTATTTTAAGACAATCTATATTCATCTCAATCTCGCAATTAGATCCATTAAAAATATATAGATAATGCGTTTCCTATAAAATAGGAAACTGCTCTACCAATAAATACTATTCACTAAGTATTGTTGTAACTATTAACAATACCACTAACTAATTCCTATGATCCCCACAAATATCTCTACTATAAGCTACGTGAGTAATAATCACAGTATAATATACAAAATATAACTTTTCTCACACATTAATATAATGGAGCACTGATAGAATATTTCTAACATGTTCATCTCATATGGTTTTGTGGATTGCCATTAACATTTTCAAGATCTATGATTTGCATAACTCTAGTACTTTTTCTCTCCACCTTTTTTATTACATTAGGAGGTTACATTTGCAATTTTGCTTCCTCATTACATCATATTAATAAAATAGGAATGTTAAAGCATATAACATAATGAAAACACACAATTGAAAAATGAGCCACTATTTTTTTGTGCAACCCTAGTGTTAGTGGCTAGCAAGAGGACATTAATTGTCTTCCTTCCTCTGTTGCCTCTGTTTTCCAATTGTTGTGTTACTTACTTAGAAAGTGCAATCATGGGGCTAAAATTTACAATGCCCCCCACAATTTGACTCAAACGTCGTGTATAAGTGATAATGCACTCAATTGAAATGTGTGTAATTTTTTTTTAATATTTGGACATTTGATGACCCAACTATGACAAAGATAATACAATGATGCAACAATATTTGGACTCTATTTGACTCTTGACACTATTTCAAGATATTTTTTAATGATAAAAGACACACTCAATATGAAATCATCTATATAACATTAGCTATAATAAAATCAATTATAATATTTGACTAGAAATTTATGACTGAGAATGAAATTTAGAAAGTTAAGTGCGAGATAGGAAGTGAAACCACTTGTAAATTTGGGAATTTTGCTCTCTTCTTGTGTGGTGTTTGTGGCGCCTTTAATGGTTTTCTTGAGTGGGTTCGTGCACATCAAGTGTGCATAACTTGTTAACCTTTTTGAGACAAAAAATGTTGTTCCCTTGGCTCACCTGACATTTTCCCCTTAAAGTGGCCTTTTTGATGAGCATTCACTACATGGGACCATGCACGAGTTTCAAATGATAATGTTAATGGATTTATTGGAAGTTACAGTTTTCCTTAACTAGTTTTCTCTCAATGAGAGATACACTTAAGGAATGACCGAGTTAGAATTGGTGGGACATGTTTGTTGGGACTAACAACTACATGGTACGATATGATACCATTAAGAGGTCATTTTACCCCTTGTTGTGACTTCCAGGAGGAAGTTTAATTCTAGGGGAGGGGGATGTAGTGCCCACCTATTTTGATTCCCATTTTGGGTGATGTGGACTCATTGTAGCATCATATTATTTTGATTGAAGCATTGACTATCAGATATATTTCATTTTGATGATGATGTTGTTACTTACATGGATAATTATGTGCTGATTTTGGATGTTAACTAATTTTATGACAGGGACATATATGACATATGATGCCAATATGATTGATTTTCTTATGGTATCGATGTGATGATTAGGACTAGATTATGAGATCTTGCAGGATGGTATGCATATTTTTCATGGATTCATTATCATGTTCACCTCTTGTTACACTATTGGTGGATCATATTTTCATTATTCACTATCTAGTTGTTGATCATATGCGGATTATTATTGAGATATTGCTTACATTGTTGTCGTATTGTTAACTATTATTGGGCATGTATAATGCTTAATTTGAGTGTGTAGATGACATGTTTCACCACATGAGAAACATGGGGCTCAGGAAGGGGATGTCTCGAACCAACACAATGGGCCCTAAAAGGCCTAAGTTCTTTCCTAGTTTATTTTGCTATGGGTCACATTTCTTGACCTTGGTCTTGTTGTGGATTATTTAAATCCCCCTTGTGATGTTGCATTATTATCACCTTCTTATCTTATTGGTTTTTCTAACCCCTCGTACTATATAATTGCTATTAATAATTATAATACTCTTTTCTATTATCTTTGACCTTGATTTTAACTCTAACCCCTTGCCTTTATGTAAATTTGGTTATGTCTTTCTTTATTCTTCCTCCAACTAACATTTTACTATTTCTAAATGTTGTTACTCATATTCCATATGACAACAAAAACTAAATAAAAAATGTAACAAAATTTTAATGAATGACTTCATGACCATGAGCCCTTTGACCCCTTTTTTTTAACATTACGAAATAAAATGAAAATATAAACAACTAAACACTATTTACCAATGCATTATGATGTTGCATGAATACAAATTTCTAGATTCATTGATGCATGTGAACCGAGGAGCATTGAGAGAGGTAAATGGTTGATGAGTTGGTGAAGAGCCTATGGAACTTTAAACAATGATGCAATCGATGCATGCAGTTTGACAATTATGCTGGCATAAATCTATTAGATGAAAGCAGAACACATGTCAGGTTATTAATAATTTATTGGTGGTAAGATCAAATTAAGTTGGAGAATACAAATGCTAAACTTTACAAATAAGAACGCAGATGTAAGAAAATAGGGGTTATAGAATAAATGCACATGATCAGTCTACTGTACTAATGACATAGGTATTTCTAGTTGCACCTGTGAAGGAGCCCAAGTGGAGCAGTATACAACCAAGTGTTCGATCCATTGTTGTCAAAGCATTGAGTGCAAGCTGATAAAAAATAAATTAAAATTTCTAAATTGTATATAAACTAACTCTCACAAATCTAACAACAAAGAAGCACAAACCAAAAAATATATCAATGACTCTTCAACAATTTCCATTTCGACATCTGCATGGGAAAAGTAGAGTACAAAGGCCCCTTAACATTTCATTACACTTCCATCACACACAAGATCTTAAATTTCTTTGATACCCAATTAAGTTTTTGGTAGAGCTTGAATAAAATAAAGACAATAATAATATTATTATATATCATCGTTATGTGGGACACATTACATTTATATAGGAATGTAGTTCTTATAAATAAGGAACAAATCCCTATTTTATTTCTATCACAAGCCATGAGAGTTATTCAATCAACTCTCTAAATATATAATAATTACTCATGCTTAAGTTATTATATTCTATAACAAATATATTTTCTCACACATTTGAACAATAACTCAACTAGATATTTATAAGAGAGCCTCTTCACACTCTTTCTATACCTTCCCAATAAGTCAATATCTCTAATGCATTATAACACAAAATACATATCTTATCCTTAAAAATCAAGTCCCATAATGCATGGATCAAATTGTGCATAAAATTGTTTATTCTTCATTCCCAGAGACTTAAATATGCCCAAGTTTCAATTACATGAAATGAATAGCATACCCTTACATACACTTATAAAATTTCCATGAAACCATATGATATTGATAAGGTTTTACTAAAATCCTTTTCTAAGAGCTTAACAAGCTCAAAATTAGGATCAATCTAATTTATGATTAATTATTATGTGTAAATATGAGTTGCAATTAAAAATAAAGTAAATATAGTAAATTGTAGATCTTAGATCCATGTATTACAATTATTACAATTTCTTAGTGTAAACTCTTAAAATTTAGATAGAGTGAGGTTGTAATCCCATGTAAAAGGAAAGTTAAAAAAAATGAGTAGGTGCGGGAGAGAAAAATAGGATACTTTAGCTTTAATAGGGTCCCATGATTTATTTTTTCTATACAAAGACACAATATGAGTCTCTAGCACCAGTAGAAGTAAGGTCCCATGACTTCTGAATAAACTATTAGAGGAAAATTTGGGAGGGAAGCTTAATTAACATTTAAATGTTAAGTGGTAGAAAAACTACCAATTTTCAAGCAATTGATTTTTTTTTGCCCCGGTGCTTTATAGGGTTTGGAAATCCTCTCCCTAAAGTGTACGTGCTCATAAATTTTAGGAGCTTTGTTAGCTTTTAATAGCACTTGAATAATTTTTTTTATGTATGAGACCACATTTCCCAAAAAAAGAGGAGTTATAGCCTCCAACATGGGACCACACGCTCTAAGTGAGATTTAGGGTTAGAAGAGATCCGACTGATTTAATACCGAGACACAATGACATTGATCTAAGAGCGTGCACATGTTAAGATTTAATGATTCATAATATAATTTAGTGTGAGTAATAATTTCTATATTTATGTAAGTTAAAATTGCATTGTTGAGAAACTCAATATTATATTAATGTGGGTATGTAGGTACATGAGTTGTAGGTGTGATAATAACTCACTAGAACTATTCTAGTGAGAGAATAAAAGTGGTTGAGTGGTCCTTTGGGGATTAGGAGAGATTTTGTAGGGGTTTTTTATAAAGCCTTACTCCAATCATTGAGGAGATTAAAAGGTTATATATTAATATTCAAGTTCTTGAAGAAGGAAATGTTTTTATTGTGTTATAGTTTGAACAATCTAAACCAACTCCATCATTTGGTTAAGGGCGATTAAGCCTGAGACAAATCACGTAGTTACCTAGGGTGCCAATAGTCAAGAGGTGCCTAAATCTCAAGATTTTTTTTATTTGTGGTTATTTTTAGAACTTAGTATTAAAGCAATTTAATTATTAATTGATCCATTTATTGATATAATTACATAACAACATAAATGTCACACATACACATAAAAATGTGCTACAAAATTTTTGCAAGTAAAAACAAACACATGACATATTTGTGAGCTCTTATTATTTTGTTGGTATTGTTACTCATTTTGTAGTGCAGCTCCAAACTATGTAGGTGCATAATTTCTTCATATATATTTGATAATGTCACTGGCATAGCTAGTAGAGGCAAGTATAAATGAAAGAAAAAATTATTTAACTATCCATTCCTAAATTATATTGGTATATCATACCAAAAAAATGTACATTATGAGTACCTCACTAGAATATTTCATTCTATTGTGGTTGAATTTATGTGTTCAGGATTCAAGGCTTGCAATTATATTCAGTGCATTTCAACTTGTCTATGATGATCATCTCTTTGGATATGTGCCCATGCCCCCATTATTTTCAACTCTCATGCAAAGAATTTGGGTAAAGAAGATTTAAGATCAAATGTAGCCCAAGATTGCGCTATCTTTTTGCATCTATGTCAACTGGAGTCATGTGGATTCTCTTCCAGAATAGACATGCTCATGTACCATCACATGTATAAAGATCATATTCACAAGAAATCAGATAGGGTTGAGGGGACTCGAACCAAGAATGTGGTGGAGGCCTTGTGCACCTTATTCAATCTTTAACACTGCTTATGTCAATGAAAAGAAAGAGTTTATCAAATTTGTCAAGAGTTTATATAATTAAGGTTTTATATTTAGTTTTAGAGTGTTTTATAGACATGTTTACTTCACAAAATGGTATCACGTATAGAGGTGTTATGATTGCTTTTTATTTGATGGAATTTTTCATCTTTAAAAACTAATAAAATTGTTTTTGTATATAGTCAACCTTTTATAAATTATTTTTGGTATTTTGACCACAAAACAATCCATTGGAGGATAGAGGCCACATAGGGAGGAGGTAAATCAATGATCTCTTGTTAGCCGTTAATGACAAGGCCACACTATGATGTAGTGTCATAATGAGTGTTTGTACCAAATCGACTATTACTGATAATTTGGTAACCACTTATAATGGGTACTAGATGTGTTATATGTGATAGAGTGATAATGATCGTGCATGGTGGTTACAAACATGGTAGAGAGGACCCATGTTCTTAATTTATATTTTTTAATTTTTGGTAGGGTGTTCTATTAGTGTGAAACTTCTAAGCTTTACCTTGACGTAAAAATATATGTGGAGATGCATATCACAATATTGTAGAAATCATGATACTTGGGATGGGGTTGTTTGTCATCATATTTAACACCATAAGTATGTTTAGAAGATTAAGACTTTGGAAATGTGTTTCATATTTTCCATGAGTTGCACTCTTTTAGACTATAAAACCCAACACCTGCCTATGGGCTCCTCTTTATAGGATGTCGGGCCCGTATAGCTAATTTTACCTATGTCATTATAGGTGGTTAGATAATTCATATTTATGGAGAACCATTATGGGTTTCATTCGTGGCTCGTGGTTTTGGTTCCCATTGTATTGTAATAATGCTATGATGGTTACCGAAGGATGTGCTTACATATAGTTGGACATACAAAACGATATAGTAGAACTGAGGAAGTACATTATTGTATGGTAAAACATTTGAGTTGATACAATAAGGAGATAAGTTACTGCACTGGGTTTTTCCTCGAAAGGATTTCCCAGGATATAGCTTGGGTACTATGTTATTTCTCTATTTTTTGTTCATCTAAAATATTTTGTAAAGTATTATTTCTCCTATATTTGTTTATTGGGTAAAATTCTCTTCATTTGGTATTAGAGCTAGGTTCTAGTTGTGTGTGAAGAGTTAGGGATTTTGAACCCTATTGATAAGATTTTATTTGAGTGGGATTTTTACATTTATGAATATGTTTGAGTATAGGAAAATGATTGGAAGCGCAAGGATTGAGATAAAAAAAATTAAAGGCAAACATTTTGAGTTATGAAAGCTCGTGATGGAATATCTTCTTATGGATGTGGATTTTTGTGTGTCAAGTCATGTTTACGAGTATGAAGGTAGAGGACTGGGAAAATATTGATAGGAAGGAAAATATTTCAAACGGATTGTTTCTATCATATGCAATTTTGTTGAATGTATCAAATCGCTCATGCATTATGGAAGAAGTTAGGGACTCTGTATCAAATATCTGGTAAACCAATTGTTTCCCCAAAAGAAGCTAAATTCATCAACAATGAATGATTGTGACTCTGTCAGAGAACATTGGAACATATTTAATAGTATGGTAAGTCATTTGATTCTTTTTTATATTAAAATGGAATAAGATGATAAGTGTATTACTCTATTGTGTTTTTTACTAAGTCTTGTGATAAACTAGTTATGGCTATTATTAGTACTACAACAAAATCATTATTTGTGGATGTAGTTGCTTTATTATTGAAGAAATGGGGTGGAAATCCATTAACGATTTATCAATTTAAGGATTCCTTGCATGTGAGAGGTCGTACCAAAGAGAAAAGAAAGAAGAAGCAAGGATAGTCTAAGTCCATAAGTAAATTGAAGACTATAGAAAAAGATAAGAGGAAATATTGGAACTGTGATAAAATGGAGCATTTCAAGAAATATTGTAGATCTAAAAGGTGGAAAAAAGTAATTCACGTGTTGATGTTGGATATTCAAATGTGAAACCCTATAATGAAGACTTGAGAGATTTATTCATGGTGATGTCTAGTTCACATACATGTGATGGTGAATGGTTGATTGACTTGGTGGTGGTAGTTAGGTGGGATTGAGATGGATCTTATGTCATTTGTAGAGTTAAGCATATCAGAATAGACACAAAAAAACATAAAATTTTCTTTTAACTTGAAAATACGTAGAGACATCTAATACTTCTCCATCTAATGGGGTTGTTACAAATATTATTACATAACTCATAACTCCTGTAAGGGTGTTTCAACACTTGGGACTCCTGTTGGCTTGATCTATCTCACTCCTTAGTCATATTCTTATCCCTTCAAAAAATTCCAACCACTTTCCAGCAGTACTAATGGAATGTGGGTCCGAGTTTTATACACGCCTATTTTGACTCTTCCCTATTTCAAATTTCCTTCTAGAGACTTATCCTCAACCTGATCAAATTCAAATTCAAATCCTGCTCATTAATGGCATCAACCTACCCCAGTTTGGTAGTCAAGAAATTCATCTAGAAGAATCCTTATTATCTTCTTAGCCAGTGGTTTATCTCCTTGACATGTGGCATGACCGTTGATTCTCACCTACTCCTTTTTCATTTTTTAGACTTTCCTCTTATTTCTCTCAGTCTAATGTGTAATCATTTCTTTGTTAACTTTCACACACTGACCTTTAAAATATTTGTGCATTACTCTTTTGTTATATTTTACAATCCATGCACGCCACCTTCATGCCCTTCAAAAACTCTTACACACCTACCCTTCAACCAAAACATTACGCACTATTGTGTGTGCTCTTCTTCACAATCTAACTGCGCACTAATTATACTACACACTTTGCACTACATATCATAGTGCAATAAATTTTTTACACTCCCGTGTAATTTCCAAAACATTCTTCTTCACCCTCATTTCCTTGTTTTTCCTATGTCAACCTTGCATGCACCAACACTTAGCAAAAATTCCTAAGCTATGTAGAATGTAAGTTGTTCCTACAATACTCTTGCACCTATCAGGTGCCTCTTTTTGTATGACCCCTCATTGGGTGTGGTTATTTGAATATGAAAATATCAATGGAGGTGAATCCATCTTGGGAGAAAAATCGACCTACAAGATCATAGGTCATGAAAGATTCATGTTGAGGTTTAGATATGGAAGGTAAAAACCCTCTGTGGTGTTCTACACATTCTAGATTTGGCTAGAAACCTAATATTTGTAAGTAAGATGAATGATGTAGGTATGCAGATAGCCTTTACTAAGGATAGTTGTAAAATGGTTTGAGGAGCATTGGTACTGGAAAGGGGAGCCTGTAAAGGAACACTGTTTAAGCTTCATGAAATCACTATGAGTGATGATTGCAATAGCTTTTTGGTTCAAGGGGATAATAAAGTTACATATCTTACTTGTATATCTATTGCAAATAATATAATATTATGGTATTAAAGGATAAGACATATTGGAGAGAAATGCCTGAAAGGAATGATAACCAGATCGTACCAAGCCAAGAACATAGATGCTAATCAAACATCACGATCAATAAGATGAAAGCAATTTGCCAGAATAACTTTACATAAACCTTTGAAAACAAATGAACAACAATATCATATATTATTATGGAACTCAATGCAATACATTGAGAATGGGCCTTGCTTAAATAGGTAAGGAATAACAATCTAGGAACCAGTCAAGGTCGTAGATCAAGCCATAAATCAAGGAAATAACTAGTCATCAAAGAACTAGTCAAGACCATAGATTTAGGAAAGAACTAGACATCAAGGATCTAGTCAATACCATAGATCAAGGAAATAACTAGTCAATACCATATATCAATGAAAGAACTATACCTAACAACTAGATAATATCTCCTAATATCTAAATAAGATAAAAGAAATATCCACACACATAAGTGGGTGAGGATAAATACAATAAAGGTAAATAAAGTACCTAGGTGAACATGAGCTAAGTTAAATTCCCACTCTAACAATGCCTTCGTGCATGAAAAAACAAAGGTATGGTTGAATCGTTTTTATTGTCCTTTAGATGTTGATTTCTATGACCATTGTTTATTTGGAAATAAAACTAGGGTAAAGTTTCCTAGTGATGCTACAAGGTTGGAAGGGATTTTACATATAATACATAGTGATGTGTTTGGACCTATGAAATTTCCATCACTAATAAAATATTTGCATTATTTCATGTTTATAGATGATTTCTCAAGGAATACCTAGGCATATTTTATGTGGAACAAGTATGAGGTTTTCCATAAGCTCAAAGAGTTTAAGACTCTTTTAGAAAATAATACAACAAAGAAGATAAAGGTTTTGAAAAGTGATAATGCTGAGGGATATTGTTCTAATGCCTTGATAAATTTTATAAAAAATGTGGAATAGAAAGGAAAAAGAAAAATCCATATATAACCACAACAAAATTGAATCACAAAAAGAATGAACATAACTCTATTAGATAATGTTAGGAGTATGTTTAATGGCATAGGTTTAGACAATAAATTTTGGATAGAAGTGGTGACAACTGTTTGTTACTTGATCAATAGATTATCCACATCCACCCTTAAAGATAAAATTCCATAGGAAGCATGGATTGATAAGAAACCATCTATTTAACATTTAAGTGTATTTGGTTGTGTGTGTGTGTGTATATATATCCTAAAATAAAAAGAACAAAATTAGTTGATAAATATGTTAAGTGCATGTTTATTGGATACTCTAATAGTGTAAATGGATACAAGCTATGGAATCAAAAAACATAGAATTGAATGTAATATTTAGAGAAGTTAAGGGGATTCTTAAGTAGGAAGAGAAACCAAAGGATGATAACGAACAAGCTTATGTTGAATTAGAAGAGGGTGGATCTGTGTTTGAGTTTGATGCAAGTGCATAATATGAAACAAAGAGAGAGTTGCAAGAGGAAGATTCATGTGAAGTAGAGGAGGATGAACCAAAAGAAGCAGAACCGAAAAATCCAATCTTAAGAAGATCATATTGGGTGAGAAGGGAACCTGCTAGGAATAGACTTCTTGATTTCCTTTTTATGTTTCTTTTATTAGTTTTTTTGTTACTAATGATGATTTAAATATTTTAAAGACTATTTTTTTTAATGAAATAAAATAATTGTTGGAAACATGTTGTGGGGAAAAAATGAATTCCTGTGTTAGAGCTCAAATGTGCACATGTTCCAAATTACAAAAATTTTAGGCTTGAGACAACATGGGATTATCTCCAAGTTGTGGGACTCAAACTGAGACAGACCTCCAGAGAATGCCAACTTCATCTACTTACTCCTAATACTAAACTACTCCTAGGAATTGAAATGCAACTATCTAGCTCTACTCTAACTTTCCAAGGGACCAGGGTGAGAAGGAGATACATAAATAGAAATCCTAATCTATAGAGGTGATAACACCAGAAAATAAGGGGATGAATACATTTAGATAAGGGGAAAGGGAAGGAAATGATAATGAAGAGGACTGGATATGAGACACAGATCAAAATCACTCCTAGAATCCACTTTCACGATACACAGCAGACAAAGATTCAAAAAATGAAACATACAACACACCTGCGAATGAAAGAAAGGAAAGGATTGCAATAAAATAAGAACTAAGGGCAGAACGAGCCACAAGATTAAATTTTATTTTCTGCAATTGTGCATAGACTATTACAATCGTGAGAGGAAGATGAGAGCATTCATTGAATTAAGATCCAAGGCATGAAACCCTTAGGACATACACACATACAAAGAGAAGCCTTATATTACAAGATGCCCAAATTCTAAGAGTATCCAACATTAAAACAAGGCATCACTTTACAATATATAGAAAAATCATGGAAGGGAGAAAGAGAAGAAATTAGAGGAAATTTAAATTCCTCAACCAATCCCAACCACTTTCATTAATTTCTCTTAGGGAACATGGTGCCGCTCTATTTATCCACTGTTACACACCTTCTTCAACTGAGCACCCATATTACATTTAATACTGGTGGTTGTGCCGTATGGAATTGCACTTTTTGTGTGTTGGAGAAGTTTCCTTGACTCTCACCATTTTCCTTGATTTGACTCATGAAATCAGATTTGATTGCATAGAAAACAACAAAATCTTATTGAATTTTACAAATATTTGATAACAAATCAAAGACTAGTTGATTTCTAATTTCCACGAAGAATCATCATTTTACTTTATTATGTGGCTTCTCCACTCAGTCTTGCGTGGCTATTTGAACATCTATGTATCATTCCTTTGTATTGCAACACCCTAGGTCTACTCAGCGGCTTTTGAAAACCTTTTGCGGCTTGCCCTAATGATGTGACTTACTTCCTTGTGACCCACAGCCTACCTTTCATTGTTGTCTTAGCCCGCGACACTACTTATAGTAGCATGGACTTTGAATATCCACCCACGAAGTCTTCTCTTCATTCTGGGGAACTTTCTTCTTGTCATTGTTCTGTGTAGATCCTCTGTGGTAATGTTCCTTCATTTGTGGCATGCTCAAAGCCTCAACGGTTTCTTCCAAATTTGCCTCTGAATATCCGCCAAGTCTAACACTTGTGCAAGTTTCTTGAATTTTCAAGGGATGAAAAATTGGGCAACATTTTTGGTGACTCACAGGGGTCATCTTCCTGCTAGATGGATGATCAGTAGCCTTAGGCATCCATTGGGCATGGAGTTAGCTGATTGATTTAGTTGTCTCTACATTTGGCTCCTTCACTTGATGGTAACTGATTGTTAACACTTTGGACTTCATTTTACAACAACATCCTTTGAAAACATGGAACTTGTGCAACAAGATCCAAGCAACAAAACATGTGCAAAGCACTTAGGGAAAAGGAAACCTAAACTACCAACAAAATAGTGTGCTAAAAGCACTTGGAGGAATTGAAATGCTAAGCTACTATGTACAAGATGAAATGAAATTTCTTAATGAGAAGGTTTAAGATGAATCCCATTGATTGGGATTTGAAGTGCATTCCCATCAATATCAGACAACTCAAAAGAATTAGCCACCTTGCAAGCAGTAATAATGTATGGTCCGCTCCAAATAACATCAAATTTGGAGTGTCTTCCTGGTTTAGCTCTGTCCTGTGTTCCATTTCAAGACCAGATCTCCGAACTTGAATGTCTGAGGCCTACCTTTTCTATCAAACCACTGTTTAGTTGAATTCTTGATGTTGCTCCATCCTTTCCATGGCAGACATTTCTATTTTCTTCAAGTTCCACTAGTTCCACCATTCCAATTTCTCTTTGATTGTGCCTTCAAATTCTAGTTGTTGTGCTAATTCGAGTGAAGGCAACTCAAGTGAAAAAGGAAGCCTAGCTTATTTTCCATATATGAGTTTGTAGGGAGAAGTACCAATTGCCTTCTTCATTGTTATCATGTCTGCCCAAAGAGCATTTTTCACTTTTGTATACCACTGTGCCTTTGATTCACATCCATGGTTCTCTTCATGATTCTGATAAGATTTTTGTTAGTAGATTCTGCCAATCCATTGCCTTGGGGTAATAATTGGAGGAAGTCTTGAGATAAATCCCAAGTTGAAGAGCCCAATTAGATATTTTTGATCCCAAGAAAGCTTTAGCATTATCAGAAATAATGGTTTGGGGTATGCCAAACCTTGTAACAATTTCTTCAAGAAATTCCAAGATGGATGATTCAATAGCTTCCTTCAATGGTGTGGCTTCAGTCCACCTGGTGAAGTAGTATATTGTTGTGAGAACCCATTTGTGACCCATGCACTAGATGGAGGATTGATCATCCCAATGAAGTCAAGACCCCATTATGTGAATGGTCTGATCCACTTGAATTGGATGAAGAGGAAAGGCTACCAATCTTCTCTTTCCAGTAAAGAGAGCACACTCCTTACATTTCCTAACCCACTTGTGAGCATCCACGAACAACGTAGGCCAAAAATATCCTTGATTTTATGATCTTCATAGTTGTAGCTTTAGCAGAGAAATGTCCCACCCGAGAAACCATCATGAAACTCAACAAGGTTCCTATTACATTGTTCTCCTTCAATACATCTAAGCAACACGTCATCAATGTTTCTTTTAAATAGTATGCCATCAACTAACACATATGGAAAAGACTACAACCTCAAATGCCACCTCTTTTACTTTGCTGAGACGAGGAGGATATATACAAGAGGAGAGGAATGTTATCATTATCTTCATCCAGCTATCCACAGCTATGTCTTCATTCTTCTTAGGTTCCACACGACTCTCCTCTTCTAGGAATAAAGTAGTCTCTGGGTCATTCCACACATCTTTAGCCAATTGTCTGCAAAGAGCATAACCTCTTACCAATTTTGTGGCCTTAATGGTCACATCATATTCCATGATTTTAGTTACCCATCCGATCATTTCTCACTGATCTCTGTTCCCATAATGAAATCTCTAATGCTGGGATGCGATACCAGAACCTTTACGCGGCTAGCTACAATCATGATTTTAAATTTCTTCAAGGTGCGCATGATGGAAAACACTTTCTTCTCAATATGGTTGTACTTAAGCTCATAATCCTTCAAGGTTTGGCTGAAGAAGGCTACTGGTTGCTCTAAGTCTTGATCATTTGGCTGGGTTAAAACCATGACAATACAATAATCAACTCCATACGCATATAAGATAAAATATTTGGAGTAATCTAGATTAATCAACGTAGGAGCCTGGGCTATTTCTTGTTTGATTTTTTCAAAGTTGTCCTTCCCCTCCGTGGTCCATCTGAAAGCTGAATCTTTTCTGAGCATAAGTGTGAGTGGCTTTACCAGACCTGTGAAGCCAGGTATAAAGCACCTAACAAAGTTAACCTTTCCAAGGAAAGACTGCAAAACTTTCTTGTGAGCTGGCAAGGAAAGAGCAAGGATGAAAAAAACTCTTTATGGATAAATGAAAATGCCTTCTTTAGAAACAATGTGCCCCAAAATCTTACCTCTAGGGACTGCAAAATTACATTTCTTGGGTTAAGAGATACCCCAAACTCCTTGCATCTTTCAAATACCTTCTCAAGATGACTAATATGATCTTTGTTATTCTTTGAGAAAACAATGATATCATCAAGATACACAAGGATAAATTGATTAATATATCCTTTGAAGGTGATATCCATTTCTCTTTGGAAGGTGGCACCTGCATTTGATAAACCAAAAGGAATTTTTTGATATGCATATGTTCCCCATTTGGTGGTGAACACAGTCTTGTATTGATCTTGCTCTTTCACTTTTATCTGGTTAAAACCTGAATAACCATCTAGCATTGAAAACCTTTCTGCCCCCAGCCACTGTCTGTAAAATCTTGTTCCATGGAAGGCAAGGATAATGATCCTTTGAGAGAGGCCTTATTTAGGTCCCTGAAGTCTACACAGAGCCTGATTTCACCATTCTTCTTTCTGACTGGAACCAAGTTCACCACCCAAGTGGAGTACTTAATGGGAAAAATAATTTTAGCCTCAATGAGTTTAGACAATTATTTTCTCATGAGGGGTTCTATCTTGGGGTTTACCGGCCTTTGTTTTTGCCTAACTGGTTTGATATCAGGATCAAGATCGATAGAATGTTGGGATATAACTGGATTGAATTATTTTAAGTCTTCATAGCCCCATGAGAACACATCACTAAAATTTTGACATAAGGAAAAAAAATTTTACTTTTCATGTTCATCACATACCTTTCCAAGAAAAAGTTATTTTCTCGAGGCAATTACAACAGGCTGACAGTCTTCTTGTTTTTCCACCATGCTCTTTTATGTACCTTTGAACTCATCATCTGGACTAAAAACTTATTCTAGAGTGACCAATCCTTTTGGTAATTTATTTGTTTTGAGCTGAATAATCTGATCACCATAGATGTCCTGCAAATCAGACTACATTTTTGAAGAAAATTCAGCTTCATTATGTATGAATTGGACAAAAATTCATCACTATCAAATACTTGCCAGCTAGTTGCATTATCAGGTATGGATGGCCTAACAACCATCTTGATATGTTGCATCTTTCCTTTAACTAGGTCTTCTGTAGGTGAAAACTGAGATCTGAGAGCCACCATTTGATCTTTTTCCTTGTTCAACTTCCACGGTATAACCTGTAGGTTGAGAGCATCAAAACTCTATAGCAAGTCCAAAACTCTATGTCTATAGGCCTTCAATAGCTTGTTATTTGTAGCACATCTACCATGGACTTGGTTAATGACTAGCTCAGTATCTCCAAAGATTTGTGACTTCTTGATCTTTCTTTTTCCGCAATCAACAAGCCATGCACTAATGCCTCATATTCCGCCACATTATTGGAACAGGTAAATTACAATATGTGGGAAAAGAAAAACTTCTCTTCCTTTGGAGAAATAAGCACAACACCCTCCCCAACTCCATTTATGCTTCTAGAACCGTCAAAATACATCCGCCATAAGCCAGAGATTGGATCCTTGTCTTATTTGAATGCCGTGGGCATAACAGATTCTTCTTGCAGGACACAATAGGTTCCAAGACCAGTTTCATAAGCTTTAAACTCTTCAGAATATGGATCAAATTTGTGATCTCTCTCAACCCATTTATCAAACAATAAATCAAGCATGAGAGGACGAGCAGGATGTTCTTCTGGACTAGAAACTTGATCATGTTCTTCTTGGATTAAATAATTTGATTGGATAGGGGAAGGTTCATATGACTCTATGTGATAGGAAAAGATAGGCTCATATTGGATTGTGAATCTTGTGCCATATCTTGGTCCTTAAAAGCATGTGAGTCCAATCTGAAGATAGATAACCCCTACCTTAGTAGTAAAATCTCTAGACAAGTAAATTACAAACATGGGTGGAAATTCTATGACTGATATATCATGGGTTATTGTGAGACTCAGGAAAGCATGGAGGGTTAACTCTAAATATTTAATTACTCCTAATACACCCACTGTTCATCCATCAAGCTGCAAGACTCCCCTAGACACCAGACTGTACTTGAGACCTAGGATGTCATCAATTTTCTTTGGCATTATAGAAGTACTAGCCCCTGAATCAATCATGCAATTATGAACCAAGTGTTTACCCACAATTACTGACATGTAAAAGGGTGGGGTCTTAACAATTTTACTTACTTGGTCCTCTTTTTCTTAGCAGACATGAATAGCAACATGATCCTTTTGCATTACTGGATCCGCTAGAGGTAGTTGCTTAAGGATTCACATAGAAGATCTTACTGAGATGGAATGGCAAGCACATCCCACATTGAGACATTGACATTAGTCTTCTTCATTTACTCAACTATGTTGAATGGGAGACCCACGTGGATTTCCACATCTGTGGCATAAT
Organism: Taxus chinensis; assembly: GCA_019776745.2. Lineage (NCBI taxonomy): Eukaryota > Viridiplantae > Streptophyta > Pinopsida > Cupressales > Taxaceae > Taxus > Taxus chinensis. Next base: position 656,460,900 of record CM034154.1, read on the forward strand.
ACTTTCTTTCTTTTGTTGTGACATTGTTTGAACATGTGGTTTTACTTGAACAATAACCTCTTTTTTTGTGGAAAGTTTATCAGACACCACAGGTTTCTTTGACACATTTTCTACTTCATTTCACCATTTCTTGTGGCCTTTTGGTTTTTGCTTCAATCCATGGCTTTTCACTTATCCTGCCAATGTCTTTTCCTTTATCCACATTGCTTTGATCTGTGGGAGTTATAAGTTGAGATTCCAACATTCTTTTCTTGTTCCACGTGTTGTCAGAAACACTCATCTGAGGTCTACTAGAGCCAATAGACACTTGATTGAGTGCACATAAATCCTCAGCTTTGAAAAACATGAGGTTAGCATCAGGTGCAGCTTGTTGAGTTTCTTCCACACCATGATTTGGTGCTTCAATAAGTGGTTCTTGCTGACTAGAAGCACCTTGAATCATGTAGGCTTGGAGATGCATTCCCTTTCACAACCAAGTTGGTTATGAGGTAGATTACATGGAAAACACCACTCTATTTCTTGTGCCATATTTTTTTGTACTGGAACTAAGGCTTGATTAGAACTGAGGAGCAGGGAGTGCCTGTGGAGGAGGAAATTGTTGCCAATGGAAGAGGAGCACTTTGACCTTGCCATATATTATTTTGTTGGTTTTGTGCATATATTTGATTAAAATGTTGGTTTTTATATGGGTGATGTCCCTGATTTGAGGATTGCCCTTGATTTTGATAATTTATGTATGATTGGGCTTGCTATTTTTCTAGGGATATAACTTTGTTTGTCAAGTTTCTAATCAAAGATTTCATTTCCTCATCTTCCTTTTTTGTGCGGGGTTTGTGATGTGGAAGAAATGGATTGTGGGTTTGGTTGGGGAATAGGAGCAATGGAAGGTTGTGCAACTTGTGGAAATTCAGGGGATAATGGCATAGGTGGCCTAGGAGCTAATTTTCCAGCTTGAATTAAACAATTTTCAGCCCTAATGGCCAATGCATAAGCCACGGGTAAGGTTATCCTTTCCATAGATTGCACCATAACAAAATATATCAGAGTTAAGAGCTTTTAGAAAGTAAAGAAAGACACCTAATGTTACAGGTCTCACAGAGAACTTGAATTCTTTCCCAGGTTCTTTGGAATCTGAAGTTGAAATCCACCATTTGTTCATTAGGTGCTCTCTTGATTGTGGTCAAATGCTCCAAAAAGACAAGTTATCAGACTCTTTCCCCAAATTGATTATACAAGGTTGTGCACAACTTGTTCCAATTCCTGATTGAGCCTGCTGTTAAACTTATAAACCATTGCAGAGCCTTTTCTTTAAGTGATGAAGCCAGTAAGTTTTACTGCCACATCCATTTCAGCAATTTCATGGATAGCACAGACATTTGCAATGTCCTAAATGTGGTCAACTAGAGTAGTTTGATTTTCTCCAGTAAAATATGGAATATTCTTCAAAGCTGCTACTGGGATAGGATTTTGGGCATTCAAGGTAAGCGAACTGCTCCTGTGAAGTTTACAAATGGATTTTGAGGTGGTGGTTGTTGTTGATGAGCCATTATGATGGGTTTGAGAACTCTAGTGGACTGCAAGAAGGGTCTACCAGGTGGAGGTGTGGAGAGAGTTCGATTTGGAGGAGATGGAGATATTTGAATCTGTCTTCCTCTTCTCTGTCTTCCTGGAGATAGTTGAACTGAAAATACTCAATTATGCCTTCTTGTCTTGTTCTAGACCTTATTTGGATCCTTCTCATGAATTAGGGACATGTTTAGATCACCAGTAATGTTGAAACCAGTTTTCAAGATAAAATTGGAAATATTGATTTCAAATGTCCCACCTGAGGTGTGCCAAAAATGTTGGAGCTCAAATGTGCACCCGTCCCAAATTACAATAATTTGAGGGTTGAGACAACATGGGACTGTCTCCAAGTTGTGGGACTCGAACTAAGATAGACCTTTGGAGAAGGTTGACTTCCTCTACTTACTCCCAATGCTAAACTACTCCTAGGAATTGAAATGTAACTATCTAGCTCTACTCTAACATTCCAAGGGACCAGGGTGAGAAGGAGATGCATAAACAAAAATCCTAATCTACAAAGGTGATAACACTAGAAAATAAGGGGATGAATACATTTAGATAAGGGGAAAGGGAAGGAAATGATAATGAAGAGGACGGATATGAGACACAGATCAAAATCACTCCTAGAATCCACTTTCACGATACACAACAGACAAAGATTCAGAAAATGAAACATACAACACACCTGTGAATGAAAGAAAGGCAAGGTTGCAATAAAATAAGAACGAGGGCAGAATGAGCCACAAGATTAAATTTTATTGCTTGAAATTGTGCACATAGACTATTACAATCATGAGAGGAAGATGCGAGCATTAACTGAATCAAGATCTAAGATATGCGACCCTTAGGAATACACGTAACATAAGAGAGAAACCTTATATTACAAGATGCCAAATTCTAAGAGTATCCAACATTAAAACAAGGCATCACTTTACAATATATAGAAAAAAAACTTGGAAGGGAGAAAGAGAAGAAATTAGAGGGAAATTCAAATTCCTCAACCAATCCCAACCACCTTCATTAATTTCTCTTAGGGAATAGGAAGTCACTCTCTTTATCCACTATTACACCTTCTTCAAATGAGCGCCCATATTGCATTTAATATTGGTGGTTGTGCCGCCTAGAACTACACTTTTTGCATGCTGGAGAAGTTTCCTTGACTCTTGCCCATTTTCCTTGATTTGACTCATGAAATCAGATTTGATTGCATAGAGAACAACAAAAATATTATTGAATTTGCAAATATTTGATAACTGAATCAAATACTGGTCAATTTCTAATTTCCGTGAAGAAGATCATCATTTTACTTTATTACGTGGCTTCTCCACTCAGTCTTGTGCGGCTATTTGACATCCACGTAGCATTCCTTTGTGTCACAGCACCCTAGATTTATGTAGATTTAGAGAAACTTCTGTGGCTTTACCCAATGATGCGACTTATTTCCTTGTGACCCGTGGCCTACCTTTCACTTTTGTCTTAGCCCACGACACTACTTATAGTAGCATGACTTTGAATATCCACATGCGGAGTCTTCTCTTCATTCCACGAAACTTTCTTCTTACCATAGATCTGCATAGATCCTCCACGGTAATGTTCCTTCATCTGCAACATGCTCAAAGCCTCAATAGTTTCTCCAAATTTTCCTTTGAATATCTGCCAAGTCTAATACTTGTGCAAGTTGATCAAATTTTGTAAGGGATGCAAAATTGAGAAATAAAATGCATGTGATGGTGCATGGTTGATTGACTCAAGTGCCTCTTTTCATATGACCCATCATCTAATTTTTTTCTTTGAAAATGAAAAGATCAATGGAGGTTATGTATTCTCAGGAGAAAAATCAACCTACAGGATCATAGGTGGTGAGAGAATCATGTTGAGGTTCAAATATATAAGGGTAAATCTCCCTCATGTTCTACACATTCTACATTTTACTAGAAACATAATAGTTATAAGTAATATGAATGATGTAGTTGTGAAGGTAGTATTTACTAATGATAGTTATAAGATGGTTCAAGGAGAAATGGTATTGGAAAGGGGTTTTCGCAAAGTAACACTGTTCAAGCTTCAAGTAAGCACTGTGAGTGATGAGCGCAATAGTTTTTGTGTTTTAGCAGGATAAGAACGTTGCAAATATGACTCTTATATATCATGCAAAGAATATGATGTTGTGACATCAAAGGATGGGACATATTGGAAAGAAATGCCTTCAAATATGAATGTTATATATCATGCAAAGAAGATGATGGTGTGGCATCAAAAGATGGGACATATTGGAGAGAAATGCCTTTGTACAGTAAAAACCAAATGTATGGTGTTGGAATGGCAGAAATGGCTAAGTATGGAGAGAACGTGGAGGAATGAGGTGCACAAGTTGGGTGCATGTGCACGCATGAAGGTATTGGTTGAAGTGGTGCATGCCCAGGAAGATATGAATAAGGACTTAGCCAATTTTGCAGTTATGGGATAAAATTAGAAAAAGTGACTTGGAGTACATACCACACAAAGGAGAAAATCAAGGAAACTTGGTAGCCGAGGAACATCTATTTTTGGGATAAAGCACATATAAATTGAAGATGAAAGGTCATGCATAGATCGAGCTATTATTAGGATTAAATAAATTTTTTATTTATAGGATCATCTATTATTAACTCCATTGTAAAATTATGCAACTATTAACACATGGCTATTTTGGGCATGTAGCCTATTTTGAGAGTGTATAGGTGGTGAAGGGAAAGTACCCACCCCTATAAATATCTATTATATGTCTATGTTTGGGTAGCATGTCTTGTTGTTCATATTTGAGTGCTGAGAGTGTTTTTTAAGGTTATGGATTAAGGTTTGATGCTCGTGTATGCTCCAGCGCCTAGTCATGGCTATGTATTCAGATTTTGTTATGTAACACTTTGTTATGATGGAATATGGAGGATGGATTCTGGTAATTGATGTGTTTGAATATGGCAATCACATGGTGCATATGATATTAGTTGTTAAATGATATGTGTGTTTCCTTATTACATGTGTTTCCATTTAAATGTATGCAATGAGTTCTTATGAATGAATGAGCACTTGGTTATCTATCATTATGTATTTTCATGCTAACATCTTGACAAGTAACAAAAAGAAGGGACCTGGTAGCTTCACACATTTTAGGCGAGCATTCAGATCTATCTAAATGAGGTGCCAATGCATAGACCATTAAGGAAGTACTACAGTAACAACTAGCAGATGACCATGTAAACAACCATTCCAACCAAACCATTGGTGTCTAGTGTAGTACCACCACTAAGGGACATAAGGCTAGAATTATGTCAAGTTGGTCATGAAGTATGCATCTTGATTACAATGCTTTGCAGGGGGCGCAACAAAGAGAGGATCAGGAGGAGGAAATATCTGCATTTTGGTGGAGGTTACAGTTCTAGATCTGCCACTCTCTCATAAGCAGATGAGAAGAAGAAACTTTACCCACATCCTCAATAATTCCCTATGGAAAGATAGTTGGAGAAGATTTTTTACCTCATATAACATATTGTGAAGTGGAGGGTAAACAACCATTCCAACCAACACCTCAGGTTTACTATGAGATGTACCACTATTGTAGATTAATTTTCACAAAATTACCAGTGAGTATAGACGGGATTGAAGATGTAGAATGGAGGGCATGTGCATAAGTATGAACTACTTTGGACCTCAAAATGCGCTAAGGGAATTACAAGGGCATCTTCAGATATGTTGATCAATGGATGCCTAAAAATTCTGATCAAGAGTTACAACCCGTGCTATTTACAATGCACCGCCGAGGTAACACGTGCACATGAGCCTCTGAAGGCCAATCCACTTATAACGAGGGAGGAAGTGATACATGCTAAGTGACTAGATGTGGTACATCAGAAGGAAGTCTATTAGGAGATGATGGGAGTAATTAGAGACATGCAACGTGAAATACAATGTTTAAAGGAATAAACACACACAAGAGAATATGTAAAGAATGTCGAGCTACAGAAGGACATGGATGATCTGAAGGAGGTGTGTAAAATTTTGTGCTAGGAGAATATCATCCATTACTAGGAGAATGGATTCGAGAGAAGATACAACACATTAGAGTAGAGCACGAGAGATAAATACTTCATGTAAATATACCACCCCAGGACCATGAAGTTGACAAAGAAATCACACTTTATGTAGTTATTTATGGTTGGTTAGTGATCAATATTTGATCGATACAGGCGTTGAGGTAAATGTTTTGATGCTTGAAGCATGGAGTCCGATGGGAATACCTACATTGTAGCCATATTTAATGTGTCGTATATGGCAAAAAAAAAACTAAGGCAATGTCTATTGGGGTACTAAAGGATGCATCTATTCTTATTCAGAGGGTCAAGTTTACTGGGGAATTTGAGATGTTAGAGCTTGCTGAAGTAGAAAAATTTCCAACATTACTTGAGTGGCCTTGGTGTTATGCAAACAATGTTGATTTGCATTTTAATAAGAGATATATCAGTTTTGAAAACATAGATGAGCGTGTGATTATACCTCTATTTGAAAAGAAGGAAGAGCATTATTTTGAGCCCTTGAGTGAAGAAGAACTTAATAAAATCCATGCTCAGACGGTGCACAATCTAAAAAATGTAGAACCATCAAAGGAACACATTATTCAGTAGGAGGACGCATAGTCGGTAAGTGACACTACTAGTGTTACTTGTGATATCTGGGTCCATGAAACATATGACATGGCCAGGTATGAAGTTAAAGGGTGACTCACTAGGATGATCAAGCCACACATGGTGAGGTGATTGTGTTTAGCTCAGGTACTAAGGTATACTGGTGAAGGGAAACCCGTTACATTATTATGTGCAATGGAGACTCAGTGGCAGAATGAAGGGGATAGAATAAACATGTTGGTCTATACCTTACACGAGAAAATAACGCACTAGTGGGAAATACATAAAGATAGCCTTTTGGAATGGCGAGAAGTGAGAATCACCTTTTCTACCTAGGTTTACTTATAGTAACGTACCTACACAAACATGCAAATTTCATAGTAAGTCTCCTACCTCTCATCACATCTATGAGTGTGAGAGATCATGGGCGGAGGGTAAGGAGGCCTTACCGCCATCACTATGGGTACAAAATTTCTACTACACATTTCAGGGCTGCATGTGCGCATGATATGTCCATGCTGAGTTAAAAAAGGGAGGCTGTAAATTGGCAAGAGATGACTACATGAATGATCCAAACTTTTGATTAATTTTCTACTAAGCCTCCAGTCTATGAAGCATTGTAGATAATGAAGCACATCACTTTGGGGGATAACACGAAGGCATAAGAGCTTATGTTGGAGTTATTTGGAGAACCTGATTTCAAGGCGCACCTTGATCTTGAAGAATAGAAGTGGTATAGATGGGCCGCACCTAGAAAGAAAAAGAAAAGGGTAAACTGGTCTATATGATTGATGACGAGGAAGTTGACAATTTGGATGTTAGCCACACTGAAGGCACGCGTGATGTAATGTATTCTAAAGATGAGAAGGCACATGCATACCATGCTCCCATGAAGACAAAGAAGGTTAACATTGGTATTGAGGATGAGTCCAAGGAAACAATTATTGGTGATCACTGGTCAGAATAGGAAGTAACAAATATTATTGAGCTCTTGCACAAATTTCAGGACTTATTTCCACGAGGTTATCTTGAGTTAAAAGGTGTGCATCCTTCTTTAGGTGAGATGAATATCAAGCTAAAAGAAGCCACAAACCCGGTTAGGAAGAGGCATTATAGGATGAATCCTAACATGCATGTGAAGGTGAAGGAGGAAATTGATTAGATGCTCAAGTCTAGAATTATTGAGCCTATTGAAGAATCTGCATGGGTTAGCCCCATGGTCATAAGCATTAAGAAGGATGGAAGGATTATGATTTGTGTAGATTAAGAGAACTCAATGCTTCCTATGTTATTGATCCTTTTCCCACCCCTTTCACATAGGAAATACTTGAAGGAGTTGTTGGGAGTGAGATATATTATTTTACAGACTAGGTGCATATCACAAAGGAAGACTAGGCGAAGAAAAATTTCACTACGGAATGGGGAAGTTTTGCATACAAATCTATGCCATTTGGACTAAAAAATACACCAGTAGTGTACTCGCCACATTGTTGTTCATTCCTTTTAAGACTTTATTCATAAATTATTGCAAGTCTATCTAGATGATTGGACAATTTATGGCTTAGTCAAGGACCATTGTGATAATCTGAGACTCATGTTTAATAGGTGCAGACAGTTGAACATCTCTCTTAACATTAAGAAGTGCATATTTGCTACAACTTTTAGCACTTTGCTAGGGCATATCATTTGCAAGGAAGGGTTGTTGTTAGACCCAACCAAGACAACTATAATTTTGGGCTTAGAAAATCCTACTAATCAAAGTGAGATGCGCGGGATTTCTTAGATATACTGGTTATCAGAGGAAATTCATAAAAGGATATACACATATTATTGTGCCCTTGGAAGAATTGTTGAAAGCTAAAGGAAACTTTTATTGGGGTTTTCGTGTAATAGCAGGCATTTGAGACACTAAAGGAAAGGTTGAATACTGTACCTATTTTGCACTTTCCTTCATGGAATAAGCCCTTTCATGTTCACATTGATGCTTATGGCATGTCGATTGGCATAGTGTTGGCATAACTAGGCAAAGGGATTGTTGATCATCCTATTTGTTTTGCAAGTAGGAATTTGACACCCGTAGAGAATAATTACACAAACACTGAGTGTGAAGCTTTGTATACATTCTACGCGATGCATAAGTTCAGACAATAGTGGTTGATAACTCCGTTTATTTTCTATACAGATCATATGGCACTCAAGTACTTAGTCAAAAAACCTATTTTGCAGGGGTGCAATGTAGATGTATACTTCTATTTCAATAGTTTGACTTTATATTTATCTGTGAAACCAAGAAAAATCTATCTAGGGCTTGGCCATTTATCAAGGATTAATTCTAGTGAGGACACACAGAGCATTGAAGATACTATACCAGATGCACAATTGTTCATATTAAACTAAGTGCCCATAGAATTGGAGGATATTAAAGTATTTTTGCACATTGGACATACACCTGAAGGAATGAAGACAGTGGAGAAAGAAAATCTTACAATACATGTGACGCCTTTTCTGTTGATTGGAGGAGACTTATACAAGTTGGGTCATGATGAATTCTTGCGCCATTGTGCTCTAGAACATGAGTGTGATTCCATTATGGAGGAGACTTGTGGTGGAATAATAGTGTGGGAATTACACTAGTGATGTTACAACATGCAAGATTATAATGGTTGGACTTTTGTGGGAAACTTTGTACAAGGATACTAAGGAGTATGTGAAAGCATGTGATCATTTTCAGCACCTTGGAAAACCTGGACATAGAGATGAGATGTTGTTGTGACCAATTGCAAGTGTCAAACCTTTTGAAAAGTGGGTTATTGACTTTGTAGGACCTATTTCACCACCCACTCATAGGAATGATACACACTACATTATAACTTGTAAAAACTATCTTACAAGTTGGTAAAATGTAGCACCTACAAAGGATTGTACAATAACTACAATAGTAAGGTTTCTTTGGGAGAATATTATAAGTAGGTATGGCTGCCCATTAAGCTTAACAAGTGATAGAGGAACTCATTTTCTGAATGAGACAATAATAATTTTGTTGGCAGAGTTTATGGTGGCACACCATAAGACTACTCCTTATCACCCACAAGCTAATGATACTGCAGAAGCTTTTAACAAGATTTTGAGACAGACATTGACAAAAACATGTGATTTTGGAAGGAAAGATTGGGATGATAAACTGTTAGTTGTAATTTGGGCATAAAGGACTACTTATAAAAGGTTGAATAAAGCCACAACTGTTTTAGTTGGTGTTTGGCATGAAAGTAGTACAACTTAGTTGAATTCATGTTACCATCCCTGCGTATTGCATGCACATGAGGATTTGATGATGAACAAGCTATTGAAGAGCGCATTGACAAACTAATGTAATTAGATGAGAGGCGTGCCATCGCATGTTGGATCTAGAAGACTGAGAAGGCAAGAAAAAATCCATGACATGATAGGCACATTAAGAACAAGACATTTGAATTTGGTAATATGGTCCTTCTCTATGACTCTACATTTGCGCACTATCCAGGGAAATTAAAGGTGCATTGGTTGGGACCTTTTGTAGTAACCAAGATACTTGAATCAGGTGCTTTCCACTTACACGTGCTATATGACAATATGTTACCTGGTTAATTAAATGGGAGTAGGCTGAAGCCATACTATAAATAAAGCTTCTTGGTGTTTGTAATAAGGTAGTACTTCCATTTAGATTAGATTTCCCTTTTCATGTGTTTATTTTCATTCTTTGTTATGATTTGTTATTTTTGCATTTCCTTGTTTTGTTTAATATGTGCGCTTGCATGCAGGAAGCTAATTACTATCTATCGAGTTCATGTACAGAGGACCATACATAATTTTTAGTGTGGGGTGAACCAGATGTAAGTACAAGTGTGTGGAACAAAAAACAAAAATATTTTGGTGATTGAAAGAGTTGTATACAGGTTGGCGCATTGGGAAGGATGACACAGGTACATGTGTGATGTATTGATGCTATTTCAAAAAAAAAGGTATTACCGGTGCTAAGGTGATGTTGCTCATATAGGAAATTTCTCAGGATGGAGGCCATGCATAATAAAAGGGTCATGTAGGGTAACACGAGGTAGGAAGTGGCATGGTGAACTACTTGGTATGAGGCACTAAGGATTATGTACTTCACGTGTAGGGAGGTGTACATAAAGAGGTTTGTGGCCTGAGAAGTAATAGGGTGTGACCAGAAGGTTATGACTGAAAGAATGAAAGAAAGTAGTAGAAAGTAAGGAAAAATAAAAAGAAACATCATTAAAGCTGGTTATAGTGGTAGGTGAGGAGCAATTATTGTGGGAAATTTTTACAAAATTTATAAAAGGGGTACAAGAGAATTCATTATTGCCTTACATGTTTTGAGTTTTTGAGCCTTGAAGAGTGAATTGAAGTGCAAAGGAACACAAAGAGTGATTGTAGATGAGAAGTACATTGAACCAGTTGAATTTGGTCATGTCCGTAGTTGAGCTCCTTTGTGAGAAGTGTGAGAGCGAGAAAGAGGCATGAAGAGTAGGGTTCAAGGAGCTACAACTAGAAAGTAGAAATTGCAAGCTAGGGAACATGAGTTTGAAGTTACAGAGGTAACAAAAGGTGGATAAAGACAAGGATAAGTTGTGTAAGTGATTAATGGCACCAAAAAGAGCACCTGCAACAACCACAAGGAGATAGAAGTAGAAGGAACCAGAGGAAGAAGTATAAGGAGCGCCCGATGAAAGTTTTTTAGAAAAGTAGTCTCCCGAGGGCATAATCATGGGGCATGATTTGGAATCCCATGTTTTTAGAAGAAAAGTAAGTGATTATAATCATCACACCCAATGCAAACAAAGATAAGATAGAGAAGGAACTGATAAAGAAGACCAATTTTCAAACCGATGGTGACAAACCAATCTACGATGACAAGGGGCACACGAATTTGGAGAAAGATAGAGTCTTGCAGATCTATGAGTTGTCTTATTTTGGTAAACCATAAAAAATATATCAATGGTTAATGTTAAGAGTTCATGAGTACTTCTTCTACTTCACAGGAAGGTGAGTGTATATCACCACTCCTTTGATCGGAAAACTTACAGGGTTATAGAGCTCAGGCATAGAGATTGCTCAAGATATTGATGATGAAGTAGGAGTGGAGACCACTGCTATTGATTTGGATTATAAAAAAGGAGGGCATGTGATGGATGTATTTAAGGTAATTGACCCTGTGGTTAAGATTTCCACACACCTCTTAAAAAATTTTAATAACCAGGAGCGCTAGTGCCAAGTAAACAAAAAGTTGTTTCACATTGCAAAGAAGATGTCGAAGAGGGAACTATCTACAATCTTGTTGCATTCATAATAGAAAAAATTATTGAGGAAGTGCACAAGGGTTAAAAAAATTATCTGGGGCATGATCCTTTTTTTAATTGTGTTTGTAGAGGTTGGGGTTTCAGATGGCCCTAAGGATAAGATGTGGTAGTACCTACCCGAGAAGAATTCATTGGCTGATAGATTTTAAAGTATACTTGTGATGGAGCCATGAGTGACATGCTTATAAAATTAGTGCTAGAGATGTGGTATAGAAGAATGTGCAAGGCTTTCGAGCATGAATGGTGCATACTGAGAAACTTTCCTACAATGGTGGATGGGAAGGTAGAGTTTGTAGTCTATCGACACTATTGCGTTGGGAGGTTTTACATGATTACTGGTAAGTGGAGCCCTTGGTGCAAGTTGCCTTATGCATTTACAATGCGCTACTTCCAAACCTCAGTGAATATATTTTTAGACGCATGAAATCTTAGGTTGAAATGCAGACAAGGTAGACTATGACTACCATAGACTCCGTAAAAAATATGTGTATATGGGTAAGTCTTCTTATATTGAGACCATGATATCAGATGATATCATTATAAATTATATGCCTTTGGAAATAGGGAATATTGGTGTGTCTAAGGTATACCTCTACCTTAAGCCTATATTAGTGAATGAGAAATATATTGAAGATGAGTTTAAACTCTCGAGAGCCACCAAAGGGAAAACCTACAGTAGGTACCAGGCAGGAGAACGAGCCCAATCTTCCTAGGGATGAAGAGGAAGATGAGAATAAGGATGAGGAGGAGGAGATGAAATATAGTGGAGCACTAGAAGATATACAATTACATATATTAAGAGGTCATGGGAAGATATGGCTTCTAGATAGGAAGAAGAAGAAGTGAGAATTGAGTCCTGAGGCCGAGGAAATAAAAAAAGAAGAGGGCGGTGCATAATTGAACAAGGGTTCAGGAGAAGGCTAAGAAAAATAACCAAGACATAGGGAAGTGGCACTGAGGCATCCTTTAACATGTAAGGAGGTCACCAAGAATGTCACCGATCAAGCAAATCTTGAAGAAGAAGACAAATAAAAGGCGTAAGCTCATGCCAAAACATCACAACGAGGAAGAAGAACTGTCAGACAATGCTACACATAGCAAGGAGCCATCGCTTGTTATTAATGTGGAAGGTGAAAAGGAGCATAAATATGAAAAGAACCAACATGATACAAAAGTTCTCAATGAGCACGAGGAAGAAGCCCCCACATAGAGAGTATGAAGAAAATGGAAAAGAGTATGCAGGGGAGTCCATTGGAGTGTGAACATGGAGGACATGTCAGGGTGAAAAGGGAGAAGGTCTACACTCCTAGGTGCATAGAGAACTTTTATACCCAGAGGTAAGTGAAATCTTCTAGGAAAAAGGGGAGAAGAGTTTTTGGATGACACAAAAACTTGGGTATATTAATGATACTTCTAATATCATCTGCGCAAGATTCCATAGTACACTCGCTAATGAAAAATTATATGGATGAGAGTTGATGGACCCCAAGAATGTGAATATGTGCATAAGGAAGATGTTGAGCTAGAAAATGCAGACACACATGGATGAAATAGAGTTTCGCAACAATGAGGAAGCATGCATAAGGTGTAGAATGAAGAAGGTGCCACAAGTGACCCATATCATGGTGAAGCTCACAAAGTTCACAGACGAGCAGATAAGTAACGCCTTGACAAAATGGAATTAAAGGTTGTAAGGAGGAGTCTAGATAAGGAAGTTGTGTTGATGACATTGTTGGAAGATAAAAAGAATAAGGAGAAATATATCCAACAATTGACTAAAGTGCACGATAGAACAATAAGGCAGAAGAAGGATATTTTGGAGTTTTCTGCCGACATTGGGAGTGAAGTTTTGGTGGTGTGCCTAAAATTCTATGAAAAGATGCAAAAGACATAATCATCGGCCTTGCATTTTTTACAAGACTTGGTTCATTTTTTGCTTAAGGAGAAGCTGATTGTGCAAGGGGAAACTCAAGTAGATGTTGCAGAAGAGAAGGAAAATAATAAGAGGATTATAGTGTACAAGATTCTGGACTATGACGCAATGCTACAAACATTGAAGGATGACATAAAGAAGGAAAATCAAGCACTGAACAATTGCGAGGATCCTGAGAAAATCCTTAAGGCATACACAATCTAGGAGGAGAATGAAGTAATAACAACCAAGAAGGATGGGTCTTTAGGGAGAGAAGAGAAATTGACTGTGGTTATGAAGAAGCGCGATGTGCTTAAGGCAGCAAGGGAAGCACATGATGACCTTTGCTGATAGCGTGAAGGGTGGAATTTATGGAGGGCATGATCTCAGGAATGATGGGAGTAACAAGGGAGCCCAAGTATATAGGGGAAGATATGACTCCAAAGGATATGGAAAAGATAGTTGGTACAATCCCAAAAATAGTGAAGAAGGGGCTGACGGAGTGGAATGAGCTGGAGAGCATGATAAATAAAGAGTACCTTGAGATTTTGTTTCCAGTTGAGGAGTAGAGAGTAACATGTGCACTGAGCATTTTTCCTTTATTTTATTGTTTGTATACTCCATCCCTTATTATTTTCCATTCTTTATTAATTATATTTGGAGAGATAAGTCGAGGGACCCCACTATTGAGGACAAAATATAATTAGTGTGGGGTAATGTTGGACTGATAGAAATGGCTAAGTATGGGCAATGGCTATAGGAATGAGGTGTGCAAGTTGGGTACATGTGCATGTGTGAAGGTACAAATTAAGTGGCACATGCCCAACAAGATATGACTTAGGACTTAGCCGATTTTGCAATTATGGGCTAAAGTTAGAAAAAGCAAGTTGGAGTGTGAAAAACACAAAGGAGAAAAGCAAGGAGACTTGACAACCAAGGAATGTCTATTTTTGGGATAAAGCACATAAAAATTGAAGATGAAAGGTAATGCATAGATTGAGCTATTATTAGGATTAAATCAAGTTCTACTTATAGGATAATCTATTATTAGCTTCATTGTAAAAGCATGCAACTATTAATGCATGGCTATTTTGTGCATGTAGCCTACTTTGAGAGTGCATAAGTGGCGAAGGGAAAGTCTCCACCTCTATAAATATCTATTTTATGTATTTTTTGGGTACCATGTCTTCTTGTTCATATCTGAGTGTTGAGAGTGTTTTGTAAGGTTATGGATTAGGGTTTGGTGCTCGCGTATGATCCAACACCTAGTCATGGCTATGTATTCAACTTTTGTTATGTAATAATTTGTTATGATGGAATATGGAGGTAGGATTCTGGTAATTGATGTGTTGAAATATGGTGATTATATGGTGGATATGATATTAGTTATTATCTGATCTGTGTGTTTCCTTATTACTTGTGTTTCCAATTGAATGCATGCAATGTGTTCTTATGAATGAATGAACACTTGGTTATATATGATCATGTATTTGCATGCTAACATGTTGACAAGCAACAAAAAAGAGGGAACTGGTTGCTTCACGTGCTTCATGTGAGAATTTAGATCTATCTGAAATAGGTGAAATAACAAGACTACATATGGTTGAAGGAATTTCTTATTGTCCTTTAGATTTTGATTTTAATGAGCATTGTGTGTTTGGAAAGAAACTAGTGTAAATTTTCCTAGCGGTGCTATGAGATGAGAAGGGATTCACATATAATAAATAGTGATGTGTTTGGACATGTGAAAGCTCTACCAGTAGGAAAATATTTGTATTATGTCATTCTTATAGATAATTTCTCAAGGAAGACCTGGGTATATTTTATGTGGAAAAATTATGAGGTTTTCAGCAAGTTTAAAGAGTTTAAGGATCTTTTATAAAATTAGATATAAAATAAGATAATGGTTTTGAGAATTGATAATGGTGGGGATTATTTATCTAATGTATTTGAGAAATTATATAAAGACTGTGGGATAGAAAGGTAGAATACAACTCCATATACACAACACCAAAATGGAGTTGCAGAAAAAATGATCATAACTCTATTAGATAAGGGTAGGAGTCTGTTGAGTGGTGCACAGTGACACTACAGGAAGTATGGACTAGTAATAAATCCATTATTCAAAATTTAAGGTTATTTGGCTGTATTACTTATATGCATATTGATTAAATACTCTAATGGTGAAAAAGGATACATGCTACAATAAGTTTAAAGAGTTTAAGGATATTTTATAAAATTATATAGAAAATAAGATAAAGTTTTTGAGAATTGATAATGGTGGGGAATATTTATCTAATGTCTTTGAGAAATTCTATAAAGACTGTGGGATAGAAAGGTAGAATACAACTCCATATACACAACACCAAAATGGAGTTGCAGAAAAAATGATCATAACTCTATTAGATAAGGGTAGGAGGAGTCTGTTGAGTGGTTCACAGTGGCAACTACTTGTTACATGATTAATAGATCACCCACATCCACCCTTGAAGATAAAAATCTACATGAAGTATGGACTAGTAATAAATCCATTATTCAAAATTTAAGGTTTTTTTGTTGTATTACTTATATGCATATTGATTGAATAATCTAATGGTGAAAAAGGATACATGCTATGGAATCTAAAAAACATAGAATGTTATTTATTGTCGTAATGTAATCTTTAGAGAAGTTAAGGATAATCCTGAGAATGAAGTGAAACCAAAGGATGATAATGAACAAGCTTATGTTGAACTAGAAGAGGGTGGATTTTTGTTTGAGTTTAATGCACTACAAAATATGAAATGGAGAGAGATTTGAAAGAGGAAAATTCATATTAAGTAGATGAGGAGGAACCAAAAGATGTAGAACTAGAAACTGGAGTCTTAAGAAGATCAAATTAGTTGTAAAGGGAACTTGGTAGGTATAACTCTTCTGATTTTCATTTTGATTAGTTATGTTTGTTATTGATTATGATCTGAAAATTTAAAGGAGGATTTTTTCTTGAAATAATATAAGTCTTTTAAGAATGATATGGAGGAGTAAATGAAGTCCTTAAACAAGAATCATACATGATACTTGGTAAAACTACCTTGTGGAAGAAAACTTGTTGGTTATAAATGGGTATTTAAGAAGTATAAAGGTTGCATAATATACAAATGGTTCTCATAGGTAGAGGGACTTGATTTTGGTGAGTTTTTTCTCTGTCACTAAGTTATATTCTATTATATTTCTTCTAGTTGTCATTCCTTTCGATCTGGAAATATAATAGATGGATGTTAAGAATAATTTTTTTGCATGGTGAACTTGAGGAGGATATCTACATGAAGTTACTAGAAAGATTAAATGTTAAGGGAAAGGAATATTTGGTGTGTAGGCTAAATAAGTCTCTCTATGGCTTGAAGTAATCACCAAGAATGTGGAACTATAAATTTGATAGCTATGTGTTGGGACTTAGACACAGAAGAAGTAAATTTGATCCCTATGTTTATTTTTAAACGAAAAATAAAAATTTTGCTATCATTATATTATGTATAGATGACATGTTGTTAATTGGTAAAAACAAGTAAATTATCTATCAAGTTAAGTCTCAAATCTCATCTTGATTTTATGTGAAATATCTGGGTGTAGAAAAATTTATTTTGGGCATGGAAATTAAGAGAAATTGTGTAAATATGAAACTCTAGTTAAATAAAAAAAATGTTGAGATGGTATTACAAAGGTTTAAAATGTCGTAAACTAACCCTATCAGTATTCCCTTTCTCATTGATAAAAAATTATCTTCTAAACAATTTCCTAAAACATAAGCAAAAATTGAGGACGTCTCAAGTGTCCTATAATATTGGTTGGTAGTTTGATGTATGCAATGGTTTGTACAAGACCCTATATTGCTCATACAATTGGAATAGATAGTAGATTCATATCAAATCTTGGAAAGGAAAATTTTATTACAATGAAGAGAATTTTCAAGTATCTCTGTGTGACATTTGATTATCTAATATGCAATTAGGTAAATCTTAGTGAAATAAAGACATTAATCTACATGTCTTTGTGGATTCAAAATAGTGTGGAGATCTGGATTTGCATAGATCCACTAGTGGGTATATTTTCAACTTGTTTGGTGGAGTTGTAAGTTGGATGAGTAAACATCATGTAAGTTGGATGAATAAACATCATGTAAATTGGATAGAGGTTGAGTACATGAAAACTAATCATGTAAGTAAGAAATTTATATTCAAAGGTTGATTTCCATTTTTGGGTTCACTAAAAATGTTGTAAGGATCAACTGTGACAGTAAAAGTGTAATTTCTCTAGAAAGGAAATATGAGTATCATTCTAGAAAGAAACAAATGATGTTCAATAACATTTTGTAAGATAAATGGTGGAGGATGAGAATATATTGTTGGATAAGGTGGACATAGAAGATAATGTTATTAATTCTTTAACAAAGGTTATAAGTATTGAGAAGTTTTATCGATGTAGAAAATCAATGGGCATGACTACCCTGTTGGCCATTTTGTGTTATTTTTTTCATTGCTTTCAATTCCATTAATGGAAAATGGTTTGGTACGTGTTCCCATATGATGTTAATCAGGTGTCAAACATGAAGTTTGATTAGTTGTGTCAGGATTCAGTGAGTTGTCATGGTGTCCTGACATGGTTATAACATGCATAGTCATGGTATGAGTCTTATTGAGGTGATTGGTTTATGTCACAAGGTCAAACATGGATGGTATGATGTGTCATGTGTGTCTATGAGTTTTAATGAGGTCATCATGGTCAAGTCATGAGGTTATATGGTTGAGTTAGGTCATTCCATACCTATTCCTAGTCTTAGAGTATGAAAAATGGAAAGGAGGTGCAAGTTTTGGACCTAATAAGTCATCATGAAGCATGATATTATCATGTAGGAAGTGTATTTTGAGTGTATGGTGAGTTTTAGGTCAAGACTTAGAGGTTTTGTGGTGTTTTAGGGTCTTTGGGAAGAAAACAATGAGACACATACAAGTAAACATGGGTAAGTATTAATGGCTAGAGAGTTTCAAAGGTATCTGGGATAGATTTTGAGTTTGATAAGTTATAGGATGTTGGAATGATGCTTCATGAAAATTTTTAGGTCATTCTGAAAAAGAAGTTGCAAGATGTGTAAGTTTTGGCAAAACTATGTAAGCAACAATGTGTTTTTGAGACAAATGTTGACCTTCTGATGCTCGTTGTGAATTGTGTGCTATGAATGGGAGCTGAATAATTTCAGGGATGTTTTTACATGGAACTAAGAAGATTTGTGAAAAATAATGAGGTGGTTTTATCATCATATTTTTATGAACAATTGTTAACAAGGTAAGTTGCTTTGAAACCCTAGCTAAACCCTAACTAAGTGTGACATGGAAAATATTGAGTATAAAAGTATAGTTTTGACTGGTTTTGAAAAATTAATGATTGAAATTTTTATAGGACTCCTCTATATTTCCATAAAGGTAAGATAGAGCAGGTGAAAGTATGCGGGACCCACCTAAAATGGTTAGTTTATGAAGAAATTTTGTTTATGGAAAAGTTCTCCAAATAAGGTAAAGTCTAAATTAGAATTTATGTTATCCATGGATGTTTTACATATTTCCATGATAGCTTCAGGTCATGGTTGAGGTGAAAAATTTCAAAGTGTGCCCTATTTGTGAAGACTAATTTTTGGGGTAGTTTGGAGCAGTCTGTGGTAAAACTAGACATTTAGGATTTACAAGAGGAGTTAAGAGTTGATTAAAGTTGTGTTGTGAAGCTGGTTTAGAGAAATTTCCTTTGGTGTATCAAACTTGATATTTTTATATGGTATGTAAAAGTTATGACATGTTATTTGTGGGTCAAGTTTGAAGGATGTTTGTTCAAGCAGGGTGCCAAATGAATTCTGAGGTAAGATGATGTTCCTAAGTTCTTAATGATTGGTGAAGGTTTTTGAGTGCTTAGAAAACATTTATAAGTGTGTTACATTATTTTGTTGAGTGTGGAAGTGTGTTTTGGTTTGATGGAGCAAGTTGGGCTCATGCTTAGTTCTTGAGTCCTATAAGGCATAAAGAGCAGTTTGCAGAGATGGACTTGGTTGAAAATCTTAGAATTTGAGTTTAAAGGAGTTGCAATATGTTATGGAAATAGGATTTAGAGGGATTTATAGTTATGTATGGCTTGAATGTTTTTGAGTTGATTTGATATGTGTTTCATGTCATTCTGTGAAGAAGAGGTATGTTGGATTTTAGGACAAGTTTTATCAAGATGAAAGATTGAGTTGGTTGAGGCATGATATGGATTGATTGATGCTTGCTATCACCTAGAGAGTGAAGAGGGATGAATTTTTTTCCTAATGAAGTAATTTTTAGGTCTTGAAAGTGGCAGAAAGGGTGTAAAATAGTCAAGTTTATAAAATAGGTTTCTGGGAAACTTGATTTGGCAAAGAGGAATTTAGTTGTGGTTTGAACACATGGATGTTTCATGGTGTCTAACTTGCATGGATGTGTTTTACAGGTCTTGGGAAGTCAATAGAGTTGTCCAATGTCTTATTTTAGTTCATATTGTGGGGTATTGAGGCCTAAAGGTAAAACCAAGGTGCTGAAAATAACTGTTTGGTGAAGGATACAAGCTAGTAGGCACATTTAATTATTTATTTGATTGGTACAAGGAAATGTGAAACCATTTTTAATGCTTATATGTTATATTAAACATGTACGGTTAATTTTAGATCTTGAATATTCATAGTTTTGGTGTGAGTGGATTTTTCTCATCCTAGTGATGGGGTTTTGAGGCATTCTGGTGCAAGATGATTGGTTTTGGGCATGGAAGACATATATGGGTCATATGTGATCATTGCAATGAATTTATTTGAATTTTATTATGATTTATTTTTTGAATTAGTCATGAAGGACCTACCTCCCATGGGTTAGACGAAAGAGAAGGTTATAAAGCTAGTGTTTTGAGTCCATTTGTGGGCTAGTTGTGCATGGGGGGAAAATGCAACCTACATGAGAGTGTGAATTTTTTTTGATGGCATAAAAAGGAAGATGAGGATGTGTGATTTTTTTTTGAATTATGATGGAGAGGATGTGTGCGAGTATTATAATCCAAATCAGGTCATGAAAGATCAAGATATAACAAGTTGAAGGAGAGAGCATGTGATGAGGGTTTGAAGGTATTTGGAGCTGAAATTTGGGATCACTATTAGATGTGGTATCAAAATATATTCATTGGCCATAATTATACAAAATATCTTATAACGAGTCATATTCATAGGAGTCTCTTGTTGTGAGTAATATCAACAATGGTTAAGGGGTTGGTGCTTCGTGTGGGGTTGGTGCTTCACTAAAGAAATATCTTATGATGTGTAATATTCACTTGAATATTTGTTATGAGTAATATCAGAAACATTTTCAGTGGGTTTTCTTCCTTTTGATTGTTTTCAAATTATATTTCATGTCTTGTGTTCTCTCTCTTGTGTGGTGATGTTGTGAATGGTTAATACACATCTAATATGCACATGTATGGCTATGAATGATGTATGGAAAACTTAATTGATGAATGTATGGTTTGGTAAATGAAGTAAAACTATTATATGACTAATTAACCCCCCCTCTTATTCCATTGTGCTTCCAACATGCCCTAATTATGTTGACTATTTGGCCTTGACACCCCTTATGGAAAGTATTCAAGAAGTGGGAGAATTTTGTAAATGTGTTGTATATTTTTCACGTATTAGAATGTATAACCCATCACATCCTGTGGGGTCCTAGGAATTGTCCCCCCATTAAGGGGTTCAAGGGTAGGCTCACAAAAAATTGGGGTCCTCTTTATAGGATTTTGAGCCCATATAGGTAATTTTAATGTATGTTATTGTTGTCTATAATAACCCCCAGGATATTTTAGCATTTTGCAATTACATTTCAGACTTTGGCATCATGTTTTAAAGATTAACAAACTAAAAAGTGTTGTCATTCATGTTCAGAAGAAAAATACATAGTTTCAAACTCTGTGATGATCCCCAGACCTTAATTACGCCATTTTGAATCAAATGTAAAAATTCCCATCTTGAATCACTCAAGAATTTTAGTATGGGGAATTATTTTGTATTTAACAGTTGCAAGTATAAAATTACAGGGTGGGGCCCGAGCCCCAATAGTAGTTCTTATCAGACTCAAGGAGCTATCAAGAAATTATTCATTTTTGTAGAGTTTTAAAAAGTGAAAAATTATTCTGAAACTCTTCCACCTGACACCAAGTGGCATCTCTGTGGGGATTTAGAGCTGAAATATAGGGAAGTAGTTCACATTTACACAACCTTGTAAAGTTGCAGCCTGCAAGACAAAGCCCATGTCCTGTAAAGGGAATATTCCCAAAATCTTAAGGTGTGGGGAAATTATTAAACCTTTCATGATGCACTCAGATCCCTGAGGCCCAGTTGCATCAAGGTAGGGACACATGCTGAGTTCTGGGAGGTCGGGGTCTAAAATATAAAATGAAAGCGTACAATTCACAATTGTGAAATGAAAATTACAAATGAAGGTCTGATCCCCATAAAAAATTAGGAGGTACCATGTGGTGCAAGATAAAGCGTCAAAATAAATCCATGTATCACTCAACCCGATGTCATAGCTAATCAAAGGCTAACACATGTCACATTTTGCAAGAAGCTTTGTTTTGTTCCACTTACACACAAAAAACTTTAATAAGCCATATATTTCTTTCCATGCCTCTAAATATTACAAAATCAAGCTCTTTGTAGAGGTCTTAGTGAGTACATCATTATGGAACCAAGAAATTCACATTTATGTGGTGTTTGGTGGGTGAAATGGAGAAAAACTATTTGGTACATTAATGTGCATTTCTAGGTGGTTCATGTTGAGATATTGGAGATGAATTGCTTCACAAAGGAGCTTATTTACAACTTGCAAGTTTGCATAGTAACCGACATTGGCCACCCAGCAGACCAACTGACATCGGTTGGGGTAGCCGACATCAGTTACCCGAGCGTGATTTTTTATATTTAAGTCACGGGAATTAGATATAATATTTGTTATAAAGTTGATCTAATGGTTGTAAATGAATGGCCAAAGTGCCCTAAGTTTGTATAGGCTTATATAATATAGGAAAATAGGGTTAGAGGTTAGAATCAATAAGATTGGGAGAATTATAAGAAGGAATTCTTGGAGAGAGCTTAGTGAATATTGTGAGAGGAAAAATATTGTACATCATGTAAGGTGTTGAAGATTGTAGATATTCAATTGTACAACCTTTGGAATAATATGTTGGCTATTTCTTAGTGGACGTAGCCCTCACTAGGTGAACCACGTTTTATCTTGTGTATTTTATTATGTTGGTTATTTATGTGTTTATTGCTTGTATGATTTAATCTGATATATATCTATACAATCGGTTTGGTCTAACTCCAACAACCGGTATCAGATATTTTTTTTAGGGTTGTGTGTGTTGACAGATTTACTCACATGGATTTCTAATTGAGTGGGAGCACAACAATGGTAGAAGATAGTAAATACAAAGTAGAGAAATTTGAAGACCGTAATTATCAGCTATGGAAGATGTAGGTTGAGGATTATCTATATCAGAGAGATCTATATTTATCGTTGGATGAGAACACAAGACCTATAAAGATGACTGATGAAGAATGGAAGATTCTTGATAGAAAGGCTCTGGGATCTATAAGATTGATCCTGACAACATCTATGGATTCAAATATAATAGAAGCATAAACCACGATAGAATTAATGAAATATTTAGCTAATTTATATGAAAAACAAAGTGCTTTGAATAAATTTTATTTGATGAAGAAATTGTTTAATTCTAATATGCAAGAAGGTGAATCTGTGTCTAATCATTTGAATTATTTTTGTTATATTGTAAATCAATTAAAATCAGTTAATATCCCTTTTGAGGATGAAGTGAAAACATTGTTATTCTTGTGTTCTTTTCCAGATAGTTGGGATAATTTGGTAATGGTTGTTAGTAATACAACATCTGCCACTAATATTTTGAAGTTTGATTATGTGATTGGTATAATTCTAAATGAAGAAATATGCAAGAAAAATTCAGGAAATACGTAGGTAAAAAGGAAAATGTAGCATCAAAGGTAATGCAAGATTCCCTTATTCTCTCCTTGGATAATAAAATTGAATTGTAGGTTTTAAATTCAGGAGCTTCTTTCCATGCTACCCATAAGAAGGGTTATTTCAGAAATTATGTCCAGGGTAATTTTGGGCATGTTTATTTAGGAGATGATGAACCATGCAATATTACTAGTAAAGGTGAAGTTCATATTAAATTACAAAGTGCAAATACATGGATATTGAAAGATGTGAAGCATGTGCCAAGCCTCAGGAGAACTATTATTTCATCAGAAAAATTTGGTGAAGATGGATACATGGTTACATTCACAGCCGATTCTTGGAAAGTTTCCAAGGGAGATCTTGTTATAGAAATATGAAAGAAGGTAGGAACACTATATTTGTCTACCTGTATTACTGAATCCTTTTCTATGCTATCTACTTCAGATTCAGATACAAGCATGTTAATCAGCTAGGCCATATGAGTAAGAAGGGAATGCATATCTTAAAGGAAAAGGGAAAGTTATCATATTTGAAAGATGTAGATATTGATTTATATGAGCATTTTATATTTAGAAATAAAAAGAAAGTGAGGTTTCTCAAAGTTGGGGAAACAAAGAAGGAGCAAAAATTGGAGCTTGTGCACTCAGATGTATGTGGACCAACCCAGGTAGCTTCTCATGGAGGATCCCAATACTATGTGACTTTCATTAATGATGCCACATAAATGGTATGGGTTTATCGTATTAAACGTAAATATGATGTTTTTGAAACATTTAAAAGATGGAAAGCCCTTATAGAAAATCAAACTAATTTAAAGTTGAAGTGTCTTAGATCTGACAAACGTGGTGAGTACTGCAACAAGCTTTCCAATGATTACTATTTAGTGAATGTGGAATATGCAGAGAAAGAATGATTCCTAGAACTCCACAAGAGAATGGAGTGATAAAAAGAATGAACATAACTATTATGGAACATGATAGAAGCATGAGGATACATGTTAGATTACCCTTGTAGTTTTGGGTAGAAGCAGTAGATACAATGAGATATTTGATTAACCGTGGCACCTCAAGTGCACTGAATGGTGGAATACTAGAATAAGCATGGAATGGAAAAGAGGTAGATATTTATTTTCTTAGAGTATTTGGTTCATAAGCTTTTGTGCATGTTGATAAAGAAAATAGGAAGAAGTTAGATGCTAAATCCAAGAGATGTACTTTATTGGTTATGGTTTTGGTGATTTCAAATTCCAGCTTTGGGATTTAGAAGATGCTAAGATTGTTAGGAGTCGTAACATTGATTGGAATGAAAAGAGAATGTGCAAGGATCAGGTTTTGGTACCCAAGAATGAACAGGGTGAAGAGTCTGTTGAGAAAATTGCATTCTCAAATTTAAAACAAAAATCCACAGACACCGACATCGGTCAGAGAAGGACCAACATCGGTTAGGTGAACCAACGTCGGCTATAGAGGAACCAACATTAGTTACAGGCGACTGGCTTCAGTCACTGTCAGATTTGGACATGAATGTCTAGGAGGTCCAGAATGAGCCTCAATCACCCTAAGATTCTGTAATAAGGTTTCAAAGAGTAAGTAAACCTCCAAAAAGATTTACTCCTTCATTGTTTTATATTTTATTAAATGATAGTGGTGAACCAGAAATTTTTGAAGAAGTAATGCAAGAGGACACCCATGTTCAGTGGGAGCATAGCATGGATGAGGAGATGGATTCCTTGAAACAGAACCAAACATGAGATTTGGTCAAGTTTCTAGTAGGTAAGAGAACATTGTAAAAAAAGTGGGTTTATAGGATCAAGGAGGAAGGGAGTGAATAGAAAAGATACAAAGCAAGGCTTTTGGTAAAAGGATTTGCATAGAAACCAGGTATTGATTTTAGTGAGATATTTTCTCCTGTTGTTAAAACGACTTCTATCCGTACTGTTCTGCGTTTAGTTACAGTATAAGATTTGCATTTAGAACATCTAGATGTTAAGATAGACTTCCTTCATGGTGATTTGGAGGAGGAGATCTATATGAATCAGCCTCTTGGTTATGAAGTCAAGGGTAAGGAGAAACATGTGTGCAAGTTGAAAAATATCATGTATGGGCTCAAACAAGCTCTAAGGAAATGGGATATGAGGTTTTACAATTTTATGCATAATCATGGTTATATGAGATTTGGATCTAACCATTGTGTTTATTTCAAGAAGCTTAGAAATGGGAGCTATATGTGGATGATATGCTTATTGCAGGATCTAGTATGTAGGACATTGGTGAGCTTAAAGAAAAATTAGCTCACAAATTTACAATGAAGGATTTGGGATATGTAAAGAAAATACTTAGCATGCAAATTCATAGAGATAGGAAGAACATAAAATTATATTTTTCTCTAAAGGATTATATCAATAAGGTGTTGAAAATATTTAAAATGCGGGATGAAAAACATATAGGTACACCTATGGATAGACAATTTACATTGTGAAAGGACAAGTGTCCTAAATCACATGAGGAGTTCGAGTACATGGTACGAGTTCCATATGCTTCAGCAGTTGGAAGTCTGCTGTATGCTATGGTTTGTACCATATAAGACATTGGCATAAGTAGTGGGAGTTATGAGTATATTTATGGCCAATTCAGGTAAAGAGCATTGGAAAGTAGTCCAAAGGATTCTTAGGTATTTGAGAGGGACATCTAGCATGCAATTATGTTATGGAGGGTTAGATACTACTTTACGGGGGCCATGTTGATTCAGATATGGATGAAGATTTGGATGGTAGTAGAAACACCACTGGATATGTATTCACAATAGGTGGGATGACACTTAGTTTGATTTCAAGATTACAAAAGGTTGTGGCATTTTATACTACAGAGACTGAGTATGTTGTAGCTACAAGAGGCTAGAAAAGAGATGATATGGATGAGCAAGTTCATGGAAGAGTTGGGAAATGAGAAAGAGGATTGCAAATTGTATAGTGATAGTTAAAGTGAAATTCATTTTGCAAAGAAATCATTATTTCATTCAAAAATAAAACACATTCAATTAAGATATCACTTCATACAAAAAGTGTTGGAGGATGGGAAGCTGAAGTTAGAGAAAATTCAATATGAATGAGAACCCTGTAGATATGCTGACAAATTCATTGCAACAGGAAAAGTTAGAGCTACACTCCACTTTTATTGGTCTTCGAGTTTGATACTTTAAGAGAAAGAAATAAATCTAGGAGAGGAACCAAGGATGGAGTTGTGCGGGATAGTGCAACAATTTATCTCCAAGTGGGAGATTGTTGAGATTGCGGAGTTGAATTACTTCACAAAGGAGCTTATTTACAACTTTCAAGTTTACATAATAACCAACATCGGTTGGCTGACCGGTGTTGGTCACCTAGCAGACCAACCGACATCGGTTGGGGGTAATTGACATCAGTTGCCTGTGTGTGATTGTATATATTTAAGTCACGGGGATTAGATCTCAATAGGCTTTGTGTTATAAAGTTGATCTGATGGTTGTAAATGAATGAATAAAGTTCCCTAATTTTGGTATAGGATTATATAAGCTAGGAAACTAGGGTTAGAGGTTAGAATTAAGAAGATTACAAGAATTATAAGAAGGAATTCTTGGTGAGATCTTAGAGAATCTTGTGAAAGGAAAAATATTGTACATCGTGTAAGGTGTGGAATATTTCAGATATTCAATTGTACAACCTCTGGAATAATATATTAACTGTTTCTTGGTGGATGTAGCCCACATTGGGTGAACCATGTTATATCTTGTGTATTTTCTTTTGTTGGTTATTTTTGTGTTTATTGCTTGTATGCTCTAATATGATATATATCTGTGCAACCAGTTTGGTCTAACCCCAATAGTTCAACCACTAGAATTGATGAAGTATGGGCACCAAATTTTCACCTACAATTTCTAATGGCATGTTTTGGGACATGTTAGATGCCCATTCCCCCTTTGCAGAGAAAAACATATTGGTAATTTCAGAGGTCGAGTGGTTGAGGCCATTAAAACACAGTTTGTGACCTCCTCTTCTCACTCTCTCCTCAAAATTAATAAATGTAAGTCCAAATTAACCAAAGAGGGGTTCTCTTATATCAAATTGAGAGCTCTAACTTAGAGTTTCTCCCATTTTCATGCTAAAAACCTCAACAATCTACATGTTTTACAATATTTTGAACCTTTGCTCTATAATATTAATGAGAAACTATTAATGTAAATTATCTGTGGTTCTCCTTTCAAACATTTTCTATTTATGATGGATGTTTACCCCCCCTTATTTTAGTATTAAGTTTTATTCATTCATGATTTATAATATCTTTTTTTCCTTAAAATTATTTCTTATTCAACTTCCCTATGTCACTTTGGCTAGATTTGAACCATGTCTCAGTTCAAGTGCATCACCTTCCTTGTTACTTGAAAATTTTCCTCTTTTCTCACCATGTTCCATTGGATTCGTAATTTAAACTTATTATAGTTGCATCTCATGGTTGTAGATTAGTTTACATTGGGATGGAAGAGAAGGAATCATCCTCTGGAGATTTGTCTCACTTGCAATATCCTACACTTTGAGATAAATCCATGCTACATAAAATTTTTATTGTTAAGGAAACAACATATGTAGAGGGTGATAACTTTTGGTGAAATTTTTTTGGCATGCTCAGTTGGACATTCTGGTTTTTTTTATTATTTCCCAAATTTTGGTGTTTATCTTGGTGAACTTTATCCTTTTAGAGCCTTTGTAAAACACATCTGGTGACTTCAATCACCCTATCTACTAGTTCCATGTAGAAAAGTTCCTATTTCTTATAATACATGTATGTTATCCAATTTGCACCCCCTTGCAAATTGGATAACTTGTAAAATCTAGAATTGGTTAGTATGTTTAAAGCCTTAGTGAAGAAGTTGGAGAAAACAATGTGTTGTGGAGTTCAGAGGAAAGTAGAGGAACCAAATGTAATGTGGACGTCAAATGACTGCTACTGGTCGACACCCATGTACGGATGCTACTAGCCAGTAACATGTACAGGATACTATTACCAACTGGTAGTAAAATCATGATGATAACTAAGCCAAGCCGATCAGAAATGCGAATGCAGACCATCTGCCACAATAGCATGTAAAGATGTTACTAGTTGGTAACATGTAGGAATATTACCAGCCAAACACAAGAGACATATGTAAGCATTCGGCACCACAGGTTGATGCTACCAATCGACACTAAGCTTGATTGAATATAGTACAAGGTAGCTCAAAAACCAGTATTAATGAGGTATTGTGCACCCATGTCTTATTTCTGTAGAACAAAGTACCATCATGAAACACATTTTTATAGTTTCCTCATAACTCTTTTGAGAGATTTAATGCATGTTTTCGGTGGTTGGAATCCCTTTCTCTATATAATGTAAAAATTTCTCATTTGTAAGGGTGGATCTCTCTTTTTTGTAACGACACCATGCCAAAATGGTGGTCGACTTCCCATAAGTTACAAACCTGATAATTTGGTCCTTGCAATGTATTCCCACCTTCTGCTATGAATGTAATGAAGTCTATGCATATTACCTTAAGAAATAAAATCAATTTTTGTGGCATGTTTGTCTGCCCTTTTCTCATTTTTATTGTATCTTGTCCTCTTTATTCTATTTTTGGCATGTTGTGTGTATTTCCTACTTATAGGTTCCATTTTTGTTGTGTTGTAAATTTGTGGGAAAGAGTCGATCTACATGGTTCTTGTCTGTGGCACATTTTTCTACCCTCTCTCCCATGTTTTCTCTCTTTTCCTTCCCCTTGTCAGAGAGTGATCAACCCCTTTTTCTAGTGCTATCACTACCCTTTTAGCTTAGGATTTTTCACCATCTTTCATCACCCTCTCTCCTTCTAACTTCATGGTCCCTTGGAATGTCTTAGATTAGGATTAGTTAGATTTATTTCATTTTAGGAGTAGTGTTAACATTAGATTTAGGTAGTAGGAACTCAGCCTTCTCTAGAGGTATGTCTCAAGTTTGCCTCAAGGTCCCACAACTTAGAGACAGTCCCATGTTTCCTCAAAATCTCTTGGTTGATTTATGATCTCAGAGTCAGAGGGTGCAATTTTTAGCTCTAATAGTTTTGGCACGACTTGGTGGGACATGAGTTTGAAAGCACTTTACAACTTCATTTCATTAATTTAATGTGTTCTTGGTGAGTATTTTTTCCTTTGGAGGTAATTTTCAAGCACATTAGGCAACTCCACTTATTCCAAACAAACCCATTATCTCATTTTAAGACCTTTCCCTTCATTGTTTCATCCATTTCCTTTCTTTTCATCTTTCTAATTTTCCTCTTTCATGAAGTTGTGCAATCATGGCTTCATTCCCTCATTGTAAATCTCATTTTGTAACAAATTACCAGTTCCCTCCATCCCCATATTCCCAAAATCCTCATCCAAATCAGTTTTATGAGCCCTATCATGATTATCATGCATATAACCCAACCCCACTGATTCATATGGTTATCCTTCTAACCATGATGTTTTCTCAAGAACAAGGGTTATCAGGTGATGGTGGAATGACTTCATGACAGATGCTTGATTTCTAGAGGTTGATTCAATAAATGGAGGTGAACATGGTTTAGATCAGGTTTACATGTGTAATAAAGGCATGTAAAATTGGTTTTAGGGTACCTTGTCCATGGGTTGGCCCTATGCCAAGCTCTGTTCAGCCCTCAAGTAGAAGATGGATTTTGTAGTTGAGATGCTTCCCCCAAATTGCAAAATGGGTAGAGTTAATGGAGGCTCATGAATCTAGTGTTAGGAAACCCTATAAATGGGGAAAACCTACACTATCATGTCAAATCCCTCCCATTCCTCCTTTCCAACCTACACCATCTCATCCTATTTTCCATGTTCCTAGCTTTCTGCCCACCCCTCCAAAGGATTCCACTTCTTTATCTTCTTCCCTTCCATCTCACCTTTGTTTCTATGCCATTTTCCCTCCTAATTTTTCCCTCTCCCTCCCACATCCTCTCTATGTGACCAAAAATGCAAGTATTCAACAATCCCTCACTTATGTATCATCTCCAACTAGCCTCATCATGTATCAATGATTTGTAGAAAAATTGAAGAATGGTATGACTCTGATTGGGAAGATGAAATTGTGAAAATTGAATCAAATAAGGTAGCCTACTTCAAAAGGAAGTCAGTTAGACTCAAAGGATGTAAATTTGGAGGAGGAAGAAAAAAGTATAATCCAATCTGCAAACAATCACCTTCAGGAGGAGAAATCAGATGCTAAAGCCTTGGATGAAGAAGAGATCATAGGAAGCTTCTTACTTTATTTTGATAGTGAAATTTCAGATCTTTCTTCCCCTTCACCCTTGTAAAAATATGATTTTTTGGATGAGTTTGATCTCTCAAACTTTTTGTTTGAGGATTGAGGAAAGCCATGTTGAATCAATTGCAAAACCAAAACTCATCATGGAGGAAGAAGAGTTATTTGTAGAAGCATAACAAGGTATAGATCAACTTGCAAACACCCATTGCCTTCAGGAAAGTCTGTAAGATAGTCCCATTTGTGGGATTGAGATTCAAGGAAATGGGAAAATCAAAAGGACTAGTCCTTTCCCAATTAGGTATTTAGCTAGTCTAGATCCAAAGAATGAGTTGCAACCGTTCATTATCATTTTAGAGCATGAGGATGAACTTCAAGGCACCGAAGGTCAGCTATAACACCTCCAACCAAATGTAGAACAAATAGAGGAGGTAATCATTTTGTTTGTTACCTGATACTTTGAGAAGAAGGGTGGAAATTCAACTCTAGATTAGCTTTTCACTCTTGTTTAAAGCCATGTTTAGTGTCAACACAAATACATGGTATCAAATTGTAAGAAATGGAAGTTATTTCTCCCTTCCTATTGCAGGATTTTTTTAGGCTTCTTTTGTCTCATCGTTAGATTAGGTTAGTGTAGGTTTACTTTTAGTAAAAATAGTGCCTGTGCACACTCTGCATGTTTCCACTTGGAATATGTATGATTTTCATGTTTGTACATAGTTTTGTGTGGCCTTATTTCTCTTGCACATGCCATTTTAGAAGGAAGAGTTTCATGGTGGAATTAGTATAGATATGGAGACAGTTTCCAAGATGCTCATTCAAATTTGTCCACATATCAATTTCAGGCTTGAAGGTCACAAGGAAATTCCTGTTTGGTGCTAAGGATCGATTCAAGAGATAAATTCTCCACTCTCATAAAGCTTAATTCAGAAGGTTAATTTTCTAATGCCCAGATGGATTGCTTCAAGGATGACTAGGTCAGCTTCAGGTCCAACAAATACTTCTAGGTGGATTCGTGGGTAAGATTTTTTAAAGTTTCAGATCAATTTTCAAAATATCAAGCTAACTCCATGACCAATGGATGCTTTAAGGCCACTGGTCTCTTCAATATAGTAGGTAGATTCGGGCCCATGAGTCACCAAAATGTTATGCAGATTTTTCACCCCCTTGTAAATTGGCTAACTTGCAAAATTCGGACTTGGTAGCAGTAGGGATGTTGATTAGCCTCAATGAAGAAGCTGGAGAAAAGGTATGTGTTGTGGAGTTCAAGATAGGAAGATGCTACCAACCGATAGTAATGCATGATGCTACATCAAATGAGCAACTACAGAAATGGATAGAACTATGTACAGTTGCTAAGTTGGCCAACAAAATGAACATGATGCTACCAGATGAATGAAAGAAATGTTAATGCAACCAGCCAACACCAAGAGAAAATGATACCGGCCATGATGCTACCGAACCGCATTAAGGATGATGGAACACCGTACAAGGTATCTTAAAAACTAGTATTAATGAGGTATGGTGCCCATATCTTCTTCTACGCATAAAGTACCATTGGGAAATGACATTTTTCAGGTTGCCAATACCTCTTTTCAGATATTTAATGTATGTTTTTAGTGGTTGGAAGCCCTTTCTCTATATAATCATAAAACTCTCTCATTTGTAAGGGGGATCTCTCTTTGTTGTAAGCAACACCATACCAAAATGGTGGCCGAATTACCATAATTTTTAGACCTCTAATTTGGTCTCTGTAATGTATTCTCACCTTCTTCCAATGAATGTAATGAATCTGTGAATACCTTAAGTAATAAAATTGTGCTTTGTGGCACATTTGTCTACCCTTTTCTCATTTTTTTTGTATCATGTCTCTTAATTTCCATTTTTGGCATGTTGTGTGTATTTCCTACTTGCAAGTTCCATTTTTATTTTGTTGTCAATGTGTGTGTAAATGTGACTCTACATGGTTCTTATCTATGGCACTCTTGTCTTCCCTCTCTCCCATGTTTTCCTCCTTTTCCTTCCCCTTGTGGAGAGTGATCAACCCCTTTTTCTGGTTATATAACCACCCTTTTAGCTTAGGATTTACCTATTCATGCATTTATGTTAAGTAGATATAATGTTTCTCTAAGGAGAAGACACACAAAGGATGCACGCATGGGAACAAGGCACATTTGAAGGCGCAAGAAGATAGGGAAGGAAACACGCGCCAGAATACTTAGCTCAGGACTTAGCCATTTTTATGGATAAGGGATATTTTTGGAGATAGCATGTGGAGCACACATAGAGATGAAGACTTGCGCAACACGTAATAGTATTTTGTGAATAAGTGGATGTTAAGCACCATGCATGGTTTAAGCTAATAATAGGATTTATTCTTAGAGTTAACTATAGGACATCTATTATTAGAACACTTACATGTTGTGCATGCCATTGTAAAAGGCGCATGGCTATTATCAGTATACAACCCTATTTTGAGAAGTGAATGGGTGGTGAAGGGAAAGTCTCCACCTCTATAAATATGTATTGAACTATGTAAGTTAGGGTGTGTGAATTATTGTAGAGTTATGCTATTGGTTCTAATGTGTGCATGACTCGTGGAGATACTTTATAGTGTAAGAAGCTTCTGTGTTTTACAATGTTTAATGTAATGGAGTATATTGGCTAGATAATGGTGTTAGACATAACTGAATCTATTTATTGTATGGTTAGCCTTATTATAGTTATTATTTAGTTCATGATTCTCTAAGATCTAGATCTGGTTTATGCACTATGAAATTTTTATATTTTGTTATGGATCTGGATATGTATTATCATCATCACACTATCAATCCTACTCAAGCAACTCTAAAGAAGGTCCTGGTACCTTTGTGTGCTTCGGGTGAGCGCTTAGCTTAGGCTGAGTGATGTGCCATCACGTCTGGGTTTTTCAAAGCAGATTCTAGGTTGTATCAATTTCTCTCTCTAAACCATGTTCCCTTGGATGTGTAGATTAGGATTAGTTAGATTTGCTTTCGGCTTTAGGATTAAGTTAGATTTAATTTCGGCTTTAGGATTAGTGTTAGCATTAGATTTAAGTAGAGGAAGATGGTCTTATCCATAGGTTTGTCTCAGCAACAAGGTCCCACACTTAGAGACAATCCCAAGTTACCCAAAAACATTGATTTCTCATTCACAACATTCATGCAAATTAGAGGGTGTTGTTTTCTATGATAACAATATTCAAACAATGTCCAAAACAATAAGATGAAAGGAACGATAACCAGATTGTACCAAGCCAAGAACACAAATGCTAATCAAACACCATGATCAATAAGATGAAATCAATTCACCAGAATCGATTTACATAAAACCTTTGCAAACAAATGAGCAGTAATATCATATATTATTATGGAACTCAATGCAATACATTGAGAATGGGCCTTGCTTAAATAGGCAAGGAATAACAATCTAAGAACTAGTCAAGGTTGTAGATCAAGCCATATATCAAGGAAATAACTAGTCATCAAAGAAACTAGTCAAGACCATAGATTTAGGAGATAATTGGACATCAAGGATCTAGTCAATACCATATATCAAGGAAAGAACTATACCTAACAACTAGATAATATCTCCTAATATCTAAATAAGATAAAATAAATATCCACACACAAGTGGGTGAGGATAAATACAATAAAGGTAAATAAAGTACCTAGGTGAACATGAGCTAAGGTAAATACCTAGTCTAACATCCCCCCTCAAGTGAAGCTAGGGGCTAAAATAGAAGTGGCATGTCCACAGTATGAATCCCGACAACTAGGCCTGATGCGGTACTCATGTACAATAACTGGGAAAAAAGGGACACTGCAAGGTACCCAAAACTAGTAACAACAAAGTAAAGAGAGTAAAGACCCGCTCCAAGGAATCCCAAGAAGCTCAGCTCAAAAAACTTGTACAATATTGAAGAATTTTGGTGTGCACTATGGTCTGAATCCACTGCTCGAATCACAAAACTAAAAAAAAAATGACACTGGGTTTCACCAGAATAGCTCCATACAAGGAGACTGTCAACGGAGTGATGTCGAAAGTGTAAAAAAAACACCAAACATAATTCAATCAACTGCTGCAAATAGGTGTGCCACGATCCAAGAACAATAACAAAAGCAACAAGGCAAGGACACAAACTCCAGAGTGTCATGATCCAAGAAAAGCCAAGGTAACAAGGCAAGGACACGAAACCCGAAGAAGCAGGATCAACACCACACCCTCCCATATTGCTGAATGGGTGGAGTGACGCTATAAATCTGTATGAGTTGTCAAAAAAATTACTCAAACACTGACAAACTAACACTAGAATGCACCAAAATAGATCCCTCATAAGAGATACTATCAACATGCCAAAAGTGTCAAAAATACAGATACAAAATCTCTTAACAAACAAAAGAGATACACTACACCTGCTAAAGAAAAATGCTCAAAACAAGAAACATCACAATGCATAAGGTATAGAAAGTGGAGCAAGAGGCCTAATGGTGGAGGAGCCATGCCTGTAGAGTCCTCTCAATGAATGCCTATGTCGCCACCACAAGTGATCAAAATTCACCCCAAATCAACATGAATGGATGAAGAAGATACCTGCATATGACTTGGTGTAAAATACACAATGGATGCATGCAAAAGAACATCAGAATGTGTGTCAGGTTGATCATGTCTGATAGCTGAAATCTCAGGTTTCTCAAGCTTGAGTGAAGGTGTAGAACTCATGTGTTGCTCATGATCCTCATAAAGAGTCGAGCGAACAAAAAAAGGAGCTTTGTCAATATGTGAATCCCAATGAAGTATCTACTCGAAAACCAATGTCATGACGAAAAATTCCACTTAACATGTGGAATAGAGGAAACAATACCCTGTGAATGTCTGCCAATGAATCTACTAGTGAGACCCATAGAACAAAGCATGTGAGATCTGAATGCAGTGGCATGCTTCTCAACATGGCCATGCAGCTGAGCAGAAGTGGGATACACAACATGTGGTACTGTAATAGGCATAGATATGGAAGAGCATGCAACAACAAGCTTCATAGGTGTATGAGCATCAAGAGCAGGAACAAAATCAAAGACTGATAGATCAATGTCAGTGGGTTCAGGAGCAATAGCTGCAAGTGAGACTAAGAGCATGGATATGGCTGTCCACAATATGATGGTGATGATGTAGGCTAGCAAGTTTATTATGCAGGAAGTGTATTATTGTATCCTTATCGTGAATGAGTGATTGTAGAAGAGAATTTTACTTCTTGAGCGATCTATTTTCTTCCAAAAAATTTTACAATATCCTCATGAAGTCCACACACTTCAGAGAAAAACATATCATTCTCAGAATCCATGATAGATACAAAATGTAACTCCCAAAATTTTAGGATGTCGGGCTCAGCCGAAATTGCGTCCACAATTGATTACAACACTCCTCCATATTTGGCACTTTATAATTATAGTGTAAGTCTCAAAATAAATATTTCCAATGGAAAGAGCATGAAAAAACAAGCGCTTTTACAAAAAAATGACACTCAAAACCGAGTTACCGAGCAAAAGATATAAACTTTTCAATATTTTTTGCTCTGTTATTTATTTTAGTTGCCACTAAAATAAATAAATTGTTGTTGCCTTCACCACACTAATAAAATTAAAGGGGGCTGAATTTAAGCACCTAGCACCTACTAGTAGGAATCACAAGTTTTAAGCCCTCATAAGACCATACCATATGACCAAGGGCTAAGGATTTTAATGGGTCGATCCAATGAAAGTCTCTGTTTTGCATAAAAACGCACGCATCAACAAAATACAACCAAATCCCAAATAAATGAATATATAATGAATTTATTTTCAAAATAAAACTTACAGATGGATGTCAACAACAATCTCCAGCTTTGATAGCATGAAAGGAACGATAACCAGATCATACCAAGCCAAGAACATAGATGCTAATCAAACACCACAATCAATAAGATGAAAGCAATTCTCCAGAATAGCTTTACATAAAACCTTTGCAAACAAATGAGCAACAATATCATATATTATTATGGAACTCAATGTAATATATTGAGAATGGACCTTTCTTAAATAGGCAAGGAATAACAATCTAAGAACCAGTCAAGGTCGTAGATCAAGCCATAAATCAAGGAAATAACTAGTCATTAAAGAACTAGTCAAGACCATAGATTTAGGAG
Source organism: Taxus chinensis (assembly GCA_019776745.2). Taxonomy (NCBI): domain Eukaryota; kingdom Viridiplantae; phylum Streptophyta; class Pinopsida; order Cupressales; family Taxaceae; genus Taxus; species Taxus chinensis. The sequence continues at coordinate 656,497,972 of CM034154.1, forward strand.
AGAACTAGACATCAGGGATCTAGTCAATACCATAGATCAAGGAAAGAACTATACCTAATAACTAGATAATATCTCCTAATATCTAAATAAGATAAAATAAATATCCACACACATAAGTGGGTGAGGATAAATACAATAAAGGTAAATAAAGTACCTAGGTGAACATGAGCTAAGGTAAATACCTACTCTAACATAAGAGAAGATCCATTTGATTACTTACAGTTGTCACCAAGGAGGAGCAGAAAATCATTTAAAAGATCACCAACTCCTCCAAATATATCTCTTTCTACTCTCTCTCCTAGTAGGCTCTTCTTGTTTTCCTCTAGAGTTCTGAAAACCCATTCCATTCATGACACTTCATAGAAATATTCTATTTGTCTCTTTCAATGGTGGTATTCCTTTATCTCTCAATGCACAACATGTCATACCCATAGGTTCTTTTTAAATTATTACTTTATTCACTGGTGAAAAACCATACTACCCCCAACTAATCATATTCAAGATGTTGCTAATTTCTGTTCAAATCCATTTTGTTACTGAGGATGATGTTGTAGTAACACTTCTTGTTTCTTCTTTCAAAGTAATGTATCTTCAATGGTATAATAGTTTGAGATCTCCTTTAGTTCACAATTGGGATGAACTTGACATGGACCCTTTGCAACCATTTTGAGGATAATTCAGATCTATCTTTGTTGGAACAATTGGCCACAATAAAGAGATATCCAAATGAAAAAATGACTGATTTTAAACATCATATGTTTCATATGAATTGGGATAGGATTCCACAAATGGTAAGGCCTACACCACATTATGATTTTCTATATTACTTAAGAGCTTTAAATAGTGATATATCTATCAAGATTCAGTCCATGGGAGGTGTAACCTCATCAGATGCATATGCAATCACTATTAGGGATGAGAACAGTATCATTTAGGCTGGGAAAATTTCCCCTAAACCTCCAATGTCCATATACCCAAAATTAGGAACATATGTTCCCCATAACATTCTTGAATTGGACCCCATCCCATCCTCAAGGAATCAAATTTCTAGTCAAGCATCCACCTCCTCAAATACTTCATCCAAGTTACAATAATTAATAAAAAAATTCAAAAACTTTGGGAATGAGTTAGTATCCATTAAGAGGCAACAAGCTCAAAGTTTCAAATATTATCAACCTCCATACCAACCCAATAAGTCCCATTTTCATCCTAATAAGTACTCATTCCAAGTTGAACCTCAAAATCAAAATCAGATTTCCCCTATAAGACCATTTCAACCATACAATCCAAATGTGGCTAGTTCTTCCAAAACCTTGGTTTCTATTAAAAATAATCCAGTACAAGATTATGAGTGATGTTTCTCTTGTCATGTTCCACGCAACCAAACAACATGAACCAATGGAATTTTGAACCAAAATTTTATGACACGAAGTGCATATGTTCCTCAAGATGTAGCCATAGAGGAAGTTCACTAATAGGAAATCAATCAACAGATACCACCAAGTGATACTTCACATGTGAATTGGAAAATGGATAATTTTTGTGGAACAAATCAGACCTCTACTTAAGGTGTGGATTCCAATACTAGATCTAAGAAGAGATCCATGGAAGAAGGGTAGCCAACAAATGTAGGTCTTTCTCAACCTACCCTAACCCTTCAAGGGGGTGAAAATTTAAATTCAACTGCTAATGTGCAAAAGGGCCACACAGGTCAAAAATCAAAAATGAAAAATCATCCCAAGGACTTCCCACACCATCTCAAATTCAAGAAAAGGTTGTTGTAAGTAGATTAAAATATAAGGAGAATTCCACCTCCTTCAACATCCTTAAACAAATGAAGAATACCAATGTGAGTATCTCAATGTGGAAATCTTTAGCAATTTTGGGACAAAGAGATCTCTTGTAAGCAACTATGGCCAATTCCTCCATTCTAAGTGAGTCACCCAAGGAACAAACCAAATTTGTTTTTACTAATGCAATATAACAAAAGGAAGATTAACCAAACAAAAAATTGAAGCCTCCTCCCTTTTATGTATCTCTGATAATTGGAAATCATTTAGTTCAAAATTGTATGATTAATTTAGGGTAAAGTAGCTCAGTGATGCCCAAGCAAATTATAGACCAGCTTCGTCTCAAATATGAGTCTCTTTTTAAAGAAGTAGTTCAACTAGATAAGAGAACAATGGGAACTGTTTGGGTTATCAAAGGTCTACACATTACATTACATGCATGTCCCAAATTTTCTATTCCAAAAGATATCTTCATAATTGATCTACCTCCACTCTTTTCTCTATGTATATCAAGAGACTTCACTGTCAAAATTAGAGGATATCTATCAGTTCACTAGTCTCACATGTTCTTCAGAACTAGGTATATCACTAAGGCTACCATCAATTTTGAACTAATTTCTTCATATCATATAGAACCTTATGTTCCTAGTCCTATCAACATAAATTGCACCATTTTTTATCAAGAAGATTTTCCAAGTACCCAAGACTTAGACACTTAGATTAAGAGCGTTCCTGTTTCACCACTTAATGAATGGGAAAATGAATGTCATGGTTTTGACCCATATCAATGGATTGAAGAAGGTGGCCTTTCTATTTACTTCCGGCATGAAGAAAGTTCACCCCTACCCAGTATTGTAAAATCAAATGATGGAGGGGAGGATGGCATTTGGAAAATGCTTTTTTATGGATCAAGAAGAAAAAAAAGGTGCAAGAGGAGGTGTAGTCGATAGGAATTCCCCTGACGAGTTATTTTTATAGATAGGGTCATACCCCCCATATAGATAGGGGTGGGGGAGTACCTCGACCTATCTATCAAGTGAATAAATGAGTGCCCTAAAGTAAAGGTAAAGGAAAAGGCCCTCCCCCATCTATATAGAGTTCTTAAAGACCTTCAATATAGATGGATAATATATATAAGGAGGTTATATCTAATCCAAAAAATTAGCTCAAAATTTTCTTGACCTCCAAGTATCAATAACCTAGTCTTGACAACCCAATGTAGAAGATCAAAACTCAATGTATCTCCTCCAACAAGATGTCTTCCCTATGTCTCTACAATAGAAATCCAGACATTCATATGAGAAGAACTATGGCTCTATGGGGCCTTTAAAAAAGTGGGCAAGTCAATAAAAAATTAACTCCCCAAAATTATTACTAACCATAATGTTGTAAAGTATATAAAAAAAATTCTTCTAATAAATTGTACATGAACCAATCGTCGAGCTTTGTAGCGAAGATAATCATCATCATCAACAGGAGACTTAGCTCTACGTAGCAGTTATTTTTTTGTGTAGTGGAGTGGAAGTCAACACAAGACACTGTCTGAATTAGCACCGTGTAGAGGTTAGTTTGTCATGCAACGGAGTGGAGGTCAACATGAAAGTGTCACAACGGAAATTTGTGTGAAAGCACTAAGTTTTCCGAGACCAGTGGGTTCAGAGGATTGACTAGCACCAGGTTCAGTTGAACATCCATTATAGTAATGTAGGTTTATTATGTACTTATATTTAAAACATTATAATGGATTGGTTCAGCTAGTTTACGAACCTGGAGACATACGCATTCTATTAAAATCCGTTATCAACCCTTGTGCACTGTCATTATTATTCTTGCATTGCATTTTATTAAAGTTGATTTGATTTGGAAGTAAAACTCGGTACAAGGATAAATTGCCTATAAGGGTCTTTCGTCAAGAAAAAAATTATTGTCCCATTTAAATATTAGTAACTCCCAATGGTGTGAAGTATTAATCTTGTTTTATATTTTAATCTAGATGATCTAATAACATAGTAGAATATGAGTCCCTCATTCATGGCTTACAATGGGAAAAAAGGAAGAACATAAAAAAATTGTATACCTTTGGAGATAATGAGAAAATCATAAACCAAGTCAAAGGATCAAATGAAACTAAGAGTGACCTGCTAAGATCCCACAAGCATAGAGTATGGGACCTTTTGGAGGATTTTTAATCCTTTAATATACATTCCATTCTAAGAAAGGAGAATGAAGTTGCTGATAGGATGACCACAATTGGATTAAAATTTGATGTTGTGGAGAATATCAAGAGACGCAAGTTGTAACCACACATCAAGGTAATTGTGAGGCCTATTATACTAGACAATGAAAAAAATTGGCAAGTGTTTGAAAGCGATCAACAGATTGTCAATTTTATCCAAGAAGAAGTTAAGTTTTCATAAATAAATCATGATAGATTGTTTCATTAGTATGGAGACCAATTTGTCCAACTTAGATCAAATAAACTGTCCAAATTTCTAGTGACCTTGGAGTCTATCTTCAACTCTAATCATCATATCAGAAAATAAAAGGAAAACATAATAGTTAAGGGTGAATATTCATAACCCATCTCAATTGGTGAAGTAAAATTTCTCAAATTTGGCAAGGTAAGTACCCCACAAGAGAAGCATGATTTTGTAGAACTTTTCCAAGAGTTTTCTTAGGATTATCAAGAAATTAGAGGTTTTGATCATAATTTAGCTTAGAACACCATTGAGTTGGATCCAACTACCAGACCTATAATACAAAAATAGAGGCCTCCCAATCCACATATTGAGCCCTTGATGAAGAAGAAATTAAATAATTTAATTGAGGTAAACATCATCTTTCCCATAAAGCATTCATCACGGGTGGCTAATTTAGTCCCAATATGGAAAAGGAATGGAAAAATCAGATTGTGTGTTGATTTTAGGGACTTAAATAAAACATCCTTGAAGGAATATTTCCCATTTCCTTTAATGGAATAAATCTTACAAATGGTGGTTGGATCAGAGTGGTTTTCTCTTTTAGATGGATATTTAGGGTATAATAAAATATTGGTGAAAGATGAAGATCAATTCAAGACAACTTTTACCACTAAATGGGGAACCTATGCCTACAAGAAAATGCCTTATGGTTTGCCCAATATAGGAGAAAATTTTCAAAGATCCATTGATATGGAATTTAGAGGAATGATCAATAATGTTTTCATGATCTATTTGGATAATATCACAATGTTTTCTAAAGATGCATCTGATCATCTTCCCCATCTAATATAGGTATTTGAAAGGTGTAGGTAGTTTGAAATTTCCCTCAATGCTAAGAAATGTATACTCTTAGCACTTGAAGGTAATATCCTTGTCCATATTGTTTCTAAATAAGGATTAATCATTGATCTAGAGAGAGTAATTACCATCATTACATTATCATTGCCTAGTCACAAGATGGAACTTCAAAGCTTCTTAGGGGGATTAATTTTTTCAGGTGGTTTGTCCCAAAGTTTACCAATCTTGTCAATCCATTTACACTGATGTTAAAGAAGATTAGGGTCTTCAAATGGACCACTGAAGGAAAAAATATATTTTAATCCATAAAGAAAGTAATATCACAAGCCCCAAATCTCATTAATCCCAATTTAACAAAATATTTCATCTTGTATGCTTTTGGGGGCACAAAGACAATATTTTTTATACTAGTGCAGACAAATGTAGAAGGATTAAAACAACCAATTTCATTCGTCATCAAGAGTTTGGAAGGTTATGAGGTAAGATATTCATTTATTGAAAAACATGCATTGGTTGTTATAAGGAGTCTAAAGAAATTCAGGAATTTGATATCCAATAATAGGATCCACCTAATGGTTTCACATGTTGGTGTGAAAGATTTCATTTTAAACAAGGATCTGAATGAAAATAGATCTGATTGGATAACCAAAGTGATGGAATATGACATTGACATTAAGGTGACTAAGATGGTCATAGGTAAGGGATTGTGTGAGAAACTAGTTTCAGAACAATATACTAATGAAGAAGCCATTTTCAAACTTCAATATGATTAAAAAAATCAACCGACACATTTCTTACTCCTTGTTGAACTTGTGATATAGTCAACATTCTCTAAATAGGCTAATAACATAAAGGATTGAGAAAATATAAAAGGAGGTATTTTAGAATCCAATCCATTCCCTTCATGCTTATTGACGGTATTCTATTTAGAAAAGATGTGAATGGTGTCCTCTGGAGATGCATAAAGACATATAAGATTGAGAAGGTTTTGTAGAAGTTTAATGATGGAAAATCAGGAGGACACTTTTCTCCAAGGATAAAACCACTTAGGATCATGAAGGCTGGTTATTAATGGCCCATACTTTTCAATGATTGTTATGCATGGGTTAAAACACAAGAAATGTGAATTTTTTATAGGTAAGGAATGGTTAATATCCCTTCAACTCCACTCCATCTTTGTAAAACAATCATTCATGTAATGGGAGTTTTATTTTATTAGACTAATTAATCCACATTCAAGCCTGAGCCACAAATGGATCCTCACAACCACTGATTAATTTACTAAATAGATAGAAGTAGTTGCATTGAAGGAAGAAAATGAGGATGATATTCTAGATTTTTATGAAGGTATTGAAGCAAGGTGTGTCAATCCTTCTATAATAATTTCTAATAACTCCCTACCTTTCCTTGGCACAAAAATATCTAATTGGGTCATAAAAATGGCATATATTTGAGTACCTCTTCAAATTATTACCCCCAAGGTAATGGACATGATGAGTCAACAAACAAGAATCTTTTGAGGATCATAAGGAGGACCTTGGATGAGAATCAAAGGACTTAGCATCCAAATTTGAAATCATCCTTATGGGATAATGGAATCACTCTAAAATATCAAATGGTAACTCTCCTTACAAATTATTCTATGGTAAAGAAGAAAGGTTTCCAATATCTCTTGAATTTCCATTATTAGAGATCATCAATAAATTGGATATGTTTGAATTTGAGGCCATTGAAGCTAGATGTGTAGATCTCATAGAGATAGAAGAGTTGAGGAACCAAGTAATGCAAATTATGGAAAAGGATCAGGCTTGGATCAAGAAGTGTTTTCAAAAGAAAATAGTATCTAGAAGTTTCCAAAAAGGAGATCTAGTCCTAAAATGGGATGTAGAAAGAGATAAACCTGGAAGACACTCAAATTTTGATACAATTCAAAGTTGTCCCTATGTCATTTCAAGTTGCAAGTCAACACAATGCTTTCCAATTATAAAAATTGCATGGGGAAGAGCTAATAATCCCAATTAATGGGGTTTATTTAAAGCATTGCTTATGATAAGGAATTTCACCCTATACATAGTAGTTTAGTTTTCAATTCAGCACATTGTTTTTTTGGTAGTGTAGTTTCTATTTCCCTAAGTGATTTGCACAATGTTTTGTTGTATTTGGGTGACAATTTACAGTTGCAAAATAGTTCATGGAGGGTTTAGGGGATGAAGTATGTTAATTTTTTTGGAAAAGTAAATTGTAAGGAGTAACATGATAGAATTAAGATCAACTTACAAACATTCAAAGTGTTTAGAGAGGTACTGCTAAGTTTGATTCATGGTTTTTTAGGAAAATGGGGTGGAAAATAAATTTCAAGGAAGTTTTCACTATCATTAAAAAATTAATTCAAAACACATCTCATGATAAATATTACCAGTTCAGGAAGAGAAAATTAATGCAAAGTTCAAGGCATTGTTTTACAAAGACTCAAGGGGTACAATTTGCAAGTGTCAGATAAGTTTTCAAATTTGTAGTTTGAATCCATGCCAAACAGATATAACAATAAGCCCAATGGTCTTCATATTTAGAAGGAAAATATCCCCAAAAGTTACCAAATTGTTTTCCACATTAATCCTTGACTATTTTGGTGTTTTGCAATTACATTTCAGACGTTGACATCATGTTTTAAATCTTAACAGACTACAAGTGTTTTCCTCCATGTTCAGAGGAAAAATGAATAGTTTCAAATTATATGATGATCCCCAAACCTTGATGGCACCACTTTGAATTAAATTCAAAAATACCCTCCTTGATTCACTTAATAATTTTAACAAAGGGAGTTGTTTTTTATTTTACAGTTACATGTGAAAAATTACAGGGCAGATACTGAGCCCCGAAAACCGTTATTATTGGAGTTGGGGAGTTATCACGCAGTTAGTAATTTTCATAGAGTTCGTAAAATTTAAAAATTATTCTAAAAATCCTCCACCCAACACCATCTGGCATCTTCGTGGGGATCCAAAGCTGAAATATAGGGAGGTAGTTCACATTTGCACATCCCTACAAATTTGCAACATGTAAGCCAAAATCCGTAGTCTACAAAGGGTGTATTTCCCAAAGTTAAAGGCATGGGAAAATATGAAACCTTGCATGATGTAATTGGATCCTCAAGGCCTATTTTCATTAAGGAAGAGACACGTGTTGAGTTCTGGGAGATCGACATCCAAAATACAAAATGTAAGCTTACAATTTGTAATTGTGAAATGCAAATTGCAAACAAAGCTATGATCCCCTCAACAAATTAGGAGGTTCCGCATGGTGAAAGACCAAGGTCAAAATAGAATTCAAATATAATGAGGATAGTTACATTCAATAATGGGAGCCTCCCCATACACAAAAAGGAGGGGTGTAACCCTGTGAACGTTGGCGGAAACACATAATTTGCCATACAATAAATTATTTCACCAATAACTGGTAAGATAGTTTTAGTTATGAAGAGGGGTAATAGATTATGCTTGGTTTACAATAGCAATGTGTGAATAAAATACCTTGAAATCCTGCTACTCTAGAATGTAGAGAACATAAAATCAAGTAAGAACAATTTTTAAAAGGAAAATGTGCATTCATTGATGCTCAATTTGTGCAAATGATACTAGAAAACCTTCGAGACACTCAACACACATTCTTGTGCAAGAACTCCAATGAAGTGTTCATTGATTCCATTTTCATATGCCAAAGACAAAATCAAAGGCCGACAAAAATCATTCTAAAATAAGATTACAACAAGGGTTTTATAATTGAATCACATATTGCAAAGTAAGCACTACAACACAATATTTATTTAGTGACCAAGAAGATGGAACAACCAGATATTGTTCTAGTGTATTAGATATAGATGCAATAAAAAAAGAGATTGCAATAAAATTTATAATACATATTCAACATACATATTAAATTCATGATTGAATCAAAATAGATTGTTCTATTCATCTTAGTTTAAACAAGGGGACATATACTAGATGCCCTTAATACCTGCTAATGGTTGTATAGTGCAACCACCTTAACATTACAAATGTAGACTCATAACTTCTACACTTCTAATACCAATCCACCAGAAAAAACAAAAACCCCTAATAACGAGGACATGCCCTCATACTTACACAAAAATTTCATAGAGGAATATTCCCAAAGTCCCCCTAAAATGACTAGATAAAGAAAATATGTTTAGCAAGGGATCTTGGGACTGCCAAAATGGAATAAAAGCCTTTCTAACTGAAAATATTCCACCTTTAACCACCCATCTTAGAACAGTTATGTCTCATGGTTGAATATGTGGACGTGCATAGGATATTCCTTGGCGTGAACAAATTATTTTGTCATTTAGTGTCCAAATACCACTTGATGTGTTCCTTATAGGAAAAGTTTTTATCTTTATGTAATCATCCCTTTTGTCTTTTACCATGAATATTTTACTCATGAAATCATTGGGAAGATTATATTTCTTTAAAAGAATAAAAAAATGGAACACAATCAAAGAATATAAGGAGTGAAATATTATGCAGGATCCAAGTTAATTGGCTCCTTCTTCTTTTAAGGAGTGAAATATTATGCAAGATAACGACCTTCCTTTTCTTTACCTTCTTGGAAAATTTATTTATACTCGCTTCTAAATGAATGAATTTTTACATTGAAGTATAATTGAAACCTAAAGAAGAAGAGTGCAATTCCCCCCTAACATGTTGTTGAATAATTTCTATGATACTATCTACATCTATATCTCATGGGGTGTGTGTATCTTGAATTAGAAACATCTTTTCAAGTTTAGAATCTAAATCATCTACATACTTTCTGGCCTTATCCTTCATTGCATGGATTTTGTTGATGTATCCTCCTAAAGTAGTTGTCCTTAGTTTGATGGCCTTTACATACATATGTTGTTTTCCCCTAAAATCTAGGGGCACAATGCCCTCATCCTTAACCAATTGATCATCTTGATCAATTATTTCCTCAAGTTTAGGTAATAACCTATACCAATACTCCACCTCATCATGGCAGTTTTCAATTTTCTCTTTGGAAACATCCATTTGATCATAAATGTGTTTGTAGCACTCCACATTTCTTCTAATGAATTTGTTTTCCTTCCTCATCAACTCCTCATACCACTTTCTAGTTGCAATCTATTATGTTAATGGGGGATCACATAGGAATACTTCATTGAATCTGTGGCAAAGTGCTTGTATGGGTTATAAGGGAGTAATTTGCAGCGGTGAGGGGTGAAGGAGATAAATTAGGAAATGAAGGTTATTGTTGTGAGTAGGTGATTGCAGAGTTTCACACCTAATAACTCAAGTAATTCAACATTAAATTAGAAGAAATCAATAATGAAGCATCTAACAGGACTAAAAAATGAGAGACGCATAATTCTTTAGGTTCATTTATCAAGGACACCAAGTTCCCTCTTGACCACCATACTTGCAAAGTCATAAAAGATAGAGAGAGTAGAGGAAAAACATAAACAAATAACATGGAAGAATGTATCTTTTATTTCTTGCATTGGTGATACAAATATCAACACCCAAACCACAATCCACAATTTCTACGAAGAAATAAAATTCAAGATCCTTTGGAATGGGGAATCCATTCCAATTTATAGCTTTGTGAATTACCTTCTCATCTCCCCCAAATGACTCTTCATGTTCCTATTCCACTTGTGACCTTTCATTTTCCCTAAAAAAGAAAAAAAATAGTATTTCTCTTATAATTTTGAGGGAATCCTTTTACAATTTACAAATTTTGTCACTTAAGTGAATAAGACAAAAAAACCATGATTGTGTATAATGAAGGATTAAAAGAAAGGGAAAGAAGAATAAAATGGAAAGGGGATTAAATGATTAAAAGAGTTTGTGAGAATTGAATTGAAAACAAATGCACCACGAAGTAGTTGCACTCAAACAAAATCGTGATAGATCCAACATAATCGTAAGGATTGATCAACAATGGAAGAACTTGCTCAATAGAAATAAAGCTTGCACATAGAGGAAATACATCAGAGTGTCTTGGCATACTCATAAATCAGAAATGAAAGGGTACATATAGGGTGTTGAGTAACCCTAGTGAATGACACACAAGCAAACCCTAAACCTAACCCATGTGAGATCACCCTCTATATGTGAGTGGAGGACACATAAGATCCCACACACCAACACCCCCCTTCATCGAAGCTAGGGTAATGGCTATGATGATTCATACAAAACAAGAAGACACTCCTAAACAACTAAGAAAGATGTGTCAATGGGGCCCGACAACTAAAGGCTTGATAAGGTGCCCATATACTAAACAACATCTTCTTATAAGAAGAAAAAGAGGACTATATAGCCTAAAGAAGATGAGAAACTGCATAAGACGTCACCCCAAGAAGAGACCGCAAGTGAAGAAACATCACCTTAGTGAAGGGATTGGTAAATAAATCTGCAATCTAATCAGTTGTCTGAATGTACTAAATGTCAATGATACCATCATGAATAATATCTCATATGAAGTGCCTATGGATCTCAATGTGCTTCATCCGCTGATGCTGAACTGGATATCTGCAAATTCAAGATAGTGCTCGTGTTATCACAATAGATAATGGTAGGTTGCCAAAAGTGGATGCCAAAATCTGTCAGAATACCCTGTAGCCAAATAGCTTATGTGGCAACGTTAACTTCTCCTCTATATTTTGCCTCTGTAGAAGATATCGCAATTACATTCTGCTTCTTACTAGACCAACTAATAGGACCCAAACCAAGAGAGAAATTTTAGCCATAGGTAGATTTTTGATGATCTAAGTCACCGACCCAATCAGAATTTGTGAACCCAATCAAGTTAATATCCACCCCTCCATAATAGTGAATGGCATCAGTATAGGTTCCATGAACATAATGAAGGATCCTCTTAGCTGACTTTCCAATGCAACTCATATGTCTCCTACATGAATCTGGACATGATTCCAACAACATAAGATAATTTCGGTCAAGTGTGAGTTAAGTAAATCAATCTCCCCACCAACTGTCGATAAAGGGTACCATCAACCAAGGGAGTAGAGAAATTAGAAACCAACCTTAACCCTGGAAAGAAAAGGAGTACGAGAAGACTTGCAATTGGGACATCTGAAAACAAGCAAGAAAGTCAAGAGCATACTTATGTTGCGAAATCACAATTCCTGAGTCAGGTTGTGAAATATGGATCCTAAGAAAGTAATGAAGCAGACCTAAGTCATTCATGGAAAACCTGTGTTGGCCAAGGCGATCTTCACAAAATCAATGATAGAGGAAGAGTCTTCTTATGATCAACAAGTCATAAACATAGAGAAAAAGAATGAGTATGGAGTCATCTTTTCGTATAATATAAACATTTGGATCAAAGTGAAACCTAGTAAACCCTGATGTAAGTAAAAAGGAGTCCATCTTGGCATACCAAGCCCGAGGGGATTGTTTAAGGCCATAAAGAAACTTCTTTAACTTACAAATGAGGGAGGGATCATGGACATAACCCGGAGGTTGTTCCATGTAGATCTCTTCCTCTAGGTCACCATGAAGGAAGGCACTCTTAACATCCATTTGATGGACTTTCCATCTATTTGTCTGCGGTAATGGAAAGGGTCAGTTGAATAGAAGTTATCTTTACAACCAAAGAAAATGTTTCAGTATAATAAACCCTAGCTATCTGGGATAAACCCTTAGCTACTAATCACGTTTTAAAATTTTTGACATCTCCGTCTACTCCATACTTTGTTTGAAACACCCATTTACACCAAACAATTTTTCTTCCTTTTGGAAGAGGGGTGAGATCCCAAGTATCGTTCTTTATGAGAGAGGAATAATCCTCATCCATGGTAGAATCCCACTCAGGAATACCAGAAGCCTCCCAGAAAGATTGTGGATTAGAAGCAAAGGTGAAGAAAGAGTGGGGTCTAATGAAATCTGAGCAAGTATGTCTCATATCTGAAGTATCTCCAACTAAATCTCAAACACTTTGCAAAGTTTTCTTAGCCCAAAGAGGACCAGGAAGATCAGGCTCAGAGTCAGAAGATTCTTCACTCGAGTGAGAAGGAACATAGTCCTCATCATCACTATTGTCAGAATCAGAAGACTTAAAGGTCTGATGGTTGGGAGGATCAAGAAGAGGAGCACGCTCAACAACATCATCATCTGATAAGTCAGAATCTGAATCAGCGAGTTGATGAACCTCAATAGGTAGATAAGTAGAAGTCAAAGAAGACTAATCAAACTTAACACTTCTCTCAATATAAAGCTCATGAGAAGTAGGATTCAACAATCGATATGCCTTCATGCCATTAGGATACCCTACAAATATACAAGGCTTGGATTGTGGTTCCAATGCCTTGCATTTTTTCTTGGGAATCCGAGCCATAGCCTTAGATTCAAAGACTTGAAAGTTCTCAACATCAATATTGTGTCCAAACCAGGCTTCAAAGGGTGTCATCCCTCTTACTAACTTGTGTGGAACATGGTTCTGAATGTAATTAGCACAATTCACTGCTTCAACCCAATACTGTGGAGGAAGAGACTTCAAGTGAATCATACAAGTGACCATCTCCTTAAGAGTATTGATTCATTCTTTTTGCTACTCCATTCTGCGAAGGGCTATAAGAAATTGTATGTTTGCAAGGAGATCCCTTCAGAAGTATAGAAATCCATGAACCTATTGTTTACATATTCACCTCCATTGTTGGTTCGAAGAACCTTAATAGACCGTTCCACCCATTTCTCAACAAGAGCCTTAAAGTCCTAAAAATGTTCAAAGACTTCAGACTTAAGCTTAAGAAAATATACCCAAGTATATCACGAATAGTCATCAATGAAGGTGAGCACATAAAGAGCTCTAGTAAATGAAGGAGATGGAAATGGACCGGAAATATCGTTGTGAACAAGATCCAAGGGACGAGTAGCTCTCCAGGCTTTTCCTTTGTCAAAGTTCTTTTCAGGATGCTTTCCAAGGGTACAACCCTCACAAAGACCCTTAGAAAACTTGACGTGGGGTAACTCGTTGACCATTTCGTTTTGGCTCAATTGTTCAAGGTAGCTATAATTTAGATGTCTGAAACACTCATGCCATAGCTTACTAACCTCATTTGCATGAGTGAGCAAGGCAGTGGGCATAGAATCAAAAGTAAAGTGGGAAAAGGTATAAAACCATGAACGGTGATCTACCTTTCCCTCAGCCATTGTAGTGTCATCGTTAAGCTCACAAATAATCACCGAGTTAGGACCAAATTCCACTTCGCATTCCTTCACCAAGGTGAGTAATTTGGTAAACGATAGGAGATTGGTAGAGAGATCAAGAACACTCAACACTTGGTTGAATGTTCCCCCATCCATCTCTACCGATCCACTACCAGAAATGACATTGTCGTGTCATTACCCATTGTGATTTGGGACATACCACAAGGCTCGATGTTGGAGAACTCAACATGAAAAGAAGCCATGTGGTGCGAGGCACCAGAATCTATAATCCACGTCAATGAAGGAGACAACTTTGGCTATAAGGGCCTTTCCTTTCTTCTTATCAGATTTAGACCCTTTTGTAGTAGAAGACTCGGCCTTTGGAGCATTTTGTTTGATAGACTCAGGAACACCTATTTGATTTTTCTCAAGTAAATGAGTAAGGTGATCAATTTGTTTTCTCATACATAGATGCTCTTTATGACCAGGCTTCTTGCAATAGGAACACAAAAACTTGTCTTTCTATGCTCTCTAGGCTCAGAAGTCAAAGCGTTCATGTTAAATTTAGTTTTGGTCTTGGTTTCCTTCTTAGGTTGATCCTTTCTTTCTTTCTTCTTTTCAGTCTTCTTTTCCTTACTAGTACTTGCTACAAGGGCATGTGACTTAGACTTGAGAGACCCCATTTGAATGAGTTTTTCCTGTTCTCAAATGATTTGGGATGAAAAACAGTCAAAGGAGGGCATATTCCAATCCTTGCCCAAGGTAGCTTTTGTAGCATAAAAAGTTGACACAAAGACAAAATATTCAGGACCTAACTTAGAGAGAATCGACAAGATCAGTTGAGAATATTTATTCTCTACTTGACATTCCTTTAACAACAATCTAGTGTGGAAAAACTTAGAGAAGATATGCTTGTAGGTTTTCAAAATCACTAGGATTTAACCCTAGTAGTTTATTTTCCAACTCATGTGCTCTCATGTCATCTTGTTGTCCAAAGATTTTATCCAACATTTTCCACGCAGAATTAGGTGTTTCAGATGACTCAATGTGGAAGAGAAAGTTAGGAGAAACAAACATGCAAAGAAGACCTAAAGCTTCATCACTATGGTTTAACCACTTAGATTTTTCAAGGTCATCATCTGGTTCAGTCTCAGTTCCCATGGTGATGCAGAATAACCCTTTACCCCTTAGTTTCATAATCATTTTCAATCTCCAACTCAAAATTTTTGAACGGTGTAAGAAAAGGAAGTGAATAAGCATTCATTGTGAAGAGAGAGAGAAGGAATGCAAAAAAGAATCACAACCACCTAGGACAATATAATAACCCCCTGCTTTTGGACACTTTATAGTTTAGTGTGTTGAATACAATCGGGTCCTAAGCGTGCATCTTGAAATAGTTGTTAACTCACCTTGCAATCACCATAATAACGTGCAAGAGAGGAGACCACAATCATGTTTCGTGGAGCATAGCAAAGTGACACCGTATACAAGCACAACTTGAAAAAAACTAGGAAGGAGGTGAAATCAAATCTTGGTTGTGAGAAAGAGTGTCTCACGTCGCAAAGGATACCCCCTTGCTGTAAAAATTATGGCGGATGCGCTCACTAGTCATACAAGCAATAATAAGGGTAAATACAAGTTTTAGATGAACTCAAGATGAGTCCCGATGATCTTCAGAACCGAAAAAGGCTCGTAGAAGACAAAATAAGTGCTCAGAGTGATCACTGCACACTTGAGCGTACAATTAGTAAAAAAAATCGACAATAATTGCCTAAAAAATTATCACTTTGAAACACTCAATTTGGCTAATTTTAGAGCATATTGGAGTTTTTTTTAATGTTGATTTAAAAGATGATTTAATTAAAAGATGATTTTAAATTATTAATAATCATAAAAGATAAATAATTAATTGGTCGTAAGTAATAAAACTAGATTTAATATAATTAAATCTAATTAATTACGAATAATAAGGAAACACTAATTAAGATCTAATTAAATAAATCCTAATTAAATATGAAGAAATTCTATTTCCCTTTGCAAAAAATCCCATTAAAAAAAAAAGCACCCCTTTTTTTAAAGAATTCCCACAAAAAAAACTTACCAAAAAATTACTTAATTTTTTTTACCAAGACTTACCAAAAAAACTTACCAACTTACCGTTCGGGTGGATCAAACAAGTTGGATGGATTTAATCCCGCGTTGGGTGTGGAGACTGTTTGGGCACATGTGGAGAATTTCGAGTTGAGTGGAGGCTATTGGAGGTGGATTAACCATTGGGTGTGGGAAAGATGTTAGGAGCTCAGAGTGGAACTAAAGGATGGGGGCTCGGTGAAGCACACGAGGAGAGGGTATGGGTGAGAGAATAGCCATGTGGGCAGGCTAAAGGACTACTCATTAGGTAGAGCAGGAGTCTGGGGAGCTGGTGATAGTGTGCGAGGAATCTTGAGCACGGAGTTGGAGACAATGTGGGCATGCGGATGCAAGGAGCTCGGTCAAAGATGGGAAGCACGACTCGGAGTGAGCAGGGGAGAACCATAGCCAAGATAGTGACCAAGAACTTGGGGTATAGCTCAGGTGGGTGAGAAGTTAGAAAGCTCGCACAGGGCATGAGCAGTTCGCATGAGTAACTACAGGAAGAGAAGAGAACTTGGGTCAGAGCCAACCATGCCATAATGTTGCAGTCTGGGCTAAAGGAGAATACTTGTCCACACAATGAAAAAATGAGCGAGTTAGCACGATTCAATACAGGCCAAAAAACTCATGATTTGACCACAGCTCAGTGAGAGCTCTGAAAGGAGAGTTGAACTAAGGAACACTGGCAGTAGAATTCAACCAAAAGCACCAAACTTCAAACCTGAAATTTGGTGAACCTGTATTCTGCAAAACCACCATGCAAACACAGTAAGAGAGACCAAAAAATAGATATCTAAAAAAAGTTTTAAGGTTAATAATTTTTTTAAAAAAAACTAGAAAATAACCTCTTATTTTAACTGATCTACCAAATTTAGCTATAGTTAGCTAAATGTAGCTGTAAAACCCCTAAAAGCTTTAGGAAAACCTGCACATGCATGAAGAACACAACAAAAAACAACTTTCCAAGAACAACTTGGTAAATAATGTTAGCAATAAATTTCCAGAATATAATGATCGAAAAAAATTACACGAGGAGTAAAAAATGAGACCAAGAGTAATCACAACTCAAATGATGAATGCACGTTTACCCGATCTCAGCTCTGATACCATGAAAGATTTTACGAGAATCGAATCAGAAACAATGCACCATGAAGTAGTTGCACTCAAATGGAATCATGATAGCTCCAACGTAATTGCAAGGATCGATCAACAATGGAAGAACTTGCTCAATGGAAATAAAGCTTGCACATAGAGGAAAGACAATAGAGTGTCTTGGCATACTCATAAATCATCAAATGAAAGGGTACATATAGGGTGCTGAGTAACCCTAGTGCATGACACACAAGCAAACCCTAAACCTAACCCATGTGAGATGACCCTCCATATGTGAGTGGAGGACACATAGGATCCCACACACTAATAATGATCAATTGATAATATCTCTATGTTGTAGAACTTACTTATCTAAGACATGATGGTCACAAACTCCTTGTTCTGCCACATACATATACAGCTTGGACCACTAAATGAGTGTTTAGAAACATTTTTGCAAGACCTCCTGATGTGATCTTGATATGAACACAAACATTACTTGTGATGATGCATTCTTGATCTAACAATGATACCGAGGATCACTCTCTTGCTACTTATGTTTTTTCAATTTTCATTCATGATGCACAAACCCTTAGGCTTGATGTTTGTATCCCTATCCTACACACTATGTTATAATATTGCAAAATTCACCTTTTTTGTCTTCGAGAGACTCCGATCTATTTCCTAGATCACTCCTAACTCACTTGTCTTGGCTATCTTAATCAATTCAACTCAATAAGCTCACTTCAACTCACCCAGCTCACCGAGCTCACTTCAACCAACTCACCCAACTCTCCTAGCTCACTTCAACCAACTCATTTTGATGATATGGTGATGAATTTAAGACCATATGATGAACATCATGACCTATTCTAATGAATTAATGGATTTCTTGACAATTTTCAAATCCTTTTCAGCTGATTGGTTTCTCTGGATCTCATATTGTTGGCCTTGAGACCAAGTTCTTCCTTGCTTCTGGATACAATTGAGCTCAAAATGAGGCTTTAGAGTTCCCATGAAGAATGAGTTTCCTTGTTTGAGCTATGAGAAAATTCTACTACATCTATTAATATGTCCATGTTGAGTTGTGGAGCTCAAATTACTTCATATTAGCATGCATTATAAATCTTTTAGGAAAATACAGTAACCGACATCGGCTAAGGAGGGACCGACATCACTCACCTATGACTTGCATTGGTCAGGTAAGGAGGAACCAACATCGGTTAGGGCTAACCAACGTCGGTTACCTGTGTGTGAGTATTTCATTTAACTCTCAGGAATTAGATCTAATTTTAGCATAAAAGAAGATATATTGATTGTAATTACATGGCTAAGTACCCTAAGTTTGTATAGCCCTATATAAGCATGAAAGCTAGGGTTTAGAAGTAAGAATGAAGAATAACTTGAAAAAGTTGATGATTATTGTGTGAATAATTGTGAGAGAGAATTCTTGGAGAAGAAGAAAAATATTAAGTGAAAGAAAGTAATGTACATCGTGAGAGGTGTGGAAGATTGTAGATCTTCAATTGTATATCTTGTCAAAGCTTTGGATAATAGATTGACTTGTTTCTTGGTGGATGTAGCCCACATTGGGTGAACCACGTTAAATCTGGTGTTGATTTATATCTCTTGTTTTGTATAATTCTTCTAGTAGAATAACTTCTTTCATTGCATGTATGTTTAGATCTAAGATATTATATGTACAATCTTGTGATAACCCCAATAAATGGTATCAAAGATTTGTTTCAGGGTTTTGTGAGTTGACAAATTTACTCACAGAGGGTTTTTTTATTGAGTGGGAGTTACAACAATGGAAGAAGAAAACAAATACAAGGTAGAGAAGTTTGACGACAAAATTATCAATTATGGAAGATGCAGATTGAGGATTATTTGTATCAAAGAGATTTATACTTACTGTTGGATGAAAATTCTATACCTACGAAGATGACAGATGAAGAATGGAAGGTTCTTGACATAAAGGCTTTGGGATCTATAAGATTGAGCCTGGCAGCATCTGTGGCTTCTAATATTACAAAAGCGACTTCTATGGTAGAGTTAATGAAATCTCTTGCTAATTTATATGAAAAACCTAGTGCTTCAAATAAAGTTTATTTGATGAAGAAACTATTTAGTTCTAAGATGCATGAAGGTGGATCTGCATCTAGTCATTTGAATGATTTCTAATCTATTTTAAATCAGTTAAAATCGGTTGATATTCCATTTGATGATGAAGTAAAAGCACTTTTATTCTTATGTTCTTTTCCTGATAGTTGGGATAACTTGGTAATGACTGTTAGTAATACAACATCTGCTAATAATATTTTGAAGTTTGATGATGTGGTTAGTATAATCTTGAATGAATAAATTCACAGGAAAAGTACAGAGGAATCATCTAGGAATGTTTTGAATGTATTATCAAACTTTCCTAGAGGCATTTGATCAAGTTGTTAAATTTGAATGTTTGAATTCTTTGAGAAGTAGAGGATGAAATTATTACAAAGAAAGTGGAAGAGACTGAGGAAGAACATGAGGAAATAAATGAAGAGGTTGAATATTCTCAAATTATCTATGTTGTGTATGAATCTAAAGAGGATGATTATGAATAAGCAGTGACAAAGATGAACAACGAATCATATGGAGTCATGACCAGAGAACAATTGAGTAAAGAGGAATATATTGTTCATCCCGAAAAGAAGGAGAAATCTAAATAAGCTCGTTTTTTTATCCCCATTGTTATAAAGAGAGGATTTCATATCCCTTCTATAGCCAAGAAGGTAAGTTTTTCTGCACCCTAAAATACCCCTTCACCTTCAACATTTGTGCCTAAAGCAACTGAAATTCCTAAATTTGATAATCTTAAAACTACCATTGTGTCCAGTCAAGAAGATTCTTCTTCCTCAAGGTATTTTGACTTAATCAACCATATTAAGAAATCTAAGATTCAAATCTCTGAAGTTGAGTATTATTAAACTTGCCTAGAGGCATCTGATCAAGTTGTTAAATTTGTAAAAGCAAAACCTATTCAATATTCCCCCTTATTCTAAAGGAATCTTACCTCCTCCTAAATCCCTTTCCCCACAAAATTTGATGGCCTTTGTTCCCTCCATATCTAAAAAAATTGAACTATTTTATGTGACTTTGTTAATAACTTGGTATAAGTTAAGCAATTGTGTCAGTGATTATGGAGCATTAGATAATGTAATGCCTACACAATTAGGCCATGCATTAGGCCTTAGCCCAACTTAGAAATTTGGTTCATGTTATTTCATGGAGACAAAAGAGGTGCCTTTAGTGGGAAGAATAAAGGATTCCCAAGTATCCTTTGCATCTTTTTCCAAAAAAAAGAGTTAAGGCTACTATCTTAGTTGTTGATATACCTCCATCTTATGAAATGCTCTTAAGAAGAAATTTTTACCGAGATGTAGGAGGATAAATTCAAATGGATTGGTCCCATGCTTTGATCCACGTAAAGGGAGAAATAAAGAAATTGTTACCTGAAAGAGAAGCTAAATACATAGTTCAAAAAATGGATGATCCACAAACACAATTTTTTTATGAAGATGTTGGAGATGGTAACTACATGGTATTGTCTGGTCGAAAATTGAATATCCCTAAATTTATTCAAGGTGTTTCAAATGATATTTATACCCTTGATTTTGATGGAAGTTATTCTACATACGGTTTTGGAGCATGGGTAGTTCTCATCTCACCCTCAAGAAAAATTCACCCATTCTCATACAAACTACAGTTTGTTAACACCAATAGAACTACCGAGTATGAGGCTCTTCTTCTTGGTTTAGTATTAGAAAATGAGATGGAAATAAAGAATATTCATTCACAAGGGGTTGCAAAACATATTGTCAAGCAAGTCTGAGGTTCATTCCAAGTCAAGAATGAGAGGTTGAAACATTATCGAAATAAAGTGTGGGATTCAATTGAACTTTTTGAAGCTTTTTCAATTGATGTGGTGACAAGATAAGATGCCTTAGCACTTTTAGGTTATTTTCTAATTCCTCATCCAAAATTAACTCAAGACAAGTATACGATTGAGATGATTTTTAGACCCATTGTTATAGAAAACGTAGATACTTGGCATGCGTTCAAAAATCACCATCATCTCATTTCCTTCCTTGAGCTAAAGGATAAGTTTAATCAGTTGTATTTTGAAGGTAGTGAAGTTGGTTACTGGGAGTCACTTTCATCCACAACTGAGGAAGGTATTGAATTTGAATTCGATTACGATGGATGTATCGAGTTGAAAGGTAATAAAATACCTAAAGGTCTTGTTAGCCTAAAATATTTGTTTGATAATCATGATCACTATTTCAAGAGTAATATGTCACAGAGAATAGATCAATCATCTAAATATGAAAAGGTAAACTTGGGAAATGATGAAGACCCTAAACTTGTTAATATAGGGAAATGTTTTTATGTTGAAGAAAGGAATAAATTGGTTAAATTGTTAAATAAATACATAGATGTGCTCACATTTTCATATGAATATTTGAAGATTTTTAAGCCGAGATAAATTCAGCACTATATTCCCCTGAAGTCAGGAATTCAATCTTTCAGGCCAGGGAAACTTTTAGTGGCGAATATTCATTAATTCAAAAATATTCTAGTTTTTAAAATTTGTAATTAGTGAATTTTTCAGGAAGGGAGAAGGCCTGCGTCGCCAAAATTTTCTGGGTACAAGTTAATTTTAGGGGCTATTCGCCATCCCCATGAAAGAGAAATACCTAATATTTGCCTTAGTATTGTCGATTGGTAGCATAAAATATGCTACCAACCGGTAGCATATTTTATGTTACTAACCGACATCATAAATATGCTACCGGTCAGTAGCATCATAAATATATGCTACCAAATGGTAGCATAAAATATGCTATTTTATACTACCGACTGACAACATAAATATATGATGTCGGTTGGTAGCTTATAAAAAAGCTACCGTCTGGCAGCAATAGATAGACAGGAAAAAAAGAAAAAATTATGGGATTTTTTTTACTCACGCCATATTTTGGGAGGACACATTTTTCATTAAGACGATCATTATAAGTGTCATATTTTGGGAGGATAGGTTTCTCATCGAGCCGGTCATTTTAACTGCTATTGTAAAAAATAAATTTTTAAAAAATTACATATATTTTTGGCCGACAACATAATATATGTTGTCGGATGGTAGCATAAAAATGGTACCGGCTGACAACATATTAGTGAAAGATTCAATTTTCCCAAATTCAACATTACCACTAAAGTCAATTTTCCCAGATTCGCCTATGAATTTCTACAAATTTGTTGGGGACGTCTTAAAATTTTCCTTGTTTTAGGAAAAAATAGAGACAATATAATCATGAGGTTGTAGGAACCATCTACCAAGATATTCATAATGTTTTGAGTGCTAAGATTATTTTTCCCATTAGTCACTCATCTTGGATTTTCAATATTGTTCTATTATAGAACAAGAATGGGGAGATAAGGATTTGTGTAGATTTCTGTAATTTAAATCAAGATTTGTTAAAGGATAACTATCCTCTTCACATGATCGATTAAATTTTGCAAGTTGTGACTGATTTGGAAATAATATCAATGTTTGATGGTTTTTTCTGGTTATAACTAAATTCAAGTAGATGTCCAAGGTCAACACAAAACTACCTTTACAACTCCATGGGGAAATTTTTCTTATCGAAGAATGCCTTTTGTTCTCATCAATGTAGCTGCAACTTTCCAACGAGCTATGGATCTATCCTTTGGAGATATTAAAAATAAGTGTATTATTGTTTATTTGTATTATCTTACCATTTTTTCTAAGAAAAAGGAAGATCACTTTCAACACCTTAAGTTTTTTTTCCAACGGTGTAGAGATCATGGAATATCTCTCAACCCCAAGAAATCTATTTTTGGAGTTGTGGAAGGAAAGTTTTTTTGGCATATTGTCTCAAGGGATGGAATCAAGATAGATCTAGAAAGAGTACATGTTATCCATAAGATTTCTCTTCCTACAAGTAAGAAAGGAGTTCACTCTTTCTTCAGCAATATCAGAGATTTTTTTGAATTGACTCGAAGTATAGCTAACATGATGAAATAAAAAAATATTTCCACTAGAGCTCAGAGGGAAAGAAATATTTTGATGAGATTAAAAATTTCATTACAAGGACCCCTGTTCTGGTTTGCCTTGATTTTGAAAAATATGTCATCATTTACTATTATGCCTTTGAACATACCCTTTCTTCCATCCTAGTCCAAAATAATTTCAAATGATGTGAAATTACAATTTATTTTATGAGCTATGTTCTTAAGTCCCATAATTTTAAATATTCTCAACTCAAAACTTAGCATGCTTTCGCAATAATCAAGCATGTGAAACAATTCAGATTTTATATCCTTAATTCCCATTCCACTATTTTTGTCCCAGATACAACTGTGAAGTCTATCCTAACTCAAAAAGAGTTTGGGTCTAGGAGGGTAATTGGATTTCAAAGGTTCAAGAGTATGACCTAGTTATCAAGCCTACTAAACTGGTCTAAGGACATGGTCTATGTCAACTAAATGTAGAAATTCCAAAGGAAAATTCAAATGACAATGAACTTGATGAAATGCCCACTGTTTTGTTCCTAAGTTTTACAAATGAATAATATTTCAACATTTTTCATTTCCTCACATACGGGGAATGTCTTTCCTACACATCTTGATGTCAAAGAAAAGAGATCTATTAAACTTTGAGTTGTAAAATATGTTCTTTGGGACAACTCACTTTTTAGAAAAGGGATTGATGGTCATTGCTTAAGATGTGTAGATAAGGAGAAGCATAAGAGGTTGTTGAGGGCCTATCATGATCAAGATTTCAGAGGACATTTCTCTTCTTCTGTGATAGCTCACAAGATTCTTTGAGGAGTTTATTATTTTTTGAAATTGTTTAGGGATGTAGTTAAATGTTTTTTTAAGTCTGAATCTGATCAGACTTTTGTTGGAAGACCTAAGTTGGAAACTATTCCATTGAATCCTATAATAATTTAGGAACATTTCCATCAATGGGGACTAGATTTCATTGGAACTCTCAATCCAAACTCAAGTACAAACACACTCATGTTCTGACAATGACATATTATTTCACAAAGTGGGTGGAGATTATCCTTGTCAAGAAAATAACTTACGAGGTTGTTTGTAACTTCATCAAGGAAAATATTTTGGTTTGATTTAGAGTTCCCAACAAGATTGTAATGGCTAATGATCCTAAATTTTCCTCATATTAACTTGTAGATTTATGTTACGGATATGTAATTTCCCTTTTGCATTCTATTTATTATCATCCACAGGGAAAAAAACAAGTTGAATCAACTAACAAAAATTTGGTAACTATAGTCATTTAATTTGTTGATGAATCACAACAAAAATCACATAATAATTTGTATGATGCTCTTTGGGATGAATGCATAACACCTAAAAGAGTTATTGGGATGTCTCCATTTCATGTGGTTTATGGGATGGATGTTCAGTTTCTAGTTACTCTTGAGTTACCAAACATGCACTTGGCTAAAGCCATTAAGGATGGACAATTCAAGGATGCTCTTGAAAAGAGGATTATGTACTTGTAGAAGTTATAGGAAGAAAGGATCCAAGTGGTTGATCACATCTTAGCTCATCAGTAAAAGGTTAAACAAATTTTTGAGAAGAAATTCAAGTCTCGTGATTTCTAATTTGGAGATATTGTTCTTCTCTAGGACAAAATGAGAGAATCTCAAGGGATCCATGGTAGGTTTGACTCACTTTGGCTTAGTCCATTCCAAATTCGACACTTTTTTGGTGAAAATTGTTATTAATTAGCCTATATGTATGGGACTTCTGTCCCATTTCCATATAATGGGAAATATCTCAAGTTGTACAAGTTTTGTGTGGGATTTGGTCCCTTGTATATAGTCTTTGATTTGGTTTTTTTTTTCATTATGTTTGTGTGTGTCAGTTTTCCTTTCCCCTATTTTTGGTTCTCTTATGTATATTTTTCTATATTCTTCCCGATGCATAAAGAATTGGTCTTGTGAACCATGAGACTCTAAAGTTCATTTCTTTGCCTTGTTTGAACTAGTTGTTAGAAGGAAATGTGACAAGAAGGATGTCTCAAGAGGAAAGGAAATTGATTTCAATGTATGGTAGCTTGGTTGAACAATTCAAGAAGTTTTCCTACATCCAAACAGATGGGTTCAAAGGAGATACATATAAGCTTCCTATATATTGCAGTGATAACATCATTCTAGTTGAGATTTGTAGATAGTTAGATATTCTTCACAAAACCTGTAGGGACAAGAAAATATTTGGCATACAATTTCCCATAACTTTGGGAAATTACATATGCAAGATAACTCTAGATGCATAGAATGTTGAAAGGAATATTTCCCTGATCAACTTACATCCTTATCAAAAAAGGGCCTATTTTGATAGAAATAACTTCATTAAAAGGAATGTCAGGCTATCATATCACCATTTTCCAACATTTGAAGACTACTCTGAGGACTGTATTGATGAATTTGAGGTCAGAAGAATATCCTATGGTAGATTCTCCTTGCATAGATTTAATATTTTAATCTATATTCAGTACCATGGGGAACGACATATGATGGTTTAGATCTATTCACTGCATAATTCATAAATTCTATTTAATACACTCCTCTTCCCACCATTGACTGGTCACATAAGGAAAAGGACAATGCAGATGATCTTAACACCCATGTTCTCTCGAGAACAAGACATTGGTTGAAAAAAAAAATAAAGAATTAAATAACTCTAAAAAAGAAGCCTCTTCTCATGGAGTATATTCTTCACAAGGGGATAGTCCTGCTCAGAAAATTCCTTCTTCCTCTCCTCTTGATTCTGGAACCAAAGTTTATACTAAGAAGGACAAGGCACAAGAAGGAGAAAATATTTTAGAAACATCGAGATGAGGAGGTAATCAAGAAGAAGAACAAGAGTCGGGAGGTGGAACATCCCCTGATCAAACACAATAGGATGAAGAAGAGGTAGATGATAAGAAACAAATTGAAGAAGAGGAAGAATAAGAAATTGGAGAAAGATGAAGAATAAGATGTCATTGAAGTAACTTCCCCTAATTAAAAAAAAACTAGTGCTTCAAGACCAAATAGGATGTAATAAGACCACATTATTATTATCTTGTGACTTCTACTGTAGAAGTTCCAGTCTCCCTTCCTCTCAGTTCTTGGATTACCCTTGCATTGTCTCCTCCAACAATATCATTAGGAGACTCATTCACCTAGGTTCAACCCATGGTGGATAGCAAAAAGAGATAAGATCAATCTAGGATTGAGGTCCTGAAGTTTGATGTAGTGGATTCCCTTCTTGGAACTTCCCATCCTACTCCTAGGAAAGACAATACTGACTCTCATCTTGTTTCTCTCTCTACACGATATAAATTGCTAGAAATGGCTAGGCCTAAGGAGGATAAGAGTGAAAAAAGAAATTTTATTATCATATCTTGAATTAACTAGAATTTACTTGGTAGAATCCACCCCTAAGGGTGAAGTGCACAATATTAGGGAAACTATCTCTAAGGTCGTTGAGGGATTTGAAAAGGGAAAGAAGACTCGGCGGGTATAGCTTGAGGAACAGGTGCAAGTTTTTGACAATTCCATTAAATCCTTCCTCTCATCAGATAAAACTCCATTTGATCCAACTCCTCTATCTGCACTTCCTCATACCACTATCCATGTTGATTTTGATTTAAAAGCCATAACAGAAATTCACAAACATGCCACTCTTGGAAAAGCATCAGAGGCTTGGGTAGAGAAAATTATTGTCATAGTTCTTTAGTTTATTGATGAATCTTGTAATATCTATGATAATATTTTTTAAGCTCAAGAGCATATCAATTCAGGGATCGACAACATTGACAAGGAAATCAAAGTTTGGGTTGATGGCATCTAAGATCTCTGAATTATAACTCTCACATATGAGAAAATCCTTCTTTCTGAGAAATTTTTCAATGACTCTAAGATTAATTTATATAGGTCTTGGAATTCAGTGTAGAGTGGAGGTTAAAGGTCCTTGAAGAATCCTTATATGAGTTACGAAATGTAGTGCAGAAGGGAAAGTCCTTAAAGGCCAAGATTTTTGCAGATTTGCAAGCCCTTTGTTGCCAATTATTTAAGGAGAATTTTTTAGAGAGAAAATCTCTTGATCAAATAAATGGATATTTTAATGCACTCATCAAGGAAAAAAATTTCAAGGCATAATTGGTCAACAAAGAAAATATGGAGTAGTTGTTGGAACTTAACAATGTCATTATAGAAGCAACGAAAGGATTCGCTCAATATGGAGGAAAAAAAAAGAAAATGGATTTCTCTCTTGGAAAATGGTTGACTAATCTATCACATAGCTATTGTACCCAAAGATATAGAGATATCAACTGCAATTACCAAGTTCTGAATGCATGTTTTGAAGCTCAAGACCCCTGTAATTTTTATCTCTTCTATTTCTTCTTCTTCTAGATCATGATGTCACTAGTTGTTCTATTTTTTCATTGACTTTATTGTATCAAAAGAATTTTTTTAATATAAAGTCAATGAATGTAAATCAATTAATTGAGTGTTTTAACACTTAATTAAGACACCTAGTTAGTTTAGCTAGTTATTATCTTCCTCTTTCCTATATAAGGCCTAACTTTCTTTGTAAAAGGGGTTGGATATTGGTGCATATTATATGAAAGAAGAACGTATTTTGAAATATATAAGAATATCCATTTCTTTTCTCTATTATTGCTCTTCCAATCTCCTTTTCTTGTTCATGTTGCAGTTAGTACATTGCTTGTTTTATCTATAATTTGAAGCTTTGTATTCTTGTTCATGGGTTAAGATTTGATGAACTTTGATTCAATTTGTATCTTATTTACTATGCAAGCTCCATTTATCTTGGCATGTATGTTCTTGAATTCTATTTTCATGCAAGAGTATGATAATATCTGCAATATTCTTATATGAAAAGTGTTTTTATTTCCCCTCTCACTTGTTCATTCATGTGGTAATCTTGTGGAATCAAGGAGGAATTATATTTCCTTGATTGATGAATTAGTTGGAACTATTTGTCTCTAATTTATCTATTTTTCCATACTTTCACTACTGCATGCTTCTGCCTTCTCAATTCTTAATCTATCTTTTCTATTAACAATCATGGGGTTATTCACTCACACCAATATCCTCATTAAATATTATTATCCTATAAATTTGTAAATATCCTAGAGTTCCAAGTTTTTGGCTTAATAAGGGAACCTACCCATTAAATAGGAGGGATTGGTGTCCCCTACAATTTTGTTTTTGTCCTTCATGATAGATTTTCCTACCCACAATTTTTTGCACCCACCCAAACCCCTGACCAAACCCCCATCCTCAACACCCACCAAGTTTTTACATGTGGACAATATGCATTTATACTTGGATTATAAATTGATGGTGGCAATTGAGCAAGGGAAATTAAAGCATCTATTATTAATGAGATTCATGTGGGAATATATATGTCGGAAAGTTCGACTAAGTTCTTCACTATGCTATCAAATTTCAAAGAGATCAAGCATTTTCAGATCCCTAGGGAGAGAGTCAGGGCCATCAAATTTGAGAGTGATTTTCAGAGATTAATATTGAGGAAGAATTGGTGTCTTTTTTCCCTTTTTCAGTTTGAAAGTAGAAGTTTTAGCTACATATGCATGAGTAAGTACCAAGGCCTAATACTTTTATGTGTTCATTGTTTTGAGGGTTTTGAGTGGGTTTTAATACAAGTTCTCTTGCCTTCACATTTTTTGTAAGTCCCCTATTCATCAAGGTCGTGTTTTCACCCTGAATTCCACCATGAAGACCCAATTGGTTGGTATCCACGTTACTTCCAATATCATAAGGAACATAGATGAAGTAACTGATACAAATTTATGGACTATCAACCTAGCTAATTTTCTCCAAAGACTTCATGCTCCTGACTGAAATGAATTAATGTCATATATTGAAGAAAGTGACATTGCTTTGGCCTTCTCTTTTCCTCCATCCATTCAATTTCCTAAACTGGTATGGGGATGTGTAGAGAATTACAACCCTAAAACCATGTGAGTATTGGATGGAAGTGGTTCCAAATTTATTTCATTAACACCTAAAACATTCAAATTAGTGCTAGGGTTTCCTAGAATGAAGGAGGTGGTGGAAATCACCATTGAATCAGCTGAACAAATATGTATTACCCACCATGTTGCATTCTCCAAGATCATAAACAAACATTGGTTACAAAATACCAGGGGTTATTATACAAGTATCCCTAATAAGTTGACTAGGTCAAATTTCATTGAGGAGGTTAAGGACATAATTACCCTGTTAAGTAGAATGACAAGCTTAAGATCCGCTTATTATTTCCAAGAGTGGATAATTAGGTCTATACAGGGCTATTCTCATTTACAAGGAGAAAATGTGTTGTTCTGAACTCATCAGCAATTCCATCCATGATCGACTTATTAAGATGATTGTGCAAATTTAGGAAGGATCCAGACAAATATATGAATTCTACATGACATCTTATCTTGTATATAATGTGGCATGTCATAAGTCTCTTCCTAGCATCATAAGGATGAAAGAGTTTTCATACTTTAGATTTTAGGATGTCTACGCTTAGCTGGATTTGGAGAATCATAAGGTTGATTTTAGAAGAGCTCATGATTCTTTCTTTGCACCCATTATTTTCTTATTCAGGACATAATGGGAAAACTATGGAATATTTAGTGATGCAAGTAAAGTGATCAGTGAGTTTGGTTGTTATTTTATACAAGTCAAACTCTTCACCTACATAAGAGTGAGTGAATTCCAAGGAAATATGTCGTTAGAAGAAAAATTACTAAGATGGGGATGAATC
Organism: Taxus chinensis; assembly: GCA_019776745.2. NCBI lineage: Eukaryota > Viridiplantae > Streptophyta > Pinopsida > Cupressales > Taxaceae > Taxus > Taxus chinensis. The sequence goes on from CM034154.1 coordinate 656,528,359, forward strand.
GGTCTATAAAAAATTTTATTTCAGTTTCCTTAAATTGCATACATCATTAAAATCATCCATTTAATATTCATTAACCAATGGGAGCTTATTAATCATGAAACAACCATCCACAACAACATGAAGCAAGACAGAAAACATGAACACGAGATATAAAGTGGGAAACCCTAAAGGGGAAGAAAACCCACTGAACCTTTGCATATATTACTAAATACAAAGGACTCCTATGAATATTACACATCACAAGAGATTTATTTAGTGAGGCACCAACCCCACAAGGATCACTAACCCCTATTTAATATAGCACCTACTCTACAAGGAGGCTACAACCCCCTAAGATGACTAAAGCACCCACTTTTCCTCCTAAATATGAAGATCATCTGAATTTCTTATTTATCAACCAAATGATTTTGATCACTCTTTCATCTCCGTTATCTCAAAACTCTCTCAAAAAATTCTCTCTCCTTCTTCACTCTTACATGCACCATATAGTGTTGATTAGGTCAAGTGAGCTTGTACCTCCTTCTCCTCTGCCATTCTCAACTTCTCATCCTCTTCTCTAATATACTCTAGAGACCATTACCACACTCTCACACTCATTTATTTCTCACTCAAACCTCCAGTCCTCTTCACTGGCTCAAATGAGCTTTACACCTTGCCTTATATACATGATTCATATCAAAAACCTCCTTAGGTCAGAAAATTCCATTAGACCATGCAAGTTCAGTCATAAACAACATAATTAGACATTTTACACAATCATATAAATCACTTAAAGGGACCTTATAGGTCGGCATAAGCCTAAACAATTCAAACTTGCTCACAAGGCCTAAAACACTAGTCATAACTCCAACGGTCATAATTTGAATTTCAAACACATGAGGAAACTTAACTAAGGCTCCATAAACTTAGGAAACATCAAAAACATCCTCTAAAATTCATCTCTATGCATGAAATGCTCTGTAACCTTCATCTTCAATGTAAACCACTTCATTTGGCAAGCACCTCCTATTAGGTCCAAGCACCTAATTTACCAGTCTCTAAAATTTTGTTGGTTCACACCTCAAAAAGTTGTCAAGACTTCTTGGTCACATGTGCTGATGAAAAATGATCCTATCTCACTCTCCACATCCATGAGACACAATCAAATGGGGCATAAGACCTCAAACCCTTTAACTCTCTTACCTCACTTAAGCATGTTGATAATACAAAAAAATAGGTATTCAAAATCAAGCCACTTCATACAAAAAATCACATCATCATGGTGTGGCACATTAATGGAAATATATCATCCTATGTTATCTAATACAACTCATATAAACCTTCAAATTAGGGCATAATGCACCAAAATGCTTCCTTCACTGAAACTGATGAAACCTGGTTCTAAGTCTCAAGTACTAGTCATTTACTCAACAATCCCTAACATCTCCAAGGAAACTTCCAAACACTTCCACCACTTGAAAAACTTCACTAAGGACCTGAAATACCTCCTCAAGCACTCACATACATATATTACATGAATAATATAACACTTGCATACATGTTTCTACATAACTTCTTGAAAATTCTAATAAAGCTAATTAGGCCATTAGGGCTTTACCATTACAACACCTCATCTGATCAAACCATGAGGTCAAACACCTCATATGGGACCTCTACAAACTATCTATGTTCAAATAACCCTGATACAACATGCATTTCCATCAAACACCTCTTGGATCTCCATAACTGGTTTTGACCTCATTAGGCCATTAATAGTAGGTAAACTTGGAAGAATGATGAATCTCATTTCTTGTATGGATCCTATTCAAATATCTTCATGGACCTTTATTACACATCCTAAGCTTTCTCCCACAATTTTTTGCACTTCATGAAACCTTAAACTCATACATGTACTTGTAAATCTTCACAAAACTAGGGTTTTTTTGTAGCTTACTATCACACCTAGAACATGAAAATGCCACAAAAATGAGATCTAATGAATTCTCTACATGCCTGAACCTTCACATTATCTTTCCCATTCCATTACATGCCCAAAGTCTTCATATTTTCTCCATCGCTACAAGACTAGGGTTTTAAACTAATTTACTTCTTAACATTTGTTCATAAAGGATATGGTATCATTTTACCTAATTCCAACTGAAAAATAATCTTGACTCCATACCTCAACAATGATGAATGGATCAGGTCCCCATGGAAATATTTCACGTGTCAATGATCACTTCAAAATTGAACATCGAGTTGGGAATGACTATTTTGAGAGCTCGGCATATCCAAAAACAAGTTTTTATGCTTTTCATCAAAACCCTGACCTAAAACTTTACATACACTTCTGTACTAAATTCTTCCATGTTTTCCAATGCGTATTCATTCCTTCTCAAAAACCTCTAAAACTCACCATGTACCATGTTTTCCCATGCCTTCTAGCCTTGTCTTCTTGCACTTGCTTTAGTAGGACCTTTAACATATACTATACACCTGAACTATTTCCTTGTACACCTATTATTCAACTGTCACAACACTCTTCACGTGCTCAAATAAGCATGTTGTGCTTAATATTTCAAGCAATCATGACATCTTCTTGTGTTAGGTCTAATACTAGGCTAGAATGACTTTCTTTAACCCATGCATCATGTAAACTGGCATGTTATTCATCTTGCAGATTCACTAACACCTTTGACACATCTTCTTGAACATGTTAAACATAATATAACCTTCATACAACCTTTGGATCACATACACAATACTTATCTTGCAATAACCAAGCTCTAGGCCAACCATGTGCACCAAGATGCCATGCCACTACAACACCTCATGACACCAAAACACCTTACTTACCAATCAACCTTCACTCATTTCACCTTAATTGACATCAATGGTCATCAATGGAAACATCATGCACTCTTATGCCACCTACACACCCTTTGACATCAATGCTACTTGGCATCAATGATAACAACAATGACACATTGACCAACAATCTCCCCCTTTATCATTGATGGAAACCACCTTCAAAAAAATTGATGGCAACCATTCATCCAAAATCATTCAATACCTCAAACTTCTTGTTTCTGAGTTCACTCTCCCCCTTTGACATCTATGAAAAAGGATCATATAACAAATTTTCATGCAAACAACATAAACTATGCATAAACAATACTTATAAGACTTTCCCTTGGTTTGTACCCACTCTCTTGACTTCAAATGTTGTAGATGATCCATGGACATGGTCTTTAAACATATTTAATGCTCCCCTTGAACAAATACAGACCTAAACCATCTCCCCCTGAGATGATGTGCACATTCACAGCTACTTGGAACCACTTAAGCACTCAGTGGACAACATTTTCTAATATCTACCATTCTTCATACTGTCTTAAAACTCTTTTTATCAACTGAAACATCATCCCCTTTAGATCTTCACAAATATGAAAATAATCCTTGCTCCCCATTGAAGCATCTTCACATGATAGTTCATCATTCTTGTAGCCATCTTTACATGTTCTGCTTCTTGCTTAGGAATTTCTAACCCCTCCACAGACCATGCTCTACCTATGCATACTTTGATTATGTAGATGAATCAAGTATTATTGGAATGTCTTGAGATCATGTTTGATCTCCCCTTGAATAGATGCCTCTTAAATGGAGTTAACTACTTCATACCTCTTTCGTATTTTCACAATTCGTGGAGAATCACTCCCCCTTGGATCATGCTTTCTGACTCAGTTTCAAACCTTACTTTGGTTCTTCATAAAACTTAAACCATTTTCACTTGTTATCCTACCTTATTTATGTCATATATCATTGACACACCTCTTGCTTCTTCACAAATTTACCAAGACTTGACACACTTCACACTATCTTTATTAGACTACTTGATGCATGATTACTCCTAATATACCTCAAAATAGTCCTTCAACATGAATATAAGACTAAGACATAACCTATAGGATCCAAATGACACAAACATACCTTGAATCAAATATTAAACTCACTCCTTCAAACATCATGCAATATATCTCCATGGATTTTATGATCGTATCAAGTCATCATCAAAAATGAATGAAATTTTTCTTCATGAATCTCCATAACAATCTTTTTGAGGTCTCTAACATGAGGAACTTTAGTACCTATGCCTTTATGCAATCCTAGATTCAAGCTTCATTCTCCAAAACAGTCTCACATAGACAATACAAACCTAAATAAGGTCTATACATGGACACAACTCATAGCATGCACAACTTTCTCTTTAGGTATCAATACTTCCACTTTTTGATGTATACCTAGTTGTCAGCAATCTTAATGTCAATGAAATCACTACATAGTTTATTCATAGGGAACATACCTTACAAAGTGCAAATAATACAACTCATAGTCTACCACAAGGCATATTTCCCTTTCTACCATGATACCAACACCCTTGTTGTACCTTTACCTGCTCATCTCCCCATGAGACTGAAATCACCTCTATTGGCACTCCTAAAAACTTCTTGATACCTCATACTGCACTATTCAAATACAACCCCAAACAAATAAGGATATGATCATCAAGCACACATAGCATACCTTCAATATCATGATCAGGTATTCAAATAGCCTTCACAAATTCTTCTCGTATATATTATACAAGGCTTCATACCTTCAAACATAAATTTATGGCCCACTTATTGACTGTCAAACCATCTTGGATTATGTCACAATCTGTCTTACAATGCATCTCTATATTGTACCTTAAGACTACCCTTTTTAACTCTTTGTACGCATGAATATACATACCTCCTTGAATGTTACATGATAGATTAGGTCCCAACACAACTCACATAGAGAAACATGAGCATCACATACCTAAATGAGGTATTGAGTCACTTTATTCAACTCCAATACACATGTCACATTCCTTCAAACAATTTTCATACACTTGATACATCACTTAAATCCAAATGAACTTATGACACAAAATGAAAGACTCTATAACATACCTTATTGATCTTCATACAACTGTATTAGATGATAAAGCACCTTCATTGCTTCTCTATTCTGATGAATGTATTCATGAAGCCTAATAAAGACACCTCATGCTTCTTAGGGGGCTAGAACAATACAAACACAAGAGATTCCCAAATCTCCATGTCCTTCTCATCTAACTTGTAGTCAATATTTAAGATCCTTCTTGCTCTTCTTGGTTGGATTTTTAGGCTTGATGGAATCATCCTCCTTTTTTCCTCTTCTGATTTGAATCATGTCAAACACATATGATTCTCCTCAATCATTGGCTTATTCTCAATTATGGCAAACATACCTTTTGATTTTTTGACTTTTCAGATTCATACTTCTTGATTGTCTCCTTCTCCTTATCTACATGATTTGGTTTTAATATGATCTTGATTGCTTTAGGTTCCTCTTTGACTGTGTTTTACATCCATACATTCTTAACTTCATGCTTAGGATGATCCTTATTATTCATATAATAAAACTTGATTGTCTTGGTCTCATCTTTAGGATTGATCTTCTTGATTGAATACTCTTCTATCTTGCCTTCTAAGGAGCTTGAAACCAACTTTTTTACTTTTAAGATTCATTTTGATATAAAAATATAGCAATGTGACATGGTTTATGACAGTTGTAGCATAAAACACCATACATAATTTTTGAATGATGATTGTAAATACTTTCATAGTTCCATGAGAACTCACTCTTTCCATGTCTCCTACAATCTCTTGCTCTATGTCCAAATGAATTGCAAGCATAACAGTATACATTGAAAGAATAATCATACCTCATTGCATTTGGCTGCCTAACAGGGTTAGATATTTTTGAATTTGTCTTCTTGGTTAGATTGGAAACCTCCTTGTTCTCCTTCATTCCTTCATAGGTACTTGGACCTGCCTTTTTATCTACATAACTCTTCATGTGGTCTCCTTTGAAACCTGTGCATGTTTTATCACTAAATGACCTTTGATTGTTCAAAATATCATTTAGAGCCTCATATCTCTACTCCAACTTATCATAGGTATTCAACCTGCTAGATTTTTGCTCCAACTTTGTCTTCAAGGACCTCATCTCATCTTCATACCTAGTGCAATCTTCTTCTTTATCTTTTGAGGCTTCTACTTCAGACTTGAGGTTGTTACATTCTTCTTTTCCTCTTATAGATTTTGTCACTAACCTAACTTGAGATTACAATTATTTGATGGCATGATCATGCTCAACATTCATGTAACTAATTTGATCTTCAAATCCCTTAACCAAGGACTCCAAAAGTTTGTTCTTATTTCTTTGACACATCAAAGTTGTTTCAACATCAAATGATTTGTGCATTGTTGTTCTTCAAGGATATCCTTTAAGTAGTTAAACTTGTTTCAAAATTAACTTGATCTGATACCAATTGTTAAAATCACAATGACTGAAAGGGGGGTGAATCAACCTATTTTAAAACTTTTCCTTCAGTTATCTTAACTTGCATAAATCATTTAAATCATCCATTCAACATTCATTAACCAATGTGAGCTTATTAATCATGAAACAACCGTCCATAAGAACATGAAGCAAGAAATAACAAATGAACACAAGATATAAAGTGGGAAACCCTCAAGGGGAAGAAAACTCACTGAAACTTTGCATATATTATTCAACAGAAAGGAATCATGTGAATACTACACAATACAAGAGATTTCTTTCGTGAGGCACCAACCCAAAAGGAGACCAACCCCTATTTAGAAAAACACCCACTCTACAAGGAGGCTACAACCCCCTAAGACAACCAAGCACTCACTTAGCCACCTTAATATTAAGATCACCTTATGTTCTTGTTTTTCAACCAACTAATTGTGATCATTCTTTCATCTCTCTTCCCTCAAAACTCTCTCAAATAGCCTCTCTCAATCTTCTTTCATACATGCACCATATAGTGTTGATTAGGTCAAGTGACCTTGTAAATTATTCTCCTCTATCATTCCAAAATTTTCATCCTCTTCTATGCTTTTATCTAGATCCCTTACAACACTCTCACACTCACCTCTTGCTCGCTCAAATCTCCATCCTCTTCACTAGCTCAAATGAGTTTTATACTTTGCCTTATATAAATGATTCATATCACAAACCTCTGTAGATCAGAAAAAAACATTAGACTATGCAAGGTCGGTCCTAAAAAACATAATTAGACACTTTTCACATTCGTATAAATCACTTAAAGGGGCCTTATAGGTCGGCATAAGCCTAAACAATTCAAACTTGCTCACAAGACCTAAAACACTAGTCATATCTCCAACGGTCATAATTTGAATTTCAAACACATGAAGTGGCTTCACCAATGATCCATCAACTTAGGAAACATCAACAATATCCTCTTAGTTTCATCTTCATGCACAAAACACTATGTAACCTTCATCTTCAATGTAGACCACTTCATTTGGCAAGCACCTCCTATTAGGTGCCAGTCTCCAAAAGTGAGTTGGTTCACACCTCAAATCAAGTTGTCAAGACTTCTTGGGCACATGTACTACTGTAACATGATCTTATCTCACTCTCCAGATCCATGAGACACAATCAAACATGGCATAAGACCTCAAATCCTTTAACTCTCTTACCTTGCTTAAGCATGTTGATAATACACAAAAATAGGTCTTAAAAAAATCTAGTTCATACAACAAATCACCTCCTAATGGCACACGTGGCACATTACTATAAATATATCATATTGTGCTAGCTAATACAACTCATATCAATCTTCAAATTAGGGCATAAGGCACCAAAATTTTTCCTTCACTGAAATTGCTCAAACCTGGTTATAGGTCTCAAAAACCATTCATCTACTCAACAAGCTCTAACACATCCAAGGAAACTTCCAAACACTTCCACCACTTGGAAAACTTGACTAAGGACATGACACACATCCTCAAGCACTCACGGGCATATATTACATGAAGAATATTGCACATACATACTTGTTTCCACTGACCTTGACAAGCCTAATAGGGTTAGTTAGGTCATTAGGGATTTACCATTACAAAACCTCATATGATCTAACCATGAGATCAAATACCTCATATGGGACCTATACAATCTATCTATGCTCAAATAACCCTGCTACAACATGAATTTCCATCAAACACCTCTTGGATCCCCATTACTGGTTTTGACCTCATTAGGCCATTAGCGGTAGGTCAACTTGGAAGAAGAATGACACTCATTTATTGTGTTGATCCTGTCCAAATATCTTCATGGACCTTTAGCATACATCTTAAGATTTATCCCACAATTGGGTTTTACTTCATGAAACCTGCAACTCATACATGTACCTATAAATCTTCACAAAACAAGGGTTTTGTTATAGCTTACCATCACACCTGAAAGCATGTGAATGCAACCAAACTGAGATATGATGAATTCTCTACATTCCTTAACCTTCACATTATCTTTCCCATGCCATTACATGCCAAAAATCTTCATATTTTCTCCATCGCTACAAGACTAAGGTTTTGCAAGGGTTTTAAACCAACTTGACTTCTTAACAATCATTCATAATGGATAGGGCATCATTTTACCTCATTCTAACTGTGAAATACTCTTGACTCCATGCCTCAAAAATGATGAATGGATCAGGTCCCCATGCAAGGAATTCACATGTGAATGATCACTTCAAACTTGACCATCGAGCTGGGAATGAATGTTTGTAGAGCTCGGTAAAGCCAAAAACAAGTTTTCATGATTTATCATCAAAACCCTAACCTCAAACTTTACATGCACCTCTATACTGACCTCTTCCATGTTTTCCAATTTGCTTATTCATTCCTTCTTACCTCTGAAACTCACCATGCACCATGATTTTCCTATGCCTTCTATCCTTGTCTTCTTGCACTTGCTTCAGTAGGACCTTGAACATGCAAGATACACCTGAACTATAGCTTTGTACACCTTCTACACCTAATGTACAATGTCACAACACTCTTCACATTCTCAAACAATCCTTCTATGCTTCATCTTTCAAGCAATCATGTCATATTATTGTGTTAGGTCTAAGACTAGGCCTAGAATGACTTGTTTCAACCCATGCCTCATGTAAACTAATTTTTTCTTCATCTTGCGAATTCACTAACACCTTTGACACATCTCCTTGAACATGTTAAATAGCATGTAACCTTCATACAAACTCTAGAACACATACACAAAACTTATCTTGCAATAACCAAGCACATGACCAACCATGTGCACTGAGACACCATGCCACTACAACACCTCATGACACCAAAACACCTTACTACCAATCAACCTTCACTTATTTCACCTTAATTGACATCAATGAAAACATCATGCACTCATATGCCACCTGGACACCCTTTGACATCAATGTTGATTGCCATCAACGACAAAAATAATAACATGTTGTCCAACATCCATATATCTTGCCTAGGTACTTGGATGATAAGTGGACACTTATTGAATTATCTACAAAACTAGTTGAGGTACATAGGTTGATTGTATGGAAGCACAAAAAAATGTCAAGATTCCAATTTCTATTGGGAAGTATACATGCTCCATTGTCATTAAAGTAAGGTTTCTTGATGCAAAAATGAATGGAATGATCATGAAGAAATTTCAAGGCCCAACTATGATATCAGATGGGTAATGCATGCAATACTAGGGAGCTCATATGAACATGAGCCTCACTATAAATACTATTAGATGGACTGTAAGGATGAAGAGGAGGTTAGGCTTAGATACTTCTCTAGGATGAATTTGGCACAAATAATTGAAAAGGATCAAAGAGCTTTGCACAGATTAATATTATATTCTTCGCTATATTGATGTTCAGATACATGTGGCTATTATATAGCCATATACATAGCCAAAACAACCTCCAACAAAATAGGGAGGTGTTATAACAATTAACACCATTTAGTTGTGATTGTTACTCCCGTAACAATACACAACTCAACACCAATAATATATTATTGTTTATATAACAATAATATATTAAACTATATAATAATAATTACCAACGTAATTATTAGCTTACACAATGTAAATACTAATTCCTAACAATCATTGACTACGAGGTTGCAGTTATTCTACAAGGCCTTGTAAGTTGATGACCAAATAGTAAGAAATTTTTATATTAACAAAAACTTAGTCACACAACCCATGGAACCACTTGATTAGAATAAGATAGAGTCCACACAACTACATAACAGAATTGTTGATGTCATGAGGAGAACCCTAACTTGGCTTATGAAAAAGGGAATAGATTTGTCATTTCAAAATGTTTTGGTGTTAAAGGAATATAGGGCTTCAAGGATTCTCAGGGAGGATCTTCCTCCTTTGAAAGATGACACGGTTGGTATGGACCCTTTAAAAGAAAAAGCACCTCAAGTCTCATCCAAGAGGCCTATCTCTGGAATGGTGGAGGAATAGAGTGAGGCAAAAGGTAAGACATGAACTTTAGCGTCTCATTTAACCCAAAAGGAAGAATAAATTTTAATAAGTACCATGAAGGAAGCATCCATCACTCATGTAGTTTCACTGCAATCTTATCCCCCACGTGCCTCAAAGCCCATGATATCTAGTTCACTTGGTGAAGGTCGTGCAGGTGGACCCCCTTCAACTTGTCAAGCAAAGGAAAAAGAATGAAGGGATCTTTCCCACAAATAGAATTAGGAATTGGATCAACAATGGGTCTCATGCATGAGAAAATAAGTGATAATGAGGTTATACTTAAGCATTTTATGAGAAATAAGAAAGCTAAAGTTGGAACCACTATAATAGGAGGAATCACAGGAGTAATTGTCATTGAAAATATTGTAGCTCCTAAGATACATGAAAAGGAAATGGAAATACCAAAGGTGGTTGATACCACTCCATTGATAGAAACACAAGGAACTCTTACTGTAGCATTAACTCAAGATAAACTAACTATGGAGGTTAAAGTTATGGACATTGGAGAGCATGAGGAAGCACACACTCAGGCCTTTGTTTCTTTGTTGCAAGGCTATACAAAAGAAATCAACAAGGAGTTGATCTCCATCTGCTTGGAAACCAACAAGAAAGAAATCCCTGAAATGCAAATTGATGTGCAAGGTGGTACTCCCATGTTGACTTAACAGCCTACAATTGAGATGTTTATAATTGAAAAGTGTTCAATAGAAACAGGGTTCAATGGAGGTTCCCCTAAAAGAGGTAATTTTATCTGAAAAGGAACAACCTCAAGTTGAAATAAGCAATGTCATCCATGAAGGGGATGATACTCCAAGTGATCCTCTTGACAAAGCATTGGAAGTGGTTGAGAGAGTATTAACAACTCATGAAGTTGTCAATGAACAAGAAGAGAAAGTTCAAGAGGAATTTCAAAAGCCATCTCATACAGAAGCTCCACATGAGGATCCTAAAACTAATGATGAAGAAGCTAGGAAAATTGATACAAGTATCGCATAGCCTCAACCTGAGAAAGAAGATAAAAATGTGGAGGTTTCACAATCACAGGTTCCTACTTTTTATGCTACCCCTCCTATCTCACAAGAAATTGTATTCTTTCCAAGAAATGACAATCTACCCAATAATTACATGAGTAACAGATTCATGGGAAAAGACAAAAGGGGTCATTACGTAAAGATAACAACTTTTCCTATACGATCGCATCAGGGGGTAATTGGACACTAAATGGACAAAACAATCTATTCACACCAAGGAATATCTTATGCATGTTCACATCTTCAACCGTGAGACAAAACCGTTCCCAAGATGGGTGGTTAAAGGTGGAATCTTTTCAATTAGAAAGACTTCTCTTCCATTTTGGCGGGCCCAAGATCCCTTTGATACACATCTTTTCTTTCTCTAGTCAATTTTGGGACTTTGGGGATATTTCTCTATGGAAGTTTTGTATAAGTATGAGGGGAATGTCCTCATTCTAAGGGGGTTTTGTTTTTTCTGGTGGCTAGGTAATCAAATTGCTTTAGCTCTAGGTTTTTGTTTTATGAAAGTGTAGAAGTTCTGAGTCTAAAGTTGTAATGCTAAAGTGGTTGCATTATACAACCATTAGCAAGCATTGAGGGCATCTAGTCTATGTCCCCTTGTTTAAACTAAGATGAATAAAACAATCTGGTTTGATTCATCCATGGCTTTGATATGTAAGTTGAATATCTTATCAATGAATTATAACTTTTATTGCAATCTCTTTGTTTATTGCATCTATATATAATACACTAAATCAATATATGGTTATTACATCTTCATGGTTACTAAATAAATATTGTGGTGTAATGCTTACTTTGCAATATTTGAACCAGTTATAAAACCCTTGTTGCAATCTTACTTTAGAATGATTTTTGTTGGCCTTTGAGTGTATCTTTGGCGTATGAAAATGGAATCAATGAACATGTTGGTACAAATTCTGAGTTTACATGCTTTGCCCTAAATTTTATGTCCAAATCTGCTCACAAATGTTTTATTTTTTCGATTTGATGATCTGCAAATCATCTCTCCCGGTTGAAAGCTTACAAAATGCTTGAAATGTTATGGTTTTTCCCTATTCTGAAACAAATTTCCAAGTTTCCCTCTTTTTGTGCCCTAATTCCTTCATTTTTTTGGGCCATGTCGTTTTCCCCTTGTTAAATCGTTCAAAAACTCGTATTTGATCAAATTCCATTTTTGTGCAAGTGAAATCTCAATCCCCAGGTCGAAAACAAACTTAAATCATGTTTCAATTGATTTAAAACCAAGAAATTTGTCTTCCTTGTGAAAAAATTCGATTTCTAGGGCATCCTCTGTATTTTTTACGTTTTGACGGGCATACGGGTGTCATTTGCCCATCAAATTAGTCATCGCAACCTTTTGGTGACATGGCGAGCTCCTATTGGTCGGGGATGTGTGGGAAAATGTTCTAACTTGTTTTTTTGAGTTTTGGCAAAGGAAAATTCTTGTCCGCGGCTCCGTATTGCTATAGTGAAGTGCCTACGTGGCACAGTTTGATTGGCTGGAGGATCGGTGGGTGGCGGGTCATACTTAGGAATTTTTCTTTCATTTTGGCAAAATTTTCAAAATCAATTTTTTACCCGAAGGCCCGCAACGAATGGGAAGAGGACATGTGTCTAGGAGAGCCAAGGGAGAAGCGGGATTGTGCATGTTTTTGGATTTTTTTCCTTTGGAGGCAAAATCTCAAAGTTAAAATTTGAGCCGAAGCTCCACACGAATCACAAAGTGACATGTGTCCAAAAGGGTATAATGGATCCGCGGAGTTTGTGATAGTTTTGAAGTTTTTCAACTTCAAAGGGTAAAAGTCAATTTATTGGCCGAAGTCCCGTAACCAATGAAAATAGGACACAAGTCCAAAAGGAGGTGAAGGTTTGGAGCACAGAGGAAATATTGAAAATCTTACAAATTTTGGCAAAATTTCTTAAAGTCAAAAATTGATCCGTGGCCCCGACAGGAAAATTTGGAAGTGTGCCCCCACATCCAATCAGGGGGCGACATGTGGCACATTACAAAGGGCAAAAAGGAGAGCGCGGGCCCACAAAAGGTTTTAGTGTTTTCAGAGGTTTGAAGGCAAAAATTGGAGGGTTGGCTCCGCAGCGAATGGGAGACTGCCACGTGGCAAGGGAGTGAGCGGGTGTTCGGGCCCGCGGAGAATTTTGAGAAAATTTTCCTTTTCTCAAAAAAGTGGCAAAATTCATCAAATTGACCCCCATTTTTTGGTGGGGCCCACATGTGGACACGTGGTGGGTCCAGGGGGCAAGCGGGGAAAATTTTCAAAATTTTCCAAAGGACCAAAAAGGTTAAAAATGCATTTTTTAAGATGGGGGCCCGCTCCAATCATGTTTGGACACGTGTCCCACCTCATCCAAAGGGCAAAAGGATATTTTCGAGGGAATATTCAAGGATCTAATCTACCACGTGGAGGGCTAGAATTTAAAGTTGATTTTTAAATCAACAGTTGATGTGCATTTTCATTTCTTGCCGCCATTGGAGCTCCAAGAAGCTTGGATTCGTCATTTCTTCATCAAATTGCATGAAATTTTATATGATTTCACATCCCCTCGGCCTTCTGAGTGCAATGGCACAATTTTTAGGAGCTAATTTGATGTCCTATGATGTTTTTGATGAATTTTTTTCCCTAAGCCCGTGAAAGAACGTAAAAAGTGAAAAATTAAAATTGCAGAGGTAAAAAATGATGAGGTAGAAAGGTGAAAATGATTGCAAAAGCATGCTGGCATGTCTGAATGCCAAAAACGTGACCCTAGGATGGATAAGGATCCGAATTCATGTAATATTTTAAACTATTTGTGCATCCCTGGCAATATGCGAGTTGTTTTACAGTTTGATGTCATTTTCATGAAATGGATAAGAGTTTTGTAACAAATTTGATCCCTTGAGCATATTCTTTGCTTGGGATGCAAGGATCCAAGCTGGGATGAGGTATAAAATGTATTTTTCAAGCATTTGTAAAGGTCTAGAAAAAAAAAGGAGAGAGGAGAGAAAAGACGTAGAATTTTCAAGCAAAAAACTGGAAGAAATCCATTTCTCTGGAGAAAACCGCCTGAGAGCCATTTTCAATTCCATATTGCATCAGATTTCATCACATTGAGTTGGTTTTAGTTGTAAAGCCATCAACAAGCTCTGAGATTGTTCCAATAACATTCCCCTGCTGATGTATTTGATCAATTCTTGGATTATTTGGTGTTATATCTTGGCAAAATTTGTATATGCTTATGTTTTCAAAATGATTTCAATTTGTGTTTATTGCTCATGTTGCAATATTGTATGTGGGATCTTCCTTGATCATACATGGTCTCATTTCTTGTTGAGGGTTTAATGGCATCTACAATCTTTCATTCAGAAGAGCATTCATTTGATAGAAGATAAACAGATTTAAAATCATTTTACTGTCCTTGAATATTGAGATTATTTGTAAACCTTTGGGTGTACCCTAGGTCATGATCAAATAAGGATTACTGGATGCTTTGTTGGTATTTTGCTTCAAGATTTTGTGGTAGATTGTCAAAGGTTATGTGGAATAGTGCATATTTGGGCCTCCATTCGTGGCACACATCCTAGTTGAAGGAGTATTTCAAACCCACTGGGAAATCTATGTTGTTTAAGTGTTGCAAATCTTTTGCAAAGGTTCCCAAAGAAGTTGGTGATTCCTAGCTACTCTTTTCCTAACATCTCCCACAGAATATCATTTAAACTAACTCATCCTACCTATACTACCCCTGCATTTGCATTGTGTGTCCACAAAAGAACTCAATCCTTTCACAAAAATGCACAAAGCATATCAGGGTTTTATCATGTCTTAGTAGCCCTAGCTTTGTTTTGAGAACATTTCCATCATTTAGTAGTGACAACTCCTTTGAGTTTGGATAATGGATGCTTGATCATGTTTTCACAAGGTCTCTTCCATACCATATGCAAAACACAAGGATATCTCCATCTCCTTTACCATACAAGGGCTACAATATAGGTTCTCTTGCCTTGGTTGATAGGCACAACCTAAAACATTGAGGGTTAGATCAAAACCCTTTTGAAGGTGCTATCCACTCCCTCAAATCTTGAATGCAAACAAGTAGATAGGTGTGCTCCCCGGCTACAAATGACATACAAACCATCTATCTCCCCTTGAGTGTCTTGTGAACTCATGATGTTGTTGAAGTTGTGAAGGAAATTAAATCTAGATACCAACAGAACACTTCATTTGAATTCTTGCAAAAGCATTTGTGTTGAGGGTTATGAAGGTTGTTTGGTATCATTTGCACAAATTGAGCATCAATGAATGCAAATTTCTCTTTAAAAGTTGTTCTTACTTGAATTTATGTTCTTTGCATTCTGGAGCAATAGAATTTCATGGCATTTATTCACACATTGCTATTGTAAATCAACCATCATCCATCCCCCCCCCCCCTTTGTAACTAAAAGTATCCTACCATTCTACCCCTGCAAAGTGCATTGTTCTTGCATTTCATATAAATGCATTTGCTTTGATTTGTGAAGATTAGTATTCCAACATTATCAGGATTTATTCCATTAAATATTATTCAAAATGATGTTTATGAGTCATGTTGTATCTGCCTTCAATAACTTGTGGTTGATGCACAAAGTATGTGTGATATCTTTGTGACAACTCTTGTGAGTTGATATTGCATTCATGGCTATACTCAGCTCAGATTGACTTGCCAAAATTTTTAAGGAAATTGAATTGTAACATCTTTCCCTCATTCAAGTTACCCCTTGGGTTCTCTCACCCTGGTTTAGGCAGGACTAGCACAAATTGAGCATTAATGAATGCAAATTTCCCTTTAAAAGTTGTTCTTACTTGAATTTATGTTCTCTGCATTTTGGAGCAATAGAATTTCATGGCATTTATTCAAACATTGCTATTGTAAATCAACCATCATTCATTCCCCCCCCCCCTTTGTAACTAAAAGTATCCTACCATTCTACCCCTGCAAAGTGCATTGTTCTTGCATTTCATAAATGCATTTGCTTTAATTTGTGAAGATTAGTATTCCAACATTATCAGGATTTATTCCATTAAATATTATTCAAAATGATGTTTATGAGTCATGTTGTATCTGCCTTCAGTAACTTGTGGTTGATGCACAAAGCATGTGTGATATCTTTATGACAACTCTTGTGAGTTGATATTGCATTCATGGCTATACTCAGCTCAGATTGACTTGCCAATATTTTGAAGGAAATTGAATAGTAACATCCTTCCCTCATTCAAGTTACCCCTTGGGTTCTCTCACCCTGGTTTAGGCAGGACTAGCACAAATTGAGCATCAATGAATGCAAATTTCTCTTTAAAAGTTGTTCTTACTTGAATTTATGTTCTCGACATTCTGGAGCAATAGAATTTCATGGCATTATTCACACATGCTATTGTAATCAACCATCATCCATTCCCCCCCCTTTGTAACTAAAGTATCTTGAATTTGTGAAGATTAGTATTCCAACATTATCAGGTTTTATTCCATTAAATATTATTCAAAATGATGTTTATGAGTCATGTTGTATCTTGCCTTCAATAACTTGTGGTTGATGCACAAAGTATGTGTGATATCTTTATGACAACTCTTGTGAGTTGATATTGCATTCATGGCTATACTCAGCTCAAATTGACTTGCCAATATTTTGAAGGAAATTGAATTGTAACATCTTTCCCTCATTCAAGTTACCCCTTGGGTTCTCTCACCCTGGTTTAGGCAAGACTAGAAGTAGATGATTTAGCCATCCCTTTTTGATACGTGTCTCTTAGTCATTTCCAAGACTTGGTAAGAAAAAAAGTGTTAGATATATCCCTCGCTACAAACAACATACCCCAATCTATCATTCTTTAAGACATTTGTTTCTAAATTGCCACCAAGTCCCACGAGTGTAAAATTGGGAACCAACATGTTGAATGTTTGAGATCATTTAGGTATAGTTGTTGTCACTCGTGTTAAATTTATGAAATAGGTTGAATTGGTGAAGTGAATTGGGACCTTACTTAGTCCTAGTAACTCTAGGGCTCCCCAAAACCCCGCATTGGATTAATATATATATAAATCCAATCACATGACAAATCCCAATATTAATTTAATCTTAATTTTGTTGAGTGATGTTGTACTAATTTTACATTTTTATGGTGATATAATTGTGAGACTCTGATTTATATAATATTATTGTAGATGTGGAAAGTAGTTTTACCTCAACAAGCAGACTAAATTAAGAACAATGAATTGCAACTAAGTTTAAACATAGATAAATCAATCAAATAGATTTGATTACATTAAATGATTGATTACTCTAAAAACAAACAAAAATTGGAATAATAGAAATATCTGAAAATTAGTTTTGGAATGCTACATAATTATTCACACATTTATTGTTAGAAAGTGGCAATGGGAAAGAGGCCCAAACGACAAGGAAAAATAGAACTAAAAAATTAAGTGAAACAAAGCACCTCCAAAATTGTAGTGTTCTTTTAGTGGCCCCATAAGAAGTGTAGCAATACAGTTTTAGCTTGATTGCAATAACATCAAAATTATGGGGATTGAAAAAGATGAGGGCTTGTAGTGAGATGTCTAGAAGCCGATGCTCGTGATGTTGAGTCCTTTTGAACCGTCAACATCATGATCAACTTTACACATCATACTTCAAAGAACACATTTAAGTGTAGAAAGTTAGATGAAAAGTTAGCCCACAAATGAGAACTAGTAAAGCCAATATGAAGTCTAAAGAGTCGACTTCAGTGAACCTGAACACGGGATCTAAGGATGGCATGATAATAAGCTCTAGTGGATGAACTTCAAAGTAGGTAATCTAGTCTTTAGATAATAAAGAAGACAAGAAATTTTAACCAGGAAAGTTTAAAGTGTTTGGCTCACACTATGTAAAATCGAATTTTTGAGAATGGGGAAGTCAAGTTAGAGCACATGGATGGAATGTCAATCAAACAGACAGTAAATGGCTCTAAAACAAAACTTCATCGAGCAAGGACCAAAAATGCCAATATGATTGGCATTGGACTTATACATATAGAAGCATGATTAGCCAACAAATAAATAGAAGCGGTAAAGAGAATAAAATGAAACAAAGATATGTAAATGGACGTCATACAATGAGCATAAAGGAAAACTACTAGACGATGAAGTCAAACCTATAAAGTCATACGACCAAGTTAAGACTTTAAAATTGTACAACCTAGTAAAGTTATATGACCTAGTAAAGCCTTAAAAATAAACTAAACTTTATATGCTTGCAAGAGTGTAGTACCACCTTTAGTGTTTGACCACCAAAGGCCTCGACCCTACGATCAACCATAAGATTTTAGTATGACCCACCACTATGTAATGTGTTGCATACTCACAAGCATACAATCTTTTGCGAAACCCGCAAGCATAAGATCTACTGCGAAAAACACCACTATTGTACACCTTGTTGTGCAACATGCCATACAATTGGGTTTTGTATGATCCACTACGCATGTTGTTAGCATACAACAAACCGTTGTCAATGATATCATCCAAGTAACATTGTCACTCCTACGACCACAACCTACTATTCTTGTTGTTGCGATACACCAAGGTGTATGAAAACTCCCCTAAAATGTAAATCATGGAGTGTAAATTATGTAAAAAGTTCCACACATCCAATAAATCTAGCTAGAATTGTCCCTATGTCAACAACAATTATACCCTAGTTGTCTTATGTTTGCCTCATCATTCAAATTTTTATTATGTTATCTATAAATCATGTTGAAAGGAACTTCAACTTGTTTAATGGGAGGATGGGAGATAATATATATTGTCCCATTAGTCTTGTCATTTTTCTCAACATAAATAAATCTTTTAGTAGTCAACATTTTATGTGGTTAATGATTGCATTATCAATATTAGGCAATTATGTAATGATTCCCATTAATATGTTCAATTGTTTAAGGTTGTGTTAACCAACTACTCATTGGGTCTTCTTGTCATATAAATAAAATGATGTATGTTGAGGAATGGGTGATTGTGTCTATTCCCTTTTATATTGAACTAATTGCATTGAGTTTGTACATTTTGTTAATGAGAAGTTATAGTTACCGTCATTCTTTTTTATGCTTTTGGTATGCAATATTATCTACGACTATTCTTGGTGGCATAGTTTCTCTAGACAGGGTGCTAATGTCACAGCTCCACAACTTGGACTACGTGTATACCAACAATATAACAAAATATGATGCCTTAATCCTTGGTTTGCTTCTTGCCCAAACATGAAATTTTTAACACCTTAGTGCCTTCGGTGACTCAAATTAATATTAAACCTGTCGAGTAGAAAATTATATAAAGCCAACGATGAATCCTATAGCCTCACATCTACTTGAACAATCAATTCCAAATTCAAAACAATACCAAGTAACGCAATCTTTAAATGCAACTTTTTGCGAAACAAATACAATAATGCAAAATTATGGGTTTTAGAAACCACAGATCTTGTCTAGGTGGCTTGTCACACCAATGGTGCTATATATATATATATATATATATATAGAGAGAGAGAGAGAGAGAGAGAGAGAGAGAGAATTTAAAAGCACTTAATAACAAATAGCCTCAAAACTAAAACATGGGTGCCATATGAAATGCTACTAGCAGCCATAGGTACTTTCCCTCTAGAGGCATCCACTATGATTCGATTGTTAAGTTACATTAAAATGACAAAAAAACATACAAACTCACCATTGGCCCCATAAGGGTTGTGGAGGAAGAATTATGGAGGAAGAAACAAAACAAGTGGATAAGAAAATGAGGCATTAGCATGCAAAAGTGTCCAATCACCAACGAGAAAATAAAAAAGTATGCAAGAGAAAAAATCAAGGTAACAACATGGGCAAAGAAGCTCAAGGAAAAAAAAGAATACTATGTCAATGAATTTAATCCCACTTGCAATCATGACTAAAAAAGCCTATATTAAGAGTGGAAATCAAGTGGAAGGCGAAAATGGTGATGACTCAACAAAGGACTAACTCTCATCAACTTAGATATGAGACCGACAGGTGGACAATGCCTAAAGAAGAAGCAGAAAATATAACATACATATATTGTGCTATGGAGTTGGTAAATGGCGTTATATCATGGAATGCTCTGCTCCACTCCGCATACAATGACATTCAAATCAAATACACCGACAACTTGAAAGTTGACACTCTTCCCAACTTGTTGGAAGACACTAGAATAAAATAGCAAACTTTTAATCAAAATACATAAAAGAAGATCCAACATTGAAATGGTAACTAATATCTTGCATGGAGCATCCTTGTTATGGCGTTTGGTCCCATAGACTCTTTGGTCTCATAGACATTGTTAAAATCTTTTATTCATTCATTCAGTCCAACCTCTTTGAAAAGAGTTTTTGCAGATTTTTTTACTTAATCTAACCCCTCGAGAAAATAACCAATTAATCTAGATATCACCATTGTAGGAAAGACAGAAAACAGATCCTTGCATATGTAATGTTCCTCTTTGCAAATAAAAACAAAAGCTCCAAACAAACATAGGAAGCAAAGAGATGATATCCACCACATTCCGCAAACAAGATGAACTTATACACAAGTGCAATTAATATGGACATCGTGTAAGGTATAAGAGATAAAAAGAGCAAGTTAACAAGAGTATTCACTGGCTCACTCCAGGCTTGGATATGATCAAATTGAACCTTGAAGGAGCTTCTTGAGACACCCAGAGCCCCGATGTTTTTGGAGGCATTTTCAGAAACTCCCATGAAACTGTAATCATGCCTTCTCACAAAGCTTTGAAGTTGACAACTTGACAAGGTTGAGACCATGGCACTAGTATAAGGCCTCAATGTAGCAGCTCTCTCAGCATTAAAAATAGAGGAAGGGTTTGCAGGCAGTTATTGGTGTCGTGTGATAAGATTCTTGCTCACACTGGCATCTTAGTAGGGTCTCAAAGGAGGGCAGTACCATAGCTTCTCATTTTGAAGTACCAGCATTTTTTAAATGTTAACTGGATAGTCCTGATATATGACAAAAGTTTAATTCTTGTAGTGTCATCAACAAAAAGTACTTACTAGGAGATTTCGTTAGAGTGGGTGTTTCAAAATAATTATCCCAAAGTAGATCACTAAAATATCATGCAACAAATATGTCAATAAGAACAAATGAACTCGGTAAAGTATACCACATCTATTGTTTCACTTGCGAGATCATACAATTTTCAGCAGTAAATTTGGACACAGCTGTAATATATCTTTTTTCATCCGATGTAATGCTCCAACTATCTCTGAAGAGGAATCTATAAATTAGACCCAAAACATTGGAAGAAAAAAGTATACAACAAAGCCACATCCAAATATAGTACTCAAAATGATTCCCTGCTGAAATCTCATATAATAAAAGCCGATATGATGTTTTAAGAACTTACATCTGTGGATTATAGTCGGAACATTATTATCTTTTTTAATGCAAAGTACCAATCTCTTCAAAGATGACCAACACTTCTCATCCCAATTGTTGTGGCCAGATCATGCATACATCAATTTTAACCTGGTATTTCAGGGCGTCTATTCATACCTCCTCTCCCTCTCTCCCTCTTACAGAAAGAAAGAAACCACATTTGGGAAATTTTGTTAATATACACGAGGAATAATGTGGCAAGTGCGTAGCATCAGCAAAGACTGCAAAAGAAATTCCTATAATTGTGCAGAAATT
Source organism: Taxus chinensis (assembly GCA_019776745.2). Lineage (NCBI taxonomy): Eukaryota > Viridiplantae > Streptophyta > Pinopsida > Cupressales > Taxaceae > Taxus > Taxus chinensis. Next base: position 656,550,533 of record CM034154.1, read on the forward strand.
AATCAAATTGTCATTTGTGTCAACAAAAACTTGACGCTAGCTAATGTTGAAATATCAACCACCCTTAAAAAGACATCCTAAGCGTAAAGCTATATTGATTATTCCATAATATGAACATTCCAAATAAATTGTTAATAATGTCAATATAAAAGCTCACAAAGCTGCAAAGCTTGAATATATCAAAACTATCTAAGCACATTCACACTAAAAGTAAGAAAAAAAGCATGCCGCCTAATACATGCAAAAGACAATATGATCGTTTCTCATTACTAATTTAGCAACAGGCTTGGCAATAGCCTGGACATGCAACACGGATGTTTTCAAAGTGGCTGCTTTACACCCCATTCAAACCCCCTGTCAAATTGCATGTAATCTTTCGCGACATTGGATTTGTAAGTGCACAAATCCACGAGGATATTCCACCATACAATGTGAAGCATTGAGAGCCATGGTCCTTACGATAAACTAAATATCCTCCAACAAATAAGAAACGGAATAACTGGCTTCCCATTACTCAGAATATCTGTACTGAAAAGTTACACATACATATTCCCCAACAGCCAATGCCAACAAAGGCAATCTTTGTTCATATAATTTATAGCTTAAACTTTCTAGTTGAATAATATGATAAAACCACAAATCATGTCTGAGTACATGCTTTAGTATCTAACCTACTGAGCCAGGTTGTTGTTTATTGTCACCCTCGTATACAGTTTCCTGAACCGATGTTAGTTGATTTCCTGTAAATTGTTCCAAGGAGAGAAACCATCAATAGATAAGCACATTACCGTACCAGAAACTTAACAGACCAACAAAAAATACTACTAACATAGAATCCATCAACAAACAATAGACAACAATGAGGCAAAGGATTCTACTGTACCTTGATTTTCTGGCAAAGGAAGATTTTGTCTAGCATACATCCCTCCTTGGCTTCCTGTGGTATCAGAAGCCACCTCTTGGGGCCGAATGCGAAGCTGGAAAGCCCGACACTACATAATGTCTTGAATCATGTGGAACAGTGGATGGTGAGTGCATAGGTAATGTTTGCTGCAAAAACGCATACCAAATGTTCACAATTGTCATGCTAAATGACGAATACTAAAATAGAAATATCCATGTAAAATGAAAAAAAGCAACTAGCACTAAATAATAAGAGACGTGAATACAAAATAATTCAGATGAAATGACTAAATTAGCATTATCACCAAACCTAGCCAAAATTTACAAGTAGCATGAAAGCAAACACAATACAGGAAACAACAAGAAGATATTGATTACCCAAAGAACATTTTTATATAGCATGAAAGCAAACACAATACAGGAAACAAGAAGAAGATATTGATTGCCCAAAGAACATTTTTATTTTTTGATTTGATATAATGAGGGAATTCGAATTGGATCCCTCTCCCTTTAAAAAAAGAGTGACATACTCAAGTTCCAAGTAAAAACAGAAACTTTGCTAGAAATACATAAGTTTTCAACCATTGTACTATACGGCAATAATCCAGCTATAAACAAAAAGGATAAGCTGTTGGCAAGCTTGCCACTCACTACCATCATATCACCTACATCTATACCTGCAAATAACTAAGATAAAAAAATTCTGTTAACATGCATGGGCCTGCTTGCCCAATTAGACAAAAATTGCTGACCAGATGCAGCAGCAAAACAGGACAACTTCACACATTAAAGTTGGACCCTTAGAGTGGCCCCCTTGGTGGAATCCAGCAGAAGCAGAAGACAGCCCAGCAACCATCCTTCCAACAGCTCCCCTCCAAACCTCTGTCCACCGCCAACATTACTTGCTACTGCGCCTCAGTATGTACTATCTTACATATGTAGAAAACTTCCCAGAATTTTTCCCTCTGCATCAGAGAGGACATAAGAATTTTTCAGCACCTCTCTAGTCATAAAGGGGTCATCAAAAATAGAGGTGAGATGCCTATCCAGATTAGTACTCTTCATAAATCCAGCTTCAAATTTGACATCTTCTTCCCAATCCACATTCTCTTCATCACTTTCTTCAATTACTGCCTATTTGTTCTGAATTGGGGATTTTTTAGGAATCTATTTGAGTACCGATAAAGCAAGGTTCTCCACAACATGAGTACCCCCATTAGCATTGACAACGTGCTGGTCCCAAATGATGTTTCTCATTCCCTATTGGTCATGCCTCATTCCTTCCACCCTAGCTAAGAGGGCCTTGATCTTGCAATCCAACTAGGACAATTCTAAATCCACATTCTGGGCCTACATCCCATCATAGAAAACATGGAGCTCAGCTTAGTCAAGGATAAAGAGCAGCTCTGAAATTTTGCTGGCAAACAAGTCATACACCACCTCAACATTTACCATGCCAACCAAATTCTCCAAGAATATCTTCCCCAAGGATCCCCTTCTCCTTTTTTCACCTGAGTTGGGTAACACATCAAGCCCAAAACACTGATTTGACCAGCCTTTTTTTTTTTTTTTTGAAAAAAGTCACCCATTATATTGAAATAAATGTTGACTTACATACTCTACCATGCTAAGCATGGAAGCTATTAGCCATATCCCTAGCACGATAAACAAAAATGACAAAATGAATATTCATTGAGAAGAGTCAAGGTTTGTGATTTTCCTGATTTCTTCTTGAATCTTTGTTGACCACCATAGAGGAGGTGACCCGTAGCAGAAGATATCCTTGTTGTCAAGAGCCCAATTTGCCAGTCCATCAGCAACTTTGTTATTATGTCTGGGGATGTAGGTGAACTGAATTTCTTGAACCTTTTGCTGAAGATTTCTTATTTCACAAACTTCCTTAGCAATTCTCCACTGCGGAGGATGACCATTCCTAGAATCACTCAATAAGTTCATCATGACTCTGGAGTCCGATTGGATTTTGATCTTTCGCCATCCTATTTTAATAGCCTCTTGTATTCCTCTACGAATAGCTTTAATTTCAGCCATGTTATTGGTGGAGATTCCAAAGTTTTCAGCAAATAGGAAATGAATTTCTCCATCTCTAATATGTCCAATCCCTCCCATGGCCGCTTTGCCAGGATTACCCCTAGAAGCTCCATCTATATTTATCACCCCATCATAAGTTGTTCCCTCTTGCACTAGAGTAGCTTGAACAGCTATCTTTTTCTTATTCATATGGAAGCGTGGCTTGGTGGCTTCCTTGGGATCCAAAGATAGCTTCCGGAAGATATGCTCCCATACTTAAGAGGGTTGATCAGGTAAAGAGATCTTATGTTCGAGGCTCTCTGTCAAGTTGCTTTTTATTTTTTCCCAAACATATATTCCTTCTTTGCTATTTTGGCCAAATATTCTATAATTCCTCTCTTTCCACGTGTTTCAAAGGAGTAAAGAAATTCCACTCCACACAGCTGGGATCAAATTTTGTCCTGTGGGAATTGCTTTCTTCCAAGTATCATTAATCTGTGCCAGGGATCCCAAAATATTCCATTGAAGTTTAAACAACCGTGTCAATTGTGTCCATAATTCAAAAACCCATGGGCATTGAAAGAAAAGATGATCCAAAGTTTCTTCATCTTGAGTACAAAGTACACATCTAAAAGGCCCTCTGAAACCTCTTTTTTGGAGCCTATCTCCAGTTAAAAGCCTTATGTGAATGATAAGCCAAAAGGAAGAAACTTACCTTAGGCCATATCTCTGGCTGCCATATACACTGAAACAAGGCTTTTTGAGGATGAGTGCAACTTGTAATGAGGGAATCATATCCAGAAGCTACATCATATTTCCCTAAGGAACTGCCTCCCCATCCAAGTTCATCAGGATCATCTGACAGTAGAAGAGGTCTTTCTGCCAGAGTTTTGTTCAACAAGGTCTGATCTTCCTGCTCTATCCTCATAGGCCAATCCTTAAGAGGTCTCCATTGTGTCTCAATACCCCAAGGCTGAATATTTGTCTGTATGTAATGATTTATCTTGATCCATCCCTTCGCTTGCATTTGTTCCTTAATAGGGTGGAGTTGAGGGAAGATAGTTAAAATGGGGGGATGACCTTCCCATGAATCCATCCAAAAATTGGTTGACTGACCATTGTGGACTATCCAGAACAACTTATTTTTAATCAGTTTTTCTCCACATTTAATGAACTTTAAAACAGGAGATCCCTTATTAGGAAGCTATGTCCTAGTCATTCTCTCTAGTCGGCTACTTTCCGCATATTTGCCTCTAAAATTAACAGCCCACAAATCATCAGGACAAGTTATAAGCCTCCAGTATAATTTCCCTGCCAAAGCGATCTTTTGTTGAGTGGATGACCGAAATTCCAACCCTCCTTGTTTTGGTTTGCAGAGAGATATCCATTTCACCAATGCCCACTTTTTCTTTTCTTGAGCTCCACTCCAAAGAAATTTTTGACATATGGAATCCATCTTTTTCAAAAGTACCTGGAATATTCAAAATAGACGCCATATAAACCGGCATTGCTTGGAGAACCGCCTTAATGAGAGTCATCCTTCCTCCTGTAGACAACCATTTGTTTGTCCATTTTTGTATTTTCTGTTAAAATATGTCAATTAACCATTTCCAGTCCTTGGGTTTATTGGGAGCTAGAGGAATGCCCAAATATTTCACAGGAAGCACTCCTTTTTGGAATTGAAGAATTTGCAAAATTTGTTCTTCTCGTCTTTGAGAACAATGGAAGAAGTAAATATTGGATTTTCCATTATTTATACTCTGACCAGTGGTTGATGAAAAGGATTGTAAGAGTCTTTTGAATATGCTTAGCTTCAACCGTCGTAACACGACTCATCATCGAGGAATCCTCCACAAACTGAAGAAGTGATAAAGGTTGACCATTTTTGGCCAATTTTACACCATTGATGTTCTTTTCCTAACACTCCTTTCGACACAATCTGCCCAAACATTTATCCAATCAGGTGAGAAGCCAAAATGCTCCAGGACTTTACTAAGGAAAGTCCAATCCACCCTGTCATAAGCTTTAATCCAACCTGATTTGACCAGCACGACGTTGTAGCATTATCTTCAATTTTGAAGGCATTTCTAAGCCTTCAATCAGTTATATTGTCATACATTGGAGTGTCTCAGTCCATTTTGCATGCCATTGCTCCAAGGAAACACCTGCGCAAAGAAACAAAGACAACACCACACACTGCAGAGTGGAGGCTATTTTCGAAAAACAAAGTAATGCTATGCCACATAAAACCGACTCTGCTGCTATTATAAAGGTCTGTAGAGAAGGACAAGCAGATACTGCAGATCTAACTTTTACTGCCCTGGTTTGCACTGATGGCTTTGCCTCCGGGCATACTGTCATTTGTTTATCAATGAATATAACACTCGGTAGGAACTTTGCAATGACTCAAAAGTAAGGTAGTCTCCTCCTATTGAGCAATCAATATCATACCAAGATTTTGAAATGGCCAAAAAGATCCACGATTCAAAAAGACTGTTTATTTCATCAGTTATCCCAGGCCAAAATCTGGCCTAAGGGAACCAAGCATTGAACATTTCCTCATTGAGGAATAGTTGAAGGCCTTCCCAGACCTCTGAGAGTGCTAGAAATAGAAGAGAGGGTACTGTGAGAGACACTGCATTTGCTAGCAGGTCAGCCAGCCTGTTGCATTCTCTAAAACAATGTTTGAGGCAAATGTGATCAAATCTGGCAATCAAAACTCTTCCTTCAGCCAAGATTCCTTCTAGTTTCCAACTATGAATAGAAACTTTGATCATCGCATTAATGATGATTTGGAAATCTACTTCCATAAAAATAGAGCAGAATCACGAGAAGAGAGCAAGCTTCCAGCCCTCCACCAGACCAATAACTTTTGTTTTTTTATACATTCCTTTGGGAATGAAAAAACAAGGCACCACCCTTAAAGATGCCACTCCTAGGTTGCCCTTGGAGGCACCATCAAAATTGAGTTTCATCATGCCCATCGGAGGAACCCACCATTTAGCCAATTTTCTAGCTAGCTTTTTATCTCCTCTCCCTTTAACAGGGAATACCCAAAGACCATATTACAACTACATCAAATGGAGATAATTTGAAATAGAAATTGAACTTCCAATCTCAACAAGTGTTTTATCTACAAGAACAACATTTATTGGGGAAATCAAAAAATTGAAAATGGGCCATACCAGAATGTAAGGACAATATGAACAATACCAGAAAGTAAGGACACTATGAACAACAGATAATCTATAAATGCTGCAGCTCTAGTCCATTATTCTAGGGAAACAGATTCACAAAACATGTGTGAGTTAATAGTAGCACACAGCAATCGCAAAACATATTGCATTGATAAGAGTAGATAAGTGGAAGAAGAATTTAAAACCCCCATGCAATCAGAATACACCCTTCTATACTTGCCTTGTATAGTTTTAAAAAGTTTTGTTGAGTTCACATGAGGCTATCAATATCAACCTAGGTGTGCAATGATCAAGCAAATGCCATGATGATGACCTAGGCTCAAACCTTGTCAAGCAGGCTCCTTGTGTTAAACAGCCAGGATGATATGGACAAAAAATGGATGAGGCTGGCTGCAAATTCTGGTGAATATTGGCAGAAAGACTCCCCCGGACAGATTCTGAGCCATATCTAAATCTGATAGTGTGGTGCTCCCTACGCATTAAAAGATGTAAAGGAAAAGAAAAAAAATATAACATGGCTAAATGAATAATTAGGACACAAGTTGCCTCTAATTGTACTCAAAATCTCACCCCACTAAATTCATCTTGTTTTGAGATGATATATAACCAGACCCCAATTGCAAAACAAACAAAAAAATCTTCCAACTTTATTCAAGAATTTTGTATCCAATAACAAAAAACAAGATGCGGTGAGGGCAAACGATTTGTACTCGTATTCACAGCCTCTTCTTGCTCACTTGTTTGACAATATGGTTGTGTCAGCTTCTACTTTCATGATAGAAATTTCACCTTTTAGGTCTTACCACATCTGTAGCTTTGTTTATGTGTATCGGACAGTTCATCTCAGAAAAGCCAACATTGTTTGTTGAATCAAATCCTAGGTTGCCAGGAAATGGAAACAGGTACGGATCTGAAATGCATGAAATGCTAATTTTTCAAAATACACTTGGCTACAAAACGGCACAGAAACGCCCGTACAACATATTATAAATATATGTGTATCAAAAATAAATGGTACTCATTTTTATTTTATAGAAGATAAAGCGCTCAACATATTTTGTATTCATGAAAGTTCAAAACATTCAACGTGATTAAAATTTCACATGCACATGATGATAATCTAGAACCTAGAACAAATCATCAAGATGTTTCTCAGAATCAGCTCCATGAATGCCAATCCCACTAGCTCCAATCTCCACCCCTTGTGTAGAACTCCCTTGATTGACGTCATCAATACCATGTAGTGAAAGTTGGGTGAGAGCAGTTACGGAAGCATCCAAGTCAGTAGTCTCTAGATGAATATCCCAAAGTTTGTTAGACCCTTTGGTATAGTCCTCAGTCTTGTGCAACAAGAGACGCAAATTGGAATGCATAAATACCGAATCATCAACCTTCTTTATGTCAACTTGTTTCCTTTAGCTAAGTGGATGAAGGTATATGTACTCCAATTCCACTTTGCTAAAGAATTACTGACTACCTATTACTTAAACAAAGTTGTTGGAAATTTCAAATTAGTAACAACATGCAAAAATACATGTTAATAACATAAAGTTAAATTGACAAACAATATTTCAACTTAATTCTATACCTATGAGAGAATTTTAATGGAAGTGGATCGTAGGTACTTGGCATCATGGCCATATACATACCACCACTTGACTAGTCATGTTGTACTTGTCAAAAAGAGCATCAATTTCTTCCATGCTACCCTTTGAAGCTACAAACATTCTCATTTCATTGTGGGACACACTAGGTAAAGCTGAATCAACCAAAAGTTTTCTTAGTGTTGCCCTAACTCCATTTGCAAATTTTTGGTCATCATATGGTGGTTCCCTATCCAATAGCCCAAGTATTACATTGTTATAATACTTTAGATTTAAGGCTTAGAAAAGGAAATGCAATGGGGTAATCGTTTTATTCCACCTCTTTGTGACCACACTCTTAACTTCATTGTAGAGGTTTTCTTCAAGATTTTGCTCCCTTTTTAAAATGATTTCTCTCATTTTTCAATTATGGAAACAATTCCATTATAAATTTCTCGTATGCAAGCATTATCTATATCAGCAGATTTGATCGTGGATAGAATAGAATCTAAAATATGCAGCACAAGTACTCAACCTTGGCCCACCCATCATTATCAAGGATCAATGATTTTATCTTATGGGTTTTTTTGGTACTTCCTCGCCTCCACACAGTCCGAATGTTTTTATTATTTAATCACCATACTTCTTAAGGTCTCTTTTATCTTCACAAGTTGTCTCGAGACGAGCATGTCAGAGCCAAATCTCGTCTCAACAACTTATAAAAAGAAATTAAAATAATTTAATGAAGTACAAATTTAAAAAAAATCAAATTATAGAAACTATTAATTTGTTCCCTTTCAACAACTCCAATCTCAAGTACTTCCTAAAGATGGCCTGGGATGTGATGATTTGTAAGAAATATTTGAATGTCATTTTTCTTTGTATAAATTTGCTCTATCCATGGGATTTTTTTCAATTTTTTTGGACATCAAATTAAGGGAATGTACTACACAAGGCATCCAAAATATGTGCTCATATCTCCCCTTTAAAATCAATCATGCTACTCTACAATTTTGCCTTTTCTGTGATAACTTGGACAACATTTTGGAGGCCAACCGACTCAATATCTTCAATTAACATATCAGCAATAAACTGAGCATTTTTCACTTGGTCCCCATAAGCAATGACCTTTCATAACATTGTATTTTTAAGGCATACTGCAACAATGTTAATTAGGGATCTATTTCGAGCATCATTTCATCCATCTAAAATAATAAACACCCCTGAATGATTCCAGAAATTCTTAATTGATTGCAAAGAAGTTTGTATATGCTCCACTTCTTTCACCAAGAAGAATGTGTGACCCCTCATATTCAAAGGCTTTCTGTTCTTATGGCGCATCATTAATCCCTTTTACCATTTTTGTCAATATGGAGACCTCAACACATTGAAGGGAAGCCCACATGCATTAATGCATCAAGCAACCAACTTGTCAGCAATATCCCTCTTCTCAATATTGAATGCTTGTCCCAATGGTCTTTTTGGTCTTTTTCGTGAGGTGTCCTTTTCATCCAAGGGACTTTTAAATCATTGAGTTTGAGGTTGAATGAAGGTGTGGGTGGTTTTCCTAAGGCCTTCCTTTGCAAAGGAACTATTCTAGACCGGGCTCTTGCAACTTGCATGTCAGCTTCCTCTTGTTCTTTCAAGTACGTGAAGATTTGTGACTTTTCAACCTTGATATTCTATCCAATCCATGTTTCTCCAAACCTAGTTAAATGAACTTTGAGCCAGATATATGAGGACTTAAAATTCACATTGCAATCGTTGCATACCCAAGCTCGAGAGCCACCACCAACAATGCTCTTCAACACATGTACATGTCTCCAAAGAGAAGACGTGAGAACATGTTTTATGGGAACTAGAAAATTTTCATGTGGGTCTTCTTCCCAGTTTGTTTCCCCTAGCCCTCCACCTAAAATTGAATGTGATGTCATTTTTAATTTTGTATCACAAACTTACAATCGAAAAAAGAAACTTTAAAAATAGTGAAGAAAACTAAACCCTAGCTATCCTTTTTTTGCTTCCGATTACCAAGGTTGCCATAAAGGTGTGAGATGGGAGTATACACAAAGTTTGGATTTTGTTTTTTTTAAATAGAAAAATAAACTTCAAAACCTGCAAAAAATCTTGAAGTTAGAATAAAACTTACATTAAAAAATTAAACAATATGTATCCTTTTTTGTTTCTGCTCACCAAGATCACCATAAACGATTGGGGTAAGAGCATAAACAAAGTTAGGATGTTTAAAAACAACAACAAAAAAAACTACATACAAAGAGAAATGAAATATTTTCTTTACATAGAATTTAAAAATAAATATCGTGATCAATGATCATGAATGTTGTGTGATCTACTCCTTGCTTCTAAATTCCTTTCTGAACTTCCTCCTAGATTCCTCATTGCTCTTTGTAACTGTTGTTGAATTCCCCCAACGTCTAACTCCTTACTCTTGTTGCAACATTTTTTTAATACCATTTAAAATTTGTGAAAACTGAAAAATCGGGAATCGAATGAGAGTGTGTTTTGTAATAAGCCAAAGGTGTATTTATATAGCTTTTAGGAAGTGTGTTTAGAAAGTTTGGGGTATGCAACTTAGGGTTTGAATTTTTTTTTTACTTTTATTTTATTTTTTGGGGTTTTCATGCAACATGTGTAGCTAGATCAGGACAGAACCATCCCGGGCTCATACTAGAAACAATACAGAAACTGCAGAACAAACCGGAGACAAGACTGCATTTCAGGGCATACCAAGATCTGTTTCGGAAATGTCCCTATTTGAACACACAGGGTCTATGGCATTTCAATGCATCATAGATCACATCATTTTCCGTCAACATCCTTTTCCATGCTCTCTGTATCTTCCTGCCCACTTTCTGTATTTTATATTATAGTTGACAATTTGGTAAGCAATTCCATCCCAGTAGTTTTTGACAATAGTACTAATTGTTTTGTAGATAATACTCTGCCCATATGATCATTTTATGTTCTTGCAAGGTCACTGCTTCTAGAAAATTTATTATTTAACCCCATGTAATTCTTGATCATCATGTTTTCCGGCCATGTTCCTGAACTCTCCCTACCGAACCTCCACTCTTTAATATGGTTTCCTTTTCAATGTTCATCAATGCACTTTTGAGTAATTGCTCATATGAGTACAGATTTTTGGACTACGACTCTTCTTCGATTCATTCTATGTTATGTACTTAAGAATCTCAAGTACAGCTATCACCTTTCAGTCTTCAATGCGGCAATTTCAGCCCAGGAGATCTAAATTTAGAAGACCAGAAGGCATATCTAATCTCTCTTTGAGAGAATCATGGAATTGAACACACAATACACATGATCATTTACAATGAATTCCAGTTTAGAATGTGATCTGATCCCCTCTTTTTGTAGTGCAGGCTTACCTGCTTTTGAATTCAATTGATCATAATTCTTTTTTTAGTGTATTAAGCCTTTGGTCACGAGAGGATTAACAATTTGCCAACCCTTTCTTTGGGTCTGGGGTCCCTAACTGTAGTACTAGTTATCTTGATTCTTTAGGGAAAAAAATGGCTGACCGTTTTTTAAGACAGGCATGGCTCCTAATCCACTATAGTGAGACTCTTTTGAATTTATCTATATATAATGAAGAACTTATCCTAAAACCAGTTATCTTGACCATTGACTGCTATGTGGCCCACAATACTGACTAGCAACCTCATTGGCTCATTGGATCTCAACTACCCTACATCTAACCCATAAGTAATGCATTGATAGGATAACATTCGTATGTGGCACATAACATGGTATCTTAAGTTGACACCTAGCTTTGGATGCGCTTGTCTCAATTGCTTCATTATACTGATTCTTTTTCACATGTTGACCTTCAACTGAGTGTGTGCATAGGCCCTTGCTTCTTACCAGAACCAATTTGGGGATACTGAATCTGAATCCCTGCCAAGAGAACTTTTCTTTCACATGCCAAATAGGGTTGACTTCTATTATTGTGCTCATCACATCTATCCAATGATAGCATGGGTTTAATGCAAGATGAATTGACCCAAATTGGTTCAATGGAACTTGGACTGTGTTCCTCAAAAAATGTAACTGTGGAATACTTTCGATGAGATGAGAAAAAATATGGGAATGCTGAATCATACACACACGGTATACATGTTTCCAGTCCAGTTCTTGATTTATGTAACTAATCTCATCGCATCTATCCTGTGTACTGTGATAAAAGATATTGCAGATGCACATATGTGTTGTGCATGTGAATGCAAGTGAGCTTGAATGTGAGAAAGGTTCTCCCAGTGTCAAGATAAGTGATACTATGGATGAATGATGGAAGAATGACCCCATGTATCACTGATTAGCTGTCATGTATGCTGATGTACCTGATGTAACCAAGTGACCAACGTGCTTTTATGCAAACCAAGTATATGAAACAAAAATGTCTGATAGAGAAAGTGCAGGCACAAAACTGTGCTCAAATGTGAGGACAGTGATGGAAATGACAGGTTTTCTAACTTAATTCCAATCACTTATTTCTTACTATATTTAAGATCTTTCCAGCCAAATTGATGAATTTAAAAATCATGATAACATGCACAGGATAAGATATATCTTTATCAGATTGTCTCCCCATTACTTAAAGGAATCAGTATGGGATATTGCCCCTCCAGTCATAGGAAAACCAATGCAAATGGATGAATTGCTTACCAATGGAGGAGAAATCCAATACCTTACTGAAGAAATAAAAAAAGCAGTTTAAAATTATCTATATCATATGATCATAAGCCTATGAATTTTTCCATCTTCCCATACATCAGAAATCTGCATCCAAGTCAATCCAGCCCCGTGCCCGTACAAATTTCAGTCTTTTGGGATGTGGTGTTACCATGTTAGTATGCATAGGATTGTCAAAAATTTAGTTTCAGAATGAAGGGAAATTCCTTTGGGTAATTACATGCCCATAACAGATCTGGAGATCCAAACTACCTTATTATTCCTGCACCTTTATTGGCTGCTAGATGTACTGTCCCCTCTTTCCGAATGATTCATATTGGAGACCTTTGGCCCCTTTTGTCTACCTGAGTAAAAAGGCCAAAGGATGAATTAAAGGGTGACTAAGTCTTATTTATTTTATTATTATGTGCAAATGATAAAATATTAAATTATAAAATGCACATGTAATAAAGTAATAAGGCTTAACATTAAAATAAAAGTAAAAAGTGCCAATGTAAAAATACAATTAATTTTCATTGTATTTAGGGAGAAAATGCAACTTGCTTGTGGGGGAAAAAAATAGAAAAGTGTGACAATTGGCCCATAAGAAAAATGCGACCAGCTTGGGGAGAATCAAGCACTGCCATTGGATGTTTTTGGAGGCTGATTTGGGTTACTTCTCTTTTATATGGGGAAGTCGACTTGCTAGAGGGATATCCAAATTTTTATTATCATATTCTCATTGCAAAGAGCTTCTAGCTTTTGTAAAAATTCCAAGGACAAAAACCCTTGAGAATTTATCTCTTGCAGACGAAAAACCCCAAGGCATTGGGAGAAGATTTCACTCAGGAATTTCCAGCGAGCTAATTCAGGTTTTCAGTCAAGCTTCCAGCAGTATTTGGTGTTCCTTTGGTAATCAATTTGCAGCAGTTGGATCGACCCAGTCTAAGGGCTGTTTGGGCATATTCCAGAGGTATTTTCCTTTGAAATTTGTTGTCAAACATCTCTATATTTTTATAAATAAAGGAGCTGCAATTTTATAATTTTCTGAGCATTTTTAGAGGGTTTTCCAGCCAGTTTACAATCAGATTTCAGATCTGCAATTCTGAGTTGTTTGTATGCAAATAAATCTGATTTCTATCATATTTTGGCCTCTAAAATTATTAGAAATTGATTGGGAAAGAAAACATAAATTTTTGGTGTTGTTTGCATTGAGTTTCATCCAAAACCCTAGTCGCTTTGGCTGTAGAAAAATCAGCTTTGCCCTAGATTGATCTCTGAGGGTTTCAACAGCCCTAATTTTTCATTTGCAATCCATTAAAAATCTGATTTGGGAAGAAGAAAATTATTGGGGATCTTTCAGTGGTATCAGAGCAATGTTCCTCCCACCTGGAGGGCTTTTGATTTGATGCAGCCTAGAGAAGTTGGGCCACACAGGTATTATACAAGGAGACAAGCACGTCTTCTAGCAAGTTTGGATACAGGGAGTAGTGTTGAAACCATGGACAGGAGAGATGGGTCACGTAGCCCTCCCGAGCATGAGCCAATTGACCCAGATCGTGAGCTTTTCAGGGGTATGATTGATTCTCATCATGAGATGATACAGACCATGCGGCAGATGATGCAGAGGATGGACATGGGTAGGCCAAGAGACAGACATGATAGGAGGGATAGGTCTATATCAGTAGCCAGCAGTCACAGGAGACACAGTAGATCACCTACGGAGGTTGGTAGTGTGAGGGATTCCCCTCACCGTGAGAGGAGACGTACACATACAGAGGAGAGGAGATCTACTAGGACTACGGATAGACCTATGCAGCCTAGCTTCCTACCTAGAGATGAGCCACCAGTGGCTGAGGATCCACTTGAGGGTACGGTTTTTCAGGATAATGTGATGGCAGCCCATGATGAGTGGAGAGCCTTACCACAGGAGGTACGGGATGCCTTTCCCCTTCATAAGTATTGTGTTCAGAGGAGAGATAGCTTGAGAGCTAGACAGGTACAGAGGCCTATGAGCACAACAGAACAGGGAATTGAAGCAGGCCACCAACAAGGTGACCCTTTCCACATTTGACGGTAGTGGAAAGATTAGTGCCAGAGCATGGATTCACAAGCTCGACACATACCTCACTCTTAAGCCTATACAGGAACATGAGGCTATCCAGTTTGCCACATTGCACCTTGAGGGAGTAGCGTATGATTGGTGGCACCATGGACTAGTCATGCAGAATCATGATCTTTTGCGATCATACAGGGAGTTTAGTGAGAGGTTGATTGCAAGATTTGATCGCAAGGATGTGGAGCTTTATTACAGGGACTTGGCACAACTTCGACAGAATGGGCATGTTGATACATACATCAACGAATTTCAGCGTATAGCAGTGATGGTGCCAGAGATGCCTGAGAGACGTGTGGTGATGCTATTTATTGAGGGACTTCATGACAGGTTGAGGGGATTGGTCAAGGCCCTTAGGCCTAGGACATTACATGATGCCATTCAGACGGCATTGGACTTGGAGACATCCCCCGCTTCTTACCAACCTAGTAAGAAGCCTTCTACGAGTTCCAAACCTTTTCAGCATTCCACTAGTCAGCGGAAGAGTATTCCCCCTCCTAAGATGGATCAGGAGACTCGTAACGAGTTGAGGAGGGAGAAGCTCTATTTTCATTGTAAGGATCATTGGGAGCCTGGACATAATTGCCTTGGGAAAGGCAAGGTGCACCTCATTGAGGTAATTTCAGATGTGGAGGAGTCTTCACCAGATGCAGATACAGAGGACAATGATAGCGATCATGGTGCACATGAGGAGCAGCCCCAAATAGAGCTTGGAGAGGGAGAGACACCAGGTTCAGGTACTATTGCATCACTTTCTGGAGTCCCTAGGTACCATCCCTTTCGATTGAAAGGAGTAATTAAGGGTCAGCGGGTTGTTTGTTTGATAGATAGTGGCGTTACACACAACTTCCTTGATGAGGGGTTTGTGATGAAGCGTGGATTATAGGTTGAGGATTTCGAGGGGTTCAGCGTACGAGTGGCAGATGGCTTTGCTTTGAGTTGCACTAGGAGGATCCCGCAGCTTAGCATCCAACTAGGAGACTATACATTGACAGATGATTTTTATGTAGTTGGCCTTGGAGAGATTGATGCAGTTTTGGGTATCCAGTGGTTATAGTCCCTTGGGAGATATGTGCAGGATTTCAGACGGATGGAGTTAGAGTTTATGGCAGACGGGAAGAAGATTGTGCTTAGGGCTCTTTCAGATGGTGGGCCTAGAGTTGTTTCGGCACATAGGATGGAGTCTTTCATCAGGCATAGAGAGGTTGCATGGGCAGCCCAATGTTTCATTTCATCCAAATCTTCTTCAGATAGTGGACAACATCTGCATGTAGATATTCCGGCAGTAGTGGATAAGCATGGGCTAGTTTTCGGTGACATTCCTCCAGGTAGACCACCAAACAGGGGATTTGAGCATGTCATAGAGTTAGAGGAGGGTGCCAAGCCCGTGATCACTACACCTTATCGTCATCCTAAGAAATTTAAGGATGAGATAGAGAGGACCATCAGAGAGCTTCTAGATATGGGGCATATCCGTCCTAGTTCTAGCCCATTTGCTTCTTCAGTGGTGTTGGTAAAGAAGGACAGGACTATGAGGATGTGCATTGACTACCATGCTCTCAATAAAAAGACAATAAAAAATAGGTATCCCATTCCTTGCATTGATGAGCTTTTGGATGAGTTGCATGGGGCTATTTACTTTTCGAAGATTGATCTTCGATCGAGATACCATCAAATTCGTGTTTGGGAGGAGGACATCCACAAGACAACTTTCAGATGTCACTATGGGCACTATGAGTTTTTGGTGATGCCATTTGGTCTCACTAATGCACCTGCCACATTTCAGTCATGCATGAACCATCTCTTCAACGGGCAGTTGAGGAAGTTCGTGCTAGTATTCTTTGATGATATCTTGATTTACAGCAGGACATGGGAGGATCACTTGGGGCATCTTGATGAGGTACTTAGCATCATGGAGACCCAATCTCTATTTGCTAAGATGTCCAAATGTGAGTTTGGACTTACAAAGATTCTATATCTTGGGCATGTCATTGGGACCAATGGGGTCAAGGTTCACCAGGAGAAGATACAGGCTATGCAAGATTGGCCACCACCTAGGAACGTTTCGGAGCTGCGGGGATTCCTAGAATTGTGCGGATATTACAGGAGATTTGTGAGGGTCTATTCTGATATTGCAGCACCATTGACAGATCTCACACGGAAGGGAGCATTCAAATGGACAGAGTTACCTTGTCAGCATGTTCTTGAGTGTGTGACTTGTCAGCAAAACAAGTCTGAGCATATTTCCCTGCAGGTTTATTGCAGCCCTTGACCATTCCAGAGCAAAAATGGGAGAGCATATCGATGGATTTCATTATAGGACTTCCAGTTGTACAGGGGCATGATCGCATTTATGCAGTAGTTGACAGGTTGACCAAGTATGGGCACTTCTTTATTGTTCCTACCAACTTTAAGGCACCACATGTGGCTGATTTATTCTTTCGAGAGGTTTTCAGATTGCACGGGCTTCCAAAGAACATTGTCAGTGATCAGGATAGTAGATTTTTGAGTACATTCTGGCAGGAGCTTTTCAGGTTGGCAGGTACAGAGTTGACTCCGAGCACGAGTTATCACCCTCAGACAGACGGGCAGACGGAGATTGTGAATAAGTGGATAGAGGGGTACCTTCGCAACTATGTTTCAGGGCAGCAAAAGGCTTGGGTGAGACGGCTATATTTGTGCGAGTATTGTTATAATACTACGTACCATATGTCCATTGGTATGTTCCCCTTCCGAGCTCTATATGGTTATGATGCGACATCTTTTGTGGATTTGGCGTTTGAAGATAGCTGAGCCCTAAAGGCTCGGAAGAGTTTACAAGACAGACAGGACATCCTTAGAGCACTCGAGGATAATATGCAGCATGCCCAGGATCAACAGAAGATTATAAGGATCGACACCAGACAAAGTTGTCATTTAAGGTAGGGGACATGGTATTTCTACGACTTCAGCCATATAGATAGAGCACTCTCAAGAAGAGGAGCAGAAAATCTTAAACCCCAATTCTATGGTCCATACAGGGTGGTGAGGAGAGTTGGTGAGGTAGCCTATGAGTTAGAGTTACCTTCTGAAAGTAAGATAGACAATGTTTTTCATGTGTCTTGCATGAAGAAGGCCTTGGGACAACACGTGGTTCCTTCTGCAGAGTTACCACCATTGGATGATGAGGGAGGTTGGATTTGGTCCCTGAGGAGCTTCTGGATTGGGGGGAGACAAGGTTGCAGAGTAAGGTGATTCAAGAGTACCTGGTTCGCTGGAAAGACTTACCATTGGGGGATGCCACATGGGAGGGTGAGTCTATACTTCAGCATCCAGCTTTGCAGTAGTTGCTTGTGGGCAAGCAACTCCAGGGAGGGAGGACTGTAATGTCCCCTCTTTCCGAATGATTCATATTGGAGACCTTTGGCTCCTTTTGTCTACCCGACGGCCAAAGGATGAATTAAAGGGTGACTAAGTCTTATTTATTTTATTATTATGTGCAAATGATAAAATATTAAATTATAAAATGCACATGTAATAAAGTAATAAGGCTTAACATTAAAATAAAAATAAAAAGTGCTAATGTAAAAATACAATTAATTTTAATTGTATTTAGGGAGAAAACGCGACTTGCTTGTGGGGGCAAAAAAATAGAAAAGGGTGACAATTGGCCCATAAGAAAAATGCAACCAGCTTGGGGAGAATCAAGCAATGTCATTGGATGTTTTTGGAGGCCGATTTAGGTCACTTCTCTTTTATGTGGGGAAGTCAACTTGCTAGAGGGATATCCAGATTTTTATTATCATATTTTCATTGCAAAGAGCTTCTAGCTTTTGTAAAAATTCCAAGGACAAAAACCCTTGAGAATTTATCTCTTGCAGACGAAAACCCCAAGGCATTGGGAGAAGATATCACTCAGGAATTTCCAGAGAGCTAATTCAGGTTTTCAGTCAAGCTTCCAGCAGTATTTGGTGTTCCTTTGGTAATCAATTTGCAGCAGTTGGATCGACCCAGTCTAAGGGCTGTTTGGGCATATTCCAGAGGTATTTTCCTTTGAAATTTGTTGTCAAACATCTCTATATTTTTATAAATAAAGGAGCTGTAATTTTATAATTTTCTGAGCATTTTTAGAGGGTTTTCCAGCCAGTTTACAATCAGATTTCAGATCTGCTATTCTGAGTTGTTTGTATACAAATAAATCTGATTTCTATCATATTTTGGCCTCTAAAATTATTAGAAATTGATTGGGAAAGAAAACATAAATTTTTGGTGTTGTTTGCATTGAGTTTCATCCAAAACCCTAGTCGCTTTGGCTGTAGAAAAATCAGCTTTGCCCTAGATTGATCTCCGAGGGTTTCAACAGCCCTAATTTGTCATTCGCAATCCACTAAAAATCTGATTTGTGTAGAAGAAAATTATTGGTGATCTTTCACTAGATGTGTAACGTTATTGCCAGCCGTCTTAATCTTCTAGAAGTGAATTGAGTTAAATTTTCCTTGAAGCCATCGAGCCTCCTCTACTAGGGCTTCTAATCTCCAAGCCTTTATTTGAACTGTGATGATTACTTTTTTTTTTATCTTAGAATCTCCTCTGACTATTAAGTTCCACCATCCTTCTGGCACGGAAACTTTCAATCAAAATTAAACTTGATCATATCTGTCGGGGGCTGGGGGGGGGGCTGGGGTGTGACAAGGAGGGAAGAGGCCATTCCAGTCTATCCTTCTTCCTGTTATCCCGGGAAAATGTCAGCCATTTTGATATCAAAAAAAATATTTTATCACCACTGCTGTCCAGTGTTGGGTTTTGCTCATGTTCACAAATATTGCAAAGAACCACAACAAGGGGGGTGCCTTCAATGAAGGCTTTCACTTAAGAATCTTTGTTGTAAGCCAAACATAATGGCATTTCCCAAACCATAGTAGTTAAAAAACTCCAAAATGAAAAAAAAGAGGAGCATTTTTTCACTTTTTCAGATGTATAAACAAAAACCTTTCCTTTTGAGAGAGCGGGTTGGCAGCTCTCTCTAAGCTTATTAACCAAATTCAATTTTCAAATTTTCTTTCCCTAAATCAAAAATCTGGATGTCATTCTACATGCTTTGGAAATATTTCTTGAAAAAGAAATTGTCACTTTTTAGTATTTTACTCAATTTTCCCCTTCACGTTTACGTTTTGGTTATAGAGTATCCAATGATTTTTTAACCTCTCAAAAGGTGAAACGAGAGCTTAAATTAAGAAATAGACATGAGCTATCAAGCCATGTATTCTAAATTATGAAAACTTTAAGAAAGTAACATGATTTTCGGACCATCAAGAATGAACAAAATTAAACTTGATCACATATGTCGGGGGCTCGGGGGTGACAGGGAGGAGGGAAGAGGCCATTCCTATTTGGTTATAGACTTCAATAGTCTATCCTTCTTCCTGTTATCGGAGGAAATGTCAGCCATTTTGATATCAAAAAGAATATTTTATCACCACTGCTGTCCTGTGTTGGGTTTTGCTCATGTTCACAAATATTGCGAAGGACCACAACAAGTGGGATGCCTTCAATGAAGACCTTCACTTAGGAATCTTTGTTGTAAGCCAAACATAATGGTATTGCCCAAACCATAGTAGTTAAAAACCTCCAAAATGAAAAAAGGAGCATTTTATTTTCACCTTTTCAGATGTATGAACAAAAACCTTTCTTTTTGAGAAAGCGGGTTGGCAGCTCCCTCTAAGCTTTAACCCAATTCAATTTTCAATTTTTTTTGCCCTAAATCAAAAATCTGAATGCCATTCTACATGCTTTGGAAATATTTCTTGAAAAAGAAATTGTCATTTTCTACTCAATTTTCCCCTTAACGTTTACGTTTTGGTTATAGTGTATTCAATGATTTTTTAACCTCTCAAAAGGTGAGACGAGAGCTTAAATTAAGAAATAGACATGAACTATCAAGCCATGTATTCTAAATTATGGAAACTTTAAGAAAGTAACATGATTTTCAGACCATCAAGAATGAGCAAATATAGGCAAAGCATGCCTACCATGTATTGCTGGTACATATCTGATGAAGCCACAGGTTGATTTGACGGTGAGACAAGTGGCTCTGCAGCAGTCCCTTGTGCCGTAGATTCTAAATCTGTAACTGTGTGTGCTTGCCCATCTTCTGCTCTCCTCACACACTGCTTGACAGCACGGGCAACCTTTAATTTTGGCTTTCGTGTTTCCCTTGATTTCACAGCACTAGCTTCTGAGGCCAGTTGTTTTCTGAATATGATAATTAAGTTAGAACTTCTTACACAATGCATGCACATGAGAAAATATGAAGCATAATTTTCCTAAAATGCCATTAGCAGTATCAATGACCTGTTATTTATGTTTACAAGAATAATCTGAGCTAGTGAATGTATATAACACCAAAAGCATCAGGCAGCATTTGCAGATTCACCTGGTGAGATAAGCATGAACAGCATGAGCAAAGCCTGGCTTATAGGAGAACAATAGTCCTCGTAGTGGCTTCCCTTCAATAGTGGATTCAATAGTATAACCATAATGAAAAACATCAGTTATTCTTGCTTCAAAGATCTTCTCTTCAGAAGGCTTGAACTGAAATAAGGAAAATTTATCTGGACCTGCATTTCCAACTTCAAAATTAGTCATACAATATTGTCCTCCATTCATTGGATTGATCCAAACTATATGGAATTTTTAAATGCCAAAAACAAAATTGGAATGAAAAATCTATGAAAAACAGTAATCTGGCAGATTTAATCCCGAATCACATATTCAAAATGCTCCAAATTAAAGTATGCCTGAGCTTGCAGCATTCTTGGCCAAGAAACTTAAAACCTCTGTAGGGAGGCTTTGGTTTTTCATTCAGGAATCAACGCATTTTGTGGAGTTTATTAAAGGAAGGACAGTAGAGGAGGACATTCTTGTGAACTTTGACATTGCATCTCTTTTCACAAAAGTGCCGATTCGGGAAGCAATCAATGTCGTCAGAACATGCACTGATGAGGAGGCAGCTCTTCTTTTGAAACTGTCTGAGATCTACCATCTTCATATTCAGGGGCACCGTGTCTGAGCAGTTAGAAGGTATGCTATAAGCTCCGCACTTTCACGTGTGGATGCCAATTTCTTAATGGAACAATTTGAAGAGATATGCAAATGATACAAATCTGAGTTGCCGGCATCACTTGGACAAATTAGAGTTTCACACTTATGTTAACAACATTTTTGATAGCAAAGCGTTCACCAAGGAGCTAGAGAACGATGGAAATTTACACTTTGTGGATGTACTCTTCACAAAGATAGACAATGGTTCTCTTGCGTGTCAAGCTTAGAGAGAAAGTGCTCACACTGATCTTGCAAGTGACTTCACACCACCACCCGACACTGAAAGTAGGGTTTTATGGGACCCTTGCTACTAGATCTTGCAAGATTTCCAATGAGGAGCAATTAGAGCAGGATATATAGCATATAGTTTTCAAGAGAAAAGGCTACTCAAGTAAGTAAATAAACCAAGCTTTCCGACAAGAGAAGGCATGACATGAATAACGGAAAAGAGTGCAGGAGTCAACCGATGTGTCAAAAAATTTCCATCTGCATATTGAGGGTATCTCCAACAAATTTCAAAAATTCCGAGGTACCAAAATATCACATCTATGTTCATACCCCACAACAAGCTAATGGTTTAGGATTGTCTAAAGATCAGTTGGAACTGAGACAAAAAAGTAGTGCATATAGTATTGAATGCTCATATAGTTTCTACCCCCAATCAATCTTCCATGCTTCTCCTTTAAGAAAGGCAATACAATTTTCTTAATTGCATTCATAAATTTTAGCGACGACCAATACCATCTCGATTTTCAAGTTGTATGGTTTGAAGATGAAAACTTGTTCATCCTTTCACTCGGTGGTAATATGTTTCCCTTCTCATGAAGATTGCATCTCTTATGTACATATATGGTATGTCAAATATGACAACAGATAGCAACGGGCACTAAATTTGCATCTGCCACATCAATATAATTTGAATCAACAGCAAATCTCATTTTACATTGGTCTTTCACGTGTATCTGTACATCACCATGCATCCATTCCAATGGGTATGGCAGCGGATGACCATGACTCTCTCTACTATAAGTTTCTTCACCTATTCTTCCAAAATCAGATTTGTTTGAGAACTAGAATAAAAGAGCGCATAGTTTTTAAAATCACGACTAACTGCAAGTAATCAACCGAACACCTACAGCCAAGTAATTGCCAAAAAACTCATGAGCCGAGTTTTAGCACAGACTCACAAGTCCGAGCTGGAAACTTGGCTGGCGTTACAAAATAATAGCCGCAAACAATTAAACGCTATTTTCACTTTTGCACTTGCAATTTTTTGTTGTTTTTTCTCTTCTAACACAAATTTTATCATTTTCCAATAGCTATGAAGGATTTTGACGTGGTGTCCACAGCTTCAAAGGACTTTGACAAGGATTTAAGATCTAAGTCTTTATTTGTGGTTTTTTGTTTTTTTTTTTTCCATTTTAGTAGATGATTTCTTTTCTTTTCCCATTTTCTTCTTTCTTTCAAGGCTGCATGGATTTGAAATTAATAAAAAAAAATCTTTATTCTATCGGTATTAGGGTTTGCAGTTTGCATTTGCCAATTCGCAACGAATACAAGAACGACATCTAGTTCAAGTAGCTATGGGAAGTCTGATGACCCTAGTTGGAAGCATTGTGTAGAGGATCTAGAGTACAATATTATGATATGCAATTATTCTGGTTTTCTGATGAGAGGAGGTGTTAATCGCCTCAACAAACACCTTGGACAAGTCTCAAGCGGAGATGTTTGTTTGTGCACCTAGAAGCCCCCATAAAGTTACAAGAGAGATGTTTGCTTACTTTGTTAAACTATGAAAAAATGAGAAAGTCAGCAAAACTGCTTATGTTGCATCCGTAATGAATAGGGGGCAATGGGAGCTGATTTTGATGACTTGGCTGGCTCTTCTATTGGCCCAAGGATTCTAGGAACAGGGCTTTTTTATTCCTCACAATACCCTTGGTGCGCAATCTTTGCTTCAATGTACTACTTGGAACCGAGGAAAGCATAATGAAGCAAGGAACAGCTGCAATTTTTCGGTATTACAACATACCATTCAATGTGGCAAGAAGCTTGTACTGGAAGAATTTATTAACTACATTGACAATTGTAGAGAAAGGGCTCAAAGCACCTACTCCTCACAAATTGAATGGCCCATCGTTGAACAAAAAAACAACACGAGTGATAATAGATGAGAAAAAAAGAAAATGGCATAAAAAGAGCTGCAATATTTTGCTTGATGGTTGTATAGATGGAAGAAATAACACTTTGGGTGGCATCAACTAGGTAGTTGGTGTTCTTGAAGTCAATTGATGCCTCCCACCAAGTAAAAAAATGCAGAGACTGTGTGTGATATGTCAAATGAGGTGGCCATGAAAGTGGGTGTCAAGAATGTCATACAAGTTGTGATGACAATGGAATAACATATGTAGCAATGGGTAGGCTTCTTAAAAAGAGGCACCCTACATTTTTTTTTGAGTTTTTTTGCAGCCCATTGCATTGATCTCCTACTTGAGGACATAGGAAAAATTGTGTGGATTAAAAGGGTGGTTGAAGAAGCAAAAAATATCACAAAACTCATTTCCAATCTGCCTTGATTGCTAAGCTTGATAAGAGAGCACCGAAAAGAAAAGAAGCTTGTGTGATCGAGAGTCACATGATTCACTACAAACTTTGTCACATTAAAAAGCATTGTAACCTTGCTAACATCTCTTATGTTGAGATTTGTGAGAAATTGTAAGGTCAATGGAGAAAGGGTTGTGAAGTTGGTTTTTAATGATGTCTATGAACAGAGCCCGTCCGGTTACCCTAGCGGTGGGGAATGTGGGCTATATGTGGGAGGTCTCGGGGTCCATTCCCCCGGGTTGGCCACCTCTATAGCTCGTCGTTACTCGGCTAGGCAGTTCCAGGTGGGTCAGTTGCTTCGGTGGCGGAGGTGGTCTCTCGATGTGGTGTCAAGCCGACTCGATGTTCAATGCGACGGGGGTCGGGGTCAGGCACGAATCCTGTGTTCAATGTGACGAGGCATGTCTGGCATTGCGGCACGAGAGTTATCCCAAAAACCACTTTTAGCCCGTCCGGTTTACCCTAGCGGTGGGGAATGTGGGCTATATGTGGGAGGCATAATTACCTAGGACGAGGGGACGGGGTTTCCAAGACGGCAAAAAATTTCTAAATTTTGGGGACGGCGGGGGGACGGCTGATTAAAAAATATATAAATATTTAAAATAAAAAGATATAGTGACTAAATTATATAAATAAGCTGAAATAAAACCATTTGAGATTTAAATAAGGTGAAACTTGAACTCATAAACATCAAATACATTCCTTAATACTATAATATCAATATGTTAATGTCATAAATTGAAAATTCATAATACATATTTGAATTTTGAATATGAGACAAGCTGAAATTTGAAATTTCAAATATATTAGTATTACAAAATATAAAAGTAAAACCATTCTAAATTATGCTTGATCAAGTGACAATAGCTAATATTCATATCATTAATCTCATAGCCAAATACACCAACAATTGTCTATTGTCAATATTACAAAAAAAGGAGGACAACTATAAGTATCAGCCTAAAAATCAGAATCTGCATCTGAAGCAATATCCATGAACTCCTCGCTGGTACTAGCATCCTCGTCCTCAAAGGTAAGCCAAATCAATCCCCGTTGCACAATATTGTCTTCTTCAACCTGCCTCGGCTCCTCGGGATCTACATCCCACCATAATGTTGGAGTCTGTTTGTACTCAGGTGTCTTGCGATCTATAAGACGCAAAGCACTGTGTACAGCTACAAGCTTCTCCGCTCTCGCAGAGGTAAGCCTATTCCTCTTAACAGAGTGTATCCAACCATACGTAGACCAGTTCCTCTCAGAGGCAGAGGAGCTAGAAACCTGGGAAAGGAGGTGAATGGCAAGTGGTCGCAGCAGTCTTGGAAGCCCATACAGTCGCCACCCAACTCACTGGCTTCTCCTGTGCTAATGTTACCCTGTCTGCCTTTGCTGATGTTTTGTACCCATCACAGTGAAGTCGAGCCACTCCATTCTGATCTGTGAAGCCGCTTGTGGAGTGTACATTTTTTTTAAGGCCTTCATAAGGCCCCTCTTCACCTCATTATCATCCAATGGGATAACTCTGCCTGGCCTCTCCACATACCATTTGGGATTCAATGCATACGCAGCCATATTGAGAGGAGTGTTCAACTTCTCCCATCTCCGCTGAATAATGGGTTGTATATGTTCATTATAGAACTCCAAAGTGGGGTCCCTCTCACCTGAATAGCTGCCTTCATTTTGCCCAAGCATGCCTGTCAATGCACTCGTAGATCTCACCAAGATTGGGGCTGTTAGAATCCCCATATTTGATGACACTAAAAATTGGAGCTATAATTGATATGATGTATTTCATATCAACCCAAAATGTTTCCTACAACACCACTTCCTTCACTCTTTTCCCTTGATCTGTCTTGGACTCACGCCACCTAGTCCAATCCTATGTCATAATCATAATTTGCAGGGGCTCCTACAACTCAGACATCCTCTCCAACAAAATAAAATAGGATGCAAAGTGGGTGTCAACTGGTTTCAAAAATTCCTTCTTCGAAAAATTTCGAAAAAGTGTGGTGATTGCATATGAACTTCTGCACATCTCTGGCATCAGTCACTATCTGGTTAACCCACTGAATCTTCCCTATGTCTTTCAGTGCATTGTTCATGGCATGCACACAACATGAAGTCTAATAAATATGCCTATATTCCCGCTCCACTAGCTTGTTTGCTACTTTGCACACATAAGTTGCATCTGTGACAACCTGTACAACGTTTGAAGGTCCAACCTCCTCAATGGCATCCTTCAAAATCTGATACTGAAACTCAGCATCTTTCCGCTTCCCAGAACAATCAATTGCTCTCAAGAAGTACGGTCCATCTTTGTAAGAAACAATGATATTGATGAGAGGACGGTGTCTAATATCCGTTCACCCATCCATGATAATGTTGCATCCATGTGACACCCATGTCACCTTCATCTCCTCCATCAATAGATTAACCTTGGAATAGTTTCTATCCAAGATTGTTGTCATGAGTTTTGTGTCTCCAAGAGGCACATAACTTGTACCTGCTTTTGCAACCTTAGCCATAGCCTCCTTGTAATAAGGAGAGCGAGTGACATTAAATGGAATCCCAACAGCATAGAAATTTTTCCCAATAGCATCATCTGCCTCTTCCCTTGCCTTTGAATCAAACATGTCAATAACTGAATTTGGGGCTGCCCCCATGGCCTTTCTCTTCCCTCTGCTTTCCACTTCCGACACTCCAAAACTAGAACCAGCCAAAGTATTAGTATGTTTGCCAGTCCTATGAGCACTCAATGGAGTATTAGCCGTAGAACCACGAACTTCTGGCACTTTGTCCGTGGTATTTCCATTGAAGATTCTCACCATCTCAGCTCTCTGCTCTAGTGAAAGGGCCCTTACAAGTGCCAACCCCCCTTCCTGTAAGATGCAACAAGTGTGCATTGGTCCTAGTGATACTACCATGCCAAGTCAGTGCACATATGTTGCACTTCCATACTTTGCTCCCCCCTCCAGACTTGGGGTTATCAATTATTTGGGCAAATTGTTGCAATGGCTTCTTCTTATCAAATGGTCCAATGGCAAATTTGGACAACATTTGAGAGGGGCAATTGGTAGCACTACCAACTGAACTACCAGTTGCCGCTGCCACTTACACATTTTGTGTCCCTTCTTCACTCTCCCCCATTATGGCATCACCAACTCTTCCACGGCCACCCTATCTCAACTTCCCGTTCAACCCCTCTCCTGCTCTGATTCATACTCATACTCAGAAGAACTCATGGTGATGATTGCTGCAATGAATTAAAAACAACCATAACTATATGATTGATTGACTATGTAATGAATTAATTTTAAAAAAAAACATAGCCAATATACATTTTTTAAATCGTACAAACTATATGCATGATTATATTGTGAATGTAGATGCAAATGCTAAAAAACAACCGCTAAAAAATGCAAAAATATAATATAAATTTTAAACTAGAAATAAAATGTAATTAAAAAAAACGTAACCATTTAAATTCTAAATTTTACAACCACTATGCAAGATGCATTTTTTTAAATCCCACAAACTATATGCATGATTGCATTATGAATGTAGATGCAAATGCTAAAAAACAACCCCTAAAAAATGCAAATATAATATAAATTTTAAACTAGAAATAAAAATGTAATTAAAAAAAAAAAATGTAACCATTTACATTGTAGTTTGTATAACCAAACCCTATGCAATATGCATTTTTTTTAAACCCTACAAACTATATGCATGATTACATTGTGAATGTAGATGCAAATGCTAAAAAACAGCCCCTAACAAATGCAAATATAATTTAAATTTTAAAAAAAAAAACTTTAACATGTATTGTAAGCAAATAAAATTATAAATACCTCTTGCTCCCTCTTGTTCTTGCTCTTGCTCTTGCTCTTCCTCTTTCTCTCACTCTTGCTCTTCCTCTTGCTCTTACTCTCACTCTTGCTCTTACTCTTGCTTGGTGTGAATATGAAATGAGCCCATATTGTAAATTTATAACATAAAATAGCACTTTTATGGAGGGTTAGATTAAGAATGTTATTTTTATGCTATTAGTCATTTACAATTTAAAAAAAAAAGTGTTTGTGTATTAAAAATCTGTTTTTTTAATTTAAAAATGTGCAACAGTTGTAGGGGACGGCGGGGACGTCCCCCCCCCAAACGTCCCCAGGGACGTTTCCTCCACCCTCCAGCCATCCCCAAGGCGTTTCACGCCACGTGTGCAAAGTAGGAAACGTGGGGGAAACGTTTCCCCCACGTCCCCCGCATCCCCAAGACGTCTGGGACGTCCCAAACGTGTTAAAAATGGGGGGACGCATCCCCGCGTAACACTGGTGGGAGGTCTCGAGGTCCATTTCCCCCGGGTTGGCCATCTCTATAGCTCGTCGTTACTCGGCTAGGCAGTTCCAGGTAGGTCAGTTGCTTCGGTGGCGGAGGTGGTCTCTCAACGTGGTGCCAAGCCAGCTCGGTGTTCAATGCGACGGGGGTCGAGGTCAGGCACGAATCCTGTGTTCAATGTGACGAGGCATGTCTGGCATTGCAGCAGCCGAGAGTTATCCCAAAAACCACTTTTGCCAATGGGGTGGGAGTGGTGTGGTCAAGTCACATGGTTGTGTGCTTGCCCCACCCAGTTTCAAATCCCCCCGAGGCACGATCCTCCTCGGAGATGGTTTTGCTACTAGAGGCGGCATCTCTACTCATGCTGACACTGGTGGTTACTCCTCACTACTGACGTTGGTGGCTGCTCCTCTCGTTGCCGACGCTGATGGCTCCTCCTCTCGTTGCTGACGTTGAGTGGCTACTCCGCTCACTGTTGCTGCTCCTCTCGCTGTTGTCGTGGTTGCTCCTCTCGCTGTTGACACTTGTGGCTGCTCCGCTTGCTACTGATCCTGGTCGCTACTCCTCTGCTCCGCTTGCTACTGATCCTGGTCGCTACTCCTCTCGCTGCCGACGCTGGTGGCGGTTCTAATAGTTGTCCCACTCGTTGCGGTCGTTGTCGATGGTCACTGCATCTTCACTATGGTTTCATGGTTGCTTCAATTGGGTTCCTAATAGTGGTCCCCTTCATTGTAACCAGGTTGTGGATCCTCTCAAAAATCCTCAAGTGTACAAGGATGTGGGTCCTTTCAAACATCCTCAATTTACCCTCAATCCAAAAAAATGATGTCTATGAACTGCACAAAAGAGACCCTTACGGTAACTTTAAACTTGACTTTTATTTTTATTTTTCATTTAGTTTGTATAATTATTTTGGTTCAAGTTTTATTTTATAATTTTAATATTGCGTGTTATTTTGTTTAGGTGTTGGAGCCTGTGATCAGAGTTATAAGCTTGGTGGATGGGGGAAAAACCCAATGGGTTATTTGTATGAGGACATGGGCAAGGCCAAGGAGACCATAGCAAATAATAATTGAAAAACAAAAAAAAAAAAAAAACCATTTAGCGCATAATTGATAGAAAATGGACCAAGCAGCTCCACCAACACATTTATGCAGCGACCTACCACTTGAACCCCAAATATTTCTTCTCATAGTCATTTAAGGTCTATGAAGAAGTTATGGATGGCCTCAACATGTGTAGAGAGAGGATGACCCCTAACAAATCCACAATTCTTGATGAGTTGCAAATTTACAAGTGTGTAGAGGGGAGGTTCTTTTTTTCTGCTCTATGCATTCAAAGGAAAATTACTTAACAGCCAAGTAAAACAAATTGAGTCATTCATTTTAGTTTCATTATGCACTATACTAGGCTTTATTCATTAATGAAAGCCTAGTTCTACAAAGCTATAAATGTTTTATTTGCAGATGTGTGGTGGAAAGATTAAAATGCAAAAACACCAAATCTTCAAAGGCTAGTCATCCGTATTATGTGCCAACCATGTAGCTTTTATGGGTGTAAATGTAATTGGAGCATGTTTGAGGCCATTCACATAAAGAAGCACATGTTGACAACACAATACCTCAATGACCATAATTTTTGTGCATTGCAATATTTGTCTTGTGAAACAAGTGTAGAGGCAAAAGAGTCATGATGTGATTGACTTGGTGGTATCGATCCATTCTCAGACTGGATTTCTTAGGATGTGGATCCCATGTTTACCAAGAAGGAGATCGCGGATTTTGAGAGTGACAAAGCAAAATGGGCAACAACAAAGGAAGAAGCATCAAGAGGGGTTGGTGAGGATGATTTGTTCCAGAGGAGGAATTTTTACCTTCCACTTCCCTGGAGCAGCAAATGAGTACAAGGAGTTAGAAATGATATTATCTTGCACTAATGAGCATTGTACTCCTATTTAATCTAAAAGTAAGCATTCTACTCTTTTTTGGTCTAAAACTAATAAAAATATATACTTCTACATTCTCTACATTCATTTCTCATGCTTTTTAACAATGTTTTACATGTTATCTAAGTTTGTTTTATGAATTTATATATTTTTTTACTAGCAAAAAAATTGTGAAGTTTTTAAGTTCCTCAAGTCAATTCTTGGGCTGCCAAGTAATTGCCAAGTACGTTGTTTTTGAACTACGAAAGAATGCATCTACTTTGGTATTCTTAACGTGGATTTTGATATGGGAAAGCTTTCCAATCTCTTCTTCACTTACTTCCTTGCTCATGCCCACTAATCCGTGTAGAATAGTGCATGCCACCACCTCATTGTAATATTATTGTATATAATCCTAGGTGTAGCATTTATTTTGCTAGGTGTAGATTTGTTTTATCCTTGTGTGGAACGTTTGCTAGGTGTAGATTTGTTTTATCCCCCTGTGGAATGAGAACACTCATCTTGAAGATGAACTGAAAAGCCACATTCATGGTTAAATATTTGTAGAATGTACATCTCTTTTTTGGATTGAATACAACTTTGGCATGCACCAAATTTCATTGTTAATTCCTTCTCATCAATATCAAAATTTCTTCCAACTATTTTCCCATCCACCACATTTGTCATAGTTTTCTCAGACTGCTCCTTTTTGTGAATCTTCAGCTTTAATTTCTTATATCTATCTTTGGTATGCCCACTTAATTTGTGAGAGGTAGCATTCTTCTTGCGTCTATTACATTTTCCTTTTCCTTTCTTCAAGGCATCTTTTTGACTCAAATTAGAATTGCCTTGCTAAATTTTCTTCTTATCCATCTCTGTGGATTGGGATTGCACTTCATCATCCCCTATACTCTTCTTGAAAATTATGTAGTCCTAGGTGTTTGATCACCATATCTTGAACCCTCAAAGAAATCCCCAAATTGATGACTTGTGTTGTATTCTTGCACACTTTGTTCTTGCTATTCCACTCTTCTTAGTAAACAACTAAGTAGAAACGTGACACGATCGACCTCTTTAGTTCTCCCCATTTCGTGAATGGAGGTTCATTTCTTGATCTAAATCCATATTTATAACTCTCCCACCATGTAACTCTTGGAATGATTGGACATGAACCCAGAAATACTAGGTGTAACAAGACACATTGGCAAGTGCATGAATAAATAACTTTATTTGGGAAAAAGCAAATTGTTGCTCGCCATTGAGATGATGGACACTAAAGTAGACATCAAGTTAGAAAAGCCAATGATCAAGTTTTTGAGCATCTACTTGGCCTTTATATACCTTCAATCCCAGCTTCCACCTTGATTAGTGATTGTGATGGTGCACCACCTGAGATTTCTCATTTTCCTATGTGCTTTCCTTTGGACTCCTCTCTCTCCTTATACTGAGCACTCTGAATCCAAGAAATTCAAAACTTATCAAAGATAATGTCATTAAGATTGTTCAAATTGAGAGATATATTTGGACAACTAGATTCCAATTTTTGAAACCTTGCTTCATGTGCATTTTCTTTATAATCCAAGCTGAGGCTCTAACTTGTATGTTCTACTTCCTAGTGCCAATACAAAGTCAAACGATTCTCCAAGACCTATCTCTTTCCCAACGGGATTAAGGGCATAGACCTGCGATTTCCACTCAAACCAATAAAAAGTGGGGCTTTCATATCCATATTGTAATGTGGCTTTTCCCCCAAATTTTGGGATCAACATTTTGGATCAATAATAAGCATTGTGTGGTCTTTAGAATTGTATGAGCTTCAAAACATTAATGGAATGAGTTAACATTGGAGAATAGGTCGAATTTGCAATTCGAAGAGTAAGTGAGCTTGGCAGTGGTTAGAGTTTAAAAACCGTTCACGGGTTTTTAGTCCCACATTGACAGGGATTTGGGCACAATTAATCTTTATATATAGAGAGAGAGAGAGGTTTTCATATACAACATGGACAAAGAGGTAGAGAAGGTGGTCGCGGTCTATATATAATTTAAAAGTAAATTGCCTAGTTGACAAGGAGGCAAATGGTA
Source organism: Taxus chinensis (assembly GCA_019776745.2). Classification (NCBI taxonomy): domain Eukaryota; kingdom Viridiplantae; phylum Streptophyta; class Pinopsida; order Cupressales; family Taxaceae; genus Taxus; species Taxus chinensis. The sequence continues at coordinate 656,583,089 of CM034154.1, forward strand.
CGATTTTGGGCCATTTGATAAGAATTGATTTCGTGGCTTTAGAATGTGGCCGAAATTGCATAAAATTTGGAAACGTAGCATAATCCCATACTATCGAGTTGTTTGGCTATAGAGTATGAGGTGCAAACATGTGACCCATTGTCGTGTGCTCGAGCTACCGAGATCATGCAATACCTTGAACTCGGATTAGCCAAAATGTGGACATTTGTGATCCCGTGTAACACATTGTTGACAACTGAGAGACATGTGTCACATTTCCATGTGATCATGTTGTCGGAAGTGAAGATGAGTTCGGGTCATGGAGACAACTTTCAAGAACAAGATAGCCCAGAAGGTTGACACTCATCAACATTTTGAGAACTCTAATTGTCAAGGCGAGGAACTAAATAGTGACAGATGGCAGTAGTTATGTGCACTCAGTTGTCGGGAAGACTGGATATTGGTCCCCCACACATGAGAACTCGGGATTTCACCACACAACGTAATCCCTGTGACTCTGATTATTTAAAATCTATGAACGAGAAATGTTGCAGAAACATCATCCAATTAGCTAACAAGTGTACCAATAAGAATTAACTATGTATTTTATCCTTAGAAATGCACATTGTGCTTATATGGGTCTAGACACGTGGATCAATGAAAATCAGCTACACATTCTCATTTCTAGCAACAGAGAGCACACAAGGTACCTAACACTTTCAATAGTTTGTCAATAGATCAAATCATAGTTCAAGATAGCAATTTAACAAAGCCTATAATCGAATCGAGTGTTTTTTATTATCTTATTCTTATTATTATTATTATATATATCAGAGTCATGATTTAAAGTTTAAACACAGACAATAGTGAGATCTAATAAATTAAATATGTATATGCATTGACACTAAAATCATTCAAATTACAGAGATCAATTTATTGTTTACAAAAGAGTAGAGTACATATCTTTTTCTTTGGATTAATCAAGTTTTGTCTATCTCTCATGTGTACGAGATTAGGCATCTTAGGCTATGTCTGCTATCTATGGAGAAATAAGTAATAAATTCCTACCATGCCCTAGCCAAGAACCATTTGAGGTTATACACACTACCCCCAACTGAGGCACACTATATATACCCCCCTTCTCAAAAAGCATAACACCCACTTTCACCTTCAATGCAAAAAATGTAGTTTAATGTATTCCAAGCAAGTTTTCAAAGTTTTTCTTAATGTTCTTCCACAAATCATTATTCAACCTTATATAGGTCTCTCACGGGTAGTTGACAACTAACACACCCATTCATAATTACATAGTTATTACACTCCCGTTTAATTGGGTCTATTAAATATTTCACTCCCTTTCAACAAGGGTCATTACATTGTGTTCCCTTAATAAAGGTCATAACATAATACTTCCTTCAATAGGTGTCAACTTTATCTTACTCCCTTTTAACAAGGGTCTTTAATTATATATCTTCTCCCAAAATATTACAAGGGGATTTTGTCACATGACATTTCTCCCCTCTTGAATCAATTGTTGTCCTTAGTAACACAAGGTTCATCTGAAATACAATTCACAAGCAACAATGCAGAGTACAATAAATATAGATAATGAATATAAGTATATCGGTTATGTAACTATATATCACTATCACAAAAAAAAATCATGTACACGGTTTTTTATCACATTGGTTCATTTATCCATTAATTCTATTTCAAAATTTTAAAACATGGTTGAAAAACACCATACATTCAAGAGACATTAACTAGTTAGCATACTGAAAATCCTAAGAATAAAATACCATACACGTGAGAGATCATATAACATTCTAAAGATAATTTTAATACCTATTAATTCCTTAGGTGAATTTCTCGACAATTCTTCACACCACTTAGTAACCCATTATTTGATATACGGAACACTCATTCCTTTAATTGTGGGTTTATTGAATTGAGGACAATTATCATGCTTTCTATTTAATAAATAGGAGCACCGAGATAGTACTATAAACTCCAAATGAATATCTAATCCATCAAAATGTTTTTTAAAGAATAATGTCCACACAACCCTTAATATGTAGTTGGTAAGAAAGTGGTCCATTGAATTATCAACTAAAACAGAGTTTTTTCGGGTTCCTAATACTAATAATTAATATTGCACCGGTAGATTCTTATTTTTAATATAATATCAACAAGAGGTGGCAAGTTTTCTCATACTACAAATCCATCACATTGGATGCACAAGCATCAATGGATATGAATTTTTCTAATCTCACTATATACATAAAAAAAATGTAGAGTAAGGTACTTCACTTTATCAAATGTCTTATAGTATTTTCATACAATACTTTAGGAGAATATTATCCGTTAGTTATTCTCATTCTCTCTATGCAAGTATAAATGTTATTTAATCTTACAATCCTAAATATACTTCTTACTTTGATTACTAATATAGATAATATTTAATTTAGATATAAGATCAATTTGACGTTGAGTCATGGACCCTCCTTAAGAACTATAGTATATTAGATAGTGACACACAAGAGGAATGGAATGTGGTTCACAATTGGATGTTTCCAATATTGACAAGATGGACGTCCCCATCTATCACACAATTTCAATATTCCCTTCTAAGTTATATAAACATCACAAGAGAGCCGTAGAGTAACATACTTGGTCAAAATTTGTTTTATATAACCAATTGTGTAACATAATAATTATCAGGTCTACATATTCAAGAATCTATAAATATAAGGATTTCTAGAATTGGATTTTATTACAAAAATGATAACCCAAATGTTCTATCTCTTCTCCGAAATCATGTAAAGATTTACTAGAATTACGAATATAGATTTTGAATTCTTTGATTATATATGGTTAAACTTTCCAATGTAACATTGTCCATTTTTCAAGCAAGACAAGAAATTGTAGACTACCCCACAAGGTTTCATACATGTTATCTTTGATCAAAACCATAGAATATTCTTGAAAACCAAATTTTTCTTAGATATATTGAGAACATCTAAGACAACAAGAATATTATCACAACATCATTTCTGCTAGTGAATGGTTGAAAAAACTCTCTAGTTAAATATTTTTAACCTAAGTTAGAAATTACCAATTACTTTCATTGAAGTTATCTCAAGACGATCATTCATGAGTAATCATTAAACTATTGACACTTTAAATAATACTTATCATGTAAGGGAATCTGAAATTCTTGTTGTACCCTAATTTATTATTACTACATGTTATTCTCATAATCAAGGGACTATCCTAATAGGTTATTTCTTTATGAATTGGGCCTTGTTAATCGCTTATTTAAATTTGTTACCTTTTCATGTATTATAATTCTTTAATAATTTGTTCCTATAGTTCCTAAATTGTCTCCTATAGGTTATTCACTATGTTTCTATCGTATTACTTTAAATTGAAAATTTACTTTTAAGTTGTGATTCCAGTATCATTAGGTTTTTACTGCAATCAATATATGATTACTCTCTGAAAATATAAGAATTCTAAGATGGTACACTCTTTAATCATATATTTTGGGTCCCACTCTAGGTGTCCATAAAAAACTCATAATCAAAAGCAAACACAAAGGTAAGATTAAATACAAAAATTTTGATCATAGTATAGTGCATGGATGGTAACAAGGCTCATAAATGTCCCATAACACTTATAGGGAGTGTCAACAATAGGCACTAATATAGTTTCCAATTTACATTGAGATGAGGGCATAGAATGTTCACAAGGATTTAGAAATACTCCAATATTTGAATTTCATACACCGACATTTTATCTTTGAGGTCAGCCATAGCTTTTAATCCTATGTTTTATTCTTAATACTTACCACGGACTGTAATGTCCCCAAATGGGACCAACTCTGCCCTGGATGGATTTTAGGCACTTCCCTTGATAAAAAGAAACTTAGAAAAGATATCACAAAATATTATCACTGCAGATCTGATTGTTTTAGAGTGGAAAAGCGACTAGGGTTATTAGGGAAACCCACACAAAACAGTAATAAAATGGTTGTCTTTCCACTCTAGTATAATATGCAGATTTTATAGATTCCAAATCAGACCTTAGGCCGGTATAAGAGACTTGCAAAATCAATTTTGACTGCTGAAGTGAGTGCCCAGAAATGGCGACAAAAATTATTAAAGAAACCATGCAAATCAGCAACCAATGTTATCTAATATTATCCCAAACTGATTTCTGAATTTTTAGCAATCCTTTCCTTTCATGAGTAAGAATTAAAATAATGATTTTTTAGATGCCAAATAGACTGGAAGCTCCTTCAGAAATATGCAGATAAATATGTCTGAAAACAGCACTATAAAACCTTGCAAAAATTCTGAAAATAGTTTATTTTGATCCCCAAAAATCAGTACAATAGATGGCAATACCATTCAGACCTGGAATGTCTCCAAAAACAACTCAGAATGGCCAAAAGATGGGTTGCTCAACCTTAGAAAAATTAACAAACAGCTGCTGTAACCTTCCTTACAAAGCTCTGCTGCAAATCGTCAAAAAACACTGCTGGAAATAGTAAAAATCTGTGAAGACACAATGGATAACCCTAGATAGGAAATCCCCAAATACTCTAAGAGGGTTTTCGTCCTCTAGAAATAAATCCCAAGGGTTTTTCGTCCTTGGAATACTTCAGACAAAAGCTCAAGGCTTTAGCTTCAATTCAGAAATTATCAAATGAACATAGAATGCCTCTAAAGTAAATCGACTTCTCCTTTTAAGAGAAGAAGAGACCCAAAGGAAACCTTCTAAGCATACAATGATAATTTCTAAGCATATTCCACCCCACTTCCCCTATCTATACCAAGTCGCATTTTTCCATAGGGAAGATACAAAGGATAATATGGCCTTTTTCTTTCTAAGTTCCCTTTATCCCTCGTTAAGGCAAGTCGCCATTTCTCTTAGGAAGAATAAAAATATAGTTACTCTGTTAACACTAATATTTGCCCCTAAAGGCAAGTCGCGCTTGTCTATAGGGATTACAATTTTTTTATGAGTGTTTTTCTCTCTTTTCTATTTCCCACTTTATAATTTAAGTCAAATAAATTAATATAAGTGCTCTATTATTTTCTTTTTAGCACTTTATAATAATTTATTGTGACTTAAGTCAACCTTGTATTCACCCTTTAAACCGTCAAGTAGACAAAATAGGCTGAAGGTCTTCGATAATGTTATTCTAGAAAGATGGACATTTCACAAGGATTTAGAAATACTCCAATATTTGAATTTCATACACCAACATTTTATCTTTTAGGTCAACCGTAGCTTTTAATCCTACGTTTTATTCTTAATACTACCACGAACCATTCACAAGATATAGTGCCAGGTTGAACAACAGCTCAAATCTTTATTTTTGGTAGAGGTTCAATATCATATTGTTTGAATTGTCAATCCTAAGTTTTGCAGATAGTCTGTGGCATAATGATTCACTCCAAAATGCCAACATTTCGTTTATGAGTTTAATTTGTTTTGGAAAGGGAGAGTGTTTATATTTCCCTTCTTTTTGAGACTCGCTTATTTTGGTATTTATGTATTGGATTCGTGCTTGAAGAGCCCTCTTCTTTTCTTTCCATTTATTGTAAGTTAAATAACATTGATTTGTTTCCTGTAATCTTCCTTCTCAGTTATAAGGTGGTTACATATTTTCAAAGATTGTGCAATTTGAAAAAGCTTCATCAATTGTTTTAGGTTCACCATACCATACAATTTCTTTAATCTCATCATGTGAACCACTTATAAATTGTACTTACTTGGTCCTATACTGATATAAAGGGCACAAAATGGCTCAATAGTTCAAAGGATTGTTTATGCTCCTGCATTGTTCTCCATTTTTGTTTTAACTCAAAGAACTCCTTTTGTATTCCTTGAAGAAATTGTTGAAAAATATAGTTCTGTTGAAATAGTGTTTTAAATTCTTCCCATTTAACTTTGTTGGATTTCGATTTCTAAACTTTTTCGTATCTTGCGACCAAGTTAGTCAAGTATTCTTTAATCAATGTGTGGCAATTTGTGTCCTACCCCTTACCATTAATTCCATGTGGTGCAACATATTTCACTAAAGTAGATAACCATTGTTCAGAGTCTTACTTGGTTCCTAACTCGCCAGTATATTCAAGTAATTTTCTTTTCCTAGCTATTTCTTTTTATTTATAATATTAGAGTTAATGTAAAAATCAATAAATTGCTCCGCAGAGAAAGTGTCAATATTGTAAGGGTTTTTTTCTTTCTTACCATTCTTCTAACCAAATCTTTCTTCACCCTTATTTTTATTCTTAAGTGTATCTACTAATTGTTTTTTAATCTTTTCAATTTCATGAGAAGGGTTTAAAACTTCCCTTTCAAGATTTTAGTACCTCCTCACAAATTGGGTGTAGTCCATATCATTCTGAGACTCCATTTCCACACTATGTTGTAGTAGGTTTGTCTGTTCACACCAAGAGAGTACTATAAGAGAATTGAATTAAGCTTATTACCCTCATAGCTTTTTATATGGCTTTATTACTTCAGTATTGTTAAATATATGAATGTTTGATAATTATTTAATAGATTCCAGCATACTCATTATCAATGAACGCAATCACATGTTTAGGAAATAAGTTTTGATACCAAAATTGTTAAATCACTTTTCCCTCAAATTCTAGGATCAACATTTTGGGTCAATAATAATCGTTATTGGGACTTTAGCATGATATGAGCTTCAAAACATTAATGGAATGAGTTAACATTAGAGAATAAGTCAAATATGAAATTCGAAGTGTAAGTGCTTGACAACCGTTAAAGTTTAAAACCATTCATAGGTTTTAAGTCCCAATAGTTGCGCACAATTAGTCTTTATATATTTATATAGGAAGGTTTTCATATAAAGCGTGGACAGAGAGGTAGAGAGAGTGGTCGCGGTCTATATATATAAGTTTTTGAAGGTAAATTGCTCAATTGACAAGGAGGCGCATTGTATGTAATGAAATTACTTATATAGATCTGAATATCAACAACAATAGATCACCAAGAACGCCAAAATATAGAGAAATGATCATAATATATGCAAGTAGAATGACTTAGCCACTTCAATGGGGGAAACCTCCAAACCATACAATAAGACTCAAGTGCTCAATATGATGATCATATCCTACTCTCTAACTCCTATATATACCCTAATTATACTATCCAAAGCCCTAAGGCTGACCCACTAAGCATATGAAAGCATAAATAATTATGATATGACATGATAAGAGATTATGTTAGCCATAAGTCGGCTATCCATATCCTGATATATGAACTAGGGTTAAAGGCATAACATGCCCCTCCCCTTCAAAGTAAACATTGTACCCAATGTTGGTAATATCTGGATGCTTCTCCTCGATAATGCTTCATCATCCCATGTTTCATCTTCAATGTCCAAATTCTTCCATTTGATCATATACTCGGTGATGACCCATGTCCTCAACTTTCTTAGTGTGTGTATAGTAGGATTCCTTCTAGGTTCTAAGATGATACGTCCCTCTTCATCAAGATCTGGTAATACTGATTGAGAAGACACCTTCTATCCAATGACCTTCTTTAGGAAAGAAACATGGAAAATTGGATGTATTTTACTTGACTAAGGAAGCTCCAGTTTATATGCCACACTACAATTTTTTCAACACTTGATAAGGCCCATAGTATTTGGGTGAAAATTTGTTATTTTTTCTGATTGTTTAAAGATAGTTTCTTATATGGATGCAATCACACAAAAACCAAGTCTCCAACTTCAAAGCTTCATTCACTACAGTGTTGATCAACTTGTTTCTTCATGCAGTTTTGTGCCATGACCAAGTTATCTTTTAGGCTAGAGAGAACCTCTTGTTGGTGGTTGAATGTGATCTTAAACTACTCTTACTTTAGGTTGGACCCTTAAATTGGAAGTGAGGGATGGTGGATGGTAACCGTATAATGCCAGGAATGGGGAAATTTTGGATGAAGTGTGAAATGAAGTGTTATACCACCATTCTGCAAGTGGTAGCCACTTAACCCATCTCTCTTGCTTATCTGAAGTAAAGCATCATAGATACCCCTCCAAAAATTTGTTTACTACCTCAGTTTGTCCATCAGTTTGGGGATGATATGATGAACTATGATCCAATTGAGTACCCAAACATGAGAATAAATCAGTCCAAAAATTGCTAGTAAATATAGGATCACAATCACTGACTATAATCTTGGGTGTTCCATGTAGATTTTGAATTGTATCCATAAAAGATATGACAACTGTACTCACTGCTATAAATGGATGTGGAAAAGCACAAAAATGAGCATACTTGGTGATTCTATCCACAACCACCATAATTACACTTTTCCCTTATGACTTTGGCAATCTTGTGATGAAATCCATGGAAACCTCTTTCCCACCACTCACTAGGAATAGATAATGGCTGCAAAAGTCCTATAGACTTAATAGTTTCACCCTTGTTATACTACACACCAAGCATTCGAGCCACAAATTTCTTGTACATCTTCTTTCAACCCTTCCCAGAAGAAATCTTACCTAACTATGTGATAAGTTTTTAGGAATCCAGAATGGCCACCCACTAGAGAAGTATGTAGCTCTGAGAGAACCTGATTTTTAAGGGTAGAGTTTTTGCATAAGTACAATTGGTCCTTATATCACAATGCATCCCCCTTCCACACAATTTTTTGTGAAGTTCTTGGATCCTGTTGGATATTTTGAATGAGATTTTGGGTTTTTGTGTCATTCTACCATTCCGATCTTACATGATCTACCCAATCTTCTTGTAGTATGGACATGATAATTTAATAATGCCTCTATGGACTCATCTCTCCTGGATAGTGCATCAGCTACCACATTTTATTTTCCTTTTTTGTAAATGATCTCAAATTCATATCCCAACATCTTAATGACCCATTTTTATTTTTCTTTAGATGAGATTCTTTTCTCTAAGAAGTATTTCAAGTTTTCATGATCTTGTCTTTACCTTGAAGTGACAGACCCAGGAGATATGGTCTCCACTGTTTGATTGGATGAAGAATAACCATCATTTCCTTCTCATAAGTTGGTTTTGAGAGGTTCTTACCTTTGATTTGACAAATCTCAAATGAAATGGGATAATCCTCTTACATAAGTACTGTGCCTATGCCACACCCTAAAGCATCACATTCAATAATGAAGGTTTTGGAGAAGTTTGGGGTAGCCAAAACAAGAGTGCGTACACATGGATTCTTCAGCGATTCAAATGCCTGGGTTTCTACCTCATTCCAATGAAAAGAGTCTTTCTTCAATAAGGATGTGAGTGGTGCTGTAATTCTACCATAATTCTTCACAAACCTGTGATAATAACCCATGTAATCCCTAAGAATCCCCTGAGGTTTTTGAGGGTTTTAGGAACTAGCCAATCCACCATAGCCTTGGATCTTATGAGGATCCACTTTTACACCTTCATAAGACACGATATGACCCAAGTATTATACCTCTCTTACCCCAAAAGAACATTTGGAAGGCTTGACATAAAGGTGTTGTTGTTTAAGAGTGTCCAATACTTTATTGACATGTTGTAAATGTTCCTCCCAAGTCTTTTTGTAGATTAATATATCATCAAAGAATACCAAGATAAAATTATGTACAAAATAACTGAAATATTGAATTCATTACATTTTAGAAAGTAGTTGGTACATTTGTAAGGCCAAATGACATTACAAGAAATTCATACTATCCCTTGCGTGTGTCCTAAATGTTGTTTTATGAATATATTCATCACAAATTCTTATTTGATGGTATACTAATCAAATATCTATTGTTGTCATAATAAACAACACCTATGTAATTCATCTAATAAATCTTGAATTGACAATAATATGATAATTATATTCCATTGTTTATTTGTTGAGATCTATATAGTCTAGACATGCATGTGTGAACCTCCATCCTTATTTCTTGATGATCACCATTGATAGAAGAGTAAGAACTTTGAATATGGAGACTAATACCTACTTCTAACATATCATATAGGTCATATTCTTAATGTAACTCTTATGGAGATCAAGGATATCTATAAGGTCAGAATGTTCGGGTTTTTGGCATCATGGTAATAGATAAATAACATGATCTTGATATCTTTTAGGTGGTTAACCCTTTCGGCATATCCCCAAAACACAATTGAATGCCCATTAATAATGTCTTATAGATATAATGGTATAGGGATATTTTTATGGTTATAGCTTCTATTGAGAATAATTGTGCCACAAACCCATCTGCACCCTTCCTAAGCATTTTTTGCATTTGATGAGAACTTACCAACTGTGGATACTTTAGCCTTCATTCCACGTAGCTCATAAGTCCTTCCTTCTTAATGGAACTGCATGAAAAAATCCTAGGAAGTTCATCTCCACCATTCCCAAAGTAGTAAGCCATTAGACCCCCCAACACAATGTCTTCTCCTCCAATTGAAATGGCATACATGGGGCCCTCTAGCACAGATAATATCCCATAGATAGCTTAATATTATGGCATTTTCCTGAAAAATGTAAATTTACCTCTATCTACAAACCATGACCTTAAAATTCTCAGTGTTAGATAAACAAAATAATGTTTAATGCATATGGCCAACTTATGATTAATGAAGTTATGAGTAACTTCATGAGTCAATTAATATTGTCACCCTTTACTTCTTCATGAACCCAACAACCTTGAGTTTTTGTGGGGTGTTAATTCTTGAAATGACATGGCAAGAGATAGTTAGTTGATATTATTCAACCTTGATCTCAGGAACCTCTTCCTCTGCATCAATGTTCTTCCTCCTCATCTTGTTCCTCATTAGGATCCCTCAGTGTAGAATAAATTCTTCTCAATGACATTTATGTCCTTTTCTCCACTTGTTGTCACAAGTTGTAACATAGACCTTTTACTTGTTTCTCTTCAGATTTTTTGAGGAGTAAATCATTTTAGGTTATTGGGAAAATATGGTGTTATATTTGTGTCACGTTCCTTATGATTCGATAGGGAAGATCCTTCACTTTACCATATCTCTTTCCTCCACATGTTGAGAAATGATCATGGATTTTTATATCAACCCTAGATTAAGAAGGTGAACATCATGTTGGATGTTATCCTTGAGTCCACCCAAGAAGAGATCATTTAGATGATCATGTGAGATGTCATTCACTCATAAGGATAGATTTTAGAACTGTTGGATATAATCCTTTATTGAAACTTTTCTGTCGTAGCTTGGCATATCTGGCTAAAATAGTTCTTTGTAACACTATTACTATAGTGTGTTTGGAGCTCATCAGTGAACATAGATCAGGTATCAAAGAGACCCTTATTTTTATTTTTCTCACACATCCATCTATACCAAATGAAGTTATTCTAGGTTCTAGGTACAAATATGTCATTACCAACCTTCTTTCTATTTGGGACTTGATGTGAATCAAATAAATTCATCCATTTGGTTGATCCAAGTGATCATAATCATTCCTATTAAAACTTGAACACATCTCCACTTTTAGAATAATGTTACACCATTGGTTAGAAGATCCACTAGTTTGTGTAGAGGGTCCCCCTAATTGGTTGTTCTGATTTGGAGTGTGTGTGTGAATTTATAAAAGATCCCATATGAATGGAATGGTAAATCATGCTATTATTAATTCTTGAAAGAACAAGGATCATCTCCTTCCTCATTGATTCAAACCCCATATTCATTTCACCCTTAAGGCTACCCTCCAGTAGAAGAATCTCGTTGTTGAGGTCAACCTTACCATAATATTAACTCTTTCCTGAAGTTTATTAACTACCTCTAATACTCCATAACTTAAAGATTCCAAATCCCTTTCTTCATTATTTGGAGCCATTCCTAGAGTTGTTTGACCCTTCCCTTGGCCTCGAGTTGATATTTCGGTCATGATGTAGGGTTTGGGTCTCGGGATACAAGGATTAGGGTAGAAATTTAGGGTTTGGGATTTCGTAACTTTATTGGCTGAATAGAGGGAAACATAGAGAACATACCCTTAATTTTTGGCAAGTTTTCCGAAAATATAAGAAACTTGAAAAAAATCCCAAAATTGCAGCCTAGGTAGCGAATTTATGAAAAACCCTAAAAATGATGTAACTTTTGCAAAATAAGTCAAAAAATCTTGAGATTTGGAGAGGATCTTGACTGATTTCGCGACACCAGGAAAAAATTGCAAAAAAAATCACTACAATTTTCGAGATATAGTTGAATCTTTAAATTTATTCCAAGTGAGTTTTCAAAGTTTTTCTTGATGCCCTTCCACAAATCATTATTCAACATTTAATAGGTCTCTCTTGGGTAATTGACAACCAACACACCCATTCATAACTACATAGTTATTAAACTCTCATTTCATTAGGTCTACTAAATATTTCACTCCCTTTCAACAAGGATCATTAAATTGTACTCCCTTAATAAGGGTCATAACATAATACTCCCTTTAATAAGGGTCAACTTGATCACACTCCCTTTTAACAACGATCTTTGATTATTTATCTTCTCCCAAATTATTTCATGGGGATCTATAATTGCTCAAGCTATTCCTAGGAAAAAATCACCAACACAAACCTTTCACAATATTCTATGCTTGCTTAATATTTCGCGTCCATAACTATACTTATATGTGCAATGAAAATTATGGAAATCATGTTAAAATTGATACATACTCCAGCTACAGAAAAAAAAAGGAAGTTGAAAAGAACGTGCAAGGAGTACAACATCAAATATGCAAGAATTGTGCCATGTTTACCCTAAAAAAACCCACAAAGAAAATGATAAAATTGTTTACCTAGGGAAAGCTTTCTCAAAGCCATAGAAAGCATTCCTGAGCTGGAAAACATGGATTTCCTCACAAAAGACTTCAAATCCTTTTGGTTACCTGATGTAGATCTCTTCCTCAATTTTTCCATTGAGGAATGCAAATTTTAACATCCATCTGATGCAAAGTCTCTTTATAGAGAAACTACACCATCAAGTACATCAATCACAGATTACAGCATATAAAAATATGATAGTAGTCAATACTTCATTCATAGGTAGTGCTCAATACAAGATGCTCAGTGCAGGGCGTCCCTGGTAATTAGCTCCCTTACCTTGGCATCCATCATTCTATTTATGAGACAAATGACTTAATGGTTGTCAATTGACACAACTGTCAGCTACCGAACGTAGCCAATGAGTCATTATCACTACGTAACGTCGACAATACAACCATTTACCACATAACAATGTCAGCTACAAAAATATGTAATTACATCGATAACCATGACAAAACTAAAATGAAGGTCCACACTACCTCCCCTTCAACCAAGTTAGGTCCCTCTCTGAGACAATTCATAGATAACATTATAAAAATTTAGAATGAAAAGGGAAGACAAGACACATTCCGAGCAGAATTGTTGCTAATGTGGAGATTGTTGAAGCTTGAATTATTGAATGTGTTGAAAACTACATGATTTACACTCTTCATGATTTACATTCATCTAAACTTTTCCTAGTTTTCCTGAACTGGAAGAGCTTCTTGTTCAGGATAGACAGGGGCAAGTTCAATCTTCGGGAATCACCCCTCGACTTCAATTTCAAGTCTGATAGTATAACCACCTTTGGGACTTGGTCTCTGAAGCTCCTCCCAATACCGAGCAACGTAAACTAGTTGATGATTGTATCTAGCGATACCGAACTTGTCATTTAAGGTTAGAGTCTCCAAGGAATACTCCAGGTGAACGTCGTTGTTCTCCACTTAGCCATATAGAAGCCTCACAATAGGTTCCCTGTTCCAGAGAACGGGGCCAAGTGGAGGAGAAACTCTTCCAACACCGAGCTTGACAAGAACGCGTTGCCCTACACAGTTGTGCCCTGACAAGAAGGCATTGCCCTACACAACTGTGCATTTTATTGGCCATAAGGCATTTGGGGTGGCCGTACAGCAACAGACTGTACGATAACAATGATGGTGGTTGGTTATACAGTGTCAGTAGCAACACTAAGAACATAGGATTGTACTCCAAGCTGAGGCTCTAACTTGTGTGTTCTGCTTCCTAGTGCCAATAAATTTATCCAATGTCAACAATTCTTCAAGATCTCTTCATTTTACCAACCAGGTTAACGACATATACCTGCAATTTTCCACTCAAACCAAAGGCTTTATATCAATATAATTTATAATTGCCATAGTTATCTAAGTCTCAGGGCCAACGGAACAGGGTTTCCAAGACAGCAATAGAAATCTGAAATTTTGGGGACGTCCGGGAACAGCTACAAAAATAATACATTTACAAATTCATATTTATTTATTTATTTATTTACTTTATTTAATGAAAATCAGGGATTTAAATTGTATTTAATGTATTTTAGGTACTTTCAAGATTAGAATTCAATGTTTTTGGTAAAAATAATACCTTTTCAAAATTAAAACATCATAAAACTTTTTTTATTTAATTTTAAAAAATAAATGTCCACTAAGTCCCCAAGTCCTCAAAACATTTAGGACATCCTGGATATCACCAAAATCTAGAGGATGCGTCCTCATATAACACTGATAATTGCTCACGATATTCCTGAGAAAAATCACCAACACAAACCTTTCACAATATGCCAACCTATGCTTATTGTTGCATGTCCAAAACTATGCTTATATGTGGAATGGAAACTGCTGAAATCATTTTACAATTGATGCATGCTCTAGCTACATAAAAAATGGAAGTTGAAAAGATCATGCAAGAAATAGAAGTACAACATCCAAGAATGGTGACATGCTAACCCTAGAAAAACCCATGAAGGAAACATTTAAATTGTTAACCTGAGGAGCTTGCTTAATGCCATTGACAACATTTCTGAGTTGGAAAACGTAGACTTCCTCACCAAAGACTCCAAATCCTTGTGGTTGTTTAATGAAGATGTCTTCCTCAAATTTTCCATTGAGGAATGCAATCATAACATCCATCTCATGTAGACTCTCTTTATTGAGAAACTACACTACCAAGGACATCAATCGCGGAAGAATATGCATAGAAGAATATGATAGTAGTCAATGCTTCATTCATAGGTACTGCTCAAGACTACCTATTTGGTACAAGGAGTCCCTGGTAATCGGCTCCCTTACCATGACATACATCATTATATTGATGAGAAGAATGCCTTGATGGTTGTCAGTTGACACAGCCATCAACAATCGAATGTAGACAAAAAGAGTCATTACCACTACCTAACGTTGCCGATACAACCACTAACCATATAACATACTAGCTACTAAAACATGTAAGTTGATAACCATGACAATACTAATATGATGGTCTATATTATCCCCCACCTTAAACAAGTCGAGGAGTCCCTCCCGACACAATTCATAGATAGTGTGATAACAATTGGAATGAAAAGGGAAGATAAGAGCAATCTAGGTGTTGTTGTTGATGTAGAGTTGGTTGTAACTACAAATATTGGATGAGTTGAACAATTTGGATGATTTACCCTCTTCAAAATTTACAATTGAAAAATATGGAGGACCGTGGCTAAAGCAACAGCCCCGAATTATTCTTTTATTGTATGGTGTTTGGGGTGGTCTTGTGGTTGGGCATACATGTAGTCGAAAGGTTCGGCGTACATTTGGTAAAACGGTAAGTGAGATTCCCTTTCAATTGTATCATACATAACATGAGAAAAAATAGAATGAATAGGAAAGACCAAAGATATTTCGGGTACGGTTCATGCTGAATGTAGCAGTAGGTTGTTGCTGATGTAGAGTTGTTATATATGGAATTGTTGGATGTGTTGAACAATTTGCATGATTTACACTTCATGATTTACATTCGTTTAGACTGAACATGCGGAATGGGGGAGGTAACTTCCTGAAGGCTCATGGATGGAGCAACGCCCCCCAAAAAAATTGGTCTTACGATGTTTGGGTGTGGTCCTCGACTAGGAGTACATGTGGTCATGCGGTTGGTAGTATGACTCGTACGATCGGCAGCAACTTATCATACAATAGAACCAACGTCAGGTGGTCATATGGTAGGAGATGAATGGGAACATACGGGTGTGTACCCATCAGCCATACTCCTTGCTTGAATGGTCAATCGACACAACAGATCTAAGCAGATTATTCATTGGTAAAAGCAGGTCGCACAATTGCAAAGGAGGTCCTATTATAATTACTGCAAGATTTCCTTATGGCCATATGACCCTGTTGTTTACTAGTTGCACGACCATTTGTACGACTTTGTTGCTCACCCTTCCTTGTTGCGATCACCCTTGGTTGACGACCCTATTCATTTCCCTAGCCCTTGGTCGCACAACCCTCTCACTTTTCCTCTCCTTTAGTCATATGATCCTTTTAATGCTTTCCTTCGGACATATGGTATTGCATACTAGTTGTGTGGTTTTACCATTTGTTGGTCATATGGTTTGACTATCTTTGCTGGTCATGTGGTCATTTACCGTCATTTTCTTAAGTATTCATTATGCAATGAATTATAAATCGCCTACCCAAAATATTTAAATTATTTCAGCTTTATTTCCCATTGACCATTATTTTCTAATAAAAGTTCCTTGGATTTAAAATTCATGCATCGCCAGTATAGATCATGGCAACACTTCCTCTACCTCAAACTGCCTCCTTCGGCCAATGTGCCATGACCCTTCGTCCATTCAAACCAAGTATACTCGTATCCGTCAGTTCTTCAAAAATATGGCATGCTTCAAGAGATCATACCTTACCTTCTATTAAAATTTTATCCTTAAACCCCACTTTCATGCTCATTGAAGTTGCCTCTTTGGACTACATGTCAACTATACATTCAAACTAGTTGGCCAACATATTGGTAAACTGATTGTTTGGAAGGGCTTAGCATCATTGACATCTACTTCTAGCAATTTCGTTGTCATGCTCATCATTCTTTAATCTCCATAATTTGAACATTGTTGCAATTTGGCCAGAACATTTCATATTCTTCCATCTACCAATGGACCAAACCGTTGAGGGAGTTCGCCTCATCTTTGAAGCATAGTGACATTTGGTTCTAGCAATTTTGTTGCCAACCTTGGCCACCTTTAATCTCCATAATCTCGCCGCTTCTACAATCTAGCTAGAACACTCCATAGCTAAGTTGCACAAAACGTCAAAATGCATACTAGTTTTCAAAACAGGAACGCTTGGAAACGGGAACCCCCAAAATGGGTACGTCGAGGATAACACAAAATATAGTATATAAATAATACAATATATATAAAAAAAAATTAAATAACAATTGTCATGCAAGAAAATAAGTAATGATACACATAAATGACACTTTAGAAGGAAACTCGTGCCTCTATTAACTCCCAAAAATGATTTTATGATGCAAAAATCAAAAATAGCCTTTAAAGATGAGGCCATACATCCAAAATCAGCCTTTCTATGACTTATGAGGGTATATGTACTGGAATAAAACATGAACTAAAGACAAATACAATTACATATACATCTCATCTTCATCGTCATCAAGAAAAATAGAACAAGATGCTTGTGCAGCAAGCAAAGTGTGGATTGGAAGAAGAGGTAGCTCCATTTCCACTTGCATCACCGCCAATATCAAGAGCAGTAATAGAGTTCCAAGTCTAGGCAATTTTGGATCCAGAGTTACTAGAACGCTGCTAGGTAGGTGTTTCCTACAACAAAGCTCCATAGTCTTCCATCTCCCAATGGAACTGACCATTGAGAGTCATTTTTGTAGCACAACTATAACCCCAAGACCCCTTAATCGTTCAACTCCATTGTATCTTGATTCTCATCTACCAAGTGTTCGTCTTTGGAGTCTAAATACGATGATTCTAATGAAGTTGTTGCCTCACTATCTACTTGACACTTCAAATCTATGACATACTTCCACCCTTTGTTTTCAATGGAGAAGAGTTTTTTTTTCCTATTATGTTCAAATTTGGCTCTGCTATCAACTAGCCTAGACCCAATAGTGCAATGAGTTTTTTTTCAATGAGATTACTACAAAAATCAACAAAAAGGGTTTGGGTTCCATTAAATAACTTTTGTCCCATCGGGACACCATATACCTTAATGCCATCTTGATCTACTCCCACCAATTGGAATGTCAGAGGCCACGTAGTTGGCTTCCCAAGATTGTTCTAAGTCTTTGTAAGAATATTCATGCAAGAACTCATGTTGACAATAGTATTTGTCAAAATCCGCTTGATTTCCATATGCACGAGTATCGATGGTCAGGCTAGATTCATCAATAGTAGCATTGGATCAATCACTTGGTCATATCACAATGGGAGCTCGATCATGGGTTCATCTTTTTTTTATTCTCCACATCAACCGATGCTATACCATTTGACATTAGGTGCACCGTTGTAGACTCCGTGCAAGAGCTAAAGCCGTGTATGCAATTATAGCATTCTTGAGTTCTAGAATGCT
Source organism: Taxus chinensis (assembly GCA_019776745.2). Taxonomy (NCBI): domain Eukaryota; kingdom Viridiplantae; phylum Streptophyta; class Pinopsida; order Cupressales; family Taxaceae; genus Taxus; species Taxus chinensis. Next base: position 656,601,503 of record CM034154.1, read on the forward strand.
TTGCAATAAGTTCGCTATCTTCACAAGTATATTGGTTTGCAACACTTTCTTGCAATAGCTTTGTCAGACTCAAGTTTGTTCATCATTGAACATGTATGTTCATGCAACTAGCATCGTTCTTCGACCATTACCTTCTCAACTTCCACCCTTACTTCGGCCAGCCCACCCTCCTCTGTACATGGGTCAAGATAATTAGCTTTCTTCACTTGTGCTCTAGTAATTACCATAACCTCCTTGCCCTTGGCTTCGTCAATCATATTGGCATTGCCTTGCTTTTGACAAACAAATAAATTCACCCAGAAGAATTAATTCTATTCAATCAACGAAGAGGTTCTTATCCATGTTGGTACTCCTGATAATGAGTCAACCCTCATCTCTCCAACTAACATTCACATACACCATAAACACTCGCCTATTATTAATCTCTAGGTGAGTTTGTTACTACAGATCACATACACAGACACTCTAATATGACAGTATACTAGGACTAATATAACCAAGATCAATACATGACACTATGAAGTACTAACCTAGATATTTCCAACATTCCCCCGTAGTACAGACATAGATCAAATGGAAAGGAACAGTAACGCACAAGAACAGGGACATGCTCTTCTTTGAGACGAACAATAGATAAGAGCATATCACCAATTCAATAGGGGTAGTATGAACTAGCATCTACATTGACTTTAACAAATTACAAATGTAGTGGGAAAGGCCTCACTACTTTGATCAAGGATAAGAACACACATGTTATATAAGAACTTAAAGACAAATGTGGCTAGGGACAAACACACTATCCAATCTCTAGAACTGTGAAAGACATACAATTGTTCACAACACGATCAGTCTCATTGGGCCTAAATGGCCTATACAACATTAAATGAATAGGGACATACTCTTTATTCAGCACAAGTGTGACATGGGCCTCCACTCTCTTATGCTTTACTCCTCAGGTTGGTTGAGCCTCACCGAGCATGTACATATCAACTAATGCAATCATGGTTAGGGGTCTCAATGAAGAGATGTCTTATACCATGCAACCTACCAAAACATACTCATGCAACGTAATTAATAGGATGGAAAACTATTTACTTCACCAAAAGAGAGATTAAACGCACAAACTCCCATACTCTACCAAGTTTGGCTTTCAATAATCAACACCCACACACATACACATTCTACAAGCTTAGAACACCTTACACTACGATGTAACCCCAGGTCTTCTCAAGGAAGTGATTCAACCCTATAGTCCCACCCCAAACCTATGCACTGATTTGTACTTGCCACACTCTACACATTTTCCTCTCAAGATTTATAAAAATGCCCTATCATAAATGTAGGGGTGTATTTATATAACCACATGTTCCAGCTACTTACACTGTTGGTGTCAACTACATCTTACTCATACAAATAATAAATGCATTACAAATATCAAATGAAGAATAACGCCCAAAAGACCCATAACATAAAAAAATTCGATGAAACACAAGTCGGCCTGACAACCACAATATCAAATTAGGCAAGTCGTCAACAACTTCCGTTTATTATCTCTATGTGCCAATAATTGATCCCGTCATTTGCGCTCCCTTAATAACATGTGTGCTCTTGTGCAAGAAACCCACGCACAACATTTTCAAGTCATTCTCCTATGCAAAAGTTCTAACGACCATGCAGCTTCATGTATATGTGTGTGCCACCAAGAAAATTCTTTCCTCCTAATGCAGGCCTCTGAAAGTGAAAGGTCTGTTACCATGCATACATTTGAAGAATTTTGGCTCGCACTAAATTTCAAGTTGCATGTGCAATGTTTTGACCTTGCACCTGTCATCACCAATCCGGCACTATGATAATTCTTCACCGGGAACTCCTCGTGCTATGATTATTTACTAATGCACAGCCTTTAGTTTGGTGGATGTAATCTGGAAACAAAACAACATAACACAAGAATACCATCGACTATGATAAGACAGAATGATGACAAATCTGAAATATCAAAGTAAATTATAATATTAACATGAAATTGTTATAATTTCACCCATGAGGTACTTCAAGTGTTATTGACTTCACTTGCCTTTCACCAAGACTATGGGAGAAACTTTACAATTACACCTCTTAATGGCTTCTTCAACACACCTTTAAACTGATGGCTTCCTTTGCACACTTCCTACAATATTTCTCACTACTTCCTTCTATGCTAAATGAGGGGGGTTGGCCTCTCTATTTATAGAACTTCCAAGCTTATCCATCTTATCTCTAAGATAGGATAAGAAATCCACTCTGACGAATCATATTCCATACCTTAACTCTTATCTGTACATGTAAGCTTATCTTTTAAGATACGATAAACCTTATCATTTTACATGGGTTCCACATTTTTAGACTTTTTACAAATAAAATACACAAAATATTTATGACCTCACTCCTTGTCCTTATTACCAATATAATATTTCTAATTCCTAATCATGTAGACCCTACTTCTCTAGTTACCTAAACTTTGACATTTTAACATTACCGGACCACTTACGACAAATATTTACTTTTTACAACATTCCTATTGTACTTTGATTGTTACCGTACTCCACATTATTGGCTGGCACCGTACTGATGGCGCCGTTATCTTCTATCAGATGCTACTACTAATTATACTTAACAACATCCTATTCCTAATACATACATTAATGAAATAGAAATTATGGAGGAAAATTTTAGTGTCGACATCTTCCCCCTTCCTAGCTTCTACTCCGTCCTCGGAGTAGACTATTCTGGTGCTTGGAAAATCTTCAACTTGTCGTGATTGACCCATTTCGTAATGGGAGTGCCATCCAATTCCTCTAGTCGGTACGTACCATCTTCATGCACAGCTGCTATTTTGTAGGGCCCCATCCATTTTGGAAGAAATTTTCTCTGTCTTCTTTTTTTGTATCTGGAATCATATACTAGAGCCAAGTCATTCACATGAAATGGAGACCAACGGATCTTTTGATCAAAGTATTCATTTTGCTTCATTTTCTTCTTATATCTTGTATCCTTTGCTATTTCTCTCATTTCCTCTAACAAATGAAGATGTACCAACCTTTCTTTTACTGAATCACTTTCATCCATTCTTTCATTTTCCATTACTCTGACTGTGGGAATATCAAACTCAATAGGAAGAACTGAATCAATGCCATAAGCCAACTGAAATGGGGAGTATCCTGTTGCAGATTTTGATGTTGCCCTATATGCCCACAATGCTGCATGAATCCTCTTATCCCATTTATGTACCTGCAAGGCTGCATCTTTTACTAGAATTTGACACAACACAAAATTTGTTCGTTCCACCTGTCCATTTGTGCTTGGTTTGTATGTTGTTGCCTTCCTGTGCTTAATAGGAAACTTATTGACTAGGGCTTCTAACACCTCATTAATGAAGTGGCTTTCTTGATCTGTTACAATTTCTAATGGACAACCAAATCTGGTGATAATGCGTTCATATATGAACCTAGCCACTTCATCCATGGAAGCTGTTTTTTAATGGCCTAGCTTTAACCCACTTGGTTAAATAATCTGTGGTAACTACAATATACTTATTTTGGCGTGAGGTAGTTGGAAGTGGGCCTAAAATGTCTATTCCCCACTTTTCAAAGGGACCAAGTGGAAGAATTGGACATAATGGAGCTGATGAAGTTTTACGGTTACCATGTGTTTAACAAATATCACATGTCTTACAATAATTATAACAATCTTTAAAAATAGTGGGCCAGTGATAACCTGCATCCAAGATCCTTCTTGCTATAAGTTGTCCAGAGAAGTTCCCTCCACATGTACCATTGTGGAATTCTTCTAGCAGCTCCTTCTCTTGATCACGTCCAACTGCCCTCTTGTACTGTCCATCAGGTCCTATTCGAAATAATACTCCATGCAGAATAGAATATGGACGACTGAGCTTGAGTAATCTTTTTCTTAGTCTTTGCATTGGCACCATCAAGAAACTTGAATTCATTCAGATGATTCCAAATATCTATGTACTCACTAGGGATTGTGTCAAGGGATAACAAGGTTGCATTGGGGAAATCATCATCATCACAAGATAATCCTAAACCATCATAGGCTCGAGAGAGTGCATCTGCATTGACATGCTTCTTTTCTGGCCTATCTATGATATCAAATTCAAATTCTTGTAGCAAAATTATCCATTTTGTTATCCTCCCTAATGGGTTAGGCTTATTTACAATATATTTTAGAGTCTAATGATCTGTTACAACTAGAAATTTTTGCCCTAGCAAGTAATTCCTAAACTTATTTACAGCAAAAATGATAGCCAGAGTCTCTTTTTCAGTTACAGTATAATTTACCTCAGCACTACTCATTTATCTGCTCCCAAAGTAAACTAGATGTTCATTCCCATTTTCATCCTTTTGGCTCAGAGTACTTCCTAGTGCTGCATCTGAGGCATTAGTGTACACAATGAATGGTTTGCTCCAATCCGGATTCTTTAGAACAGGTGAAGACACCAGGGCTTCCTTCAGTTGTTCAAAAGTTTCATGCGCTTTATTTCCTGGTTCATAAGTAACATCCTTCTTCAAAAACTGGGTTAATGGCTGTGCAATATTTGAGAAATTCTTAATGAACTTTCTATAGTACCCCACATGGCCTAAAAATGATCTCAACTTACTTCTATTCATAGGAAATAGTAACTCTTTGATTTTTGAAACTTTATCAAGATCAATACCAATACCATCTCTGGATACAACATGCCCTAACAAAACGCCTTTAGAATATTCAAAGACACACTTTGTAAGGTTTAGTGAGGCTTGTGCTTCATCTAACTTTTGAAATGTTGTCTCCATTTGGTGTAGGTGGTCCAACTTGCTCCCATAGATGCAAAAATCGTCCAGAAATACTCTGATGAAGGTCCTAATGTAGGGTTCGAACACCCTATTCATCAAACGCTAGAATGTTGCTAGAGCATTACACAACCCAAAAGGCATGACTCTATAAGCAAACATTCCCCAAGGAGTGGTGAACGTGGTTTTCAGCTGATCTTTCTCTACTATACGAACTTGGTTGTAGCCGCTATATCCATCAGCAAAACTATAACACTCATGGACAGCTACTTCGTCCAAGATTTGATCTGAAAATGGAAGAGGGTAATGATCTTTCTTTGTTGCCTTATTGAGCTTCCTGTAATCAACACAAATGTGTAGCTTCCCATTCTTTTTTATTGAGATCACAATGGGAGAAACCCATTCTGAATTCTCCACAGCAAATATGAATCCTGCATCAAGCAACTTATCTATTTCTTTTTTTACAGTCTTGGAAAAATTAGGATTCATTCTATATGACATTTGTTTTATGGGCTTAGCACCATCTACTAGCTCAATAGAATGTTCTACCCAACTTACTTGACGGAGTTCCTTGTAATCAAAAATGAATAGGTGTATGTACCTTCGAAAGAGCTGGAGGTAGGATTCCTTCTCACTCTCCATCACAGCATCACCAATCTTTATTTGTTGGAGACGATCATCAACTTCTTCTTCAGATAATTTTATGGGGTCATGAGTTGGTGTGACTGGAAGGATATCAATGACTGAAACATCCACTTCATTTTCTTCATCTTTAGTGTCCACTTCACTGGTACCAGAGTAATCAGAGGATGTCCAATCATCAGTTTCATCACTTGAATCCACAGGTTCTGCCTTATGATGCCGAGGGATTACATTTATCCTCACCCTCTCTCTACCACGTCCAAGTGTCATGAAAGCCTTCATTCCAGTAGTTTCTTGCATGAACTCTCCTTAGCCATGGTCTTCCCAGTAACATTGGGTACGCAACAGTACCATTTTTCATCACCTGAAAGTCTACCACACATACAACACCCATAACAGATATTGCCACATTTGAAACTACACCTTCTGGTTTAGTTTTTCCTTTATTCAATGACATTAACATAAGTGTTGAAGGGCGATCAATTTTTAAACCCAACATGTTCATTACAAACTCAGTCATTACATTAACTGCAGCACCTCTATCAACTAAGACATCATGAATTGGAATACCATTACATAATACCTCAGCTTGTGGAGCATAGGGATCTGCCTCTGCCTCTAAAACAGGGACCTCAACCTCCTTCCTTCGTCGAGCATTGAGTCCACTTCACAACTCTCGCCTCTTCTCAGAAGACATAGCCAAGAGTTGACCATATGTAATATTTGCAGGCCTTTTGGACAGATCTTCCAAGATGGAGTATAGTCCTTGCTCTTGTGAAATCAGAAAATTCTGCACACTCAACTTTCTTCTCCTATGTTTCTTACTAGTTTCTCCTTTCATCTTCTTAGGATCATTTCCATCTTGATTATCTTTTTTTTTCTTTTTTTTTGTTACAAACACATCTACTTCATTATTTCTGCTCTTATCTATTACATCAAAAGAATTCACAGGTGCTTTTCCTTTATCATTATCTCCTTTACCAGATGTAGAAGCTCTATCTGGACAATTATACTTATAATGACCCTTTTTATAACAACCATAACATACAACTTCATAAATATTTCTTTTTAGACCTCTATCTCCTCCCTGAGAACTAATTTCCTTTCCTTGAAGAAGATTAATAGTTAACTGACCCATCTTTTTGAGCAGATCTTCATACTCAGTAGATGTACTAGGAGAAATATTTGTGCTCACCGGGAGTGGTTGTGGATTCTGAACCAAAGGTGCTGGTGCAGGCTCTACTTTAGCAACAATTTCTTTGGGCTCCTCTTTCATGCTTTCTTCTTGCCTTATTGCAATCTCCTTTGCTTGTTCAATAGTAGCTGGGTGGTCATACTTCACTCGTTGTCTGATCTCTGGCTTCATCCCAAGAATGAAGTGTTTACAGAGGAGATTATCCAAGCCATTCATCAACCCATCCACTAATCCTTTCTTCCGGATCTGGGCATCGAGCTTCCTCCTTAGCTCTAGAACACGAGCATGATAATCCCTTATCTTCTCCTTCTCTCCTTGGGATAGCTCTGTGATATCGATCATGAGATCTACATATTTCTGTTGTTCACCAAATTCTTCAAGAAAACTTTCAGTTAATAAATCCCATGAATTTTTCACATTATCACCTAGTGTTTCAAACCACCTAAGTGCTGAACCATCCAAAAAGGTAGGAAAAAATTCAGTCCATTGTTCCCTTCTTATAAGGCCATTACAAATACAAGATCGTTTAAACTCTTGAATGAAATAAGAAGCATCTTCATTAGATTGAGCTGAAAAAATAAGAATCTTTCCCATTTTCAAAAGTAACCACCGTGAAATACCAACCCACAAGTACAATCAACAAGACTTATGTGCACAAATAATTGGAATCATTATACTAGAAAGTGACTTTACACCTTTCTACAGTAAAATAGAAATGACCACGGTAAACTATGGTAAAACTTGACTTACTGCGGTAAAAACTGACTTTACTGTGGTAAACACTATTCACGGTAAAAAGTGAAGTTACTGCGATAAATACTATTCATGGTAAAAAGTGACTTTACTGCGGTAAATAATATTCCCAGCAAAAATGACTTTACCATGGTAACTACTATTCATGACAAAAATGACTTTACCATGGTAACTACTATGCACAGTAAAAACAAGGTTACCCTCCAATTGATTTTTGACTAAGTGGGAATATCTCTCCAGAAAATCCACCAACGAGGAATGGTCCCGGCAACGGAACCAAAATGTCATCACCAATCCGGCACTATGATAATTCTTCACCGGGAACTCCTCGTGCTATGATTATTTACTAATGCACAGCCTTTAGTTTGGTGGATGTAATCTGGAAACAAAACAACATAACACAAGAATACCATCGACTATGATAAGACGGAACGATGACAAATCTGAAATATCAAAGTAAATTATAATATTAACATGAAATTGTTACAATCTCACCCATGAGGTACTTCAAGTGTTATTGACTTCACTTGCCTCCCACCAATACTATGGGAGAAACTTTACAATTACACCTCTTAATGATTTCTTCAACACACCTTTAAACTGATGGCTTCCTTCGCACACTTCCTACAATATTTCTCACTACTTCCTTCTATGCTAAATGAGGGGGGGTGGCCTCCCTATTTATAGAACTTCCAGGCTTATCCATCTTATCTCTAAGATAGGATAAAAAATCCACTCTGACGAATCATATTTCATACCTTAACTCTTATCTGTACATATAAGCTTATCTTTTAAGATAAGATAAACCTTATCATTTTACATGGGTTCCACATTTTTAGACTTTTTACAAATAAAATACACAAAATATTTATGACCTCACTCCTTGTCCTTATTACCAATATAATATTTCTAATTCCTAATCATGTAGACCCTACTTCTCTAATTACCCAAACTTTGACATTTTAACATTACCGGACCACTTACGACAAATATTTACTTTTTACAACATTCCTATTGTACTTTGACTGTTACCGTACTCCACATTATTGGCGGCGTCGTACTGACAGCGCCGTTATCTTCTATCGGACGCTACTACTAATTATACTTAACAACATCCTATTCCTAATACATATATTAATGAAATAGAAATTACGGAAGAAAATTTTAGTGTCGACACACCAAGTATACAAGTGTGGTGCCATGAGTTACAAGCCTTGCACCATCTCTGAAGACCATCAGTATAGTATATAAATAATGCAAGAGTGGCAGGACGATTATCTGTCCTTACAAGCTGCGAAAATTCCAGCAACTATCATATTACACTTCTTGCTTTGGGCCATGAAATACATGTTTACACCAACTTTTGAGAACTAATTTGTGGTCAAGAAAGGACTAAGGACCTCTCTAGAGAAATTTGCCAATGACGTACTAACAACAAATGCAAAACTCGAAATCTGCTCTATCTATTTTTGTTTGATGCAAGATTACACATGAAGCTAGGTGCTCACACACATAGGCTAAGTGGTAGAACCACCCTTTTCTTCTAGTGCGGCTTTGGCATCCCTATGCGCCAATGGGCACTTCCCGTCTTCCAATTGTTGGTCTCAATTAGGTATGAAATTGACCTCCACCTATACTACCTCTACTCATCCACACCCATGTCCTTCCTCTCCTCAAGTTGAACTCCTCTATTTGCATGGGATGTCTCTTTCTTTCTCCCTCTTGTGCAACATCTTTGTGCATCGTTTTCTCACTAGAAGGTCCACTACTCGTCCTCTTATGCACTCTCTTCTACGCTACATTCTCTCACACCATTGTTTCTCTTGCTCTTCGCTGCACGGCAAACTCATTTACCTTTGTGCATGTTGTCTTCGCTCATTGCAAGAACCGCTCTCTTCTGCACATGACAAGATGGCTTTGGTGCACACCCTCATCATCTTCCCTTAGTGACTTCAGAGTATAACTTTGTCCACCCTTTCGCGCACACACTATATTGGCTTTCCCATCAGATAGCATATCCCAATATAACTGCCACTGTCTCACCAACAAAACGTGGAATGCATCCATGGGTACGATGTCGCATAGAACTCTATCTATGATGACAACCTTCATCTCTACCTCACATTGCTTAGCATAATTCCACCATGTCCTTCTATCACCCAAGTCACTTAGTAAGGATCTAGATGCAATTTACATACCAATCCCAACTTCCTCACCATCTTTGTAGATGCCAAATTGTTTTTGCTTCCACTATCAACCACCACTACCACATTTGATTTTACACCTTGTCCAGATTATGTATCACCTTTGTCATAAATGTGACCTTCAAGACTATTCTCATTGTAAGTAATATCTTTCCTTGCTCAAGTTCCTCTGCATGCTCAATGACTTCTACAGAGTTTGCATCTGCTTGCACAAACTTTTATGTGATTGCTGTCACCTGAAGTTGCACCCTGCTGGAACTAGGTTCAGCACCTTAGTGAAACATGGGATGATCTCTCAATGTGGAACTAGACTATATAAGATCACCCTCCAAAGAAGGCCGGCCTCCTCTACCTATCTAACCTAGAGCTAACACTACCTAAGAAGAAATCACAACTAATTAAACCTAATCTAAGCATCCAAGGTACTGGGGTTAGAGAGAATGTAAGAAATGGAACCTAAGCTAAGGAATGAGGTGATAGCACCTGAAATAAGGGGATCACTCTTCATGAGGGGAAGAACTAAAGGAAACACATAGAGGAGAGGGCAGAAACGTGCCATAGACCAACCCTGCATCGACCCTTCCATTCCACACATTATAAACACAAAGGAATCAAAACCTATGAATATAATCCACGCACAACATACCAAAAACGACCAGAGAGGCAAGAACATAATAAACACGAGCATAGGGCAGAAACAAGCCACAATGACAAGATTTTATTACTTAAAGGATGCACAGTCCATTACATCAATGGTGGAAGGCACTAGACATTACAGTTCAAATCCAAGGTCTGCAACTCGTGAAAGTTTGGTCACCATTTTGACATGGTGACTTTACAGTCAGGAGAGGATGTTTACAATGAGTTTTCAAGTTGAGTTTTTAGAAAGAGGGAGAGAAGTGAGAGGGCAAAGATCAGATCACGCCAATAATGAAGGGAACCAACCACTCACCACCACCACCAAGGACCAATTGCCATATATTTCGCAGGTCAGGTATGGGCACCTAACATTGCTTCAATCACACGCCATCAGATTGCCAGTGTAGGAGGATAGTGCCGCTTAGAACTAAATTCGGGTTAGTGGAGTGGTTGAGTGCCTAGTTTCAAATTAAGCGCCACTTTGTTATGTTTCTGCTATGATCTATGGCTTCTCCTTTGTTTTATGGCCATTGTGGCCTTTCTCTGATTTTCCTTATTCCACAGCTTTGTTTTCGACCTCTGCCAAGATCCGCGAGCAACACTCAAACTTCGCAATGCATTATACCACCTACAAACCCTTGTTCTTTGTCCCACGACATTCACCATGCTCTGTGGGCTACATCACGGATTTTGAACTTGTGCGGACTTTACTCCACACTTTACATTCCTTCTCCACACGCCATGGTGTTCCATGTCTTCGCTTCACGACTTCTAGCCATGCAACAATGTTCTTTGTTCCTTGAGAACCCGCAGAACACATAATTCTTGTTTCGTGGCTTCTAACCTTAGTCGCATTCAAACTTGCTTGCATCTTGCCTTGCGGTATCCTGCAACACTTTTCCTTGCATCGCGACTTTTCCCTGGGCAAACTACATGCTTTGTTGAGCGGAATTAACCAACACCACAGAATTCCATATTTTCCAAGTCTGGGTAACATTGTATCTCTAAGCCGCAAAGCACTAACATTTCTCGCATGTCGCGAACAACTAACCTTCTAACTTCTTTATTCCCCAGGTCTTCAACCTTGTAAATTTCGCGGAACATTGTCTTCAATTTCTTCATTTCGCGGGTCTTCAGCCCGGAGCCACTTAAATCTAAAACTTGAATGAGTTCTTCAAGATAGCATAAGAGTGCTATTTTGGACAACAGTGACCTTCAAGACTCTCCTCATTGCGATTAATATCTCTCCTTACTCAGGTTCCTCTGCATGCTCAATGACTTCTATAGACTTTGAATTTACTTGAACAGCTTGTGTACTCCCTCTCTTCTCGCTATCACCCAACACATGAGCACACTCAAATGCATAATGTCCAAATTAACCACAACAAAAGCATGTGCCTCTAAATCATCCACCTCTACCTCTACCTCTTGCACAAGTGGTTCCTCCTTTGGCTTGTTGCATTTGCAAACTTTTACCCAAATGCTTGCACCTTCATCACTCTCCTTCTCATGTGTCGCTAGTTCTCTACCCCCGTTGAACTTTTTTTTCTCTCTTGCAACAATCTACCTCCACACTAACTTCTCCTATGGTCTTAAGGCATACTAGTGTGCTCCCTCCACTATCTGCAACATAATTATGTTGATCTCATCTTGGATCAGCCTCCATAGTCCATTGATATATCGTGTCACTTTATTTTCATCCATCTCACTATGACCAGCCTGGATTGTGATATTGTAAAACTCCTCCAAGTATTCCTTCACACTCAACTTGTTTTGTCATAGATTTTACCACATCTTTAACAAATCCAATTCATAATCACCAAGCAAAAACTTCACCTCCAACTTTGCAACCATCCTCTCCCGATAGGTAATCTTTCCTTACCCTTCCTATTAAACTCCAGTTAAACTTCCACTAGAAGGTATCGTGACCTTTCAACTTTGTATGCACTATCTTCACCTTACACTCGTTTGCTACTTCATACTCAAAATATTCCCCCATCTCTATGAGCCAATCAATTAGCTCTTCTGCATTCAACGTCCCTAAAAAACATGGAACCTCGATTTGCACTCCTCTCCACTCTTGGATATGGCCTTGATAAGTCTCTCTTCACCTTCATCCAAACGCTTAAGCATTAGACTTGCTTCTTCCTCATGTTATTATTAGGCTTCACCCTTTGCATACTTGACATCATCTCTAGGGAAGAATCTTCTTCTTCTATCTCCCTCCACTGCAAATAATATGATCTTCTATCTTCCTCTTTGAAGTGTGGTCGCGAAGCACTGCAACCACAATTTGCTCATCTGTGTGCCCATTTGCCATTCAAATTTTAATATATATCCTAGAATGCCTTATGGGATCCTTCAATCCGTCACCAATGAACTTTGGCAGCTTTTTCTTTGTGGAATAGAGTTGATGGGGTAAACATGGCTTTGGTTACGATTTTCTTCTTGTGTGGCTCTTTGGATAAGATTTTCTTCCTTAAAAAGGTCTACATTGGGTGATCTTATGATTTCTCAGCACAGAGATGTCCCTATGCTCAACCCTTCCTTCAGTGGGGATCTGTAAAATATTTTAGTCACCATTAAATAACCTTTATGTGCTACTCGTCCCAACTTGTTTAGATTGCCTCTGATTCTTAACTTGATACTCTTACACCACCCTCCAACCCAACTTGGTCCTCTTCTTCTCTAACTCCTTGTAACGTCATAATTTTTTGTCGCCATGTTTCATAAGTACGCTCAACATGAAGATTTGATAGAATAATGAAGTGCCTCTTCAACAATAAGTATTGTCAACTGACGTTCACTTTGAATTGACTATAAACTTGACCCAACGTTCTTTAAGGGCAATTGCCCCATAATGCTTTTTAAAAAACTACATTACCAAGAACATCAATCACAGGTTAGTAAATACACACCACATTGCAGCAAAGAAGAATATGATAGTCAATGCTTCATTCATAGGTAGTGCTCAATACAAGTTTAATACAAAGAGGACTAGGTACTCTCACTGCCATTACCTTGAAGTACATCACTTATTTATGAGAACAATGACTTAATGGTTGTTGGTTGACAAAACCATCAACAACCGAATGTAACCAACAAGACTCATTAGCACTACCTAGCCAATAATACAACCATTAACATCATAACAATGCTAGTGACTAAAATATGTAATTACATTGATAACCATGACAATACTAATATGAGCAGTCTACCAAGTCTAGTCGAATGAAGCTGCAAGTGACAAAACAATCTGAATAAAAGTGCATCTAGCAATTGGAGTTAATGACTCTTACTAATATTAAATATATAATGTTCCTTTGTGAAAAATCCCTTTGCAACAAACCACGTTTTTGCCTATTTTTTCTCGTTCTATTTGTTTTGCTAATTGTTGTGAAAAATCCCTTTGCAACAAACCACATTTTTGCCTATTTTTTCTCGTTCTATTTGTTTTGCTAATCATTGGTCCTAGGCTCCTTTTACCCTAGCACTTCTATTTTAATTGGATATAATCTCAAGTCCCATTGATCTACTTTTGGTCATTTGTGGACATTAAATATAATTTCATTCTTTCTTTCAATGTTGCCTTGAGCTATGTACTCTTTGTTGTAAATATATTGGCTGCTGATTATCTTTGTGCCTTTGGGCTTGCGAACTACACCCAAATGACATTTTGTATGATATTTTTATACCCCTCCTAAATAGAATTATTCCAACCCTATTATTTTGTCGCTTCATCAAGCATGAAGGTTCTTTAACAAGAACATTAACTAAAAAAATAGCATAACTGGAAAATTAACAAGGATGAGTTTACAAGCCAAGATGAGGTCATCAACATAGAGTACAATCAGTAATATATCTCCAAAATCCCAATAAAGTTAGGATTACTGGCTGTCCTAAAAAAGTCCAGTTGGGCAAACTACTAGTCAATGCATGCATACCAAGCACGAGGAGCTTGCTTAGTGCCATAGAGAGCATGCTTGAGTTAAAAATTATGGATTTCCTCACCAAAGACTTCGAATCCCTGTATCTGCTTGATGTAGATATCTTCCTCGATTTCTCCATTGAGGAATGCAGTCTTAACATCCATCTGTTGTAGACTTCAGATAAATGAAGCTGCAAATAACAAAACAATCCTAATAGAAGTGCATCTAGCAACTTGAGCAAATGTCTCATAGTAATATATACCTTATCTTTGTGAAAATTCCTTTGCAACAAACCCTGCTTTGAACTTCTCAATGCTGCCACCAGCTATGTACTCTCTCTTGTAATGATCAGCTGCTGATTACCTTCTTGCTTTCAGACTTGCGAGCTACATCCCAAATGTCATTTTGCATGATACTCTTATACCCCTTCTACATGGCATCTTGCCAAACTCATTCTTTTGTTACTTCATCCAGACATGGAGGTTATTTATCAAGAATGTTATATAAAAGAGCACCATAACTAGAAAATTTACAAGGATTACTAACTCTCATAAGTTTCGAGGTGCACCTACCCTTTGAGCATCTGGTAGAATAAAAATAAACCACTTAGGCTCCTTAGCTAGCTTTGGCTGAGTTGACTCCTCAACTAGAGGATCTGTACTAAACACCATCATCAGCCGAAAGTATGTTAGATTCAGGTACATCAAGAATAATGGGATCAGCAGCCTTCCAAAAACCATTTTCCTCTTATGAAGGTAAACTCTATACACTATGCAGGACGGCCAAATACACGGAAATGTGAAATACGTGGTTCTCACCAGAATTCACCTTTGCATCAAAGAGGGGTCTTGTCTTTTAAGGCTCAATGTGGACACCTATTGAGAGCACCAATATTGTAAGCTTCATCCCAAAATTTCATCAAAAGCTACATATCATGGATCGTGGGTTTTGTTCTCTCTATGATGAAGCAATTCTTCCATTCAGCCATCCCATTTTGCCGTAGATCATAAGGAATTGTCCATTCCCTCTTAATACCTGCAGATCTGCAAAAGGTGTATTCAGCTCCATTATCAAATCTCAATACATTGACTCTCTTTCCCATTTGGTTCTCAACTGAAGCCTTGAACTCGCAAAACTTAGTGAATACCTCAAACCCAGTTTTAAAAAAGAAATCAAATTCCTCGAGTAGATTAACAAAAGTAAGTAAATAAAGACTACCCCTCCTGGAAGAAATGGACATGGGTCCACATACATCCGAATGAACTAGGTCAAAGATGCCTTTAGACCAATTTTCACTAGAAGAAAAAGGTGATTTGGCGTGCTTATCCCAGGACATCCTTTGCAAACTCCATACTTACGTAGATTTGAGGTAGGGTATACCTTCTACCATATTCGTTATGGCCCATTCTTTTGTGCCATAACTCTGTCAGCAGCAAATCTAAAAGGGTAAGAAGGTAGTTTGTAACAATACCTACCACGAGCATATACAACCCACCACCTCTCAGACAAACCATAAACTTTTGCTCATATATGAACATTAATATTATTTCTGTCTTTCTTTCTCAGCCCTTTTACCAATGTCCTCAGTGGTTGGAGATTGTAGTCCGCAACAATGCAATGCTGATCAATGAACTCCACTGTGAAATTCTTGTCAGTGATGGCTGAAACTAGATATAGATTTTTAGTAAAATCAGAAACATACATCATTTTACTAGGTAGAATCACTTGAGCAATGGTACATGAAGACGAAAAATGACAGGTGACATTATGCCTTACCGAATCAAAAATGACGCATTAATCTCTAGCTGCTCTTGGCTCATAATCTACAAGCTTAGTTACCACACTGGACCTTTCCTCTGTATCCAAGGTGATTCCCCATGAATTTTACTCCTCCATGAGATTTTGTAGACTAACCAACACAAAACATAGTTGGATATGCCCTACAGAAATAAAACATTCCTGTAACCCAAAAACCATGGAAACTGCCATCTAAAATCTTAAGTAGAAACCCTGTGCCAATAGTAGAAACAGCGCACAATAAATTCAGCAGGACATATTATCACCTGAATGGATTACCAAGCCCTAACCAAGTATAGTGGAAAACAAGGGTAAGATCAACAACAGTGATCATTCTAGAACCACTCAACCATGAAAAACATTCCTCAGCAGATTGTTCCATTAGGCTCCTCAAATAATTACTTTGAGTCAATTGTTCCATTAGGCAACTCATATAATCACTTTTAGTGGATTGTTCAAATAGGCTTCTCATATAACCACTTTACTTCCTGTAGACCATAACAATTGTATTGTCATTTTTATCAACATAATTACATATTCCTATAGCCGAAACATTATGTGGTTGTGTTGTTGGAATGAAGTAATCTTGGAATGACTTGTATTGGTTATGTTCACATGTTGTGAATTGTGTCAACCAACGGCCATAAGACACTTGTCTTATAAATAGAAGAATGTGTGTCGAGGAAAGGGTGCTTGTGTATCGAGACTAATCTTTTACGAATACAAGTTGCTATTATCCGGATGCATTACTCTACCATGGTATGTTATGCATTTAATATTCCATGTACATTGTTATTGACAATCTAGCATCTCAATAGACATTAATGATTCAACATTTTGGCGTCATTGCCTTAAAGAACGGTGGATTTAAAGTCAGTTCAAAGATAAGCGTGATGAGGCACCCATTATCTCCTATTATTTGTGCTGAACATAACCAAGGAACACGAAGAAGAGATATTACAAAGATACAAAGAGTTCACGAAGAAGATCAATGTGTACAAGCAATAATTCATGCTATTGACTCTGAAGAAAGGCAGAAGAGAGATACAGTCAGGGAGGCCGAGAAGTTAAATATTCTACTTGATTGGTGGAGTAACACGATAAAAGATAAAGTGTGCGACCAACAATCAATTCTAATAAACCGTCAAGCAAGGCCGAAGTGTAATAAGTCATAGCCAAAACCGAAGCCGAAACCAAGAAAGGCTTTAGCCAAAACTAGAGGACCCTATGCCACTCGTAGTAAAGAGAAGATAGAGATTGCCATAGCTCTTGCTGGAGTAAGGAGGTGTGGACCTTTTCAGCTAGGTTGAGTCGGAGGGAGATGCACAAGAATCACCCCTTCTAGAGGAATAAAATTTAAACCTTGTCGATTAGGTAGGGTCGGGGGTGCTATAAGAGAATCACAGGTAAAGTTGGCAAGTACCCTCTACATATCCTTTTTCCCTCCCTTTACTTGAGATCTACACGGTAGGGGTAGGGTCTATCTAAAATAGCTCCCTCAAATTCCTTTCCCTCGATCCTCCATATAGATAGAGGGGTGGGGGACGGGAAGGGAGGCAGGGGTGAGCAAGGCGGGGAGATAGAGGGGGAAGTCACAGGTCAACTATATCTATCTGAGGAGGGGAAGGCCCTATATATCTCTCAAGGTGCCTATTGATGGCTATGAGCTCACTCATCTGGGTAGGGTTTACTAATCAAAGTACAACACTAGATGGAAAAGGGCACTCCGGAGAGACACTCTGCACCCATCCATCTCCCGTCTCCCATCTCTTTTGGATATGGTGACTAAACCAACCTACTCTATGGAACACTCATGTATTTAACGGGTACCATATATACCTGTATGGCACTAGCTACACCCTACGCGCAACCGAACAAGTTGAAGGGAGTTTGCACGAAAAAGGGCCCTAATAGAGTGCAAGATCCATGGACACTTGCCGAAGGAAGGGTCATGTCTCATCATGTTAAGAGTGCAGATGAACATCCAACACAAACCTTCTTAAGGCGGATACTTGTATTCAAAAAATCATGCCAAAGCCATGATTACCCCATCAACGTGATCTCTAGAAAAGCGAAAGCTGCCAAAGTTCATTAGTGACAAATCAGAGGATCCCATGCGACATTGCAGAACATGCATCACCATCTAGATTGCCAATTGGCATACAAATGAATGTATGTGGTAATAATGTTTCTCAACTACCCTTCAAGGAATGACTATTGACCATAGTTACCAAGTCCGAAAATCCATATCCGTTCGGGAGGGCAAAATAATCTGAAACTCTGGAATTCGTGAATAAAATTCAGAAAAATCCAATCCGAAATATATACGTTTACGTTTAATTCCATATATGCAAAATTGACAAATATAATGAAAAACTTTAAAATGTAATATAAATTGTTATGTTATTTAATGTATAAGATTTTTGGGTGACCGTTTTTTACCAAACAAACTACAAAAGTATTAAGGACTAATTTTTTTTATTTCTAAATTAGGGCTGACACAAACCAAATTTATCTGGGTAGGCTGAAAATCCGGATCTAGCCAGATTTTGTGCAGATTCGACTAGATTTGGTAATGTTATTGACTAGTAAGCAAACACATCAAGCTCAATGAAAGCAACATCGAAAACACTTAGGAAAGCCTTCAAGAAAGAATTTGAACTCCTAAGAGATGACAAGGAGATCGTCACAAAATCAATTATACCCGACAAGGTAAACATTAGACTGTTCACACCTATAATAGAAGACTCAAAGAACTATTGAGCAAACTTGAAAAAGAACATGTTGATGGTGTGAAGAAGTGATAATTTATTCAAGGGTTGGTACCTTCATTGTGGAGGACAGTGAAGGTGGTTCCACCCTCATCGCACAAAGATACATACAAATGAGTTGAAGACATTAAAAGCGAGAAAAAGACGTCCTCGTGCTTGCAATGATGCCAAGATCACCCTAACTCTAGTGATGAAAGTGAACTTGGATCAGTGCAAGCCTTGAAAAAATACACTCACTAGATGATGAACTAAAGGGAGATGGTAAGAACAAAGGTAAGGAACTTTTTTACAAGATTAGTTAGGTTACATGGAATTCATTCAAGGAGTACCCACACAATTTGCAAAATAAGAGTGGCCAAGTAGTATTCACACAAGGAGTGTCATCAACACCACCAACTATGCAACGAAGGAATTACCAGAGACAGAATAATGGAGGTGGCAAGAATTGGATTTAGTACAACTCTGAAGAACAACCAGTTATAAAGTGTTGGGAGTGCACTAAGTGGGGCCATTCCACAAGAGATTCCTTAACCAAAACGACACTAGACTACTCTATTGATGGTGTGGGTCCAAGAACCATGACAATGGCAATTGTCTAAAGCAAGCCATCACCAATATGAATGGCATAGCCAAGGGCAAGTTATGGCAATTACTAAAGCATAGGGGAAGAAAGCCAATTGCCTTGAACCATGTATGGAAAAGAAAAGATTGGCCTAAGCAAGGGTGGAAGTTGAGAGGGCCATGGTCGAAGATCGACATCATTCAAATGAACATGCAAGCACACTAATGAGCAAACTGGAGTCCGACAAAGCTATTGCACAAAAAGTCTTGCAAACCACTATACCTATGGCAATAGGTAACTTATTGCAAAGTATTCCATAGCTCAAGATTGCTACCATACAAGACATTAGCTCGAACATGGGGCATACAATGGAACACCTAGCTTCTGGTGATGGAGAGAGAAAAACGAAGATGAATGAATTCATAGTTTGCACCCCCTTATTAGGTGACCAAGTGATTGATCCTATGCTCCTAACAATGAAACTAGCCCAACAGGCGGTAGTTGTGCATATGGAAGTTCTAGGCAGAAATTTGACAAACATTGTTGTCGACAATGGTTCTAGTGTGAATGTTCTTCCAAAGGAGACTTAGAAGAGTCCTGATAAGCCAACTATGTGGCTACTGGCATTGCAATAAGGAGAGGATCAATACGGCATGAAAGTATTGGGTGTACTCATGGGTCTAGAGGTGAAGATTGGAGCCCAATCCTTTTTGTTGAATTTTGTAGTAATCGCGTTGAAGAAAAAATCCTATGATGCGCTTGGTCGAGGTTGGTTTATAGCAGCCAAAGTTGATCATTACTAGAAATAGAATTTGATCTCCATTGAAAATAAGTTAAAAAAAGTATATAGATTTGAAGAATTGGGTATTGAGGAAGCAACCTCATCAGACTCATCGGATCCACAATCTAAAGTAGAATCCTTAGTTGATGAGAATCAAGGTATGATGGAGCCAAAGGATGAAGGGCAATTGGAGTTATAGTCATTTTCCAAAGATGATACGAGCTCCCTCAACAGTTATTCCATTGGCAGATGGAAGACCATGAAGAGTTCCAACGAGATTGCAATGTCATCGAGATAACAAAGAGTAAAAACAACCAAAGCATTCAGCAAGATGGGTAAAAGCAAATGTCGATGATGCCAAGTCCTTTGAACCATCAACATCACATTCAACTTACATGTTGTCGTTCAACAAACAACATCATGGATGCAAGGTTCAATGGAAAGTGGGCCCGCCAACTGGAACAAATAGTCAACATGAAGTCTTAAAAGTCGACTTTAATGATCGTGTACAAGGAATCCAAGGAAAAATATCCACTAGACAGAGGTAAGATCTCCTGAAATATGCTCTATTTTTGAAGCACAATGGAATACGATGGATATGTTCGAACGAGTGATGACATAGGGGGAAATCAAAATTCACGCAACAGAGATGGAAGCATTGGGCTGATAAACGTCTCTGACATATGAACTACAAGGTTAGAGCTCTAGGTTTGAAGTATAAAAGTATGCGCAAAATGAAGCCAAGTAAATTCTAAGTGTTGTGGCTCGAACTATTTTTAATTTTTGAGAAGAGCACAGCCAAATTGGAATACCTATATGGGAAGTCAGTTAAAGACACGGTTAATGGCTCCAAACTAAAGCTTTAGTGAGAAAAGACTGAAAGCATCCGCATGATACACATGGACATCCCATCTAAATAAAATATTAATGCAACTATACAAGGGGACCACATACAATTAATTATTCCAAATTGCATACTTCAAAAAAATTCAAATCAAAGAGCAAGAGTTGGCATTATAATTTATGGACAACCTTGGGGCGGGGCAACCATACCCGTTTGATCTCCTCCTGGTTTATTCATTCGACCTCCTTGCTATTACTAAACCGTCAACCTTTTATTTGGATGACAACCCCCAATCCCGTCATACAGTCCATACAACCTATGTCGACCCCCACCCAGGGGTTAAATTTGACAGCCGTTTAGACTTTTTTGTAAAATACTTGCAGATTTCTTAAATAACTGTCACATGCGACTTGCATATTTAAAATCTGACCGTCATTTTTAATATATATGTATATGTAAGTTATATTAATATATAAAAAATATAGTTAAATAAATATTAAATAATATTTTGTATATTTTATTAGTATAGTATAAATAACCTATTTTTGAATTTTTGAAGGGCGGTATTGGAAAATTACCGTCACAGAAAAATTGTTTGCCAAGCATAGGTGGCCGTCAAATTTAACCGCCACCCCCACCCCATTCAATCTCTACCTAAACCTACCCGTATGACCTCCCTGACTCCCTACGCATACCACCTAGTCGATCGAACTTGATGTTTGATCTCCAAATACCATCATTCAACCTCCCTATCTTCTTGTTTGGTCTCCCTATCACGGTGTCATATGATCTCATCATGCTCTTGTGATCTACTTGAAGCCTCTGTGTCTATACGACCTGCTCTAGCATCTCTATTTGTACAACCTACAACACTGATCGTACGACCTCTGAATGCCCCTCCACCATCATACAGCATGCTCAAAGCCTACACATTGCCATATGAGTTGTACATGAACCGCTGCCCAAATCAATCACCGCAACCACCGAATACGTTTGATCTACCAAACAAGTCACCTAAATATGCATGGTTACAGCTCATTGTACATCCACAACATTTTCAAGTGCTTTCAAAAGCAACGTTTTTCAAAGAATTTGGGTTTCCATAAATTTTCAAGGGTGGCAGAAGGGTCAAATTATGCTTGGAATCGGGGGGTGTTGCCCCTCAACCCTGCCCTGTATCGTGATAGGTAGTGCGCCTAGGGTGCTGCTTCTCAACCCTATTGGTAGCTGCCACCCCCAAACATATGCTTTGATCAAGGATTGTGCTGGGTGAAACATGTATTTTCTTAACTCCATGGCGCAATGGATGTCGGAAATCTATCCAACAATTCCAGCTATGACAATCTCTACATCAGCTCCAACTGGACCGTCTTCCATCTTCCTCTTCATTCTAATTTTTATCATGTTCTCTATGAATTATGTTAGAAAGGAATCCGACTTGTTAAATGGGGGGGATGATGTAGACCGTAACATTCTATCTGCCAAACAAGTCACCTACATATGCACAGTTACAGCTCATTGTACATCCGCAACATTTTCAAGTGCTTTCAAAAGCAACGTTTTTTGAAGAAATTGGGTTGTCATGACTTTTCAAGGGTGGTAGAAGGGTCAAATTGTGCTTAGAATCAGGCGGTGCTGCCCCTCAACCCCGCCCTGTATCGTGATAGGTACTGCGCCTGGGGTGCTGCCCCTCAACCCTATTGGTGGCTGCCACCCCCAAAGATATGATTTGATCAAGGATTGTGCTAGGTGAAACGTGTTTTTTCTCGACTCCATGGCCCAATGGATGCCGGAAATTTATCCAACAATTCAAGCTATGACAACCTCTACATCAGCTCCAACTGGACTGTCTTCCATCTTTCCTCTCATTCTAATTTTTATCATGTTCTCTATGAATTATGTTGGAAGGGAATCCAACTTGTTAAATGGGGGGGATAATGTAGACCGTAACATTCTATCTGCCAAACAAGTCACCTACATATGCACAGTTACAGCTCATTGTACATCCACAACATTTTCAAGTGCTTTCAAAAGCAACATTTTTTGAAGAAATTGGGTTGTCATGACTTTTCAAGGGTGGCAGAAGGGTCAAATTGTGCTTGGAATCGGGGGATGCTGCCCCTCAACCCTATTGGTGGCTGTCACCCCCAAACATATGCTTTGACCAAGGATTGTGCTGGGTGAAACATGTTTTTTCTCAACGCCATGGCCCAATGGATGCTGGAAATTTATCCAACAATTCCAGCTATGACAATCTCTACATCAGCTCCAACTGGACTGTCTTCCATCTTTCCTCTTCATTCTAATTTTTATCATGGTCTCTATGAATTATGTTAGAAGGGAATCCGACTTGTTAAATCGTGTGGATAATGTAGACCGTAACATTTGTATTCTTATGGTTATCAACATAATTAGGGGGGATAATGTAGACCATAACATTCGCATTGTAATGGTTATCAACATAATTACATATTTTAAAAGTGAAAAAGTTATGATGTTGATTTGTCGGTCTCGTGTAGTTTTGGAATGAATCTTGATGGTTATGTTTGGATGTTGATAGTTGTGTCAACCAACAACCACAACTCATGTGTCTTATAAACAGAAGAATACAAGTAGGGGAAAGGGAGCTTATATCAGGTTCTATTGTACTTTTGAAGTTGTATTGAGGCTTATCTTTTATGAATACAAGCTGCTATCATTCGGATGCTTTGCCCTATCATTGTGTGTTATGAATTTACTATTGTGTATGCTATTATTGATAGTCTAGCAACTCAGTAGACATTAATCATACAGCACTGCCGTGTTAAAATTGCTGCACAAAAAGCACTTTTAACAAAGCTGAAATATGCAGATCATAAACAAAAAATATTGCTATAAATAAAAACAGCAAGAAGCAACAGCTACGGCTAAGAGAAAAAGAAAGTGATCACCTTGAGCCTTTTCTCTTGTAGTTTGCAACTTTGCATAGACCAGCTCCAACAACATATCATTCACCAAAGCGCGAGATTATATGACTGTTTCTCTATATTTTTTGTTGTTGTTTACCTAAGAGAACTATATATATATATGGCTAAAGATCTTACAACAAAAATAAATGTTCCTAGCTATTTAATTTTAATTTATTCCTAACTTTACAACTCTTCCAGCTATCTACCATTAGCCTACTTTTTAATTCATTGCCATCTAGCCTTTACAGTTGTCCCAGCTGTCCACCTACTTCTAAAGTCTACCTTTACAGTTGTTCCAACTTTCACCAACTTTATTATTTATGTCCATCAAACGACAGTGTAAGAAATATTTAGTGAATATAAACACCAAGGACAAACAGCATTTTTAGCAGGAAAAAGGTCTTAATAAAAATAAGGCTATAACTCTGTTTCATTCAATTTCCAAGCAATTATAGACAATAACAAGGTTAGTTCTCAAATGGAGCAATTACGCCTTTTCCCTGCTACTGGGTATGATACAACCTCTCAAACATGTTAAACTCTCCTTGAGACTGTCAAAAGTAATCCCTTCTAGTTCAAGAAACTGTGATTCATTTGTCACAAAACATGACAAATCAGGTATCAGAATGGATCTCAAATGCCAAACAATCAGTGGAAACAGAAGGTCTATAACAAATGCATCCATCTGACCGAATCTGGAAGATGTACTTACTCATCTTGACAGAAATTACAATCAGTGAATCCATTTTGCTAAATTTCCAGGTCATGTCCCTACTAGAAATGATACATTTGGTGAGTTGTTACCTAAGTTGCCACATTTGAATTCGTGCTCGAATTCGCTAAGGATTAAATTCATGAAAAATTCAGTGCTAAGAAAATCAGAGATAAAATTTGTGATTAAATTCGACTTTAAGAAATCTAAATGTATAAAAAACGGAAAATAATTTAACGATATAATTTTAATTTTTTTTAATATTATATATATATATATATATAATTTTAAATATTATATACATTTTATAAAATTTTATATATAAATAAATTCAATTTATTATTATAAAATTGAATATATTAATGAGTTTATAAAACTTTAAAATATTAAAGCTTAGTAAAACTAAAAACTTAACAAGATTATTGTTTTAAATAATTATAAAACGTGAAAATTTTAATAACTAATCAAAAAATTGATAAATAAATAAGTTACAGAACAAAAATTGTAAACCTACGGCAGAGGTGACCCTAGCGAGTGGCAAGTGGCAAGGCACAGTGAGGCAGCGACTCTCCAAACCAGTCGACTAGTTCACACTTCACATTGGCCTCCCAATGTCACAACCTTGCAAATGCTGACATCAAGTTTGACCTTGCAAACAGTGACACCAATAGCTGCAAACACTAACAGTTGCAGCAAGCTGAAGATGGAAACCCTAAAATCCAAAAAGTGAAAACCATAAAACGAATTTCAAGTTTTTAGGAACGAATTTCAAATATGATTTTACAACGAACTCCATAAAAAAATCATGTCTGAATTCCATATGAATTAATTCGCAATTTTGAACAAATTTTTTTCTGCCTTGTTAAATCGGGCGAATTTCAATTTTTCCCCTTCTGATTTGGCAGGTTTGCAGGCTGCCAAACCTGTCTTGCTGACATCATTTTCAAAGTTTGTAGACTCCAACACAATCCTCAAGTTCCCTTGATGCCCCAGGTATATTTTGTTTAAATACATCAGGTTCCTTTTATTTTTTATTGGAAATGCATCATCATATAGTATATCTATTAAACAAAAAACAGAGAATTAAAAGTAAGTAGACAATTTACAATAAAAAGGCGGCCAGTAGGTATTCATGGCCCAAAATATCAAAAGCCAGCAAAAACACAGCTAGAAGTGTGAGATACAAATAGCAACTAGGAAACACCAGAAACAAATTGAACTAAGCACATGCAGCAGCACCCGAAAGAGGAGGTTGCAGGTCATCCTTGGGTGGAAGAGACACCCAGGCAGACAGCTCTTTTAAAGGCAGATCAGTTGTCACCCACCCATCATTTTGGGGGCTTTGCACAACTAAAGGTATTAACACCCTAACCTAGGTGGCAGACAAGCAAGAATTTTGGCATCCTGCATACGCGAACACCAGCAAGAAGAACCAACACCAGTTTTTTCCCACAACAACAGATGACTCTATGGTCCCTGCGGAGGAGGAGAAGTGTAGAAGCGGTTGTTGCGGGAGTGGCTGCATCATTGTTGAGGAGGTGACATAGGAGGACCTTGTGGCGATGGATTGTTAGGTGGCACTCTACTCATCATGCACAGGTAGAAGTCCAAGATACAAATAACAACTAAGAAACACCAGAAACAAAGAGAACTAAGTTCAGGCAACAGCACCTGAAAGAGGTTGTGGCGGGTCATCCTTGGGCAGAAGAGACACCCAAGCAGACAGCTCCACCAACAGCAGAACAGGCACCACCAACCCATTGTTTCGGAGACTCTGCACAGCCAAAGGCACTAACACCCCCACCTAAGCAATGAAGGAGCAAGAAATCCACCATCCTGCACAGAAAACAACATTGAAAGGAACCAACACTAGTTTTTTTCCTATGGCAGCAATGGATTCCATGTCCCCCTTCGAAGTGGGGTGGAGGAAGCAGTTGTTGCTGTGGGAATGGCTGTCTTGTTAAGGAGGTTGCATAGGACCTTGCGGTGACAGGTTGTTAGGTGGCACTCTACCCATTGCACATGAGGCACTACCCTAATGATTGAGAAGCTCCACTATATGCTGAAACTCCAGCGCAACATTTTCTGCATGCCTTAAATCTAACAAAAAGCAAAGGTGAGCACATGAATCTTGTTATTAATAGAAAACTGCTAAGAAATATCCTCATGATTAAATATGGCAGCATTCCTATCTTTCCAAAGCTGAAAAAGAATGGTTTCTCTGAAAAAAAATCCAAATAAATGCAATGAATAAAGTCATTGCGCATAATCTCCAAACAGAGCCACTTTCCAGTTGATGGTTACTAGGTGGAAGGGTGCAAAAATATTGTGGATCCATTGCTAAGCTTCATGGGTATGGGAGTGAGTCCAAAAAATAAGCTTGAAAGAATCGGATTTATGACAGGCAGAGAAAGTGGGATGCAAAACACCAAGATATGTGAGTCTTTGCCCTAGCAGAAAACCTTGATAAACCAAACACCAAAGAAAATGCAAGCTTTGGGTCAAGCTTGGAATTCCATATTTGGTTAAGATGGGAAATATTAAGACCCCACTGACAACTGAGTTTACTGAGTTTACTGAAAGCCAAAGAAAAGGGGCTCATAAGCAAGTATAACAACCCAGGAAAGTATCTTTTAAAATGAGTATCACAGTTCCATTTCCAATTTACATCCCGAGGTTGTGAAGTATAATGTTTGGCATAAGCTCTTGAATCCGAATGATTACGGGCATATCAGAACCAATGAGCTTGTATTTCTTTTTCAAAACAGGGCCAAGGAGTCAAGTCACGAGAAGAAACAAGATCTCAGACTACATATTCCTTTTCTGAAAAGCTGCAGAGCTTTTATGCCAGGAGTTACATCCAAAGGCAAGCTACTGGTGGAGGCTATAGGAGGGCACCAAAAATTATGGCTGTTGAATGGAACACCTGAACGAAATCCATCTCCAATCCACTTAAGAAAAGGCTTGGCAGTTTCGCCTTCTTTTAACAACAAAAGATCCCTCAATTTTGATAAGGATGGAGATTCAAGCAAGGTCTGAAACCCAATAATTGTCCAACAAAATTTTCCAAAATACTTCAGGTTTGATGTTGCAGGATTTGGGATTCTTGGCACAATAATTGTCTTTTGCCATGTTTTTTAGCATGTCATGGGTGTCTTGAGCAAATGCTCAATGTCTTTGGAGGTCTGAGGTATGTTATACAAATATCGTTCAAATAATCTGATCCATCTCAGATCACTATGATTTGTAAATATAAGAGATGAATTTAAGCTCTTGGTAACTTTGTGACTAGAGAGAATATGTATTAAAAAAAATGTCCAAAGAGATTGGGTTCTCCAATGATTTGAAGTAAGGTTTAAATTAGATATTCAGGCTATGGCAAGGCTTAAATAAAATATTCAAATGACTTACTATTGCATCATTGAGGCCATTCCCCAGGTAGAAAAAAATCAAGCTCTAGTGTTTATAAAGAAACACTCTGACTAAATTCTAACATCTATTATTGAACTGATTTACCTAATCCCTCACTTTAGCAAATGAAGATTAGCATGCACCCTGTACTAATAAACAAACTAGTAAGTCCATCCTCTACTGGCCCAGAAACTTTGAACTGAAAAGCATAATGATGGATCATATTACCATGCACAAAATATAGACAAATATCTGAATGAACCAGGCTTAAAGAAACCAGTTACCATCTAAATGTTCTCTCAGGATGAAAAAAACATTCCCATAATTGTAGCACGGATTAAGAAAGAATGCTAGAGATACCAGTATGGTTCTTGTCATGATAAATGGTAAACATGTATACAAATGCTAAACATCATCCATTTCAATATGTAAAAGCGAAAGGTAGTTATATCAGAAATAAAATAAAGATTTATACCGCTGGGAACATAATTGGGGGATGGTGCCGGCAAGATTAGCCTAGGCTTCAATTCAGGCTTAGGTGTATCCCTCTCCTTTTCAGGATCATTTGCTGAGTTTTGGTGCTCTTGTCGTTTTCTTTTCAACTCCTTCCTCAAAGAAAATTTCTCTGGCCTCTGCTCCTCTTGTCCATTTTCTGTTGTCATTTCTGAATTGCAGGAATGTCAGCAAGCAAAGTTCAACATAAATGAGGCACAATAAGTGACTGCACACAGATTAATACCTATAGAATAAAAACAACCTGAAACATATAATTGCAATTTGGAAATGGATGAACACGCTACATGGCATTATCATTCCATGAAAAGAAAAAGAAAAAAGCATAACAGTGCACAAAAAGTACCAGAGAGACACACTATCTAGGGCTATAAATAGCCATGTGGTAAAAAAGCATTAACACCAACAATGAAAAAATGTACTGCAAGCTACAAACAAACTCAAAATTCCAAAAATGACACTACGGTTTCCATAAAAGTAAGAATAACACAAGCAAATAATGAATTACCTGTGTCCAAATAGTACATGTCATCAAGAGCCTCTAAGTTTTCATTGCACCCTCCTATAAAGGCAAGAATACCTCTTTTAAAGTCTAAACAGTCTCCTGCCATAGAGAATCTAGCAGATGGCCCCTGACCAATGGCTGTCACCTTTGTCCACACCCCGGTTTCTGCATCAAAGTGAATATGGAAGAAAGTAACATCTCAGTGTAAGACATTTGATAAAGCAACCAATATGACCAAATATCATGAGTCCGCTCCCATGATAGCAAAACAAAACAGTAAGAGGGCTAGTCCTCTCCAACAATTTTGAATCAAAATTTGTGATGAGGGCTTTAATTTCAATAAAATTGATCAAAATAGGTCATTAATTGATCTATAAATACCAATAGAAGAAAGTCAACAATGTTAATGTCATGCTTCTTCTGACATCAACAAGCTTAATTATTTGGTAAAATATTTTCAGATATTTGTATTTCTCTCCCCCTCTAAATTGCTTCATGCATCCATGGAAATATATCCAAGTTGTGACACAGTAAATTGAAGCATTTTTGGGATGCCATTGAGTTATGTTTTGAATCTGCAAGTTTTGGAAGAGAAATGAATATAATAAATATAATTAAACAACGGAAATTTAAAATAGTAATGACAATAAGCATTATCTAAATGATAGCAATAAAAATAAATATAAAAAATGCACAAAAGGGCATTAATTCTTCAAATATTGTTCACATTATTAATGATGAGGAGGAAACACCTAGTTCAAATTTGGAAATTCTTTCAATTGTGACTTGTGAGGATGATGAGGCTATTTCAGTTATTTCTATATCAATTGAGGTTCCAATAGAGAGAGATGTGAATGTCGATCCAATCATGTCAAATGATGTAGACCCCACACATGAGGCTCCTTCTAGGGGGGATGTTAGACTTCTCAAGCGGACTTCAACTACTCTTGATGAAGCTAGAGGATATGTGAATACTACATAGAGGACCTATAGTCAAAAATATCCAGCCAATTGTGCTCTCATGTCCAACGTGGTGGATATTCCTGCAGAAGCAAAGAACAAGTCCACGGAAGAAGAGTTCAATTCTTTGAAAGCAAGTCAAAAGAAAATATTGGATTTCAGATTTTCGAGCACTAATGATCAGTTTACTAGGCTGCAAGAGTCGCTAAGGTCTTCAGATGTTGTCGTGGGGGGGGGGGGGGGGGGGGGGGGGGGGGGGGTTGTTAAGACCTCCACTTCCAAGTTCCAATGTCACCATCTTTTGACCCTCCAAGTTGTGTTTTAGAGTGGATGTTTGAGTGTAAAACTGATCTCGTTAGGTGCCTTTGAACTACAAAATACCTGCAGTGTACCATTCGGTTATGTATAGATTACTGGGTTACTCACAATTTATATGTATTGAGGATAGAGCCATATTATGGGTTGGAGTACCCTTATTTCATTGGTTGATAGGTGTATATATAGAGACTATCTCCTGCCTATTCATCTTATACATATTGTATTTGATCCATCATATTTGAGTGACTATTATTCTTTGGGTGTCTTTTGACACCGCCACATATCCATGCTCGATTCTTTTCAGTGTTGTGATGTAACTCTCATCAACTCTGGCCCAAAACCAAACACCTCAAGGATCTGATCTATTAACTCTAAACTGCACCTATCAAAGGCTTTCACATGTCCAATTTGATTAAGACTTCCAAGTATATTCTAGGATATCAAAAAGAGAATAATTTCCTGCACAGCCACCATTTTGTTTGTGATTTTCCTTTGTGATACAATTGCTTATTTTGATTGAGAGATAAGTTTTGGAAGTAGCAGTGTGACTTTTGAAATTATTTATAGACCATGTTGCAGAGGGTGATGGGCCCATACCGATCCATTGCCTTTGCATGTTCATCTTTCAGGATTAGAACAAGGGGCGTGGCATTTATCCCTTTTAACATTGTTTTGTTTATCCTGAATTCCTCGACCACTTCTGGCATATTCTACTTGATTATTTCCCAATAAGATTGGTACAATTGTGTAAGAAATCTATCTGGATGTAGGACCTTGTCGGGGACAAAGGAAAAAATTACTTCCTTGAGTTTCTCCAATGAGATTGGTTGCGATAATAGAGGTGTTATTAGCATCTATTAGCTGCCGAGGAATATTGGGGATTGGTTTGGCCTGCTTTTGTCCTTTTCGTATGTCCAATGGATCAATCTGTAATAGCTTCCTCAGTATATATGTTGCATGCTTAGGAATTGTTGGTCATTTAATGAGGCCACCATCTTCTTTCCTGATTTTACGCATTGAGTTCATGTGATGCCTATTCAGGACTGATTTGTGGGAAAAACAAATAGCATTAGAACCTCCTTGCTTGATCCACAATTATTTTGATGTTAGGTGCCAATAGCCTTCTGCCTTGCTTTGCATTTCATCCAGAACATATATCAGTTGTAGTTTCTGTTTATGCATGTTTTCACTGAATCCGTCATCTCTTATTTGTTGCAGAACTGGGATTTCCTAGATTCACTATATAAGTTAATTCATATGTGGCTCCCTTGGGATTGTATGACATCATCCTACGAATGAATTGGCTATGCCAGCATAAGGCCAAGGTGGATTGCTATGCTAAAAAGGTGGAGTGTCTAGATAATTTCGGACACCCAATTAATATGCAAGGTGTTAAGAGGGAAATCAACCTCAAGCAGATATCCGCTGTGTAGTTTAAAAGGGCACAACAGAAAGGTTGCATGTTATATGCAGTACAAATAGATGAACTTAATGAAACCGAAGAACCAACCTTAGAAGACTATCCTTTACTACAAGAATTCCAATATGTAATTCCTAAGGAGCTACCTGGGCTTCCCCCAAAGCAGGAGTTTGAATATTTGATTAACATAGTGCCTAGATCGGAACCAATTTCAAAGGCACCTTACAAAATGAGTACAATGGAATTGGTCAAGTTAAAGGCTCAACTTTAGGAATTGTTGTCCAAGGGATTGATACGCCCTAATGTTTCACAGTGGGGAGCTCCGGTGATCTTTGTGAAAAATAAAGACAGTACCCTGCAGTTATGTGTGGACTAAAGGATGATGAATAAGGCCACCATTATAAATAGGAGTCCATTGCCACACATCAATGATCTATTTGAACAAATGCGGGGGGCAATAGTCTTTACCAGAATAGATCCAAGAGTAAGAGCACAATATCATCAGTTAAGAATTAAGGAAGAGGACATACATAAGACAACCTTTCGGACTAGATATTGATGTTATGAATTCGTTGTGTTACCGTTTGGGAGGACCAACACACCAGCAACTTTCATGAATTTGATGAATAGAGTGTTATAAAAATATTTCAACAAATTTGTACTTTTTTCCTCAAAGATATTCTGATTTATTCTAAGAATGAAGAAGAACATTATAATCATTTGAGACTGGACTTGGAATGTTTGTGGCAGCAAAAATTGTATGCTAAGTTGTTCAAATGTGCATTTTTCCAAAAGAGAGTGCAGCATCTTGGACATATCATCTCAGAAGATGGAATTGAAGTAGACCCGGCTAAGATTAAAGCCATAATGCAGTGGCCAACTCCTAAGAATAGCCACGAGGTATGCAATTTCATGGGTTTCGTAGGGTATTACAGGAAGTTTGTGTTAGGGTTTTTTAATATTGCAAACCCTATCACCTTATCAGGAAAAACAAGAAATTTGAATGGACCAAGAAGTGTGAACAAGGTTTTAATCTCCTTAAGGAGAAGCTTATAACGGCACCAGTACTCTCAGATCTTGACCCGAATGGCAGTTTCACCATAGTAATGGATGCTTCTAGGGACGGATTTGGTGGAGTATTCATGTAGGATGGGTAAGTTGTCATCTATGAATCAAGAAAACTTAAGCCGTATGAGTAAAATCATGCTCCACGTGACCTATAAATGGCTACAATTGTTCATGCATTACATAATTGGTGGAATTTTCCTCTTAGGAAAGCCATTTGAACTAAAAATTGATCACCTGGGGTTAAAATATATATTTACACAACCGAATTTGAATGCGAGACAACGGCGATGATTAGAGTTCCTTTCTCAATATGATTTTGACATCAGATATATCAAGGGAAAGGAGATGCTCTTAGCCGCCGAAAGTATATTTCAGAAAAGTTAATAATAAGATCTAAGTTCAGAGAGGACGTTCTGAAACAGTTGCCTAAGGATCAATTCTACCAACAGGTAAAGGTAGCACTTGAGGCAAATCCCCAAGATCACATATATGATGGGTATATATTCAAAGGGGTGGATCACTTCGGTATAATGGCGGGATTTATGTACCTATAGAAGAAAATTTGAGAACAATTGTGCTAAAGGAATTCCACAGTGCACCTTACTTCAGACATCCAGGAGTGACCAAATTGCTCACGGATATGAAGCAGTTGTATTTTTGGAATGGGCAAAAAAAGGATGCAATAGAATTTGTGTCTCGATACAGAGGGTAAAGGCCGAGCATGTTCATCCGTTGGGACTATTTTATCTGCACGAAGTACCCCGATGGAAGTGGCAAGTGATAAGCATGGATTTCACCCAAGGGTTGCTTAAATCAAAAAATAAGTGTGATATGATATTAGTCGTGGTGGATAAGATAACAAAGGTGGCCCACTTTATACCATGGACCTTAAGGATGATTCACTGATACTTCTAAGAAGGTTTGTTCATGAAATCTTCATATTACATGGGATATTAAAGTGGATAATCTCGGATAGAAACACCAGCATGACATCCCGATTTTGGCAAACACTTTACACAGTCTTGGGGACGAAGTTAAACTTCAATTACACTTTCCACCAGTAGACTAATGGGCAGACAAAGCGAGTTAATTAGGTCTGTGAGGACATGTTGATAATGTATTGCACGGAACAACAATATAAATGGGAGGAGTACCTTCCACTAGTGGAGTTTTCTTATAATAGCACATACCATTATACGCTAAAAATCACACCCTTTGAGGCACTCTACGTTAGAAAAGGTAAAAAACACCTATCAGTTGGGATGCAGTTGAGGAAAGAGAGATAGTCGACCCGAACATGTTGATTGAAATGGAAGAAGAAGAAGACGAAGATCTTTTAACGTCCACAAGGCTACCAAAAGACAGCCTATGGGACAACAAATTTTGCTAAAGATCTTTCTCGCATTCAGATCTCCTGTTAGTGAGTTTGATGATCAACTCCCCTATTTTTCAACCATATTCTCATTGAAAATATCTTGAAAGGAGGCAGTAGCCACCGTGCTAACAAACTAGGCCCTAATGTTGTTATAAGGCATTACATTCCAACATGAAATGTTTCTCTGATTCCACTGCAGCAGATGTGCAAAAGACATTGATTCTCTCTTCCCATGCCTCTTTAGGTCTTTTCCATCTTCATGTTTCACACCAAAGACGATGTGAATTAGTTCTCAATAGAGCTATAAAGATCTTTGCTTTCCACGGGATATTAGCCCCTATAAAAGCCTTTTGTTGATGATCACATGTAGAGTTAAATTCCTCCAAATAGTACCTCTTCTTTCTCCTTAACAGCTTTCCCCACATAACTTGGCAAAATTTGTCTATAACAAAAGTTTTTATCTCTCAACTATTATTAGGACATGCATTCAAGTAAATGTTCCATTTTTTAAGCATTTGTTGTTTTGAGTCATCCATGACTTCTTTCTTTTCTCCAAAAACTCATTGAGGACAACCTTAGGCCATCTACTACCTTCCATTTGCCCAATCTTTTTTAAATATGTTATGAGGCGAACCATAGCAATAGCTTCTAGAGGTACAGCCCCCCGTTTCAATTAGAAGAATCTCGTATGAGACTGAGATCTTTAATTTGAACTTGCCCAGTAATCATGCATTTTTTAATCCTCTCAAATTGTTTCCATCTTGAGTTTGAAATGTTGCTAGCCCAAACCTCGCATCCGTAAAGCACCACTGGAGTCACTAAAAAGCCCAAACAAAGTCTGCATAGTTTTCCAATCCCATAATTCCACCTCTCTGCATTTGTTTTGGAAAGCATAAAAAGCTTTCCACCTCACTTAAGCTCTCTTTTTTCTACAAATCTCCCAGCTGAGCTTGTTATTAAAGTCTAACCCAAGATATTTTATACTCTGTTACTTCCTCTAAAATGTTTCCATCAAAATAGAAATCATACTGAGTTCTTTTCTTTCTATTGGAGAATATCATAATCTTGGTCTTGTTGGCGTTGACTTGCATCCCCACTTCTTTGCAAAAAGTGCTCGAGCGCACATAAATGGTTTTGAAGGCCTTGAGCGGACCTAGAAATCAAGATACGATCATCAGCATAAAGGTGAAGTCTTACAGCATACTCTCCTAGGCGAACACACACCATCTTCACTCTGCTTTTTTAACCATTCCTCAAGTTTTTCGATATATAGGACAAATTAAAGTAGGCAATAATGGGCATCCTTGTTTAACCCCAATATCACTCTTGAAAACTTTCTGACATACTACTTTGAGTTCTAATTTTGACTCGTACCTTTTCATAAATTCTATGAGCAATTGCTCTGTGATGCATTGGAATACCAAGCTCCTTCATTCTATCCCATAGCTTGTTCCTAGGGATTGTGTCAAAAGCCTTCTTGAAGTCAACAAAAAAACAATAAGCTTCCTCTTTATCATTCCAAACTTTTTCAATAATGTGCCTTAAAGTGATACCATGATCTATTGTTGAATAATTAGGTCTGAACCCCTGCTTGCCCTTTTGCTCTCGTCTTTTTTTTCTGCCCACTTGCTAATTCTGCATTCCACCATGCTGCCAAACAACCTTTGCAAACAAAGGGTTGATCATGATGGTTCTATAATTAGAAGGATTGTTAACATCATCCACTCTTAAAAAGAGGTATCGCAAGACTAGTAGTCCAATCTCCAAGAAACCCTTACTGAATGATGTTGTTGAATATGTCGCCAATGTGAGGAGCGAGGAAATTATTTCCCACCATTTTAAATATTCTGCCTGAAGTTCATCCAAGTCTTTCGCTTTTCCAACCCCCAATTTCATAATACCCTCTTCAACTTCTTGCACTGAAGCTAATGAGATAGGAGCTCAAGAAAGCCACAGACAGGAAGAAGAGTTACACCAATAAAAAGAGGATGGATAGGAAGTTCTTTGTAGGTGACAAAGTATTTGTACGTGTCAAGCCAAAGAAGACCTTGATTAAATTTTGGAAATCAGCTAAATTGGCGCCCCGACATGTGCGACCTTTGATGTATTAGAAGTCATCAATCCAATCACCTGTAAGTTTGCTTTGCCTCCAGCATTATCACGGTTACACAAACGTATTTCATATATCATGGCTTAAGAAATATACAGTTGAGAGCATCTCATATTATTGACTAAAAATCCTTGCAGGTACAGTACCCAGGCATGTTAACTGTAAAACCAATTAGAGTGTTGGATATGCACAAGCTTCGCTTGTGTAATAGAGAGGTGGTTCAATGTAATGTCTAGTGGGACTAATACCCCCCGGAGGAGAGTGCCAACTAGGAGAATTATGTGGACATGTTTTCAGTTTTTCCTTATCTTTTTGAGTGGCAGTATTAGTTTTAGACCATTTAGATATTCATATTTGACTTTTATATGCAATATTACTATACTTACACTGATGTGGGAAAAACTATTGATGACTGAAACTTTGTTTTAATAATACTATGTGATGCCAATAAGTTTGTGATACTTTGTAGATGGACTAATTCAGACACTTAATATTTTCTTTCATTTGCTGCCATTATTGAACAAAGAGATTTATTGGCGATGATTTGTTTTAATGATAAACATTTACTGTTTTTACTCACAAATGACGCTGAATTTTTCACTGAAAATGTTGCAGAAAAGTAGTACTTTGGAGTGGTTTTGATGGACATTTGTTGATGATTAGACCTGTTAGTTATGAAAACTTACAACTGCTAGCATTTATTGTTATATTCCAGAACAATGAGAAATATATCTTGTTGTTGCTACGCAAAGAAACTGGTTATTGCATGATGTATTTCAGATGTTACTGATTTTTATTGAAAAACTTTGCTGTTATATACTTGGGAGAACATGCCAAAATTATCAATGATGATATTGCTGGTTATGAAGCATTTAAACATTGCAAAATTGTTGTTTTATCTTAACAATCATCAGGACAATGACTCTTTCTGGCTGGAAAAAGATGTCACGTCTCATTTTATTCAGTTGCAGAATATTGTTTGTGAGATTGTTTACTTACGCCACAGTAGATGGACATTATGTGATATTGCTTCATGATGAGCTGATCTTCACAAGAATCTCGATTATTTTTAATATGCTTCAGCTATGTATTTCTTAGTGCCTGACAGACTAACTACCTATTCAGTGAATGAGGTGGATGTAGGACATGACAACCCCCTCGCTGACACACTGGACACATAGAGGGAAGACATCATCGAGCGAGAGGGTTACAAATCATGTGTGGACAACCTAAAATAGGAAAGGTTAGGAGAACCTCATACACGCATGGGTTGGGGAAATAATGTTGGTCAGTTTCTTCTTGTTATCATACTTGTTCATGATGCAATTTGTATGAAGTGTCTAATCCTATGGAGTGTATTTATTAATTGTCCCAGGCTCACGACGGAGCACAGATAATGACACTCACTACTCGGATTACATATGTATATGTAATGTCTCCAACATAATCCAACACCGCACGTTCCACCACCCGTAGTGAGCATGTTTTACAGCCGAGTAGGAGCGATGCCTTATATGTTTTGTTTGACCTTGTCTTCTTTGCTTGTTTAGCCTTATTATCCGATTGAAAGTCAAAAATAATATCCTATGTGTGAGTCGGGGGTCTTAACTTGCACCCACCATATTTAATGAGACTACAAAAGGCATAGGTTTTTTTTATATATACACAATTCAATTTGTTAAGGGTCTTGATATTGGAAAGTTGTTATTAAAATGCTTCACCACCAGGATTATTGTTAACTATAGTTTTTGGGTGGCATTAGTTATGAGAAATAATACTTAGTATAAGTCTGAGCCCTTGCGAGCAGACAACATTCAGTTGACATTAGTTATTAACATAAACTATTGTTAGCTTCCCTTGGGTGAGGTGATGACCTCAATTCTTGAATCCCAGATACTAAAGGCAATGGACTTATTTTTGTCATTACTATTTTTGCTTGCCACTAGATAAAATAGTTTGAATAGCCATCATTAGATTCGTTATTATTATGATCATTACCTTGTGAAAGCCATGAGGGAAAACGGCAAAACTCTTCTCCTTTTCATGCAAAGACAAAAGCCCCAATTTTGGGGAGCTAAGTCTGACCTATTTGCTACTCCAATTAGGAGTTACTCCCAATTTCAGCCGTTGCGTGAATTGCAAGACTGTTTTTGGGCAGCCACTAATTTTTAATAAAGAAAAGAGGTGATATGTCCAGCAAAACACAGAAGCTGAGCCATTTGGAAATGCTAGATAGATTACTTCGAAGTGTGGATTGCGGAAGAGTATTGAAGGGGGTTTGGAGCTAGAATTCTTCCACCAGAAAGCGTAATTACCAGGTACGGAGGCGTCCAGAAGGGAGCAGCAGGCAGCTAGCATCAAGAGTTGAGGAAAAAAAGCTTTTGTTTTGATGGAGTAAAAACCATTCCAGGAAATTTGAGGATTTGGGGAAAGAATATGTGGATCAAGAGGTTTCAATCACATCTTATTTGCCAGACATATTTCCTTACTTTTGTTCTAAACCATACTCCTTGGGGTTTGAAAGGAATCGATATGGTTTGCTGGTTTTTTGCTTGTTATTAATATGTTATCAATGATCAAAATCTCTCGAGTTTTTTTTTAAGTTAGGTAGTGACAAAACCACTCTTTGACGGGGTTGTCCCGTGACTCTTTTCAAACATAATAAAGAGGAATGCCCTCACACCCTGCTGATGTTTAATGTTTATCAAAACCTGGCAAGGCTTGTTTGGTTCGCAATACAGAATGCACGTTAACTGTTTTGACATAATGTAATACATTAGGGAATGAATGTAAAGTGTTTGACAAAATGTTTACCCTTGGATAGAATGCATGTTAACCATTTGACAGAATGTCTACCATGCTTGAATGCATGCAAAGTATTTGACAAAATGTTTACCATACTTGAATGCATGTAAACTGTTTGACAAAATGTCTATGTTATTGAATGCTTGCAAAGAACGCTTACAGGGTTAGAATGCATCTGAAAATAGTCATTTCCCGCCATAGATAGTACAAGGAAATTTCAACCAATAAATGTTTGTAAACATTTTTCTTGCTGTCCTGAATTACAGCCTCAGTAAATATTTGTGCATATTCTTCATGTTGTCCTAAATTACAGCCTCGGGAAATATTTGTACATATTCTTCTTGCTGTCTTGATTACAGAATCGGTAAATAATAGTACATATTGTTGTTGTCTTGATAACAGTTAATATTTGTGAAAATTCATCTTGCTGATCAGCTCACAGTGTGTTTAACATATGTACAATTCTCCTTGCTATTCTTATAGGGGACATAGGATTATACTCTTGCTGTCATAATAAGAACCTCGGGTAACTGAGGAAGCTTACTTGTTTGTTGGATGGAAGCATCAGATGTGATCATGTTAACTGACCTTGCTCGCACCAATCTTGAGCAAGCTCATAACCTAAGACACACATGTGCACCACTTAGAGGCTTATACAACTGAACCTAGCGGTTGAATGAGCAAATTGTGGAAGAGTGTGATGTCTGCTGGCTTTGCATAAAGATTGGACTGCATTAGTATTTAAAACATGGTTGTCATAACAGAAGCAAAGATGATCTGATTTTATTTGCATGAGATATTATCAATTCTGATTTCGGAATTAAGATTGTTTTCGGATTGATGCTTTATATAATAACACAAGACACGGAGAATGGATCATGAAGGGAGCTACGCCCTTCATGAAGTCTCTTCCATGTCCTCGATTTCTTGCTTGCTTTCTCTTTTGGTCATGAAGTCGTGTACAGAGATAGTTGTGTTTGTGACCAGAGGACCTAATCCATTGTGTTTTGTGCAAACCACAAGGTATTAAGCTTTTTAGTAGCTTAGAATGTTTTGGCCAACGTAATGTATTGTTTGTATACATTGTGCAGTCACCTTCCCCTAGAACTTGTGTAGTCAGAAAACATAAGAAAGTGGTTTACGCTGGATTCTTATGTTTGATGGCATATAGTTCGGGTAGGCACACGTGGTTCTCCTTTCCTTTCTCTATTGAAGGATGGATGTCTTTATCTATTCCTTCGTTCAAGGGAAGGGCCACCACCCGGTAAGGGAGATGAAGGGAGACTCTCAAGGTCTGTGGTTGGAGGAAAGGACAAAGCACTTTGATGATACTCTCCCTCTCTTACAGCTGCACTTTATTGGGACTTCGGATGTGACCAAGATTTCTTGTTATTCATTGCTAAGGGGGCAGGCATTGCCCTCATTTATATATGATCAATTTAGAGTTTTTGCTTTCGTGAGAACTAGTAACTTTTTGTACTTCTATTGTATTTACGCATGTTATAATTTATTGGCAGTGACTGCTGTAGACTGAATTGTATATTGCTGCCTTATTGAAAAGGAAATAAATTGCATTTCATGCTTGCTTATCTTCTAAACTATAAATTGAAAAAAAAAATGTAAATTGAAAGCATTGAATTCGTGTGAAATAACCTGCGGGCAGTAAGCAGTAAAAAATTACTTACAGCGTCTTTTACAAAGAAATTGAATGCATGTTGTTGGATGAATATTTATTGTTATTAACTTTATTTTAAAAAATAAATCTAGCTATTTTGTCTTCTATTATGTGAGATTGTTACATTTGGGAAAATTCTTGCCAAATGGCCAAGGTCATGGTCCGATTTGCATCAAAACAGAATATTATCATAATAAACGGGATGTTCCCATTCTATTACTCCCATTTCCACACTCAAGGAGGGGTTTTTTCTAGAACCACAATCAGGGAGGGGTTTTTCTAGAATCATATCAGGGAGAGGTTTTTGCTAGAATCGCACTCATACAAGTCCAAGCATAGTTAAGTACTCCTAGTAAATCATCTCAAGATGACCTCCATGAGTAATTATTATCCTAATGACACTTTTCTTGTGTATTTTAGGTAATAATCACAATGCGAGGAACCCACTTAACACACAAGCACCATACTTTCTCGGAAGGGGCGAGGAAGAAACTGTGAATGTAATTTCTCACACTCTAGCCTCTTTAATTCTGGTTTTCTGGTGAATTCAAAGGTTGTCTGCATTCATGAATACATTATGTATCCTCTAAACAAACGATTCTTGCCAATATTGACTGGGTAACAATGGTATTCCGACCCATACTAGCATCATGTTGGGTCCTATATGGTCAAAAACCAAGTGACCATGGCCTCATGAATAGGGTTGATTTTTTCATTAACCATGGTCTTTCTCATATAGGTAGGGAATATTACCATTAATTAACCTATTGACAAAAGCAAGTAGAGAATATTAGGTCGAAAATAT
This sequence comes from Taxus chinensis, assembly GCA_019776745.2. Classification (NCBI taxonomy): domain Eukaryota; kingdom Viridiplantae; phylum Streptophyta; class Pinopsida; order Cupressales; family Taxaceae; genus Taxus; species Taxus chinensis. The sequence continues at coordinate 656,643,074 of CM034154.1, forward strand.
TGCCATTAACTTTTCTTGTACCCATGTACCCTGAATTTTAGTACCAGGAAAAACTCCAATGAATCTTCAAATCAAGGTTACTTACTCGAGCAACCACAATTTTTTAACATTTCATTGTAATGGGTGGGGTTTCCTTTCTCAAGAAAAAATTGTTCTCCTCATTTTTGGGAAAATTTAACCTGATAATAGTTCTCTATGCACTCTAGTGAATAAAATTTACCAGATCCTCTCTGGAGATCTGATTGAATTCTTGTGACACAGCAGATCTAAAACTAGGAAATTGGGGATGGGACGAGAAGACCATAGTCTCCTCCAAGGGGCCCCTAGATTCCTACCATCATCAACTTAACGTGCAATAATATTGGGATTCGGGCAGCGAACGAGCATGGGTTCCGAGGGCATCAATGTTTAATGATTAATCTCTTTTTAAGCTCCATCCTCCACTGTTCTCTATACTATATTTTAATTGAATCATATTGTACGCAACCGAAGTTTGGTCTTGGGCACATTGGCAACATCAACTTTGGCATATTTTCACACGCATGGACAAAACACATATATTTGACTCTTGAGCACATTTTCCCCTGTCAGACTGCCCACCTGTTGTCTTGGCCGCCACCATCTGCTAGTTATATCTATTCAGGATCAGCTCAGTTTATACAAGAAAGTACAAAATCCTAGATAGATATTCATCATACCTCAGATCCACCTCTTGCACTCCCAGGACACACCAGTAAAGTTGGATGGTTTCAGTCTACCGCAGGGGTTGCTGAAAGATCCCTAGATGGATCCTCCTTACACTCAAATGATTTTTTATCAAACAAAAACAGCAAATACAGATTTCTGTGTATTTTATGTCAAGTTCCTAGTGCAGATCTGGAAAGTGCGACTAGGGTTTAAGAGAGATATCAATGTAAATCACACCAAATAAAAATACTTCTGATTTCTAATGACTGCCCAGATATTTGGGGACTGAATTTACATAAAAACTGAACTTATTACAGTCCAAAAATGGCCCAGAAAATCAGATCTGAAGTCTTTTATTATTCAGATTGAAAATCTTCAAAAATACACTTCAGAAATGATAAAAAAGTACAGCGATCAGCTTACAATATGATGGCAAACATTTGACAAATATTTTTGGATGAAAAATACCTCTGAACTCGCTGCCAAACTGCTTACAATGGGCCGACCCAACTGCTGGTTGCAAATCACTGAAAAACACCTTCAAATCTCCTCACAAACACGGCTGAACTGAACTTGGAAATCTGATGAATAACGTTGGGAATCTCTGAGTGAAATCCCCTCTCAATCCCTCTGGGGGTTTTCGTCCGCAAGAGATAAATTCACAAGGGTTTTCGTCCTTGGAATTTCTGATAAAAGCTCAGAGCTCTTAACAATGCAAAAGATGATAATAAAAATCTGGATGCTCTCATACAAGTCGACTTGTTTATTTAAAGGGAGATCAGCCCAACTACCACCCTCCAATCTGGCCAATCAAATTGTTTCATTCCCCTATGCTGGTCGCATTTTCCTTTTTGGGCCAATTGGCACGATTTTCCAAAAAAAGACTCCCTAAGGCAAGTCGCACTTTCCCCCTTTCTAATACAATTAATGGCATTTTTGACATTTTAATTTATTATTAAACTTTATCATTTATTATATGTGCTTTTCATAATATTATTATTTTTTAAAAGAAACAATAGCACAATATAATAAAATAATAAAGTTATGTCACCCTTAAAAACTCCCCCTTGGCCGTCGGGTAGACATAAAGGGCCAAAGGTCTTCGTCCAAGCTTATGCGGAAAGAGGGGACATTACAGTCCTCCCTCCCCAGAGTTGCTTGCCCACAAGCAACTGTAGCAACGCGGGGTGCTGAAGAATAGACTCACCCTCCCAAGTGGCATCCTCCAAGGGTAAATCTTTCCAACGAACCAGGTACTCCCGTATCACCTTGTTTCGCAATCTTCTCTCCCTCCAATCCAGAAGTCCCTCAGGAACCAAATCCAGTCTTCCCTCATCATCCAAGGGGGGTAACTCTACTGAAGAGGTCACATGCTGCCCCCAATGCCTTCTTTAAGCAAGATACATGAAAAACATTGTGTATCTTACTTTCAGAAGGTAACTCCAACTCATAAGCTACCTGTCCAACTCTCCTCACCACCCTGTATGGACCATAGAAGCGAGGCTTAAGCTTCTCCACTCCACTCTTCTTAAGAGTACTCTGTCTGTAAGGCTGGAGTCGTAAAAAGACCATATCCCCCACCTCAAATGATCGCTCAATCTTGTGCCTGTCTGCATACATCTTTTGCTGATTTTGGGCATGCTGCATATTGTCCTTAAGGGTTTTAAGGATATCCTGGCTGTCCTGTAAACACTCTCGAGCCTTAGGAGCTCTACTATCTCCAAACGCCATATCCACGAAGGATCTCGCGTCATAACCGTACAAAGCTCGAAAAGGGGTCATCCCAATGGACATGTGGTATGTAGTATTGTAACAATACTCGCACAAATAAAGCTGCTTGACCCATGCTCTCTGCTGCCCTGAAACATAGTTGCGTAGGTACCCCTCAATCCACTTATTCACAATCTCCGTCTGCCCCATCTGTCTGCGGATGATAGCTAGTGCTCGGAGTCAACTCAGTGCCTGCCAACCTGAAGAGTTCCTGCCAAAATGTGCTCATAAACCTGCTGTCCCTATCGCTGACAATATTCTTCGGAAGCCCATGTAACCTGAATACTCCCTAAAGAATAAATCAGCCACCTGTGGTGCCTTAAAACTCGTGGGGATGGCAAAGAAGTGCCCATACTTAGTCAACCTGTCAACTATCGCATAAATGCGATCATAGCCCTGCACAACTGGTAGTCCTGTAATGAAATCCATAGATATACTCTCCCACCTCTGCTCTGGAATAGGTAAGGGCTGTAATAAGCCTGCAGGGAAAGTATGCTCGGACTTGTTTTGCTGACAAGTCACACACTCTCGAATATACTGTAGAACATCCTCCTTGAGACCCTTCCAAGAGAATCTCTCTCTAACCTGCCTATATGTCTTGAAATAACCTGGATGTCCTGCTAATGGTGCATCATGGAGTGCATGTAGAATCTTTCCCTTAAGCTTAGATTCAGGTACCAAATAAATTCTACCCTTATAATAAATCAAATCAGAAATTACCTGGTAGCGCCCATCCTGAATTTTGCCGTCCATGATCTCACATGCTAAGGTGTTCTTCGAATACTCGACCAACAATTGAGACTTCCAATCTGCAGAAATCTCACTCATAGAATATAGGACAGCAAAATGGGGCCTCCTTGATAGTGCATCAGCCACAACATTCTTCTTCCCTTTGACATACTCAATGTCAAAATCATAGGCCTGAATCCTGCCGACCCATTTCTGCTACCTCTCATTGAGTTCCTTCTGCTCCAAGAAGTACCTCAAGCTGTTATGGTCGGTCCTCACTACGAACTTCCCTCCCACCAAATACTGTCTGAACTTCACCAATGCATGCATGATGGCGAGCATCTCCTTGTCATAGGTGGAATACAACCTCTCGTTCTCCCTCAACTTCCTACTCTCATAGGCAATGGGATGACGGTCCTGCATCAAAACTGCACCAATACCTGAACCCGAAGCATCACACTCTAAGATGAATGGCTTAGAGAAATCTGGGAGAGCAAGGACTGGACATGTGCTCATCACCACCTTGAGCTCATCAAATACTATCTGTGCCTCATCTGTCCATCTAAATGCCCCCTCCTTGTGAGATCTGTCAATGGTGCAAGCAATATCTAGAATAACCCCTCACAAATCTCCGGTAATATCCGCATAGCCCTAGGAATCCCCCACAACTCTGATATGTTCCTAGGTGAAGGCCAATCCTGCATAGCCTGTATCTTCTCCTGATGGACCTTGACTCCATTGGCCCCCAATGACATGCCCCAGATACAATATCTCAGTAAGTCCAAACTCGCATTTGGACATCTTAGCAAATAGGGACTGAATCTCCATAATGCCAAGTACCTCATCTAAATGCCTCAAATGATCCTCCCATGTCCTGCTGTAGATCAAGATATCATCAAAGAAAACTAGCACGAACTTCCTCAACTGCTTGTTGAAGAGATGGTTCATGCATGACTGGAAAGTGGCAGGTGCATTAGTGAGACCAAATGGCATCACCAAGAACTCATAATGCCCGTAGTGGCATCTGAATGCTGTCTTGAGGATGTCCTCCTCTCGAACCCGAATCTGATGGTATCCTGATCGAAAGATCAATCTTCGAAAAGTAAATGGCCCCATGCAATTCATCCAAAAGCTCATCAATACGAGGGATGGGATACCTGTTTTTGATTGTCTTCTTGTTGAGGGCCCGGTAGTCGATACACATTCTCATCGTCCCGTCCTTCTTCTTCACCAACACCACCGAAGAAGCAAATGGGCTAGAACTAGGACGGATATGCCCCATATCAAGAAGCTCCCTGATGGTCCTCTCTATCTCATCCTTAAATTTCTTAGGATGACGATAGGGTGTAGTGATCACTGGCTTGGCACCCTCCTCCAACTCTATGACATGCTCAAACCCTCTGTCTGGTGGTCTTCCTGGAGGAATATCACCAAAAACCTGCCCGTGCCTATCTATTATGGTCTGAATATCTGTATGCAACTGCTGTCCACCATCTGGAGAAGATTTGGATGAAATGAAACATTGGGCTGCCCATGCAACCTCTCCATGACTGATAATAGACTCCATCCTATGTGCTGAAACAACTCTAGGCCCACCCATCCGAAAGAGTTCATGGCACAATCTTCTTCCCTTCTGACATAAAATCTATCTCCATTCATCTGAAATCCTGCACATATCTCCCTAGAGACTGAAACCACTGAATTCCCAAAACTGCATCTATCTCTCCAAGTCCAACTATGTAAAAATCATCTGTCAATGTGTAGTCTCCTAGCTGGATACAAAGCTGTGGAATTCATCTAGTGTAGCTTAGAGCAAAGCCATTTGCCACTCATACACTGAACCCCTCAAATTCTTCAACCTGTAATCCCTGCTTCATCACAAATCCCTCATCAAGGAAATTGTGCGTAGCACCACTATCAATCAAGCAAACACACTCACCGGCCCTTAAGCACTCCTTTCACACGAAAGGGATGATACCTAGGGACTCCAGAAAGTGAAGCAATAGTACCTGAGCCTGATGCATCTCCATCTCCTAGCTCTACCTGGGGCTGCTCCTCATGTGCACCATGACCATTGTCCTCTACATTTGTATCTGCTAAAGAATCTATCTCTACATCCAAGATAACCTCAATAAGATGCACCTTACCTTTCCCAAGGTAGTTGTGTCCGGGCTCCCAGTGATCTTTACAATGGAAACAAAGTTTCTTTCTTCTCAACTCATTCTGAGTCTCCTGATCCATCCTAGGAGGGGGAACACTCTTCTGCTGAGTAGCGGAACGCTGAATCGGCTTGGTGCTTGTGAAGGGCTTCTTACTAGGCTGGTAAGAAGTGGGAGTTGTCTCCAAATCTAATGTTGTCTAGATAGCATCATGTAATGTAGTAGGCCTAAGGGCCTTGACCAACCCTCTTAACCTGTCATGCAGACCCTCAATGAAAAGCATTACCACACGTCTCTCAGGCATTTCGGGAACCATTACTGCAATCCGCTAAAATTCGTTGATGTAAGAATCAACGTGCCCACTCTGTCATAGCTGTGCCAAATCCCTGTAATATAGTTCCACATCTTTGCGGTCAAATCTGGCAATCAACTTCTCACTAAACTCCCTATATGACCGTAGTAAGTCATGTCTCTGTGTGATAAGCCCATGGTGCCACCAATCATATGCCACTCCCTCCAAGTGTAGAGTAGCAAAATGAATAGCCTCTTGTTCCTGCATAGGTTTGAGAGTGAGGTATGTGTCAAGCTTGTGAATCCATGCCCTGGCACTAATCTCTCCACTGCCATCGAAAGTGGAAAGGGTCACCTTATTGGTAACCTGCTTCAATTCTTTGTTTTGTTGGGTCCTGGGCCTCTGTGTTTGCCTGGCTCTCAAGCTTTCCCTTTTCTGCATACAATACTGGTGGAGGGGAAAGGCGTTCCGTACCGCTTCCGGTAATGCTCTCCACTCATCATGAGCTACCATTACATTATCTTGAAAGGCTATGTCTTCAAGTGGGTCCTCAACTAATGGTGGCTCCTCCCTTGGTAGGAATCTAGGCTGCACAGGTCGATCTGCAGTCCTCGTGGGTCTCCTTTCTTCTGTATATCTCCTATCTTGTGGAGGGGAACCCCTTACGCTACCCACCTCTGTAGGTATTCAATTGTGCCTTTTGTGGCTGCAAGCTATGGATGCAAATATTTTCCTTCTATCATGCTGATTTCTTGCCCTATCCATAGTCAAATTCTCCATCAGCTGTCTTATGGTCTGAATCATTTCCTAATGGGAATCGATAATTTCACTGAAAAGGACATCCAGATCAGGTCGCTCACATCGTGGAGGAGTGTGTGATCCTCCTCTATCCATGATTCCGAGACTACCTTCAATATTCAGACGTGCCTGACTCCTTGTATAATACCGGTGTGGCCCTACTTCTGTAGGCTACATAAAACAAACCAAAACAAACCCTCCAAGTGGGAAGATTGATGCTCTGATACCATTGAAAGATCCCTAGATGGATCCTCCTTAAACTCTAATGATATTGTTATTAAACACAATCAACAAATACAGATTTCTATGTATTTTATGTCAAGTTCCTAGTGCAGATCTGGAAAGTGCGACTAGGGTTTAAGAGAGATATCAATGTAAATCACACCAAATAAAAATACTTCTGATTTCTAATGACTGCCCAGATATTTGGGGACTGATTTACATAAAAACTGAACTTATTACAGTCCAAAAATGGCCCAGAAAATCAGATCTGAAGTCTGTTATTATTCAGATTGAAAATCTTCAAAAATACACTTCAGAAATGATAAAAAGTACAGCGACTCAGCTTACAATATGATGACAAACATTTGACAGATATCTTTGGATGAAAAATACCTCTGAACTCGCTGCCAAAACTGCTTACAATGGGCCGACCCAACTGTTGGTTGCAACATCACTGAAAAAACACCTTCAAATCTCCTCACAAACACGGCTGAACTAAACCCTGGTAATCTGATGAATAACGCTGGGAATCTCTAAGTGAAATTCCCTCACAATCCCCTGGGGTTTTCGTCCGCAAGGAGATAAATTCACAAGGTGTTTTCGTCCTTGGAATTTCTGATAAAAGCTCAGAGCTCTTAACAATGCATAAGATGATAATAAACAATCTGGATACTCTCATACAAGTCGACTTGTTTATTTAAAGGGAGATCAGCCACTACTACCGCCCTCAAATCGGCCAATCAAATTGTTTCATTCCCCTATGCTGGTCGCATTTTCCTTTTTGGGCCAATTGGCACATTTTCCAAAAAAAGACTCCCTAAGGCGAGGTCACACTTTTCCCCCTTCTAATACAATTAATGGCATTTTTGACATTTTAATTTATTATTAAACTTGATCATTTATTATATTGTACTTTTCATAATATTATTATTTTTTTAGAAACAATAGCACAATATAATAAAATAATAAAGTTATGTCACCCTTAAAAACTCCCCCTTGGCCGCCGGGTAGACATAAAGGCGCCAAAGGTCTTCGTCCAGGCTTATGCGGACAGAGGGGACATTACAGTTGCCTTCTGCCAATAGTATCCAGGAGTCTTCGATGGGTAATTTTCAAAATTGGGCAATCTCTTTTAGGTCGGCCTAGACACATTTCATGGGTCAGGTGTGGGGAGAAAATAATGAAAAGTCGGCCTATATATACAAAACATCTATGAGATTATTACTAACCTCTTAGACACCTACATGCCTTAGACAACACACACTCTTTTGGAGCACTCTCACTAAATTGAGGATCATTACCAAAACTGATGCGAATTTGTAATCTCTCAAGGAGGATCTCTGGAGCAGTCCATAGAGCTAAACCTAAAATCAAAGAGGTCAAAGTTGTGTGATGCCAAGTGTCAAGAGGCTAAAGTAGGTCAAATGTTTGAGCAAGTAATTGAACACACACTCACTCTAGGAGGGAGAACAACATGCAGCTTGATCTCTTTTCATAGTAATAGTTTGTAGACAAAGATTGCCACATCATTAAGGGTGTGACTGAGGCTGCCCAGCCCAAAAATGCTAACCACTTGTAAAGGGTCCCTTGTGGTCTTGCAAGAACAACCAACCCTCTGTCAGCAACCTGAGCATCTAAAAAAGTACTTCTAGATCATTGCCAGCCACTGGAGACACCTTTTGCAAGTGAGACATCAAGAATCAGCTTGAGTAGCTTATCTTTCTATTGTCTTGTCAATTCTAAATCGACTAATTGCAACATTTGCTTGCTTAAACAAATTCAGATTAATGTACTTTGCTGCCTCTGATTGTAAAGTCTGAATTTAATCTCTTATTTTGGTTACATTTAGGTTTAAAATAAGTAAAAACACATATATAAATTTCACATAAAAAGACCTTTTACATATTACACTTGCAAATGTTCAAAACCAAGTTCTAGATTGGCTATTATGCCTCTATGGTTCTGCTACCATCAATAGAGGATGTCTCACACACTTAACACAACATACAATTCCATATGCATGCCCCCAAATGAGTCTTCAGAGGAATTATTTCTAAGAACCTAATCACCCTAAGGACCCTTAATTAATCTTGGCTTTTTAGGAATGGGGGCTAAAACAGGGTTAGTGCCAGTGCATATGGAAGATCAAATCTGACTTTGAACAGAATGTTTTGGATTGCTTACTTCCTCAATATAGCTTATAGCAGTCAAGCCAAGATTTAAGAGATTCGGATTCATTGACAATGCTTGCCTTACAAGCCATTGAGAAGAATGGTGTTACATGTATCAAGCGTTCTTGTGCAAATTGCATTCTGATTACTGCTCTCTACGTTCTTTGAGACTTGCAACTCAACGCTTACCTGTAGTAATATTTTAACTTCTAGCAGCATTGCGAGTCAAGAAAGGAGATAGGGAATTCCTGTTCTCTTTGATTGATCACAAGCCATGAACCATAAATATAAAGTGAATGCCAGAATCCATGAAAGCTGCTCCATCTAACCAAGTGGGAACCCATGAGGTTGAACCTGCAACATGCTTAGGCCTGAACTGTTCATCCATAAAGCCAAAGCCAAAGCCAAAAGGAGCATAGACATGAAAATTGAAATGTAAAAGCCACCAAATGGAAGCAACAAATGTATATTGAAGTGGTGATATCATAGAGTATGGTGGCTTCAGAAGTTCATCCCAACAGTATCCCTTAAATGAGAACAGTAAAAAAACACAGCTAAAGCAAAATTTGTTGTATCTGTATTTTCTACACTGCCCGGAAACGCTAAGTACCACCCCCCTGTACCAGGCTTGATACGTACCAGGTACGGGTATGGATACAGGTACACTGTGGGTACATACCCACAGCCTGTGGGTACATACTCACAGCATACCCACATGGTTTTTTTTTTAAGTGCAAGAAAAATAAATAAAACTTGAGGGCTTTGACTGGAGTTGAAACCTTGGAAAGTTCGTATGAGATTCAATATTGCCAATAGGCTCCAAAGAGTCAAAAGAGATGAAAAGGACTTCATTTGGTTGACTTACTATTTGGGGGTTTTCTTGTTGCTCCTCGTGGGTCCTTTTATTATTCAGCTTCAATTTGGAAGCGCATGGGAACAAGTGAAGCACTTGGTAGTTTGGCAGCCTATCTTCTCTTCCTTTGCCAAGCCTACAAATCGATTTTGTCGAATCTGAAATATAATGACAAGATCCTTGCCTTGACAAGAGGCTGCTCTGCCCCCCTTTGGTTTGAGAAAGGAATTAAAATATTTCATGACTTGTAAAGATTTGGGAAGTGGATGGAATGGACAGACCTTAAATCTTTCTATAAGCTTCCTCAATCTCAGTTCAGACTGTATACAATGCTCAGGAAATAGCTTTCCCAGCTCCCTCTACTGGACTAATTATGGAGGATGAAAATAACTTTTTGGGATTATTATGAGGTGGCTCAAAGGGCCCCTTCTCCAAGAAGCTACCCTCCAAACACCTCTATGAAAAGATTGCCTTCCTCCCCAAACCCTTTCCTTGGGTCTTAACAATAAGTGGAATGTTTGCGAGCCCATTAATTGATGGACTCATAGATTTAATGTTTTGTGGTCTTCTTGTATTCAGTCAAAAGAAATATTTCTTTAGATGGCTTTCTGATTCATAATAAGCTTGTTGTTGGCTTCTAATATTTTATAGGTTGCTGAGACTACAAGCTTGCTGTTTTCTTTAAATTTTTTATATATATTTATATTTTTACTTTTTAAAAACATATTGTACAAACGTACCCACAGCGTACCGTAACCATATCCGTATCTGTACCCGTACCCGTACCGAAACACTCTAGCGTATTTTAATAAATCCAAAATGCACTTAAGTATAGTTGTGGCAAACAAACTAGAAACAGAAATTTACCTTTACGAAAATAAAAGAAAAAGAATTATAAAATTCCAAAAGGACTTAACAGAGATACCAGATGAACAGACTTCAAAAACATGGGATGATTAGTAAGATCCCTCGAAAAAACAGAGTGACGTGTTTGATAAAGCTCCTCAAACTAGCTATATTCATTACCTGAAGAAGCAGTGAGTGTAGGAGATGGCGGGGAGAGGAACAACAGGGAAACAACAGAGTGAAGGGCATTGCAGGAGAGATCAGATTGCATGCGATTCGTGGGAGTAGTGCTCACTGATAGAAAGTGGTTGGGCTATTTTTATCAGGTTTAGATAAAAACTTATTTCAGACAGTCCATTCTTCGGCAATGGTGGCAATGTGGTCTTGACAGTAAAAACAAATCGACAGTATTAGGCTATAATACTGTGAGCATTAAATTTTAGACATACATTTGAAATTAGGGCGTCAATTTGAAAGTTAAACTTACATTCGAAAATAAAGCAGCAATTTGAAATAATGGAATTTTTTTGGGTTTTTGAAACCCTTTATCATGTGAGAGGACAAAATATCCTATTTAATGCTCCTGTGATGCACAACACAGAAAAATTGATAGTTACAACTGGTCAACTTAGAGCAACAAATTCCACGATGAATGGAATATTAAAACTGACAGGAAAACTATAGGATGGGCGTTTTAAGCAACCAAAGACCACTCAATTTAAGTAGTACAGGATCCATGGACCTAAAGAAGGTCATTGATCTGGTGAATTTGAATTCAGAAAAGCTAAAGAACAACCTTATAATTTCTAAATTCACAGAAAATCAAATCCACATTCTGAACCAACTACATAGGTTGTCTATTTATTGAAAGAGGTAAGTCCAATCAGGATATATTTGAATGACAAAAATACTAAGGAATATGAGATCGTTGTAAGATACATCAAATTCAAAACTATGAATGACAAAATAGAGCTTTCAGCAAACAAATCTCTCGAAATTATACCTATGTTTAGCATGTGGAGATCATCAAACAAATTACGATCATCGGTGAATCCACCAAACACAAACAGATGTTTTCCAAGAGACACGGTAGCATGTCCTGCTCGAGGTGCTAATGCTTGTCCAGTTGTGTTAAGTTCCTTCCACACTAATGTTTCTGCAAAATAGAAAAGTCAGATTGTGTTGGTTCTGTTAGAGCATGTACACTAAATACACAATTTTCTACTCCTCAAAATTAATTCCTTTGCATACCTATCTACATATGGCCTACGTGCAGATAAAGCACTAATAAGCATACAACAACAATTTAAAAAATCAACAGTAGAAGATGCATCACGTATTAACTATTAAGAAATCCTGCCAAATCATAACTTTATTTAGAAAACATGCTAAAAGAAAATAGAAGTCATGCTAGTGCTAGTACGTAAAATTAAATTAAAAAAATAGTTCAATCCTTATGAACAAAGAAAACCAACTCCTAAGCTTGAAAAAAAATATTAATCCCTTGATATCTGCTGGATCCACAGCACAATTTAGTATTTGACATACCCACAAATGGTGAAAGACTAAACAAACATTTAAGATATAGAATACCCATCATTATGAGTTAGATGGACAAAATGAAGGAACCCAGACCAAGAAACCATGAACATGCAAAATTGAGAACATATGGAATAACCAATTGAGTTTGCACGAATAAACTCAAAACAGGAGTTTATGTTTTAAATGGCTTTGCTACTGGCTGGTAAAAGAAAGTTGAGGTACAACGGCCTTCATGTAGACAAGTACACACGATAGCAAATTTTACTAGATATGCGATAGACCATCTCCATATACATGCATACACACACGGAAACCTGAGACTTCTTTCTAAATTGTTACCATATAATGTAATCTACTACAAGCATTACACTGGTAAATATACATATCTTTTCCTTACAACATCAATGTTGGCCACTTTTATACGACCACTGGTGCACTTAAACAAACAGCCATGTGTTTAGCAGATACTCAGGAGCATTGGCATTTCACCTTTTTAGGAAGACACCATCCTTTCCAGGATGTCTCACCCAAAACACTTCAGAAAACCATGTATGTCTCGTTGCTTGGTGGTAGAGGATCCACTCGTGAAAGCCATTCTAAAATCATAACTCAAACCTACACCATTCAGCCCATATAATAACAAGTAAAAGAGAAACTCATAAACAAATACTCATACATAGAACAACCCAAATCATGTGTTAACCCAAAAGAACTCATTAAAATGTCCATTACCTGCCTAGAACAAGACACTAACACAGTAAGATAATACAATCTGCCCAACGGCATACAGTCTAGCTCCAATGCAGCAAAACCCTCCCTTACAATCTAACTCTAATCTGCATCCTGTACGGTGTACCCAATCTAATCTTGTACCTAAGCAAAATGGAAGCATTTTCCCATCCATCATAACTTCTGCAACTACTAACAGCAAAACAATCCTTATGACGCGAATACATCCCTTTATAGGAGACCATATCAGATAGACCGACACATGTATCATGAAAATCACCAAGTGTCTTCATGCAGCTCGACACCTGTCTCACACAACTCCCAAGTGGCAGTCTTACCTTCTCACCCTTGCATTGTCAGTGGTCAACTATCTAGCTTGTCTCCCCTCTGTGGTAGCACTTTGACACCTTGTCCCTTGGCACTCACTTCCATATATCCAGTTCCTCCTTTGGCACTCAGCTCATCCCATGACCACCTGCATGTCAGCTCTCTCTTCCTTCTCCCTTCGTTGTCACCCTGTGCCTCCTTTGGCACTCTTAATCTCTTCCACCGTCCCTGCTGATGCTAACTTCAGAGAGTGCCCCAACATTCTTCCTTCCACACTCTATACATGGCATAAATCTCAAAATTTTGGGCCCAACAGCCAACAAAATTGTGACAGGGGGAATATCAAATATTCTTGAAGAAAAATAGAAAATATGATCACCCCAATGGGATAAAGTTTCTTAAACTTCAGCTAGAAACAAGAAAATTAAAATACAAAAATGTTAAAACCTCTGATCAGATCAATAGTATAGCTCATGAAGAGAGTGACAGAGAAAAGAAAGTGAACAAAAGCACTGCAAGTGCCTCCAAAAGGTGATAAGTTAACTCCGGAAAGAAGAACAAACAAGTGAAAAAACTAGGTAAATAGATCATTACCTGGGGAAACATTGGGTGCCCAACCAAAGTGGCAGATATATTTATACAACCCCAGTTCAATCATGTGATCCATTTAAATCATGTCTAAAAATAGAGGAGAAATTTTTTAAAACAGTTTGGTTAGCAGACATAACTCAAGCAAGCCAAGTGCAAATGAGCATAAGGTCTAAAACCAAGTTCATCATTCCATTTTCAGCCAGGTGACAATTATTTGAGCCAACAAGCCAAAAGTAATTGAAACAACAGTCAGGACATCCCATAAGGACTTTGTTATCACCCATTTTTTGCATTAGTAATGATGCCCATTCATTCCCCCCAACTCCGGGCACAAACATGACTGCATATGCGGAGTCACCATTTAAACCAGGCGCACACATAGGTGTTTTTTAGGGACAGACTCCAGACACTTCAAATCTATGATGCCAGGGTTCGTCCCCCAGCCCCCCATACCCTGCCTGATACGTATCTGGTACAGATACGTCAGGGTACGGGTACGGATACCTACAGGGTACATCCGGGTTCTTTCCAGGTACATCCAGACGTACCCGTGGCGTACTTGGGAAGAACCCGGACATACCCACGGCCTATGTTGCCGCATTCGGCGAACTTCAAGGAAAAAATTTGAAATTCGCCGAATTTTAACAGCGCCTTGAAAATCGCGATTTAATTCGCGTTTTTTTCCCAAGAAAAAATTTGCCATTTTTGGAAAGGGTCCGGGAAGATGTAGCAGCAAAAACTTGCATGTGCCATAACTTTCATTCTGTGGCTCCGTTTCAGGCGTCGTTTTCTCTAAAAGTGCATATTTTCTTGAGCTCTACGCATTGATGGCAATATTTTTCTTATTTTCATAAAATCCATTTTTGCATCTTTTTCGACCAAGCAACTTCTTGCAATCTTCTGAAATAATCATGAGCTTTGATCCCCTGTAGATAGATTAGTAATGAAATCAATGAAATGTGATATTATCTCTCTTTTGAAATGTGAATTTATCTTTTGTTTTTATATATTTAATAAAAATGTATATTTCTCATAGTCGAATTTAATCACGAATTTAATCGCTGATTTTTTTACCGGCGAATTTTTCACGAATTTAATCATCGGCGAATTCGAATACGAATTCGAATGCGGCAACTTAGCCCACGGCAAACCCAAGGAGAAATACGCCTTTTAAGGCATTAAAACACTTTTTTTGACTTTGTCAATGCAAAATAATGAACCCTAACATTTAAATGAATAAAATATTGAGTAAAATAACCTGTGGAATTATATTGTTCCTCTGGAATTTATGTTCCTTTACATGTCAAATAAAGACACAGTCGTGCAGGTGGATGACTTTGTTGGTGTCAAGCAAGGTGGCAACTTTCAATCAGAACATTGAATACGGTGACCTCAAATACAGAATAAAAACAGTTCACCCAAAAAATATTGTAGGTATGGAGAAATAGAGGTTAAATTATATATTTAAAAAATATGTTAATAACTTAATATAAATTATATTATTTTAAAATAATTTAAATTACGACTAATAAAACAATACCAAATGAATTTTAATCATATTGACAACTTCGTATCCTTTTACCCTCTTACCTGAACTGTGATAACTCAATATTTTAATCATATTGACGATTTCATATCCTTTTAATCATATTGACTAAAAAATGAGTATATGTATATAAATATATGTGTGTGTGTATGGACGTATCCAAGACATATCGTACCCAAGGGTTTTTTAAAATTGACGTATCCGCGTTTCGAACCCATACCCGTACCCGTATCCATATCCTGGCAACATAGGTTCAAATCATCACATTTCTTATGTGGACCTCTTGGTCAACCAATTGCTTAAAGAAGAAATTGTCAAATATGTGTCCACGTTTGTTCAAGAAATGTCAAAAAAAGGTCAGAAATGCAACCTTTGTAGGACATATTTGAAAAACCCTGAAAACCAAAAAGCAAACATTTGTAAAAAGACGTGTTGTATGTAAACAATATGTTGTTTTTCACAAAATGCCTAAGGGTGAGTCACTATCAGATCACATGTTGAGGATGACAGACCTACGAGACCAATTGGCAGTTGTAAATAAGGTAGATGAGGACAACATGGTCGTCCTGGTGATGAATAGTTTGCCACCTTTTGATTTCTTTGTGGTAACCAAAACACTCACATTTGATAAGGCTGGTTCACAACTTCTTCAGAAGGAACAAAGGCAGGCACAGTTAGTTGACTCTAGTGCTAGACACTATAAGTGCAATTGTTGCTCAATACAAAGGCAACGGAAAAATAAACTCTGAATCCTCACGGGAACACAAGTTACGATACCACTATTGTCATAAGGTCAAGCGTATTAAGAAGGATTGCCGAAAAACACACTATCATCTCTATCATCCTAAAAAGCCACAGACTCAGGTAAATGTGGCAGAAGTTTGTGCAGAACATGATTTCGAGGAATAATATGCCTGCATGGCTTCCTAGGACAAAAATTGTGACGCTACCAATTACTGGTTCTTTAATTCTAGTGCATTGCATGACTTTGCCTGCTGCAAGGACTGGTATGTAAAATTCATTGTTTATTCTAGTTATACAGATTCCATTTCACTAGGAGATGGCAGGTCATGAGTAGTGGAAGGCATAAGTGACGTACCCATTGTTTTGAATGATGCTCCAAATTTCATAGTTCAGGATGTCAGTTATATTCCAAGAATGAACACGAATTTGTTATCAATCGGCTAACTTACATAGAATACTAACATTGATGTGAATTTCCGTGGTAAGAAAAGTATTGTCGTGGATCTCAAGCAAAGCATGATGGTTGCCCTTGGAATCAGGCAAGGAGGGTTGTACAAGCAACTTGATCCTGCCAAAGTTAGTTTGCATGCATTGGTTGTGGAGGGCAACAATAGCATTCTTTGGAACAGAAGGCAATGGCCATTTGAATTTCAATTTACAGTACTTATCCACATTTGCCCAAACTAATATGGTGCAAGGACTGCCTTCCATAAAAGACATATGTGTAGGACACTTGGCTGAAAAACAGAAAAGAAAGCCATTTTCTACTGAAGGTGTGTGACATGCCAAAGGAAAATCTATGCAAAGTCGCCTGGAAATCACCAATTATTTTAGGAGCAAAATATTTTCTTCTTTCAGTTGATTTCTCATGGAAACTGTGGGTCTACTTTCTGAAAAAGAGATACAAATGCTTTAGTATCTTTGTCAAATTCTAATCATTGGTAGAAAAATAGACTAGTAGATGTATAGAAACTCTCAGGTCAGAAAATGGATAAGAGTTTACTTCGAAGTTGTCCAAGGATTACTGTGAGAAGTAAGGGATTCAAAGGAAATTGCAGCTCTGCACACCCCTCAACAAAATGGGGTTGTCGAAAAAATAAATAGAACTAACATGGAGATGAGCCCAAGGTATTTTCTTCTTTCAGTTGATTTCTCATCTCTACATTCCAAAAGTAACATATATTTCTTTTCTGGCTATAGTGAGCAGGATAAGGCTTATACACTTTTTTATTTTTTTACTAATAAGGTGATCATTAGTGGAGATGTTGACATACAAGAAAAAGAATCTTTCTTTTTGTGTGGTACCAACCAGCAGGCAGTCACTAACATAACAGTAACGAGTGTTGTGATTCCATGGGAGGACAACGAATCAAGATCCAATAGGGGTACAAGGAATAGTGTTCCTTCCCTTGACCCAGCTCCTTTCCTAGACTAGAGTATATGATTTGGTTCTCTCCATAGCTGTCCAATTTGGTTGGAAGGTATATCAGATGGATGTGAAGAGCCCCTTCTTGAACGGGGATTTGGAAAAGGAAGTTTACATAGTACATCCAAAAGGATACAATACTGGATAACAGGCAAAGATCATCAGGTTTGTAAGTTCATTAATTTCTTGTAAGGACGTGAGCAGGCTCCACAACCCAATATTTACTGCATAAAGTAACTTTAAGGTTTAAACTAGGACCAGTGGATCCTTTTTGTTAAGCATCTCCTATAGTTAAATCATTATTAAATATGATAGGAATATATTTAGTCAGATTTGTTGTCTCTAAACAAAGTGAGCTGTCTACTAAAAGCTGAATCATATGTATTAATTTATATTTAAAATAATTGTTATCTAGATTCACGTCACTGCAGTTTCTTTAGGATTAACCATGTACAAGCTATCAAGCTTTTGCTTTAAGATGTTGACATAAAAAGAGGCACTAGTAAAAAACTTGATGCCCCGTTGTCAAGAACTATTTCAAATGTTGTTATATAGCATCAAAATGCTAACCCGAAAACCGAAGGTTCTGACCTGACAATGCATAAGAACAATAGCATCCCTCCACTTGTAGGCCCTAAAGCTCACCAATGAAATATGATAGCACCTCTTGACTAGTATATTCTGAGGATGTTCAAATACAATATGTTCCCTTGACCCATAAATAACCGATAAAATATGAGAGGACCCTCCATTGACCCATAACCTATACTGATGTCCATATACAAGATCCACTTCACTCTAGGGCCTAACAAAGAATGATAGGTTTGAATGATTTGAAGCCTCTAGAGATGACTGATGGAATATACTAGGTCCGAACAACCCAAGGCCCTAGGGCTGATTGCAAATGAGTGTCTTGAGTAGCATAAAAAGGGTAGGAATATTGCAAATCAAGAGTGGAAAATCCAACGAGTTATTTTACTTTGAATGCATGTCTACTAGCATGTCTCAAACATCATCCAAACATGAATATACACTTTTTAGGGACAGAAAGCCTTGATAATGATCGTGCCCTTGTTCCTAAGAAAATAAGTACTTCAATGGTTCTTTACACACACTCAGTTTTCAAATTTGCCAACACTGAGGCAGTACTTTAAGCTATGTTTGTGGGGGAGAGTATAGTCAGCCTCCACTCATTATGGAAATGAATTTAGACAGAAAAGACATGCCAAGGCCCAAAAGCAACTATGGTGCACTGACTTCCCACGAAAATACTAGGAAAAACTATGACAGCCACATGGAGAAAGTCAGAGTAAAATTCTAATTATATATTCCTTTTCTAGTGCAAAATATCTTATTTTTTTAATCTAGATTTGTTTTCTAGTATTCTTCTTTCCCACTAGGCTTTTATTTCCATCCTTAGCAAGGTTCAGAATTTTGTAAAATCCCTACATTTCTCAAGCTTATCCAATGCTGTAAATGCCATCAAATTTTTCCATATTATGTAAATAATATAAGCTTCATCGCTAACTCATGGTTCACATAGCATCATAATGAGCCTCTGAAATCATGAAATGTAAGGTAATGTTTTAAACACCACACAAAGTATAACCAAGAAAAAGCATATAGAACAAAGAACATTGACCAGATTGTAAATGGATCTTAGTTTGTAAAGAGATTGCTTGGATATATCATCTGATATAGTGATATGTGGATCTACTCTGTTCAGCGCCTGAATAAGCATGACCTTTACTAAAAGAAAGAGCCATTCTGTGGTATAATAGAAATGTAATTTAGGCTAAATAACAGTACCTGCATCAAGGATATAGACGTCAGATAAATAATAATCCGATGCATCCTCCCCACCTAATACTATAACTTTGTTCATCCATGATGAACAAGTGTGGCTATCTCGTGGAGAAGGTGGTGTACCAGATGTTGCAGCCCTTGTCCAACATAAGTTACCTGTATTTATAAGCATTCAAAATCAGACAGCTTTTAAACAAACAATATTATACCATCGAAAGAATTTTCAGTAAGATTATAATTTAAATTCATGTTTTTAAAATAATGAAAGAGAGAGTGAGCAAGAAAATATTCCCACTTAAATAGCATGCTGCATGTGGAGAAAACAAAGTTAAATTGCTACAAGAAAAGTACTACTATTTTGCCTCATCAAAAAATACATCACATGGAAGGTAAAGCTCCTAGAGCTGAAACAATGGCAGATTAGCAAAAATGAGCACTGGATAAACAATATGTTTCAAAACTAAGTTACCAGAATCAGGGGTACATGTATGCATGCAACAAATTTCTATAATAAAGGATTTAAGGAATCTCTTAGGCTCACAAGGCTGAATTTTTCAGTTACTGTTCTTTCCAAAATGACCTAAATTAGTGATTTGGAACCGTTCAAATATTTAACTAGGGACTTTGGCTAGTGGTTTCTCTTCCTTTTATCCATTTAGGTGATTGTTTTTATGTTTGCTTGGGCTTGTTTTAGCATTGAAATCATTGAAGTGCAGGTAAAAGCTCGGCCTAAAGGCCTCAAGGTAGTTTTGAAGGATGTAATTTACAACTATATCACACATGATAATTATGGTAACTATATGCTACAAATAAGATTTCATCTCTTAAAACTAGCATAGGTGAGTATCCTGTACAAATAATAGCCCTCTCTTTACAATGCATTATAAAAAGTACAGCTCAGTGTGAGAATGGACAAGATGACATCTCTGATGAAGACAGTTTTAAGCTCATTCCAAATTTATGATTAAATCTGTTCTACGATCATGAAAATATTCCCACTTAAATAGCATGCTGCATGTGGAGAAAACAAAGTTAAATTGCTATAAGAAAAGTATTACTATTTTGCCTCATCAAAAAATACATCACATGGAAGGTAAAGCTCCTAGAGCTGAAACAATGGCAGATTAGCAAAAATGAGCACTGGATAAATAGTTTAGCATACAATATGTTTCAAAATTAAGTTACCAGAATCAGGGGTACATGTATGCAAGCAACAAATTTCTATAATAAAGGATTTAAGGAATCTCTTAGGCTCACAAGGCTGAATTTTTCAGTTACCGTTCTTTCCAAAATGACCTAAATTAGTGATTTGAAACTGTTCAAATATTTAACTAGGGACTTTGGCTAGTGGTTTCTCTTCCTTTTATCCATTTAGGTGATTGTTTTTATGTTTGCTTGGGCTTGTTTTAGCATTGAAATCATTGAAGTGCAGGTAAAAGCTCGGCCTAAAGGCCTCAAGGTAGTTTTGAAGGATGTGATTTACAACTATATCACACATGATAATTATGGTAACTATATGCTACAAATATGATTCCATCTCTTAAAACTAGCATAGGTGAGTATCCTGTACAAATAATAACCCTCTATTTACATTATAAAAAATTAAAGCTCAGTGTGAGAATGGACAAGATGACATCTCTGATGAAGACAGTTTTAAGCTCATTCCAAATTTATGATTAAATCTGTTCTACGATCATGAATCAATTTGGACTAAGCAAATATTTGAAAATGTTTTCTTGCTGTACTTAGTTCCATTCATCACTACGATGTTCACTCCCTAACATCAATTTCAGCTAAAGCCATTGAGTTAATACATTCAATTAGACATGAACTAACTTTGAGTCCCTCGCAGGCTTGTGGATTATGCATGAGACCCATACGGCATACAGGCATGTGATTTTTCTCATAAATTAGAATTTGGGTGCCAAAGCTTTGCGGCATATTTGTTATTAAGTTAGGATATCACCATGAACATTTGCATCACCGCTTTCAACACAAACATGCACAGGATCGCTAACTAAAGAAATGCACAAAAAGAGAATAGTACCAAACAGACATTGACTTTCAATAAGCTCATAGAAACAAAGAATAATATGGTTCACATCATCCTCTCAAGTATCTCGCATTCGTAACACTGTCAAGAGATAAAGACTTTTAAATACACCAAATGAGAGTGGAAAAACCCCTAAGTGAGTAAGAGCAAGCCAAGAAATATTCTCAACAGAATGAAGAATAATATGACCACCTTTGACCAGAAGTAAACAACCAAAGGTGTCACAAAGGAAAATCCAACCATGTAAGTATTGAACAACAACATCCCCGTTAATATTTACACGGGAAAGAAATAATCACTACATGAACCCCTTCCATCACCCTCCACACCGTCCCCTCCAATTCCCCCAGCCTTGATGCTTATTCAGCAAAGAGATAACGAAAACAATGTAAACATCCACCAGGATAAAGAATGCTGGAATTGACCTAACTTTAAAACCTGCTCCCCCCTCCACCTTGATGGCTATTTGGGGAAAGAGGAGTCACAAAATGTCAAGGGCAACAAGAATAACGAACACAAGAAGGGGCCTAACTATAGAATGATTTTAGGGAAGTACAGCCCAATATCGAAAAAGTGCTGCAAATGACTTGACTTGATAGCTTTTAAAGTAAGATTGAGTGAGGCTCACTCAAGATATCTAGAGAGACCCTTCTTCAAGCATTCAAACCACCACAATTTTTTTCCACCCACATATGTTTCCGCTACTATACTTCATGTAAGAGAAGTAATTCAAAGAAATAACTACCATTAACAAACAGCCAACACAAGACTTCTACCACATCCCAACAATGCTCATACAGAATTATCTGACATGCAAACCAAACTAATGTGCTATCAAGGGAACCATGAAGAAAGAGGCCCTAAACAATTTCTCAAATGTTTCCCTGATAAGTCACAAATCCATCCACAATCTTACAAGAGTTTTAGCATGCCAAACATTCTGTCTAAAAGATGGTTGATACCTATTCTGAGGTCAAGGTTCTCCTCTAGTCCCATAATTTTCTGCACTAGCATTACAGTAGTCATTCTGAGTATGGTTTTGTGATAGACAAGGCGTACTCTCTCTGATCTCATCTTGGGCTCAATAAAAGTAACAAT
This sequence comes from Taxus chinensis, assembly GCA_019776745.2. Lineage (NCBI taxonomy): Eukaryota > Viridiplantae > Streptophyta > Pinopsida > Cupressales > Taxaceae > Taxus > Taxus chinensis. The sequence continues at coordinate 656,665,463 of CM034154.1, forward strand.
ACTCTATCCATGCTTAACAAGTCCACAACCTAAATGACATTAGAATGTTGCCCAAGACTAGCAAGAGGAACTGTATATCAAATAGACATATTATTATCAGATGTATCAGACTTCTATTGCAGGCATAAAATTCTTCTTGCAATTTAGCAAGAAATGTATCTTCCAAAAGTTCCTGCTTGGATTTAACTGGTCCACATCATATTATCCTCCATTTTCTGGATATTCACCGTCCAATAATGTCTGCATCATTTCTCTTTATCGCAGAATTAATTGCTGTACCACCCTTGAAAAAACTAACTGCAGTCAAGCTCAAACTTGGACATCCTGATAAGCGTGGGTTATCATTTCAGCCCTGAGCCTCAGCAACTCAAAATCAAAAACCCAAAACCCAATTGTAGATTAAACTTCTATATTCTAATATGGTTCTCTAAGCAAAGTTATGTACCTCTTAATTTATTGGCTCCTTCGAAAATTATTTGATTAAGGCTGTGTAATTTCCAGAGGCACTCCTCCCTTTTGACCAACTGTTTGAGCATGTATCATTATCACACTCAAAATTTGGTTTTCCTCATTAACCTTGACATCAGAATCTGGTAATGAAGTAGCCTCTTCACAAAGTTTCTGATGGCCCTCCTATACTTGACAAAGATTCTTCAGGAATCTTTGTTTCATTCATATTCTCAATGTTTTGAAGAAAAAGCTCTCAAAAAAATTGGGTGAGATCCATAAAGCCCACAAAGTCCTTAAAAAAAATGTTTTCCCGTGATAGAGTTATACCAACTTCAAAAATGCAATGCCAGTCTTTAGAACCTTGAAAAGGAAATCCATCCTCGAGACAATAATTTTTTGACACTACAAGACAGCCCAAGAAGTTTGACAATATTCAACTCATTCAAATTCAACCTCAAGACCACCTAAGCCAACCGTCCACAGCCCTAAAACCTTGTTTATAGCCTGAGGATTAGAGCTTGCAAGCAACAACCTGTCAAATCTTGAAAATAAAGAATGGAAAGAGAAAAGGGTGGAGCCAAAGATGAGAGATCCCAACCAATAACTCGTTGCCTAGTGCCAACCAACAAATTGTTGCTTAGCGTTAATGTGCTTCCCAACAAAAGAAAGGCATTCGTCAAGCATATAACACCCACTGTAGCACCATAGGAATCAGATAAGCCAATGTGTGTGCACAAAATGGAGTTAATGGGCTAGCCAACTATCTCAGAAGGTGGGTCCCTCTTTTATATTTCATAAACAATCTGGCCAGTATCCAAACCAAGTAAGGGGTGGAGTTGAAAAGAAAAGAAAAAGTAACGAAGTATATATAGCCTTCAGAGTTTTCAAAGTTAACTCATGTTGTTCAATTCTCCTATAAATTTCCAAACCTTCATAGTTATGCTTAGACTTGGCTTGCCCACAGCTAGCACTGCCTCTTTTATTCAGTTGCTCTTGTGACTACTCAATATAACCCTGTAGCGATTTCAGCTGTTCCTGCTACTGCTTGACCTAAATCTCTGACAGCTCAAATTACTAATGAGAAATATATTCTACTGAAGGAACATTATCAGCATCCATATCGTAGAACCAATTGGAGGTGGCAATGAAGTTTGATGAGATCTGGCTATAACATTATCATCATCAAGAAAAATGCTCAAAGGCGTGTTCTGTATCCAAGCTAAAAGTTATTATCCATTCTACAACTGCAGTTGGACACAACACTTTTCTTCAGTGTAGTATTGTCATTGACAGAGTAAAAATAGTAATAAAAGTTCTAGGCGTGGAGAGTGCAGGGAGAGATTGAATAGCATTTCACATATAAGATTAGAATATACTCCCTAGGCCCCCAATTTACTGATCATTGACATCATCATTTTTAAGTAGCTCCAAGTCCTTTTATACAAAACCGCAGATAAGTCTGAGAACAAGAATTTCAAATCTACAACAAAGCCAAATCCCAAGCATCAAGGGAAATGTCAACTACATCAAATGCAAAAGAAGACCACAACACCTGAGGAACATGTTGGTGCCCATTTTGATCCTTTGTATCCTTGGCACCATCTTTGCAGAGTTCCCCTTTGTTGCTTGGTGTTAGCCTTTCATTCCCCATGTTGCTCTTCATTATGCCTCTGTTTTGCCTGTCTTGCAAGATTGTTCATTGGTATGTTGATATAAACCTTGTCATAACCTTCATTTTGTTCCCTGGTTCCCTAAAGTACTTGTCACTCTGTTTCAAGAAAGCTTGAAGGGCTCCTAAGATTCATTTGCAGGTTAGAGGACTCCAAGAAATGATCTTGCATTTTCATGGTGTTCCTTGCTGGTTTCTTGCCTTATTCTTGATTCGAAGAACTTTCAAGAGGTTAATTTGCAGGGTTGGTGGTCCCAATTGATTTGTTGTATTGATTTAAGAGCGGGAAGAGTTTTCGGGGGTAAAACTTGCAGGTTTGCTGATCGTCCTAAGTGTTCAATGGCATACTCATGAGAGAAGGAAAGACATCAAGACTTGGATTGCAAGTTTCATGGCATTTTGCCACTCCTTGGCCATCTGCAAAACTTCTAAAGCGTCTCAATCACCTCCCTCCTCTATTAAGACTCCATTTGAGCCAAACAATTAGTCAAATTTTGCAATTTTTGGGGCAATCTGGGCAGAATTGGCCTTTTGAGGAACAAGTGGAATTGTTCCTCTGTTCCACCTATTCCCCACATCTCCGCCTCATCCGCATTGGATTGGGAAATCGGTGAAGTCAATTAAGGACAGAACTGAGGGAACAGTTTCATCGTTCCCTCAGTTCCCTACAAGCCCGCAATCACCGCCAAAAGCAAAGGAAGGGGAGCAGAGTCAGACATGTCAACATTCTAAGGAAACTGTGGGAACAGTTCCTGCGTTCCCCGTGTTCCCCGATAACCCGCATTCATCGATCAAACAGGGTAGAGTCGGACATGTCGGCATTCTAAGGAATTGTGGGAACAATCCTCGTGTTCCCTGATAACCCGCATTAACCGATCAAACACGGCACAGTCGGACATGTCGGAATTCTAAGGAACTATGGGAATAGTTCTTGCGTTCCTCGTATTGCCCGATAACCCGCCATCACCGACTATCGGTTAAATCGGACCCAGATAGCACTCAAGGAACCGTTTCGTTGTTCCATGTGTTTCCTGACTACCCACCATATCTGACTATCAGCTAAATTGGACTTGAAGCAACACTCGAGGAACTATTCTCTCGTTCCTCCATTTCTTCAACTTGCCAATTTACCCAACCATCCAATCAGAGCCTGCCACATGTCCAAGGAGACCACCAACATTTAACATTTAAGAAAATTTACAATTTTGCTCATAACTTTCGTTCTAGGCATTCGTTTTTCACAAAAAATTGTTATGTTGGGACCGTCATGGCGAGGGCTTTCCACAGGGATCAAATTTGGAGCAAATGGTGCAATATTTTTGGATATTTTAGTTGAATTCGTGTTCGAAATTTTGGGTGGGTAAAAAAAACATCATTTTCATGAATGCAATGGCATATTTAGCAACTGGAAGTTGCTCGAAAAAGGTCTTGATCCTATTTTGACACCCATGCAATGCTTCTAGAATTTTTTCCTACATGGAATATGCCCCTTCCTAACCCCACCAGATGAAGAATGGATGATCTATGCATTGTGAAGTGGACATTTGGCATTGTTTCTCTCTTTCATCTCCCTAATTGCATGCTCTTTCATTGATTTGCCCTCAATTCACATGGATCACCATCTTGACCATTGATTGGGCATCTACAAGGCATATTATTCCAGGGTTTTGGCTATTCTTGTATAAATATGAGGCTTGTCCTCATAAAATGGGCTGAAAATTTCATTTCTGTACAGAACAGATTGAAAATTGGAGGGTTTAAGCTCTTAGCGAAGTTTTTTTATTGTGTAGCATCTCTGCAAAGATCTGGATACTTGTAATTGTCATTTGCAGGTTCATACTAAGGTGGTTGCTCATGTACAGCCATTAGTAGCTTTGAAATTCATCTTCTATATGTTTCCCTTGTCTTCTCTACAAATGGACATGCAAGATCAATTCTGCTATGAATAATTCTGGTCTTTCTCATTGTAAACAGATTTTGAAATCAATAAATGGTGACTCTCCCTTGTAATCATGTGTTTATTGTGCCAAATAACTTCAAAAAACCATTCTACATTTGATTGTGTGATTAGGAATTGAAGGATTGTTGCATTGTAGTGTTACTTTGCACCATTTGTTTCAGTTATAAATCTCCTTTCTGCAATTTCTGAGAATGCATATCTGCCTGCCGTACGGTGTCCTTTGGCATTAGAAATTTGGTGTGGTGAGTGCATGAGGCTTCGTTCTCAGGTGTCTGTGCTGAGGTCTCAAGAGTTAATCTGCATTGCTTTCCTTGTTTGGGTGTCCATGAGGGCAAGCAACCTTTGGAGAGTGACTTTCCTTTGATTTCAGGAGTGAATGCATGATGAATTATCAAGACAACATGGTTAATGCATCTACTTCCTCTCACTAGCCCTTCCCCCCCCCCCCCCCATTTCCATCCACCTTCACTTTCATTTACACTATCCTTTTGCCCTACCCCTGCAGATTTCATCTCCCTTTGCATATCCAACATGATATTTGCCTGCAAATCACATTTACCTTGCATATTTTGAGTGTATTTGCCATGAATTGTGAAGATTAGCATCTCAAGTATCATTTCATTCCAAGTTGTCAACAAATTCCTTCAAAATGATGTTAGTGATCACATCCAATCCATCTTCAGTGGCTTGTTGGATGTATCAAGTGTTTGCAATGCTTGTGTGAGCATTCTTTCGAATGAACATTGCATTATGTGGTTGCATTTGATCTCAGATTAAGGTTCCAACAAGTTTGGAGGCCCGAAACATAATATCTCCCTCTCTCTTTCAAGCCACCCTATAGGTTATCTCACCTTGGCTCAGGCAAAGCCATAAAGTAGCAGGGGAACAACCAAACCCTCAGTAAAGTGCCTCCTTGTCATCCGTACAAGGCTTGATCATGAGGAAGAGATAGACCCATCCTCGACTACAAACGACAAACTAATAGGTCTATCATTTTCCCTTGTTCTCTCTTCATGCAAATCTGCATTCCAACCTTGTTTCAGGGGTGTTCAATTGGGAACCAAATGCATGGAGAGTGCAGGGAGAGATTGGATAGAGTTTCACACATAAGATTAGAATATACTCCCTAGGCCCCCAATTTACTGATCATTGACATCATCATCTTTAACTAGCTCCAAGTCCTTATACAAAATTGCAGATAAGTCTGAGAACAAGAACTTCAAATCTACAACAAAGCCAAATCCCCAGCATCAAGGGAAATGTCAACTGCATCAAATCCAAAAGAAGACCACAACACCTGAGGAACAAAAGAAGCAATACAAAACCAGCATGTGGTGTTGCATACAGAACTTCTGCAGTCATTTTGATGAAGAAGGCAGCACACGGAAGCCTTTGTAGTAGTAATGTAGGAAATTACGATGATGAAATTATTAAGCTCCAATAACAGAGTCAAGATTATGATTAAGTCACTATGTTTAAGAATATACTAACCTTTTTAATACCCTAATAGTTAAGCTGAGGATCCAAGATACCGAGAAGAATCAATTCTTGAATTACACGTCGGACATGAGATCTTATATACAAACCCAAATGGATTTCCTTCAGACCACTTCCTTAGGAGATGTTACATGTACGTACATAAACATGAAGGAAAAATCAAATAAAGTCCAAGGATGATAACTCCAATTCCTTTGACAAATTACTAGAAGAATCAATCTTGAAGCACAAGTCGGGCTTGACAACCTATATCCAAACCAAGATGGATTTCCTTCAAACCACTTCTTTAGAGAATGCCTGCAGGTATACATGTAAACTTGAAAGAAAGCTCATTATTAAGTCCAACAATGAAATCTACAACTCCTTTGACACACTGTTGATAGTGCTCAGAACAAGAACTTCAAATCTGGAAGTTGGACAAATCCCAAGAATCAAAGAAGGTCAATAGCACCAATATCCAAAGATGACCGCAACGCCCGAGGAACAAGAGAAGCAATCCATGACACACAAGTGTTGCCACAAACACAACTCAAGGAAACATTCTGATGAAGAATGTTGCACTCGGAAGACTTTGCTTGCTCAAGAACAACCATCATGTTCCAATGTTTCAATATTAGATAAAGGTAAAGAAATCATAAGGATCTAAACCAAGCACCATGGTAGCAACCAATGAGAGAGTATCACCAATTTTGATCTAGAAGTGAAAAGACTTCCATTCACATATGTGTGTTAAATGACGTGCACTTCATTGTGGACAATGGGAGTCAAAAGAACCTGATTTCACCAGAAGAAGATCCGATATTGAAAACTAAGTCACAAGGTTTGAGTTCGATTTCAAGTTCGATGAGGATAAAATTCAGTTTATGTTCGCCCAATAGATAAAGTTCGAAAAAAAAATCACCATTAAATTTGACCAAGAAATAAAATAAAAAATAATAATTATATATTTATATAAAAATAAATAAATATATATAAAATAATTATATATATTTAAATAAATACTATAATATAAATATAAATAAAATAAAGATTATAAACAAATAAATTTAAAAAAATTAAAAAAAAAAGATAAAAGATTAATACATATTAAATACGTATTTAGGAAAGATGTATCAAAAAAAAAAAAATCTAAACTTTAAAAAGATCTAACTATTATCTAAAATTAAATTAAAATAATCAAAGAACAAAAACAAAACAAAAAACAAATTACTACAAACTATTTCGTGGAGCTCCTTTCTGTGGAGTATCAATGAACTTGTTTTTTGGGTCATTTTTTCGCAGAGATGATGATGGTCGCAGCATGAGCTCATCCCACACCTGTACAGCCTGTCATGCCATGCCATGCTCGAATCTCCTGTGGTGAACTGTTTTGCGTCGTTTTTTCTATATACTCTGTGATGGGACGTATAGGAAAAAGAAACCCTTCCCACGAACATGAGACATGACTACCTTCTTGTTATGCAACCCACACATCAGCAGAAACCCTAACCGAACTCCAACGAACTTGGCCGAATTTTTGATAGTCGGATTTTAATCGCTGAATTTTGAATTTTTAGGTAAAAATTCGGCGAACCTTGTGACATAGATTGAAAATAAGAGTCCCAAAAAACTTGTCACTCGTCAATGCCATTTGTTGTACAAAATCAAGCCTTCTCAAGATATAGAACTTTGTGATGTCACATCATTGGATATGTGTGATGTTGTATTTGGACAACCTTATCTCTATCAACATTATGCAATCTATGAAGCAAATCCTATAAATGTTGTCATAGAGGTTGATGGACATTGATATCGTATACCAAAAGTAGCTCCTACGCTTAAACTTATTAGTGCCAAGCAATGCAAGAAATTAGTTAGCAACAACAAAAAAAATCTAATCTTGGTGGATAGACCTAAAATGTAAAAGAAAATTATCTTTATGGTACAAGCTAATGCAACTAGTTCTTCAAACATAAGAAGCATAGAAGAATCAAGTATTGGAGGAATGCAAGAAACGTTTTTGTTTTCCAACTGGAGTCCCAGTTCATTGCTCGGCGGCACATACTATTGATTTGATTCCAAGACTATCTTCACCTAACGCTTCACTTTGCAAACATTCACCCCTAAAGAAATCAAATGACAAATTCAGTATTTGGTGAATAAACAACACATAAGGACACCCAATTCACCGCCCTACAGCAACCCAATTGTAGTGGCGCCAAAGAAGTATGGCACATGGAGGTTGCACATTGAGTACAAATCATTGCATAAACTGATATACACTTCTAAGGATAGAATACCTTTTGGATCACCTTGGCGATGGGGGCCAATATCAAAATCTAGTACTATAGTTGGGATTGGGGTTGGGGTTTTGTTTGGTAGGTCCCTATCTACCCCCGGAAGGAACCAAACTTTGAACATGCTTTTTGTGTTGCTCGACACCAGCCCAGCTATGTAGAATAGAGAGTAGGCTATCAGGGGAAGGGGGGGGGGGGGGGGGGCACTTTCTATATCTGAGCTCAGAGCTCCAGTTATATTGATTTCACTCAACTAAGGAACTTTTCTCTCTGCCAACGATAAAGGTGGCTTGTTCAAATGGTTGATAATTCCCTTTGGGCTTAACACTCGAGAATCATTCGTGACAATGACGAATGAAATCATAAGCCTCTTTACTAACTCATTTGTTGTCGACTTGGATGACATACTCGTCTACAGTGAGGCATGGGAAGAACAGCTAAACCATCTTCAATAATTGCACTATGTGGCAACACAAAAAGTATGCCGATTTTAGCAAGTGTTTTTTTGCTGTGAACAAACGCAGAGTGCATTTTAATTTAATCAAGATTCATGTCATCCCAGAATAGCCTACACCCAAGAACCTCACAGAACTTTGCAGTTTCTTGGGGTTAGCAAATTTTTGTAGTAGACTATATTGGGTTTCTCTCACATTTCTTGGCCTTTGAGTTGGATAACAAAAGGTGGTGCCAATGCAACATTCAGTTGGACAGCCACAACAAATAACATTTGAGGAGTGGAAATGCAAAATTTGTTCTGTGCTTATGCTTGCCTTGCTAGATTCACAACAATCATTTGAAATAGAGACTAGTACATCAAAGTTGTTCTTTCAAAATGTATGGGCTGCTTTTGGAATACCATCACCAATTGAAAGTCCATATTTCTGAGTAAGATTTGGAAAACACTTTGGTCAATGATGATGACAAAGCTGAGAAAGACTTAGCTTATTCCACCCAAAGATTAATGGGCAAACTGACCTGGAAAATAGGATGAGTATGTTTCTTCTCAAAATGTACAATTCCAAGCATCGTCACAATTAGGATAAAAATTTGAATTTCATAGAGCTTAGCCTACAGCAGAGCTGTTCAGAACTTTACAAAACATAGTCCTTCTAAAGTTTGTCTGGATTTCCAAACATTGGCACTCATCAGTGTAACTTATCCTATGTTATTAACAACAAAAAATTCTTCGACCCAGAAAGAAGTTGACAAACTAACCAAGTTCAAAGAACATATTTAGCTGAATCAACTGTCACAAACAATAAATAAATAAATAATAAATCTTTATTATTCATTTTTTAATATCCATTTTCTGTTATGAATTAATGATTTTGTCAAATGCAATTTAAAGTTGTTGAAATTGACATGCATAGATTGATCATGTTAATTGATGTAATTTTGATTATGCTTTATTTACTTTGATATCGGACTGACTATAGTGTGGTTACGTGCAATTGTATGGTATCACCCTCATGAAGGTCATGTCTTGAGGGAGAGTATCATAGGGAAGAGGGCAGCATATCCAGAAGAAGCAGTAAAGGAGAGAGAACAGTTCGTACAATATATATGTGATTTGTGGGTGTTTTCTTATTGCCTTGCATATGTGAATATTGTGTCACATTAGCTTACTAGCATGGATATACTCTTAGAAGATGCCATTGATTGCATCACTCTTGAATTGAAGATATATTGTTATGAGTTGTTAAACCTTGGTGATCTTTGGAATAGCAATGTTGCTAGTTCATATGTAAAATATCAGTTGATGTTAGTGGAGTCGTATACTCGCTGCTCACGAGTATTATGATAGTGACCTGGATTAGTCCATTAGAATGAAACATTTGATGTCGTCTTAAAATATTACAAATACTTTAAAGGTACATCTTAGTTTATAAAAGTCTCTCTACGAGGCCACTGCAGTTAGGCATGGCAATCAGCTACTTCTTTGGTTTATGTGCATGATACTTGGAACCTAAGTGAAGAAAGCACCTTATCAAGCATATCTTATCTTAAATCTTTTGGCACAACCCATGACAGCTCAGTTATGAATATGTTAAACCATGATTGAGAGTGCTTTTGTAAGGATTGAAAACCGAATTTATTTTATTCTATTACCCAAGAAGGGTTAGTTTTTACCACTCATGTAAGTTTAGTTGACTTAGGGTAAGAAACACTAAACCATAAGATGGTGATTTTTCCCCCTACTTCTACTCCTATTCTAATATAATGAGCTCGAACAACCCCCATAGATGACACTGATATCTCACTCATATGCATACCAAACCATAACTTAGGGCAGTGAAGCTACTCTTCTGTGGATACAACAGGATTTAAACATGGGTAGAGAGTAGAGAGCTTTAAATACTCTAGTTACAAGTTGGACTACCAACTCACCCAAGCCCCTTCCAATTGAGACAGTGATTTGCCAATGGGCTTGGAACATCTTTTTTTTGTTGCTCAGGATACCTAGTGACATCAATGGGCAGCACCAACCCGAGCGTCGGAATTTCAAGCACATTAATATGCTTACGAATTTTTAAAGCCTTAGGGTGGCAACCCCCTTTAACAGAGAAACCATCAGAAGATAGGTCATCTTAACATGTAAGTGGATTTGAAATTGGGTCTCTCATATACGAAAGCACCCATTTACCATTGCAGCACCACCTGATAGATCAGGCTTTGGAAAATCATTTCAATCTTTTGAACTTTCCAATGATTGTGTATGGAGTGGAATTTGAAATTGAGTCTCTCATATATGAAGCCACCCATTTACCATTGCAGCGCCACCCAATGGATTGAGCTTGGAAGTTCATTTTTATCTTTTGAACTTTCAGATGATTGTGTATGGAGTTTAAGCTAGGGTCGTAATTGTTATCCATTATATTGATTCTTGTTCAGATATGCATGGCAATGATTGTGAAAGAGAGGGTTTTTTTGAATTTTTCATTTTGTAATGTCCCCAATGGGGCTATTTTTGCTCCCAGTTGGATTTTAGGCAAATCCCAAACTCAAAATTGTAGATTAGAGCAAATATGGAAATTTATTTAATGCAGATCTGAATTTAACCTAAAAAGTGCGACTAGGGTAAAGTGGGAAACCCAAACAAATCAGCCAATAAAATATATCTTCTCCACTCCAATCTGATCTACCAATTTTTATAAAGCCAAAATATGAAAGAACATACATATTTTGATGCACAAGAGGGCTGAAATTAATTTTATAAAATCTGCAGACTGGCTGCCCATAAAAATAATATCTCTGAATCCCCAAAAATTCTGAAAACAAGCCGATTTGATTTATAAAAATCAGAATAAAATGTTGCACTCAAATCAGATTTGAAATACCTTGAAATAGATCACATATGCCATAAAAGTGGGTCGCTCCACATGGATGAAGGGCATAGAAAATAATAACTCTCTCCCAAACCCCTTGCCAAAAATTTGCAACTTCCCCTTTATTCACTGCTGGAAATAAACTGAAAACACTGCTAATCCACTGAAGCGCAATAGAAACCCTTGTGTAGAGAATCCTCACAAACTAGAGGAAGGGTTTTCGTACTTCAACTAGGGCTCTTAGAGGGTTTTTTCGTCCTCAAGAGTGAAAATCATAGTTACCATGTTCGGGGCGAACACAGGCGAAATTCGGTTCGGACCGAATTTTCAGGGAAAAAGCGAACTTGTTCGCTAGGTTCGGTTCGGGGACTAAAAATTTTTTTCCTTTTTTGGCAAAAAAGTTCGGTTTTGGATTTTTTTTCACAAGGAAAGAAAAAAAATTGCCTTTTTTGGAAAGGGTCCGGGGGAAGATGTAGCAGCAAAAACTTGCATGTGCCATAACTTTCATTCTATGGCTCAGTTTCTAGTGCCCGTTTTTCTCCAAAAGTGTTATATTTTCTCAAGCTCTACGCATTGATGGCAATATTTTTCTTATTTTCATAAAATCCATTTTTGCACCTTTTTGGACCAAGCAACTTCTTATTATTTAGAGACATTAATAATTTAATAGCAATATGTAGAGATTATACTTAATAATAGTAATACTTGAATTTATTTTCGAATGTTTAAGTTACTTTAGTAACTAGTTACATAAATTTAATTATTTTAGGTTTTAACTTTTAGTATATTATTAATAAGTATTTTAGTTTTTATAATTTTTTTGTAATTATTCATATTTTTTATTTTTTAAAAATTTATAATTTTTTCGAGCCAAACCGAACCGAACTGAATTTTTACAAAATTCCGAACTTCCGAACTTTTTTCCCCTATTCCGAACAACCCGAACTTTTCGAACATGGTAACTATGGTGAAAATGCAAGCAAACAATGTTTAACATGCAAATCTAATTTTTTTAGAATAAAACAAGTGATCCTCTCCTAAGTAAGTCGGCTTGCTTATATAGAGAAAATGGCCCAACTAACCTACCTCAACATCCATTCAGCTCACTTGCCTCATTTAATGTTTTCCACTTACTTTATTTAATATTTTCCTTTGCTTTTATTTAATATTTTCTCATATTAAATGCTTTTTCCCCAACAACTTTTCTCCCCTAATGCAAGTCACATTTTTCTAGAGTGAATAACTTGGCCCATATGCTCTTACATTATTTTCCCATTTCTTTTTGCTCCTTAGTGCAAGTTGCACTTTCCTAGAATAAAACAATTTGGCCCAAATGTTTTTCACTATATATTGCATTTTTCTATATTTTTAAGTCACTAATAAATTATTATAAGTGCATCTAATATTTTATTTTATTTTATTTTATTTTTATTGTGCACTTTATAATAAAATATTAGAAACTTAAGTCACCCTTATTTTCCTTCCTTAGCCGTTGGGTAGACCAAATAAGCTAAGAGTCTTCAACTGGGAAAGGGATATTACACATTCCTTCTAGTTGTCTCGAAGAGATGTGGATATATGCAAATAATGAAATAGCATGGAAGTTTGACAGTGCTATATTTGAAGCTTTTGGTTTTGTATAAAGGAGATAGCCGGATTAGGGGGATGGTGACGTAGCTTGAAGGAAAAGGAATGTTTTTCATTTGCTTAAAAGAGTGTTCAACAAGATCTAGGGCTCGAATCTCGGCTAGATCAATTTCTATTTCAAATCTTTCTATTACAAATCTTTCTTTGTTGTATAAAAATCAAATGAGAAAAGAATGTATGCATTTGATTTATCAAGGTGTTAAGGGCTTAACCGTACATGTATGAAACACCCGGTGTATGGGATTTTATACTATTTTTCTTACTAGTTAACTAGTGTGGTTAAAAAACATGTTCACATTCATTAGGGGGATCAGCCGATTTTGATGAAAAAACATATTGTGAGAAAAAAATTGTGTATATTGTATTAGAGCTTACCCCATCTAATTGTGAATCTCGTTTGGCAGAAGTTCTTGGGGACAATGAGTAAGGCTTAGTCCTCATCATCCGACGCCTTATTTAGGGATAGAACCCAGTTAGTGTTTGCCATGTGATTATGACCTGGATATGACAGAAACTTCTATCGCGTTCATGGATTTAATAAGGGTTTAGAGGGACGTATCAAATTGTAGAATGCGGACAATTTTTATTTTTGATCCGATCTAGATATCTAGACTAATAACACATGACAAATTGGATTCATGATGTCTTTACTCCTTATACTACTATAGTGCGTTGGAAAGAAACATCTTCGAGGTTTCTTATCTCTAGATATGTAAGGATATTCTTTATGGGATGGCCATGTATGCTTCCGATTTTTACCTTTCATCAAGTGGTCGGAAGTTCCTGTGTTTGTTAGAACCAGATTGCTTTGTCTTTGATTTATTACTTACTGGTTTGACCTGAGAGTACCTCTTAGGAGGAGTTGGTAAATATGAGTTGTACTTATAGGCCTTTTTTTATCTTAATCACTATGTTTTTTTAAACACTAAAATAGTCTTATTTTTTTTATATGGGCAGCTATGTCCATAATTGTGTGTGGCCTTAAGAAATCAGATGGATTTTTATTGACCTGTCAACATGTGTTGAGGATTTCTTGACTACTTGCATCCTTTGTTAGCAAGCCCACCAATCTTCCTAAAGAGTGAATGATTAAATCTGGCCTTAAGCATACCTATGAGGTTACAGAGATAAGGTGAGATATTTAGTTAAAACCAGCACCAACTCTCAAAAAGTATTGTGACGTTATTGTGGACCATTACATGGATAAATTCGTAGTTCAATATAAATAGTATAAAATGACCCAATGGTAAAGGACAGTAATGATAAACTCTTGGCAGTAATTTGGCTTAAGTTATTACTTTGACGTGATAAAAATTGTTTACCCTTCAGAGTCCATAAGGACTGGTTGACCAAGGATACGAGATTGTATCTTATATTCCATTCTTCTTTGAGTTTGGGGTATTACTGAGGTTGATATTTTTTATAGTGTTTTGCTCCCTACAAACACTCTTGTTTAAACCCTATTTGAAGCAATGAATCTTGAATCATTTCCATGTTTGTAAAAAAGAAAGTTACACTCATTTTAAGTTATATTTGGATTGGAATTAGGGTTTTGTTCTTTTGTGATTGCATGGTGTATCAAATTATAATACCAAGCATGATTGTTTGAGGCTATGCCTCATTATCAAGTTGGTACTTATTCTCTTTAAGTTATGTGTGTGTAGATCTTTTGAGGTTGAAGAATGCAAATTAATTACCCATCAATGTTTTTAGCTGAATCTTTAAATAGAGAAGGGTTTAAAGTTTTGTCTTGTTGGGCCCCTAAAACATTGACTAAGTCCAAAAAGGCGCATGGGCGCGCAAGACTAGAGTTAAGAAATGGGCGCGCAAGGAGAAGGCGCGCAAAGCAAGGTTCTAGGAGGGTCTTAGTGGAACCCGTGATGCGCGCCCGCAGGACAAGGTCTCGAGACTTAGCCGTATTTGGCGTATCGGGTAGGACACAAGAAAAGCGTGACCCGACTGTGCATGCGGAGTGGATAAGGTGCCAGCCTGGCGACAGGTTGGCCTAGGAAGGAATATGCCATGCAATGGAAGTACTAGAAGACCATCGTGCCAAGGAGTGGAGAGCTCAGACCTGGAGGAGCATGCGCCCATGGAGGACCACATTCAGACACTTGGCGCCGGATCTGAAGCCTCAAAAAGGTGAGTTGGCAGTTCAAGCAGCCTATAAATACAAGCGCCCGCTGAAGAACAGAGATATAGAGAGGAAGAGAGAGCGGAGCTCTGCAGAAAAGCTGCAAAGGAATTCTGTTTGGGTTGGGTAGATAAAACATAGGAGATGGATGTACCAAGGGCTTGGATGTTTAACTTTTCGTTTTGAGAGTTAAAGGATAGGAATCTAGTTATGATGCGTGACTTCGGTCTGCCTTTCTGCGATGCTCTGTGATGAATCTAATGAATGTAATGAGGTTACCAGTTTATATGAATATGATCAGTAATGATTCTGGTGCATTTACATATCTTCATGGTTCTGTTTTATGCATGTTTATGGAATGAGTCTGAATCCTTGCGCATTTCCCTTTCTGTTTTGATTCAATTCTTAATCTGTTAAGCACTTTTCTGTCTGGAATCCCTGCACTAATCTAGAAGCCGTTCTGAGCTCTATGATGCTTGCATGTCTCATTTCCACTCACTTCCTTTAAGTTTGGATCATAGATGATGTTTTCCCACTCAACTCACATAAAAGAGAGACTCGGCGCTTGCGCGTGCCTCGGGTGAGCACCCAACACCCGCTGGGTGATAGGTCGGCGCGCATGGGGTTCCCTTCTCCTTGGTGGGTATAAAAATGACTACATGTCTCTTGACTTACCCTTGAAATTCAATGTACTTGTTAGAGGGAGATAGAACTGAGAAAACTTCAATGTGTTCTTGAAAACAAGTTATGGGGGTAGCTCTCTGCAACTTTGGTTACATAAAGCAATGCCCAATACGGGATTCTCTGCAGTACATGCTTCAAAGACAATCCCCATCCAAACCGTTCACTAATTAAGTTAACCAGTTTGCTCTATTCTTTCATGGGTTGACCATTGACCCCTATCCCTCTAGGCCAGGCTGCCCCATCGTTTACATATACAGCAATCAATCAATCAATCATATCTTCCCCATCGTCTACATATAGAGATATAGGGCGCCTATGCCTATATAGATAGGGGGAGGGGCGGTCGAGGGCCCTAGAATTTTGTACTCCGGCCCTATCTACATGGGGAAGATAGCTCCGATAGCTCAGTTCCGCAGCCCAGCCCCCCCCAACCTATTGATTGAGGGATTGAAACCTGGATCGGGATTGGCCAGGAGATAGAAACGAACCTAGAGACCTCTAGATTGGGATGGGATTAGTATGCGACCAAATAGAGACCTAGAGATTTTAATCGATCGCACGAGATTCCATTCCTTTCCTATTGATTGGGAGAGGGCTCTGGCTCTACTGCCCCCTATCTAATCTAAACTATATTGCGCTCATCTCATGATCCATGGTGGCGAATTTCATATCGATTGCCATAGAGTTCTATATACTGGTCGGTCAACGCATCCACATGGGGATAGGCATTCCATATGGTTTGGGCTATACTCCACTCGACCCCACCCCAGAGTGAGTTGAACTATAGAAGGGGCTCTCTCTATCTATCTGTCTATCTGATCTCTGTCTATCTATCTATCTCTCTATATAGGGGAGGGACCTCAATCTATATAGGGGAGGGCCCTCCCTCTATATGGATATAAATCTAAAGAATATATGAGTCGGATATTGGGGGAGGGCCCTATATGGAGCAGGGCCCTATATGGAGCAGGGCCCTCCCTATATATGGATATAATTATAGAATGAATAAAGAGCCAGCCAGCTAGCCAGCCAAACCCCTATCCAGTACCGGTTCCAAAGGATGCTCCTTACCGAAGGGGACTCCGAAGGGTGCCCCTGGTACCCCCCGGAGGGCATACCAGCTAACCATTCATCCCAACCTCTGTATAGCGCAGGGGTGGGCCAGCCTACTAGCCAACCCAACCCCTATCCAGCTATACTATGGGGTTGGGCCGGATCCAACCCTAAATAAAGGTGAGGGCGGGGCCCAGACCCCATACCGATATAGAAGTCTACCATACCAGAAAGGGGAGGGAGTATTCTATTGTAGGCACCGAACCTACCAACTCAATAGTCTTTGTCTGTTGTTATACCCCCCGAGGGGGGTCTAGCCCGAGAGGGCTAGGGGGGGAATACGTTAATCCAGGCCGTAACCGATGAAGGACGGTTGCCCTTTGTCCCTTCAGGACTAGGGAACAAGACTACAAGGAAGACAAAAGTTGTTTTTATTTTCTTGTCCTTTGAACCTTATGGACTTAGGACAATACAAAGGTTTTGTTTTTGTCCCAAGTACCTTAGGTCCTTAGAACAAAGGAGGTTCCTTTTTGTTTTGACCTTCGGACATAAGGTACTGTGTCATTCGGACTTCGTACCTTCTACCCTGAGGACAAGACAAATAGGGTCTTTGTTGTTATACCCCCCCCCCCCCCGAGGGGGGTCCACCTCAAAGTATGAGGGGTAGGGGGGATACAGTAATATGGGGTCCCTGGGGTTATACCCTCTTTGGGGGGTCTACCCCTTTAGGGGTAGGGTGGGAACCCTTTATAGAGAGGAACAGGTCTCTACTATCTACACTATATCGACTCCGTCTCTATGACAGGTCTCTACTATCTACACTATATCGACTCCGTCTCTATAGACTATAGAGGTTTATAAAGTCTCTATAGGTCTATAGACTCTCTACCCCCTCTATATACCTATATAGTCTCTATAGACCTCTATTGGTTTATAGAGGGGGTAGATCCTTCATTAAATATGTAATACAATATAACTATATTGTATTCATCTGTATACCTCTCTATAGCTCTCCCCTCCCCTTCCTCTCCCCCGCTCCTGGCTGTCTTTGTACTCCTACATCCTTCATCACTAAGCGGTCATTTAGGGGCCTTTGCTGGTGATCTGGGTTGTTTCCCTCTCGATGATGAAGCTTATCCCCAATATCTAGGTTCTCAAAAAATCTATATTGGATCTTTATGAGGATGAAACCTTTACATAATCATTCTTTTATCAATGAATATGAGTTGTGTTGTTACCTTCCTGATATGATGAGGTAGATGGTTGAGATAGTTGTAAACTAAATGAACAAAAGGGTAATTGAATTTGACAAGTGTGCCAATGATTCTTATAATTCAAATTATGATGAGTTGAGTCTACAGAGTTGTGTGGCTGTATGCCTCAATATGTCTTTGGCCAAAGCATCTGATTTTTATTGATCATTTTGTCTCATTCATTTTGTATGTTATCTGTTTTCTTCATGTTTTTGTGATTGCATACTCATGAGAGTGATGGCATAGTATACACATAATTCTCTCTTGCTTTGCTGCCTCTCCACGTTTGTTACCTTCATGGAAGGGAGGGCCATCACGAGGATGGGAGGTGTGCGGAGGAGCCTACAAACTCTATGGTCGGAGGTAAAGCACTCCAATGATGCTCTCCCTCTCCTTACCCAAACTGGCAATAACTACACTTGGCTACAACATTCACAATACTTCAACGGCTATTCCTGGTTGATGATATAGTTGTATTTCTCTTGGCTGTCGCATTCTTATGACTGCTGGGTTTTAGCAGAAGATGCATGTTCATTGTTACCTATGCATGGTTGCATCTGTATGACCCTCACATGTGAGGTTATTGCAGTTGGGTATTATGATATTTACTACTTATTAGTCTTTTAAAAAGATGTAATATGATTTTATACATTCAGCACCTTATGTACTCATGCACCTTTCATAAAACACTGGATTTTATCTTCAATTGTACCATGCTATGATGCCACTGTAATTTTCAGACGGCAGCGATGACAGCATACTATCCCCTTCTTTTGTATTTATGATGCAAGGAATTTGTAGTTAGTGGGCAGGACTTTGGTGCTTTATAGCCTTCCATTAAGCTTTAAATGTAATAATTCAGTAACATTTCTAATTAATGCTATCTTTAGAAATGGTTAAATGGAAACTAGTTAAAGCTCAATTTAAGATGTGAACAAAGATATAAAGAGAAGAAGCAGATTGCACACTTGGTAGTTTGTATGCCCATCATTTTACTATGCAAAAGATATTTACAAAATGGTTGAGGTGGTTATAGTCAGCCATTAGTTAATACATAACTAATGGTGACTTAATAATAAACTATAAGCCTTATATTCTTAGACCCCCTCTTAAAGCTTACATTACAAAAAGCAAAAACAAACATACCGATTTAAGATTAAAATAACAGAGCTAAACAGAGACATGCATTCTTCAGAAGCTTCCTCTTTGAAAATAGTTCTTTGACCTGGTGTAATTCTTCGTAAACCCCGTAAGATGTATTTCCTAAGTTGAATTCTTGAGTTTCCAAATTCCACCTCCCAAACTCCTGAATTACAAACCTCTCGAATTATTGGGCAACCATCCATATTGAGCAACATACACAGTGTTCCATCAAGTTGTCTCATGACCGTCATAAGGGTATAGGGTAGATGCAAGATAATGGCAGTTAAAAGGGGGGGCATAAGTGGCCACTTTTTTCCTCTAAAAAAATAGCAATACATGAACTTAGAAAGACTTTTAGAGGCGCCTAGTCAAATAATTTTGTGATAGTGTAAGAAGATAAATCATAGATACGCTATCTCTTCTCTTTTATTTGTACTTGGAAATCTAAAGATATCTCATCCAGTATGAGTATAACTGCTTGGCATTGTAATTTGTACTTTATAATTTGATTGATATAAGTATGGTGTTTTTTTTTAACATTTTGAATCTAGTTTCTAAGTATGTAATTGTTTGCAATACCCAGATGAGATAAGTATGTGAAATTTACGCATTTCTAACAATGACATCCCAGATGAGATAAGTATGTGAAATTTACACATTTCTAACAGTGACATACCCAGATGAGATAAGTATGTGAAATTTACTTATCTCACATACTTATCAGGTAAGTATATGAAATTTATGCATTTCTAACAGTGACATAGTAAGTTTTTGTGAAAACATAACAAAAGTGCATGTGTACGAACACACATTTTTGGAGCAAATGAAGAAATTTTTAAATAAAATTTCATACAAAGATTCACAAAATATTGAAGATTGTTAAGAATATTCTTTCATATTTTTTCAATTAATATAATAATTTTAAATAATTTTACAAGTCAAGAAAGTAGGAAAAATGAAAATGCAAATGTATGGACACAACTTTTTTAACTTAACTTCGTATATTTGAAAAAAAAATTGAAATAGTAGCCAACAATGAGTAGATTGTTGACAAATAAGTTTTGTAATATGTTGGTTAACCGTCAAAAAAATATTAAACTATTAGTAATACTAATGAATCAATCATAATGTGTTATGCTATGTAGAAATTAAGTGATAATTAAAAATAATAATTCGATCTTAAAAAAATTATATTTTCGAAAACTAGATTCTCCCTTCTACAAACCCATATAATTTTTTTTAAATAATACAATAGCTGACAAATATTTTGTTCCTATGAAGGTGAATAAATGTTCAAAAGCCTTCAAAAGCCTTCTTTGTTGATTTAATGCAGGTCCAAAGTTGAGGTTCGACTCCCCTAGCCAAAATCCAATCTTGTTTAAGAGGGAAGAACACTCAAAAAAATGAAAATAAACAAAAGGCATATGCCCTTTGACATGCTTTTTTTTTTAATTTATAGCACTACAAAGGGCATACACCTTTTGCATTACAAAGGAAATAGACCCTATTTGAATCCTTTTTTTTATTTTTTTATTTTTTCCAAACCTATTTCGAGAAAGGATTTACAAAGGGTGTACACCCTTTGTGAATAATGACCAAAATGGCCACAAAATTGACCCCCGACTTTATGCATCTACTCTATAATTCCCAAGATCCACAAACTCTCGAACTAACTGGGCAACCATCCATGTTGAGCTTCATCTACACTAGACTCCTTCATGTCTTCAAAGTGTGGGCTTCTTTAAAATACGTATTCTACATCAGCGAATTCTTCAACCATTTGGTTTGTCTTTGAGCTTTCCCTTGAGAACATCATTTGCATATTTTACTAGTGTCAACAATTGTAAAGTACCCTCCTATCTATGCAAGCAATCATAAAGACTCACTCCGGTCATATATTATGTAATTATACATAAATGAGGTGGTTTTATACAAGCACCAATGAATCGAACAACATTATTATATCTATTGTTCCATAATATCATGATTTCTTGCTCGTATGCCTACTTTAAAGCTTCATTATAACGTTCAGGCTTAAGGACTTTAATTGCAACATCCTGACCAAGTTATGTCCCACAATACAGATCTCCACAATAACCGGATGCCACATTTTTGTCCAATTTTAGTAATTTTCTATCAGCTTCATAGTCGTTAAATGGAATTATGTCACTTGTTAGCAAAAAACTAATTGTATTTCTCCTTTGAATTGGATATTAACTTTACCTAGAATTTCTCATTATCCCACTGTTATATCACAATTCTTGATCTTGTGTTCTTTTGTGCATCAAAGGTGACTTGTTGAAACAACCTCACAAGTAGTAATCAGTTCACGATTTTCATAATGCTTTATGTGACCTAAATCGACCTCCTGATTAACAATTCATCATTTTTCCTTTTTGTTACTATCTTGATTTTGCCCTAATGGTTGGTGGATCTGCAATTTCCTTTTCCTTGACTATATTGACCCTTGATTTTTGCACTCATGGCTGTTAATCCTTTGTAATTCTCTGATTCTGCCCTCACGCAACTGGTTTTTGATGTTTTTGCCCTCACACAACTAGTTTCCAATGCTAACAATGGCAGTTTTGCAAATTAACAACAAATGTATCTTCTTTGACGTCGATTGTTATGTTCTCTTTCATGTGCCCTCCCTGATTGTCATGACTTTCCTATCGTAAATGGCGACTATGCAAATGTTATTTTCCTTTCGAACAACCTCTATTGCCATCGTGCCCTCGAAAATCGTTTGATCGATCTCAAAAATACCTTGCAATGAATTTTTTGTGATTTGTCGTCTTGAAGTGACATTTTCTGCGAGTTACAAGATTCTATTCACGATTTGCAATCTTCCAAACCCTATCGAGCACCAATGGCTTTGATACCAAAGTTAGATGATGTGAACATGGAGATAATGAAAAAGAAGTAGATTGCACACATAGTAGTTTGTGTCTCCATCATTTTATCATGCAAGAGATAGTTACAAAATGGTTGAGATGGTTAGAATAGAACATTAGTTAATACATATCTAACAGTGACTTAATAATAAACTATTGCCTTACATTGTTATAATTACTTGCTGTTTAGTTTGCTTAATGATGTTTGAAGAAGACATTGGGGATCCATCGGAGAATTGATCCCCGTTAGTTGGTCAAACTGAAAGGACGGGAAAAATGATTCGCACATGTTCCGGCACTTGGTAGAGGGGTTACTACATCAACGGCAAGAGCAAACAATCCTCCAAAAGACTAATAAAACTTATAAGCAGCGTCATGATCAACATTGGATGCTGCAGCGATTCGAGATTGTCGAATGACTATAGCTTCATTTGCAGAAGGAAATACTCACAGGACCTTACCACAAGATCATACATGGCTATACACCATCGCTAAGGAAGTTAGGGACCACACTTTTGAGCTTCACCTTTGAGCTTATTTTGGTATATATCCAGTATTTATTACAAAAATCCTTCTGTCCTTAACTTTTGAGCTTAACATTTGAGCTCATTTTGGTATATATCCAGTATTTATAACAAAGATCCTTGTGTCCTTACTTTTCAGCTCTGTTTGACAGACCAAATGTAGTTGAACAACTCCAACCAACAAATATAGAACTTGAATGCAACATATCGACAAAAACGAGACAAGTCATAAATGCACGCGTCAAACAAACAAGGAACCAATCACACTCTACAATTTCATCAAAGCTGGACAAATAGCTCATCAAGGAGAATGGTACATGAAAAAGCAAGTTGCAGATCAATTTCCACGTTTTCTCTACTTTATGCAATGGGATCTGCTAGTTTTCAAGGAGGGGCGACTGATCTGGGAGGATCTGGGAATCTGATCATCGTGTGCAAATGAATGTTGTAAATGTACATTGTGCCCCAACCTCTTGTAGTTCCACGGGCACCACATACTCAGATACCCTTGGCCGTTGGCATAGAGCATACCTCTCATTCCTGCTTGACGCTAGATGCCAATAATCCCAAAGGACCAAAAAATCCACCATACATTGATCTTGGACCATGACACGTCATCCTAGAAAACCAAATGTTAAGAATGATTGCACATACTGCAACTGTCTAGCTTTATCTTCCTCGTCCACATTTGTATAAAATGTAATGTAGTTATCAACATAGGTTCAGTCTTCAGTTTTGAAAACAAGCTTTAGTATTGTCTTGCCACACATCCGACCTCTTGGATTTGTACAGATTTACATATTTATGGTTTCGTATAACATATCATTACAATTCTCGTAGTTGTCCAGCTTTATCTTCCTCATCCACATTTGAGTAAATATGTTCAGCCTTCAGTTTTGAAGTCAACCTTTACTTTTGTCTTGTCATACATCTGACCTCTTGGATTCGTACACAGATTTGCATTTTATGATTTTGTATAACCTATCATTACAATTCACGTATGCCGTTTTATGGTTTCCTTATTAATTGCTTTTCTCAATTCTCTGTCATGGTACTCTACATATTGTTCACAAACAACAATACAAACCACTTCCACACATTACACATTGCAATCCTTGTTTTAGTGTGTTGCTCCCTAGATCAACACTAGGCTCCAACTCAAACTTCGCTATATATATTTAGGAGGTGAACTTGAATAAAATCTCTCCAAAATGGCAAGGAAGGCACGTCCTTTGCATAATTGAGAATGGAATGTCAATTGCATGCGAAAGAAACCTAAATACTATGATATGCTTTAAAATCCAGTAATTCTTTGGTAACAATTACTAAAAGTTGCTTTACAACTACAAAACCCAAGGAGAGAATTCCCAAAGAAGCTTTTGCACTTTTTGTCTATTTTAATGATTATTACATAAATTTCAAGTCTAGTTTTTACTACCTCACAATAAGTTAAGCTCATGTTTATGGATTCGAGGTGTTCATACAAGATGCGTTTTTATTTGTGCCAATATGGCCCATTCTGTAATTTTGCATTACATAGTACATGTGATTCTAGGTCTTAGCATTTTCATGCATACATACAACATATAAATGATAATGTACACTTCAGAGTTTGTGCAAAGCATATATGATATTATAGAGAAGAGTTGAGGCAGATCTAAATATAATAAATGATGAGATCATGTGGTTTGTGCTTTGATTGAATATACACATATAGATAGTGGTTAAATAGGAAGTCATTGACAAGCATCTACGGTCTTACCTGTATGGAGAGATATTGGTTGTATACGTATTGTAAAAGCTCAGAGCTCTTAGCAATCAAGTATAAATCTCATGATGATCCTATCTCAAGCAATGAGTGTTACCTTACTCCACATTTCTCTACACTTGGAACAATCGACCCCAGTTTTGCATATCTAGCTATGGGCACTCAAAGAATTTAATACCTAAGTGCGTCAATTGAGCCATAGAATGTGATAGAAAGGCCAAGAACTTAAGTTGGTAAATTATTCATCTATATTGTGTGATGCACTAGGAATTGCTATGAAATAGTTCAAACCTTAGAACTTGTAAATATTGATTACGGCGCAAACTTCTAGTTTACTATTGATCAATGCCGCATTTTAGGATGTGTTTAAGGGTTTTTGTATAAAAATAAGGCCTAATGACCTTGTAGTTTTTCCATGTGGAGTTATTTACATAATCCGGATGTAAGGTTTCCTGAACTAGAGGTTTGAATGCCATCACGGGAAACCTTTGGAGGAGTCCCCCTAATTCCATTATTTCATTAACATCCTAATGAATGAAAATTTGATCAAACAGGCCAATCAATGTGTAATGTCCCTAAATGGGCAATTTCTAATACCAAACGGATTATCCACAAATCTGATCTAATTCAGCAATATCTAGAAGATATAAAAAATTAATATAATGCAGATCTGAATTTTATTCAGAAATAGCGACTTGCCTAGAAGGTTGAAAGCATTCAGAACTGAAGTAAAACCAGTAAAACCACACTTTTATTACCAAAAATAGATCAGCTGATTTTATTATTGAAAAAACTTTTTAAAATACCATATTCGGACCAAATGGAAGTCTGAAATTTTATTAATAATTCTGCAGATGCACGGCTCACACACACAGCTGAAAATATAGTTTCCTTGGCCCCTAAAAAAATATGCAAAGTAGCTGATCTTGGCTCCAAATATCTAATTAATGAACAGCAAATCAGATCTGATCAGAACAAGCCCTAGATCACTCAGAACTTCACACAATATGGATTGCTCCAATATAGAAGTGCACGAAATCAAAGGTAGAAATCAGCAACAATGTTCTCCCTCCAAACCATAGTTACCATATTTGCCCGAACATGGGCAAAATTCGGTTCGCAGCGAATTTTTTAGAAAAACCAAACTTGTTCGGTTGGTACTGTTCGGTTGGTACATTTACGGTTTGACTTAAAAAAAATAGTTGAAAAATTAAAACGTTTTACCTAAAAACGTAAAAGCTAAAGCCGAAACCCTAAAAACTAAAGCGGGATCATTAAAAACCAAACGCGAAGCAAAAAAAGGTGAATATAGTCGCCGACACTTGCAAAATAGTCTAGAACACACGTAGCCTCTCGAACGCAGCCATTGGAGGTCTCCACGAGTCCACAGTGAATGCATCCTGGTAACTGGTAAGTGCTCGAACCCTACAAAACTATAAAACGCGAAATCAGTCCATACTAAGTGCTCGAACCCTGCAATGCAAATTTGCAAAGAAAAAATGTAGTATAACTTATTAACTACGAATATATGGATTGCGAGTGGAATGGAATATGGTTTTTGAAATCACAATAATTTATTAATTGCTAATTGCCATTGGTAATAGGTAAAATATTATTTACTAAATAAATTATAATAATATATATTGCGGTTGGTGGTAATTGGTAAATATTATTTACTAAATAATAATACATATTGCACTTCGAAATGATAATCACAAATTCACAATTACTAATTTTATAAACTATAAAGTTATAAACATTGTTAAAATTTTAATTTATTTGGGAATAGTCTATAATATTTTAATTTAACTGTTTAATTTATAAATAAATATTATTATATTGCAATATACTCAATATTGCATACGATTCCCAAATAAATTATTAATATAATTCATTTATTTGGGAATCGTATGCAATATTGAGTATATTGCAATATAATAATATTTATTTATAAATTAAACCATAATTTTATTAATTCGTTAGTATGTAAAAAAAAATTAAAATGTTGTCCTAATATTTGTTTTTGCAGGTTCAGAGAATAGTTGGAACTTGGAAGGTAAAGGGAAAGAAAGGTGGGTCAAGATGTATAGCACCAATCGTTCCTTGGAGATGAAATATATCGTCCAAAGAGATGATAATAAACTAATTATGAGATGCACCTTGTGCAATGGGAATATTACAGGCAGTGTAACTAGAGTTCGGTACCATTACTTGGGAGGATCCAAAGATGTCAAGCAGTGTCCAATAGCAAATGTGAATTCAGAGGAAACTGAATACAAAGATTTCATACATCGATTTCAAGCTAAATTTAATGTGAGTCGTGTTGGATCATTAGCTTCAGAAGTAAAGAAGGTAAAAATCCAACACTCTATCTCACAAATGGGGCTCCTTCAACAGTTCAAATCGCTCTCCATCACCATTTTCAGAAGGAAGTGGAAGTGCAAGCAAAGTGGAAAAGTCACAAGGTTCATTGAAGTCCATGTGGAGGCCACAACACAAACATGAGGTAGACAGGTTGGCAGCTAGATTGTTTTATGCAGAGGCCATCCCTTTCAATGTAATTTGTTCCCCACATTTCAAGTCTTTCATGGATGCAGTAATTGAGTTTGGGAAGGGTTACACATTGCCTTGTTATGAAAGAGTAAGAACAAGTCTTCTTGAAGAGGAGGTGTCATCCATAGCTAGTGAGCTAGATGAAATGAAAAAAAGTTGGAAAAGAACAGGTTGTACAATAGTAAGTGATGGATGGTCAGATACAAGGCGAAGGCCGCTCCAAAATCTTTTGGCAATATCTCCTCAAGGTGCAATGTTTATAAAATCTATTGATACAAGTAATGAGCAAAAAACTTCTCTTTTCATTTCCAAATGTATTGAATCAGCCATTTTGGAGATAGGAGAAGATAATGTTGTTCAAGTTATTACGGATAATTCAACCAATTGCAAAGGAGCAGGAGAGATACTCATGGATAGATTTCCTCGTATCTTTTGGACACCTTGTGCAGCCCATGTGTCGGATCTTTTGCTTGAAGATCTATCAAAAATAGAATGGGTAAGCAATATTGTGATTGAAGGAAAACAAAACTCTTAAGTTTATCCTCAATCACCGGTTGACATTGAACTTGTATTGTTCTTTTGCAAAACGTGAGCTTCTTTCCCCTACTGAAACAAGATTTGCCACCAACTTCATTACTTTGCAAAGGGAGGTAGAGGAGAGGACATCATTAAGAAAAGTGGTGGTTACAGATGAATGGGCAAAGTCAAAGCTTTCCAAGGAAACCCATTCAAAAGAAATTGAAAAAATTATCTTAGGGGACACATTTTGGGATGGTGCTAAGAAGGTTGTAAATGTGTTTGAGCCACTTGTTCGAATTTTGAGAATGGTTGATGGTAATCAGCCATGCATGGGTTTTGTATATGAGGGCATGGATAGAGCAAAGGAAGAAATCCAAAAGATACTAGCAAATGATGTTGAAGAAGTCAAGCGTATTTGGGAAATCGTTGACAAACGATGGTTCATGCTACACTGTCCTCTACATGCAGCAGCTTGTTATTTAGATCCTAAATTAGTAGAGGTAGATCATGATGCAGATGAGGAGATAAAGAGAGGTATACATGCAACCATAGACAGGTTGGTACATGATGAGGATGGGAAGGAAAAATCAAGAGAACACCTTATTATTTTCAAGAACCAACTCAAAATGTTCAGTGAAAAAGAAGCAAGGACAAGTAGGATGACGTGGGAACCATCTAAATGGTAGCAGACTTATGGGTCTTCTACTCCACATTTGCAGAAGTTTGCCGTGCGAATTTTCAGCCAATGTTCTAGTGCTTCTGCTTGTGAAAGAAATTGGAGTACACATGATTTAATCCACACAAACAAGAGAAATCGATTAAGGGCTCAAAAACTCTTTGATCTTGTTTTTGTGCATAGCAATTTACGATTGCTTACTCACTCTCTTGCAAATGAAGATGACAACTCTCACCTGGGAGAAGCATGCTTTGGAGATGAAGAAAATGTTGTTGATGATGACCCTATTGCATTAGATGAAGATGCTAGTGACACTTTTGATGTAGAAGCAGGATTTGATGTTGCAAATGTTTAAAATTGCATTTTAATTTTTGGTTAATGCTCAAAACTTTGAAATTTGAGCAACAGATAATTCTCATCGCTATATATTATATCAATATGTATGAACTATGAACTTATGAAGTATGAACTATGAAATTTCATTGTCTGTCATAAATATAACTTGTAAGTCTTAAGTTTACCATGGATTTTGCTATACATTTATATGTTTTAAGACTTTAGTATACTTGTATGTTTATTTATTTGTGTGATTGATTTTTTTGAAGCAAGTATGGATAATTATTCAGTTTTATATTTTTTGAAAATTTATATTTTTTTGAACCATACCGAACCGAACCGAACTTTTGCAAAATTCCGAACTTCCGAACTTTTTGCCATGTCCGAACAACCCAAACTTTTCGAACATGGTAACTATGCTCCAAACCCTAACTGAAATCAATACCAAATCTGCAAATCAAACCTTCAACGCTGCTGGAAAACACAAGAGAAGAGGAGTTTTCATTCTTCTTCTATGGCTAAAGAGGGTTTTCGTCCTTTGGAGTTGAGATGGTAAGCATGCAAGCTTGTACCAAATTTTAGAAATTATCAGATGCAAAAAGATGACTTCTCTTCCATGGCGACTTGCCTTAATAGTTTATTTTGGCCTTTTTGCCACCCACCACAATCAATCATATTTTTTTTTTCCTCATTTAATATTTTCTTTGGCCTTTTCCCCTTTTCTACATGGGTCACATTTTTTCTTAGGGGGAAATAAAATATTATAAAGACACTTTTTTTCTTTTTCTTTTTAACTTTGTCATTAATAAATTAATAAAAGTAATTATAATAAAATTTATGCTGCACTTTATAATTAATTCATTATGACTAAGTTTCCCTTTATTCCTTCCTTAGCCATCGGGAAACAAAATTGGGCTAAGGGTCTTCGAGCTGTTATTTTAGAGAGGGGAACATTTCACAATGTATGATGATTGTCATGTAAGTACAAGGCAGTAGAGTTAAAAAAACCTATTCTATCACCAGAATTTTTTTATTATAGCATACAAATCCATCCAAAAATGAATAAATATAGTCCCTCCAAAATATTTTATGAAAAAGAGGTACAAGAGGACTGTATTTTTGGTGATGTATTTAGCTTGCATGAATCAAAATAAATTCCTAAATTTCTTTACTTTTTCTTTGGATATAAGTAAAACGTACACATTAGTACTCAATTTAAGACTTAACAATATATTATCAAATCTAACAGTAAATATTATCATTTACTTTTTTCTAGAAATGAATTTCTATTTATTGCAAAAAAACATCCTCATTAATAACACATAAGCTCCCAAGGATCAAGTACTTCATGTGTGGCATACTATTTGATATAACTTAATCAGCTCTTTGTGTATCCAAACCTCTAGATTAAAGATTTTTTTCTCATTGATTACATTGCAACACAGATTAGCAATGCCTTTATATTCAAGGACCATCAACCTTGTTGACTGTCTACGCCACAAGCGCAATTAAGCTGTTTACTCCTACCTGCATGAATATATCTATTGAACATTTTGTTCCTCTTATAACATCCCCCATAACATTCCCCGTCTGTTCTAACACAGATGGCAATTCCAAGCATTTGATTCTCAGCATTGGCCATTGTGGTCTCATGGTCAACATGACAATTTGCTAGTTCTTGCTTCCATCCTTCAAGAACTCAATACATTGCCCAACTTCATATGCATTCCACATACAAGGCATTACACCAGTCGATCAACAAGTGGCTTTAGAAATGAGAAACTCTTCCTTCATTTCAGAAACATACTATGCAGGTAATTTCCATAACATCCATGTTTTCCCTGCACCATTTATAGAAAAAAGTTGTATCACACCAATAAATTCCTCCTTAAATTATCTCCTAAACCTATTTGGAATTCCTAGTCTATTTGCCTATCAGTAAAATGCAGTCATAATGTCTTCTCAACTCAGCACCACCTCGTTGAAAATTGGATCTTGACTGGAAGCTGCATGGATCTTGAAAGCTCTTTCATCATTCATTTTCATTCTCAGAAAAGAATCTGGAACTCCTGGTCCTCTTTGGTACAGACTGCTAAGTCACTTTACTATCATCCTATATGAAATTGCTATCATCCTATATGGAATCTACACCGAGGTCATCCGGTAATAACTAATTTCTTTATCGAATTAGAAACGGTAATGTTCATTTACGCTGAAAAGCATGGATATATTATAGAAAACTAATCAATCATATCTAGAATGTCCCTGGAATCCAACTTATTATTGTACAATGATATGCATGACATCTCTTCTTTGACAATCTTTCAAATACCTCATGTATCACTCATAAAAGTGGAGTTTTATTTTTATAAAAGCAGGAATACTTCTGTATTTCCAAAAACTCCAGCACCTACAGTTCCAGTATCTTTCAAGTTTCCCCCACCCAAATGAGCCTATCAATGTCTCTCAAAATAGAAATATTGCACTTGAACATCATCAATGCATAGAATTCAGTTGGGCACAACACAATGAAGTTTAGCAGTAGGTGGAAGATACTCATCATTCCTACAACTGGATTATAGGTTGAATTTCATAGCATTAGCAATATTTACAGCTAAGAGTAATAAATATCCCTATGACAAACTGTAAATAGAAAATCAAATGTACCAACACCCTGGAAAAAGGAATTGTTCAATTCAAAACCAAAAAAGCTTTTAAATGAAAAAGAAAGAGAATGAATAAGAACACATAACAGAAAACTATATAATATCGGGATATCTTCCACCATTAAGAAATGCAATTGTTATAAATCTAAAAAAAATCAACGCCTGCCAAATACAGCTAACACTATGAACATTTCTTAAGATTTAACTCATCATAAACCATCCAAAGAAGCATCGCTGTACTTCCACCC
The DNA here is from genome assembly GCA_019776745.2 of Taxus chinensis. Classification (NCBI taxonomy): domain Eukaryota; kingdom Viridiplantae; phylum Streptophyta; class Pinopsida; order Cupressales; family Taxaceae; genus Taxus; species Taxus chinensis. The sequence continues at coordinate 656,696,739 of CM034154.1, forward strand.
TTGCTTAAGATGATCAACAAAATTATATCTCACCTAGCTAAACAATAAAGTAAAGTAGCACATAGATTGTCTTACCTGTGTCCAGTATGTAAAGATCATTGTAATACATCTCTTCTGTTTCATCTTGAGTTTTTCCACAGCCTCCAAAAATAAAAAGACGATGATCAATGAGTGCAGCACTGTGCCCCTCACGAGCTTCAGGCCCTTCACCGCTTAAATTAGGCTGTATCCATGTATTGGAAGCTGCAATTAAAAAGAGTTAGAAAGTGTAACTAGAAAGATACAAAGTTGTTATAATGAGGAAGTAAGAAACAAAATAATAAATGAGTTTTTATGAATAATATGACAATGAAAGGAAAGACTTCTGGGAAAAATCTCTGAACTACTTCAAGAAATGTCAATGTATTTTCCTTTAAATAGAAAACTGTTCATTTTTTTGAATTTGACTGGTTACTGCAGGTTAATAACGGATCCCCCCGCCATTCTAAACAGGGAAAACATAAGAAAAGAGCTCGGCATAGAAAAGAATAAGAAGCACTCATCTTGACCTCATACTGAAGAGAAATAGACCAATAAACTTATACATGAGAAGCAATACTGACATCTTTAAGCTATAACAGGAGAAAAATGGCACTCACACATAATACACAAGATCTCACCTAGGAAAACCCTTTCAGGAAAAAACCCAGCGCGGTAACCTTCTTCCTTATTGCATTAACTCAACCATTTACAATACAATAATCTACTTCAAAATTTTGTCTTACCTCAATGTATGTGTGAGCATGTAAGCACATCAATAGGTAACTGCCTGAGCAGTATTACAATACAATGGGTACCAAAACCATAGGCCAAGAAGACCACCTGTAACAGTTCCCATAAAACCACCTATACAAAACTATCGGTATAAAAGCCATTGCAAAACCATAATGTGTGAGCATTATTAAAAACAAATTGGGGGCTGCATGGGAAGCCAGCCAGCCAAAGCGATGCCCTGGACCCACAAAATGTGCCTGACTATGCGTCGTGTCTGGCTGTACAATCTACAAAGGGCTTAACTTAGGCAAAATATACAACACATTTCCAAAAATAGGTTGTAATAAAGTTTGAAAGTTAGGATTTATAAGAAATTGAAAGCGTCCTAGCAAAGTAAGCACTGCATATCCTTATATCATAAGCTATCTATTAGACCACACCTAGATGAAGCATCTTATCAGCCAATTCACTAGCTACATTTTTCAAACCTGTAGATCAGGCATAGTTACCAAATCCGGCCGGATCTGCATAAAATTTGGCCGGATCCAGATCTTTCAGCCAACCCAGATAAATTCGGTCCGGGTCGGCCCTAATTTAGGGAAAAAATAATAATTTTTTAAAATTTTCTGTAGTTTTCTGGAAAACAACAGTCAATTATCAACCTTATATATTAAAAAATATAACATTTTACATTACATTATTGAAGTTTTTCATTGTATTTGTCGAATTTTTATTTATAAACTTCAACTCATACATATTTTCGACCGTATTTTTCTGAACTTCTTCAAGGATTCCGGATTTTCGGATTTTTTTTGCGCTCCCCAAACAGATCCGGATTTCTGGACCTGGTAACTATGAGATCAGGGCAGTCACAACCTTATCAGAAACAAATTCACTTTCAGTTTTTGATGGATCTGAGTTCCCCATTCCAAATCTCTAATTTAGGCGCAACCTGGGGAGGATGCTGGCAGAGGATGATGAGTTATGGTGCTACAAATTCTTAAAAGACTACAAGGCATAATTAACAGGCCTCATTTGTGCATACCCAGCAATGGTTGCAGTCCGCAAGACAGCTTGATCATGAAATACTAAGTCAAGCAATTTGTGAGCTTTCTGCATGTTATTGCAATTGTTCAAATTATCCAAGGCTTAATAGGCAGGCCCAATCTACGTAAACTCCGCAAAGCTTACAGTCAATGAGACCACATTTCATTGGGTCGTTTTCAAAATAAAAAGCTTCCAGTTAAAAAGACCACATTTCGTTGAGGCATTTTTAAAATACACAGCCTACAGTCGATGAGACCACACTTCATTGGGGCATTTTTCAAAAAGAATTAAGAGCCTTTTCCAAACACCATTTTGTGCATACTAGTAATCATCCAATTCAAAGAGTCCACATTTCATCAAGAGATTCATCAAACAATTGATTTTCCTTTTATATTCCAAAATTTGACAACAAGCCTTGTTCCAAAAATCCAAAAATGGCACCGGGTGGGAGGAGGCTGACACCTGTGAGGCCAAACTGTCTGGCTTTACACCAAATCCAAACCGTAAATTGTCAAACAAAGAGTGCAGTTCATGAGACCACATTTCACACATACATTATCTGTTCCAAAGCTCCAGCAATAGCCCAATATGGAGGGAGTTCACTCTGGATAAAGAGTACAGATCTACCAAACACTGCACATATGAAACCAAATTTTGTAGAGGCATAATTTGGCACTTGCTTATAATTTCTAGGATGCACATTCCCTGTTCCAAATCTCCCACTTTGACAGATGAAGGGAGTATGGTAGCAAAGGTTGTTGAGTTTGGCCACTCTGGTATAGATGTGAAAAGAAGATTAATCCTAATACGAAAATATCTAGATAACCTGTTCTCCTGCCTTGACCCAGGAATATACTTGGAGGAGTATGAAATGTATAAGATTTATTTGAGTCATACGCACTTGTAAAATTATTGACCATGTGTATCTTGTTGTGAGAATCAGTAATCAAATTCAGCTACTACTGCAGAAGCTGATGGTCCTTGACATTCCTTTCTATTGCATACTGTAATTCCATCGTGAACCACTAGACCTTAGTTATTTGAGACATATTGTTAAACAGTTTGAGTGCCATCTTCGTGCTTCCACATTTCCCATTCAAGAATAAAACAGCAGTCAAAACAACATCTGATAAGCATCCACTTTTGATTGATGTTATGGAGCTCCAAAACCTGATCCAAATCCTGCATTTTGTCAAGCATTATAATTGTGCTATTAAAGGTTTAGGTATAAATTTATGCCTGCCAACTACATCGCTTAAAAATCTCCAAGGACTTTCAACCAGCAAAATTTATACATATCTCACTTCCAAAGCTCCAACTTTGGTGCACACTAGAGGAATGTAGCCAAGGTTGCGGAATTTAACATTGGATCTGCCAATTTCACTTTTTGAAAACTATCCAAGGCCCTTTCAACTAGCCCACTCTGCTATCCAACAGCTATCTCATTTAAAAGAACCACTCTTGGTTGAGTAAATTTGTCAAAAAAAATCTGCATGCCTTTATATATGAGCAGTCACAAAAATTAACTGAAAAAAATAGGCTTTCCAACATCTTTGACACAAACTAGAAGGATGCTGGCAAAGGATTCATAGGATGGATTTATGCCTTGAAATTGTATTTGCTTTAAATGGCTGCATAGCTCACTCAAAATGTGCAGATCCAGTAACAAGTGGTGTATTCTCTTATACTCACTCCCAACCAACATTTGGTAATAACTAGACTGCTTGCATAGCTACAAAAACTGAGAATGACGTTGTTTTTCTTTTTGATGGATCTCCATACTCTTATTCAAAGCATTCAAATTGACATAGGCTGCAGGGATGCCTAGGTCAGGGACCTAGGGAGCAAACTAATTAAAAATAATGTTTGTCCTAGAGGAGTCCATGATTAGGACTCCTAGTCCCTCCGAATGATTAAATGTGTCTCCTTTGTATGGTCCTTCAAAAGCTCGAACAACTCCCACACTGGTCGGGAGATCGGCTGGCTTGTTAGCTTCTCTATAGCAATGTGCAAAGAAGCTGTTTGAAACCCTTGAACAAGAGTCCTAGCTTCTTTTAATCCTATCCAACCTCCAACTTTGTTTAGGCTCTTTTTTATGGCTTTTATAACCAGTAGTGAATCACCCTCAGCTTTGAGGTTTTCATAATTTAAGAGTGTTTCATGTTGATAGAGGAGGCTCTTAGGGGCTTGCCATTATGGCCTCTAAATATGCCCCCAGCACCATCCTTCCCTAGATTCCCTTTGGAGGAACTGTTGAAGTTTGGTTTAGCCTAGTCATTCTTCGGGGCACTCCACTTCGCATTATCTTCTTTACACGGCTTTTTTAATCCATTTAAAGGGTGTTGGTTTGATGAGGAGCCGACTTCATAATACTCTGTTACCTAGGGCTGTGAAGTCTCTGTTCTCCAATTTCAGTTTCTTACGTATACATCCTGAGATTGCCTTCTCTACTCTGGCAATGTGTTGCTTCCTTTCCAAAAATTCTTCTATGAAGATGCACTGATTTCTCTCATTCCAAATCTCCCATATGACGATCTACAGGGGCGCATTCCCAAATATAAGGCCATAATTAAGAGTGTTTGTTTGTGAAAATCTCTGCTACTTGAAAAATGTCAGGAAGCAAGTTTGCAGTTGTAGATGTTTTTGAACAAGAAACCGGCAAAGTCATCAGATTGATATTAGACATGACTGGCATTTCACATTAACTTAATTTTCCTTTCAAGTTATATTTTTTAATTGCAGGATCAAAGTGAAAATGCCATTTGATTTAGAGAAACAACAGATTCTTGATACGTGTCCATACAAGTAGAGGAGCATATAACTTCATGATTTTGAGGGCCAAAGGATTTCATCTGTGGTAAATTGTACACTCAAGATAAGTTACAATATGTTCACGGTAGGAGATATGGGCCTAGTTGAACCTACCCATGAATTGTCTCAAAGTTGTGAATTTCATAATGCCAACAATGCTTCTTTGTATTCTATGACTTTCCCCTGCTCAATGTTAGTTTCGAGACTACTAAGAACAAAATACAGAGGGGATCTGATAACTGGAATGATTTAGCATTTTATTAGTATCAAATTCATGTACTTGAGCAAGTCTAAGAAGAAATGTATGTTGCATGATTGGATCTCTTTGTTTGCATGTATGATAGCCTTTGGCATTGTCCTTGACCTCATTAATTAGATCTTCTATTTTTGAATTTATATATTCTTTACGATACTATATCATGATTCATATCCTTATAAATTATTGTTGATGCTTGAAGTTGTCTAATCTAGCTTGCACCACGCAAATCCAACACAATGTGGAATCTCTGCAAAGTATGGGACTGTGACATTGCAAAGAACCTCTGGAGACAGCCGATTTTGTTCCTACCTAGTACGAACCTACTGGTGCTGCAGCATGCCTAAATGCAGCAAGTAAATCTAATCTACCTATCTTAAGTGCAGAAAAGAAACTTTGACTCGGGAAAAGGGAGAAAGAAGAAAATAAAAATGGCGGTGATGCACCAAGAAGGAAGTGGTTGAAGTATATAACCCTTAACCTCATGAGACTGAACTGATTGGTATGCATGCAACAACATCAACTACCATATTCAGCAAGACAAACACAAGAAGGTAAGCTCCATCTTGTGGAGTAGCTCCATCCAGAGAATTGAACTACCACCACAGATAAATCCTATAAACCTACATTGTTGAATTACTCAGCTTATATTAGCTTAACTGAAATGCCACAGTTAAACACATGCAAACAATGTAGCAGAACTCTCTACGGAGCCAGGATTACAATGAACCACCACCACAATGAGAACCCCATTTACCTTTTATCCTTACAATACAATGCAAACTTGCAGACTTAAATAATTTGAATTTAATCACTATAGTACAAAATATATACAAGCTGACCATGTGCAAGCTCTGCATGACTCGAAGAAATCTTTTAGGCAGTTGTTTGCACGTTGTTTGTCCCCTTTCATTTTGATATCTTCTTCAAACGAGTATGGCTGCACCAAAATATCAACTTGTCTAGTACAGCAGAACTGCAGATGATTTGAATTTTTTCCCACCTTGCTCTGGCCCAGCTTCGACTCTTTAGCTTGTGATCAAAAGATAAACAGTGACATTTGATCCATGCTACATCTTTGATTTCAATTGGAGGCAAGTGCAACTAGCTAACACAAGTACCATCTGGGATCTGCTGCTGATTTCTTCTTTCAGCTCAGTTATGTATCGATAACCATTGATCTATGGGCAGTCTGATGCACGGGAATGTGCCAAGGGGACTAGAATAACACTAAATCTCAGTACTAATACTTAAAACATTAGCAATTATTTAACATGAAATTTCATCTAAGAAGCATGAACCCATTGTAAGATGTGTTTAGAGGTCCAGTCATATGATAATCATAATGTTTGCAAAGACTGGACAGTTCTTTTTTATTTCTACTCCCTTCATATTTATTTGTGTTTATGTGCTTCTTTTTTAATGATTGAGAATTACGATGATCAAAGTTCTGATTTTCATAAATCAAATCTGCAATATCTGGACCTGTGAATAGTTTGTACGGCAAGTGTAATGCCTGATCCAGTAACAGAACACAAGGTCTTATGTACAAATTTGTTGAATAAATATACATGAATTTTATTTTTGTTTCAATCAAATAAATAATTTTCTTCCAAGCTAAAAAGAAATATGTTTTGTTCAACTGGTAGACTGCCAGAATGCTTATCAAAGATATGGAATCTTCATGAATGATTTTTCTAACTTGACAGCTGTTAAATCTGTAAAAGAACAAAAAGAACAGTGGTTGTGCTTTTATTCATCAATGACCATAATCGGTTTCTATCTCCAACTAGTCATCTTGTTTTCTGTTAGGGTGGACATGGCAAGATAATAGTGCATGTAAACTTTCATAGCAAGAATAGCCAATCCTTTTAGCTGGCCCTTTATTAATAAGATGATAGTGCATGTAAATTTATCCTTAATTATGATACCATAACATAAACACATTAGCTAATTACTTGATTTTGCATAGGGGTTTTGAAGTTTCCATCTGCTGTACCAACTTATTCTTCAGTTAAAATAGGACCCGACTGGGTGGTTTGGGAAAGTATATGTTAACTTAGGAGTGCAGTGTTGAAGGTTAGAAACTTTACCAGCACTTGATTGTGACGGATTAGCATTTTATCAATGTGTCCACTACCTCCTGCTGGTTCTAGGAATCGGTTGCATTCCTGGATATCACAGGTACACTTTGACACAGAGAGAGGGAAAATGCTATTCATGACTGTTTACAAAGACTTTTGAATCTAATGTTGAATCAACCAGACAAAAGATGACTATAACCATATTCTACCACAACAAACGACCCAAAGAGGGAATCTGCTTCTAGAGAAACAAGTACACAAATCTATAGGATTAATATTTGATAGAATCGTAATTATGTTTTAAAATATTGCATTTTCAACTTTTCAAGTAATTTAAAGATGCTGGTTTGAAGTGAATCAACTCACATTTTAAAAAGCACATAAATACATTGTTATTTTCAATGAAAAGCTTTGGACATTAACCAACACGACAATGTATGTACTAGACATTGCAAATACAAGCAGAATGATCAACATGGAAACACATAGCATGCAAATAATGGCATCTTTTGTGCCCTCAAAACATCGTATATTAAAACATCGTCTATTAATGGAAAGTATATTTCAGTTGTAGATTTTTATAGACAATGCTTCTAGCTGCACTTTCAAGGTATCTCTTCCAATATGCTGTATTGTGATGTCAATCAACAAACCTAGAATAGCCCATAGTTCATATTTTTAAGCACATTAAACTTCTACACCTACAAACATCACTAAAGCACTTCACACCCCAGTGGCACATTTTGCTTGGCATTGGACAGAATGTATAATACAAGACCTTTAAAATTATCAAAAATCGCGGTTGGGAGCTAACCAGTGTCGAGAATGTGCAAATCCTTAAGAGGGTTCTTCCCATCAGTGCCACCAAACACAAATAAGTTTGTTCCAACAGTAGTGCAGCTATGACTGTCCCTGGGAGAAGGGTGGGATCCCTTTTACCATGGGCTTACTCCATGTTTGTTTGCCTGCATCCACAAAAACAAAACACGGATATTAACCCACTACCACAAGTTTTAGGTCTCCCACCAGTGACGACAAGACATTTTTACAAGGTATACCAGAGTTCAACGCTTATTAGTTAACATTCCGATAAATAAAGATTTTGAAAACATAAAATGTCATAAACAGGAAACTTTTGTCCAAGGGGTTACAGTGTAAGGATAATGTGCACTCTTTTGAGTATCACTCGTGCTCATTGCAATAAGGTGATCGATAATTCCAGCAAACATGTCATAAGGTAGGTTGTGATGTAGCCATTGTGGGGTACATGAGGTTGGGATGCAATGATTATGGAGTATTTGTAGCATGAACCAGGGTAGTACATGAGGGTTGTGATGTATTGATTATGGAGTATTTGTAGCATGAATCAGGGTAGTACATGAGGTTGTGATGTAAAAACTATAGGGTACACTCAACTGTGACCCAGGTTTACAAATCATAATGAGGTTGTGACAAAATGATTATGGGATACATTCTTGTGACACCCAGGTTTCTAAATGAGGATGTGATGTAATTGATTATGAGATACATCCTAGCATTATCAGGTTTACAAACTTGAGAATGTGGACAAGCTTAGCCCCACAAAAGAATGTGGTCTAAGCTTACCCCACACAGCTTGCCAGCCCTCAATGCCACCCAAGGTTTACCAATCTATCAAAAAATTAAAAAGGCATAAACAAGCAATAAAGAGGAGACATTTTTAAAAGCAGTCCAGAGTGAAAGTTTTATTTCCTTTGTAAACCTCGGGTGAGTTCAGACATAAGTTTTCCTTTGGATATCATTTGGAAATCTTGGGTAAAGTCCTGGATCACCTAATGCAGTGTGGGGTGAATTTGGACAATATTCTCACGATTTGTAAACTTCAAATTGAACCATTCTGCAATGTACACCATAATCATTAAACGGGCTATTAGCTACATCTACTACATATCAGCTAAAGTTATGGATCACCTTATTGTTCTAGGGGATTTTTAACCAGGATTATGCTCGTACCAACCCCTTGGACTAGAGTTCAAAACTTCATTGACATTCAGATAAATAGAGATCTTGAAAACATAAAATGTCATTTTTTATTTTAAAAGCAAACACCCCCTTGTTCTAGACTTATCAGAAGATTTGAACATTTAGACCAACAGGGATTTAGAAAACATAAACATGTCAATAAATAAATGGCAACAAGGTATTAACTCTTACCTGAATCAAAGACGTGAACATCATTTGTCTGGCAATTGTCTTTGCCATAGCCACCAAAAACATATAGAAACTTCCCATTTTTGACAGAGTTGCAGGTGTGACCCCATCTCTTGCCAGGCCCCATTATACCACCTTTCCTTCCTGGAGATTTTTTCCCATCTGGGGTTGGGGTTTCCTTGGGTGTCTTTGTTTTCAACTTTACTCTTTCCCACTTCATCTTCAAACAAAAATCTCAATCACCCCACAAGCAAAAATATAATGTCTGCGTCTCTTCACTAAAAACCAGCTGCAGGAGCTCTGCTCTCCTATGCTCTGCACGCCCGAAGGCAAAGTTATTACCAAAGTCAAAAAAAAATGAGCAGGACCCACGTCAAGAAAATTGAGCAGGACCCGAGTCAAAACATAACATTCCCCAAATATAGCGAGAAATCTGAGAGACAAGACACATTGAAAAGTCACCTGATCAAAGTAGAATTACTGGGGCAAACTGTTTAGTTTCTAACCGTAATTAGTGAAACGTGAATGGTGCCAATGAGATTATTTAACGATACGGGTTTTGAAGAAAAATTGCTGTCTGAGGGTAAAAAGCTCTCTCAAATGCCCCAAAAATATAGCAACCCCTTTCCTTGAAAAGGACAAACGTTTCTACATATAAAAGGCTTTGCTTCCCAACAGTTCTAATTAATTAGCAAAAATTTCACCCAACGTTGAATGAGAAATGGTGTGTTTGTTCTTCTTAATTTCTTGGGAAAAAACATGAGGGGACTATGCAAAATTAAATGTTTTTGATCAATTTGTCCTTCCCCTCATAAAATATTTAATGGTGTTGAATTGTGAAAAGATATTGATTGGCCCAGTATGGACCACTATTGTCTTTAGAGGATAGTTTTAGTGTGATGATAGATTGATTTTCGTTTAGGTTTATATATATATATATATATGAAATGATTTTAATTATGTCTACGAGATTGAATGGGTGGTACACTGGTATTTTTTAAAAGGTTGCTTCTCTTCTTACTTAAAGATACATGAGATAGTTAACTATCGTTAATTATAACATTGTGGAATTTTTATTAAGAGTATTTTATTCAATTAAAAAAAATAGAAAAGTGATCAAGAGTGGTTTTTGTTAGCTTTTTCCATTAGTATAGTAAGAGAAACAGTTGAATCACGTGAACTATGATATTTATTGTTGTGATTCGATGATAAATTGGCTAAGAGTGGTTTATGTTGACTTTTTCATTATTATAAGGAAGAGACTATTTTTTTTTTGGGTTAAATTACACATGTATTTATGAGATTGAAAATTTAAATATAGAAGATTTGAGTAATTAATAATAAATTGGTTAAGGGTAATTTATGTTGACTTTTATATTATTACATGTAGGTGAGATAATTGAACCTTGTTAATTATGGAATTTTAACTCTAGTGATTTTTGTGATCAAACTACATTGTGTTTATATAATAAAAAATTAAATTTGTGAGATTGGAATATTTATTAATAAATTGGTAGAGAGAGGTTTAAATTAGCTCTTTTCATTAATAGTGGTAATAAATTGGTAGAGAGTGGTTTAAGTTAGCTCTTTTCATTATTATTTCATTGTTAATTGTGACATTTTAAATCTTATCAATTTATAAAATTAGATATGAGAGCCTTGAATATTTGATGATGAATTCGTTAGGGGTGATTTATGTTAATTGTTTTCATTATTACAAAGGAGGGAGGTGGTGCCTAATTAATTGTGATATTTTCATGCTTATCAATTCAAATTAGTGTGTATTTATTCAATAAAAAGTACATATGTGTTTGAGTACTTGGTTGATAAATCTTATACAAAGTGTGTTTATATAATTATTAAAAAATAGACATAGTGAGATTTGAATACTTGTGGATGAATTAGTTAAGAGTGGTTTGACTTTGGATCTTTTCATTATTGCAAGGAAGATGGATGGGGTTTTTTAATTGTGATATTTGAACTCTTATCCATTGATGTGGTTAAATCACATTGTGTTTTGATGTAATTAAAAATTTAGATACTATAGAATATTTACCACACAAAGAAACAACAAACATGTTGTGACAGCATATCACAAATTTATGTTGGAGCTTCTTGTGGATCGCAATATAAGTGCACAAGAAACATTTCATATGCTCCAAACAAATACCTCTTATTCTTTGCAATCATTCATTAATATCATTAAATGTTGGTCAAATAATATGTCACTGTGTACGAAGCACTATAAATGAAAACAAAATGCAATCTACCTACCTACATTCTATTTTTTTGGGTAATCTAGAGGGATCATTGAATACCCAATCACCTAGAGCTTCGAAGAGAGAAGCTCTAACACAGGGTGAGCACCACTGATCAGCCACATTTGGATTAGCATACACCAAGCCCTCAACGCATGTTGTACCTACCTACATTCTTCTATGCAATGCCCTCCTTGAATCTACTCACTCTTTCTCGTACACAACAAGTTACAACGTGTAAAAACGGAAAGAGAGAAAAGAAAAATAAATTATAAATGTATTCACTAATACTATATAGTTCCAAAAGAAGATTCGGAACATTTTGAAATATTATGTTAGAGTAAACTACTTATGTACAAACATGTTCGTGACATATATCTAGCTATAGGTCTCAAAAAATAAATAATCACAATTGAAGACACGTGAATCCAAACAAATGTCATGCATGGCATGTTGACCACAAAGTTGAAACAGAGGTTGACTGTCAAGAGGATGAAAACAACGATAATGAGACAAACACAAAAAATATAGTAAAGATGCATGAATGAGAGTCAACTATGGAAATGGACCTCATTTCTAATGTCATTCTAAATGAGTTTGAGATGTTAGGAAAGCGCGATGATGAGCTTCCCATTTCACCTTTAAACATGATGATCTCTTCTGATCGTCATAATTCACCTCTCTGACTAAGATGTCACCTAAGTGGAAACATACTTATGGTACCTAGGTATCTTTTTTATCAATTGCTCCTCAAGGAGAGTATGTTTCTTCCTCCAGATAGGAGGATTCATCTCTGAATGAAAGTTGAGGATGAGTTACATTTTCTTGACCTCCAAACTACATCGAAGTAATGTGAATGCCACCTCCCCGACTTACAAGATGTGAGCCCATTACCAAGCATGATTAAGTGTTTAGAAACACTATTATGAGATATGTATTGTTTGTGAGCTTGAGGAAACTGCCAACATCACTTGTGGAGATCTTTCTTCATCATGATCATGATGATCGTTCCCTTGATGACTTGGATATAAATGAAGTTCTTGATGTTTCAAAAATTTCATAGACCTCGTGATGCTCCTGATTTCACTCGTTGTCCAAGTGATTATCTTTCACACACATTGGCATCTTGATTTATTCCTCATCATAATGTGATTCATATGATGTCCTTTTCATGAATGTATTGAACTAGGATGGTACATCCCTTCCATAATTGGGATGAGTTAAATCATTCATCTTCTTGCATCAAATTATGCCATGCAGAATCACCTTGGAATTGATGCTTTAGGGGTTATTTTTCCTATTTGGGCCACAAGACAACTTCCTGGCCTTGTGATGGTGGAAAAAAGTAGTGCAATAGGAAGAATGGGAGTTGCCACAACTTTCTTTGCTTAATTCCAAGACTTACTATTTTTAGCAGGTCTTATCCAAGACTGTTATTTTTAGCAAGTTTTCATAATTTTCACTTTCTAATGTTTCATTCTCATTTGGAGTGTCGAGAATGCTAAGGACTTGCCATTTTTTGACACTTACTATTTCTAGACATGCCCAACTATTGGCTAGATTTTCTGCATAGCATAAAACTTAGGCAGTCATGAGATAAATCTCCCTCATTTACCGATGAGGCTCCCGTGTCAGATTTGTTAATTAAAGTATGCTAGTATCTATATGGGGTTTTACTTTAACTGTTCAACTCATGAACCATAGTTGTATAGTTCTGCAATAAGTAAGTAGCTATTTAAATAAAGGAAATATTTATAGAAGAAGAGAATTATATAAACACAGAGAAGAAATGGGGAAGATGTGCATCCCAATCAATAGATGTCAGATTTGATTGCATGCACATAAAAGAAACAAATAGATATAAACATAGAATTATAAGCAAAGGCAGCTCTAGATCTAGATCTAAAATAACACAAAGTTTATTCAAAGATCTAAGATAGAAAGCTAGAAACAAAATACACCATGATACAAAGTTCTTTGGAAATCTACTCTTGTATATTCCTTTGCTTCAAGTGACTCTCAAGGGGTTTCAACACAGATTCGGGACCACAAGAATGTTGCTTACAAATTCTTGATCATTAACCCGAGAGGTTATTCTTCTACTTATAGAATGTAGAAGGGAATGTACAAATGGGAAAATCAATTGAACTGTAACATAAACAACAAGTAAAGATGACATTTGGCAACCATCCTCCACTAACTTCTCCTTAAGTGACACATGTATCGCTTAACTAATAGATTTTTTCCACATAACTTTAAGTAATGGTTTCAAAACCAATAACTTTAAAGTTTTACAATTTCATCTAGGAACGTGAAAATAGAAGAAGAAATAATAGAAGAAGAAGTCACGCTAGCTGTAACATTTATGTATTCTTTTTGTTTTGATACTGAATATACTTTTCAAACATGTAATTCAACATCTTCCCATATGTTTTAGCCACTGCTTCCTTTTTTGTCCTAAACTGTAGCAATCCTTCGTTCAACATCTTGATACATGCTTCCACATCCTCCAAAGCTTGGCCCAAACTTTGCAATATCTTCCTGTAATGCCACCAGTTTACTAATGGAATTCATCAGTGAAAGGTTTAGTAGATCCATAAATTCTCCTTTGTACCATCAGAAGAGACCCTTTTAGGGAATTAGGCACCCTGCTAGAAATGATCCGCATGTATGAAGTAACATTTTCGACCACTTCCTCCTCAGTGAAAGCGATGATACTGTCTGGTAAAGACAATGTCTTACTCTCAAGTGCTTACATCCTCTTTAACAAAACTCTACAGATATCCAAATGGAAAGATACTACAAACTCCAGCTACTTCCCCTTATAAACTGATTCGTCTGATACAATCTAATCCGAAACCAATACTTCTCTTAGTAGCTTGTTGATTTCTGCCAAAGTGCTCAGGTTACTCTTAGCAACTTTGTTCATATCTACTATGATCATCACCAGTTGCTTCAACTGATTTTTTACATCATTCATAACCTTCAGGCGGGCTGACACCTCTCCAAGTTGTACAGAAGCTTGATGAATAATTAGATTTTTCCATTCATCAATAGCTTTCACTTGATTGCTTGCATCCTCCATCTCCTGCATAAGATGATCAATCACTTGCTCTGAAATGGGATGAGTGGAAGGTTTAGCAACCTTTGCTATGATCTCACACAACTAAGATACCTTCTTCCTTTGAAGCTTTTCTTTCTCCTGCCTTTTCTCTGTCAAGCCTAAGGAATAGAGCATCTATCAATGTCTGCATGTCCTGCTTCAATCCTTCTATAGTGGCTTAGACAAATGGGTACTCTGGTTACTGTTACATCTTCTACCATGATCTCATCCTCCTCCTTTCCTTCTACTAGAACTGACATTTCACCAAACTTCTGCCCTAACTCCTCGATGATCAACCTTGAAGTCACCTTAGCAACTTTAGGTTTTATATCTTTCCCGCCTAGACTCTGGAGCAGCTGTCACGTCGTGTTCCTCTAAGTTCATTTCCACTCTAACTTCTGGAACTAACTGTGAAGCCAACCATTTTGAGAAGTTACTTCTAAGAGAATGAGAAGTTGCTGAATGTACTACTATCTCCCGCTCTGTTTCCTTTCTATCAGAAACTACTACAGTGTTATTGTTTCCATCTTCTGAATCATCCAAGGACAAAGCTCTTTCGAACACTGTCATTTGTAGCTTCAACATCTCCTCTGGAATAGGTGCTGAACAAAGTGGTTGAGGAGAAAAGATGAATGTCGCCAGATTTAATGGAGGCATGGAAGTGTCCTGCTAAGGTGCAACATTCGGTGAAGTACTACTGGATGCTGGAGAAGCTCGGAACTAAATTCATAGTCGTGGAAGTGATCTTCTCCTTTGATTGAGATCTTCTGTGCACTTTTATCTTCTCGAGTCCTTCTGCTGATTTCTCCTCTGTGCTTCTTCTTGAGAGAATATCTTGTGTTAAAGTTGTCTATGATTTGATTCATAAGTTCTTCATCAAGGCAGTATCCCTTCATTAGCAACCATGTTTGAAGTATTCACCATAACAGTGCTAGACCTTTCTTCAATTGTATGGCATCCCCGTACGATTATCCTAAAGTATGGCTCTATCTCCTTCTATTTTATGGTAAGCATCAAGTAACACATTCCCATCATCTTTAAGATCCGCAGGTATCTGTGCTAGTCCAAATTCGAACACTTGTCCGTGCTGATAGCCTGCTGAAATCCTTCTTTCTAACCTCGTACTCAATTTTGCACTTCATCCAGAAATTCTCTAATGAAGACACATGTGCGTACTCTTGGGAGATCATCTTCTTGGTTAATCCAAATGGATCGAAGTTCAGCCGTGCCAGAAATAACTCTTGATCATACTCGGATAACATTTCCTCTTCTAATCCTCGAGCCTTATGAATGCTCTGGAAGCTATAATGACCCACAGTGATTGGGAAGAAGCTCTGTAGATTTGTGCCATTTCGACTAAAGGTCGTGTATCTCCACAAGTTGTTTGCTCAGCTCCATGATGATCAATCTATCATTCGGATATTTGGGCAGCTTAACCGGTTCTCCAGAAAAGACTAGTAACCCTGAGGTATGTGAAATCTGCAAATTGAATGAATAGACTACCAATTTTGGATACAGACTTCCCATGCTTCCTTGCTTACCTTGTTGGCCTTTAGGTCCCTGTTTAGCCTGTAAATGAATTCGTAGAAGAATCCATCGTTGACCACTTTGAAATCTTTCTTGCACGTAGGTACAATAAGTTGTGGGTAGCACTCGAAAATGGGGTCCTTAGAAATAACGCCACATCTATCCAGCTTGGAGAAGACACCTTGTGAGGCTGTTGCATATACCAAATAGGAAGTCATTTTGAAGCTGAAAATACGCTTCACGTTCTGGAGTTGCTCACCAATTTTGTCGCTAATGATTTCTGACCAATTGATTATGGAATCAACCTTGTTGACTTCAATGGTCCTGATGAAAGCATACATCCATGTATGGAAAGTGTGAGCATTTGCCTCGTCATTTATTCTGCACAACAATTTAGCAATATCATCTGCCTCCTATACCAGCTTGGACCGCGGAAGAGTTCTTGGGAACTTAGAAGGAGATCTGGGCTTCTTCATGTATCTGTTGTTCATTATGTTCACGTAGTTAACTCTATGATTTTGCGATCTGTTGCCAGCATCCTGAATACGAATGGAAGTCACCACCTTTTGAGCTGAAATCTTCAAACAATAATTGATGAACTCTGCACGTCCAACCGAATTATTATTTTCCCCATAGCATCTCGCACTGATATGGATGAAGGATGGTAAGACCTAGCACACTCCATAATGAACTCTAGACAACTGGGCGGTGTATGGAAAGGCTACAACTCGAATAACTCCACTGCTTTTAACTACACGCATGAGTGAAGTCTTTCCTGCTCTAGATCTATTAATCGATTCGGAAAGAGGTTCCGGACCTAGATCTATGTCTCCTATGTTTGCAAATTTGGAAGTGATCCATGACTCTGTTGTGATTTCTTTTTCATCCCTATTTTCCATGGCTTTGTCTATCTTTATATGAATAATTCTTTTTCTTCTTATTCGTCTGAGATTCTTCAAAACTGGTGCAGATCTGGATAATTCTTTAGATTCAGAGGATATATTCAATGTATTGGACATTGATTAAAACTCCTTTTCTTTTGGAAAGCACCTGTAATGAATTCCTACAATTAATTCAGACAAAAATGGTAACCGGAACATGAACAATGGATTTTAATCATAAAAATCTGCATTATTCAAGCCTGCTGCCCCAAAAATTGATGTTTTATTTACATGCAAAGCGAGCATGAATTTTACCAACTTCACCTGAGCACCTGTATCACTTATGCAAACAATTATCCAGACATAAATCCACTTCCTTCAACCTGGTGCACCAAAATTGGAAGCTTTAAGCATTAATTTCACCTTCTTTTGAGCAAAAATCCTCTTCAAATGGGGCGCACTTTTCCTCTGGGATACACTTCTTTACCTGTGAATTAATTAATTCATCCTTATGGGCAGCCCTTGCTTATATAACCCTCATGATTCTATAAATAAATGAATGCCTTTGCTAAATTACTAGCAATTAATTAATTAATTAATAAGCTTCACTCTTCAAATGGGGCGCCTATTTTGTGCATGCTTATGGCTGCCATTAAATAAATTAAATTTATTTAATTTTAGACTTCTGCTTTAACTTAACTCAAGCTCTCGCAGTATGCTTTGACCTTAGCCACTGAAAATAGGAATTAATTTAATCATTTATTACTTTAAAAAGTATTATCTCTCTCCCAAAAGGGCCACACTTTTTGACATAAAGGGGCTGCATTAAATAAATACTGATTTATTTAATTTTAGAACAGTTTATTTTCAACCACCTTTTGTCCTTTACCCTCCAGTTGAATTTTCCACAAGCCTGGGCGCCAAAATTGGGTGAATAATTAATTAAATTAATCAATTTAAAGGCTGCCTTTACTTCTCCAAAGGGGGCGCACTTTTTGACATAAAGAATTCTATTTTTAAGAAACACATGACAATGAGATTATTTACCCTGCAAGGCGACCCTGAAAATCCCATGATTCACTTAAGTTACTTGACTTTCATAATGGGATTATTTACCCTGCAAGGCAGGTAATAAAATGCCATGATTCACTTAAGTGATTTTCTTTTATTCCACAATGGGAATTTTTACCCTGCAAGGCAGGTAAGAAATTTCTGCCTGCCTGCTGCCTCTAATTTTCCCATTGTCACTTAAGTGGCGTTGCTTCTAGGGGAAAAAGCACCTTGCTAGGCAGGTAAAAAATTCCCGCCTGCCTGCTACTTCTAATTTTCCCATGATTCACTTCAATTCTTCTTTTTCCAAAAGTGCAGCCAGCCCAGAAGAGGCTTTTTGGTGCACGACTTCATCTTTTCCCAGTGAACCAGACCTCCGATGGTGACTTCCTTCTGGCATAACGTGCGTATATGATCTCTAGTTACTCCAGGCCAAGAATCAAGCCAAACCGGCAAAGGAATTGATCTAGAGAAAATTCACAGAAAATGAAATGGAAAAAACACAAAAACACAAAACGTTGCCAGAAGTCACAAATAAAGTCCAAATGCATTCTTAGTTAAAACCCTACTGGTATATGGGAATATTGACATGTAAGACCACAACAGGGTTAAACCGGAGCGCAATTTGCCTCAAATGGGGCTCAGAATAATTAAATAAAAAATTTCCACTGTAGACAAACCCCAGACTACAGAATATAACAAGTTTGGGCATCTGGGTATTTATCAAAATTGGCTTATATGACTCTCTGCGAATATCTTGATGTAATACAATACATTTTATGGCAATAAAAACACAAAACGACCCATTATTTTAAAAGAACAAAAAATTTAACGGATGGGGTAGTCTCAGATTTCAAGGTAAAATCTAGGGACACCACTAACGATCCCTGCTATTCTCTCACACAGTGGCATTTAGCTAGTGTGAGTTGTTCTCACAACTCACCAATACTAATCTTGAAACTAATTATGGGTTATCCTCACACGCAAATTCTATACTCTAGATTTCGAGGTTGTAAATCACCAACTCATATCTACATAGGATTAAATAATTAATCCATAGTGAGCACTAACAATACTTTTCCTAACAGCCCCCCCCCTAAGTGCGATTACATGGAGCATCTTGACTAGGGAAATCAGCAGCTATTTTTTGGTCCTTAAAAGATGGTAAGTTTGTCCAGATATTGAGAGTTGTTTCCAGTGACATTTTCCATGTGTTTTTTGACAAATAAGAGGCCTATGACATCTTGAAGGAGGTAGCCAAAATGGTGTTCCATGTTATTTTGGTATGAGCTTTGCGCAATTTTAAAACACCGAATATCCCTAATATTGCACCAGATTTGAAATCCTTCGAGATGTTTTTATTCAGTGTGACATGAGAGATATATATAGGGGCTTAATGATGTAGTCTCCTACAAGAGCTGAAGGTGGTCAATCCAATCTCCAATCCCAACAATATACATCCACATCAGTCTGGGTAATGCTATTTCTAGCATCCCTCTTATTCTCTCAGGGGGGCAACTTTAGGCTAGAGGGAACAACTAGGGACACCAATATGCAATATGGGATAACTAATGGGGTATGCACTTTAGTGTCCTCACTTGTCGCAAATATGCACCATCTAGACAAAGTTGTAAAGGGGACAACTCATATTACAAACAATGACTTGGGGATCCATAGTGAGGTCACTTACAATACTGGTTTCCCTAACAGTCTCCCTTGTCACTTGTTTTAAGATATGACACTTGGGAATGTCTTCATAATTGAGACATTGCACAAGGATGTCTAGCCAAAGCATAGTTAGCCGAGGTGGAAGCTCCAAATTCAGACAAAAAATGTTGGGTTGGGCACCATTGACTATAAAAGCTTAGGAAAACGGGTCTTTGAACATTGCAAAGATTATATGATTTTGAGGGGATGAATCATCACTATTCAATTTGCCATGTGAAGGCAGATCGGAGGTTCTCAAGATGTAATCTATTCAGCTATCAATTTCCTAAATTTCTGCCCTACTATCAAATCCTTTTGTCAACTGAGATTGTTAGCTGCAGTTTTAGAATGAGGTCAAGAAATAGTTTTAGCATGGGATAAAGAACTGATATTATAGACAGCCAGGGTATGTGACTCCAATAGGTCTCTGATTCTCATTTTGTCTAGATCTATTGATAGCACTAGGGAAGTGACTTCAAAACCTATCCCAGAATCATGGGCAGTACAAATCAACTTTTTGCAGACGATTGGAATATGGAAGTGTCATTCCCTGACAGATCATATAGATCACACAACAATTGAACAGATTGTTCCTAGATGACCTTGGGTTCATGTTTCTAAGGAGGATCTAAAATCTATCGCTTCTGACCATGTTCAAGTACTCTCTTAAAGTCACCCTGTCAGAGGTGGGTGAGACAAGAAGCGAATTCAGATGTTCCCGAAGGGTGTTATAGATTCAGCTAGAGAATGGCTCTATGATGGCACATTGAACTGCACTCCAAAATGGAAGTTGAACACTTCATCAAGAAGTGAAAATGAAAAGGTACGTCGACCACCTTAGGTGCTCTTCCCTAGCACACTAAGCCAAAAACTTTACGATTTATTAGAACCGTCCTCTGATAATGATTGATGGTCAGAACTAAAGGTTTGGCTGGAACTAAGAGTGCGCACTCATGCCTAACGGGCATTGACTGAGAAGGTTCTAAGTTGATTTGCTTAGTTCTCATTCTTAAAATTTTGGTTTTTCAGCATGTCCCTACAAACATCGCGGGGGGTCAATATGGCTCTATCCCTGCATTTGACTTTGGCATTCCTATCTGTGAAGAATGGTGATGCAGTCATAAATGTGCTTTGGGTAGTAGACAATATTCCTTTGAGAGACACTCATCTGGGTAATAGAGTCATTTCCTCGACTGACCTTGCACGAGGAGACAAACACGTCACATTTGCTTCAAGTTCAGAACACAGTTAGGCTAAAAGGAGGATCATTAAAAAATAGCTAGCTGGAAAATACGTCATAAAAGGTGGAGTCCTCGTCACATATTGTTACCATGGCAACCTTCAGTGGCCAACACTGGGAGGCACATTTACAAATCTTTAGCATGCCAATACACACGCACTCGACAACGGGCTGAGAAAAGTCGTAACCATCATTGAATAGTGGGCTGAATTCAAAGCTATTTTTCGAATCTCTAAGTTAGCTTATCTGGTCCTGTCTTTTTCCTTCCTGATTGGGATCCCCCTTGTAATGGTTTCACTTTTTCATGACTCAGAGACCCAACAGATTCAGGCATCATATCTGAATCCCCTTCTTCTAAGCAAGAACACCTTTGCATCTAATGACCATTTTTGTTACTATGTTTGAAAAAAATTCCCTTTTTGTAGTCTGCATCGTAATGCCTCACGACCATAAGAATCCACTCTTCCAATGTTTTCAAAAATAGAATATCTGGCTGCCATTTTCATGAAATATAAGTCATCATCATTAGTGATAATTGCAACATGGATTCACTCTAGAATAGCACATGGAATAGTAAAATTGTGTGAGAATAAGATGATTTTATCTCCATTCACAATATTCTTGTAGCTTCTACATTCATTTGTTTTGAACATATTTCTTTCATACCTCACTAACTCAATATTGAGACTTGATATCACTTTATGTGATGGAGGTACTATCCTCATGAATGAATACATCCATGGAGATGAAAAACATTTCCTTTCCCTTCCATTCATCATGAATACAATATTATTCATAAAACATGGGAAATGGGAAGGAATCATATTCACATTCATACTCATTTATCAATGTTTTAAGGAGAACATTGAGATGACTTATTTGTTTTATCTCATTATCAAACATTTGTGCATCAAAAGGAGAATCAAAATTAGACTCATACTTATCTTGCATAGTCATAACATAGGTCATGGGCTTTCAACACTAAGTTGAGGGTCTTCAATTCCTTCTGAAATCTTCAAAATATCTTACACATATTCCTTCAAAGTTGTCACATACTGTTAAAAACTTTCACATTGAATTTGGAACCTTATCTTCACATTAGGTCTCGGGGAGCTGATTGGAAGCTTGATCTTCATCATTTTCAAATAGAGAGACAATATTCATGCTGAATGGGAAGGATACACCTTTTAATTTCAAATTCATCAAATCATCCTCATGAAAGGAGGAAGGATACAATGTTGGGGCTACAACATGAGAATAATCATTTACACCATCTTGAACCTCTCCTATAGATCCCTCTTCTTCACAAGGGAAAAAGGAAACTCCATATTCACAATTATGGTCGTTATCACACTCTTTTGGTAATGACACAGGGAAACCATCTTATTAGAAATATCATGTGTTACCCACTCATCCACAATTATTTCAAGAAGCAAATTGGATTCTTCAATTTTTTATATTTCATCATTGGGAATTTGTGCATCAAATGAAGAGCCAAAATGAGAAAGAGAACCATCAATAATTACCTCAAATTCATCCTCCTAAAGAAATTGTGGTGGGGAAGGAGGATTATTTCTTGAACATCTTCACATTTAGTTGAAATCTCAGCAAACATTGGATCATCTATTATGAGACAAGAATTTTTCATCTCTCATGCACATTGCTTCTCACCAAGACTATGTTTCAGGCCAAAGTGTAGTTGTAGATGGATACTAAACTTCTATTCTTCCTACATCATCTACAAAGTGTGAGTTGAAGTTCAGAATTGTTCAAGAAGAGGATAGTCATGAGAAGTACATAAGAGTCTTTCTAGAAACAAACACTTTGTAATATGGAGAATCAATAGTATTTGTTTCTAAAATATGGACCTATGCTTCCTCATTATGGAGTGCTTCAAGTTTCTCATACTTTCTTGTATGGCCACAACATAATTTATAATTTCAAGATTTGTTTTGAGGATCAAAATTTCCTTTTTCAACTCCCAAAATTATTTGCACATACTCCAATTTCAATGTTGTCATTTCTTCATCTCCATAAGCAAGAAAATCATCCAAAGGAAGAGAGATAAAATACAATGCTTTGAGTTTCTCTGTCAGTTGTGTGTAATTAAATACATTACCTTCAAGATATTAATATTTTTTTTGGTTGAGATTACATATTCATCTTCATTTCATTCATAAAAACATTTTGTATCTTTTCTGCATTCTTCTCATTAGGCTCTTAGATTCTCGATCATCAATCGGTGCAAGTCCTATTTTCTTTCCTCTTGCAGCAGTCCATTTGAATTGAAGCCACAAGGATTTGATGGTAGGATCTTCAGAGGAAACAATTGTATACTATTCTAGATAGTCTTTTCATAACTTTTGCAAGAATGTCACTAACCTTCTTTCCTTTTACTTGATTGCATATTTTTTGTTGAAGCAAGAGACCTCTTCATTGTACCAGAATTCATACTTTTGCAAGATCTAGTCTAAAATGATGGATGATCAAAATCTGAATATCTTGAGTGGTCATCATATTTTTCCTTCATTATTGTTTCATTTATTGGTTTTGAACACCAATCTCAAAACTTCATCATTGTGGTGCGGGAAATGAATGTGACATGGATTCGTTCCTTGATAAAGAATCACCTTTTAAATCTGATTTTCATTTTGATATCTGATTGTTTTATTTTTGGAATATGTATTTTTTTTTAATTTTCCAGAGACATTTAAGGGTACACACGAGTAGGTCTCTCTTCAATAGAGTCACCAAAAATTATTAGTTAAATAATTTATCGTATGTGAGCAGATTATCAGTTTTTTACCAATGGTCACGGGGAAAATCCCCTCCTACTTTTGAATGGGGAGGCTCCCATTATTGAATCTAAACTACCTAAACTATGGGGTGGTCATTAGGTTAGGGATCACATGGGAATACTCCACTAAACCTTTAGGCAAAGTACTTATATGGAGTATAAGGGGAATTTGTTGTGAGGTAGAGGTAAAGGGGAGTAGGAGAAAGAGAGAGAGAGAGAGAGAGAGAGAGATTTAATATTGTGATTAGGCTTATAGAATTCACATACATCAACCCGAATAGGTCCACATTCAATGAGAATAATAAAAACAATGTAAACAATTAGCAAGACTAAATAGACAAGAGACACAAAGTTATATAGATCTCATCTATCAAGGACACAAAGTTCCTTCTTGGTTATACAAGAATCACCATGCTTGCAAATTTAGAGATTTAAGAGGATAGAAAGGAACATAAAAAAGGACATAGAAAAAATGTAGCTCTTATTTCTTGATGTGGTACTGATAAAAATATCAACAATATCCAACAAAATCCACAATTGCTAACACTTTGGAATTGAGAATCCATTCCAATTTAGAGCATTACAAAATGTCCTTTCATCTTCCCCCACATGAATTTTCACCTATCTTTATTACTTGTGACCTTTCAAACTCCTAGGATACAAAAGTGAGTCTTTTCCTTATTAGTGAAAAAGGACTCTTACAATGTTAATGTTGAAGTTCACTTAAGTGAATAAGACAAAATAAGGAAAAAGTACATTCTTAATGGAGATTTAGAATAGGGAAGAGAGAAGAAGGAAGAGAGATAAAGAGAGAGAAGGGTTGACCAATCTGATGAATATGAAGCCTTTCACTAGATGAAGAATTGTCTAACTGGAAGCATTGTGTTCACAAATCTCCTTCTTATGTGAGATAATGGAACTATTCCAGAGCATCAAATAAGTGTTCAAAAAACACTATTATGAGATCTATATTGTGATTGTAACATGATGATATCTTCTTATTACAAGGTAGGAATGAGGATCACTTTATTAATTTTCTAGGCCTTCATAATTCACCTTAGTTATCATAAGTAAACTCCATGATGCCCAAAATTCTTTGATTCTTTTATGCTTCTTACTGAAATGGGTCTTCATCATGCAGTGAAATTATTTCTCCTTGAATGAGATTCTTTGTCCTATGACCACTCATTGGACTGAAATGAGGTGATTGTACATATGCTTTCTCTTTTGAGTTTGGTCACACTATAAGGTGTTGAATGAGTATTTAAGAACACTACCAAATGAATGGAATCAAGTGAAACTGAGATGATCTCTCATTCTTCCATACATGGTGCCCCATATGAAGATCATACCTTACCCTTCTTGGCTCCAAAATCTTCCTTGAATGGAATCAACTTTAGGATTCTCATACATCTTCTTTCTCATATGCCTCTCATGGGAATAGATGGTTCTATGATCCTTCACACATGATGGTTTTGGATACCTCGTTATCTTGATTAATTTATCCTAACTTGGCTCTTGAAGAGTATATTTGAACACAATGGAAGATTCAAGATGTGATAATCATCACCTCACTTATTGAGCTTCACATTTCACCTTTGAATATGATGAAACCTTCAAAATTAACTTTTCTGACCATGGATGTCATGTGAGTGGAAATATGCTTATGGTATATGAGTACCTTTTTGCTCAATTTATCCTCATGGAAATAGGTTTCCTCCTCCAGCTATGAGGATTGAACCCTAAACAAGACTTGAGGATGAGTTACATGTTCTCAATCTCCAAACTGCATTGAAGCACTATAAATTCTACCTTTTTGACTTGCAAGATTTGAACACATCACCAAGAACATGATTAAGTGTTTAGAAAAACTCTTCATGAGGTATGCATTGTTTTTGAGCTTGAGATGACTTTCAACATTTCTCATGATGATCTTATCTTATCGATATTTGTGACCATTCCCTTAATGAAATGAAGTGAATTTCTTGATGTTTCAAATCCTTCACAGATCTCATGATGCTCTTGATTTCACTCATTATCTAAGTGACTATCTTTCACACACACTGATTC
The DNA here is from genome assembly GCA_019776745.2 of Taxus chinensis. NCBI lineage: Eukaryota > Viridiplantae > Streptophyta > Pinopsida > Cupressales > Taxaceae > Taxus > Taxus chinensis. The sequence continues at coordinate 656,722,513 of CM034154.1, forward strand.
AATCTAAACTATTTCCTATCATAGTGTGAGTCATATGATATTTCTTTCATGAATGGATTCAACAAATATGACTCCCTTATGCCACAATGGGATTCGTTGAACTCATCCAACTTCCTGCATCAAATTATGCCATGTATAAATCACCTTAAACTGATGTTTTGGGATCATGTGAGGGATTTTCATTTCCTATTTGGGCCATGAAACAACTTCCCAGAATTGCGATGATGGAAAAATAAATAATATAAGTAGAATTGGAGTTGTCACAACTTTTTGAGCTCAATTCCAAGACTTACTATTTTTAGAAGGTCCTATCCATGACTATTATTTCTAATAGTTTTCACATTCCAATGTTTCTTTCTCATTTAGAGTGCTAAGAATTGTGAGGAATTTCCATTTTTTGACACTTACTATTTTAAGACATTCCCATTCATGAACATTTGTTATTTTTAAAAAGGGCATCCACATGTGTCAAATTGATATGAAATTGGTCTCGAAATTTTGTGATTTGTTAAGGATGCTTCACTCTGATTTTCAGATGTTTTTCCTTTTTCTTGATTAGTGGTAAAATGATATTTTCATTGAATATGGTATAACGTTGAGAGAAAAATCAGTCCATATCTAAAAAAGAAGACACCTCATCATGCGAGAAATGGATCACATGAAAGCATATTTTACGATGAACATTCGCTCCAAATTTCAGGGTTTCTCACCTGTCAGATCTCTATAGAATCAAAAAGGAAACTTGATGAAATTTTTTTGTTGTGCATGGTTTCTCATTAATATCAGTCAAGGGAAACAAAACAACCATAGTGACTAAATTTGTTATGGGATAAGTTACCCAAGTTTTTGAGAGATTTTTGAAATGTTTGTGTCCATGATAGCTTGTCCGTAATTAGAAAATATTAAGACGGGTTTTATCGTCACTTTTATGTCCTCTCTATCCCTTGGGGGGTAGAGGGGACACCTAGGTGTTCAAATTACAACCGAGGTGAGTGAGGGATCTGAAAATGAAATGTGGGGGCTAGGAAATGGTGCTAGAGGAGATGGAGGTGGTCACATATGGTTTAGGAGCTGCATACATGAGCTATGGGTCACACTTTTATGTCCCCCTTATCCCTTGGGGAAAATAGAGAGGACATAGGGGAAACTAATGACACCAAATTGTGACCTAGGAGGAGGGAGGTTAGACTTTGGTGTCCCCCTTGCACCATGAGGATAGAGCTAGGATAGAGGGGACACCTAGGTGTCTGAAGTGTGACTTGGGGAGGAGAGTGAGGTCACATTTTTTTGTCCCCGGTTGTCTCCCTTTTCCCTTAAAGGATAGAGGGGACACCTAGGCATCCAAATTACTACTTTTTCCATTCTTGGAAAGAAACTTTTGCCTTGTATGTCCAAATTTGGACACCGAACATGAGTTTTTCACCACATAGGAGCTTAGGAAAAAAAATTGGGGTCAAATTTTATATGGTCTTAAATCCAAATCACATTTTAATATAAATTTAACCATTCTAAAAATTCAATTCTACCTTATTTTCCATAATTTAGGACCTATTTCATTTTGAACTAAGAGGGGCAACTACAGAGTTTTGAAATACCTCATGAAATCTTTGATCCTTAGAGAAATGTTTATGTTTTCACCTTGTATAGGATTCCAATATCTTTAGAATTCCTATTTTTTTATTTTTAACACCCTATAGAAATCCCAAAATCATCTAGATAAGTCAGGTTTTACCGAGGAGTTTTCATTCCCTACACCCCGAATTACCTGATGTTGAACAAATGTTCCTGAATCAATATTTCTTTCCTAAAATTTCCTTAATTACTTCAGAAATATTCAATACTATCCAACATCACCTTGAGATTATTTATATTTTCCCTAAACATTCTTGAAGGATGTTTACCAGTTGCAGAATGGACAAAATCACTTTTTTAGGCTTCCGGAGGAAATAGTCTTTCATTGAGTCACAATGAATTTATCGATCATCTTGGGTAATCATCCTTGCACATTGAAACAAACTTTAAAACCTTGTTATTAATTTCATATGATCCAAGGTGATGGTGATACTAAGGCTAGGTTGGCCAGAGGAAAGGATACATAGTGACTGGGAATTATAATTTTTAATTATGGGTTTAGTTGTCATGTTGAAAATTTTCAATTTTTCATGCTAGTCATTTTGCATGAAAAACACTTCCACTCTTGTATTTCATAATGCACAAGGTATGAATACCAAAATCATGGTGTTTGGACCCATTGTCCTTTGGACTATCTTCCTTGTCACTTTAAATGACCTTGAGAAACACAAGAGGAAATAAGAGATCCCTTCATAGAATTACTTGATGAAGCCCTTGAGAGGCAAAGAGAGAGAGATGATGGAACAATTTTTTGATGTCCTCTCTCAGGTCATCCCTGCAAATGGCCCCACCTATAAAAATACACCAATATCAAGAAGACCCTTTAGGGGGCTAACACCATTAAGGTATAAGTAAAGTTTGGACATTCCATAGTTTGAAGGAAATATTGATGATGATAAATTGGATAAATGGATCAATCAACTAGAATCATATTTCTCTATTAATATTTTTTTTGATGAAAAGATAATGTTTTCAATTCTAAAATCATCTCTTCATGTCAAAAAATGTGGGAATCATACTCCCCATAATAGGATGATAATGATTATGTAACGGTCAATCCAAACCCCCAAAAACATGGGGCAATTTCATTGAGGCTTGTTATCACTGAATCAAAACACCCTCTAATTACTTATCATGTGAGCGTGTTAAGGCAAGCAGTGTGACTGGGTAACATGGAATTGCTTCAAGGTGCGAGACCTTGCAATTGAAACCATTCTCCAGAGAAGGTTGGTTCCTCTTCCTAAACTAGTGCAACAACTAAATCTAATGAAGGGAAATCTATTAACTACCTCTAGCCTATGACTTCCAAGGGACCAGGGAGAGAGGAATAACATGAAAATGAAATAAATATACAATACAAGAGGTGATGCACCGAGAGAGGGTGTATGTAATCTCTTAAATGTGTGAAAATGATAGAAAGTGGAGTTTAGAAAAGGAGAAAAAAATCACCACAGTTAACAACAACACTCAAGTTAACATATCGTGAAAGCACAAAAATAATGAAACTTGCAAGACAATTAAAATTGGCACAATACAAGTGCAACAACATTGAAGATGTAAGAGTAAGCAAATAACACAAACAAGGGAAGACAAATATCCACAAACTTAGATCTATTGCTCCATTAGTATACACAATTCATTACAAATGCAAAGGAGAGGCCAAGATCATCATGCAAGCTATCTATAATGAAGGACTGTAATGCATTAGTGTTTCTATACAAATTTTGGTAGAGTTTAGTTACACTGAGAATCCCCCTGCAAATGAAGATGATTTACATTTTATAGAAGAAATTGGAGAGGAGAGAGAAAATGTAAGTCCTCGCATGCATGTCCTCCTCCACCTACCAAATGTAAATTTCAATTTAAAACATCATGGGGTACATGCATAACCCATCCCTGTTGTACCCTTGCTAATAAGACAAGAAATTGTCTCCCATGCTCCATTAATGGTGGTAGTTGATTGTACACTGCATTTAAATGTAGAAAAATTAATGTCATTTTTGTCTCCCTTTCCTTCAAGTCTAATATTTGAAGTTACTAGCATGTAGAGGTCTTTGATACCTTTCTAGAAAGTTCAAGATTGCATTAAATGAATCTCCCAACTGAAAGTTAAGGCCTTTTGAAGTTTCACAGTTCTGTGGGAAACCAAGGTGCCATTACTTCTACTTCTCCTTCTCTACAGGAAACCAACCCCCAAATTACTTCTCCTAGTCATCAAATTTATCCATTATCTTTACTTTGTTTATTTTTAGGGTAAGTAGTTTGTATTCACTGCATTACTTTACTTCATTAGCCTTTTTTACGGGAAATAGGGGTTACATTACTGTTTTGGGTGGCGAGCCAACTTGTCACCCAACTCGCTTCACATCTTGGTTAATGGCTTGGTCTGGCGGCTCACTTTCATTGGCATTTTGAATGTATTTTTCTTCGTTGCGCGAGGCCTCTTTACTTAAGTCTTTCCCTTCACATTCACTGGTTTACATTGCTCATAACTCACTTTTACATTGTAACTCAGTGCTTAAGACTTAACTCTTTCACCCCCTAAATGCCACAACTCTCTTCTCAATGGCCAACTGACCACTTTCATTGGTGTTTGGCTCAGATTTTACTTGATTTGTGTCAAACCCGCTTATTTTTACTCAACAAACGACCCGCTTAGCTAAGACTTCCCTCACCAAATCTCTGCATTGCATTACTAATTCAACTTGACCCCACAAGTTCAATGCAACTTTTCCACATTACTTTGCTTTGCTTAACTCGCCACCTAAGACTTTGGCCCACTCTTCACTGCTTTGTATTGGCATTTAACTCGGGCCTCTTTTGTCAGTGTTTTAATTTGCTTCCACTTCATTTGTGTGGAATGCCCCCCACTTTACTTTTATAACAATAGCCCCCGCATTCGCTGCAACACACTGTCATTTGACTCGGCCGAGTCGCATAATGCCTCTCCTTGCTAAGCTTGTTGGGTGGGCTCGGCCCTAGCTCATGTTTTCTTTCCCTTGGTTCAACTATGTTCCCGATGTTATGACTCAGCTCGGCCCCTGTGTTGTTGCGGCCCTTCGTCCTTTCCTTCCACATCGTCCCGAGCTCCTCTATAGGCTCAGCCCTAGCTCGACCAGGTGAGCCATCTCCATGCCATGTCAACCTCTACACTTCCTACCTTGTTCAGTTAACTCATCCCTTCGTAGACCGACTCACCTGCTGGCAAGTCCCCTTTATTCCCGAGCTCCTGCATGGTGAGCCCATCTCTGTGACCCCGGGTTATACTTTGTAGTGCTCCCAAATGTTAACTCATTGTGGCGAGCTATTTTCACTCGCAACTCGATGTCATAAGCTCCTTTCCTTTGAATTCCATGTGTTACACCCAACGTGTTCACCCTGTAAGTTCCGCAAGTTGCTCGTTCAACCCGCTAACCACACACCCTATTGCAATACACCCTAGCTCAATGAGTTAACTCACATGTATCCTTCCACTGAGCTCACCACCTATCCACCTAGCTCGACTGAGCCACTTTAGGCTCTCTCCCTCTCATGTACCACTTCAGCTTGCTGAGTTTCTCATCGAGCAACTCGGTGAGCTATTTTCTAGCTCAATAGCCCCCCTTAGACCCTTTTGCCAATTTTGGCATTTTTAGATTTTACATGAAATTTTCTGGGACCAGGAGGCTGAGGGGAGTTAATAAGGTACATGGAAGCTATTTTTTCACTTTTTTGCTCTTTTGCCTGTTTTAAATCAGATGTGGGCCCACATGGCCCACATTTCTTCTCTTTAAGTTGATCCTTACCCATAAGAGGAAAAAATCCTCTTAGGATTCAAGACTTCCAAAATACTGGATCTACTCCCAAAACTCAAGAAACTATCTGCAAAACTCAATTTCACCCTTAAGGGCCCTATCCAGTGCTTGGGATCGGTCTCCTTGTTGTCCATCTTGCATGAGGGGGAAAATGGATAATAATTTGGCAACTCATGGGGCCATCTGCCTATTAGATGGAGTAGACCAACTGCTTTGAAGCATCCATTGGGCATGGAGTCTTTTGTAGCAATCTAAATTGATCTAAACCCTTAAACCTGTACCCTGGAGCTTGTTTGAGACACTGTTGAAGGTTGGAGCTATTCCGAAGCTATCTAGCTGCCCATAATTTCATAAGATTTTCTCTTTAATAAGATGAGAGTGGAAAATTGTTTTAAATCTTGAAACCTTCCACCTATCCTTCATGTGATCCAATCTAAAACTAAGTAATGGCTACATACAACCTGATCCTGATCCTTGTTGTTGGGGCTGAATATGTGAAAGAATCTGAAACTATCTCAAATCTAGTTTTTAGTTGCTTTGCATTTGAAAATTCATAAGGATTGCAACTGTTTCATGTAACTTTGAACCTCTTGATGCAATATCTCCCTTTTGAAGGTATAATGAGTTGTGTAAAGAGAACACTAGAAGCTATAGAGCATGTGCCCAAGGCACTTAGGGAAACTGAAACCTAATCTAACAACAAAATACTGTGTACAAGCACTTGGAGAAATGAAAATCCTAAACTAATATGTATAAAGGATGAGATTTACTTTAGTAGCAGTGCTTGAGATAGATTCCATTGAATGGAATTTGTAATTCTTCTCCATCCAACTTGGCCCCTCAGAAAGCATTGTTACTTTTGCATTCGATGATCATATAGGGGACACTTCATATGGCATCAAATTTGGAATGCTTACGTGGTTTGGCCCTGTCAGCATCCTACTTCAACATCAAGTCTCCTTCTTGGAATGTTCTAGCCTTAGCCTTCTTGTCAAAGCTCCTCTTGATGAAGGCTTGATCCTTCTCCATGGTTTACATTGCATGCTCTCCTAGTTCTTCCAACTCTATGAGTTCTGCATGCCAGAATTCCATGAGATCAAACTCAACCAACTCCAGCTGCTTGAGAAGCTCCAATGCTGACAACTCGGGTGATATAGGAAATCTTCCCTCCCTTCCTTAGACCATCTAGTATGGAGAGTTGCCTTTAGATATATTTGGTGTGATTCTATCATCCCATAAGATTGATTTGAGCTTGGTATGTCATGTTCTTTGGTTTTCATATAGAGTTCTCCTGATGATTCTCAGCAAGTTCTTGTTTGTGGACTTAGCTTGTCCGTTACCCTGGGGATAATAATTAGAAGAAGTGTTGAGATATATCTCATTCTTGATAGCCCATTCAGTGATATTCATGCCAAGAAATTCCAAGGCATTATTTGATATGATAGTATCCGGGACACCAAACCTTGTTACTATCCCCTCATAGAATTCCAGTATGCTAGACTCATTTTCCTCCTTGAGTGCTACTGCTTCAGTCCACTTAGTGAAATAGACCGTTGTTAAAATAAACTTGTGGCCTTGGCTCAAGTTTGGATTGATGACTCCAACAAAGTCCAACCCCCATTGCATGAATGGTTGATCCACTAAGATTGGATGAAGTGGTAGTGCTGCTAGCTTCTCCTTTCCTGTGAAGAATGTACATTTTTTGCACTTCTTGATCCATGCATAACATTCACTGAACAATGTAGGCCAATAGTAACCATCCTTCATGATCTTGAGAGTTGTTACTCATAGAGCAAAATGACCTCCAACTTCTCCATCATGGAACTCTTGTAACACTTTCTCAATCTGATCTATTGGGACACATCTTAAGAGAACTCCATTCGTGTCTTTCTTGATCAAGACACCATCAATGAGAGCATACATAATGGATTGGAGTCTAAAATATCTCCTCTTTACTTTGCTTAACTTGGGAGGGCATAGACTTGTTTCAAGATAATGCATCATATCCCAGGTCTAACAAGGTGTAGGCACATCATCAGTTGGTTGTTCTTGATTGTCTTGCAATACTAAAACAACTTCTTCCTCATTACTTGTCTCATCATGCTGATTGAAAGCTAGTTGTTCACACAAGCCTATACCACGGACTAACTTAATTACTTTGATTTCTATGTCATACTCCATCACATGAGTGATCCAAACTGGCTCTTTTCTCATTTAAATCCTTATTTAGGAGGAATTCCTTGACTCCAACATGAGATACTAGTAGCAAAATCTTATTGTTTGAGACCAAGTGTTTGAGCTTCTTCAAACTCCTTATAACAACAAGGACATGATTCTCAATGAAGGAGTACCTCACTTCATAGTCTTCCAAGATTTGACTGAAGAATGCAATGGACTGGTTGGATCCCTCCTTATTCAGTTGTACCAAGATGGATGAGATTATATCTGAACCACTAAAGGAATATAGGATGAAGTCTTTTGAGAAATCCTGGTTGATGAGAGTCGAAGCTTGCGATATTGTATGCTTGATAGCTTTAAAAATCTCCTTTCCCTCTGTTGTCCACTTGAATGCAAGGTTCTTCTTCAACTTCATTGTTAATGGCTTAACAAGAGTGGAAAAATCCAGCATAAACCTTATGATGAAATTGATTCTCCCCAAGAATATTTTGAGAGCCTTCTAATGACTTGGCAATGGTAGTGCACATATAGCTTCAACCCTTCCTGGATCAATAGTGAATCCCTCTTTAGACACAATGTGGCCTAAGATTTTACCTTCATGAGCTAGGAATATACACTTTTTCAAATTTAAAGACACTCTGAATCTCCTACATATTTGGAACACTTGCTTGAGGTGGAAGAGGTGGTCAGTTGCGTTTTTGGAGTATATCGTGATATCATCTAAGTACACAAGAACTATCTTGTTTATCAACCCCTTAAATGCCATGTCCATGGCCCTTTGGAATGTATCTTTGGTATTTGAAAACCTGAATGACATCTTCCTATAAGCGTATGTACTCCATTTTGTAGTGAAGGTTATCTTGTATTGATCATCTTCTTTCACCATAATTGGATTATAGCCTGAGTAGCCATCTAAGAGAGAGAATCTTTCTGAACTAGCTACTAACTACAATATCTACTCCATAGAAGGGAGTGGATAATGATCTTTAAGAGAAGCTCTATTCAAGTCATGGAAATCCGCACACAATCTGATTTATCTGTTTCTTTTCCACACCGGCACAAGATTATCAACCCAACTTGAGTGTTTGATCAAAATTATAATGCTTGCCTCAATGAGCTTGTTCAATTCCCTCTTCCTGAGAGGCTCAATGTGAGGATTGACTGGTCTTTTTTTTATCTAAAAGGTTTGGCTTCTGGTTCTAACTCAATAGTGTGTTGCACCAACGTTAGATTAAATCCTCTCAAGTCCTCGTAACTCTAAAAAAATACATCTGGGAGTTCTTGGCAAAGTTGTATGAAGTCAAATTTTTTCTGTTGAGTGCTCACCTTGCCAATTTGAAGTATTTTACCTTCTACCACTGAAACGGACTCTGAATCTTCACCCTTTACTTGAATATTTTCCTTCTCCTTCTGAAAATGGTCATTAGGATTGAAGATTGACTCAAGCGTTATGAAGCCCCTTGGGAGCTTGTTAGTCTTCAACTGAACTACTTCCTCTCCATATTACTGCTCCAGCTTGTCTTCATTCCTAGTGGAGAACTCAGTTTCTTTCTGTAGGAAATTTATGATATGCTGATCACTTTCAAATACTTGCCAACTGGTGTTATTGTCCAGAATAGTTGGCCTTGTAATTACCCTAATATGGGGCTGAGTGTGATACTTCTTGAGACTGTCAACAACATCAAATGTTGCCCCAATTGATGTAAGTCTGTCCACAGCCTCATTCTTCTTCCTTGGTATAGCCTTAATGTTAAATGATTCAAAGTCTTTAATGAGATCCCATACCCTATTCTTATAGCCTCTTTAGGAGATCATTTTTAGTGGCATTCTCGCCCTTTGACTTGATTCACAATCAACTCACTATCCCCAAACACTTGCAAGTTTTTGATACCCCTCTTTCTCACCCAATGTATTCTGTGGATCAATGCTTCATACTTAGTTGTGTTGTTTGAGAAAGAAAACTAAAAATGGAAAAGCTAAGTAATACTTTATACCTTGTGGTGACACAAGCATTGTACCTCCTCTAGCACCTTTCCTACTCCTTGAACCATCAAAGAATAGATACCATACTTTGTTGTCATCTTTATCATCTAACTTGGTGATGATAGAAAGGGTTGGATTCTCCTCATGTAAGCAATAAATTCCTAACTCATCCTCCTCCGCCTCTCTGTAAGGGTCAAAGCCATGTCTTTTGTTCACCCATTCATCTAATGTTAAATCTGGAATGCCTCTAAATTTGGAACCTGTCTCTGCATTGCTTGGGAAATCTTCTTGGTCAAAGACTAAACAATTGGCATTGATTAGTCTTAACATGTGAGGCTCAATATGGAAGTTTGTAATTAGCTCTGATCTAATAGTGGCTTTAGCTCCATATCTTGTTCTGAAAAGCATATGAGACCAATCAATTGATAAGTACCTACCAATTTTAGCCCTAAACTCCCTTGACAAACACAATGTAAAGAGTGGTGGCAAGTTAATGATTGATACATCTTGCAAGACTGTGACATTAGGTCATACATGTAGTGTAAGGCTTAATCCTTTAATTACTCCAAGTGTCCCCACTATTGTCCCATCAAGTTGCACTACTTCTTTTAACACCGGTTCATATTTTAGTCCCAGCTGATCAACTATCTGCTTGGGCATCACGAAGCTACTTGCTCCCGAATCAATCATGCAATTGTGTAAAAGATTGCTCCCAATGATTAGAGATATATAGAATAGAGGAGGTTTTATGTTTTTACCTTTTTGACCTCCTTGAACTCCTTCTTGCTGAGCTGCATTGGTGAGCAACTTTTCCTGATCCTTGGCTAATTCATTTGATGTAAACTAATTTTCCATGGTTACTTGCAATAAGTCTCATTGGCCTGGGATTGCCAATGATTCCCACATGGAAATTCTTACACTGGTCTTCTTCATTTGATCAATAATGTTAAAATGAGGCGGGATTTACTTTTGCTTCCCCTTACTTAACACAATTTTTTCTTGCACATGAGCTGCTGCAACTGGTTCCTGAGTTGGCCTAGAAGGTGGTTTGGGCTGATTTCGAACATTAGGGGTTGCACTTGGATTGTTAATACCCTGAAGTGTGATAGAAGGCTGTGAAGTACTTGGATTAGATGACTAACCTTCCTCTATGTTCCTCTTTTTGGACCTTGTATTAGTTACCACTCCTTGGAAAGGAGACTAATTAATCCTATAGAAGTCCTCTTCTTGCCAATTAACAACTGCAATGTCATTTGAGGGTGCTTCTTGATTACTAGCATGTTGCTGATTTTCTTCTTCACTTACTTCTTGAGGAACAAAAACTTTTTGCACCATTAAAACTTGATTCATTCCACCATTGAAGCATGTTGCTTGATTGTGAGGTTGACCACAAGAGAAACACCATTCATATTCTTGTGTCGTGTTGTTTTGAATTGGAACCAAGGCTTTAGATGTCAGAGTTGTATTAGGATTGTATGGTTGAAATGGTCTAGCAGCGAGAGGTTGTCCTTGATTATGATTAGCAGTTTGGGCAAGCTGATATGGAGGCCTATTGGATTGGAACGAAGGTTTATAAGGCCTAGAATTTTGATCTTGTTTCCTCTTTAGGGTCATCAACTCATTTCCTAGGTTTTGCAGTTGCTTCATGACCTCCTGGAGTTACTTAAAAGTACTAGAAGAAGTGGAGGCCTCGCTAAGACTTTGATTTCTAGGGGCCAGAATGGGATTCAATTTAGGTGTTTGATTGGTTATAGGGTTCCCCATTTCTGGACAAAGAGGCATAGGTGGCCTGGGTGCTAGTTTTCTAGCTTGGATTAGGCAATTCTCAACTCTAATGGCTATGGCATAAGCTCTGAGTAATGTTGTTCCTCCCATAGGCTGTATCATTACTGTTATGTCAAAATTTAGAGCTTTCAAGAAGTAGAGGAATGCACCTTCATTAAGTGGTCTGATGGAAATTAGAATCCTATCCCATGTTCTTTGAAATCTAAAGTTGAAATCAGCCATTTGTTCGTTTAGATCTCTCTTGATTATAGTTAATTGCTCCAGCAGGGATAGATTGTCTCCCTTTTCTCTGAATTGGCCACAAAGAGTTGTGCACAATTGATCCCAATTCTAAATTAACCCTACTCGTAAGCTTCTGAACCACTACAAAGCTTTGCCTTTGAAGGAAGAAGCTAAGGGTTTCACTGCCATATACATCTCAACAATTTCATGTATGGAACAAACATTTACAATGTCTTGAATGTGATCAATTGGTGTTGTGTGATTGTCTCCATTGAAGAATGAAATGTTTTTATAAAGTTGCCACCAGAACCAATTTTTTTGCATTGAGGGCAAGTGGACTACTACCTGTGAAATTTGCAAATGGATTTGGTTGTGGGTGTGCTATCATGATTGGTCTAAGAACCCTGATTGATTAAACAGAAGGCTTACCAGATGGAGGTGTAGACAAAGTTATGTTTGGTGGAGATGGAGACTTCTGTACTCTTCTCCCTCTTCTTCCTTTGTCTGGAGAGAGTTGCAAGTATTCAAAAATACCCTCTTCTCTTGTTCTTGACCGAGTTTGAATTCTTCTCATAGACTGAGACACTTACTACTGAAACTATTAGATCTTATTGCTTAGAGTCACCAGATGTGTTGTGTGTTTTGAAGTTTTGATTACTTAAGTGTGTAACTCATCTCAACTTGAAGTAAGTCTTTCACTTGGATTAATCAACTTTACTTGAAGTAATGGAACAACTTGTAATAACACAGCTCACTTCTTCATGTTACTTTTATCAAAGTTCTCAACCTACTTTACTTCCCTTTGATTTTGTTATCGGTGTTTTGAACTTTCTTTACTTCCTCCTCTTATTAGAATTTGGAATAGAACTTACTTCTCCTTCTTTGTCAGTGTTTGGACTACTAATTATTTAAGTCTTTTGACTTGGAGTAATAGCATTAATTGAAGTAATAACACCTTGGAATAACAGAACTTGAAGTAATTACACAACATATGAAGTAGTGGAGCTTGGAAGTGCAATTACTTAAGTCTTTCACTTTGAAGTAATGGCTTTACTTAAAGCAGTGCAACTTAGAGGTGCACCTACTTAAGTCTTCTAACTTGATTAATTGAACAACTTGACTCCCTTTTCTTCTTATCAGTGTTATAAGGTGTAATTACTTTAGTAAAGCCAAGTGAAATCACCCATTACTTTTTCTTCCTATTACTTCAACTTTTCTTTTGCTACGAGCTCCCACAACTGCAACTTCTTGCAAAGTGTAGTCACAAAATCACACACTTAATATTAAATTAATACCATTGGGTATGTTATTTTATAAATGGATCTTGTGTAATAAAAGTATTAACTAGTGACTTGTCCTTTGGTATTGTTATCTGTTAGTCAGGTATCATTATTTTTGTCTGGTTTAGTCGTCACGTATCTCTGCAGTTTTGGGTGTCTTTTAAGAGGTCTTAGGTGTCATAATTTACTCGGTTGTTGTCTCTAAGTCTATACTGGGGAACTTAGGGTTGCACTGGGGTGCCCTCGAGGCACCCTAGTTTGTGATTTTAGGCACTCGTGTCGTCGTACTTTGTGGTCTTAATTTGTTTTGTTCAAGGCCAGTCCTAACGGTTACCTCTGTGCATTACCCTAGGTCATAGTCGACAGTTTCAGGTCACTAGTGTTGAAATTTGAACAAGATATGCATATATAAATATAACCTAATCACTACATTATGGGAAAACATCTCACTATCAAGGACAACTATCTACTAAGGCAATGGACTTCATTTGTGCATCTTTTACATCTGCATCGCAAAAGCACAGGGGGAAAGGGTTGTATTCTTTCTATTCCATCCACCATTTACATTCTACATCTAGTTATTGCCCCCTATTACCACATCATAGACACTAGGGCACCCTAGGCACAAAATTGTACACACATGCACATAAAACTACATTGTGTCCGAAATGTAGTGTAGCATGCTCAGTCGGAAGACCACTAATTTGGTAGCTGAGGTCAGTCTGACCTATTTATATGCATTTTTATTTTTTAGAAATTGATGCTTTAGATAGGGTTTTGCAGGTAGATCTTCATACGACATTTACAGTGACAAAGAGAACATTATTACAACACCTGTGTGACAAGGGCGAAGGTGTTATAAAGATACTGTGACACTGTCAAATTCAAGTTTTCATTGCTGCAGTCTATAGTGCCAAGATTATAGACTAGGGCACCCCAATATCCTCCCAGGCGCTTCAATACAGGAAAATATTTAGTTTCAGCCCTTCCCAAGGCCTTTCAGTCATAGCTTTCCCAGTCCGCATACCAGTCTGCTACAATCCAACGCACAATGAGGTAAGTTAATTCAAGGTTAGTACCATATCCCTTTTATTTCCATTTTTTCAATACATTCCAAGATTAAAATAAAATATTTATATCTTACATTCCAATATAACACTTAGTTTCTATTTAGATTAACTCATAAAATAGCTAGAAAACCCTATTTTTAGTTAATCATTTTGGTGAACCCTACATTTCGAACATTTTGCTTTTTGATCCTCTTTTATACCCTAGTGATTAGTCATAGTTCATTTTCCTCATCATGTCTCATTTTAGTGTCAACCCTATCTATGATGAGGTAGCCATAATTGAGCTTAGGGCTTTATATAGTGCTCCTATGATCTTACCTGATGATACTTAACACGCCCTCCTGGAAGGCCAATGATGTGTCCCAACTAATCATATTAATTCTCTTATAGGTATATGCCTTGTTAATGATCCTGTTGCTTTCACTCATTGCACGCCATGCCATCTAATTGCATGTGATCCTTCTTATTCTTCTTTTGATATGCCATCTGATGTTTTAGATCCCTCTATCATTGATTATTTGTTAGGCATTGATTCCCAAACCATTGTACCTCCTACCTCTTCTCCCGCCACTTCCGCCACTACTCCTATGTCTTCTACCACTTTCGATAGTCCTCCTCACACATCTCCTTCGAGCATGCATTCTCCTTCATATTACGTTGATGATCCCATTGATTTTTATGATGACCATAACATTCTTTCTGGAACCCACCCTTCTACTGATCACCATCATGACTCTCCTTCTTTCCATACTTTTGCATGTGACTCTCCAACTCCATCGTTACCTTCTCTAGAGGTTGTAGCTCATGTTATACATGAGTCACCACCTGTCATTGCTTCTTATTCTCCTATTCCCACTTCCTCTACCCCTCCTACTGTATGTTCACCTATTGAGGTTTCCTCCTTGCTCACCACACCTACTAGGATTTGTGTTGATATTAGTCCTACTACCACTCCTATGTCCACATCTACCACCACACCTTTAGCATTGGATTCCACTTTATCCCCTCTTGACATTCCCATGATCACTCATAATGGAAAATTTCAACCACTCAACACCTTATTACAATCCCCTACTATCCCTTCGCATGACATTCTATCCCTTATGCATGTATTAGGACAACTCCAATCACAAGTTCATACTCTTACTTTAGAAAGTAGAGCCTATTATGCCTCTATCAACAACAACTCTTTACATGACAATCTTGTTCCTAAAAAGATTCATAATTTTTCCTTCCCAAAAGATTTTGTCATGCCTACTTTCACATGATTCGACGGTACCGGTGATGCTCATGCTCATATCCTACATTACCGCACACTTATGACCGCTTACTCTAATGATCGATTATTGCTTAAGGCCTTCCGTTATAGTATTATTGATGAGGCACTCCAATGGTACACCCACTTACCCTTTGGGTCCATTAGTACTTTTTATGATATAGATGACGCTTTCCTCCGTCACTTTATTCTTAATAATGGCCCTAGGGTTACTTATGACCACATTCCTACATTACATCAAGGCTCCTTTGAACCTATTCAAGATTATATCTTATGATTCAATACTTGCATATGTTGGAGGAAGATCTAGAGGGAATCCGTGAGCATCAAAATGTTGCACTCAACCACAAAATGATGTAGCTTCAAGATCAAAGCAAAAAATCACCCATGAGAGATATGTGCATGCATCAAGGAAAAAATGGCTCAAATCCCATACTCTATTCCATTCCATTACTCAAGATGAAAGTGTGTACATATAGTATTGGGGTGTGGCCGTCAAGAGGTGGGAGTTACATTCCCAGAATAACCATTCAAATGTAACTCCTATGACACTCTATGACATGTGTAAGGCCATAATGACACCCTAGGACACCTAAACATGGTGAATCACCTATGTGGAGGAATCCCGTGTACTTAAATATATGCATGGTAAATATCCTACACCAACACCCCCCCTAAAGCATAGCTTAGGTGGACACATAAATGAAAACAAGGAGAAGTGGGTCTTGAAAACAAGCCTGATGAGGTACCCATGTACAAGAAATATTGAAAAGTGGAGTAAAAGGAGAAAAGGTAGTGGGAAAAACTCCCCCCAAAAGAGAGACAAGTCCACTCTCTAATCTAAGAAAGATGCCAAAGATGGGTCCAAACCATAGACGAGCCTATCAAGGTACCCATGTATAAAGAGTCAATCTCTCAAAAAGAAAAAGAAAAGAGAAGAAGAGGGAGATGAGAGGAATGCAAAAGATGTCAAGGATGGATCTAAACTCTGCAGCTCTAGGAGGTCTCCTAAAAGAATGTCAATGATGAGATCCTCTGCCTCTAGACTGAAGAAGAGCCACCCACACCAAACTGTGTGTCTACCCTTAGGAAGGACATAAATGATGTCCTGGAAGTATGCCCACTCCATGAAGGAAACCGAAGGCAACAACACGAAGAACTCTAAGTCTGGTCCATGAAAGTGTGACATAGGTCTAGCAAATGAGTGTGAAGGAACTGAAGGTAATGTCACGAGTGCAGAACTATCATAGTATGAAGGGTGAACACCTGTAGAAAGGATGTCCAACTGATGTGAAGGCAACAAAAACATCCCCCACAAAAGAAAATGGATCCATAAACAAGGGTGGATCAATGAAGGTCTCCAGAAAAGTGGAAGTGGTAAGAGTCCCAGAAGGGTCAATCCCAACAACAAAGATGATGAACTCCTCTGAAATACCTGTAGATGGATGAGGAACCTATAGTACATCATAAGTGTAACCTACAAAAAGACGACTAAGGTTAGGCAAATACTCGTCCCAATGAGGGGGCTCAACAAATAGAAGAGTGATGTTAGATAGGTATGAGTCATCCAATGAAGGTAGAGGAGTGAAAGGGGCCTCACACACTGAAGGTGGAAAATAGGCGGGGTGTGATGACTATATAAGACTGAATAGGAGATTACTCAATATTTGATGAGATGTGGGATATGACAACACTCTTTGGAATAGTGAGAGGAGGATAAGAGTCCTCTGTAGTACTCTCGACATCAGAACTTAGGTGCACAATCCTCATCATCAGAAGTAGAACAAGTAAGTATGTGTCAGTGGAACTATCATCACATGAAGAAGAGGAGACAACTAGATTAGCAGCAACAACAATGGTGGCAGTATGTGAAGGGTCTCCATAGAGGGACTGAAGAATGCTCCAGACATGGTGGGGTGGATCTGAGTCTGCCATGTGAAACCAGTGAGATGGAGAGACATGCATCATCATGGTACCAAAAACACGGTCTCAATTTTTGAGAAAAATATTAAGATGACGATGATCAATGTGTGCAGGAACTGGCCCAAGTAAGAAGTGTGAAAGACCCTCGTAGGCAAAGTAACGTTCCATGCAAGCACGCCAAGTTGAATAGTTATCTCTACCAGTAGAAGTGGCAGACGCTGTAAAGTGATCCTATGACACTCAAGTCTAGAAAGAGCACCCTCCATGATGCGGAATCAAAAGTGCAAGGTGCACAAATGCAAGACGTCGAACTCAGCTGATAATGCATCTGCGTGTAATAAAAGGCCCAAGAGTACTAGTGACCCCCCTAAATGTGGCACTTTATAAAGTAGTGTGTTTACAAAACTGACAATGTCATCACGTAATGTGCAAAAAATCATGCAACTTTGACTAAAGAAGCGCTCAAAACTGAGCAGCGAGTAAAAAGTTATAGCAAGAATACAATTCCCGTAACCGATGGAAAATGCCAATGAACTTTGTAAACTGATTAAAAAAGTGCCCGAAATGGGTGCAAGGGTGTTATGTGGGTACTCATTGGAAACAACATCAAATTTCAAGTAGGGTTTATTTTTCTTGCGAGAGGGAGTTAGCCTCCTGCCAACCCCGGACCTCGCCCTCCGTCTTCAACACACATAGGAAGGGCATACTTGCAAGCAAATAAAGGCCCTAAATTATTACAATGCCATAAAATAAATGTTTTTTCCTTAAAACATTAAAAATAGGATTGTTTTAACCACCAAATGATTCTAAAAGGGATGCATGGGGCCCACGTTGTCAAGCCATGTGGTGGAAGTTGTGAGACGTACAAAAAAAGTAATGTAATCATCGAATGGTGAAGTAAGCCCCACCAGTCTCCACAGTCAATAAAACCATTGACACAGCAGATCAGTGAGCCCACTGCAGAGTCCACGTACCTGAAGAACCAAGTAACGGTGGGGGTAGAGAGCAGAACCAATGCTGCGGAGGAGATTCCAACGACAGGTGATGGCTGTGTAGAGTTCGACGATGAACAACACAAAAATAAAACTAGGATCTCGAGTGAATGCATGAATGACCAGGAGTAATTTGTAGAGAGAACAAGAAATTGTGGAAAATGAGTCGAAGGCAAACAAAAATGCAAATTACCAAGTGGAAGATGGAGTCAACACTGATACGGTGGCCCAATGCATGTTGTAAAAAAATGTTCACGAACAATGCAAAAGTGGACCAAACCGTCGAGCCAATGTGAGTCAGTTTCAATGCACAATAAAGTTCACGGAAAAGGAAGCCTTAGTGGATGAACATGACCCAGAATGCACAACAGAAGCCTGAGCAGTGAGCCTACCAAGCAAAATGTCCACAAGGGAGAACTTAAGCCAAAGTACCCATGTTCAAACAAAGAAAAGGGTAGTGAGATAATGTAGAGGCATGAGAAAACTGTAGGTCGGGTGAGCATGTAACCACATAAGCCAGTGGTGAATCCAAGCATGTGGGAGCACGTAGCGAGCTAAGCCCGCAAGTTTGTGAAACCAGCACCGAGAGTGTTAAAACAATTCCAGAGATCCGAGGTGAGAGGTATCAATACCCAATGCATGCAAAAGTAATGCATAAACAAACCAAAAATGAGCCTCCGAATCCAAAAATGTTCCCGAGTAGCAAGTTCACCAATGCAAATGAATGAAGATGTAGAAAAAGTCCATACACAAGCAACCTCGACCCAAAAAACCAAGCACAAGACCCTTGAACAATGTAAGTAGAGCACAAAGCAAGGAGGAGAGCTGCACATGAAACTACGAGGTGGTGAGTAGTAGGCAACTGAAGCAAGCAACATGATTCTGATCCCCAAGCTCTGATATCATGTCGGAGGAATGACAAAGATTTGGAGGGAATCCGTGAGCATCAAAACATTGCAATCAACTGTAAAATGATGTAGCTTGAAGATCAAAGCAAGAAATCACCCTTTAGAGCAATGTGCATGCATTAAGGGAAAAATGACTCAAATCCCATACTCCATTCCATTCCATTGCTCAAGATGAAAGGGTGTCCATATAGTAGTGGGGTGTGTAACTCCCCCACAAATCTAGCCATCAAGAGGTGGGAGTTACATTCCTAGAATAACCATTCAAATATAACTCCTATAACACTCTATGACGCGTGTAAGGCCATAATGACACCCTAGGACACCTAAGCATGGTGAATCACCTATATGGAGGAATCCCATGTACTTAAAATATATGCATGGTAAATATCCTACACCAACAACATACACCAGCTCATTTTCTAGCCTAGTGACCTATAAAAACAATTTATCTTTTATCACGGTCTTATTCCTCCACTTAAACAAAGTCTTTAATATGACACTCGTGAATCATTTATTCTCTTGTGCTATAAGGTTATCAACCTAGAATAAGATATTTCATCCTCACATAACAAGTCACCCACACATGCTCCTCCACCACTTCCATTTTTTGCTCATCTACTCTTATCATCAGTTGAGCCTTGAAAGTAATCTCCACCATTGTCTAAAGTACATTCCACACACGTTCAACCCACTTCTTCACCACCACCACATCCTTCCCCACTTCCGAAGTAAGCTCCTACTTCCACCACTCGACCTCCTTCATGTGAGCCTTTGTACTTCTCTCTGCATGCTTGCCCACATGATGTGCTTCACATATTACTTAATGAGTGGTTGATTCGCTTACCTTCAAACCAACATCATCCTCCACACCGCTTGTGACGTCAGCATGACCAACACTATTGTAATTACCATCTCATTTCTGGCCATAAGGACAATGATTGTCTTGCCTTACGCAAAAGGATACAATAACTAGTGGATTCTAGCATCATCTCCTTTGCCTCTCGTGAGTGCTCATTATCTCCTTCACCCCATCAACATCGACCTACCCCACTTTAGTCTTCTCCACCAGGTGCTCAATTTGTTCGTAGTGCTCCACCGCCACATGTTTGTTCTCCACCTCATCCATCATATCCACCACCACATTCATTACATCCGCTCCACCCACATTATCCACCACTTCATACCACTCCATCTCATGGTTTTCCATCAGTTTTTGCATACCCTGTAGTCACTACACATGACATTTCATTTGGTTCATACATTGACACTCCGTCCATTCCACATGTTTCCACCGCCACTTGTCATCTTGGTCTTTGGTAGGTGATTCTTATCACCTTACCCCCTAATGACGCACTAGTGTTCTTACAGTTCTTACATGACTGTTGAGTGTTTAGTTCTAAGAATCTTTCATCACGCACTCCATCATTCATCTAGCGCACCTCAATCTTCTCCCGATGACACACTCTTGCTTACGTGGCTCATACTTAACTGTTGAGGGGTCTTATTACATGAACCTACTCATCCATACGCTGGGGGGCATCATTAATCCCCCCTCTATTTTCATCATCTTTTCATCTTACCATTACATTATATTCTAATATATTCATTACGATATATTTATCTATTTCCACATTTATTCTATCATCTTAATTACATTCCCTATGCGCTACATATTTTATCCATCTCATCAATTGCATTACATTAGTTATCTACATTATCATTTACCATGCATATTTCATCTACCATTACTCATATCATCACACTAATTTATTTTCATCACATACATTATACTATACATGTTCGTACAACAACCATAAAATTATACCATATCCATTACATTGCAAATACCAAAACATCTCCACATAGATCCACTATATATCAAAAATAGGTGTCCATACATATATCAGTCATACAACCATCATCCCAAAAACATGTTTCATCACTAGGGGGCAAGGCCGCCTACATCATATACAATAATCACTATCAAACTGCATCATCACTATCGCTCTCATTACCACAAGAGCCCTCGAACTAGACGCCTCACCACCAACGCGATATCACATTTCATGGCCCCGAAACTTCTCCACCTGCTTGCATAACATAACAATCTCCATGTTCTGCTACAAGAACTAATGCTGCAAATCTAGATATCATGCGAACATGTCTTGGGCCAATGGACCACCACCCACCACCTCTCGGGCACGTTAAGTCTCCTCTCATGCCTCGTCCCTCTCACCAAGCAACATTTTACATGTCGCCGCTGCTATGGCTACCGACTCAAACAAATGGGCGTGTTCGCCTGTAATATTGTCCACGCACTCTAATATCCCTTCACATAGCACATCGCTTGGAAAATTCTGTGTCAATGTATGGATCGATGTGTCTACTATCAACGACCAATAGGAATCTCCTCTATACGTAACATACAACCCCATACTAGTTATAAGCGTACAAAAACAACATAAACAATTCATTAACCAAACTTTAAGCATCCACAAGTAATTACGATCTGCCATAACCATTGCTACAGGGTCAAGGACATCTCCTTTTCTCTCTCCTCTTGGGGGTAGCTCCACAACACCCACAAACACTAGATATTACAATACCCACCGATGCGCTGCTCACTATGCTCGATAATCCTTTGTGTAGCTTGTGTCATCTCTATCTACAGCTGCTATCACTGAGTCTGCCTCATCCGGCCTTGGTGTTATCAACTGCTCTACTGTGGGCCTTGGCCTAACACCCACCCTTCTAGGGGCCCTAATAGCTCGTAACCATATGTATGGCTCTAGGGACACGTCCTACACCATACCAAACTGTCGTGATACCCTCTCTACTTGAAACAACTCCACCTCACTTGGAAAGTAGTCCTCTAGCCACATGGTCCTCTGAATACATCGCAACTCTATAGCTTCCTTAGGCCATCCCCCATACACAATATGGCCTCCATATAACCAACTCCGGTCCCATCCTATCTATCAGAGCTCTGAAATTATATGTGTCCATCTTCCTACTGCGGATATCCACCAAGCATCGAGCATATATCTCTGGCTAAGCCAACTCTCCTCGTGGCCCTACAGCTAGTCTCAATATGGCTATATGCTCATATACTCATACATGTAGCAGTGTGGTGGCCCCTATACCCCCACTATGCTCATTATGTATAAACCAATACAAATCTCGATATAAATGGGCCAACACATGCCACGCCATGCCCACGCATCTCATCCCATCCTCCTCTATCTGCTGGCATATGTCGTGCATCTTATACAAGATGCTGACACCTCCTCCCTCCATTGCTATACATGACGCTATCACGACTGCGATAAAATTCTGCAACCGTGGAACCCTAGACTATAATATCGCATCCAAACTAATATGGGCCTTGGTAGACACCTGGGCCCCTACAAAATATCATCTAGCTGAGCGCATATGATGCTTCATATCCACTACTGTCATAACTCGTACTTGCTCTCCAACCACTAGCAATCACAATATGTGATATACATCCTCAAGTGTCACCGTCATCTCCCTCGTGGGTAACCAAAATGTGCACGTATCGACACACCAAGTATCACATAATGTAGTCAACATAGGAATATTATGGAGCACATACCCCATCTATGCTATATTCCGTAAGCCAACATGGTCCATCACATCCCAATCATCATCTGACAAACCCAATCCTAGTAATGTACTCAAGTGTCGACCACCACGGAACTCCCTCGAGTGGATATCCCTCTGCAAAACACAAAACAACAACAAACACCACATTCTCACACCTCCCATAGTCAAATAAAACAATTCAACATACTAGAAACACATTCCCTAACATTACCAATCAATACAAAACTTCATGGACTAGGGCACCCAGAGGAAAGACTGGGGCGCCCTAGAGTCGGACACCAGCACTCAGTTTTGGGAACTCCAATCCCAGGGGTCACTAACGCTCTCACCACTCTTGTACGTGTCCCAAATGCTGAGAAATTCAAAAACACTAATTTTTCAAAAATTCAACTAAAATGCCTAGTACACCCTACATTTTTTCACAAAAATAACACACTTACCAACTCCGCAGTAGTGCATGATGCCACCACAGTCGCCACTCTCTCAAACCGGCTAGGACATAATGGTCTCACTTGAGGCATCTCTATTCCCTTTATATACACTCTCACACTCGTGTCAAAGACAAATGAAGTGATAAGTTACCTTTTCACTTTACTATTTATAATCACAATGCCACCTTTACTATGGTCTATATTTAGTGCTTCTAACCACGACTAATACATACTACACTGTTTCACTCATATATTGAGCATTTTACCTCTGATTTATACCCCATTTATGGCATTCTTTTTAGAATTCTACCTGCCACTGTGTTGTACACATTGCACATGCATTATATCCCTTCCCTATTGCTTCCTCTCCACTACACACGTGTTTTTAAACTCTTACCGTTACTTTTGGCTTAGAGTCCGTTCTTGTTCATCACTTCCTCTTTCACTAAAAGGGGGGGCATATTATTGGGGATCCCCTATAATCCCCCTTATATAACCACGTGTTCCAATATCATGAATTTAACTGCTCACAATTTATACTGCAACTTTTCACCATCAATCCCCCCTAATGACCTAATATGGGGGTAACAATCGATTAACATTCCCTACACATGATAACATGCCATAATTTATCAATTCCCCCGAATGACCTAACTCGGGGGCAACAAACGACTAAAAATCATTTTTACGTGGCATCTCATCAATTTTTAGCAATTTTCCCCTAATGAACCTAACCCGAGGGAAATTAGCAAAAAACCTCTCCATGAGTAACTAATAAAAACAATCAATCAACCAATCAAAATCAACGCGTTCAAATCATATCATTCAAATTTACAAGCTCTCTCCCAGATGACCTAACTTGGGAGTTACGTTCACCACTTCTTTCCTAGATGACCTAACTTGGGATTTTATTCTATATTCTGCGTTCGCTTCTAGATGACCCAACTTGGAAGCCATCTCTTTCATTCTCCATTTGCTTCCTAATGACCTAACATGGAAGCTAGATATATCTATCACGCTCGCTTCTAGCTGACCTAACATGGAAGCCATCTCATTCTCTATCATGTTTGCTTCTAGATGACCTAACTTGGAAGCATTCACATTGCGGCGACACCCATGGAGAGGGGGCAAGAGTGCCTTCCCGTTATCACTCCTATATGGGTCAACTGTTTAATCAAAATCATTTAGATCCAAAAATCACAACATTTTGATTTGAGTCCATCTGTAGCAGCTAGATCTTTAGGATGTAGTTCAATTTTAGAGAATAACACACTTTTCTCCCTACACTCTTCCTATAGCGGTAGGATGCCCAAATCCGCCAATTATTCCATTGATATACAAGTGTTCAGGTTGGGAATTGATCACTCCCTACCTACTTATTCTTTATTAAACCAGGTTCAAAATCATCCTATATCCTAATCATCATTCTCATTTAGTACACTTCATCGCGACACTTACAATTTTCATTATGTTGCATGGATCAACTCACTGATCCATGGTTTGACATGCTTTTACAATTCGATTGGCACACTTCAACTACACATTTGCATGTTCTTCTACAACATGGGTTTCTCTAGCTTTTTATCAGGTACGCATCTCTATCTACTTTATGTTACCGAGCTTTCTACTCACTAACATAAAGTGGGGGAAAATGCAGTCACAAAATCATACACTTACTATTACATTAATATCATCAGGTATGATATTTTATATATGGATCTTGCATATTACAAGTATTTACTAGTGACTCATCCTTTGGTCTTGTTGTTTGTTAGTCATGTGTCATTGTTGTTGTCTGGTTCAATTGTCACTTGTCTCTATAATTTTGGTTGTCTTTTAAGAGGTCTTAGGTGTCGTAATTTGCTTGGTTGTTGTCTCTAAGTCTATACTGGGTGCCTAGGGTTGAACTGGGGCCACCCAGGGCACCCCAGTCCATAATTAGGTGCCCTTGTTATCATAATTTGTGGTCTTAATTTCTTTTTTCAAGGTTGGTCCTAACGGTTGCCCCGTGCATTTCCCTAGGTCATAGTCGGCAATTTCGGGTCACTAGTGTCGAAATTTGAACAAGAGATCCCTATATAAACATAACATACTCACTACATTATGGGTGGACATCTCACTATCAAGGGCAACTATCTACTAAGGCAAGGGACTGCATTTGGGCATCCCCTACATCTGCATCACATAAGCATAAGGGGAAAGGGTTGTATTCTTTCCATTCCATTCACCATTTGAATTTTATATCTAGTTATTGCCCCTATTACCACGTCATTGACGCTAGGGCACCATAGGCATAAAATGGCACACACACGTACATAGAACTAAATTGGGTCCTAAATGTGGTGCATCACTCAGTTGTAAGACAACTAGTTTGGCAACTGAGGTCAGTCTGACTTATTCATATGTATTTTTATTTTTTAGGAATTGATGCTTTGGATAGGGTTTTGCAGGTAGATCTTCATACCACATTTATAGCGACATAGAGAACATTATTACGACACCCATGTGATAGGAGAGAAGGTGTCGTAGAGATATTGTGACACTGTCAAACTCAACTTCTGAGCTTTTCTGCAATCTAAAATGCCCAAATTAAAAACCAAGGTGCACCGGGGTGCCCTAGTATCCTCGTAGGCACCTCAGTACATGCAAATATTCAACTTCCACCCTTCCCGAGGCCATTTAGTCACAACTTTCCTAGTCTGCATACCAGTTTGCTACAGTCTAGCGCACAGTGAGGTAAGTTAATTCAAAGTTAGTACCATATCCCTTTTATTTCCATTATTTCAATAAATTCCAATATTAAAATAAAATCTTTAGATCTTGCATTCCAATATAGCACTTATTTTCTATTTAGATTAACTCATAAAATAGCTAGAAAATCTCTATTTTTAGTTAATCACTAAGAACACATCAACTCAACAAGAATGAAGATTTTACAATGGAACACTTGAGAAGAACTTTATCTTTGACCTCCTTTTGGTGCCACCGGGTGTGTCAGAACTGTTATCATTGAATCACAAAACCCTCTGATTTCTTAGCATATGAGTGTGTTAATGCAAACAGTGTGACTAGGTAACATGGAATTACTTCAAGGTGTGGGACCTTGCAGTTGAAATAATTCTCCAGAGAAGGCTGGTTCCTCTTCCTAAACTAGTGCAACAACTAACTCTAATGAAGGGAAATCTATCAACTACCTCTAACCTACGACTTCCAAGGGACCAAGGAGAGAGGAATAACATGAAAATGAAAGAAATCTACACTACATGAGGTGATTCATCAGGAGAGGGAGTAGGGAATCTCTTAAATGTGTGAAAATGATAGAAAGTTGAGTTTATAAAGGGTGATATAATCACCATAGTAAACAGCAATACTCAAGCTAACATCTCATGAAATCACAACAATAATTAAACTTGCAAGATAATTAAAATTGACACAATACAAATTCAACAACAATGAAGTGGTAAGAGTAAACAAAGAACACAAGAAAAGGAAGAAAAGTATCCACAAAATTAGATCTATTGCTCCATTAGTATACACAGTTCATTACAAATGCAAAGGAGTGGCCATGATCATCATGCAAAATATCTAGAATGAATTCCTGCAACACATTAGTGTTTCTAGACAAATTTTGGTAGAGTTTAGCTACACTAAGAATCCCCCTACAAATGAAGAGGGTTTACATTTTATAGAAGAAGTTAAAGAGGAGAGAGAAAATGGAAGTCCTCACATGCATTTCCTCCTCCACCTACCAGATGAAAATTTTAATTTAAAACACCATGGGGCACATGCACATCCCATCCCTTTTGTAACCTTGCTTATAGGACAAGAATTTGCCTCCCATGCTCCATTAATGGTGGTAGATGACTGTATAGTGCATTTGAATGCAGAAAAAGTAATGCCATTTTTGGATCCATTTACTTCATAAAATATGAGATCTAAATTTTCTGGCACATAGATGGCTTTGAGATCTTTCTGAAAAGTCTAAGATTGTGTGAAACAGAGCTCCCAGCTGAAAGCTATGGCTGTTTGAAGTTTCGTAATTGCGGGAAACTAGGGTGCCATTACTTCTACTTCTCCTTCTCTGCAAGAAACTGACCCCCAATTACTTCTCCTAGTCATCAAAATTCTCCATTATATTTACTTTTCTTATTTTTAGGGAAGTAAATTAGTTTGTATTCACTGCATTACTTTACTTCATTGGCCTTTTCTACGGGAAATAGGGGTTACATTATTGCGTTGGGTGGCAAAAAATCTTGCCACCCAGCTAGCTTCACAACTTGGTTAATGGCTCGGTCTTGTGGCTCACTTTCATTGGCATTTTGAATGTATTTTTCTTCATTTCATGGTGCCTCTTTGCTTAAGTCTTTCCCTTCTCATTCACCAGTTTGCATTGCTCATAACTTGCTTTTACTTTGTAACTCAGTGCTTAGGACTTAAGTCTTTCACCCTCTAAATGCTGCACTTGTCTTCTCAATGGCCAAATCACTGCTTTCATCGATGTTTTACTTGGATTTTACTTGATTTGTGTCAAACCCACTTGCTTTTACTTAGCAAATGACCCACTTAGCTAATAATTCCCTCACTAAATTGTTGCATTGTATTACTATTCAACTTGACCCCATTTGTTCAATGTGACTTTTCCACATTGCTTTGCTTCACTAGCTCGCCACCTAAGACTTTGGCCCCCTCTGCACCACTTTGCATTGGCATTTAACTCGAGCCTCCTTTTTTGGTGTTTGAATTTTATTCCACTTTATTTGTGTGGAATGCCCCCCACTTTGCTTACGAAGCAATAACCCCCATGTTTGCTGCAACACACTGTCGTTTGACTTGGCTGAGTTTTATAATGCCTCTCCTTGCTGAACTCGTTGGGCGGGCTTGACCCTAGCTCATGTTTTCTTTGCCTTGGTTTGACTGTGTTCCTGGTGTCATGACTCGTCTCGGCCCCTGCATTGATGCAGAATTTCATCCTTTAATTCCACATTAGCCCAAGATCCTCTGTGGGCTCGACCCTAGCTCGATCGGGTGAGCCACCTCCATACCATGCCGACCTCTCAACTTCCTACCCCATTTAGCTGACTCATCCCTTTACAGACCAAATCACCTGTTAGCGAGTCCCCTTTGTTCTTGAGCTCCTACATGGTGAGCCCATCTCTGCAACCCCGGGTTATACTTTGTGGCACTCCCAAATGCTAACTCACTACAGTGAGATCCTTCTCTTGCAACTCGATGTCACAAGATCCTCACCTTCAACTTCTATGCACTACACCCTACGTATTCACCTCGCGAGTTTTGCGGGCTTCTCATTTAACTTGCTAACCACGCACCTTTCGTATTCACCTCGCGAGTTCTGCGGGCTTCTCATTTAACTTGCTAACCACGCACCTTACTACAATACACCCTGGCTCGGTGAGTTAACTTGTCGAGCCTTCCACCGAAGTCACCTCCTATCCACCTAGCTCGACTGAGCCACTTTGGGCTCTCTCCCTCTTATGCACTACTTCATCTCGATGAGTTTCTCACTGAGTAGCTTTGCAAGCTATTCTCTAGCTCAATAAGCCCCCCTAGACCCTTTTTCCAATTTCAGAATTTTTAGATTTTTAATGAAATTTTTTGGGACCAGGAGGTTAAGGGGAGTTAATAAGGTACCCCAAAGCTATTTTTTCACTTTTTTTTTCTCTTTTTCCCTTTTTAAGCCAGATGTGGGCCCGTGGGGCCCACATTTCTTCTCTTTAAGTTGATCCTTAAGGTTTGAAACCTAGAAGAGGAAAAAATTCTCTTATGGCTTCAAGAATTCCATAATACTAGATCTACTCCCAAAACTCGAGAAAATGTTTGCAAAAATCAATTTCTTCCTTAGGGCCCTGTCCATAGCTTGGGATAGGTCTCTCCCTATTGTTGATCTTACCCCGGGGGGCAAACTGGATAACAAGGCCATTAAAGAGGAATAATGTCTAGTGATGAACTACGAGGATCAATTCAAGAAACTATACCTGTTACATCAGGGTCATGATCAAACAATGCTGGACTACACCAATGAGTTTCATACCTTATCAGAAAATTTGGGTGCATGGGACACCGAGAAGCATTAGATTCTCAAATATAATGTAGTCGGTTATGATATTACATCTAGGAAGAGATGAATTTTGCATGCATTGATACTCTTAGAGAAGCCTATGGATATGCAGTCAAGATCAAATAATGCTCCGAATATAGGGGAAACAAAGATACTTCGTATCTCAAGAAAAGAGAAACTAACACCAAGTAACAAGGAAAGGATGTACCACCACAAAAATAGGATAAGAAACAAACATGGAAAGATAATCCACAAAAAGCAAAAAGGATGTGGTGTGAAAAGCACAAGAACATGTACCATGTCATGAGGAACTGCCAAGCTATTAACAAAACTCTGCTAACAAAGTCATGGGAGCCAGATATAGGAGAAGCCTCTACAGAGAACAAAGGTACACATAAAAAAGGGGAGCCAATTGTGGATGCACATCTCTATATCATTGTTTCTTCCACATGAATAGTATCCCCACTAAAAAAAGATGCATAAATACTTCTACATCCACTTTTGGTGGGGATATTATTTGTGTAGAGGTAATAATGATATATAGATTTACATTCACAATTAACTCTCCTTTTTATGTGCACCTTTGATCTCTAAAAAGTCTTCTCCTATATCCGGCTCCCACGAATTTATTAGTAGAGTTTTGTTGATAGTTCAATAGTTCCTTATTTCACGGTACCTTCTCTTGTGCTTTTCACACCACATCTATGTTTCTTTTTTGGATTTTCTTTCCATGTTTGCTTCTTATCATTTTTATTTGACGGTGCATCATTTCCTTGTTGTTTGGTGTTAGATTTCCCTTTCTTGGAATATGAAGTATCTTTTTTTACCCTACATTCAACTAATTTTTATCTTGATCGTGTATACTGATAGGCTTCCCTAAGAGTATTGATGTCTACACACTCCATCTCATCTTAGATGTACTATTGCAACCCATTACAATATTTGAGAATTTTATGTTTTTCGGTGTCCCATGTGCCCAATTTTTTTGATCAGGTATGACTATCATTGGAGTAGTTTTGCACTATCTAATCATGACCCCAATGTGACTAGTGTAGTTTCTTAAACTGGTCATCATAGATTTTCATTAGATAGTATTCATCTTTGATGTCCAAACCACACCATGTTTCTAGGGGTTTTGGATTGAACTTTACATAATCATTATCATCCTCTTGTAGGGAGTACAATACCTTCCATTTTTAACATGAAGAGAGGCTTCCAAAAGTACAAACGTTATCTTTTCATTATCTGAAAAATTATCGATAAAGAAATATGATTGTAGTTGATCGAGCCATTTATCCAGTTCATCGACATCATTTTTCCTTCAAATTGCAAAATGTAAAAATTTACTTGTACCTTGAATGGTGTTGGGACCTCGAATGGTCTATTTGTGTGGGTGTAGTTGTAAAGGTGGGGTCAATTTAAATGATGAATTGAGAGAGGATGTCAGTGAATTATGCCATCATCTCCCTCCTCTTCCTCTCAAGGGCTTCATCAGGTAATACCATGAAGGGATATCATATTTCCTCTTACATTGCTTGATGTCATTTGAAGCGATAAGGAAAGTAATACGAAGGATTATGGGTCTAGACATCCTACTTCTAGTATTCTGACATCATGCGTTTTGACATGCAAGAGTGGAACAAACTTTCTTTGATACCACTGATCCATATTGAGGTGCAACTCAATGGACAACACACTAACAATGGTGCTTAATGCATTATAACAATCAATTCACAATGAAAGAGTTATAAAAAACTAATGTTATTGCAATTCCAAATGTAGACATCATTTTTCACCCCTAGGTGACCCAACACTCATTAATCACACCATCATTATTCACATTATTATTCCTATCCTAAGTAAATTATAATTTACCATCATAAATATTAGTTTACTTGCGTAAAATATTATTTACCCTCCCCTAATCACCTAAAACCAACCTAGCCCTATTTATCCTACCCATATTAACCCCATAATGTCTTCCTACTTGGATTCCTAACCTACCACCGCTCATGAAACAACCTTAATCCTTGGATGGTAAGTGGTTTTAACCATTTTCCATCTTTTCATTACTTGATTTTTGAAATCTTCAGATAAATTGACGACAATCCGTGATCGTCGACGATCATTGCGGGCATTGTTGATCCTATATAAACCACCTTCCTGTCCATTTTCATAGCTAGACATGTTAGTCAGAGATTGATTTGGGAACGAATTATTGCACCTTCATACAACATCATGACACTAGGATATATCAACACTCTGCCACCATTTCTTGGAGAACTCTTGTCAACTAATCTACAAGCCTTTTGGAGCTCTGTCATCCTTAGAAGCATTCAACAAGGTTAGTACATTTTTATTTATCCTTTTTAATCATATTATGCATTGATAATATTCTACAATCAGTCATCTATATCATCTTTCATAGCCACTTTACATTCATTCCTCCATTTAATCATTTGATCATCTTTTATAATATGTACAATTTTGTTAATGATCACCATCGATCACCGATCATCGTCGATCAACATCTTGATCACCTTTTTCTCTCATTAGCACTTCAAACACATTACAATTGCTATTTTCTAAATCTTATCTATTTCTCAAATCCCCCTAGAACATCTCAACATTTACAAACTTTATTTTGTATCAAACACATTCTGTCTTATCAAGCTTTTATCAAAATAAGCCTTTTGTCTACGATCATAGTCAATTCCTGATCGTCGTCGATCTTTGTCAATTTAGTCATTTTTAATAATTATCACATCTTCATCAATTTGTATTAGCCTAATTTGTTCTCTTACAAGATGCATTCTTTATAGATGATTGTTCAATGTGTTTCACACCCCATCACAATCATATACAACCTCCCTATCATTCAACAACCTTTTATATGGGAGAAGTTCGACATCTCACACAAGCTCAACATGTGTGCCTCTGCACTCACACCAGAAATTGAGGACATCGAAGATCAACTCAAAGTGATAAGTGAAATACATGATGCATCAAAACAAGTCTGGTTCGATTATTTCCTACACTTCAAGCTCACTACAACCCTAACTTGGGCCACCTACAACGTAGAGCAGGATCTCTCTATCCCTCTTGAATTCTAAATTACATTGTCATAATCTTATTATCATTATCAAATCACTTAATTATACAACACAAGTTGATGCCCTTTAATTATCAGGAAGCCCTTTGGATTCCTGGAATCGACCGTTACCAAGTAACTCATTAAATTCTTATCTAATATTTGTCTTGTCTAGCTATCTTTGAATACAAGTCTTCCCACTTAGTAAAAGGAGGATTCTTTTACATTGTTCATATCCAATCATCCCGACATTGTGTTTTTCAATGCAGGCATCGGTAAACCTTGTTTTATTTAGATTTTTCAGTATTTCAGCATAATAACAACTAACTAAAAATCACTTTAAACATCCTAACATGACAAGTGGGATGACTTTAGTCCCTTTTTATTTAGATTTACTTTTTTTTTGTTTTTTTCTTGTCAATATAATATAACCATTTATCTTGGAGCGCCTCTCTATCACTATTTAAAAAATGTGTGAAAATGAAAATTAAATTTGAAATAAAAAAGGAATAATGCTCACAGGTGCATCCCTTTTCTTTTTTCTTCCTTTCAACATTGCATTTTGTTTGATTTGTTCTCATCGAAATAAAAATTTCCTTTTGGATATTAAAATGGATCTTCATTTTGCTTTCTCATCTTGCCTAATTAGGATTTGAAAGAATTTAACTCACAAAACTCCCTTCACACATAACCAAACCACATATCACATCAAATTTGCATTTTAAACAACTCCCTCCTAGGTGAAGCTACTTGGATTTCATCACTAAGAGGATAAGTTGACTCAGTATTTTGGCCGAGTATAAACAATTTGGTGGGTGGTATGATGAGGGTCATCAATCCTCACCATTAATAATGTCAATCCGGGTTGGTGTCCGAAGGCTGTATGCATTAAGAGAAGAAGATCTTAGAAAGCCTCTCCCTTAAACAAAATCTAAACTTGCATAAATTAAAGCACACATGCAGAAATTTAAATGCACACTTGTAGAAATGTAAACACACTTGCAGGAATAAAGACACACTTACATAAAGGAAATCACACTTGCAGGAATAAAACACACTTACATAAATTAAAATTGTTGAATTGGAAATAAGTAAAATTAAATGAAACACCTACAGGTTTACAACAGACTAAATGTTACAATACAAAGAGAAGAACAACACAACAAGATGATAATTATAGAAAAAAGAAATAAACACAAATTATTACAAAATAAAAACACAAATATACAGATCTATCTTCCTTAGAATGAGTGGCCAGATCATTCCTTGGAAGAGGATTTAAATCATGCTTCAAGATCTTAACTCAAAACTACAAAATATCGGAGAGAAAAAAATAGATTCATTTCTTGGCAAAAAACATTACATATATGAGTGTAAAAGTTGCATTTATAATTTATACGTCCAACCAACTCCTTATTTTGGGAGATACAATATGATCTTATCTTTATTCTAATCCTAACAACTAAGATCTCCATCTCCACAAAATATGGAGAGAGATATATTATTGGAGTCAAAGTCTTATCTCACTTATTTTAGGAAGATTTGCTCCCAAATCTTCTCCTTAATTTTTGGTAACAAGAATCTGATTTTATTCTCCTACATAAGAGGTTTTTCCATAATGATTTTATTATTCTATATTATCCCTGGAAGAAGGTTTCATTCCTTAAAATATGATTTTGACCAAAAACCTCTCTTAGATTTTCCATTTCACTTTTCTGTTTTTGTTTATGAAACTTTTAGTGCTCATCTGATACACTTTTCCTGGACTACAACTCATTGAAAGTTGATTTCTCTTCATTGGTAAAACCTGTAGAAAATCTAAATGAATTTTTGTTAAAAAAATTGCTATAAACAAAAACCTCTCTCATATTTTCCATTTGACTCTCTGATTATTCACAGTCCCCATTTGATGCAAGTTCCAGAACTAACTCTGTGAGTTCTGGAACTAAATCTTCGAGTTCCGGAACTAACTTAAATAACTATAACTTTTGCATATGATCTCAGATTGAGATGATTATTTGTTTGAACTTGCATAATTTTTGAGAGGAATCTGAATATGAAATAAAATTTGAGTTTAGAAATACCATCCATGATAAATTCCACTTTTCCCAATACTAGCATTATCTTTCC
This sequence comes from Taxus chinensis, assembly GCA_019776745.2. Taxonomy (NCBI): domain Eukaryota; kingdom Viridiplantae; phylum Streptophyta; class Pinopsida; order Cupressales; family Taxaceae; genus Taxus; species Taxus chinensis. The sequence continues at coordinate 656,756,911 of CM034154.1, forward strand.
TTTATGGCCTGCATACACAAGACTTTGCATCTTTTCCCAAATAATCAATAGGATTAGTCAACAAAATAGATAACAAAAGATTTCTAAAGAATGAATAAGATATATATCCTATATTCTATCTTAAGCAAAATATAAGTTCCTAGATTACATTTAAATCCACTTTCAAAGGTAACTTGGAAGGACAAAATAATGGTAATTTATGGCCAATTTATGGCCTCATCATTGCCCCACACTTAATCTTATGCATGTCCTCATGCATTATATTATTATCTCCTCTTCTTAGAGTCTTCTCCACATTGAGCTTATGCATGTATGCATTCCATATATATTTCAAAGATAGGTTCTTGTGGATTTCCTTCTGCTGTTGTTTTTGTACAGCAATGTGGATCTCCTTTTACTGTTTTTTATTTTCTCTCTTGTACAACAGGTTCTTGTGTGGATCTCCTTCTATTGTTTTTGATTTTTTTCTTTTACAACAGGTTCTTGTGTGATATCCTTTTGCTGCTTTTGATCTTCTTTCTTGTACAACAGATTCTTGTGTGGATACCTTTCTGCTTCTTTTGATTTCCTTTCTTTTACAATAGGTTCTTGTATAGATCTCCTTCTGTTGTTTTTGATTTTATTTTTTTGTACAATAGGTTCTTGTGTGGATCTTCTATTTTTTTAATTTTCTTTCTACAACAAGTTCTTATGTGGATCTCCTTCTGTTTGTTTTTGATTTTCTTTCTTGTACAACAAGGTTCTTGTGTGGATCTCCTTCTACTGTTTTTTATTTTCTTTCTTGTACAACATGTTCTTGTGTGGATCTCCTTCTGTTACTTTTGATCTCCTTTCTTGTAAAACATGTTCTTGTGTGGATCTCCTTCTGCTCCCTTTTGATCTTCTTTCTTTTATAACAAGTTCTTGTGTGGATCTCCTTCTGCTTCTTTTGATATCCTTTTCTTTTATGCACATAGTTTCTTGTGTGGAGCTCCTTTTGATGTGTCTCATATTTAAAATCAAAATACATACCTCGTGCTTCTCCTTCTCTCCCGCACTTAAGCTAAAATGTATGTCCTCATGCATGTTGTTTATTCATGGTTGCCCATAAATTAGACTCTAAAAGTTTAATGCAAAGAGGTGCACATATTTTTCATGTAAGTAGGGGAGATATGAATTTTATCTTTCCTTCCTTGAGATTTTAAAATTGGATCTAGTTGTAATAAAAAAAACTTACAAGAAAACTTAAAAATAAAATAGTAGAACAAAATAACTTGATCATACCTCTAGTTGTCCTTGTCATCCTATTGTTAACATGGTCAAATAGTGTCGAGAAGAAAGCCACCAGGTAACAGTTGATTGCTTTTGAAGAAGAGCCACATTTTGTTTTTTGTCTTTAATTGGCCAGCAAGCTGGTTTTCCAATCAAAGTTTTTTCTTTTTTACCTTTGATTGGCCAGCAAGCTTGGTTTTCCAAATAAAGATTTTTTTTTTTTTTTGATTGGCCAGCAAGCTGGTTTTCCAATCAAATTTTTATTTTTATTTTTTATTTTTGCTGAAATGATACATGAGAAGGATTAAAGAAAAATTTGATCCATCATCAGACTATATTCATCAAAGTACAACTTGTGTAAAATAGGAAGCAATGTCTGAGATCTCATAAAAACCTTTTTGCATACTTGGTAACTCCAAGAAGATTTCCAAAAATTGTGTAGACAATTTCTAGGTCTTTAAAGCCCAACTTGAATTGGAATCACCATAGTAATCTTCAAATCCCAAACTAGTGATCTTTGGAGATGGATTGTGTTATGTATCTATGGGTCCCTCCAAACTACTCCTTGGTTGATACTGTTGGTGCACAAAAATATGCATGTTGGTACCAAGAACAACTTTGGAAATTCCTGTGGATGTTAGCACAAAAAAAATGTTTGTCCTTGATATTCACAATAATTGTTTCTTCATGTTATACAAGCATATACAAAAATGAAGAAATTGAAAGACATGAAAACAAATTTTTGTAATGGATATGGTTCAGGGATTGAATTTTATTATGGGATGAAAAAATAATTTGGATGGGTGGATTTATTATGAGTGGGTTTTTATTTTGGCTCTAATGAAATCCCTGAATATGGATGGAGTTAATTAGAAATACTACCACTTCATTATTACAAACTAGATAAGCCAATTTTTGACTAAGGTTATGTGTAATAAGATCACTGAGCTATTAGTTGATACAAGGGGAAATGGTGGTGGTTATCAAGAATGGCATATGATATTTCATCAACTGGATCTACTTCCAGATTCAATATCATATTCTACCATTTCCAGATCTGAATTCTTTGTTCATACCATTATACCTTCTTGATCAAACATCACAATCATTTTCTTATACACAGAGTTAGTTTGTGGGGAGATAAATATTTACAATCTAATATTCCTAATTACAGAAATGAAATTTTAATCTACTTGCAGGAAATAAAAGTCTAAAGAAACTACTTACCAAATACTTCCTGTCACATAATTTGCTAAAAGGTATTCTACTTTCACTAGAATATTCTTTTAGAGAACTCTGAATCTCCTAATAACACCGTGTCCCAATGGAAAAACGGTGCCAAAATGATGAGGGTTGTCAATCCTTGCCATTAATAATGTCAATCTGGGTTGGTGTCTGAAGTTGTATGCATTAAGAGAAGAATATCTTTGGAAAGTAGCTCCCTTAAACACAATCCAAACTTGCATAAATTGAAATCACACATGCGGAAATTTAAATGCACACTTGCAGAAATGTAAACACACTTGCATAAAGGAAATCACACTTGCAGAGAATGTAAACACACTTGCATAAATTAAAATTGTTGAATTGGAAATAAGTAAAATTAAATGAAACACCTACAGGTTTACAACAGACTGAATGTTACAATACAAAGAGAAGAACAACACAACAAGATGATAATTACAGAAAAAAGAAATAAACACAAATTATTACAAAATAAAAACATAAATATACAGATCCATCTTCCTTAGAATGAGTGGCCAGCTCATTCCTTGGAAGAGGATTTAAACCATGCTTCGAGATCTTAACTCAAAACTATAGAATATTAGAGAGAAAAGAACAGATTCATTTCTTGGTGGTAAAACATTACATATCTGAGTGTGGAAGGTTGCATTTATAATTTATGCATCCAACCAACTCCTTATTTTGGGAGATACAATCTGATCTTATCTTTATTCTAATCCTAACAACTAAGATCTTCATCTCCACAAAATATGGAGAGAGATATATTATTGGAGTCAAAGTCTTATCTCACTTATTTTAGGAAGATTTGCTCCCAAATCTTCTCCTTGCTTTTTGGTAACAAGAATCATAATGATTTTATTCTCCTACATTATTGGAAGGAGGTTTTTCCTCAAAATATGATTTTGACCAAATACCTTTCCTGGATTTTCCATTTGACTTTGTTGTTTTTGATTGTGGAACTTTTGACGCTTGTCTGATACGCTTTTTCCTCGGACTGCAGTTCACTAAAAGTTAGATTTTTCTTCATTGATAAAACCTTTATTACAAATCTGAATGAGGTTTTTGTTAAACATATTGCTATGAACAAAAAACTCTCTTATATTTTCTGTTTGACTTTTCTGTTTCTGTTTATGGAACTTTTAGTGCTCGTCTGATACACTTTTCCTGGGACTGCAGCTCACTAAAAGTTAGATTTCTCTTCATTGGTAAAACCTGTAGCAAATCTGAATGAGGTTTTTGTTAAACACATTTCTATGAACAAAAACCTCTCTCAAATTTTCCATTTGACTTTTCTGTTTCTGTTTATGGAACTTTTAGTGCTTGTCTGATACACTTTTTCCTTGGACTGCAACTCACTAAAAGTTAGATTTCTCTTCATTGGTAAAACCTGTAGAAAATTTGAATGAGGTTTATGTTAAACACATTGCTATGAACAAAAACCTTCATATTTTCTTATCTTTGATTTTCATTTATTTGACTCTCTGATTATTCACAGTCTAGAACCATTTGATGCAAGTTCCAAGAACTAAATCTGTGAGTTCCAAAACTAAAGGAACTAACTCTGCGAGTTCCGAGAACTAAACCTACGATTTCCAGAACTAACTCTGTGAGTTCTGGAACTAACTTAAAACAACTATAACTTTTGCATACGATCTCGGATTGAGATGATTCTTTTTTTAAACTTGCATAATTTTTCGAGAGGAATCTGAATATGAAATCAATATTTGAGTTTAGATATACCATCCATGATCAATTCCACTTTTCCCAATACTAGCATTATCTTTCCTTTATGGCCTGCATACACAAGACTTTGCATCTTTTCCCAAATAATCAATAGGATTAGTCAACAAAATAGATAAAAAAATATTTCTAAAGAATGAACAAGATATATATCCTATATTCTATCTTAAGCAAACTATAAGTTCCTAGATTACATTTAAATCCACTTTCAAAGGTAACTTGGAAGGAAAAAATAATGGTAGTTTATGGCCAATTTATGGCCTCATCATGGTATATCAAATAAGAACCTAACAACCTTATTATTGTGGGACCATGAAGTGAGGGGGTAGGCCCCAATACCACACCTTGTATCGACACCAGTACAGATCTGGGCCTCACGTACCTTTGGGTATATCAAGGAATCCAACCTTAAACTTACCTAAAACCAACCTTAGCTAACCTTTTCTTAGTAACCTTTTAGTCATCTTTTTCATTTCACACTTTTCTTAAATTAATCAAGATAAGCAACATTTTGTGTGTGACTTGTTTGCAATAGTATTAAAAAACCAAATTTTCTTTTTCTTCATTGATTTTGTGCTTAGTTTATGGTTTCAACTAGACAATAATACCGTCTACAAAACATTGATGATGTGACAAACCATCTTCAACAATCCTTAGACTCTCTTGAGTCCCACCTTAAAAACATTCCAAACATAATTGATCAATTCTGACCACATACATAGACTAACCAAGAACGCTGGAACATTCTCCTAGTACCTAGTCAACCACATCAGAAATTCCAAATCCACCTAGCCCACAAGTTCTTCAACAATGGTGATGCCGTCTTCACAGGAATTTTGAATTCTAACCAAGGTTGCCCTTGATGTTTACCTTTCTTCCTAAGGTGTCTTCCTCCAACAACTAGAGCCATAAAAATGACCTCCTGTTACTATTTTCACCTTCGATCATTCCCAACTCATCGACCCTAATCACAAGCCTATTATCCAGCAAATTCATCCCTATACCATTACTAATGAATCAGAAACATCAGTTCCTCCTTCATCATCCCATGTTGTTAGTTTCAACCTTAACATTATCTCATCACAAGACACGTTTAACTAACAACCATCTCTATCATCAGATCCCTCATCAATATTGACAGACTCAAAAACCAACACTACCACATATCCTTCTATATCCAGTCCTGCAACCTCGAACGCTTATCCTCCACCTCTTGTGAGCTTGGTTGTTATCCCCCTTACTACAATCCCTCATATTGCATCTTAACATATCCCATCATAACAACCTACGTCCTCAATCCAAAATCTAGTCATATCTATCCCCACATCTATACCCCTCATTAATACGAGTTCCATTGCTAGCACTCACCTCTTTTCATAGTAGGCATCTATTGCCCTAGTCTCACAATACAACACCATCCCTTCTCTGTACATATCATAGTCGTCCTGACCCCCTTATCCACACTTCCATCCCTATCCCCTATCAATAAATTCAACCCTCACAACCCTTAGTATTTCTTAACATCCCCACAACATTCCCATAAGTATCCCCCTTCATCATAATGTCTTCTTATCATATCAGTTATACCAACAATAAAACCCATATATCTATAATCAACCTAGCTTGTTGTCTTCAAATCTTTAACAACACCCTCAAAGCAATCCCTTGTAAGCACTCATGAATAGAATTGTAAGCCTTAAAGTTGCCACCATGGGTTGTAAAATCACCCTGTCATATGAACAAATCTACAAGTAACCCATCCACCCATCAATACCTTTTAAAGCTTATCCCCCACACTGGGAACTCTCGAAATTTATCAAATTCTACAGTAAGAAGGACCATCAACAACACATTAGTGCTTTTCACCATGCATGTTATCTCATTTCCCACAGTTAATATCTCATGTTGAGGAAAGTTCCCATGTCTTTAGTAGGACTTGCCCTTGATTTATATAATAACATCCCTCTTCTCTCTTTACTTTTACAGAACTCACACAGTTGTTCTTAGAGAATTCCTCCATCAACGTCACCTGTAAAATAACCATCACTAATCTCTACACTATTAAACAATTAAAAGACGAGTATGTTGTAGATTTCATCACTCGATGGTGGAGGATTATCAATTAACTATCCTTCTCTCTCCCACAAACCTATTTGACCGAGTTATTCACTCGATCATGCGCTAAACATATATCATCAACACTTCAAATCCAATCCTTCTAGAAATTTGACGAAGCCTTTACCGTGGACCACAAATTGGAGCTTCGTGCTCTTGAAGATGGTAAAGTCAAACTCAAATCAAAGAAACCCAAACCTAAGACCTCATTTAAATCCTCTTCTAGTAATGATAAATCCAAAGGCTCAACAAACACAGTCTTTATAAAATACGTGTCCAAAGGACATTCAAAATCCACACGGACTTGACCTTAACGTAACTACACACACCCATCAGAGAATATTATAGTGCAGTCTTCAAAAAACTCCTAGTCGCGTGTATGACCAAACTTCCCCTTATCCACCATATTGACCAATATGTTTCTAAACCCTCATGGTATCGAGACAATGTTTATTGTAAATACCATCAAGTCTAAGGCCATGACATCAAAAAGCATCGTTCATTTAGAAATGTCCTTTAGGATCTTATTGGCCGAGGTGACCTATAACTTAACATTCTAAACACACCTCCTAATCAAAACTTGGATGTGTTTAAAAAATATTTCCTGAAGCATGCCCCATCCACTAGTAAACCTGAATCAAGCATCATCAACTCCCATCATACTGTAACCACCATTAAAGATATCTCACTTAAACCTTCAATACATGATGCTTCTACCACAAAAGTACTAACTGAATCACCCAACTCTTACAATCTTATCGTTAAAAAGACCACAAACCCTCTCACATCTATCACATCCTCTTTAGACCCACTTACTACCTCTTTAAAAGTCCCAAAAAAGAAACCTATCATAGAAATCACAAAAATCTCTTTTAAAGACCATGTTGCTCGACACCACATCCAAAATCTCAATAAGTCCACTACATAATCCACAATCCATTCATCCAAACAAATATAAAGCATACCACCCAATCTTCAAACAACCTTATCACAAAACAAATAACCCTTACCTTCTATCTTAGGGCCTCATCCCTCATCTAAATTCACAGTCACTATTACAGAATCTAAGGTCATTCCTCAATCGACACCTAAACATGTCGCACAGAACATGACCTCATCAGGTCAAACCTCTAAATCATTAAATTGCATGCACAATCCTTCACCTTTACCATCATCCCAGATAGTTACGACAAGGTACTATACTAACACCCTAAAAAATTTCATCCAATCATCTACCATAACATTACCTTCTATTAAGTTAGCTAACTCTCAAGGGTGGAAACCCTCTTGGCACAATTATGAAGCATTATGTGCATACCATTGAAAACTAGGAAAGTCTACCGAGGATTGTAAATCCCTTCATGTTATGATTTGAAGCCTTACTAACAAAGGGATTCTTCCTACAGATCCAAAACATTTGAATCAAATCAAACAAACATGTCAAATCCCTAAAGCCACCCCTTATGAACAATTATACAACAACACATCCATATCCAACAAGAGTGAGACATCTTCCAGTAAGACTTCACTCCATCAAATAGACATTGTTTGCATAACTACAAGAGCACGTGCGCAAGATGCCAAAGCCTTAGACAAAAATAGGCCCAAAGTATCTATCTCCGTTGCTCCTGAATAACCTAAGCCACCATATTTTAAGGCCAAGGTGACCATCTTTACTGCTCTCCACAGCCAATCTACTACCTCTACAAAACACTATCATTAAAAAACTCCATCAAACCCCTATTAAAATGTCTCTCAAAAAGCTTATTATAACCTTTCTACAGCACCAACAAACAATGATTGAGGGTCTCTAGTCCATCTTAGTACCATCAGACAATCATCAATCATTCACCAACCTTGTTAACACTTTTAAAATGTCTGCCTCTATCACTTTTGACGATTCTGAAATCCCATCCGTACAGCCTAAAGACCACGACCTTCCACTCTTCAGCACCACCTAAATTAATGATACTCTCGTCAAGACGGTAATGATTGAAAACAACACCAATATCAACATCATATCATATCACGCCTTCAAAACAATTCTAGTTACCTAACACCATCATTACCCCAGTCACTTGTTGTGTTTGTACACCTTTAACGACATCATTGCCCCTACATTAGGCATGGTCATGGTGTCCCCCAGATTTCATCCTGAAATCTACGACTACCCTATCCGAAAAATTTTTCGTACTTTTAAAATAATGGGTCGTTTTGTGTTTTTATTGCCTGAAAGTTCTTGTATTGCGTCAAGATATTCCCAAAGAGCCATATTAGAATTTGTCGCCAAATACCCAGATGCCCAAAATTATTATATTCTGTCGTCATGATTTGTCTGCGGGAAATTTGTATTTAATTATTTTGAGCCCCGTATGAGGCTATTTGCGCTCCATTTTAACTTTGTTGTGATCGAACATATCATTATTACCTTGTACCAGAAGGATTTTAACTAGGAATAAGTTTTGGGCTTTATTTGTAACTTTTGGCAATTTTTCGTGTTTTTGTGTTGTCCCGGTTCGTTTTCTGTGAAATTTCTCTAGAACAATTCCTTTGCCAGGTAAGCCCGAGTTGTGGCCTGGAGAAGCTGGAAAACATATACGCACATTATGTCCGGAGGAAGTCACCATCGAGGTCTGGATCACTGGGAAAAAGTGAAGTCGTGCACCGGAAAAGCCCTTGCGGGGATGGGCACATTTTTGGAAAACAAAGGATTTAAGCTGCAGTGGGAAAATTAGAAGCAGCAGGCAAGTGAGATTTTATTGCCTGCCTTGCAGGGTACTTTTTCCTGTGATAGAAAATTCACTTAAGCTGTAGTGGGAAAAATAGAAGCAGCAGGCAGGTGGGAATTTTGGTACCTGCTTAGCAGGGTACTTTTTTCCCCGTGATATAAAATTCACTTAAGCTGCAGTGGGAAAGTTAGAGGTTACAGGCAGGCGGGAATTTATTGCCTGCCTTGCAGGGTAAAAATTCCCATGGTGAAATAAAAGAAAAGTGACTTAAGTGAAATCACCGGGATTTTTATTGCCTGCTTTGCAGGGTAAATAATCTCATTGTCAAAGTCAAATCACTTAAGTGGATCATGGGATTTCCGGGGCTGCCTTGCAGGGTAAAGAATCCAATTGTTAGAAATTCTTAAAAATAGAATTCTATTATGCAAAAAAGTGCGCCCAAGCTTGGAGGAAGTCAACAAGTCAAAGATGAAATAAAAGAAAGGATTTAAAAGCATTAAAATTAATTTATTTAATGGCTGCCCTCTTCCTCTCAAAAAGTGTGCCCCATTTGGGTATTATTTAATGTTTTTTAAGGAATTAAAACATTAAATTAATTTCTATTTTTAGTGACTATGGTCAAAGCACACTGTGAAGCTTAAGTGAAGTGATGTGTGAAGGATTAAATTGGATTAATTTAATTTATTGGATGGTTGTCCTTAAACATGTTATTTTTAAAAGAGAAAAGCATGATTTTTAATTAATTAATTGCCTTTAATTGTTAGGGCAATTATTAATTATAGAATTGTGAAGGTTATATAAGCATGGGCAGCCATATGGGTGAATTATTTAATTCACAGGTAAAGAATTGCAGCCAAGAGGAAAAGTGTGCCCCCATTTGAAGAAGGATTTTGCTCAGGCAAGGTGGCAACAAGGCTAAAAGCTTCCAGATTTGGCGCATGCTTTGAAGGAGGTTGATCTTTGTCTGCATAATTATTTGCACAGGTGTTACAGGAGATCAAGTGTTGTTGAAAGGATTCATACTCTCTTTATGTGCAAATTAAACACACCATTTTTTGGGGGCAGCAGGCTTGAAAAGTGCAGGTTTTTTACAATTTAAATTCACTATTCATGCTCCGGTGGCCATTTTTGTCTGAATAAATTGCAAGAATTCATTACAGGTGCTTTACAAAAGAAAAGGAGTTTTTATCAATGTCCAATACATTGCAAATATCCTCTGAATTTGAAGAATTGTCCAAATCTGCACTAGTATTGAAGAAATCCGGCCAAGTAAGAAGAAAAAGAATTATTCAGACAAAGATAGACAAAGCTATGGCGAAGAAAGATGAAAAAGAAAAGCACAACGAAGTCATGCATCACTTCTAAATTTGTAGATATTGGAGACAAGGATCTAGGATCAAAACCTCTTGCTGAATTGATAGACAGATCCAGAGCAGGAAAAACTTCACTCATGTGTGCAGATTAAAAGCAGTGGAATTATTCGAGGTGCAGCTTTTCCACAGATTAAAAGCGGTGGAATTATTCGAGCTGCAGCTTTTCCATCCATAGCCCAGTTGCCAAAGTTTGTTATGCAGGTGCAGATCCATATCCAGATGCAGATGCAGATGTAGATCTAGATCTCATAGTTGCAAAAGCTTCTGGCACAAAGGCTTCATCCTCTTGTTTCAAATGCAGCCTGTGAAGAAGTCAGTGCGTTGAAAATTCCTTCCAAGATCCTGTGCATGTGCTCTCATCTTCCAGTTAAAGCCTACATTGAATTTTCATTCACCTTGAGTGCTTTCCAGAATTTTTAATTGCTCATATGCCAATTAAAAATAAGGATGATGAGTTATCTAACGGCCAACCTTGCACTGATGCATGTACTGGAGAAGAACTGCAAAGGCTTCAAAGGATAAAAGAGAAGACAATGCGAAGGCAAAATTCCAGCTTGCTTCTAATTCCAGCTGCTTGCAATTCCAGCTTATTTCTACATCCAGCTGCTTCCAGATCCAGTTTGAATCAGCTGCATGAAGACCTGAAAAAGGACAAAGTCAGCTTTCCTCTTCCTTCTTCTTTCCTCCGACAAAGTAATTGAGCGATCAATTCAATTATACACACTTAAGTGATTGGTTTAAAAGCCATTACTTGAAGAAGTCAACTACTTGGAGATAAGTGGCATGTGCAAAATAGAAGGTTCTATTTTTAGTTGCAAATCATACATGTCATGCAAAGAGGAATTATAGGAGGGAGATTTCCAGTTGTTTCTTTTCTGACTTCCACATGTGTCAGTTCAACTAAAGCTTCCAACTTGTAATTGCCCCTCTACATTCTATAAGTAGAGGAAGAACCTTCGGGTTAATCGATTAGAATTTGTAAGCAGCAATCCTGAGTTCTAGACTTTGTGCTGAACTCCTGAGAGCAACTTGGAGCAAAGGAATACAAAGGAGCAGGTTTCAAGAGAACTTTGTGTCACAGTGTACTGTGTTTCTCACTTTGAATCTTAGATCTTTTGATAAACTTTGTGTTATTTTAGATATAGATCTAGAGCTGCCTTTGTTTTATAATTCTGTGTGTTCATATCTATTAAGTTTCTTCTATGTGCATGTAATTAGCTCTGCTATCTACTAATTGGGATGCACATCTTCCTCATTTCTTCTCTGTATTTCCTTTACTTCTTTCTTCTATAACTTTCCTTTCTTAAACAGCTGCTTACTTGCTGCAGAACTTCTTAGTTATGGTTCATGAACTAAGTGGTTAAAGTAAAACCCCGGATAGATAATAACACATTTTTATTGACAAATCTGACACGGGAGCCTCACAGGTTAAATGAGGGAGATTTATCTCATGACTGCCTAGGTTTGATGCTATGCAGAAAATCTAGCCAACAGTTTTTGGCGACTCTACTGGGGAACAACTATCTTTGCAGATCAAAGCTTATCTTTTGAAGATCAGAGTGTTTTCCATACAAATCTCAACCTGGCTGAACGTTCATTCACCCGATCCGTGAAGGCATAAGGAAGGACTGATCATTTCTTCCAACTGCAGGAGCAATTCAATTTCAATCATCCTCCTCAAGTTAGAAGCTGCAGATCCAGTATTTCACCAGGAAGAAGAGTGCAAACACATCTAGATCCGGATAATCTTCAGCACATTCCGGCAGCTGGAATTATTGATCAAGTCTATTCTCAAAGAAGACGTGCTCCTCTCATGATGCAAAATCAACCACTTGCCCCCTGCAGTGCCTGTTCCATGGGGGTATAACCTTTGGACCTCTGAATCTGACTCCCTCCTATGCATGATCTAACTAAAGGGACGAGAAAGAATTTTCCAAAATTCTTTGGAGATGGCAAGCAGAATCCAGATGACCATTTGGCAGCTTTTTTTCATACCCTGTGGAGTGCTTGTAGTCGAACATGAAGATGTATCTGTCAGACTCTTCATAGAGACTCTGCATGACTTGGCTGGAGAATGGTTCTACCGGTTAGCTCCTGGTACCCATAACCAACTGGGCTACTATACGGGATGCGTTCCTGAAAAGATTCAAGGCAGCTGAAGATTCCAACACTTTGATAACCTAGCTGACTCAGTTGAAGAAGGAGCCACATGAGCACATGCGGGATTTTATTGGAAAATTCCAAAGATTGCTGTACAAAATTCCGGCTTCTGCTTCTCTGAATGATGAGAATCAAAAGGTGTTCTTCATCAACCGCTTTACTTCCTGAAGTAAGCTATCAACTGCGAAAAGCACGTCTTGCTGACTTGTTAGTAGCTCAAAACATGGCGGTTGAAATTGAAGACGACCTCATCATGGCTGGAAAGATAAAGAGCAACACTTCTAGAGCTGAAATTTCATCCTCTGCTACTACTTCTATTCACTGCTGCAAAATTTAGCAAATGAGATGATGCAGATGAAGAAACAAATGGCTCAAATGGCTCAAGGCAGCAACAATACTGCCCCCTACTTCAGAATTTTCAACAACAACCGGAACCACATTGTTGGTTCCCAAAGATTAGCAATTGAAGTTGCTCCCCAGAAACAACATGGAGATGAATGAAGAAGACCAGGAAGCTGATGCTGATCAGTTCGAGAATGATGATTTTGTAGCTCCTGCTGGTGACTCCAACATTAATTTCCTAAACTACAAATTTGAACATGACGATGAGAAACTTCATGAAGATGATCATGGTCATGCATATGAAGTACTTACAAGATCACAAACTCGCCAAGCTGAGGCATTAGCTAACGAACAAAGAAGGGGCAGCCCTTTAGCTTCTTCTTTAGCTCCTAGAGATAAGAATGCAAGTTCTTCATCTCAACCACAAAAAGCGGCTCAGGTATCTAAATCTATTTCTTCTTTTGACATTATTGATCATGCCCAAGAAAATTAAAGTTCAAATGTCAGAAGCCGAATACCTGAGATCTTTTCCTAAGCAGTTAAATATGTTAGTCAAATATGTGCAATCACCAGGACAATCCAGTAAATCAAAAGGCCTTTTGCCTAAGCCCAAAGATACTCCTCCACAAAACAACACTGCAGTTGTTAAATCTTCACCATCTTCTGAAAGAGTAGAACCTTTCTATGTCTCCTTATTGCTTAATGGTTTCAAAATTAAGCAACTGCATTTTAGATTCAGATGCTTCTGACAATGTCATGCCAGCTAAAGTTGCAGATGCTCTTGGGCTTACCTTGACAAAAACCATAAAAAGGTGTTACTCCATGGAGAGACAAGTCACTTTAATCGGACAAATCAAAGATCCACAAGCTGTTTTGGCAGCTTTTCCTGATAAAAGATAAAAGATGACAATTCTAGTTGCAGATATTCCTGTCTCCGACGAGATGTTGCTGAGCAGAAACTTCTACAAAGAACTGGAAGGAGAAGTAAAGATGGATTGGTCCTATGCGCATATTCCCATCAAAGGGCTTAACCATAAGCTGGAGCCGGAAAAGAAGTCCTGGTACATGGTTACAAAATCTGAAGATCCTAGATCTCAGATTCTTTTTCAAGAATCTGACCTGTGGGGTTTACTTCTTGGGAAATGGATAAAGACATTCTAAAGACAGAACTTCGACCAGAGCCAGAGCCAGTAAAAGAAGAAGAAAAATTTTGGACTTTGGAGTTTAAAGGCACATGTTGTTCCTTTTGGATCAGGAGCTGGCGCTCTACTAATATCTCCAGATCATGAGGTATTTCCATACTCCCATAAGCTGATGTTCGAGAACACCAATCATACAACAGACTATGAAGCATTGCTTCCAGGAATGGAACAAGCTAAAAAGAAAGGAGTAAAACTTCTCAAAGCCCAAGGAGATGCTGAACTTCTGGTAAAGCAGGTTCGAGGGCAAAGTCGAGTCAAAAGAGATAAGATGGAGCATTACAGAGATAAAGTGCTTTTTGCCACATTCGATTTTGTAGCCTTCTCTATTGACTTCATTCCAATAAATCAAAACTCCAAGGCAGATTCTTTAGCAGTCACGGCTGTACTATTGAATCCGGATAGAACACCGTCCATATTTAGACAAGGAAACTATAAAATGGAGATGGTCTACCACCCCAGAGTCCCTGAACAAACATCGGCATGTCTGCATGTTGAAGGGAGTAAATCACCCACCATGGCAAATAGTCACAGAAAAAGCTGATCCAGGTTATGATGACAGCAATGGAATAGTCCAACCAAAAGGTAACAAAATCCCCAAGGATTTAGTTTCCTTAGTGGAGACTTTCAACAAGCATGATTGGTATTTGAAGAAGAACAATGAATATGGTGATAGTTCTTCCTCAGAAATACAACCAGTAAATCTGGGAACGGAGCAAGTTGATGCAGACTTACCTGTCACGGAGAGAAGAAATGATGAGCCACCACCAGATGAAGTTGATAAGGACTTGCTTAGAGTATTTGACAAGAAGGCCAAAGAAAGGAAGTTCAAGATCAGAGATTGGGTACTCTGGAGGGACAAGAGATATGAACCAAAGGGCATACACGGAAAATTTGATCCACTATGGAAAGGGCCCTTTGTGATCAAAAGAGTTGCAGGAATGGATACTTTCTTCCTTGCTTACCGGGATGGAATTGAGTTACCACTCTGCCTTTCAACAGGCAACATCTGAAGCTGTTCATCAACTGAAGAAGCAGGGTAAAACCTGTATGTACATAAATAAAACTTTGTTTTTTTTTTCCTTGTTTTGTTTTTGCTTTTGTGTTGTGTTTGTTTGCCTGACCCCCGTGCCCAAAGGACAAGATACGAAACCAGAGATTCTGGGATCTCATCTTTTCCCTTGTCATTCTGATAGAGAAAAAGATGTCCACAGACGGAGCCAACTGGTGTCCCCTAGATTTCATCGTGAAATCTGCGACTACCCTATCTGAAATTTTTTTTCGTACTTTTAAAATAATGGGTCGTTTTGTGTTTTTATTGCCTGAAAGTTCTTGTATTGCGTTAAGATATTCCCAAAGAGCCATATTAACCTTTTTCGCCAAATACCCAGATGCCCAAAATTGTTATATTCTGTCGTCAGGATTTGTCTGCGGGAAATTTGTATTTAATTATTTTGAGCCCCGTATGAGGCTATTTGCGCTCCATTTTAACTCTGTTATGAT
The DNA here is from genome assembly GCA_019776745.2 of Taxus chinensis. Lineage (NCBI taxonomy): Eukaryota > Viridiplantae > Streptophyta > Pinopsida > Cupressales > Taxaceae > Taxus > Taxus chinensis. The sequence continues at coordinate 656,772,568 of CM034154.1, forward strand.
CGAACATATCATTATTACCTTGTACCAGAAGGATTTTAACTAGGAATAAGTTTTGGGCTTTATTTGTAACTTTTGGCAATTTACGTGTTTTTGTGTTGTCCCGTTTCGTTTTCTGTGAAATTTCTCTAGAACAATTCCTTTGCCGGGTAAGCCCGATTTTTGGCCTGGTTCAGCTGGAAAACATATACGCACTTTATGCGCATAGGAAGTCACCATCAAGGTCTGGATCACTGGGAAAAAGCAAAGTCGTGCACGGAAAAGCCCATGCGGGGATGGGCGCATTTTTGGAAAACAAAGGATTTAAGCTGCAGTGGGAAAATTAGAAGCAGCAGGCAAGTGGGATTTTATTGCCTGCCTTGCAGGGTACTTTTTCCCGTGATAGAAAATTCACTTAAGATGTAGTGGGAAAAATAGAAGCAGCAAGCAGGTGGGAATTTTGTACCTGCTTAGCAGGGTACTTTTTCCTGTGATATAAAATTCACTTAAGTTGCAGTGGGAATGTTAGAGGTTGCAGGCAGGCGGGAATGTATTGCCTGCCTTGCAGGGTAAAAATTCCCATGGTGAAATAAAAGAAAAGTGACTTAAGTGAAATCACGGGATTTTATTGCCTGCCTTGCAGGGTAAATAATCCCATTGTCAAAGTCAAATCACTTAAGTGGATCATGGGATTTCCGGGGCTGCCTTGCAGGGTAAAGAATCCCATTGTCAGAAATTCTTAAAAATAGAATTCTATTATGCAAAAAAGTGCTCCCAAGCTTGGAGGAAGTCAACAAGTCAAAGATGAAATAAAAGAAAGGATTTAAAAGCATTAAAATTAATTAATTTAATGGCTGCCCTCTTCCTCTCAAAAAGTGCGCCCCATTTGGGTATTATTTAATGTTTTTTAAGGCATTAAAACATTAAATTAATTTCTATTTTCAGTGGCTATGGTCAAAGCACACTGTGAAGCTTAAGTGAAGTGATGTGTGAATGATTAAATTGGATTAATTTAATTTATTGGATGGCTGTTCTTAAACATGCTATTTTTAAAAGAGAAAAGCATGATTTTTAATTAATTAATTGCCTTTAATTGTTAGGGCAATTATTAATTATAGAATTGTGAAGGTTATATAAGCATGGGCAGCCATATGGGTGAATTATTTAATTCACAGGTAAACAATTGCAGCCAAGAGGAAAAGTGTGCCCCCATTTGAAGAAGGATTTTGCTCAGGCAAGGTGGCAACAAGGCTAAAAGCTTCCAGATTTGGCGCATGCTTTGAAGGAGGTTGATCTTTGTCTGCATAATTGTTTGCACAGGTGTTACAGGAGCTCAAGTGTTGTTGAAAGGATTCATACTCTCTTTATGTGCACATTAAACACCATTTTTTGGGGCAACAGGCTTGAAAAGTGCAGATTTTTACAATTTAAATTCACTATTCATGCTCCGGTGGCCATTTTTGTCTGAATAAATTGTAGGAATTCATTACAGGTGCTTTACAAAAGAAAAGGAGTTTTTATCAATGTCCAATACATTGCATATATCCTCCAAATCTGAAGAATTGTCCAGATCTGCACTAGTATTGAAGAAATCCGGCCAAGTAAGAAGAAAAAGAATTATTCAGACAAAGATAAACAAAGCTATGGCGAAGAAAGATGAAAAAGAAAGCACAACGGAGTCATGCATCACTTCTAAATTTGTAGATATTGGAGACACGGATCTAGGATCGAAATCTCTTGCTGAATTGATAGACAGATCCAGAGCAGGAAAAATTTCACTCATGCGTGCGGATTAAAAGCAGTGGAATTATTCGAGCTGCAGCTTTTCCATCTATAGCCCAATTGCCAAAGTTTGTTATGCAAGTGTAGATCCATATCCAAATGCAGATGTAGATGCAGATCCAGATCTCATAGTTGCAAAAGCTTCTGGCACAAAGGATTCATCCTCTTGTTTCGAATGCAGCCCGTGAAGAAGTCAGTGCGTTGAAAATTCCTTCCAAGATCCTGTGCATGTGCTCTCATCTTCCAGTTAAAGCCTTCATTGAATTTTCATTCACCCTGAGTGCTTTCCAAAATTTTTAATTGCTCATATGCAATTAAAAATAAGGATGATGAGTTATTTATGGCCAACCTTGCATTGATGCATGTACTGGAGAAGAACTGCAAAAGCTTCAAAGGATAAAAGAGAAGATAATGCGAAGGTAAAATTCCAGCTTGCTTCCAATTCCAGCTACTTGCAATTCCAACTTGTTTCTAGATCCAGCTGCTTCCAAATCCAGTTTGAATCAGCTGTATGCAGACATGAAAAAGGACAAAGTCAGCTTCCCTCTTCCTTCTTTTTTCCTCTGACTAAGTAATTGAGCGATCAATTCAATTATACAACTTAAGTGATTGGTTTAAAATCCATTACTTGAAGAAGTCAACTACTTGGAGATAGGTGGCATGTGCAAAATAGAAGGTTCTATTTTCAGTTGCAAATCATACATGTCATGTAAAGAGGAATTATAGGAGGGAGATTGCCAGTTGTTTCTTTTCCGACTTCCACATGTGTCAGTTCAACTAAAGCTTCCAACTTGTAATTGCCCCTCTACATTCTATAAGTAGAGGAAGAACCTTCGGGTTAATTGATCAGAATTTCTAAGCAGCAATCCTGAGTTCTAGAATTTGTGCTGAACTCCTGAGAGCAACTTGGAGCAAAGGAATACAAAGGAGTAGGTTTCCGGAGAACTTTGTATCACGGTGTACTGTGTTTCTTGCTTTGAATCTCAGATCTCTTGATAAACTTTGTTTTATTTTAGATATAGATCTAGAGCTGCCTTTGTTTTATAATTCTGTGTGTTCATATCTATTAAGTTTCTTCTATGTGCATGTAATTAGCTCTACTATCTACTAATTGGGATACACATCTTCCTCATTTCTTCTCTGTATTTCCTTTACTTTTTTCTTCTATAACTTTCCTTTCTTCAACAAGCTGCTTACTTGCTTCAAAACTTCTTAGTTATGGTTCATGAACTAAGTGGTTAAAGTAAAACCCCTGATAAATAATAACACATTTTTATTGACAAATCTGACACGGGAGCCTCGCCGGTTAATGAGGGAGATTTATCTCATGACTGCCTAGGTTTTGATGCTATGCATAAAATCTAGCCAACAGGTCATTTTACCCATCAAGGTAGGTGTGCAAATCCTTCATGAGCTCTTCTATCTCATAAAATGGGAGTTTCAGTACAACATGTTGTTATGACGACCTTGGATACGTGAAATGTGTTTTATCCCATGAAAATTACATCACTATCTATAATACGAACATGAAGGAAAAACCTTTACTGTTCCTTCCAACCCAAATCCTTTCAAATCATGTCACATGACCTATTAACTTAATGATGTGCTCATTCTTAATACAAACTTGCGCTCTTGTGATGAATCATGTACAATCTCTTCCATCTTTTGCATCTAAACTACCAGACAACAACTCCTTTGAAGATGTTATGCAATGTCTCTCACTGGGGAGTATCACCTTCTAGCCCTCAATTTGCTCCCTACACAAAAAATGTATGGGAGACCTAAAAAACAACCGATGCAAATCGAATGTTAGAGAAATCATCTCCTTTGTCCCTCCACATCTTAAAACTAATCTCGTATATAGAGGGATTGATCGTCCTTTCTCATACCACAACAGTCAACATCATGTTAAACCATTTATATCCAACTTATCATTCTTATACAACCAATCCTTCACACAAATTTACCTTCATCACTATGCCTGGATGAGTTTTGGCTTGGGGTGTTAAGAAAAAGGCATACATGACTTGGTCTTTGACCAATCTTGTAAGCCTCATGAGAAATTAAAACTAGGTTTTGATAAGCCTTCCCCATACACCTACACAATCACCACATCTGAACCCATGATAGAAATAGAGCCATCATCTTCACACAAAAAATCTATGGACATAGTAGATACCATTTCCATTCATCCTAAATTTTTTTAATCAATACGATCACCTTAGGACCACTCACTTATAAGACTAACATCAACATTAAGACCCTTCCGCTTATACTACCTGAAATGGTAGTGGATGACTCCCCTATCATCAACGTACTTTAATGTCACGATGATGGATCCATTTTATCCTCTATAGGGGAAGAAGACCATTATCTACAAAAGGATTTTCCACCTGACACATGGACACTCTTTAACAAGCCCACTATTGACGTCAATATAGGGACTTCACAAGACCCTCACATAGTCAAATTTGGCCAATCTTTAGATTCAAAAGAATTAAGGGATTTCACCACCTTTCTCTCTAAACACAGTAAAAAAATTGCATGGTCATACAGTGATATGTTCGATATTTACCCTAATGTCGTTGTCCACAACATCATCACAATTCCTAATGCCAAACCTGTCAAACAAAAAATACATAGGATGTACCCTCACATGGCCTGGCTCATCAAAGAAGAGTTACAACATCTTCTCTGCTAATTTCATACTACCCATTATCTATCCATAATGGGTTTTTTAATACTGTACATGTAACTAAAGCCTCTGGAAAGTTACATATCTACACAAATTTCTAAGATCTTGATCTCGCTTATCGTAAAGATGACTTCCCTTTTCCTAACATCGATCACCTTATCAACCTCATGACAGGCCATGAAATGCTATCTCTCATGGATAGATTTTTAGATACACTCAAATCCTTATCGTGACTTATGAACAACATTAAATCTTTCATTACCCCTTCAGAGATATTTTCTATTATATTATTCCCTTCAAACTCAAGCACACAAGGGACTCTTATCAACACACTATGACTTATATCTTCTATGATCTCATCCATAAAACCATAGAAGACTACGTTGACGATATCTTAGGTAAATATAAACAATGAAGAGATCATCTTGTCATAATTGACACCATCCTTAACATAATCATTTCCTGTCTTATTCAATACTTTCTACACCTTAACCCAACTAAGTGTGTATTCGGTTTTCTCATTGAGAAGATTTTAGGGTTTATCATTTGCATCAGGGGTATTGAAGTATACCATATCAAAATAAAAGCCATCATCGAGATGCTACCTCCTTCCAATATCAAATAACTTTATAGTCTTCAAGGTAGACTCCAATTATTCCACTGCTTCACTTCCTAGCTTTCAGATCACTGTCAACCTTTTCATCATCTCCTTTGAAAATATGTCCATTTCAAATGGGATCAAAACCATAAAAATTCCTTTTAATACCTCAAAAAATATCTCCTGTCACCACCCATGCTCACACCTCCATGCGAGGGGGAACCATTATATATATATATATATATATATATATATCTGCCACCAACCTCGCCTTGGGTGCTATGATAGCACATCAAGATGAGAAGGGTAGAGAGCAAGCCATCTTTTACATAAGCTAGAATCTTCATGACTATGAAACTCATTACATTGAATCAAAGAAGTTATGTTGTGCCATATACTTCACAACTTCCAAGATTTGTCATTATCTCCTTAATCATAAGACTTATGTCATCACTAGTTTCAATCCTCTCAAAGATATGCATTCTAAATCATACCATAGTGATCGCATCACTCGATGACTCATGCTTATGACTAAATTTGACATAAAATTCATATCACATAAATCTATCAAGGGGCAATCCATCATTGACCAACTCGCAAAAGCTCCCCTTTATAATAATCAAATACCTCATAAATAATTTCCTGACGAATCCATCAACACTATTGATCAAGAATACACTCCCCTTAAAATGACACTCTTCCTTGATGGTTTTAAGTTTTGGCAAGGGGGAGGTGTTGGTATCATCATCATACCTCCTTAGGGGACTCTTATCCCTCTATCCTTTAAATTAAATTTTGAATACACTAACAACATAGCCAAGTCTGAAGCTCTCATTATGTATCTCTAAACCAATGTCATGCTTGGTGTTCAAATCCTTGACATCTATAAGGACTCCCAACTTATCATCAATCAAATAAAAGGAAATTATCAATACAAGAATGAAATTTTACAAAAAGATAAAAAATCATCAAATTTATCTTAGAATCCTTCGATCAATATACAATCCAAATAGTTCCCCGTTCATCCAACAAATTCACATACAATATGGCTTCTCTTGCATCACTCATCTCCTTATCAACTAAAGATTCTAATTTTGTTGTTGTTGTGCATAGAACTAATCAACCATCTGATACCAACAAACTTCCATATGTCAATATTAATGAAGATAATAAATCATATCTTTGATACACTCAACTCTATGATTATCTTTCTCAGTCTAAAATTCCATCTGATCTATCTAAGAATGTTAAAATATCCTCTCTACAAACCACTAACCACTATGTCATCGTAGGCAGTGTCATTTACAAATGCGAGTTTGATGGCCTCCTATTATGATTCCTTAAATCTCATGAATCCACTAAAGCAATTTAAGAAGTCCATGATGATATATGTGGTGGACACTTCAGTAGTTTCGTTATTGTTAAATGTGTCCTATGGATGGGATATTATTGGCCTACCCTTAACCAAGATTATTATGTGTGCGTTAAGAAATGTGTTAAATGTCAACAACACTCTAAACTTACTCACATTATAAGTTAGGCCCTACAACCCACATAGGATCTATGACTGTTTTCATAATGGGGACTTGACCTCATTGGCCTCATCAACCCTCGCTCATCACAACAACATCATTCTATCATCACTACTACCGAATATTTTACCAAATTGGTGGAAGTTATCCCCCTCATCTCTACTAAAGCTAATAAAATTGTTGACTTCATCCACCATAACATTATATATTGCTTTGGCATTCTTCAAAAAATTATCACAAATAATGACAAGTCTGTCAAAAACATAAAGATTCAAAATCTTTGTGACACCTATAACATCAAGCTTAGCTTATCATCTCCTTACTGTCCACAAGAAAATGGTCAAGTAGAAGATTCTAATAAAACACTCAACAAAATCCTCATGAAAACCCTTGATCAAATAGGTAGGAATTAACATCTCCAAATTCCATTTGCTCTCTAAGCCTATCAAACTAACATCCATACTCCTATAGGTGCTACGCCATTCTCTTTAGTCTATGGATCTAAGGCAGTTATACCCCTTGAAGTTCAAATTCCATCACTCCGCGTGTCCCTCATAGACTTCATCTCTGACAAGGATTATCGTCAAGAGCGTTTAGTATAACTTGAATGTTTAGATGAACGTCACCTAACAACCCTTAAACATCATCATGTCTGTCAATAACACATGAAAAGAGCATAAAATAAACATGTCAAAGAAGATGACTTTAATATTGGTGATCTTTTACTCAAAGAGAATCAAAATGTCAGTACTTTGGAAAGGAGTAAACATGGAAATTTTTCCCTTGACTGGATTGGTTCATATATCATCACTTAAAACTATGGGTCGGGAGCCTATCACTTACCTTCCCTTGATGGTAAACCTAAAAAGGAAGCTTTAGATTCCTTGAACTTGGCCTTTATATTGTTAACACATATACTTTTATGTCATTAATCACATCAAATATCTCATTCCATTGCCAACCTATCATCCACTATTGTAATGATACAAAATTATGTGGTCCCTAGACAATATCCTATATTTACAACCTTAAAGGTGAGAACCATGGTGCTGCTCACTTCATTTTCCACATGGACAAGTTCCTTTTTAGTAGGAACCCTGAAATCATTACTCCCAGCTTCCCTTTAACTAGTAACTGAAAACATGTTAGGGGTACACATGTGTAGTTTGTATACACATATTTTCCCCTCCCCAAATGGTCTACTAGGCCTATTATAAACTCAATAAAAGTAAAAAATATATGTATGGATGCACAATACTAAAACTATAGAATGATCTTCTAAAGGAAAAATGTTAATCAAAATTACGTTAAAATATAGACCGGTCCCTCGAAGGATGAATATCTAAGATAAAAAATTATAGACTAATCCCTCAAAGGATGGCTACTCATAATCATTACAAAAAGGCTTCCCGCATTAATCAACTTTCATATCAAAGTCAAAATAATAAAAAACATCCTAGGAAAGCTTCCTACATCGATTATATTTCCCACCAAAAGAAAACTTATTGCATTGATTAGTTTTAACAAAATAGGTAGGGCATAAGCCTGTAAACCATCACAAGAGAATCTACTCCCCCGTACAAACTGCATATCAACCCTTCCCATGTTGAAAAGAGGTATACAAGTTCATTTCCAAATATATCTATGATCCTATATGTGACTAACTATTTTTAGTTTTATGTTAACATTTGTTATAAAACCTCAAGTGCATTGTCATTATCATTAGATTTACCATCAAATCACATATATTAAATAAAAAATTTCACATTTGTTCTTAAGCATTATAAAATACATTTTGAAACATACATTAAGATCACTACATTTGAGCCACATCACATCAAACATTTAAAATCATATCAACATCCACACATCTAACATCATCCAACATCTCAAAATATCATCATAGAAAAATAAATATATCACAAACACATGAATCTAAAACCATAATCATCTATATATATCTCATCAATAAACTTCATACAAAATGCCTCAAAATGGCTCTATACATCTAACTCATATACAAAATTTGATACTATGCGGTAAACTAAAAATCAGACACTCGATCCCCACCCTGGCCTCCCATTATTCCTCCATCAAGTCTCGGATCTCTCCAAGGTTGTGTGACATTGATAGTGCTCATTGAGGTAGCCTGACGAGCTGATCAACTAGCCTAATCGTTAGCAATATGTAATCATCACCCATCCAAGACCTTTTTACACACCTTATCTATTTCAGTCACCTGGACCTCTTTTAAATACACTATGATACCATCAAGAGCTCGTAGGATGTTTCTTTGATGCCCAATGCCTTGTCAAAACTCTATTTTTACCACACAAGATCTAGTTTTACACACATTATGGATGTTTGTCTTTGAACCTTTGGTCTCGCGGCTTCGCACATTCTCGCGAGAGTGTTCCCATTGGACCTCTCCATGTAGTGGTACTATCAAAGCAAACATCCATAGGATGTCCACATTAGCATCACCCCATGAGGCCGCATAATATCCCCTACCAAGTGTTTCCAAGATTATTGCTATTTTTATATACTCCTCTGTCATGGTTATTTCAAACTATAGTCAAGCCTTAGAGCATATTTAAGCAAATATTTCTAATCAATCTAGCTCTCTTCAATCCAATGACCAACAAAGTCAACCATTTGCTTGAGGGGGTAAGAATATCCTATCACAAACTGGGGCATCTCAACACAATTTTTTGTCTCGCATCCTCTGCCTACTGACAACTCAACAAAAAGGGGAAAATGTAGACACCACTTTTTCACCCCTAGGTTACCTGATGCACGTTACTTGATGCACATTAATCACACTATTATTCCTATCCTAAGTACATTATAATTTTGTAGAAACTAAATCACGCACTTTGGGTACATTTCTAGGTCCTAATCACATACTACTATTCATATGATTCCTAAGTGCAAATTTATTAGTAATTGACAACTGTATTTGGCCATTTTTTTTGTGTTTCATGTCTTATTTCTGGCCTCTTACACCCTATAGCCTAGTTGATACTTTATTGCATTATCTTTTATGACTCTGGACATTAACGCCTAGACAGGACGCCAATGCCCAGGCGCCCCTGACCTCTCTTTACTTTACTCATTCCTTTTGGGCATCTTTTATCTTTTGGGTTTCTTATTTTCTTATGGGTCATCCTTCTAGTTGTTAATTAAAAAATTTAACCAATGGATTCATATGAATATAAATTTATGTGACCATAATAAATGACTAAGCTCTAAGCATCTACTATCACCACATAAGGTTGCATCCAAAGGTATTCTAAGATCATTAACGCATCCATCTAGCACTCACTCAAGGGACAAGGGAATAAATTTTATGCATAAATGGATAGAAGGGGAGTTCATTTTTCCATCCAAACATCTATCTACATCGGTGCATCTACTTATCGCTCACTATCAAGTGTATCTTGCAAAAGAGCTACCTAGGGCACAATTCTTGTACACACACATGAGAACTACATGGAGTTTAAAATGTAGTGCAATGTTTGGTCATAAGTGTAGACAACTAAAATTAGCATTGTTAATTTCCCTGACTACATACACTATCTTTTCAATACTATTAAATCAAATCATGTCATTTAATCACATTACTTAACCTATAAACACTTATCCTAAGCCTAAAATCCTTCACAATATTTACTTCATGTAAATATCCTCCAACACCCCGTAAATATCATTTCAAGCTATAAAATCTTATTTTATCTTGTTAAAAACAACCTAACCACCCTAAATCAACCCTAACCATTTCCAAAACTATTAAAACCTATTTTCTACATTTCAACCTCTACACCTCATCCCCAACCTCCCTTTAACCATTTACCTGCATCACAAATATATATTTTTTGTTTAGAATTGGTTTCAACCACTTTCTAATCACTTTCCCCAAAAAAAGTGGATTGCCGGTGATTCAACCGAATCTCTAGTGATTATAAATAACACATTTGTGCTCTCTCTTAAGGATCTTCATAATTTCATCATTCATGCCCACACTTAGCACTTATAATTCTCAGCACCTAGACATACTCAAATATCATCAGACATCAATATCAATCATTTATAATGACATATTTGTAATCGTTTTTATCATTTAACCTCCAGGAGACACGACAAAACAACACAATAATTCAGATCATTCCCACTGAAGATTTGAGGCAACTTTTAGCTCCACTTCCATCCAAAGGTATTCTTGCATCTTTGTTTATCTTTCAAAATTCATAGGAAGCATTAAAAACATCATTTTAGAGCTTTAATCATCATTTTTAGCAATAACTGTCGATTCCCACAATAATTGCTAGTGATTTACCCTAAACGCCAATGATTGGACTAAATCACCAACAATTCTTGTCAAAATCTATCTTTTTATCAATTTATCATCTTTTCATCATTTTTATCAATTTCTCTATGCATTTAACATGTTGTTTCCAAGTATGGATCTCCTTTAGATGGCAGTTACTGGCTGTTCACATGTGATTACAAGCATTTATGATCTCCCCATAGTATAACACCCCTTTTTCTGGGAAATGTACAACATCTTACATGAACTCACACTCTGTGTAATCTAATTTTCTATTGACGAACAAGATATCAAGGATCAGATTGAGTTCCTCCATTATATCCAACAAGAGACTAAAGAATTTTGGAATGAATACTTCGAGTCTGTTCAGATATCATCTACACTTTCCCAGGCTACCTTTGAAGCCCCACAAGACCTTCCTTTCAATCTTGAGTTCTAGAGATCTGAATCCATTTATCATTTATCTATTATTATCTATTGCTATCATTATCTTTATCAATTTTTTCAATTTTTACAAAGTGATCTAACATCCTCCAAGGAACTCCCTTTGGATTCTTGGAATTGACCTTTTCTGAGCAACTCGTTTATCCATTTATCTAATCCTTTCTGTTTAGTATCTTTGATTGCAGATTGCTTTTTAGGAAAGGCAGACTTGTACACTCATTCAGACTTAGTAGCTTCAATCAACCATCAATATCGACATCCACACTTGTAGGTATTAGTAAACCCTGTCGTCTTCTGAGGTTGGTTTTATTTTTGTTATTTCACTTCATTAATTTAAATTTGGAAAGCAAAAAACTCTCTGAACATTCTAGCACACCCGGTGGGACACTAGTCCTTTTTCCTTCCATTTCCATTTTATTAAAAATTCATTTTCAGGCCTTCTACTTATTAATCGCCAACGATATAGTCAAATCGCCAGTGATTCCTGCTAATCGCTGATGATCTCTGTGACTGATTTTGATTACTCAGTCTGTTAGCCTCTAACATCATTTTCTTTTGCTATTTTCTGTTTTATACTAACCCTTTTGTAGGTTTTGGCTCTGGGGGATTTTTCTTTTTGCGTTATTGCATCGCTAAAAAAATAAAAAATTAAAAAATTAAAAAGGAAGCATTTTTACAGGCGAGTCCTCTTCTTTTAGTTTTTTTTCAAACATCACATTTTTCTCTCTATCCTCATCAAAACTAATCATTCTTTTGGGATTAAAAAGAACCTTGCATCCTACTTGATTGCATAGTTTAATTAGGAGGTTAATAGATTGCATCCACTTGATATCCCTCACACACATAACCAAATCACATAAAATATAAACTGCATTAAAACATTCCTACCCAATAGGGAAGCCAACGCAGTGTTCTGGTCTAGTATAAAAAAATTGGTTGTTGGTAAATTGGCTAAGCACCTGACTCCCTTATCACTACGAGACTATGAAGTGAGGGGGTATGCCCCTATACTAGGCCTCATACTGACACTGACATAGATTTGGGTATCACATACCTTCGAGCATATCAAAGAATCCAACCTTAAACATTCCTAAAACTATCCATAGATGGCCATTTCCTAGGACATCATCAGTCGTTTTACACATTTCACTTTTCTTCTAAATTAATCTAGCTAATCAAAATATTCTTATGTGATTTCTATGTTGTTTGTAATCAACTAATTTAGATTTTATTTTCATTTATTAGGTGCTTATTTGTTTTTTTATTATGGTGCTTACAAGACAACAATCCTGCATCCGGACTTCTAAAAACATGGCTAGCCTGTTTCAATAATCCGCACAACATTTTCATCAAACCTTATAACATGCTCAAGCTTGTATAGAAGATGCTCAATGAATAATTGATCAAGGTGAAACATTCCTATCAACATCTTGACCAGAAAATCAAGAACAACCACATTCTCTGAGTAGCCAATCTTCTTCATGTGAGATACCTAACCCTTTTAGTCCCCACTTCTTTGATAGTGGGGATCCTGTCTTTTTAGAAATCTTAGATTCAAATCCTATTGCTCTTAATGCATACCTTTCTGCTAGGGGTGTCCACCTTTAAACATCGATACCTGAACCAAAAACTTATATACATGATCCTTCATGTGGTTTTTCTCATCTCATTGATCCAAACCATGAACCAGTCATCCAAAAAATATATTCCTATCCTACTAGCAGCTGACCAGAAACATCCAACACAGTGTCTTCAGTTCCTATCATTACTTTTGACCTTAACGTGAATTCTTCAAAAGACACGACCACTCAATAATCAATGTATTTGTTGGGAATTTGGGACTATGGAATAGTGCTATGATTCAATAACAAACGCAATCATGCACATAATATCTAAACAATTCCCTAAAATCTATAGTAGTGGAAGTATAAACAAGGAATAGTCCAAATCACACAAAATTCCACACACATAACACAACATGTATCCTGGTTCACCCAATGTGGTCTACATCCACCAAAGATAGAGATCTCATATATATTAATATAATAAGAGTACAACCCAACTCTTTAATACAAGAGTACAATGCATCTCTCCAAGAGTATCTCCTCTCCTCCAGATATCTAAACGGGTCTCCATGAGTGCACTAAAACCATGCCTCCAAACCACCAATAGCATATCTCACATAACCAGGAGCTATTGCATTTCTGAACTGCTACCAAGTTCTCTGTGGATCTGTAATAAGACCTCTCACATGGGTTCTACCATATGTGCAACTATAACTATGCACCAAGAAATAAGTCTCTCCATTGTCACTGCATCAACCTGTGTAAACATGAAGACAACTTCCTCTACAATACTTGATTCCTATGGATCAAAAAATACATCATGATCTCATAGATTTTTAATACAAGATCTCACAACCATGTGGATCTACAAGAATGAGTAATAGAGAGAAGTTGGATAGAAGGAAATAGTAGGTACATCTGAGAGATAGAAGGTTCTTTCTCTTCTTTCTCTTCTTCTTCATCCTCTCAATCTAGGAGAATCAAGGATCTAACTCAATCCTTCTCTTCATCCTCTTTCTAACCATAGCTTTCATGCTTATATAGGCATATAAAAACTTAGGGCACTTATCCATGCAATTACAATCAATAGATCTCCTTAATACTAAATTTAGATCTAATTCTCGTGAGTTAAATAAAACACTCACGCACAGGTCACTGATGCTAGTTAGCCCTAACTGATGACAATTCCCACTTTCCTGACCGATGTTGGTCATAGGTGACCGATGTCGGTCCCTTCATAACCGATGTCGGTTATTATGTTTTCCAACAAGTTGATAAAGCATGCTAACTGTGAAGCAATTTAGCTCCACAATCCTAACAATATCCCACTTGGAGATAAATTTTTGTACTTGTACCTATACATCACCATCCTCTACATACCATGAAGACCATATATTCTTTATATCAATAATTCTATCAAATAAAATCAGGAAGATTAAACCATCTTCTAAAACCATGAAGATAAAAAACCCATGATTTACCATACACCTGTACGAAGCTACTCCTGATTTGTGATACACGAGTTATCCATACATCAAGCTCCCACTGAATCATAACTACAAGCCTCTTATGCAACTAAGCCACCATGACTAACACACCTACAAGAGCTCTGAATCAAATTGAAATATTGAGCTTTAATTGCAACCATAGCCATACCTATAAAATCAACCATGTTATGTAACCATCTATCCATGTCTTCATGCTACTACCAAGGCAACTGACCAAAGACAAGTCAAACTAGAATAAATGTAAGCAATAAACAAGATCCTGGTAAGACAACCCAAATGATTTCTACATGTAACTAATGGGTGATCAATCCACAAACACCTGCATAACTCAAAGAATCCAAACACTGTAATCTACAAATCCAACCCTGCATAAACAACTATCATGTCCAAGAAAATCATCTATAGATAACATCTCCCATGGAGTAACATAGTAATCAAGAGGAAATATAAACATCCGCTACTCATGCTCGAGGCATCCATGTGAAAATCAAACATCTGCATCATCATATACTCACAAAACATAATCTATCCACATGTACAAAACTCACCATGTACATCCATCCATATCACCAGGATCTCCAGAAGCTCAATGTTTGCCACTGACTAACTCTAAAGCCAATATATGAATCCTGTGCTCATCAATGTCAAAAACAACAAACCTGCTAACCATGCTACTAATAATTAGTGCAAATACTAGCCAAAAAATGTCATCAACATACTGCACAACCATCTAAGATGAAAGTAAACAAGGGCAACATCAATAAGATGTAAATATACACTGTTGTCACATTATAACCTCTAACAAATAGATTTTCCTTCTTTACCCTTCAATGTCAATAACATTTCTCTCTCTTCTTAACCTAGTTGAACAACCATCAACTACAATCCCATAGGGATATCTAGGCTCTATAAATAAAACTAGAAGTGATGGCATCATACAATAAACTCAAAATACCTGCAAAACCATGACTATCCTCTAAAACAACTTGTGGCTCATGCCACACAAAAATGTAGCATACTCCTCTTACTCCGCATGTGCATATATGTCCAACATGTAATGCCAATAACCATGGCTTACTCCCACTTAACCTGAACTCCCCCTGCACTGCTTCTAATCACTAAGCTGAAAAGCTATGTATGTCAGTGAGAAATAAAATAGATGAAAGAAAATATAAAATGATTCCCTTCTTATCAAATAAATTCTTCTACATCACAGAAGTTTGGACTTCTTGTGAAGTAGGTGAATCAAATTCTTTACATCCTATGTACTCAACATATTTCATTATTGCAACTATGTCTAAACATGATTTTTCATTGAGGATCCCATGCTTAGAATAAATATCCTTATCCTCAATATTCCAACATATCCCAGAAATAAAATTCAAGCTCACCAAATATCCATGGTGCAAAGTTTACTTGTGCACACAATCTAAACATAATATCATTTGCTCCAAATGAAAGAAAGAAAACATGAATCATATAGAGATACCTGACTCAAAGTGTCATTGGACTAACCGAGCCAACTCCATCCTCTTTCTGATCTAAACATTGAAGTGATCTACACCGTCTCTGCCATGTACACTCTGTGCAAGAAACCTGATCCTCTAAACTAGGACACTAAACCATCTACCCTCTCATATTACAAAAACCCTATACAAATAAGTTTCCATAGAGACCAACCACGGTCATCCCCTAACCAACCACAGTTAGTTGATTGATACCGGTTCCTCTGTGACCAACCTCGGTTCTCAGACTGATGTTGATGCTGTTGGAATGAACCCAACAACACACAATTTGGCATAGAACACCATACCTGGTGCCTACTTTGACCGAAGCCGATAGTTGATCTGAACCAGTCATTTCAAGAAGCATCCAAATCTTGTACAAAAACTTAACAACAATAATACATGTAATAAATTACACCAAGATACTCAACCACACCGCATCTTCAACTGAAGAACATGCTTCTCTGATAGAAATCCCATCTTCATTCTATGCTACTATATTCTACTTCTCTAACAAAGCCCATGCAATCTAACTGCACTAAAGGTGCGTATCTCATACTCAAATCTATAATCCTAAACATACATGTGCAACCAAAATAATACAAGCACTGCAATAGCAAGGTAACAAAACCATACCTCTATAAACCAGATCTACAATATGAAAATCATACCTATGCCTCCAAGAACCAGGGACACCTCAACAAATAAGATAAATTCACTACATCTTATAAAAATCTTCAGATATGTGATTTTCTGTTTAAAACCAAGCTGCCCAGTAACCGACCACAGTCACCCTGTAACCGACCATGGTCACTCGGCTGACGCCAGTTACCACCTAGCTGACGTCGGTTACTATATTCTCCAACAACCTCACATTTCTAGCTTCCACTTGAGATTTAAATCTCTTAATGTGATTTTCACATTAGGCAAAAGAAACGCTACTCTCATACACCTATCAGTAAACCACTAACAATATACTGAAGAAAAACCTTGCTCTAAAATAACCAAGCTCTGATACCAGTTGTTGGTATCAGATAAGATAAAAAACTAGGATCTGATACCGGTTGTTGGGAATTTGAGACTGTAGAATAGTGCTATGATTCAATAAAAAACCCAATCATGCACACAAGATCTAAAAAATTCCCCAAAATCTACAACAGTGGAAGTATAAACATGAATAATCCAAATCACACAAAAGTACACACAAATAACACAACATGAACTGTGGTTCACATAATGTGGGCTACGTACACTAAAGATAGAGATCTCATATATATAATATACCAAGAGTACAAACTAACTCTTCAATACAATAATACAATGCATCTCTCCAAGAGTATCTCTTCTCCTCCATATCTCTAAATGGATCTCTATGAGTACACTACAACCATGCCTCCAAACCACCACCAACAAATATCACATAAACCAGGAGCTACTGCATCTCTAAACCGCTACCAAGTTCTCTGTGGATCTACAACAAGACATCTCACATGGGTCTACCATATGTGCAACTATAACTATGCCCCAAGAAAGAAGTCTCTCCATCATCACTACATCAACCTGTGCAAATATGAAGACAATTTCCTCTATAATACTAGATTCCTATGGATCAACAATACATCATTATCTCATGGATATGTAAAATAAGATCTAACAACATGTGGATCTACAAGAATGAGAAATAACAATATCTCACAACAACCTGTGGATCTAACAAGAAGAAACACTAATTAATTTTCATACTATACAAGCCATTACATGAGACAAGATAATACAAAGGAAATATAGAAGAAGACATAACCACCTTCTCACCATTTAGATGTACCTATTATTTCCTTATGTCTAGCTTCTCTCCATTGAAGATCTATCTTCATCTAACATGTTATTTCTTTCTATTCTTCTTCATCCTATCAATCTAGGATAATCAAGGATCTAATTCAATCCTTCTCCTCATCCTCTTTCTAATCCCAGTTTTCATGCCTATATAGGCATATACAAACTTAGGGCACTTAGCCATGTAATTTACAATCAATAGATATACTTTAATACTAAATTTAGATATGATTCCCATGAGTTAAATAAAACACTCACACATAAGTAACCGATGCTGGTTAGCCCTAACTGATGATGGTTCCTACTTTCTTGACCGATGCCGATCATAGGTGATCAATGTCGGTCCCTTCATACCAATGTCAGTTACTATGTTTTCCAATAAGTTGATAAAGCATGCTAAATGTGAAGCAATTCAACTCTACAATCCTAACAAGCTTCACCCAACCCCTCAATTGGCTCCACACCACCTCAAAATAACATAAAATTTTCTCCATCTGCACAAACCCCTATAGCTTCCTCTACCATCCAAACACCTCCCGTGATTTTTGCTGCTATTTATATTAGTTTTTCTCTACCACTACCCTCTAAAAAAACCATGCCACCTCTCCAAAACATTACTATGTATATCCCTGAATCTACACCGTTAATCAACACTAGCGCTGTTGCCAACACTAATCTAATTTTGCAACAGTCCTCAACCCCGTTTATTTCACAACACATACCTCAACCATCCCAACGAATTTCTTTCTTTGAGTCTAAACCACAACCATCATAACCCCTTATCCATGCCTCTATTTCTCTTCAGAAATTATCCCGCAATAATCACAACCCCTTGTTTTCACTTCCATCCCCTTCCAACAAAAACCTCAATATTCACAATCTCCTATCCACACATCTATTCCTTTTCAACACATACCATAAAAATCACATCCTCTTCTAAATACATCTATCCCTCCCTATTATTAGTACATCCAATCATCATAACTATTAGTCTCACATGCCATTTACCACATCCCTACAAATAAACCCCAGTAAAACATTCCTTTCCAAAAAAATATCCCACAACAATATGAACCATATCAACAACCCAGTCAATTTTCATTTAATCAACTTGGTTCATCCTCATCCAAAACATAACAATAACCACAAACAGACCCCCCTTAGGATTTAATGAACCATATATCTAGTCTTGAAGCTGCTTCTATGGGTTCTAAAAACACACCATCATATGAACAAATATACAATGAGCCTATTCATCCATCAATTTCATAAAAATATTATCCTCCTCACTAGAAGCTTCCAAAATTTATCAAATTCTACAACAAGGAGGATCCTTAACAAAACGTCTAAGCTTTTCATCATGCTTGTTACCTTATATCTCTTGATCAGGACCTTATGTTAAGAACATTTCCCATGTCCTTGGCCGGTCCTGCTTTAGAATGGTATAAAAAAATACCTCAATATTCCCTCTTCTCATTCACATAGCTCGCTCAACTCTTCCTTGAACACTTCTCAATTAACATTACCCACAAAATCACCATTATATATCTATATGAATTTAAACAGTTTGAGGATGAGTCCATTACAAACTTTGTCATCCACTGGAGGGGTATTATTAATCAATTTTCATTCTCTCTCCCACAAACAAAATTGATCGAATTATTTTCCGATTCTTCCGCCAAACACATCTCTTCCACACTCCAAAGCCAGTCTTTTCAGACATTTGATGAAGCTTTTACAATGGCCCGTAAAATCAAACTTTGAGCTCTTAAAGAAGGTAAAGTCAAACTCAGGCCAAAGAAACCAAAATATGAATTTCCATCTAAACCATCCTCTAGTCAAGATAAGCCCAAATCATCAGCTAATGCAGTAGTCGTAAAATCCACTCCTAAGGAATGTTCGACCACCAAACGATCTTGACATCAACGAAACTATACCCCCATTGGAGAGACTTATAGTGTGGTTTTTGATAAACTCCTCGCCACTAACATGATCTCTCTTCCACCCATCCACCCTATCGATACATCTGTTTCAAAACCCTCTTAGTACATGGATAATGACTATTGCAAATACCATATAGTTAAAGGTCATGAAATTGAAAGGTTTCCTTCATTCCATAATGTTCTCCCAAACCTGATTTTCAAAGGTGAGCTACATTTAGACAATCCTAATACACTGTAGAATCAAAATCTTGATGTCTTCAAACAAATATTTCTAAATCATTCTCCATCGACTAGTCAACCACAAGATAACAACGTCCAACCCCATCATACCATAAACACCATCAATAAACCACTGTCTATCACTGAACCCATACCTACACCATATTCTAGTAATACCCCTAAATCAACATCTGACAAAAATTAGAAATATCTGTAGAATATGTCATCAAAAGTGAATCTTCTTCATCCACATCTACCACCTCTTCACCTAGCTCATCTGTGAAATATTTTCAAATATTTCAGAAACAACCCGTTATCCAAATTGTGAAGAGTTCATACGATGAATTTGTGGCCCAATATCACCTGTAACCTTCAAAATATTATTCCACCCCATCTAAAAGGGTTACAATTATAAATCATTCAACTCCCCTGAAACAAAAATCAAAATATCAACCCTCTCTATCCTAGGGCCACATCCTTCGTCTAAACCACCTATCACCATCATGAAATCAAAAACCATTCATCAACGAACAACTAAATAACCCACACCAAAAGTGACGTCCCCCGTAATCGCTAAACCAAAAGAAATGTTGTTGCCTTGAACATTCACATCAAAAGGACACTATACAATAATTCTAGAAAAACTCCTTCAATAATCACTCATAGTGTTGCCTCCTCTTAAACCATCCAAATATCAAGGATGGAAACCTTCTTGGTATAACTTTGAAGCCTTCTATGATTACCATCAGACACCAAGACACTTTGTAGAAGATTGTAAAGCCTTTCATATAACCATTAAAAAACTTGAAAGTAAAGGTCTTATTCCCTTAGAGTTACACAAATCAAAGAAACCTCACCCAACACCTACAACTTCGTCATCCCCCACTATTGAAGAATATCAAAGTAAACTTCTTCCCCAACAAATTGGCGCCATTCACATTACTACTCATGAACGTACCCACGATCCTAATCCTTCGGAACAAAGTAAACCTAAAACCTTCATCGCCATCCCACCACCTCTAGAACTCACCTCTTCCTCGTCCAAAGATAAATATAAGGTTTCCATTTATCTTGTTCTTGAGACCTCAAATTAGAAAATCCAAAAGCAAAATTTCCATCCTTTTTACTCTATTATCTTCCACCGTAGTACAAAAAGTAGTAATTAAACAACTACACCAAGCTCTTATCAAAATGTCACTTTATGAGTTGGTTCAAACATCACCTTCACACAAATAAGTCATGATCGAATCCATTTAGTCTATATCAATGCCTATAAATGACCCACATTATTTTATAGATTTTGTAGGTGCTCTCAAAACATCCTCATCCATTTCCTTTGAATCTTTTGAAATACCATCACTTTGGCCTGAGGATTATGAATTGCCTCTTTTCATCACTGCCCAAATCAATGATGTCCTCGTCAAGAGAGTCATGATTGATGATGGCACTGTGATCAACATCATATCATCCATTGCATTCAACCAACTTCAATTATCAAATACCGTTATCACCTAAACATCAGTTCTGCTTCGAGCTTTCAATGATATAATCGCTCCCAAGTTGGGAACAATTATCCTACCTCTTAAGCTTGATGTTCAAACTCTTCATGAAATCTTATACATTGTAGAAGGATAATTCCAATACAACATGCTATTAGGGTGATTGTGGATATGTATTTTTGTTATGTCCCATCGATACTCCACATGTGTCTTAAATATGAACACAAAGGTAAGATATTCATAGTCCCTGTGGATCCAAATCCCTTTGCCAACTGCAATATGACATATCGTCCAAATGATGTACTTATTCAAAAATAAAATTCAAAATCCTCCAATGAAGCATCTACGAGCACATCCATCCCATCATCCAAACTACTAGATGATTCCTCCCTTAGTGACATTATGGAACATCTTTCACTGGGGGATTATCATCTCCTCATGCTTAATTCGCTTCCTACACCCAAAAGGTATGGAAGACCAGATAAACAACCCTTGTATGAGCCTGATGTCAAAGATGTTATCTCCTATGATCCTGAATATCTAAAAATGAATCTCGTCTATGGAGGGATCAATTTTCCTTCCTCAAAATACGTTCATCAACAACATACTACGCTATTCAAGTTTGAATTTAACTGTTTATATAATCTGACCTTTGTTCAAACGTATCTCCATCGATGCGTATGGAAAGGTTTTAGATTTGGATGCTATGAAAAAGGAATACATGATTTAACTATCCAAAACTCCCTCAAACCACACGAGAAATATGGGTTAGGATATGAAATACCTGTTACCGAAGCATCTTCATGTATCGCATCCTTACACATCACATAACCAGAACCATCATCCTCAACAGAAAATGATGATCCCATGGACACCGATGACACAATATCCATTCCTCCTAACTTTTTTTAGTAAATAATATATCATTAGGTCCCTAGGATTATCAATCTAATCACTTCACCAAAACACTTCCTCTCATCTGGCTAGAAATGATTGAAGAAAACTCACCCATCATCGACATCCTTCAATGTCATGATGACCAAGATATTCTCTCCCATATGGGAGTAAAGGACCATTTCCTTCAGAAATACCTACCACCCGACACATCAACCCTTCTCAACAAATCCACTATCGATGTTAACATAAGCACCCTGTTTAGATATGTTTTTACTTTTCTACTTTAAATTAATGAAGTGAAACAATAAAAGTAAAACCTCAAAATACGGCAGGGTTTACCGATACCCATAGAGATGGATGCTGAAGTTGATGTTTGATTGAAACTGCCGAGCCTGAATGAGTGCATGAGTCCTCCTATCCTACCAAGTAACCTGCACTCAAAGACAATAAACAGAAACAATTAGACAAATGGATGGATGAGATGCTCGGAAAAGGATGATTATAGGAATCCAAAGGGACTTCCTTGGAGGATTTCAACTCGCTTTGTAAAAATTAAGTGAATTGAAAATGATATAGATAAAGACAAAGATATAGGATTAGTATGGATATGTGGATATAGATGAGAAGCTGTAGAACTCCAAATTGAAAGGCAAGGCCTATGCGGCTTCAAAGGTAGCCTAAGTGAGGGTGGATGCAATTTTATGCGTTTAAAGTAGTCGCACCAAAAATCCTTAATCTCTTGTTGGATTTCATGCAGGAATTCAAACTGATCCTCAATGTCATCTTCATCAACAAAGAATTGGGTTACACAAAGTGTAAGTTCATGTAAGATATTGTATTATTCCCAAAAAAAGGGTGCTAGATTATAGGAAGATCATAAATGCTAGTAATTGGATGTGAACGACCAGGAATTGCCATCTAATAGAGATCCATACTTGGAAACAACATGTTAAATGCAAAGAGTTTGATAAAAGATGATATAAATTTGATAAATTGACAGAAAGATAAAATTGATAGGAATTGCTAGCGATTTAGGCCAATCGCTGGTAATTAGGGTGAACCACTGGAGATTGCTGTGATTTTGATAGTTTTGATAAAAACGAGAGTTTAAAGGTCTAAACTAATGTTTTTTGCTGATTTCAAAGCTTATGATGACTTGAAAATGAAAAATAAGGATGTAGAAATACCTTTGAACATATGGGGAGCCAAAATATGCCTCAAATCTCCAGTGGGAAGGATATGAGTTGATAAGTTGTCTTGTCACGTTCTTGGAAAGTTGAGTGATGGGAATGATCATAAAAACACTTGAAAATAATTGATGTTGATGCTTGATAGTGCTTGGGAATGTCTTGGACTTTTTGATGTTGAGGGAGGAAGTGTTGGTTCGAAAGGGAGCTCTCAAATAAAAAACTGAAGCTTGGAAATTGAATATCCCTGAGGGAGAGCACAAAGGTGTTATTTATAATCCCTAACGATTCAGTTGAATCACCAGCCATCCATTTTCTATGGGGAAACAACTAAAAAAGTGGTTAAAACCATTTCTAATCAATGTTTTTGGTTTGGGATGTGGGTAAATGACTAAGGGGATGTTAGGGGACAAGGTGAAGAGGTTAAGGAGGTTAAGAAGGTTATGAGATTGTGTAGTCAAAAAATCATGCACTTACTATTCCATTTACACCACCAAGTATGTTGTTTTATATATGGATCTCGTGTAAGAAAAGTATTCACTAATGGCTCATCCCCTAGTCTTGTTGTCAGTTAGTTGGTTGTTGTCATCATTTGTCTTACATAGTTGTCCATTATTTACACAGTTCTGATCATCTCTCAGGGAGTCTCATGTGTCGTTATTTGGTCATTTGTCATATCTAGTCTTTAACTAGGGTGCTTAGGGTAGGATTAGGGCACCCACAAGTACCCCGATCATTAATTTTAGACACCCTGGTCTCGACAACACTTGCGTATAATTTAGAGTCTCGAGGTTGGTTTTTGTAATTTTTCCTCCCATTCCCCTAGGTACTAGTCGGCATGTCAGGTCATTAGTGTCAAAATTTGAGCAAGAGATCCCTATATAAACATAATATACTTACTATCTTATGGGTGGACTATCTACTATCAAGGGCTAGCTATCTACTAAGGCAAGGGATTGCATTTGGGTATCATTACATCACACACACACTGCATATGAAGGGTTGTATTCATTCTATTCCATCCACCATTTGCATTTTCATATCTAGCTATAGCCCCTTATCTTTGTGTCATTGGCGCTAGGGCACACTAGGAACACAATTACACACACAAGCACAAAGAAGTACATTGGGTCTGGAATGTAGTGCAATAATTAGTTGTAAGTCCATCATTGTGGTAGCCTAAGGTCAGCCCAATCCCTTCATATGCATCTTTATTTTTTTAGGGGTTTGATGCTTTGTATGGGGTTTTGCAGGTAGATCTTCATTACAGGTTTACGGTGACATAAGTGAATTACTGCGACAATCACTCGACAAAGATCGAAACATTACAAAGATCTAGTGATACTTTAAGATTTAGGACCTGAGATGTTTTGAATCCCAGAGCATCCATAGTCCAGACTATGGCACCCACAGGTGCCTTGATCCCCTTCCAAGTGCCCCAATCTAGTCGAATATTTATCTGCTACAATTTCTTGGGTTGTACCATCACACTCTGCTTTGTTTGCACATCATCTTGTTCAGTCCAGAATCACAGAGAGGTAATTCATTTTTAGGTTAGTGCCTTATCCCTCATATTTCAATTATTTCATTTCATTTAAATATCAAATAAAATTACTTAGCATTCATATTTCAGTTTATACCATTTATTTCATCACTGTAATTATTTAGATTAACTCTAAAATCCATATTTTAGTTAATCAAATTGTTAATTTTGTTTTGTCTTATTTAATTCTAGTTTCCAAGTGGTTTTAGGTTGTTATAAGAGGAGTAAAATGAGATTTGTAAATGTGAAATGATTTTACAGGATGTGAGAGAATATTTACGTGGAGTAAATATTGTGGAGATTCTTAGACTTAGGATAAAGGATGTAGGTATTGAATAAAGTGTTTAGATGACATGCTTTGAAATATGATTGCGAAGACGGTGTATGTGGTGAAGGAATTTAGCGGTGCTAATTTTAAGTGTCTACATTTGCCCCTTTTTGTCGAGTAGTTTGGCATAGGTAAGATGCTAGACAAAAATGATTCTTGATATATTGATTTGTATGGGTGATACACCCTTAAAATGGGGTAACTACAGTGCAGTTTAAGGAACACCAGTTTTATAAGGCTAATTTGGATAAGTTTGATATGCCTATTGATAGCATCCTCAACAACATTCTCATTTCTGAGTCTCTATCTGATACTAATGAGGAAATTGATAACCATGGTTCTCCTTATTTTCATACTGCCAAGTGTGAATCTCCTATTCCATCATTTCCTTCTCTTGAGATTGCATATAGCACTATGCATGAGTCACCTCCATCTATCACTTCTTCTTCTCCTACTGTTTCATCTACTCTTATTACATCATCTACACCCATTTGTTCGTCTTCTCATATAGTTGTATCTCCATTAGTCACCTCACCTATTAGGGATGTTTCCAATGCTAATATTACTATTGCTATGGATATTCCAGCTACATCATCTACTATAGCTTCTTCGACATATACTACTAGTGTGCCTTTAGCATTGGAATTTCCTTTTTCATCTCTAGATATTCCTATGATCACTCACAATGGAAAATTACAACCTTGTAATACATTGTTTCCATCTTCCTCTATTCCTTCATAGGATATCATCTCTCTTATGCATGTTGTAGGTCAATTACAATCTCAGGTTTAGTCTCTTTCTCTAGAATGTAGGGCTTACTATGCTTTTATTGATAACAACTCATTACATGGTAACCCTATTCCCAAGAATATTCATAATTCGACATTCCCTAAAGACTTTGTCATGCCTAAATTGAATTTCTTTGATGGTACTGATGATCCTCATGCTCATCTTCTACATTACTGCATGGCCATGACCTCCTATTCTAATGATAGGCTATTACTTAAGGCCTTTCAATATAATATCATTGATGAGGCATTACAATGGTAAAATCATCTTCCCTTTGGATCCATTAGTCCTTACTATGACATGGATGATGATTTCTTGCATCATTTCATCCTTAATAATGGCCCGAGGGTTACTTACGACAATCTACCTACTTTACATGAGGGATCATCAAAATCTATTAAGGATTATATCTGATTATTTAATGTTTATATGCATCAGTTAGTATTTCACCGTATATAACTTGAGAAGCAATCTATTTTATGTCATGGTTTGATTCTTGTGCTCAAACAAATATTACAATATGATACATGCGAGTCATTTATTCTTCTATGCTACAAATTCCATGATCTAGAGTGAGATCTTCTTTCAGAAAATATCACTAATCCTCCACATACATCTAATTCTATTATATCATCTAATCCTCCTCCGTCAAAATTGGTTGAGCATCCTACATAATCTCCACCTTTTCCTCACAAACAAGGCAATCAAGTTCAACCTAATCCACCACCACAAAGTACTTCTTCTCCTCCTCCACGACATGCCACTTCTCCTTCCATTCCACCTAGGTTGCGCGATCCATTGCATTTATCCCATCATGCTAGATCTCATGATGCGCTATTTTCCTTACTTGAAAAGTGCCTAATTTTCTTACCATCCAACTATCATCATCCACAACACAGGCTACAACATCAGCGTGACCAACCTTATTGTAATTATCATCGCATAAATGGTCATAGGGACAATGACTATCTTTACCTTCATGATAGATTATAACAATTAGAAGATAAGGGCATTATCTCCTTTGGCTCTCGCTTACGTGAGAGATCCATCTCTCCTCTACCTCATCAGAGAGTTTCTACTACAATTGAGTCATCTCCACCTTCTGGTGCTTAGTCCATGGTACGTCTACCACCACAATTTGTTACTCATGCATACTCCTCACTACATTTATACAATGCTGCATTATCACATCCATCATATTCACTTCATCCATCTCATCCATCACATTCACGCTATCCATTGCATCACGCTGATCCTTCACATTGGCTTCCATAGCCCACCGCCTTTGTGCATACCTCTACAACTCCATATGACATTTAATTTGGCACATATTCAAATGCTTCTTCCATCCCACATGATTCCACCACTTCACGCCACCTCGGTCTCTGGTAGGTGATTTTTTTCACCTTAATCCCCGATGACACACTTGTATTCTTACGGTTCTTACATGAATGTTTTGCTATAAGATCCTTTTATCACGCGCTTCTGTCGACACTAAAATTTTCCTCCGTAATTTCTATTTCATTAATGTATGTATTAGGAATAGGATGTTGTTAAGTATAATTAGTAGTAGCATTCGATAGAAGATAACGGCACTGCCAGTATGACGCTGCCAATAATGTATGGTACGGTAATAGTCAAAAGTACAATAAGAATGTTGTGGTAAAAAGTAAATATTTGTCCTAAGTGGTCTGGTAATGTTAAAATGTCAAAAGTTGGGGTAAGTAGAGAAGTAGGGTCTACATGATTAGGAATTAGAAATATTATATTGGTAATAAGGACAAAGAGTGAGGTCATAAATATTTTGTGTTTTATTTGTAAAAAGTCTAAAAATGTGGAACCCATGTGAAATGATAAGGTTTATCTTATCTTAAAAAGATAAGCTTACATGTACAGATAAGAGTTAAGGTATGGAATATGATTCGTCAGAGTGGATTTCTTATCCTATCTTAGAGATAAGATGGATAATCTTGGAAGTTCTATAAATAAAGAGGCCACCCCCCTCATTTAGCATAGAAGGAAGTAGTGAGAAATATTGTATGAGTAAGTGTGTAAAGGAAGCCATCATTTTGAAGGTGTGTAAAAAAAGCCATTAAGAGACGTAATTGTGAAGTTTCTCCCATAGTATTGGTGGAAGGCAAGTGAAGTCAGTAACACTTGAAGTACCTCATGGGTGAGATTGTAACAATTTCATGTTAATATTATAATTTACATTGATATTTCAGATTTATCATCATTCCTTCTTATCATAGTCTATGGTATTCTTGTGTTATGTTTGTTGTTGTGTTTCTAGATTACATCCACCAAACTAAAAGCTGTGCATTAGTAAATAATCATAGCACGAGGAGTTCCCGGTGAAGAATTATCATAGTGCCAGATTGGTGATGACATTTTGGTTCCGTTACCGAGACCATTCCTTGTTGGTGGATTTTCTAGAGAGATATTCCCACTTAGTCAGAAAACATTTGGAGGGTAACCTTGTTTTTACTGTGCATAATAATTACCATGGTAAAGTGAATTTTTTCTGTGAATAGTATTTACTGCAGTAAAGTCACTTTTTACTGTGCATAGCATTTACCATAGTAAAGTCAATTTTTACCGCAGTAAGTCAAGTTTTACCATAGTTTACCATGGTCATTTCTATTTTCTATTATAGTGATTCCAATTATTTGTGCACATAAGTCTTGTTGATTGTACTTGTGGGTTGGTATTTCACTGTGAAGACTCTTGTTTTTTCAGCCCAATCTAATGAAGATGCTTCCTCTTTCATTCAAGAGTTTAAATGATCTTGTATTTGTAATGGCCTTATAAGAAGGGAACAATGGACTAAATTTTTTCCTACCTTTTTGGATGGTTCAGCCCTTAGGTGGTTTGAAACACTAGGTGATAATGTGAAAAACTCATGGGATTTATTAACTGAAAGTTTTCTTGAAGAATTTGGTGAACAACAGAAATATGTAGATCTCATGATCGATATCACAAAGCTATCCCAAGGAGAGAAGGAGAAGATAATGGATTATCATGCTCGTGTTCTAGAGCTAAGGAGGAAGCTCGATGCCCAGATCCAGAAGGAAGGATTACAGATGGGTTGATGAATGGCGTGCATAATCTCCTATGTAAGCACTTCATTCTTGGGATGAAGCCAGAGATCAAAAAACGAGTGAAGTATGACCGCCCAGCTACCATTGAACAAGCAAAGGAGATTGCAAGAAGGCAAGAAGAAAGCATGGAAGAGGAGCCCAAAGAAATTGTTGCTAAAGTAGAGCCTACACCAACACCTTTGGTCTAGAATCCACAACCACTCTCGGTGAGCACAAATCTTTCTCCTAGTACATCTACTGAGTATGAATATCTGCTCGGGAAGATGGGCTAGTTAACTATTAATCTTCTTCAAGGAAAAGAATTTAGTTCTCAGGGAGGAGATAAAGGTCCAAAAAGAAATATTTCTGAAGTTATATGTTATAGTTGTTATAAAAAGGGTCATTATAAGTATAATTGTCTAGATAGAGCTTTTACATCTGGTACAAGAGATAATGATAAAGGAAAAACACCTGTGAATTCTTTTGATGTAGTAGATAAGAGCATAAATAATGAAGTAGATGTGTTTGTAACAAAAAGAAATAAAGAAAAAGATAACCAAGATGGAAATGATCCTAAGAAGATGAAAGGAGAAACTAGTAAGAAACATAGGAGAAGAAAGTTGGGTGTGCAAGATTTTTTGATTTCGCAGGGACAAGGACCATACTCCATCTTAGAAGATCTATCTAAAAGGCCTACAAATATTACATATGGTCAACTCTTGGCTATGTCTTCTGAGAAGAGGCGGGAGCTGAAAAGTGGACTCAATGCTCGACGAAGGAAGGAGGTTGAGGTCCCTGTTTTGGAGGCAGAGGTAGATCCCTATGCTTCATAAGCTGAGGTATTATGTAATGGTATTTCATTTCATGATGTCTTAGTTAATGGAGGTGCTGCAATTAATGTAATGACCAAGTATGTAATGAATATGTTGGGTTTAAAAATTGATCGCCCCTCAACACTTATGTTAAGGTCATTAAATAAGGGAAAAACTAAACCAGAAGGTGTTGTTTCAAATGTGGCAATATCTGTTATGGGTGTTGTATGTGTGGTAGACTTTCAGGTGATGAAAAATGGTACTGTTGCATACCCAATGTTTTTGGGAAGGCCATGTCTAAGGAGAGTTCATGCAAGAAACTATTGGAATGAAGGCTTCATGACACTTGGATGTGGTAGAGAGAGGGTGAAGATAAATGTGATCCCTCAGCATCATAAGACAGAACCTATGGATTCAAGTGATGAAACTGATGATTGGACATCCTCTGATTACTCTAGTACCAGTGAAGTGGACACATAAGATGAATAAAGTGAGGTTGATGTTTCGGTCATGGATATCCTTCCAGTCACACCAACTCATGAACCCATAAAATTATATGAAGAAGAAATTGATGATCGTCTCTAAAAAATAAAGATTGGTGATGCTGTGATGGAGAGTGAGAAGGAATCCTATCTCCAACTCTTTCGAAGGTACATACATGTATTCACTTTTGATTACAAGGAACTCCATCAAGTAAGTTGGGTAGAACATGCTATTGAGCTAGTAGATGGTGCTAAGCCCATAAAGTAAATGCCATATAAAATGAATCCTAATTTTTCCAAAACTGTAAAAGAAGAAATAGATAAGTTTCTTGATGCAGGATTCATATTTGCCGTGGAGAATTCAGAATGGGTTTCTCCCATTGTGATCTCAATAAAAAAGAATGGGAAGCTTCGCATTTGTGTTGATTATAGGAAGCTCAATAAAGCAACAAAGAAGGATCATTACCCTCTCCCATTCTCAAATCAGATCTTGGATGAAGTGGCAAGGTTCTTATATGAACGCATTGTCATCAAATTTGGTTGTCTATTAGAAATTGTAACAGATCAAGGAAGCCACTTCATTAATGAGGTGGTAGAAGCCCTAGTCAATAAGTTTTCTATTAAGCATAGGAAGGCAACAACATACAAGCCAAGCACAAATGGATAGGTGGAACGAACAAATTTTGTGTTGTGTCAAATTCTAGCAAAAGATGTAGCCTTGCAGGTACATAAGTGGGATAAAAGGATTCATGCAGCATTATGGACATATATGGAAACATCAAAGTCAGCAACAGGATACTCCCCATTTCAGTTGGCTTATGGCATTGATCCAGTTCTTTCTATTGAGTTTGATATTCCCACTGTGAGAGTTATGGAAAATGAAAGGATGGATGAAAGTGATTCAGTAAAAGAAAGGTTGCATTTGCTATAGGAAATGAGGGAAATAGTGAAGGATACAAGCTATAAGAAGAAAATGAAGCAGAAGGAATACTTTGATCAAAAGATCCGTTGGTCTCCATTTCATGTGAATGACTTGGTTCTAGTATATGATTCCAAATACAAAAAAGAAGACAGCGAAAATTTCTTCCAAAATAGATGGGGCCCTACAAAATAGTAGCTATGCATGAAAATGGTACGTACTGACTACAGGAATTGGATGGCACTCCCATTACGAAATGGATCAACCATGACAAGTTGAAGATTTTCTAAGCACCAGAATAGTCTACTCCGAGGACGGAGTAGAAGCTAGGAAGGGGGAAGATGTCGACACTAAAATTTTCCTCCGTAATTTCTATTTCATTAATGTATGTATTAGGAATAGGATGTTGTTAAGTATAATTAGTAGTAGTGTTTGATAGAAGATAATGACGCTGCCAGTATGACGCCGCCAATAATTTATAGTACGGTAATAGTCAAAAGTAGAATAGGAATGTTGTGGTAAAAAGTAAATATTTGTCGTAAGTGGTCTGGTAATGTTAAAATGTCAAAGTTGGGGTAAGTAGAGAAGTAGGGTCTACATGATTAGGAATTAGAAATATTATATTGGTAATAAGGACAAAGAGTGAGGTCATAAATATTTTGTGTATTTTATTTGTAAAAAGTCTAAAAATGTGGAACCCATGTGAAATGATAAGGTTTATCTTATCTTAAAAGATAAGCTTACATGTACAGATAAGAGTTAATGTATGGAATATGATTCGTCAGAGTGGATTTCTTATCCTATCTTAGAGATAATATGGATAAGCATGGAAGTTCTATAAATAAAGAGGCCACCCCCCCTCATTTAACATAGAAGGAAGTAGTGAGAAATATTGTATGAGTAAGTGTGTAAAGGAAGCCATCATTTTGAAGGTGTGTAAAAGAAGCCATTAAGAGGTGTAATTGTGAAGTTTCTCCCATATTATTGGTGGAAGGCAAGTGAAGTCAATAACACTTGAAGTACCTCATGGGTGAGATTGTAACAATTTCATGTTAATATTATAATTTACATTGATATTTCAGATTTATCATCATTCCTTCTTATCATAGTCTATGGTATTCTTGTGTTATGTTTGTTGTTGTCTTTCCAGATTACATCCACCAAACTAAAAACTGTGCATTAGTAGATAATCATAGCACGAGGAGTTCCCGGTGAATAATTATCATAGTGCTGGATTGGTGATGACACTTCGTCATTTCTTCTAACAAACTCAATCATTTCCCGATGACGTACTCTTGCTTTATGCGGTTCATCCTTGACTAGTGAGGGGTCTTACTTAAATGAACCTAATCATCCATACGCTAGGGAGCATCATTACTTTCCCCCATTTATCACACTAACATATTACTATTACATTACATTATCGTGACACACATTCATGCACAAACACGTTAGTTATATCATTATACATCATATCTTTTTACAATCATTCTACTATCATCATTATACTAACTATGCGTCACAAAATTCTACTTAATAAACATTAAAAATAAAAAAAACATCACATACATCCCAACACTAATCACCCAATCATACACATCAATACACCACAAAATAATCTTGTCATATATAAATCACATGTGTCCATACATATATAATGAATAACATCATCACTGGGAGGCAACTCCCTACATCATATACACTAATACTAATCACACCTCATCATCACTATCACTCTCGGGTACTGCGAGATCCCTAGAACTAGATGCCTCACCACTACATTTGTGTCGCTATTCGTGGCCTCGATACCTCTCTAATTGCCTATGTAATAAGGTGTTATTTGTAGACTGCTATGAAAACTGACACTACAAATCCATGTATCGTGTGAACACATCCTACACTAAGGGACCACCACCCAATGCCTTGTAGGCTCATCGAGTCTCCTCGCATGTCTCATCCCTCTCACCTAACAATATAGTGCACATCACTGCTACTATGGCCACTGGATTGAACAAATGGGCATGCTTTCTTGCTATATCATCCACTTGCTCAAGTATACCTCCACCATGTACATCAGTCGGCACGTTCTATGTCAATGCGTGGATGGACATGTCTATTATTAGGGACCAATACGCATCACCTACAAAGAATATACCACAACCATTACTAAGGCATAAGCCAATAAAAAAATACACAACATAGCTATATAGATACTTACGCTCCAATACAACTAATACCATATTTTTGGGGGCATGTGCTTCCCCCTCTCCTACTTCTGCCTGCGGTAACCCCACTACGTCTGTAAACAATGGAAAAATAACCCATTGATGTGCCGCCCACCATGCATGATACTCCTCTGTGCAACTTGCATCGTCTTCATTTATTGCCTTTATCACCGCATCTACCTCATCTAGCCTAGGAGGTACTAGTTGCTTTGCTGTGGGCCTTAGTCTAGCAGTGGCCCTCCTAGGGGCTCTAATGGCTCTCAACCATATATATGGATTTGGGGGCACATCCTGAGCTATGCCAAACTTTCATGATACTCTCTCCACCTGAATACGCTCAACCACACCTAGGAAGTGATCCTCTAACCACATCATCCTCTGAATACACTGCAACTCTACAAATCCTCGACCCTTCCTCCATAGTCGCGGTATAGCCTCCAAATAATTAGCTCAGGCCCCATCCTATCTATCAGTGCCCTATAGGTATCTGTGTCCATCCTACGCCCATGAATATTAATCCACCTCCTCGAATATATCTTTGGCCTAGCCCACTCTCCTCGTGGACCTGCAACTAGCCTTAACACTGCTATGTGGTCATACACTTATACATGTAGTAGCGTGGTAGCTCCTATCCCACCTCCGTGGTAATCATGAGTAAATCGGTACAAGTCTCTATATAGGTAGGCTAACACACACCACACCCACGTGTATCTAGTGTTCTCCTCCTCTATACGCAGACATATATAGTGAATTTTATAAAAGATGCATACACCTCCTCCCTCAAATGTGATAAATGAAGCAATCACCACGGCAATGAACTTTCGCAAGTGTGGAACACCAGACCTCAAAATAACATCCAAAATGATATGGGCCTTGGTAGGTACTTGAGACCCCAAAAAATATCATCTAGCAACTCGCATATGCCTCTCCATATCCTCCAATGGCATAAGATGTACTCTCTCTCTGAAAACTAGCAACCGTAGTATATGAATACACATCCTCCATTGTAATAGTCAATATCCCTTGTAGGCAACCAAAATATACATGTATCCACACACCACCTCTCACCCAGTGTAGTTAGCATAGGCATATTATTGGGCACATCCCCCATCCGTGATATGTGTTGTAGTCTGACATGATCCATCACATCCCACTCATCATCCGATAGGTCCAACCCAAGCAAAGTACTCAAATGATGCCCACCGCGAAACTCTCTTGAGTGAATATCCCTCTGCACACCATAAAATGACAAAAAACACAACATTAGAATACTATACAAATCCAAACACACTCATTTATCACATTATTATACACTATGAATATGATTTGCGCCATTTTAGGCCGCCTACACATGCTTTTGGACCAAGGCACCTAGATGTTGGACTAGGGCGCCCAAAAGCAGGACACTAGTGCCTTCACCGCTATAGTGTAGGTCTAAAACGCTGAGAAAATTACAATTCTTAAATTTGTATAAATTCAATAAAAATGAATACTACACCACAAAATTTTAGTGAAAACACCACACTTACTTATTCCACCATTGTACGCGATGCTACGAAAGTAGCCACCCTCTTAAACCAGCTAGGTCGTGCTACTCTCTATTACGGTATCTTTACTTACTTAGAGCTCAATATCACTCACATAAAAAGACAAATGAAGTGAGTATTCAATTTTTCACCCTACTATTTATAGTTACTTTTTGTCACCCACTTTACTATGGTTATTATTTCATGATCATTCCTCAACTAATACACACTACACGATTTTCATCATATCTTGAGATTTTTACTTTGATTTGTGCCTTGTTTACGGCTTTATTTTTAGAATTTCACCTACCATCATAATATACACATTACACTTGAATTATCTCTCCTTGAAATTTTTATTCCATCCAATTCATACACATTTTTGTGATTTCTATCACTTTATATCTATTTTGTGCTTACTTTCAGCTTAACGCTCATTCTTGTCATCACTTCCCCTTTCACCGAAAGGGGGGCATATCATTGGGGTCACCCTATGATTCCACTTACATTACCATGTGATTAATCAACATTACCAATCCATCAATTTTCAAAAATTTACTAATTCATTGCGCAACATCTTAGCATTATTTCCTTCTAATGACCTTATCTGGTGGCAAAAAATATACAATTTTTCTGTGACGTTTCATCACTTCCCCCTAATGACCTAACATGGGGGAAACAAGCGTTAAAATATTTCCATGTGATTATTCATCAATTTCTATTTCATTCCCCCTAATAACCTAAACTCTGGGGGCAACTACCGTAAAATATATCTATGAGTAATCAATCAATCAATCAACACGTTCAAATTTATAATAATTGAAATCATATAATTCAATCAATAGAAATCCAACACAATATTGGCTTCCCAAATGACCTAACTTGGGAGTTACGTGTGGACTCCCCAGATGATCTAACTTGGGATATTACATTCACTGCTTTCCCAGATGACCTAACTTGGGAAGCTATTTTACATTTTGCTTTTGCTTCCAGATGACTTAACCTGGAAGCCATCATACATTTTACACTTTCTTCCAGATGACCTAACTTGGAAGCCATCTTATTGCCATAACACCCATGGAGTGGGGGAAAGAGTGGCTTTCCGTATACCACTCCTATATGGGTCAACTGTTTCATCAAAATTATTTGGATCCAAAAACCACAAATATTTGATCCGAGTCTATCTTCAGCGGATAGATTATTAAGGATCTAGGTAGAGATTAGAGAATAACACAATTTTCTCCCTACATTCTTCCTTTAGCGATAAGATGCCCAAATCCTCTGGTCGATTATTCGTATACACGCGTTCGGGTTGGGAACTGATCACTACCTACCCCATCTCTTCATCATCATACAACCTTTGCAATCATCAATCATCTAACATTTCTATCATCACTCTCATTTAGTACACTTCATCATGACATTATGCTTTTTACTACGTTGCATGGATCAACATGTTTGATCAATGGTTTAACATGCTGTATGATTCTTTCAGCACACTTTTACTACCAAATCTTAGGCGTTATACTACAACATGGGCTTCTACGGATTTATCTTAGGTACACATCTCTTTTTACTTTATGTTACTACGCTTTCCTACTCACGGACATAAAGTGGGGACAAATGTAGTCACAAAATCACAAACTTACTATTACATTTACACTGCCAAACATTTTGTTTTATATAAGGATCTTGTGTAAGAAAAGTATTCACTAATGGGTCATCCCCTAGTCTTTTTGTTAGTTATTTGGTCTTCGTTGTCATTTTTCTTGCACAATCATCAGTTATTTACACAATTCTGGTTATCTCTCAAGGAGTCCTAGGTGTCATTATTTGGTCATTTTTCATCTCTAGTCTTTGACTAGGGCACCTAGGGTAGGATTAGGGCACCTCGATCCTTAATTTTATGTGCCTTGGTCTTGGAAGCACTTGCATCTAATTTATAGTCTCGAGGTCGGTCTTTGTAATTTTCCCTCCCCATTCCTCTAGAGTACTAGTCGGCATGTCGGGTCATTAGTGTCAAAATTTGAGCAAGAGATCCCTATATAAACATAAGATACTTACTATCTTATGGGTGGACTATCTACTATCAAGGGATAGCTATGTACTAAGGAAAGGGATTGCATTTAGGCATCATTGGATCACAAACACTGCATAAAAAAGGTTGTATTAATTCTATTCCATCCACCATTTGCATTTTTACATCTGGTTATTGCCCCTATCTCCACGTCATTAGTGCTAGGGAACCCTAGGCACATAATTACACACACAAGCACACAAAACTACATTGGGTCTGGAATGTAGTGCAATGCTTAGTTGTAAGTCCACCATTGTGGAAGCTAAGGTCAGTCCAACCCCTTCATATGCATCTTTCTTTTTTAGGGGTTTGATGATTTGTATGGGGTTTTGTAGGTAGATCTTCATTATAGGTTTATGACAACATAAGCAAAGTTACTACGACAATCACATGAAAAAGATCAAGACATTGTGAAGATCGAGTGACACTTCAAGATTAAAGTCCTGAGTTCTTCTGTAGACTAGAGCGCCCATATTGCACACTAGGGAACCCACAGGTACCCTGATCCTCTTCAAGGCACCCCAATCCGGTTGAATCTTCACCTGTTGCAATTTCCTGGGTGTGTACCATCATATTCTAATTCTTTCACACATCATCCTATTCATTCTAGAATCACATAGAGGTAATTCATTTTCAGGTTAGTACCTTATCCCTCGTATTTCAATTATTTCATTTCATTTAAATATAAAATAAAATTACTTAGCATTCATATTGTAGTTTATACCATTTATTTCATTGCTGTACTTATTTAGATTAACTCTAAAATCCATATTTTAGTTAATCAAATTGTTAATTTTGTTTTGTCTTATTTAATTTTAGTTTCCAAGTGGTTTTAGGTTGTTTTAAGAGGAGTAAAATGAGATTTTATAACTGTGAAATGATTTTACGAGATGTGAGAGAATATTTATGTGGAGTAAATATTGTGGAGATTTTAGACTTAGGATAAAGGATGTAGGTATTAAATAATGTGTTTAGATGACATCATTTGAAATATGATTGTGAAGATGGCGTATGTGATGAAGGAATTTAGTGGTGCTAATTTTAAGTGTCTACATTTTCCCCTTTTTGTCGAGTAGTTTGACGTAGGTAAGGTGCTATAAAAAAATGATTCTCAATATATTGATTTATGTGGGTGATCTGCCCTTAAAATGGGGTAAATGTAGTGTAGTGTAAGGAACACCAGTTTGACAAGGTTGATTTGGATAAGTTTGATATGTGTTTCTTTTAAAATTTCCCCAAGACGGGGTATCAAAATGATAGGTGCTACCATGGAATCAAGTGATAGGAGAACCAAGGGGTTCATTGCCTATAGAAATATGAATTGTAAGGGTAGGCTACAAGGATAGTGAAATTCAAGTGATGGGGGGCCAAAGGGCTTGCATCCCACATCCATATGACATATCCCACAGTAAATTGATTTTTGATAAGGATTTTAATTTTTGAGGATTGGGTGGGGTATTTGAATGAGACAATTTGGTGAAAAATGTGATAGGGTGGTGTTGACGTGGAAAATAATGATTGAGGGTAAAAATAGGATGAATCACTAGAATTTCATAACAATCACTGACGATTGAGGTGAATCATTGGGGATTCAAGGAATCATCGGCAATTATTGTGAAATTTGGAGGAGGCTATAAAATCCCTAGGTCGGTGGTGAACAGTTCATTTGTGCAACTTGTATTTACGATTTGAAGAACTTGAGTGAGTGAAAAAGGTGGTTTGGAGTAATTACATCATTGAGAAGGAAAAGGAAACCCTCACATGCAAGAGGTAAGTGCCTAAATTTGTTGATTTTATTGAAATTTTAGTTATTTTGGATGTTTTTTTCATGTTCGAGGGTACGAAGGGTTTGTTTTTAAAATCATCAGAATCGCCAAGGATTCAGGTTGATTTCCAATGATTCAGGTTAATCGCCAATGATTCAAGTGAATCATAGATGATTTTTGTTTGTGTTTACTACAACCAGATTTATTCATTAGACCCATGTGTCTGATGTGTTTTGATGATTATTGATAATAAATGTGGATTCCAATGTGTGTTTTTTGTTACAGGTGGATATGAAACTGACTATCTGAGATAGGATTCCATTGATAATCCTAGCAGGAGGTACGATAGGATATGTCAGATGATCATTGGAGGCATGTAGAGGAAGTGGGATTTATAGGGATGTGAGATTATAGAGACATTCACAGATGTAGATGGATTATTGTTGGCGTTGATGGAGAGATGGGATCTAGCCACCTGTACATATTTTGGTTACCGATAGGTGAGATCACGATCACTATGGAGGATGTTCTATAGGATTATGAGACTTCCAGTCTGGGGAGAGGGTGTCTATTGTATTGATGAGAGAGAGACAGAGAGAGAGGATGTGATGAGGAGATTATATAGAGATGGATGTGGATGATGTCATATATACTTTAGGGGGTTTTATTATTAGTCTCTATATTTGTTGGAGAGAGAGGGATGTACTAGGATGACTATGCCGATGATGGGTATTTCCTATTTTTCCTTGCCTACTTCTAGAGGATGGATATTTCCATGGATGATGGAGGAAATGGTTACACAGATGATGGCACATTGTAATGTGTTTTCTTGGGCTCATGCACTACTAGCACAGACATATAGGGAGCTATGGGCTTAGAGAGTCAACAAGAGGTTTGGGATAGATGTTGTGTTTCTATTACAGTGTTGGGCGTTTGAGCATATTATTGTGGTTTGTCTGCATGGTGTACCATGGGGAGGTATAGACACGATTGGTATATCAGTTGGATTCATGAGATGGTGAGGGGATGTAGGATGATCAAGAGGGAAGAGGAGGGAGGATCATTATAGAGAGATCCTTACAAGGTTACAGGTGGGAGATGTTTTGTGGAGGCTTTATGTTGATTTTCCAGTATGACTAGGTTTAGAGCGCGAGCTTGATGGTTTACAATAGGAGTACTAGTTATAGGGGAAATGAGAGGGAGAGTGGGATCTCATCACATTTAGCCATGTTAGATAATATTTTAGTTTGTTATAGGATGTGCCCTAAGCTCCGATACTGTATAGATGAGATGAGAGAGATTTGGATACTCCCAAGGCATTTGTGGGATAGACTCTTATTATAGTTGATGAGCAGGGAACCATGGGTTTATATGAGCATGGTGACTTAGTGCTGATTGATGATGTTGGAGTGACTGCTGGTTAAAGGCCATGGTGAACTGGTGCTTATGCTGATTTTTAGAGGACTCAATTGGTTTAGAGAGGGAGGAGAGTGCGTGCTCGAATAGAGGGAGCAACACAAGGTTGTTGATGTTAGTGATGATGAGGAGGGTGATGGGGATGAGGAGGACTTAGAGGCCACAGTTACACAGTTGACAGTCGAGAAGGCCATAGTGGAGGCCAAGAGAGATGGTTTACGAAGGGAGAGGGATGATTTGATTGGAGTGAGGGACTACTTTGATTGGTGAGAGGGATGGTGCCATTAGCTGAGTGGGATGGGCTTAGAGCATAGTTGGTACATGCCACGACTGATCGGGATTGGTATAGGTAAGAACAAGAGACCCTGGAAAGGGCTCTCGATATTACATGGATCTTCAATATTAGGTGCAGTAGTTGGCAGCCCGAGCCCAGGTTAGTAGTCAAATGGGTGCATCAGGGAATGATTAACTATGCCCATTATTAGTCTTTGCATGTAGAGTTTGCTTATTATGAGGATATGGACTGATACATGACTTGCCCA
Source organism: Taxus chinensis (assembly GCA_019776745.2). NCBI lineage: Eukaryota > Viridiplantae > Streptophyta > Pinopsida > Cupressales > Taxaceae > Taxus > Taxus chinensis. The sequence continues at coordinate 656,813,583 of CM034154.1, forward strand.
ATGTGGTTCTCTATGCTGATCATATGGCAAAACGAGGAAAAAATCCTAGTGCTAGTGTAGGAAGTGTGGGTCAGCCACCTCAAGGACTTAATGGAGGAGCTGGTGGTGAAAGTGGTGCGCAGGGAGGTGATGGGAGTGTTGTTTGTGTTAGCGAGTTCCTTGGAGGTGTCTAATTTATTGGCTAGTTGTTATATGTATTTGTGTTTGGATTTGATATGTCATGTGGCTCTTTGTGAAGCTTAGATATATATTTTGTGATATACGGAGTGGGGGGATTCCATGATGATGTATTTGAGACTTTGATTATGATTATATGTGTATGGTGATTTGTTTGGCCTATGATTCATGTGTTGATTTTAATGTATGTTTTGATATGTTATAAATTGATGTTTATGCGATTAGATTTGTGGAATGTTTAAATGCTTTCAATGTTTTTAATTAATGTTTATGGGATTATAATGTTTATATGATTGGAGAGGTTTATATGATTTGAAATGATGGATATGTATTAAGATGGTTGTGACTTAAGATGTGATCTGGAATTTTATCAAAATGTATTGTAACTTCAAAGATAAGAGTAAAAAGTGGAATGATTTGCTTTGATATTGGATTTGATACATATGTGATGGGTATAGAAATGTGAAAGCACTTACACTTTTGGGCCTTTAACAATAAATGTTAACACAATACTATCAATAGGTAGTTACACATGGGATCTTAGTTTTAGAGATGAAATGATAAGCTGTACCTTCCTAGGACATGCAAGGGGTTTTTACATGTGTAGGTTGATGTGGGAATATGGGGTTCTCCTTTTCAACAGTTTCATAGAGAAATGCCCCCACTATACATATTTTAGTTTTTGACGCAAACTGATTGATGTGGGAAGTTTTCTTTGATGGGAAAGATGATCGATGCAGGAAGCTTTCCTAGGATGCTTTGATATCTAATTTTTTGAAGGCTGATCGATGTAGGAAGCCTTTTTACATGAGTAGCCATCCTTTGAGGGAGTGGTCTACAATTTTTTCTTTTGTCTTTTTTATTTTTATAGAGATAGCCATCCTTTGAGGGATCTGTCTATGATTTTGATGGATAGTTTTTTCGAGGGATCAGTCTACTTTATTTTTGATAATATGACAATATGATTTTGATATATCAAATAGATTGTCCTTCGAGGGATCAGTCTATTATTATTTTTCTTTCAATTCTGATAGGAAACATCCATATGATATTTTTGACTTTCATTTTGAGGGAAAACCTAATAGAATTTTGAGGAGGGGAAAGATATGTGTACATGACTTACACATACGTTCCCCATGACATGTTTTTAGTTGGTACATAAGGTAGATGAATGTAATGATTATGGGGTTCCTACTAAGGAGGAAATTTTCCAAGTGAAATATGCGATGAACAAATCCGTGGTGCTCATCTTTAAGGTTTTTGAGGATAGTGATGGAAAATCACATACTTCAAATCATTACGATGATAAAATTGACTAGTTGATGATCGACTAAAAGAACTTAGATGTAACTACTATCATGAAAGTCAAAATGTTAACAATATAAAGACCGTAGATGCAAGGAATTCAGAGGTTTCTTTTTCAGGTGTACCATCAAGGGAGGAAAGACAATATGTTCCCAACCCATATTTATGAGTAATGATGTATGGAACCGATCTAGTTGGGGGAAAACTTTTCACATTTACTCCTATCTAAAGTAGTGACATTTTGATTTTCTTTGAGAACAAGATCACATATTTTAAAGTCACTTCTTTTACATGTTTATTGTATGCGTGTTTGATTCATTCTTGATATACTTGATGATGTTCAAGTATTGTTAAATGTTTTTCATCTAATAACTCTAATTGTGTTAGACAGTCTTGTTGATATTCTTCGTCAGGGATGAAGTTTTTGAGAGATACATGGAGTGATGGGATCAAAACTTCAAGGGGTAACACCAATTTAGAGACATAGACTAGTGAGAAGGGCATAGCATCTGTAGGAGTACAAATGCTAATCCGATAGATCCCAGAGAGCAAACAGGATTTGGAGATGCCAATTCCCACCTACTTCATCTACTATCTTTATGAGGATTTTATTAAGTGTTTTATTAGAGGATTCAACTTGGACCATTTACTTGGGGATAGTATGGTGATGAAAAGCTAAGTTTGATGTTGAAGGTGTCGCAAAGTTTCTTAACATCCTTGTTTTTGAAGGATTTTCCATTATTTGTGACAAGTTTGTGAGGAACACCAAAGCAACATTATTGAGTAGATAGAATGTTTCTCTAAGGAGAAGACACACAAAGGATGCACACACTTGAATATGACACATTTGAAGGTGCGAGAAGATAAGGAAGGAAACATGTGCTAGAACACTTTGGCTCAGAACTTAGCCGTTTTATGGATAAGGGTTATTTTTTGAGATAGTGTGTGGAGCACACATAGAGATGAAGACTTGTGCTACACACAATGGTTTTTTTAGGAACAAAAGGCTGATAAGCGTCATGCATAGTTGAAGATAATAATAGGATTTATTCTTAGAGTTAACTATATGACATCTATTATTAGAACACTTGCATGTTGTGCATGCCATTGTAAATGCACATGGCTATTATCAGTATGCGACCTATTTTTAGAAGTGCATGGGTGGTGAAGGGTAAGTCCACACCTCTATAAATATGTATTAAACTATGTAGTTTAGGGGGGTGAATTATTGTAGAGTTATGCTGCTAGTTCTAATGTGTGCATGACTCATGGAGATACTTTATAGTGTACAAATATTCTTGTTTTACAATGTTTAATGGAATGGAGTATATTGGTTGGATAATGGTGTTAGACATAATTGAATCTAGTTCTTGTATGGTTAGCCTTATCATAGTTATTGTTTAGTACATAATTCTTTGAGATCTAGATCTGATTTATGTGCTGTGAATTTTTTATGATTAGTTATGGATCTTAATATGTATTATCATCATCACACTAACATCCTGCACAAATAACTCTAAAGAGGGGCCTGGTACCTTTGTGTGCTTCGGGTAAGCACTCAGCTTAGGCTGAGTGATGTGCCAATGCACCTAAGTTTTCCACAGTAGATTCTAGGTTGCACCATTGGTTCCATTGCCAGGACCTCTTTTTCAGTTGTTTTAAGGATGTTTCATGATAATAGATCTAGAAGAAGAGTATGCTCAAAGGTTCAACACTAGATATGAGTTTGATGCACACACGTGGGTGGAGCAGAACTTGTACGACTGTTTATATGATATTTTCTTTGCTATCTTTTTGATAGAGCTATATGAGTGGCTGGTTGCTTATGCGTCTAAAAGGAATTGGAGGCATTGCATGCTTGTCTGGGTGCAGGAAGAATTTTAGGCCATTTATGATGTTGATTTGATTTGGATGCGCGTTGTGGATAGTTGGTTCTATGGTGTTCTGAATAGCTATATTTTTGAGTACTTAATTTATATTTACTCTTTCCCAGAGGTAGCTGAGTTCCATTTTTTACGTTATCCTAGGGGAACCTATTCGCAAGGCATTCCACTAGCGATCAAAATCTTGATGGTAACCCTGACTTGGAAGAAAAGCCGATGACTAGCTAAACCCCACCACGTGTGGGGGTAGGAGCAGGTGTAGTGAAGGATGGTGGACCTAGCCGAAGAGAGGAAAAGAGAAGAAAGGAAACTTAAGTACAATGAGGAACGTGAGAGGGAGATAGAGAAGCAACGTGATATTTAAAAACAAATGGCATTGGGGAGAGAGATGGATCATGAAGGATTTGGAGCTCACACAAAAGGTGTGGAGCCAGAGCATCTGGAACTCCCCCATTTTGGAAAACATGATAGGAAACCTTCATGTGAGCCTCATATGAGAGTGCACCAACAAAGACAACATGGGCTGCAGGTGCTCATTTGAATCTACCTGGTAACCTAGCCCTTGCGCTTGGTTTTCTAGTATCTAGTATAACCAATAATCAACAAGCTAGTCTAAGGAGTAGAAGAACACTTAGTGGAGTTAGATCAAGTAGGAAGTATTGATATAAGGCATGGGAAAATGTCTTCTTTGTTATTTGGAGGTACCTTTTTCAAGCACATCATTACCACAGAACTTAAGCGTGTAAAATTTTGGACCCACTTCTGGGAGTAGTACCACCTCACAAATGTATAGGAGTTTAGTTTATTACCACTATTAGAACACATGGCAGTACATCCACTGGTTCACTTCTGGTTATAGGTGGAGGATCAGGGGGCATAGGTGGCGTTAGTTTTTGTGGATCATTGGTGGGTATAGAGGCAGAGGTAACACAAGAGGTTCTAGATCAGGTGAGCATGGTCCTCACCAACCCCAAAATATTTACATGGAGAAGTCACTTTGTCTTCCAAAGTATAGGGGAATAGAAGATGTTGAGCATGTGCACATGTGTGAGATAGTGTGGCACACACAAGGGATTACAAATTCTAATTAAAAGGAATATCAGTTTTTAACTATGCTGCAAGGACGCACTCATTTTGGGTAGTTGGTACAAGAAATTTGACGCTGATAAGACTTGCGTAGATTATGCAGCATTACAGGGTGCTTTCCTTAAGGAGTTTTATCTTGAGTTCAAGCATAAGAGTATAAGCAAACTCAAGGATATTAATAAGGGCACTAATGAGAGAATTTGGGAATATGATGCCCATTTCAAAACACTTTTGTCTAAGATTTTGTATGATATCCATGCAAGCCAACATGCATAGTGGTTCGTTGGGGGCTTGATCACGTTGTTTAGGAGGGCACTGTCATGTAAGACATATACAGACCCACACGAATCACTTGAAGCAACATTACACAGTGAGGTAGTAAGTCCCCTAATTATAGACACTGGATTGAGACCATTCCTGGAAGCATAGATTCTAGCTATGAAAAATTAGTTGGAGAAACTATCGGCCAATTCAGCACATGAGACGTGCACTGGGATTTTGTTACACCCTTAATTATATATCTTACACTGGATGGATATAGCTGACTTGTGGCTATCATAACTTCTTATCATGACTTATCTCTTTCATATATGATATATTATCATTATTAGGTCGGCCTGGGTGATGGCCATAAAATAGGAATAGTATAAATTGGGGTTAGTAGGTAGTTCTTGATCATCATATTGAACATTTAAGTCTTATTTTATGTTTTGGGAGGTTACCCCTTTCAAAGTGGCTAAGTTATTATACTTTCATATTGAAATAATTTATCTTAAATATTGTGTTATTTGGTATTCTATTGCTGGTGATAATCATAATTATTCAAGTAATTTCATTACAAGTGGTATCAGAGCTTGAACTCGGCCAACACTGTGCCAAACCCTAATTGTGAAGGTTCGACCATATCTCAAAATTGGTAGCAATTTTTTCTGCAATGTTTTTGGTGGTATGGTGAAATCAACCAAGTAACCTATTCTCTCCAAAATTCAATTATTTTTGACTTAATTTACAAAAGTTCTAGTGGTTTTATGTTTTTGCATAATTCGGCTCCATAGAGTGCAATTTTTTGATTTTTTCCAAGTTTCATATATTTTCGGAAACCTATACAAAACATAGCTAGGGGTTTCTTCTTTATGAATTCCTATATTCGGCCAAATAGTTTATGAAACCCTAAACCCTAATATTTGGCCCTACTAAGTATACCTCGAGGCCCAAACCCTACATCATGGCTGGTAGATCTACCCGAGGCCAAGGGAAAAGATAAACAACTACAAGAATGACTCTAAATAAGGAGGATATGGATTCAGATTCTTCTGGTTTAGGATTATCTGAGGTGGTCATCTAGCTTCAGGACAGGGTAAATAATATGGTGAGTAAAGATTACCTTAATAATGAGCTTCTTCAACTACTAGGTAGCCTGAGGAGTGAAATTCAGAAGGAGCTTCTCACAATGCAACATGAGTTGTTGCAAACTATTTCAAATGCAACTCCCAATTCTAGTCATATGGGTTCCTCTAATAATGGTCACACATACCCAAATCACTCCAATCATAGAGGATCCTCTACTCATTCAAGTGGCTCTCCTCACCAATGGCGAGGAATTATCCCAAAAGTGGAAATGCGTAAATTTGATGGAAAGAATCTACTCAATTAGATTACCCAAATGGAAAATTTCTTTGATCTCCATCAAATTCCAATAGGACAAAATGTAACTGTGGCATCCTTATACCTATAACCTGATCAATTTGTTTGGTATCGTTGGTTATGTGCTCAAATGCAAAAGAATGGCCTAAATGTCACCTGGACAGTTTTCACTGAAGAGCTTCAATTACACTATAGTTCTAGTGTTTCTGAGAATTACTTCAGCCAGTTAGCAAAGTTACACCAAACGGGTTCAGTTAAGGAGTATGTCCATCAATTCCAAAATTTTCCTTACATGTGGAAGATATTACAGAAGAATATTTGAATGACCTATTTCTTGGGGGTTTTAAGGACCACATTGAGCATGCGGTATGCATGTTTAACCCACTCAAGGTTTCTGATTCTATTACCATGGCACGTAGAGTAGAGGAAAAATTTCTTTCTAGTAGAAGGCAATCCTTATCTAGCATAAAATATCATAGAACTTTGCCTCCTTTGTACCCTCGGCCAGTTCGGTTGACACCTCAACAAATTGAAGAAAAAAGAGCCAAAGGGTTATGTTTTAACTGTGATAGAAAATATGGACCCAATCATAAATGTTCTGAGAAAAAAATGTTCTACATTGAAGGGTCAGGTGATGAAAAAGAATATGAGGAAACATCAATAGAGGAAGTGGAAAAATTAGAAGAAGAATATGGAGATCCCCAGCCTACTATCTCATGCCATGCTCTATCAGGTATTAGTACTCCATAAACCCTTTAGACCGTGGGTTATTTTAAGAAGTAGAAGGTAACAATATTGATTGATTCAGGGAGCACACATAATTTGTAATGAAATTAATTGAATAATTATGATTATCACTAGCAATAGAACACCAAATAACACAGTATTTCAAATAAATTATCTCAATATGAAAGCATAATAACTTAGCCATTTTGAGGGGAAAACCTACGAAAACATAAAATAAGACTTAAATTTTCAATATGATGATCAAGAAGTACCTAATAACCCCTATTTATACTATTCCTATGCTATGGCCATCACCCAAGCTGACCTACTAATGATAATATATCATATATGAAAAGAGACAAGTCATGATAACCACAAGTCGGCTATATCCATCCAATGTAAGATATATAATTAAGGGCGTAACATGCCCCTCCCCTTTAGATCAACATTGTCCCCAATGTTGGGAAGCCATGGATACTACTGGATGAATGCCTCATCTTCCCATGAAGCATCCTCAATATTCATATTCCTCCACTTGATGAGGTACTCTGTAATGACTCTAGTCCTCAGTCTTTTGGTGCGTGTTTGAAGAATATATTCAGGTTCCATTATGATCCTTCCTTCCTTGTCTAGTTCTAGAAGCACTGACTGGGTGGAAATGTGTTTCCCAATAAATTTCTTTAAGCAATAAACATGGAAGAATGGATGTATTTTACTTCCTGGAGGTATCTCTAGCTTATATGCCACACTACCAAATTTTCTACAAAACTCGGTAAGGGCCATAGTATTTAGGTGCAAGCTTATTATCCTTCTTCTGCTATTTTAAGGATAACCATTTCTATGGTTGTAACCTTACAAAAACAAACTCCTCCTCTTCAAAGTTTTTCTCACTACAATGTTGATAGGCCTGTTGCTTCATGTGGTTTTGTGTTCGTGTGAAATTTTCTCTAAGACTAGAGAGTACCTCATGATGGGTGCTGAATGCGATCTTCAAATGATATCACCTTCAGTTTGACCTTCAAGCTAGATATGAGTGATGAAGGATGGTACCCATAGAGTTCCAAAAATGGAGAAATTTTGGAGGAGGTATGAAATCAAGTATTTAAAAGGAATGATAACCAGATCGTGCCAAGCCAAGAACACAAATGCTAATCAAACATCACGATCAATAAGATGAAAGCAATTCACCAGAATAACTTTACATAAACCTTTACAAACAAATGAGTAGCAGTATCATATTTTATTATGGAACTCAATACAATACATTGAGAATGAGCATTGCTTAAATAGGCAAGGAATAAAAATCTAAGAACCAATCAAGGTCGTAGATCAAGCCATAAATCAAGGAAATAACTAGTCATCAAAGAACTAGTCAAGACCATAGATTTAGGAGAGAACTAGACATCAAGGATCTAGTCAATACTATAGATCAAGGAAAAAACTAGTTAGTACCATAGATCAAGGAAAGAACTATACCTAACAACTAGATAATATCTCCTAATATCTAAATAAGATAAAAAAAATATCCACACACTAAGTGGGTGAGGATAAATACAATAAAGGTAAATAATGTACCTAGGTGAACATGAGCTAAGGTAAATACCTACTCTAATAGTATTGTACCACCATTATGCCAATGAAAACCATTGTACCAAATGTTATTATTTATCTTAAGTGAAACATCCAAGATATCCCTCTAAACATTTATTTACCACCTCAGTTTGCCCATTTGATTGAGGATGATAAGAGGAACCCTGGGCTAGTTGGGTATCGAGACAAGAGAAAAAATCAGTCCAAAAGTTACTTGTAAAAATTGGATCACTATCACTTACTATAATTTTTGGTGTGTCGTGGAGCTTTTGAATTGTATCCTTAAAAGAGATGGCCACTGTACTAGCTGTGAAAGGATGAGCTATGACACAAAAATGAGCATATTTGGTAAGTCTGTCCACCACAACCATGATGACACTTTTACCTTCAAATTTAGGTAATAATTTGATGAAATCCATTGATACCTCTTCCCACCTCTCACTAGGAATAGAAAGAGGCTGTAGGAAACCAAGTGTCTTAATGGTATTGCCCTTATTTTGTTGGAAAAACCAAACATTCTGCCACAAATTTTTGAACATCTACTTTCAACCCGTCCCAAAAGAAATCCTTCTTAACTATATGATAAGTTTTTAGGAACCCAACATTGGCCACCTATAGGAGAAGAATGTAGCTCTAATAGAACATAGTGTTTAAGGGTAGAGTTCTTACATAGATATAACCTATCTTTATACTACAATGTATCCCCTTTCCATGTAAAATGATGTGATACGGATGGATCTTCTTTGAGATTTTGAATGAGAGTATGTGTTGTTTCATCTTTCTTCCATTCTTCCCATGCTTAATCTACCCAATCTATCTTTAGTATAGAGATGACACATAACAATGCTTCTACGAACTCATCCCTCCTAGACAATGATCAAATTTTCCTTCCTTTTTTTATAAACAGTCTCAAAGTCATATGCCAACATCTTAGTGACCCATTTTTGTTGTTCTTCTGAAGATAGATGTTGCTTTAGGAAATATTTCAAACTATCATGATCAGTTTTTACCTTAAAATGTCTACCCATCAAGTATAGTCTCCATTTTTTGACTGCATGTAGTATTGCCATCATTTCTTTCTCATTGGTGGGCTTCAACAAATTATTTCCTTTTAGCTTCTGACTCTCAAATGCAATGGGATGTCCTTCTTGCATAAGTATGGATTTGATTCCATTTTTTGAAGCATCACACTCAACTATGAAGGTTTTGGAGAAATTTGGAGTTGCTAATACTATAGTGGTGCACATAACCGCCTTCAATTTTTCAAATTACCTTGACGCTTCCTCATTCCACTGAAAGGAGTCCTTCTTCAATAAATTTTTGAGTGGTGCTACTATACTACCATAGTTTTTTACAAATATGTGATAATACCCTGTGAGACCTAAGAAACCTCGTAATTACTTGAGGGTTATTGGAATTTCCCATTCCACCATGGCCTGGATCTTGTGAGGGTCCACCTTAACACCTTTGTGAGAAAAAATATATCCCAAGTATTCCACTTCATGTACCCCAAAAGAACACTTTGAAGGCTTGGCATAAAGTTGATGATCCTCTAAGACTTCTAAGACTGTATTGACTTGTTGTAAGTGTTTATCCCACGATTTACTGTAGATGAGTATATCATCAAAAAATACTAAGACAAAATTTCTTAAGAATGGTATAAATATTGAATTCATCAAACTCTGGAATGTGGAGGGAGTATTGGTAAGACCAAATGGCATCAATAGGAATTCATAATGGCCTTGATGAGTTATGAAAATTGTCTTATGAATATCTTATTTCTTTACTCTAATTTGGATACCCTGAACGTAGATCTAATTTTGTAAAATAAATGGCACCATAGAATTCCTATAATAAATCATTAATGACAACAATAGGAAACTTATCTTTGATAGTGAACTTGTTGAGTTTTCTGTAGTTTGGACACATACACCATCTTCCATCCTTACAATGCACCATCACCACTAGAGCAGAATAGGCACTACGACTGTGACGAATAATACCCATTTCCAACATTTCCTCCACCATCTTCTCAATCTCACTCTTTTACACATATAGGTATCTATAAGGCCTGATGTTGGGAGATTGGCTTCCTGTAATAAACTAAATGGCATGATCATGCTCTCTTTTAGGAGGAAATCCTCTTGGTTCCTTGAAGACAACTACATATTGATCAATAACCTTCTGAAGATCAGGATGCAATACCTTCATTTGCGGTTAGACGTCCATAGGGAACATGCATGCTACAAAATCTTCAGACCCCTTTTTAAGAATCTTCTGTATTTGGTGAGAACTCACCACTAGAGGATCTTTAGCTTGTAGACCTAGAAGTTCAAATTTTTTACCCTTAGAATGAAAGCACATGGACAATTATTGAAAATTTATCTCTATGGTTCCCAAAGTTGTGAGCTAATGAACACCTAAGACAATATCAGCTCCGCCCATGGGGATAACAAACATCGTAGATTCCAATGTGTAGTCACCTATCATGAGTTTGAATTTATGGAATTTACCTGAACATTGGATTGTGCCACCATCTGCAATCATTACTTGAAATTCTGGTGCTGGGTAGATGAAACAATTCAATATTGCTACCAACTTATGATTTATGAGCCATATCTATAGAAGGAAGGGCTCCAGAGATAGGATAGATAGGCACTGAGATAGGAGATAGGGCTCCCTATCTCTATATATCAAAGGAAACTGAACTGACCCATGACCCATATATAGATGGGGGATATATACTTATTCTATCTATAGGGGGGGGGCAGCTAGATATAGATATCCCTATATAGATAGGCGGAGTGGCTTGACTGATAGATTGAGGGTGGCTATCTAACAATCAGCCATATCATTGGGCCTACTTTATGATCTATATGACTTATATAGCTCGAATCGACCATCAGGAGAGAATTATCTATCTAATATATGTAGGGGACCATATATCTAGAACCATATCTATAGAAGGAAGGGCTCTCAAGATAGGATAGATAGGAATTGAGATAGGAGATAGGGCCCCCTATCTCTATATATCAAAGGAAATTGAACTGACACACGACCCATATATAGATGGGTGATGTATACTTATTATATCTATAAAAGGGGGGGGGGGGGTAGCCAGATATATATCCCTATATAGAGTAGGCGGAGCAGCTCGATCGATAGATTGAGGGTGGCTATCGGAATATCGGCTAGATCGTTGGGCCTAATCTATGATCTATATGGCTTATATGGCTCGACTTGATCATCGAGAGATAATTCTCTATCTAATCTACTATGAATTTGAGATTGTTTGTAAAAAAGGGAAGGAAAATTTGGTCGCTGATGCTCTATCTAAGAGGGATGACTCTGTAGAAGCATTGTTATGTGCCATCTCTATACTAAAGGTAGATTGGGTAGATCAAGCATGGGAAGAATGAAAGAAAGATGCAACAACACATACTCTCATTTAGAATCTCCAGGAAGATCCATCCATATCAAATCAATTTACATGGAAAGGGGATACATTATGGTACAAAGATAGGTTATATTTATGTAAGAACTCTACCCTTAAACACCATGTATAGATTGTGAAGTGGAAGGGCACACTAAGGATAATTGTACCCATAGGTTAGTACATTCATCTTTGCTAGACAATGGGATATGTCATTTAGACCATGATGCAAGCCTCTTCCCATTACTACAACACGTGTTCAGAAAGAATGTCTCTTGCTATTGTAAGATTTTCTGGTCCACAACTCACAATATAGAAGATTGCAAGTTGATTAATCAGATCCATAATGCCATTGATATTGGTGTGCGATAGACATGAGTATTAGATAACTCTAAAAGTAAAAGTGAGCACCATGATCATGATCACACCCAAGGGCACTACAATCGAAATGAGGGATGATTTGAAGGAAGTCGTGGTAGAGGTTGAGGATACTATGGTGGATTTAGGGGCCGAGGCCATGGTGGTGGATGAGGTGAGTTTCCTTGTGGAACGTGTTATACATGTAGATCTCTTGATAACTACAGGAGTGAATTCCCTCAAAATATTACTTGTTCTTTTTGTGGGAAGAATCATAACTATGAGGAATGCCCAGACTTATATGAGCATCTTAGAAAGCAACATAAATAGGAGAACAAGGGAATAAGGATGGTTAGAATACTACGCACCATAGAAAATCAGTGGATGCAAAGTTGGCACTAGAACCTGAGGTGGTATCTGTGAAGATTAATACATGCACTGAAGTTACGTACCCCAGAGAGAAATTACAAAAGAAGCCTACTACTAATAAGGAGGAGGTTTTACATACAAGATACCCGGATCCTACACACCAGAAGGAGGTTTAGTAGGAAACCATGGAGGTACTCAAAAATCTTCAGGGTGAAATACAATGTTTAAAGGAGCAGTCACGAAAGTTGGAAGAAAAGAAGGCAATAAAGACGGTCCAATCAAATATTGATGATTTGAAAGAGGTATGCAAGATCCTGCGTTGAGGAGAATATTATACCATTACTAGGGAATTGGTTAAAGGGAAACACTCCATGTGCAGGTATCGAGAATGGATGACAGATCCTGCATGCTAATCTTCCCCCTCATAGCTTGGATTATGACAAGGAAATCACTCTGAATGCTATTATGGATGGGTGGCTTTTGAGAAATATGTTGATTGATTCAAACACGGAAGTGAATGCACTTACTTTAGATGACATGGGTACAGATGTGAAGACCTCCATTATAACTATCCTCTAATGTACTATTTATGGCTAATTGGACTAAGGCCACTCTGATCGATTGGGTTCTAAAGGATGTGTTATATAAGGGGCCAAGTTCACTAAGGAATTTGAGGTCTCGGGCACTTGTAGAAGTGAAAAACTTCCCAAATCTACTTGGGTGCCCTTGGTGTTATGCAAATAATGTTGATCTACGGTTCAACAAGGGGTATATAAATTTTGAGAACAAGGAAGAACAAGTTATTATCCCTTTGACAGATGGGAAATCTACACCTTATGTTGAACCTTTGAGTGAGGAAGATCTAAACAGAATTTAAGTGTGTGCCATTTGAGATCCAGAAATACTTGAGCCATCAAAGGAAGGAATCCTCCAGTGGGAGGATGCATGGTCAATTAGTGATACTATATGTATTGCTTGTGACAATTGGGTGCATGGTACCTATGAGATGGGTGGGATCTAAGTAAGAAGCAACTTTTCATGAAGGATCAAACCTCGTTAAATTAGGTGGATACGTAATAACTCTATACCCCGGTACATCAGAGAAGGAGATCCTATAGTATTCCTGCACACCATGGAGGAGTAGTGGACAGATCAGGTAGAGAGAAGAAATATGTTAATGTATACCCTGTGCAAGATGAAAACACACTGGTGGATGGTTCATAGGGATAATCTCATAGAATGGAACGAAGTAAAAATTTCTCTAACAACCCAGTTTCTTAGGAGGAATGCGCCTACTCAAATCTACATATATCATGGTAATCAACCTGTTCAGCACCATGTTTAGTAGTTTGAGAGACTATAGATAGAGGTAAAATAAGCTTTACCACCTTCACTTTAGGTGCATAAACTTTATTCTAGTTTGCAAGGCTACTCATGCGCTTGGTATGTTTATGTGGAACTGCATAGGGAGATTGGAAATTGGCAAGACTTAATTGTAGGAATGGTCCAAACTTTTGAATACTTCTCTACTAAACCTCCGGTGAGAGAGGCATTACGGATTATGGAATTATTGAATATGGGAGACAGTGAAAAGGATGAAGAACTCATTCAAGAGTTATTTGGTGAGGAAGAACTAGGAGCATGCATTTTGATGAAATAGATGAGACAAATGCTGAACTATTTAAGTGCGCTTGCTTTGAAAAGGAGAAAGGAAAGATGATCTACATAGTAGATGATGAAGTAGAAAATTTGGACATTGATCACTCCAAAGGTATGCATGAGGTTTTAGATATTGTGGATAAAAACACGCGTGCCTATCATGAACCTATGAAGACCAAGAAAGTGAACATTGACATGGATGCTGAACCTAAGGAGGCCATAATTGGATATTATTGGTCTGATTCTGAAGTGGAAAAGATAATTGAGTTACTACGTGATTTCCAGTACTTATTTCCTAGGGGTTACCATGAGTTAAAGGGAGTGCATGAGTCATTAGGCGAGATGAAGATTAAGCTAAAGGAAGGGTGCGTGCCCAGTTAGGAAGGGACCTTACAAGATGAATCCTAACATGCACATAAAATTTAACGAAGAAATTGACAAAATGCTGAAATTTGGCATCATTAAGCCCCTAGAGGAATCAGAGTGGGTTATCCCCATGGTAATCAATATAAATAAAGATGGTTGGATTAGGATTTGTGTGGGTTACAGGGAGCTGAATGCTACATGTGTGATTGATCCTTTTCCTACGCCTTTCACTGAGGAAATATTAGAAGGCATTGCAGGGTGCATGAAATTACTATTTTACAGATGGATTCTCTGGGTATCATCAGGTAAGAATTACATAGGAAGATCAAGAGAAGACAAATTCACCACTAAATGGGAATTTTTGCATATACGGTGATTCCCTTTGGTTTGAAGAATGTGCCTGCTATATTTTTGTGCATAGTTGTTCAAGCATTCCAGGATTTCATTCACAAATTCTTGCAGGTTTACTTGGATGATTGGACGGTATATGGGCTTGTTAAGGATCATTGTGACAACTTGTGCTTAATGTTTGAAAGAATGTAGATAGTTAAACATCTCTTTAAACATCAAGAAGTGTGTATTTAGCTACACCTTTTGGAACTTTGCTAGGGCATATCATTTACAAGGAAGGTTTGTTAGTAGATCTAGCTAAAGTTGTAGTTATTGTAGTCTTGGAGGAGCCTACCAGTCAGAGTGAGGTGCGCAGATTCTTGGGTCATACAGGGTATTACAGAAAATTTATCAAAGGATATGCATAAGATTTTGTGCCCATGGAGGAGTTATTAAAGGAAAAAAAGGAAATTCTATTAGGGAGAATTGCAACAATGCACATTTGAGGCATTGAAGGAGAGACTTACTACAATACCTATTCTACGTTTTCCTTCATGGAACCAACCATTTCACGTACATGTGGACACCTCTGCATGACCATTGGCATGATGTTAGCTCAACCTAGAGATGGTATTATAGATCATCCTATCTTTTTTGCTAGTAGAAAATTGACTCCTACAAAACAAAATTATACAACTATAGAGCGTGAGGCCTTATCGATGATCTACACGCTGCATAAATTTAGATAGTACTTGCTAGAAAAACCCTTTATATTTTATACTGCTCACATGGCATTAATATACTTGGTAAATAAGCCCATTTTATAAGGGCACATATGTCGATGGGTTATCTTATTCAAAGAATTTTACTTTCACAGTCATGGTAAAACCAGGTAAAATTAATTCTGTCCCACACCACTTATCAAGAATTCAGTCAGGGGAGGATACATAGACAATTGAAGATACAATGTTGGCATATGCACAGTTGTACATGTTACATCACGCACCTTCGGAGTTGGGAGGATATTGCTATGTATTTTTATGCATAGGTATGTCGCCAGAAGGAATGAAGGAATCAGATGAAGAAACAACTTGTAAATTCATAGCGACAACCTTCATGTTGATCAGTGGTGGCTTATAAAAACTAGGCCAAGATGAAGTATTACACCGGTGTGTACTGGGACATGAGCACACAGATATCATGGAAGAGGCTCATGGTGGTATTATAGGTGGGCACTATGCAAGTGACCCCATCTCGCATATAGATTGTAATCAGCAAGATTATGGTGGGAGACCCTTTACAAGGATTGTAAAGAGAATTGTAAGGCATGTGATCACTTTTAGCATGCCTTGGAAAACCTCAGAAAAGAGATAAAATTCCTTTGAGACCTATTACTAGTTCAGAACCATTTTGAAGAAATGGGATATATAACTTTGTGCGTCCTATTACCCCAGCCACACGTAGAACTGGATCACATTATATCATCACTTGTACAAATTATCTTACTAGGTGGCTAGAAGAAACACCTGCAAAGGATTATACAGCAGCTATAGCAGCTAGGTTCTTATGGGAAAATGTTCTTATTAGGTATGGGTGTCCATTGAGTTTGAAAAATGATAGGGGCACACATTTCTTAAATGAGATAATTATAGATATTGTTGGATGATTTTATGGTTTCACACCACAAGACTACACCTTATCACCCTCAAGAAAATGGGACTGCTAAGGATTTTAACAAGATATTGAGCCAAGACCTTGACAAAAAAATTTGATGCTGGAAGGAAAGATTAGAATGACAAAGTTTCTATTGTACTTTGGGCATATAGGAAAATCTACAAAAGGTTGAATAAGGCCACACCCTTTTAGTTGGTGTTTGGCACATAATTAGTTCTTCCTATGGAATTCATGTTACCTTATTTTTGTATTGCGATGCGCTGGAGGTCTAGTTGATGAGAAGGAATTAGAAGAAAAAATTGACAAGTTAATACAGTTGGATGAGAGGCACAACATAGCATGATGGATTCTGAAGAAGGAAAAAGGCCAGGCATAAGGCATGTCATGATAGACACATCAGGGAAAAGAAACTTGAGGTTGGACAAATTTTACTTCTTTATGATTCTAAGTTTTTGCGCCATCCAGGAAAGCTTAAGGTGCATTGGTTGGGACCATATGTTATCACTCATATACTTGAATCAGGTGCTTTCTAGTTAGAGGCACTTGATGGAATACATGGTTACCTGGTTACTTTAATGAGAGTAGGCTGAAGCCCTACTATAAATAAGTCTTCTTGGTGTTTATAATAAGGTAGTATTACCATTTAGTATAGATTTCCATTTCTGTATTTCCTTTTAATGTATTTCCTTCTTCTTCACTATGATTTTTCAATTTAGTTTAGTGTTTTGTAATAAGCATGTTTGCAAGATAGAAGTTAATTACAATCTGAAGTATTTTTATGCGCAGAGGACTGCACATACCATTGGTGAGGGGTGGTTATTATTTGTTATTCACAAATGAGTACACATGAGAAATAAATGACGAGTTACAGGTGCTATTCAAGTATGGAAAGGAGCTTCAGAAAGGAAATTGTCTTCTAAAGAACACCATAGATGGAATTGAATGAATGAACAATATAACATGAGGTAAGCAATGACCATGTAGAAACTACTAGAGGAGGGTGCAGTAATGAGGTAATTCGGCACATGGAAGTGCGCAGAAGAGAGATTCTATAGCCAAAGAAGTAGGAAGGCATGCTAGAAGGTTATAGCATAAAATTTACGAAGGTGTACCAACATAGAAATAGGGAAAATGGTCAATTAATGAGAGGATTAGTGGTAGGTGAAGGAGCAATAAATGCAAGTAAATTTTTGAAAATATATATAAGGATGTGATGAACAGTGGATTAATTTTTACCTTTGCGATCATAATTATTTGAGCGAGCTAGTATGACCTTTAACTAAACGAATCGTATTGAGGTGTTATACCCCAATGAAACTAGGTATGTGGAGCATTATATTTGTGTTCAGAAGTGGCTTGCCATACCTATTGGTGAAGGGTTTGAGCGTAACAGTAAGCTATGTTTAGAAGGAGCTAGGGCATGTGGTTTTGAGATAGGCCATGTGATTTCAAGCTAGGGTTTGAGCTTACTCGATACATAAGAAAAAGGTGGGATTTTTACAATGGCATTGAAGAAAGCACTTGTAGCAGGCACATGAAGGGAAAGAAAAAGGTGGGGGTTGAGGTTAAAGATACACCTGAGAGCAATGTTTTAGAAATGCAATACCAAAAAGGAGTGATATGGATTAGGATTGGGATTCCCATTTATTCGTCAGATTCAAATTAAGTGACTACAACCATGCACCCCGATTTCTCTACAATGGATAGTTGGATGCGTTTGTTTAACAAGAAGACCAACAAGCACATGATAGAAAGATATTCTACTATATGATGATGTTGGGGAGAATTTTATTAAGAAGGTAGGGGTTTATCAGTTATATGAACTCCCATATTTTGGAAAACCATAAGCTTTATACCAATGGCTTATGAGCAAAGTCCATGAGGACTTCTTCTATTTTGTTAAAGGGAGGGTAAAGATCACAACAACCTTTGATTGCCACATTAATAGGACTGAAGGTCACAGGGACATATATTATGAGTGATCTGATTGATAAGGAATTTGTCATGCAAATGCCACTAAAAGGAAATTAGATAATACTCTAAAGTCCGTGAGGAGCTATGGACCCTAGAAAATTTTTCAAGTCCTATCACTATCAAGACATGTAGTTGTGCATCTCTCTAGTTCAGTGATAAATGACCTCACAGGTAAATAATTTTATCTCATCCCCCTAGGTGATTTAGGGAGAAGTATATTCATTCTCCCTAGGTGATTTTAGGGATTTCTGAAAAGATACTATCTTTCTGGCAGTATTGGGAAGGGTTATCACTGGCCTTCCCAGGACTGGATCAACCACCATGAAAGGGAATGGAAGGGACAAAAATTAAACATGGAGGTGAATGGAATACCTTGGAACATAATGGAAATGATTTTTTGAAGGTTTGGGGAAGTTTTGCAAGACTTGGAGCAGTCTGAGTAAAAAACAGGGTTCACAAGCCTAGGCAGTACATAGGCCTAAAACAACTTTTGGGCTTTAGAAGAAGATTCCAAAGGAGACCCTCTCTAGATGGAGTTAGAAGTAAAATAAAATATATAAAGTAAATAGGATTCCAAGACCTACATGATGGTGAAATAATATTTTTCACAACACTTTGGCGCATCATAGATTTACAGTGCATGTTTTTTCTCAAGCACAAGTGGAGTACAAAATCAAAAATACATGATTTTTCAGGTTGGGCTGCCTACATGGAATAATCAAGACATTATACCCCAACCATTGGATTTGGGATATTTCTATCCATATCATATAATTTTTTTCCAAAAAATTCCATCAGGAGCTCAAGTTATCATGTGTTACAAGTTCAGGACTTAGCCAAATTTTTTGCCGGAGGACACGTGTCAGCACCAATTGCCTGTGGCAAGATTTTGTGTCCCTCATGTCCCCTCAGGTCAGGTAAATCAAGGTTTCAAAAATTTTGGAAGCTCACAGTGAGTGTTCAAGGACCCTCATGTGACCTCTGAAAAGATGACAGTTCAGCCCCTAGGTGCATTTTTGGAGCATCCATTCCCTAGTTGTTGGATCAAGTCAAGCTCCATGATGTCTTATGCTGAGGTGGGGGACATCAAGACATTGAAAACCTATGGAATTTGATGTCCCTAGGTGCAGTTTTGTCATCTATTCCCATGGATCGGGTGGATGAGGTGGGGGACATCAATACCTTGAAAAATGAAAAATTTCCCAGCCCCTATGGGGAGTCATTTGGACACCCATGTGACCGACTTTCAGCCCCTAGGTGTATTTTTCAAGCAAATCCCCTTGCCGTTGGATCAAAGGACCACATGGCATCGCCTTGACCACCATGGAAATTGATGTCCCTCATTTCCCTGAGGTTAGGGAAATCAGGGACATAAAAATTCACCCTATCCCCTCCATTTGCATGTTTTGAAATTTTAAGATAGCTTTTTTCTCCTTCATTATTCTTCCTCTCATTTCTCCTTCACAGCTTCATCTTTGCCATGGCTCCGTGCATCCAAAATTGTCCAGACACCTGGTCCCACCATTGTTGCTCCAAACCAGCTCTTCCATGGCCACAATAAACTCTCCACACCATGAATGCACATATTCCATGTAGGTCTCAGGGTCCTAAAAATGGAGTGAAACACGAAGAGTCGGGGAGGAAAATGAAGGGTTTTTGCCAGATAACCATGAAGTCAAGAAGGAAAAATCTTCATATCGGTCACAAGATACAAGTCAATAAAGGGGATCCAAAGATGCTTAAACCAAATGAGTGGGTTTTTTCCAGAATTCTTAATTATTTCAAGGTGAGTTCAAGATGCAACAAACATTCAAGTAATCAAATGGTATCCGTGCAAAATCATTTCCTCCAACAGAAATCCCTCTTTGTCTTGAAGCTCACATTTCGGATTTCCCGTCAAAGGAAATGGTTCTAAAAACTTACACACGAGCTCCAAATAAAAAACCTATCACAATCAGAATATTTTCATTACAAATGGAGAGAAAAACCATACCTACAAATTTTGAGCTCCATTAATGGGCATGGCAGCTACGTGCCCGAAGCCACTGTCCAGGTCAAAATTTCAAAATTTATTTGAGAGCATTAAGTGGGAAAAACTATGTGAAATTCACAAGGGTGTGATATTGGGACAACAAGAAGAGTTCCAAAAAATTATGTTCCATTCAAATCAAGTAGCTCCCAGAAACACCCTTTCTAAAATAGTAAGTTTTCCTACACATGCTTGCTATTTTTGGTAAGTCTTCATCAAAAGCGGACATGGAAGCCCGAGAAAGTGTGCACTGAAGATCTCCAAAAGGTTAGCCTACATGATTATCATGGAGTAGAAAATAGTGAAAAACTTTGAGGTTTACTAAAAATAGTAAGTCCCCCATCTGGGCATTTACTAAAAATAGAAATCTCACACTCAAAGAATAGTTTTGGCACAATGGGATATTCAGAACTTCATCAAAATCAGAGATTTCCAAAAAATGTAAGGACCAACAAACTTATCAGGTGACATCTCTTCTCTTCTTCTTCTCTCTCTCTTTCCCTCTCCTCTTCCCCCAAATTTCTCTCACTTTCAAATGTTCTAATTCTTTGATTGGGGTTTGCACTTTTTAATATGCCTTTAAGTCACTTAAAAGTGACTTTAGAAACATAATGTAAATTAAGTCACCTTGCTATTATAAAAGGGACTTAAATATTTAAAGTGGAATATGAATAGTCTTAAGTCATATTAAGGCATATGGAAGGTCATGAGGAAGAAGAATAAGTCACCTCTCATTCTATAAATTGTAATGCCATTCCCATTGCAAAGGGTTGGTGATTGATCTTGTAAACTCAAGAGTGCATTGTACCTAGAGAGAGCAAAGGAGATAGCCAATTTTCTTCTACTTTCCCCTCATTCTCAAAATTTCCTCCATTTCTCCACACTATGTACAACTTTGGTTTAAGAAATCAATACAAGAAGGAGTTTCTAGCTTTCTTTGACTAAGGGGTTTCTTGATACTTTGTGATCAATAAATTCTATTTGGTCTTGTTGTTATTTACAGAGTTGTTTCTTCTCATGAATGCATGTGATGAAGTTTCTAACTAGTGTGTGTGTAGGAATCTAATTTCCTACCTGTAACATTAGTTCTCCTACCTCTTTTCTCACTCCCCTTTCCCACTCTTCAGATGAAAATTCTCTAGCAAGTAGATTGCTAGCTTTGCCGCAGGGTCATTGGAGTGCCCCTGTTAGATCCTTTGGTCCAAAAGGCCACCACAAAAATCCACCTTTCTCATGCACATGCATATACGGTAGCTGCACCGGTTAAGTAGAGGGACTTAGATTCCCAGAGTGTTGGCAAGAAATCCACAAGTTTTTCCACCTCGAAAATTTTCTCGCCAACAGTTTTTGGTGCCCACCATGGGGCAGATTTAGCAGCATTTGCACCCAAAATATGACTGCAAGGTCTAAAAAATTCAAATATTGAAAAAAAAAGAGTTCATGAAATATTGCTAAAATACACTGCTGAAACATGTGTCTTTCACATAGTCTCAGAGTGCCCTTTCAAAATTCAAAAAGCTGGCTGAAGGAAGATACACAGGTTGAGCTGATGATTCAATTTTGAGGCTTTCACAAAATCAGAAAGAACATGAATTAGAGATAATCATACTTCTTCTCTTAATCCTCCTCTCCATTAGATCTTCATGAATTTCACCAAGAAATCCTATCCAAATTGGAAACTCCCCCTTCGAATTTTTTTAAACAACCATTGAGCATTGAGAATCCCAGAAGAAGAAGAATTTTTAGAAGCAAGAGCTGAAATAGAAGAAGAAGAAACAATGGAAGATGAAGAAGAAATACCTCAACCCATTGTTCCATGGGGAAGGAATACAGGCCCGCTTGATCTTGAACCATCCTCTTCATGATCTACCAATGGGTTCCTGCAAGAACTTTCCAAAGTTCAAAGGCGACAACACACAACATCCTGAAGAACACATTGTTTCTTTCACAACATCATGTGGAATTCTTGGTGTCCAACATGAAGATGTTGCTGTGAGATTATTCGTGGAGTCCCTCCAAGAAAAAGTAGCAGAATGGTTCTACCTCCTACCTTCCCAATCCATCACTAGTTGGGATGACATCAAGATTGCCTTCAAGGAAAGATTTAAATCAACTGAATATTTTCAATACCTCTTGGTGTAGTTGGCTCAAATGAGGAAAGGAGAAAATGAAACCATGAGAGACTTTGTGGCTCGTTTCAAATGGTTACTTTGTAGGATACCTGAAGAAGGATTCACCATCTTAAAACAATGTCAAAAGATTCTTCATCAATGTTCAATCATCAGAAGTAGGTTTTTTCTATGAAGAGTTCAACCAAGGAACATTGTAGAAGCACAAAGGATGGCCATTGAACTTGGATGATGATCTCATCCTCTCTAGAAATATCAAGAATCCATCAAAGGGAAAAACCCAACATCCTGAGATGAGAGAACCAATCCATCATTGCAAAATTTGGTGAATGAGATGGCATCTTTGAAGAGGGAAATATTTGAATGTGTTTCTTCCCAAAGAAGAAACAAAAATTAGATTGTAGGAGCACCCCAAAGGCTCACCTTGGAGGCCCCACCCATGAACATAAATTGCAGATTTCAAGAAGATGAAGAAGAGCTTGAACAAGAAAGTGAAGGTGGTGATTTCCTAGAAAGTGACGAGTTTGAGAATGATGCACAAATCAGATTTTGTGAGTATTCTAGAGGTTATGAAGAAGATGAAGAAGATGCACCTAGTTTCTCATGTGCGGTATTCACTCGTTCTCAGTCTGAGAAAAGAGCATCTCCCTCCACTGCTGTAAAAGAAAAGAAGGTTGATGATCCTCCTATGGTGACTCCAAAAAATAAAATAATCAGTCGAGGATCCCCACTTCCATCTTCCATGAAGTCTGCATTGTTGGATCCTGATCCTGTAGCAAGTAAGAAGACTCCCGCAATCCCAAGTAAGTCTTCCAATGTCTCTTCCATTTCTAAATCCAAATATGCTCCTACAAAATCTAATACCTTGAAAGCTCCTAGTGTACCTTTTAAAATACCCTCCATTCCTCAAACATCAAATCCTACTCCCAAGCCTATCCAGACCAAAATCAGTCCCTTCACTCCCCTTGTCCGCATCTACTCCCTTTGACTTCATAGAATATGCAAACAAAGCCAAAGTGCAGATTATTGAAACTGAATATTTGTGGACTCATCCTGAACAATTTGAGAGGTTTTTCTGATATATCAAGAGTGGTAGTCTAACACCCAATGTTGTAACATCTAGTTCCAAAGGCATGCTACCAAACTCACCTACACCTCCCTCACAGAACATGCTTTCTCTGAGTGCATCAAAGACTGATAAAGTTGAACCTTTCTATGTCTCCCTTCTTGTTGGAGAATATGTACTGAACAATTGCATAATAGATTTTGGTGCCTCAGACAACGTGATGCCTTTGAAGGTTTCCAAGGCTCTTAAACTTACAATGACTCCACCTAGTGGCTCTTGTTACTCTTTGGAGTCAAAAAAGGTCCCACTTGTAGGGAAGGTCAAAGATGCACAAGTGTCTCTTGCCAAATTTCCAGACAAGAAAATTTCAGTGATGATTTTGGTAGTAGATGTCCCAGCCTCATTCGGAATGTTGTTAAGTAGAAATTTCTGCCAAGACTTAGGAGGGAAAATTTAGATGAATTGGTCATTTTGCAACCATACTAGTGAAGGGAGACATGGAGAAATTTCTTCCCGAGAAGAAAATGAGGTACACGGTATGAAATTCTGGAAGCCTAGAAGCTAACATCTTGTATCAAGGTAGCAGGTAGATGAATCACTTTGTGGATAACCGAGGAGGAAGAAGATATCCCCATCTTGATAGGCCCAGACATGCCTTCTCAAAGAGATTTTTATTTTGAAGAAGCATTGAGGAGATTCGAGTTACAAGAGGACAACCCTGAATCACCAAATGATGCAGACCATGAGGAAGAGGAGATGGTTCTTGATGATTTTCAAGAAGAAAAATAAGTTTATATGATTTTCCAAGATGAGGAGTTATTCTCATTCCCATTTGGGGATGAGGATGATCTCAGTCAGGCCATCTATGGAGAGACAAAATCAGCTTGTGATGAGCCCATGAAAGGTTTGAAAGAAATGTCTGTACAAGAAATGCTTAGAGCCGCAGAAGAAACTGAAGATCCTAAGCTCAGTCTTGAGCTCCTGATGCAAGCCACAAATTTGCAAGACAAGTGTGAAGCTGATTTGGAAGCCTTAACTAATGTGAAGGTTGGCCATATTGAGATAAGGCAAGATGAAACATATGATGCCACTCTTGAGCTAATGATTGATGGATGCAATACCGAAATGGAGATATTTTCTTTCCCATTTGAAGATGAAGACTCTTCCATGATGAAGAAATTGAAGAAAGGAGTTTTGAGACCTCTAAAGATGAAGCTCTTTTTGATGAAGGATGGTAGAGTGCAGTGATTCTCGAGATGATGAGGTAATCCCTCCAGATAGTTTCTTTGAGTTGCAAGATAAATATCCTTCAAAGGTGTACAAAGAGGAACTACAGGAAATGATGAAAGCATTACTCCGTGCAAGAAATATTAGATGCAGTAGAAGTTGCAGAAGATCCTGAGCTAGATTCTTGATCTCTTCATTAGTGCCATGGACATACAAGACAAGTATGAGTTCACATCCAATCCTTCCATCAGTACTCAAATGCCTCAAAGTGGAGTAGAGAAAAGGATGAATCAAAGTGTTTCTCATGGAGAAGATGTCAATGAGCATAGACTGGGAAACAAAAGTAACTCAGAATATCAAGGAATTTGAATGAAAATCAGCCCTGGGGAAGAAATGAGATGCTTGATGGAGAATCAGCTATATGGATAAACATGGAAGGAAACTGACACTATGAAACCAATTTCAAAGAGCATGAAGGTAGTGGAATTTCCAAGCAAGGACTCAAGCATCAAGAAGCTCATATGGACTCACTCCTACAAAGTAAAAGGAAAATTGTGAAATCACCTGGCTTTCATAAGCAGTTGAGGAAGGGAGGCTACTTTCTGGAACCCGTCAATGGCTTTGCAGAACATCATCATTCGGTGTTACCTCTTTAGGGGTAACTTTTGAGAAATGAAAAGTATTTCAGTGAAAGTGGGTTGTCCCCTGCCTTGTACCATAGGTGATTGATAGGTGTGTTTCCATTTCTATTGCATGTGTTTCCCTTCCTGTTGTGTGTCGTGTGTTTCCTTTCCTTCATTTTGTGTGTGTGTGTTTCCTTCTAATCTTCCTTTCTAGAAGTTGTACATGACTCCGCAGGGCCCAATGGATAAGGCACTGGTCAATGAATTATATGGTCTAAAGTTGAGATTCTAGATTCCCATGCCATGTATTTCATTGTGCTTAGTCCATGTCATGTCCCCAAGCTAGAGCCAGTTGTTGTCGTGCAAATGTGCAACAGGGAAATTGATAATTTTTGAGCACGACAACTATACCCCAGTGTCAAATTTTTCAAGTCCTATCATTTCAAGACACCCCAGGTCTATCCAGTCAGTCCAAATGACCTCCTAAATAATTTTATCTCATCCCCCTAGGTGATTTAGAGAAGTATATTCATTCTCCCTAGGTGATTTTAGGGATTTCTGAAAAGATACTATCTTCTGGCAGTATTGGGAAGGGTTATCACTGGCCTTCCCAAGACTGGATCAACCACCATGGAGTGGAATGGAAGGGTCCAAAATTCAACATGGAGGTGAATGGAAGACCTTGGAACATCATGGAAATTATTTTTGGAAGGTTTGGGGAAGTTTTGCAAGACTTAGAGCAGTCTGAGTAAAAAACAAGGTTCACAAGCCTAGGCGGTACATAGGCCTAAAATAACTGTTGGGCTTCAGAAGAAGATTTTGGGAGCTTTGGATGGAGTTAGGAGCAAAAAAAAAATCTACATAAAGAGGATTATAATACCTACATGATGGTGAAATAATATTTTTCACAACACTTTGGTGCATCAGGTTTGCAGGCAGTTTTTCTCAAGCACATGGGTGGAGTACAAAATCAAAAATCTAATTTTTTAGGGATCAAATAGAATAATAAAGACATTATACCCACAACATTGGATTCAAAAGGTCATTTATAGTCATGATCATATAAATTTTTTCCAAAAAAGTCCATCGGGAGCTCAAGTTATCATTGTTACAAGTTCAAGACTTAGCGAAATTTTTGGGAGGACACGTGTCAGCACCAGGAGCCTGGTGGGATTTTGTGTCCCTCACGTCCCCCAAGGTCAGGACATCAAGGTTGGAAAATTGTCTCCCAGCCCCCTTGAAGCCCTCTCAGTCCCTCATATGACCTCTTGGACCCTCATGTGACCTCCAAACTCGACAGTTTATCCCCCAGGTACATTTTTGGAGCATCCATTCCCTACCATTGGATCGGGTGCCATGTGTCTAGGACTCCAAGACCACCGTGGAATTTTATGTCCTATTATGGCACCTAAGGTGGTGCATTTTTAGGACATTCCCTGTAAGATAGTACCGTGTCACCTCCATGAAAAACTAATGTCCCTTATGTACCCCAGCCCCTATGGGGAGTCATTTGGACACCCACGTGACTGACTTTCAGCCCCCTAGGTGCATTTTTCAAGTAAATCCCCTGCCGTCAGATTGAGGACACATGACATCACCTTGACCACCATGGAAATTGATGTCCCTCATGTCCCTAGAGGTCAGGGACATCAGGGACATAAAAATTCACCCAATCCCTCCATGTGCATGTTTTGAAAGTTTAAATCTAGTACTTAGCCGTTTTCTTCCTCTCATTTCTCCTTCATAACTTCATACCTTGCCATGGCTCCGTGCATGATTGTCCAGACACCTGGTCCACCATTGTTGCTCCAAAATAGCTCCTTCCATGGCGACATAAACTCTCCACACCATGAATACAACATAAATATGTAGGTCTCAGAGAAAAATGGAGTGAAATGATGAAGAACAGGGAGAAAATGAAGGGTTTTTGCCAGATAATCATGAAGTCACCCGATCGAAAAATCTTCATATCTCACAAGATACAAGTCAGATCGAGATGCCATTTTTTCACAGAATTATTAATTTTTCAAGGTGATCAAGATGAAACAAACAAGAGGTCAAATGGTGCCTAGAATCATTTTCTCCAATAAAATCCTCTCTTCGTGCACTGACTCACATTCATCGGATTTCCCGTCATTCTGGCAATGGAAATGAGCTAAAAACTTGCACATGAGCTCCAAATAAAAAACCTATCGCGATAGAGTTGTTTTCATTGTGAAATGGAGACAAAAACCATACCTGTAAATTTTGAGCTCCATTAATGGCCGCCATGGCAGCTCGTGTGCCTAAAGCCACTGCCAGGTCAAAATTTCAAAATTTATTTCTAGGCATTCTAGTGGGAAAAACTATGTGAAATTCGAAGGGTGTGATTGTAATGACAAGAAGAGTCCAAAAAAAGTATGTTCCATCACAAATCAAGTACTGGAAACACCCTTTCTAAAAATAGTAAGTTTTCCTACACATGCTTGCTATTTTTGGTAAGTCTTCATCAAAAGTGGCTATGGAAAGAGCAGTGTGCACTGAAGATCTGCAAAAGGCCAGAATGATTATCCAGAGTAGAAAATAGTGAAAATGACAACTTACTAAAAATAGTAAGTCCCCCCATCTGGGCATTTACTAAAAATAGTAAGCCACACTCAAAGAACAGTTTTGGCACAATGGGACATTCAGAACTTCGCCGCATCAGAGATTTCCATGAACGGGGACCAATGGACTTCATCGGGTGACATCTCCTCTTCTTCTTCTCTCTCTCTTTCCCTCTCCTCTTCCCCCAAATTTCTCTCACTTTCAAATGTTCTAATTCTTTGCGTTGGGTTTTTGCACTTTTTGATATGCCTTTAAGTCACTTAAAAGTGAATTTAGAAACATAATGTAAATTAAGTCACCTTGCTATTATAAAAGGGACTTAAATATTTAAAGTGGAATATGAACAATATTAAGTCATATTAAGGCATATGGAAGGTCATGAGGAATGAGGATAAGTCACCTCTCATTCTATAAATGGTAACACCATTCCCATTGCAAAGGGTTGGTGATTGATTTTGTAAACTCAAGAGTGTATTGAGAGAACAAAGGAGATAGCCAAATTCTTCCATTTCCCTCATTCTCAAATTTCCTCTATTTCTCCACTATGTACAACTTTGGTTTGAGCAATCAATACAAGAAGAAGGAGTTTCTATCTTTCTTTGACTAAGGGGTTTCTTGATACTTTATGGTCAATAAATTCTATTTGGTCTTGTTGCTATTTGCAGGGTTGTTTCTTCTCATGAATGCATGTGATGAAGTTTCCAAATAGTGTGTGTGTAGGAATCTGATTTTCTACCTGCAACATTAGTTCTCCTACCTCTTTTCTCACTCCCCTTTCCTGCTCTTCAGACAAAGTCTTCCCTAGAAAGAGATTGCTAGCTTTTCCGCAAGGTTAGTGGAGTGTCCTTGTTGGATCCCCGGTCGAAAGCCCACCAAAAAAATACACCTTCTCATGCACATGCATATACGACAACCTGCACTGGTTAAGTAGAGGGACTTAGATTCCCAGAGTGTTGGTAAGAAATCCACAAATTTGTCCACCCGACAAATTTTCTCACCAACAATAAGGAAACTGTTATAGCCACAAGAAAGGATTTGGGATACGCCAAAGGTTCGTATGGAATAAACATCTACAAATTAAGGAAGTACCCTATGGTGTAGGTAGTCACATATCTGCTCACTAAGCTGGAATGATCAGGGAGAGATGGTCACAGGGTATAAACCACGTGGCTACATATTGTGAAGAAAATGTCATAAAGAGAAATGTATAACTTAGCTTGCTACATAGCAGAAACAATTATTGAGGAAGCTTACATAGGTGAGAAGATAAGTTTTGGCACTATCCTATTATCTCTTGTGTTTGTAGAAATTGGAGTGCCCGGATGGGCCCAAATAACAAAATTTGGGAATACCCCATAGAAAATTAGTCCCTCGCAAAGAGGTTTGAGAAGTATTTGTGTGAAGGAACAATGAGTGGCCCATTTAAAAAAAGGGAAAAACTATGGTATGATCAACTTCACTTGGCCTTTGAGGAGGAATTGCGTATTCCAAAGGAGTTACCCTTAGTAGTGGGCAAGGCAGTGCAGTTCATGGTGTATAAACATTTTTGCATTACGTGGTTTGCAATGAAGGATGGGACATGGAGTCCCTTGGTGCAAAATTCCATATTCCTTTACAATGCGTTACTTCTAGGCAATAGTACACAAGTTTACTGATGCGCACCGATTGAGCTACAATGCGGACAAGGTAGACTGTGACTACCATACTCTAAGGAAAACAAATGTTTATCCAAGTCGGTCTCCTTATATCGAGAGGATTATTTATGATGTTATAAGCATGAAGCTGGTAAGTTTGGCTATTGGGGACAGTGGGGCCACACTTATCTGTCTTCAGCTCAAGCCTAGGTTGGAAAAGGGGAAAGTATGTGGAGAATGAGTTTATGCTCCTTGGGCTGCCTAAGGGAAAACACACAGTTGAGAATGTGGCAGCTCCAAATCTTGCCTCGATCATAGAAGGCTATAAGGAAGAAGAGCTTGACGATGATTAGTGGAGGATTGGACCATAGAGGATGGAGGCATGCCATATATTGAGTGGAGAGTGAGTGGCCAAAGACCTCCCCCACAGACGCAAGGAGGAGATGAAGACTTAGATGTGGGTATAGTCCATGAGGAACACCAATTTAAGAAGGTGTTAAGAAGAACCAGGACCTAAGGTGCAGGAACATATCAAATCTTTACAAAGGTCACCTCGACTCTCCCCTAAAAAAGAATCACCCAAGAGAAAGAAAAGAAGAAAGATGAACCTTAATGAGGAGGAGAAGTATGAAGAGAGCACACCCAGGAACCCTGGTCTAACCTGAAGATGTGGAGGAACCCCAGGATGAAGAAATGAGAGATGAAGAGGAAGGGGTGAAATAAGTAGAAGAAACTATGCAAGAACAACCTAACACACCCATCGCGACTCAGGTAGGAGAAGAACCAACTCCAGACCTTGGCACCCAGGTTCTTAAGGGGCCAAAAGAAAAAAGAGAAAGAACAAGTGAAGAGTATGTTTTTCCCTAGTATGGGATATACTAAGGAAACAAACAAAATAATTTGTGCCCTGGTTCTAGAGGTAATGTGGTCCTTAAGGAGTTATATGGGTGGGAGCTAATGGATCCAGATATGGCCACTATGTGCACAAGGACGCAATTATCCTAGTCTATGTAGACTCATATGGATGAACCATATTTTTACATGTTTAAGGAGTCTTGTATCTCACAAAGAGTGAAGAAGGAACCCTAGAGTAGGCACATGACAATAAAACCTACTCTAATGTCTAATGAGCAAGTTAGTAATGCAATGGTCAAAGTATCTACTGAGGTGGTATGGAGAAACATTGATAAGGCTTCCACTATTCGAGTGCTACTTGAGGAGAACAAGGCTAAAACTATAGAGATAATGTGTTTAAAGGAAGAGAAGGAATGATAACGGGAAAATAATGAGGCCTTTGTTAGCATGGCAGAGGAAATCGGTGATCACATCCTTAAAACAAGGCCTCATCTAGAATCTCAGGTTCTAGAAAAATTTCCTTCTGCTATGCATTATGTGCACCCTTTGGTCAATTTGGTGTTAGATGATGGACCAATTTGGATGCCCACACCAAAAGATTCTGAACAAGAGGCAAAGAGAGAAAGGGCCTTTATGGCTAGAATTTTTTTAACTTACGAGGCATTACTCCAAAATTTGAAGGATGAGCTGAAGAAAGTTGACCAAGCTCTTAATTTATGTGTGGAACTAGAAGCAGTAATAAGGACCAGAACTATAGTTGAAGATAATTAAGTTCTGAAAACGATGAAAGATGAGACAATAGGATGCGCAGAAAGATTGACACTGGTGAAACAAAATCATGAGGCCCTTGCAGCAGCCCAGGATCCACACAAAGAGAGGATTGATGAGATTGGGAAGCTCATAGCACAAAAGATGGACCTCTTGGAAGGAATGATTTCAAGTATAGCCAATGTTGTCTGGGTACTATAGAATGAGAAAGGGAACATTACTCAGGACGAATTGGATGCCATAGACACAAATATTCCAGAGAAGACAAGGACCGCGCTAAGTGATTGAAAAACATTGGAGGCTGAAATCAAAAATAAATATCCAAAGCTAATCCTCCCAGTTGAAGAAGAGGGTGCGGCAGAGTGAAAGTTCATTCTTTTGTACAATATTTCATTATTAGAGAACATCAGAAATAATTCCCATTTCCAGCATGATAATGTACTTTAGTGTGGGGTAATGTTGAGTAGACAAAATTTTGCTCTAAGGAGAAGACACACAAAGGATGTGACCATGGAAAAAAGGTGCATTTGAAGGCGTGAGAAGATAAGGAAGGAAACACACACCAGAACACTTTGGCTCAGGAACTTACCCATTTTTATGGATAAGGGATATTTTTGGAGATAGTGTGTGAAGCACCACATATAGATGAAGACTTGTGCTACACATAATGGTATTTGTGGAACAAGCGGATGATAAGCACTAGGCATAGTTGAATCTAGTAATATGATTTATTCTTAGAGTTAACTATAGGACATTGATTATTAGAACACTTGCATGTTGTGCATGCCATTGTAAACGCATATGGCTATTATCAGTATGTGAACTATTTTGAGAAGTGCATGGGTAGTGCAGGGAAAGTCCCCACCTCTATAAATATGTATTGAGCTATGTAGTTTAGGGGGGTGAAATATTGTGGAGTTATGCTATTGGGTTCTGATGCGCGCATGACTCATGGAGATACTTTATAGTGTAAGAAGCTCATGGTTTACAATGTTTAATGCAATGGAGTATATTGGCTGGATAATGGTGTTAGAAATAACTGAATTTGGTTCTTGTTATGGTTAGCCTTATCATAGTTATTGTTTCGTACATGATTCTATGAGATCTAGATCTGATTTATGCAATGTGAAATGTTTATGAATTAGTTATGGATCTGAATATGTATTATCATCATCACACTAACATCCTGCACAAGCAAATCTAAAGAGGGGGCCTGGTATCTTTACATGCTTTGGGGTGAGTGCTCAGCTCAGGCTGAGTGATGTGCCAATGTGCCTAGGTTTTCCACAGTAGATTCTAGGCTGTAGGAGTACAAATGCTAATTCGATAGGCCTAAAGAGCAAACAAGATTTGGAGATGCAATTCCTGCCTGTTTCATCTATTGTATTTATGAGGATTTTATTAAGTGTTTTATTCAAGGCTTCAACTTGACCATTTACTTGGGGATAGTATGGTGATGAAAAGATAAGTTTGATGTTGAAGGTGTCGCAAAGTTTCTTAACATCCTTGTTTTTGAAGGATTTTCCATTATTTGTGACAAGCTTGTGAGGAACACCAAAGCGACATATAGTGTATTGATAGATGTAATTGATGATTTAATTTTCTTTAGTTGAAGTTAAGGGGATGCATTCAACCCATTTTGTAAAGTATTCATTTGATGTGATGATGGAATGATGTTGTTGAGATGAGCAAGGATTGATAATGATAATGAGGTCTAACCCCCATTGTGATAAATGCCATAAGTCGTGAGATGGTTGTAATGATTGACTAGCAACATGGATGAGGTCTGAATGTTTTTGACACTTGAAACATTTATTGACATACGTATAATAACCCTGATTGATGGTAGGCTAGTAATAGCTGATTTAAAGAATACATTTAGCGACGATGTTAACATTGAAATGTCCACCACATATACCATCATGGACCTCTTGGATTTGCTTTGATAGATTAATGAGACTTAAGACATATTAATAGAAGGCCATCGAAACCATGTTTATATAGGATACCACCTATAATGACATAACGAATGGATCATTGAAGAAATGATCTTTTAGCGTTTCAGGATAGGTCGGGGGGAATTTTAGATTCTGAAAGATAGTCGAATATTTGTGAATACCACAAATCAATTAGATGATTGTTGATGGTGTTGATAGAAGGGAGTTGATTTTCATGTGAGGGTTGATCCAATCTATGAATGACTATAAATAGTTTAGAGTTATCAGTTGATTCTTTAGTTGATAAGGGGATGAGAGATCCTAAAGAAGCCACAGTGTCTACAAATTTATTAGAGGATCATGGAACTATTTGAATGGTGTAATGATCGAATGCTTTGAGGATAAATTCAACATTAACGTTATATTTTTGTAAGATTTCATTTTTACATTGATAATCACCTTTGATTTGATTAATAACTAGTTGTGAGTCTCCGTAGACTTCCAAGATTTGAACACCTAACATAATAGCAGTTTGACTACCCATTATTAAAGCTTCGTATTCTACCATGTTATTAATACATTCGAAGTTAAGTTTTGAATGATAGAGGAATAAGATTCCCCTAAGGAGGTATGATGACAATACCAACCCCTCCCCCTTACTGGCATTTAGATCCATCAAAGAAGAGGGTCATTTTGATAGAAGTGAATTCATGTTTGTTGATAGTGTTGATAGATTCAGTTAGAAAGTTTTTCGTGAGGGGTTTGAGTATCAAGCAGAGGTGCTTCAACAAGTTGGTCTATGATGGCCTGACTTTTAATGGAATTTTGTTATATAAACTCAAGGTCAAACTCGGTCAAAAGAATAAGCCAAAGAGTTATACATTCATTATGATATGGCTTAAAGTGCATGGTTTTGAGTGGGTTGAAGCTGGTGACAATGTTAGTTTTATGATTAAGGAGATAGTGGCGTAGTTTAGAGGCTGCAAAGTATAAAACAAAACATAATTTTTTGGATTTGGTATAGTGGGTTTCATATTTGTGGAGTGTACGACTTATGTAATAGATGGATTTTTCATGGATTTGGTCATCACAATGAGCGAGCATGGCCCCTAAGGCATGATTTGTAGAAAATATGTAATGGTAGAATGACTCCCCCTCATGAGGAGGTATGAAGTACAGAGTGGTGATAAAAGGTACTGTTTGAGCTCATCGAAAATATTTTTGACAGTTAATATCCCATTTAAAATGAAATGTCCTTGCAAAAAAGGTGATGAAACGACTTGACAACGATATGATAATTGTGATATGAAAGTGTCAGATAGAATGAAATTTACCCTAAAGGCTACGTAATTATTTGAGATTTGATAAAGGAGGCATTTCAATAATTACTTTAATCTTTTCTAGGTCTACTTCAATACCTCAAATAGATATGATGAACCCTAGAAGTTTACTGGTGAGAACACTAAAAACAAACTTAATAGGGTTAAGACGAAGGAAATATTGGATAAGATGAACAAAAAATTGAGTCAAAGATAAAAATATGGTCTCTGCATTGTTTATATTTCCCTAAGAGATCATCAACATAGTCTTCTATGGTTTTGTGGATAAGATCATGGAAGATATATGTCATGACACATTTGATAAGTGGCTCCTACGTTTTTAAAACCAAAGGGCCTGATGCGGCAATAGAAGGTCCCCCAAGGGGTAATGAAGGATGTTTTATGTTGATCGTTAGTGGACGATGAGGATTTGATTATAACTAGAAAATCCATCCATAAGGGAGAGAATTTCATGGCTAGATGTTAAATCAACAAGTTGATCGATATTGGGAAGAGGAAAATCATCTTTTGTATAGGAAAGATTGAGATCCTCAGAAGTCAGTGCAAAATGCATAATTTTCTTAAGGCCTTAGTGATGGGAATGATGTTAGAAACCCATTGTGGATAGTCAATGGGAATGATGAAATTAGCAAAGAGTAAGCATTGTAACTCTTCTCTGATACGAATAGCCATTTGTGGGTGCATTTTACAGAGCTTCTATTTGATTGGTTTAGTGTTGGGATAAGTGATGATATTGTGTACGATGATGTCGAGGATCGATACCTGACATATCACTATATGACTAGGTGAAGGCTTGACTATAATTAGATAAGAAGGTAGTGAAATCATTTAATTATTATGGATTTAGTGACTGGATGACTTTAACTATGTGGGGTTCCTGAGGGGTTCCTAATGTTAACCTTGATGGTGGATTCATTGAGAAGGGTTGATGTTTTAGGTGGTAATGATTTTTAAAGGAAATGGTTGTCCACTCCCATATGGGAGAGGATATCTTGATCTTCAAAACATTGAAGGATATCAAGGGTGGGTAAATCTTCTTCAATCATTTCTGGTTGAATGAGAGGAATTTTTTTGGTGACGTTGTCAGCTTGATAAGTCAAGGGTCCTAAGGAAATAATATTGACTAAAAAAACATTAGGTGGGATGGAGATTGTGTCATCAGTGTCCATGGGATCATCAAATTATGTGGATGGTGATGGTTCTAATTCTGTGATATGTAGAGATGCGGTATGTGTATATGATTCATTAGTGGGCCTTTCATATCTTAGGCTGTATTTCTCATGCGGTTTAAGGGAATGTTGGAAAATTAAGTCATGTATTCCTTGTTCGTAACTCATAAAACCAAAGCCTTTCCATACACAATGATGGAGGTAAATTTGTGCAAAACTTTGATTATATAAAGATTTGAAATCTGATGAGAAGGGCATGCCATGATGTTGATGAATGGATTGTGATGAAGGTTAGTCAATTCCTCCATAGATGAGGTTCAGTTTTAGATATGCGGGGTCATAAGGGATGATGTCTCTAACATTAGGCTCGTATATAGGTTGTTTTTCTGGTCAACCATACATCTCAGGTGTAGGTAGAAAATTAAGCATGAGGAGATGATACTCCCCCATTGAAAGATGTTTCATAACGTCACTGAGGGAAGAATCATCTGGTAATTTAGATGATGGGATGGATATTCTAGTAGATGCTTTGTCAGAGGATTTTGATTTTGATTTAGGTACAAGAACATTGTTTGGATGGTATGTCATATTGTAATCGGAAAAGGTGTTTGGATCCACATGGACTGTGAATGTTTGGCCCTCATGTTCATATTTAATACATCGGTGCAACGTCAAATGGACACAACACATGGAGCATATTCAAGGTCGTCTTAGTAGCATGTTATATTGGAACTCCCCCTCTATGATGTAGAAGAGTTTTGGAAGAGTTTTAACACCAAATTTAAGAGGTAGAATGACAGTACCTAACATGGGCGTGATTGTATCGTTAAAATCTTGGAACAAGATTGGTGTTTGAGTGATGAAACGGTGTTTGGAAGTCTAAGTTGGTTGAAGGTTATGGATGATATGATATTGATAGATGCACCCCCATTTAATCATGAACCTTTTGATGAGGACATCATTGATCTGGGCGAGTGATGAAGAGAGCCAAGTTCATGATCTTCTGGCTGAAGTGATGGTATTTCAGAGGATTCAAAGGAGATGGAAGAGGATTCTTTGAGAGTAACCAAAATTTTTGTAAAAGAAGATGGGTCGTATATGGGTACTGATATAGACTGAATGGATTCAATCATAGCTTGTTTGTGTGGTAGGTGATATTTGAACAAGCTCGTAAAGTGACATTTTGACAAGAGCTTGGTGTAATTGTTTAATGACTGACTTTTTGTATTGTAGTGGAAGATGGAGTAGTAAATGAGAATGGAGACTTTAATTTTGGATTGTGATGTTTTATTAGGATATCTCAGAGGTGAGAGAAATGGAAAGTTTGGATTTATCAGAAGAAGAGGTGAGTTCTGGAGGTGGGGGAATGACGAAAAAGGTTTTAGACTTATTTTATTCTGAAGGATTGGACTTGGGTATGTGCTCTAGTTGTAATGTGGACAACATTGATTTGGTGGGGAAGAACCTTACTCAGAGGATTCCTTTGATAGTGGGGGAGGATGAAATTTTAGATGTTGTGTGGGGTTTCTTTGATTTTGTGTGACTCTGAAGGAAGAAGAACTTTACTTTCAAGTTTCTTAATAGTTGCACAAAAGGATTTACAGTATTCTATATAGTGTCTTGACGTTTGATGGTAATCATAGAAGGCCTCAAAATTATACCAAGATAGGTTTCCAACCTTGAGAGTTGAATGGTTTCATAGGAGGAAACACTACTAGTGATTTGTTGAAGGAGATTTCTCTAATTTTTGCTGCATAGTTGGCCTTTTGATGCGGATGTCGAAGGAAATGGTGTCTTCTTTTGGTTTGATATCATGCAAGAGACATTATTTTGGATGTGGATTTCTTTAGTCTTTTGTGGATGAATGGTTTTCGAAGGTGTGATGGTGATAGGTGACTTGGACAAAGGATGCAGGCCCAGGATAGAGGTTTGATAGTTTGATTTCTTGTGTATGGAGTAGTTGAATGATTTTGGGATATGATAGTAACCTTTTTAGATGGGGTGGAATGAATTTTTGGAGGTTACGTGGGTGATAATAGCCATACGAAATCATCGTATGAACTCTTCTGTGATTTGAATAACATGTTACTTTTGAGGTGTCTCTGAGGAAGTTCTTAGATGAGCTAGATGGGGAGGTAGTAGTCATGGATGAGGAAGGTTGATTATTGATGACAGGATCTGGGGATACTTTTGATTGTTCATCAAGTGTTGGTTCATGGGTATTACTAGAAGATGTGGGTGTAGTTTTAGTGATATGTAATGTCGTATTAATGATGTTTATAGTATGGTGGGCTTGTATGTTATTTGCTTTGCGATTGACTACTTGATGGGGAATGATTCAAAAATGGTTGTTTGAAGACGTTGAGGTTCTGATTTTAGGGTGCATTAGGATTGTCTAAGTGTAGTTCACCCTTATCAATTAGATCCTAGAGGACATTGTGGAACAAATGACACT
Source organism: Taxus chinensis (assembly GCA_019776745.2). NCBI lineage: Eukaryota > Viridiplantae > Streptophyta > Pinopsida > Cupressales > Taxaceae > Taxus > Taxus chinensis. The sequence goes on from CM034154.1 coordinate 656,851,974, forward strand.
TTTTGATGTCATGACCTTTAACTTTGTGGTATTTGTAATAGTCATTATCCCTATACCAAGAGGGTTTTGAAACAAAGGTGTTGACAGGACGAATAGGTGGAAGAGAAATCATGTTCGCAGTGAGGAGTTTTGTCGAAAATGACACTGTATGATTCTCCTATGGGGGTATAACTACGTTGAGTTCGGGAGCATTTGGTGGTCAAGTGTTCCTTGAAAGTGGATTTAACAACCACAACATTGGCTGATGATTTAGATTTATTGGGGTTGGAGGATGGTTTGGATGAAAATTCAGGTTTTGGTTTCTTTGGTCTAAGTTTGACTTTACCTTCTTCAAGAGTGCGAAGTTCTGAGTTTATGGGCCATGGTGAAAGCTTCATCAAACGTTTGAAAATATTGTATTTAGAGTGTGGATGAAATGTGTTTAGCGCATGAACGGGAAAATAATTCGATTAACTCTATTTGTGGGAGTGAGAATGACAGTTGGTTAATTATACCCCTCCAGCGGGAAACAAAAAATTATGATAGACTCATCTTCAAATTTTTTAATTTCATATAAGTCAGTAATGGTGATTTTGCATGTGATGTTGATTGAAAAGTGTTCAAGGAAGAGCTAGGTGAGTTGTACAAATGAGAAGAGAGAGTACTATGGGATGCTGCTATACCAGTCTAGGGTAGGGTTGACTAGAGACAAGGGAAATGTCCTAAGCATTAAGTCTTGATCATGGGATATAAGATAGAAAGCATGAAAAAAGGCTCAAATATGTTGTTGGGGGTCTTCTTTTCTATAGAATTTGAGAAATTTTAGAAGCTCCCAGTGAGGAGGATAAGCTTTGTAAGTCACATATGGGTGAATAGGCTCATTCCATATCTATTCATATGATATTATATTTTTAGGGCCCATAGAAGTGACTTCAAGGCTAGATATCACGTTCATTAAAGCCTGAAGAGAGTTCCATTTGCGGTGGTTGTTGTGTGCTAGATGAAGATGAGATAGTTTGGTTGAATGGAAATTGATTAGATTGTTGGTATGGTTGATATTGTTGAGGGATATTTTCCTCGAATGGGATTTTCTATTGGGGAACATGTGTAGGGATGTTGTAAGTGGGTTGTGAGACTAACGACTTTGATGGTTGGATGTATTGATACTAGATAGGGATGGATGTATTGAGAAGAGGTTGTGACTTGCTGAGGTATGTGTTGGAAGGGAATAGATGCGTGGATAAGTGACTGTGAATATTGGGGTGGTTGTTGAAAAGGAATAGAAGTGATAAGAAAGGGTTGTGATTGTTGTGGAAAGTTTAGGAAGGGAAAAGGCTGTGACTATTGTGGTATGGATTGGGAAGAAGTAATTAGTTGTGATGGCAAAGGTGTGTATTGTGAAATAAGGGGGTCAAGGACTGTAGTGAAATGGGATGAATACTGGCTATAAAACTAGTGTTGATTAAAGGTATGGATGTGGGGATAGACATGATAATGTTTTGGATAAGTTTCATGGTTTTTTGAGAGAACAATGGATGAGATACACTAGTGGAAATAGCGATAGAACTTATGGGAGGTGTTTGGATGATAGAGGAAGCTAGAGGGGTTTGTGTGGATGAAGAGGCACTTGAGATGTTTTGAGATGGTGTGGAACCAGTCGAGGGATCTTGTGAGGATGTTGGTTATTGAGTGGTTGTGTCCGGTGAAGAAATCACATTAAGATTGAAAATAGGAACTGAAGACACAACGTTGGATGTTTCTTGATCAGCTGGTAGGAGGGTAAGAATATATTTGTTGGATGACCGGTTCATGATTCAAATCAATGAGATGGGAAAAACACACGTGATGGATCAGGTACATAAGGTTGTGGTTCAGGTAACGAAAGTTTGAAGATGAAATAAACCTAGCTGCAAGGTAGGCATTAAGAGTGACAGGGTTTGAATCCAAGATCTTTGAAAAGACAAGATCCCCACTATCAAAGAAACATGGGGAATGAAAGGCTCAGGTATCTCAGATGAAGCAAATTGATTACTGGGTGAATGTGGTTGTTCTTGATTTTCTGGTTGGGGTGTTGATAGGAATGTTTCATGTTGATCAATGATTCATTAAGCATATTCTATACGAACTTGAGCATGTTGTAAGGTTTGATGGGCATGTTGTGCGGATTTATGGAATGGGATAGACATGTTTTCAAAAGTTTGGATATGGGATTATTGTCTTGTAAGCACCATAATAACAAACAATCAATCACCTAATAAAATGAAAATAAATCTAAATGGGTTAATTACAAGAAACAACAAGTCACATTGAAATATTTTGATTATGTGAATAATTTAGAAAGGTGAAATGTGTAAAACGGCTAATAGGGTCCTAGAAAATGACCTTCTATGGATGGTTTTAGGATAATGTTTAAGGTTGGATTCCTCGATATACGTGAAGGTACGTGATGTCCCGAATCTACTGTTGGTACCTGGTACATGGCTTGGTATTGGGGCCTACCCCCTCACTTCATGGTCCCACAATGATAAGGGAGTCAGGTTCTTAGCCAATATAGCAAGAAATAGTTGTTTATACCCAACTAGAACACCAAGTCAGTTTTTCTATTGGGTGATGAAATCCCAATAGTTATCACCTGGGTAGGAGTGTTTGATGTAAATTTGATATTCAATGTGGTTTGGTTGTGTGTGAGGGAAGATTACATGAATGCAATAAATTAATATTTTAATTAATCTATGTGATCAAGCAAGATGCAAGGTTCATTTTAAACCCAAAATAATGATTGATTTCAATGAGGACAAACAACAAAATACAATGCTTGAAAAATAAAAAGAAAGGAGAAGACTCACCTGAGAAACGCTTCCTTTTTAATTTTTTATTTTTTTTGATTTTTTTAGCAATGCAATAGCACAACAAGCAAAAGCCACTAAAGTAAAAAACTTGTAAAAAGGTTAGCAGAAAACCAAACAACAAAAGGAAATGATGTTAGAGGCTGACTGAATGAGTAATCAGAAGCAGTCATAGAAATCATCAGCGATTGATAGGAATCATTGGCGATTCACCCAATCATTGGCGATTTAACTAGATTGCTAGCGATTACAGAGCAGAAAACTAAAAAATGAATTAAATTAATTTGAAAGAAATTGAAAAAGGGACTAAGGGTCCTACTGGGTGTGCCATAATGTTCAGAGATATTTTTACTTTTCTAATTTAAATTAATGAAGTGAAATAATAAAAATAAAACCAACCTCAGAAGATGGCGGGGTTTAACGATACTCATAGAGATGGATGTTGAAGTTGATGTTTGATTGAAATTGATAAGTTTGGATGAGTGCACAAGTTCTCCAGTCCTGCCAAGTAGCCTACACTCAAAGACACTATACATAAATGATTAGATAAATGGATAAATGAGCTAATCAACAAAGGTTGAATTCAGAAATCTAAAGGGACTTCCTTAGAGGATGTTAGCTCACTTTATAACAATTAGGTGAATTGAAAATGATATAGATAAAGACAAAGATATACAATCAATATGGATATCTGGAAAGTAGATGAGAATCTCTAGAACTCCAAATTGAAAGGTAAGTCCTGTGTAACTTCAAAGGTAGCCCAAGCGAGGGTGGATGTAATTTGTACACGTGTTGAAGTAGTCATACCAAAAATCCTCAGTCTCTTATTGGATTTTGTGTAGGAATTCAAACTAATCCTCACCATGTCCTCTTCTTCAATATTGAATTGGATTGCACAAAGTGTAAGCTCATGTAGGATATTATATCATTCCCATAAAGAAAGGGCGCTGGACTATAGGAAGATCATAAATGCTGGTAATAAGATGTGAATGGCTAGGAACTACCATCTAACAGAGATCCATACTTGGAAACAACATGTTAAATATAAAGATTTTGATAAAAGATGATAAATTGACAAAAATATAAATTTGACAGGAATCGCTGGATAATTTAGGCCAATCACTGGTGATTAGGGTGAATCGCTGGCGATTGTTGTGATTTTTGACAGTTTTGATAAAAATGAAGTTTGAAGCTCTAAACTAATGTTTTTTGATAATTTCAAAGCTTATGATGACTTTAAAATGACAAAGAAGGATGTAGAAATACCTTTGAACATATGGGGACCTTCTATTATCGTGTCATGCCCTTCGGATTTAAGAATGCTGGACCCACTTACCAACGTGCCATGACATATATCTTCCATGATCTCATCTAAAAAACTGTCTAAGACAACAAAGATGATCTCCTAGGGAAATCTAAAAAATGTAAAGATCATTTTGCTATCCTTCACTCAATATTCACTCATCCTTCTTAACCCCGGTAAATGTGTTTTTGGTGTTCTCACTGGAAAACTCTTAGGGTTCATCATATCTATCAAAGGTATTGAAGTAGATCTAGCTAAAATCAAAGAAATCATTAAAGTGCATCCTCCATCAAACCTCAAGCAACTGTGTAGCCTTTAAGGTAAATTACAGTCTATCAAACACTTTATATCATAATTATTAGATCGTTGTAAGTTTTTTCATCACCTTCTCCGTAAATACATTGATTTTAAATGGGATCTTAATTGTCAAAAGGATTTCGATGAACTAAAACAATGTTTTTTATCACCACCTATAATCATACCTCCTCACAAGGGGGAGCCATTCTATATTACATATCTGCCACAGATCATGCCGTAGGGGCCATAATTTCTCATCATGATAACTAAGGTCATGAACAAGTCATTTATTACATAATTTTCACACTCCACAAATACAAAACCCGTTATGTTGAAGCCAAAAAATTGTGTTGCACTCTGTACTTTGTGACCTCTAAATTATGACACTATCTCCTCAATAAAAAAACTTACGTTGTCACTAGCTTCAACCCACTCAAAACCATACACTCTAATCCATAACACAGTGACCACATAACTTAGTGGCTTATGCTTATGACCGAGTTTGACCTATAATTCATAGCACAAAAAATCTATTAAGGGCCAATCCATCACAGACCAGCTTGTTGAAGCACCCCTTCCTGATAATCAACTTCCTCATGAACAATTTCCTGATGAATCTATCAGCACTATCAATGAACATGAATTCACTCCTATCAAAATGACCATCTTCTTTGATGGATCTAAATGCCATCAAGGGGGAGGGGCTGGTATCATCATCATACCTCCCTGGGGGAATCCTATTCCTCTACCATTCAATCTTAACTTTGAATGCACTAAAATGGCTGAATACAAAGCTTTAATAATGGGTCTTCAAACTGTTATCCTGCTTGGCATTCAAGTCTTAGAAATCTATGGAGACTCATATCTCATCATTAATCAAATTAAAGGATATTATCAATGTAAAAATGAAATCCTATAAAAATATAAAGCCAATGTTGAATTTATCCTCAAACCCTTCAATCATTATACCATTCAAATAGTTCCACGATCCTCTAATAAGTTTGTAGACACCATGGCTTCTTTAGGATCCCTTATTCCTTTATCAACTAATGATTCAAAAATTTTCATAACTGTTCACATATAGATGAATTGTTCCATAAAACTAAACTCCCCTCTATAAATGTCATTGACAATAATTCGACTGAACTTTGGTACACACAGATATTTGACTACCTTTTAGAATCTAAAATCCCATCCAATCTATCTAAAAACTATAAAATATTTTCTCCAACGCGTTACCCACTACGTCATTATAGGTGGTATCCTTTACAAATGTGGATTTGATGGCCTCTTACTAAGATGTCTTAAATCCCATGAATCTGTTAAATCCATCAAGGAAGTTCATGATGGTATATACGGTGGACACTTCAATGGTATTGCTGTTGCTAAACATGTCTTACGATTAGATTATCACTAGCCTACCATCAACCAAGATTGCTACTCATACATTATGAAATGAGTCAAATTTCAACAACATTTAAACCTCATCCATGCTCCCAACTAAGCTTTACAGCCATCTTAAGACCTATGGCCTTTCTCACAATGGGGGTTAGACCTCATTGGCACTATCAATCCTCGCTCATCACAACAACACCACTGCATCATCAAAACCAAAAAATACTTTACAAAATGGGTTGAAGCCATCCCTTTAACCTAAACTAAAGAAAACAAAATCATCAAATTCATTTATCAACACATCATATGTCGCTTTGGTATTCCTCACAAAATTGTCACAGATAATGGAAAATCCATAAAAAACAAGGATGTTAAGAAACTCTGTGACACCTTCAATATCAAACTTAGATTTTCATCACCATATTATCCTCATGTAAATGGACAAGCCAAAGCTTCTAATTAAAAAATTAATAAAATACTCAAGAAGACATTAGATGATGCAGGCAGGAACTGACATCTCCAAATCCCATTCGCTATTTGGGCTTATCAAACTAGCATCCATACTCCTACAGTTGCTATGTAATTTTCATTAGTTTATGACTCTAAGGTGGTTTTTCCCCTTGAATTTAAAATCCCATCACTCCGTGTATCTCTCAAAGAATTTATCCTTGATGAAGAATATCGACAATACCATTTAACACAATTAGAGTTATTAGATGAAAAATGTCTGACAACACTTGAACATCATCATGTCTATTAAGATCGCATCAAACACGTATACAATAAACATTTAAAATAATGTGACTTCAAAATAGGTGATCTCATTCTCAAAGAAAATCAAAATTTCACTACTTTAGAAAGGAGTAAACATGGAAAGTTTTCCCCCAACTCGATTGGTCCATACATCATTACTCACAAGTATGGGTCGGGAGTGTATCACCTAGCCTCCCTTGATGGTTCACCTGAAAAGGAAACTTTGAATGCCTTACACCTGTGGCCTTTCTATTATTAACTTGTTATCGTTAGAACAATCATTACATCTAAGATATCTTTCCACCATTAGCTAGTCATTTTCTCATCGTAATGATTTGAAAGTATGTGGTTTCCCGTCACTATCCTAAAAAACCTTAAAGATGAACATCATGAATCTGTTCATCACATATTTTAATTGGACAAGTTCCTCCTTAGTAGGAACCTCATAATCATGACATTCATCCAACCTTATCTACCAACGGAAAAAGTGTCATGGGGTATATATGTGTAGTGCGTGCACACATTTCTTCCCCTCCTTAAAATGTTCTATTAGGGTTTTTCCCTCATCTTAAAAAGTCAAAAATATCTATGGATGCTTCTTATAAAAAATAATAGACCGATCCCTTGAAGGATAACTATTCAAGAATCAAAATCATATGATAAAAAATTAGACTGATCCCTCGAAGGATAATTACTCGTCAAAATTATAGACTGATCCCTCGAAGGAAGACTATCTCTGTAAATATCAGAAAAGTCAAAAAAATAAAAAAAAAATTGTAGATCACTCCCTCGAAGGATGAATACCCATCTAAAAATTCTTCCCACATTGATCAACCTTCAAAAATTCAAATATCAAAGCATCCTAGAAAAGCTTCCTACATTGATTAACTTTCCCATTAAAGAAAACTTCCCGCATCGATCAATTTGTGTCAAAGAATAATATGTTAAGCTAGGGCATCTCTCTATGAAACTATTGAAAAAGAGAACCCTCTTTCCCCCACACAACCTGCACATGTCACCCCTTCGACGTTCTAGGAAGGTACATCTTATCACTTCATCTCTATATCTGAGATCCCATGTGTAACTACCTACTGATAGTCTGATGTTAACATTTACTAAGGCCAAAAGTGTAAGCGATTTCACCATTTTTTTGTACCCATCACGTATGAATCAAATATAGTATTAACATAATCATTCCACTTTTACTCCTATCTCAAAAATTTAGAATACATTTGGATAAAACTTGGATCACATTTAAGTCACAATAATAATATTACATCACCGTATACCATTCAATATTCAAATCATATAAGCATTCCACATTCACATCACATAATCATCATAAATAAAAAACCTTAAAATTCATCAAAATAAACATATTCATAATAATCACATCACAAAAAATCCAACACCTAAATCATAAGCCAAATCATGTAATCAAGATCAAAGTTTCAATACATCATCAAGAGTCTCCTCACTCCGTATATCAAAATCTATACATCAAGGGTTCATAAAAGAGCCATATACATATCATAACTATCCAGTAAACTAGACACCTTAAGAAACACACTAACATAAACAACAATCCGTTGATCATCTCCTCCTGGTGCACCTCCATCACCTCCATCTCTTCCATCTAGTCCATGAGGTGGCTGGCCCACACTCGCTGTGCTAACACTAGGAGATGCCCCTCGCTGCACTAAATGATCAACATAAAAAACTAAATTAGGAAATCCTTGTATCACTAAGTCCTCATAATATGCAAAATCTGATTATAAAGATTGATAGCGGGCATAAATAACCATGCCCTGTACACCTATTTGACTACTAGCCTAGGCTCGGGCTGTAAAATTCTCACCTGACATTGATGTCCACATAATACTGAGATCCCTTTTCAGGGTTTCTCTCACTTCTATCTTTACCTCTTAGTCAGCCATGGCCTGTGCCAAATAGTGCCTGATCCCATCACGCTCAAATTTTAGACTATCCCTCTCACTAATCAGAGTAGCTTGCATACCAATCAAATCATCTCACTCCACCCGCAATCCATCTCTATCAGTCTCCATTGTGGCCTTCTCGGTCGTCAACTGTGTAACAACAACTTCTAAATCCTCCCCATATCCATCCTCCTCCTCATCATCACTCACATCAACAATCTCCCATTCCTCCTCTACTCAGGCACACACCCTCCTCCCTCTCCGAACTAGACATCCCCTCTCAAACTTCACATAAGCACTAGTCCACCACTACCTATAACTGACAGTCACTCCAACATCATCAATATGCTCCAGGTCACTATGCTCATCTATACCCATGGTTCCCCTCTCATCAGGTATAATAAGAGGTGGTCCTATAACTACCTTGGAAGTATCCACGTCTCCCTCATCTCATCTATACGGTATTGGGAAATTGGGCACATCCTTAATCAAACCAATTTTTTTTCTAACACGGATAAATCAGAAAATCTCCCACTCTCCCCCTTGTCTCCCCTGCACCCACATCTCCTGCTGTAACATATAAATCTCACGATCTAGCCCCAAACACATTGGAAAATCAACATACGGTCTCCATACTACATCTCCCACATGTAAACCTATAAGGAGCTCTCTATAGTGAGCCTCCTTCTTCACCCCTCTCAATATTTCTGTATCACTCTACCATCTCACAAAACTAACAAATCTATCAATCATGTCCACACCCCTCATAATAAACCATACAGATGAGTGGAAATAATATGCTCGAACACCCAACACTATAAAAAAGGAAACATCTATTCTAAATCTCTTGGGGACTCTCCAAGCCCAGAGCTCCCTGTATGTCTGTGCTAGTAGTGAAGTGGCCCATGCAAAAATGGTAAGATACTCCATCATCTCTGTAAATACTCCAGTCATCATCCATAGAAATCTACCAACTTTAGAATCTGACAAAGAAAAACATGAAATCCCCATCATCAACATCGTCATCTAGGTACAACCCTCTCTCTCGGAATAATACAAAGACTGATAATAAAAACCACTTGAAGTATATCTCACATCCACAACATCACCCTCATACAACCTCCTCATAACATCCTCCCTCTCTATCTCATCAATACAATAAATGCCCTCCCCTTAGATTGACAACCTCATAATCCTATATACATCCTCCACAATAATCGTAATCTCACCTATCGGTAACCAAAATGTATAGGTGGCTGGATCCCATCTCTCCATCAAATCCAATAATAATCCTTGAGATCTATGAATGCGTCTATAATCCCACATCCCTATAAACCCCATGGCCTCCACATGTCTCTAATCCTCATCCAACATAACCTCTCGTACCTTTGCTAGGATATATGGAATCCTATCTCAGATAGTTATCCTGACATTCACCTACAACCACAAGAAAAACACAAATTAAAAATCCATCCTCATCATAGTTTTCATCAAAACTTCATCAAATAAACCAGTTGCTAACAAATAAACCCATTCGCCAAAAAATAAACCCGGTCACAGAAAAATAGATAAATTGCTGGCGATACACATGAATTGCTGGTAATCCACCTAAATCACTAGCGATTTAAAAAATAAACCCTCTGTACTTGCTCTAATGACAAAAAAATTATAAACTAGCTTAAACAAAAAAAAAAAACAAAATTAAGTGACTACCTCTACTTGCGATGGGCTTCTTATGTCTACTTGGGGATGCCATTTATCCCCAACCACAATTTATCACTGACTCAAGCTCTCAAACTTGCAAAACACATCACATAAATGAACTATTCATTACCAAACTTGACCTTTTATAGCCTCCTAAAACTTTCGTAGGAATCACTAACAATTCCGTGAATCGCTAGTGATTCACCTAAATTACCGTCGATCGTCATAAATCGTTAGTGATTTGTCACTTTTTACCCTAATCACCTTTTTCGACATCTAAAAATCACTTTTTTAAACCCTTTTTTTTGACAAAAATGTCTCTTTTAGAGACCCCATCCTGAAAACTTAAAATCAAATTATTATAGGCAAGTCATGTCTATCTACACCTAAAATTTGACACCTAAAAGGGGCAAATGTAGACACCTAAAATTAGCACCACTAATTTTCCTGACTACAGACACTATCCTCACAATACTATTAAATCAAATCAAGTCATTTAATCAAATTAATTAACCTATAAACACTTATCCTAAGTCTAAAATCCTTCAAAATATTTACTCCATGTAAATATCCTCTCACACCCTGTAAATATCATTTGACAACTGTAAAATCTTATTTTCTGTTATTAAAAATAACCTAACCACCCTAACCATTTCCAAAACCATTAAAACATATTTTCTACATTTAAACATCTACAACTTGTCCCCAACCTCTCCTTAACCATTTACCCACATCAAAAACCAAAAAATATTTGTTTAGAAGTGGTTTCAAGAACTTTCTCTGAAAAAGCGGATCGCCAACGATTATAAATAACACCTTTATGCTCTCTCTCGAGGATCTTCAAAATTTCTTCATTCATGCTCACACTTAGCTCTTAGACTTCTCAACACCCAGACATATTCATATGTCATCATGCATCAATATTAATCATTTACAATGATGTTTTTACGACCATTTTGATCATTTAACCTCTAGGAGACATGACAAGACAACACAACAATTCATATCATTCCTAATGAAGATTTGAGGTAATTTTTAGCTCCACTTCCATCCAAAGATATTCTTGCATCTCTTTTTATCTTTTACAATTCATAGGAAGCATTAAAAACATCATTTTAAGTCTTTAATAATCATTTTTAGCAAAAACTATCAATTCCCACAGTAATCGCTAGCGATTCACCCTAATCGCCAGCGATTGGCCGAAATCACCAGTGATTGCTGTCAAAATCTATCTTTTAATAAATTTATTAGCTTTTCATCATTTTTATCAATTTATCTATACATTTAACATGTTATTTTTAAGTATGGCTCCATGTTAGATGACAATTCTTGTCTGTTCACATCCGATTACAAGCATTTATGATCTCCCCATAGTTCAACACCCCTTTTTCTATGAACAATACAACATCTTACATGAACTCACACTATGTGTAATCTGATTTTACGTTGACAAACAAGATATTGAGGATCAGATTGAGTTCCTCCATTATATCCAACAAAAGACTGAGGAATTTTGGAATGACTACTTTGAGTCCATTTAGATAGCATCTACACTTGCTTGGTCCACCCTTGAAGCCGCATAGAAACTTCCTTTCAACCTTGAGTTCTAGAGCTCTGGATCCATTTATCATTTGTCTATTATTATCTATTGCTATCATTATCTTTATCATTTCACTTAATTGTTACAAAGTGAGTTGACATCCTCCAAATAAGTCCCTTTGGATTCTTGGAATTGGCCTTTACCGAGAAGCTTGTTTATCCATTTATCTAATCCTTTCTGTTTAATGTATTTGATCGTAGATTGCATTTCAAGGACAGGAAGACTTGTACACTCATTTGGACTCGGTAGCTTCAATCAACCATCAACATCGACATCCACACTCATGGGTATTGGTAAACCCGCCATCTTGTGAGGTCAATTTTGTTTTTGTTATTTCACTTTATTAATTTAAAGTTGGAAAGAAAAAAATTATTTAAATAATAAGTTCACTTAGTAAGGTGACCACCAGGGTCAGTTTGACTCCCAATTTACATCTTTTATTTTTTAGGATTTGATGTGTTTTTAGGGTTTTAGAGGATATCATTTGTTTTGATGGTTATAGGAAAACTCTGTGGGCATAATATGATAAACATGCAACAAACAACAAAGGTTAGTGACCACCTTGCGACACAAAAAATCAATTTATGAGCTTCTGCACAGTCACAGGTTCCCAATGGAGATCCCCATCGCCTAGGAACCCTAGTCCTATTCAAGGCACCCTAGTCTTGGCTCATCCAACAATCACACACTTTTTTGAGCATGGTTATGATAGTCTGATCTTCCAGTTAATCAATTGATCCAATACAGAGTACTTCAAGATTAAGAAAAATTAGATAAGTTCTTATTCCTTCTTGTTGCATGTAGGGTTTCAATTTCATTTATCTTATTACTTGTGTCAAATATGTACTTTAACATTTTATTACATGTGACTCTATAATATCTAGGGTTTAACACATTAATTTATATATTTGTTAAATCATTTGGTGAACCCATCTCATTTGAATACTCTTGGATCCTCATTTCTATTCTTTCATGGATTCTCAAGCTCCTCAAGTCACCTTATATCAATTAATTCAAATACACCCATATTATAAAAATGTTCTCCAAAATTTTTTTATACTGTATTTTCCTCCCTCTTAATACACCATCTGCTCAAGTCCATGCTATCTTCGATCATCTTTCTAATGACTCTCTTGGTCCTGATTCCAATCACTCTATTTGTAAATTAGTAAAAGCTTTACATATTTATTTCAAGATAAATTTTAGGCTATGGAATCCACAATTACATTTATTAAATCTGAAATCCAACATCTTAAGGATGCTTCTCAGGCTCACGTTAGTTCTTCTTCTCATCCTCATTATATGTCCTTTTACATGTGCTCATATCAGTGCACCCCAAGTCTTACCAATCCATGTGCCTCTAAAGTTTGATATCAATAAAGAAATGGGATATTATTCCATAGATACTCACTCATCAATTGACTAGATTGCCAACTACTCATCACTATCCTCTTTATCAACTTGAAAAAAATAAAGATCATTCATATTGTAAATATCATCGAATCCATGGACATAATGAAAATACTTGCTATGTGTTGGGCTAAAGAAATTTCCTAAGTATTTGAAGAGTGCACACAAAGTATTAAGGAGCATAAGAGGGATGTAGAAGTGTGCACAAGTGTTAGTTAAGAAGGGCACACATAGGATGGAAATATTCGGGACTAAGCTGTTTTTGCATGCCGTGGGCTAAAAATAGGAAAAGCAAGTAAGAGTGCAGACCACACAAAGATGAAAGCATGAAGAATTCATGTCTAAGAAAATTATATTTTTGGAGAAAGGTGGAAGATTAAAGGTCATGCATAGTTTATGCTAATAATAAGATTAATATAGAGTTAAATTATAGATTAATCTATTATTTGCCACTTTTTAAAGGCATGTAACTATTGGCGCATGAATATTTTAAAGCACACATGATATTTTTGAGATGCATGAGTGGTGAAGGGAAAGTCCCCACCCCCATATATATTAGTTTATTTGCATAGTTTTAGAGAAAATATGTTTTGTAGAGTTATGTTGCCTTATTGTTCTAGTGCACATGACTCCATGACATTACTATTATTATTCAAATTTTGTTATGTAATCGCTTTGGTTATTAATGGATCATTATGGTTAGATTATGGTAATTGATGTCTCTAATTATTGTTCATTTATGGTTAATATGGTCTTAATTCTAGTTTGATTCATTATGCTCTATGGTTGTGATCTGATTCATGTTATGCTTTGTCCCTGCTTACTTGATCTGTTAATGGTTAATATGATTATGCATGCTAACATCCTGGCAAGACACTACAAAATAGGGACATGGTAACTTCACGTGCTTCAGCTGAGTGTTAAGATCTATCTGGATGAAGTGGCAGTGCACCTATGAAATTGAGTGGGAAAATAAATACTACATTTTGGTTTCATTGCTGGGACCTCTTTTCAAACTGTTTTCCATGATGTTGCATGTTGATGGCGTATTGATTGACTTTTTCGGCCATTAAAGATTGGGTAAACGAAGGACACGATCAGTTTGCATGAAGATATGGTTATGGACCTGATTTCAATGCACGTAAGTGGGTGGAAGATAATTTGTATCATGAAATCTATGAGGCATTTTTCATCTGTTTCCCAATAGAATTGTATGAGTGGTTATCTGCATACACATCAAAGAAAAATTGGATTTACAGACCAAGGGTTTGGACGCAGGAAGATTACCAAAATTTGTTTGATGCAGATAAACCTTGGACCTGTGATTTAGATCATTAGTGTACTGGTGTTGTGCGCAGTTATACTTTGGAATACGTTGTTTCTACTTATTCTTTTCTGGAAGTTGCTAAGTTTGAGTTTTTATGCACAAGCCCAAAGGATCTTACATTCATGCTATTCCTTTGGAAATTAAGATCTTGATGGTGGTGCTGAGTTTAGAGTGCCTACCTATGGCTATCTAAACATGCCACCACACGTAGGGGTAGGAGAAGGTGTGGTAAAAGATGGCGGACCTTGTGGTAGAAAGTCAAAGAGAAGAAAGGAGGCTTAAGTATAATGAAGTGCAGGAGAGGAAATTGATGAAGCAACATGAAATTGAGGAGTCTATGGAGTTATGGAGGATGATGTCTCATGAAGGATTTGAAGCTCACGTGGAAGACGTGGAGCTAGAGCATCATACTCTCCCCCACTTAGGAAACACAGTAGAGAATCCCCTTCAGATTTTGATGAGAGCGTGTCAGAGGAGGAAAGATTGAAGGACCGCAAGCACACATCTGATCCCACCTGGTGACCTAGCCCTTGCACTTGGTGTTCCAGTTCTAGAAGTAATCATTCATAAGTAGGCGAGTGTAAGTAATCTAGTATTTTCAGGCAGATATCATTTTCCTTTGAATATAGAAGTGCATCAGACAAAACATACTACTATGGTAACACAAAAAACATCATCTTTGTTTGGGGGAACAATTGGAGGAATATTTTCTGGCCCGTCATCAAGATAGAGCATGGGCATGCAAAATATTGGGAACATGTCTGGAAGTAATACAACTTAGCAGACTATGGAAGTTCAGTTTATTACTGTAGTTGGGATGTAAGGAAGTACATCCACTAGTTCAGCACCCATTGTTGGAGGAGGTGGATCAGGAGGGTCAGGATGAAGTGGATCAGGTGGTTTTGGAGATGGAGGAAATACTGGTGGGGGTTTTGGTTCTGGATCTGGAGGACAAGGTCCCCAATGACCCACACATCAGCCACAACAAGTTACTATGAAATGTCTCTCCAATTTCCAGAATATAGAGGTATTGAAGATGTTGCAGAGCATGTGCATAAGTTTGAGCTGCTATGACATGCTAAAGGAATCACAACTCTAGATAGGAAAGCAAGTCAGTTTTGATACTACTCTTCAAGGGTGCACATAGCTGGTACAAAAATTATGAACCACATCAGACTACAGTGGATTATGATGCTTTGCATTATACATTTCTAGCTGAGTTCCATATTCTTGAATTTGAGTAAAAAAGTATTAGCATTCTTAAGGATATTAAGTAAGGCTTATCATAAAGCATTTGGGAATATGATGCACAATTTAAAACTTTGTTGTCAAAATTGTCTTATGACATACATCCTATTTAGCATGCATAGTGGTTTTTTGGTGGATTGTTGACTCCATTTAGAAGGGTGTTATGTCATAAGACCTTTATGGATCCGTGTGACACTTTGGAAGTACCTCTACGTGCTGAAGCAATTGGGAGTGTTGATACTAGAGTAACTCCATTCTTAGAATCCTATATTGCAGCCATGACGAAACAGTTGGAGAAGCTCTCTGCAATTCAACTCATGAGATGCACAATGGGATATGGTGTACAAAATGCAAGGTTAAAGGACTTACCAAGGATATATTGCACCTCACAACAATATAATGTCACACAGTTGAAATAATATTATGATTTTCATATTCGATACGTATTGAATTACATTCATCTATTATATAGCCATATTCAATAATGGAAAACTGACTGTCCTATAAAATAGCAAACTACAACACACCCGAATATATATTGTTATATATTTGTTATAATAATATCCATAAAACTAACTAACCATACAATTATTTACCACAATGTAAATACTAATTCCTAACATTCCCCCCCTTAGTGATTTTACATGGTAGAAAAACATCCACACTCTCAACTGCAGTATGCTCACCCATGGGGCATGTCCGACTCTGTGATTTCATGGACCTTGATCCAAAAGTCAAGGCTCTCTCCTTCCATGGTTTTAAACAGGATTACCACAAACCTTGACTTGTGACAGGTACCTCATCAACTAGTTCCACCTCGAATGTGGTTTTCATGGATCCTCCCACAAACCCTTTCAAGATCCATGAACTGACTTACTCTATGTGCTAATATTCACCACTATGCTTATACATCAGGGAATTATGTAGGAAACACAACTTGCATGATTACAAAATGTACATAATAGTGAAATACTGCCCATCTATTTCACATTACTTCCTATAAGAATCGTAATGTTCTTAATTGCCCTAGTCTCTGAGTCATTGATCACTGCCCTTGATCTCGAATAACATAGAAAAATGCCACTGCCACTGTGAATGCTTTCCTTGACTAAGTTTTTTATGGGTGCAGAATGGGAATGGAACATTTATGTATTCCCCCTACAATGTGAAATTCCAAATAAGATTTTCATTTAAAGGGAAAAATGTATTATGTTATATTCATACTAACTTTGGATCAAAATTGTTTGATTTATACTTAGTTTCCCTCACATGATCACCATTGCCAATGAACGTAAATTCACTGACACTATTCATCTTCCTTTAACGAAATATGACAATCAGAAGGAAAAATCTGATTTTGAGTCAGAGGATTTCTCCGTATTTTTCTATCTCTTATACAATTCTTTTCCTAAATATTAACAATAAATTCTCCACACCACTTAAAGACAACAGGAACAATGCAAACTTGAAGCACACTGAGAAAATGGAAACCACATTGAAAATATATACTGCACACCATACATATGCCAAAACCACAGCTTCTGCGTGGCCCAGTTATTCAAAACTGTGGAGAGGTCACTGTTCGACCTCCTTCCTGGATGCCTCCTTCCTCTATCACATGGATGCTAAAGCCGGATTTGATCATGTAGCTCAAATGCATATCAAAGGATGTCGGATTCCATAGAAAGTGCGTCCAGTTGAAATGCAGGCAATTTTTTTATTTTTTTTTTAACAAAGGACTTTTTTTTACAATTATACGACTTTTGACGACAAGTATAGAGAAAATATAAACCGATGACACACTTGTAACTCAATAGTAGCTCTTACTTTTAGATTCATACGACACTAGAGATCAAACCATGGAGTTCTAAAACTAATACAAATTGACTTTAACCTATAAAATTTGATCTAAACATGTTTAAACATTGACTGCTATGAGATTTGTATTTTAATTAATTGAGGCATATGACATGACACATACTCTTCAACTTGTGACAACTAAATCCATCAGAAATTTGTGTCAATAGCCTTGTATCAAATATGAACGAATGTAAATAACATGAAAGCTATTTAACCAAAAGATATGTTCCAATGCACGAATTCCTAGAAAACAATCCACTCAACTACTCATTTTGTCATTTAGACCGACACGTGTCAAAATTGAAGAAAAATGTGTTTTAGTGCATAGAATCTTTGATGAGGTTGTTGTGATATATTAGCTAAGTCATATATGCGGGCAATCCAATTGTTTTGAGGGGAAATACCGCTGGTGTGAAAGTTGAAATGGTGAGAAAATCCGTGGACAAACAATGATACAAATTCAATTGCTTAAAAATCCAGATGCCGAATGAAGGTGAGGATTTGATTGAATGCATATACAACACAGGGGGTCTGCATATTATAAAAACATTCCAACGTATATCTCTGCACTGGTAAATTTGTGTCAACCTGTGACTCAGGCCAAATTGAGCATCGCCACTTTAAGGACATAGTTCTGAATAATTCGTGGATGGGTGTATGCGCAGATCTGATCCGTGAATGCCTTTGATCTACACCCTTCTACTCTAGGCAATTTTTTCTTAGCTACACACTACACGCCTCAGGAGATCAGAACAATGATTAATATACCATTTTAATCATCCATGTCATGATGACTATCTAAAGATTCCTTCAACATCCTGGAAAATAACCATTTCGATGTGATAGATCTGTAGGCATCCAACGAATAAGACAAAAGATAAGGATGCAAGATAACTAATTATACTCACTGTCTATACAGACCGTGTAGAGATCATGAAAGGAGGTTCGGCACAGGTATAACACATATATACAAGCCTGAAAATGTTGTTAGCAATCACTAAAATTCCTACTATATATCAATCAATTTCCATACACCGTGGGCAACCATAAATAGAAAAGATCTGCTTACACACAATGCATTTCATAATCCCATGTCACTCTTGATACCAAATATTGGTTTAACAACAATATTGTCACATGGAAATAATATTGTGATATTGTATTTGATACATATTGAATTACATTCAGACCCAGGATTTCATTGATATAGCCATATCAATAGGAAATCACTTGACTTCGTGGATCTGGAAATAGGTAAACTTTAGAGGTGCAACACACGATGGAATAATATTGTTATAATTTGCTATAACAATTATATAATTCTAACTCATACAATTATGGTTATACAATGTAAATACTAATTCCTAACATGATAGCTTCCTCGTAAGTTGGTGCATGCCATGTTGTTGGATTGTGAATTTTTCATTTGGACCATGATGCGAGTAAGTGTCCCCTCTTACATCATGTGATTCAGAAGAATGTGTCTATCAACTTGTAAGATTTGCAAGACTCATACCCAAGACATTGTTGACTGTATAATGATTGATCATATCCATGAATCCATTGAAAATCCAGGGTGCATCAGACTAGTGTAGTACGTGGATCTAAGGAACAAGAATAACAACACAATAATGAAGGCACAACAATGGGGATAATCTAGAATAGAGGATTTCGTGAAGGATATAGAGGCTGAGGTGCGGCGGTGGAAGATGAGGATTTCCTAGAGGAACTTGTTATACTTGTGGACCTTTTGATCATTATCACCGTGACTGCCCTCCAAATGTGGTTTTCTCATGGTGTGGAAAACAACCTAAAAATTTAAAGAATGTCCTTGACTTATATGAGCATATGAGCAAGCAACACATGCAAGACAAGGGTGCGGGAATGATATCTTTGAGGTACAACACGAAAAGTTACAAGATCAATGGATGCCAAAGGTAGCACCTACCCCTTGAGTTACATCTTGCTTCGGTTACTACATGCACTGAGGTTGCGCATGCACGTGAACCTCCAAAGTATAATCTAACTATAACAAAGAAAGAAGTGATAAATTCTAAGTACCCTGATGCTCCACATCAGAAAGAGGTTTACTAGGAGACTATGGAAATGTTATCAGGGATGTACGAGGAGAGATTCAAAGTTTGAAGGAGCAGGTGCACGTGATGGAAAAGAAAAGAAGGTTGAACTCCCATAGAAGGACATATGATGACTTGAAGGAGGTATGTCGAATGTTGCACTAGGAGAACATAATCCCTTTTTAGGAGATTGGTTGAGAGAAAAAGTACCGCGTGCAAGGTAATGAGTGTGAGAGGAAGATACTTCATGCAAATATTCCTCTCACATAATCATGAGTATGATAAGGATATTACACTGAATGCGGTCATAGATGGATGGCTTATGAGAAACATTCTGATAGATACAGAGTGTGGAAGTTAATGTACTCATGTTGGATGCATGGAATCATATGGGAAGACCACCATTACAGCCTTCTTTGAATGTGTTGTATATGGAAAATAGAACTAGGGATAATCCTATTGGAGTACTAAAGGATGCAACTATTACAATTTAAGGAGCCAAGTTTATTAGGGACTTTGAAGTATTGGAGCTAGTTGAATCAGATAGCTTCCCAACATTACTTGGGTGCCCTTGGTGTTATGTGAATAATGTAGATTTATGCTTCAACAAGGGGTACATTAGCTTTGAGAATAAGGAAGAGTGTGTCATTATACCTTTGATAGATGCAAAGGCTGCTCCATATGTTGAGCCTTTGAGTGAAGAGGACTTGAACATGATATATGCACGCACATAATCAGAGACCCTGAGGTAACTGAGCCATCTAAGGAAGGAGTGATATAGTGGGATGATGCTCAGTTAGTTAGTGATACCACAAGTATTTCTTGTGATAATTGGGAGGTGCATGGAACATATGAAGGATTTGGGTGAGAGATCAAAAACATAATTACTCACATGATCAGGACACATGCATGGTTAGGCACTTGAGTTATAACTAGGTACCTCAGTATACTAGTGAAGGGAACCCTGATGTGTTTCTATGTGCACATCATGGAAGCCCAGTGGAATAATGAAGGAGATATGAGAAATATGCTAGTATATACTCTACGTGGGATAACCATGCTGGTGGGAAACACACAGAGACAACCTATTTGAATGGCGAGAAGTGAGAATCACCTTTTCTACTAGGTTCCTAAGGAGAAATGTACCTTCTCAGATATGAAAAATTCCATGGAAGTCCCCTGCCTCGCATCACGTTTGAGAATTGTGAGAGACTTTGGATGGAGGGGCAGGAGGCCTTGCCACCATCACTCTAGGTACATAAGTTCTACTCCACTTTAGGTGGCTGTGTGTGTGCATGGTATGTTCATGCAGAATTGACAAGAGGAATAAATAATTGGCAAGAGATGACCTCAGGTATGATCCATACTTTTGATTACTTTTCTACTAAACCTCTTGTCAATGAAGCACTACAGATTATGAAGCACCTTACTTTGGGAGATAAGTGCAAAGGATGAGGAACTCTTGTTTAGATATGTTTGGAGAGTTAGATTTAGAGGCATGCCTTGACCTTGAAGAGACTGAGGAAGAAGAAATGGTCCATGCACTGGGAAGCGAAGGAAAAGGGTAAACTGGTATGCATGATAAATGATGAGGATGATGAGGATAATAACCTGATGTTAACCACACTGAAGGTATGCGTGCGAGGTGATGACACAACATATGAAAAGGTGATGCATGTATCATGAGCCTATGAAAACAAATAAGGTTAACATTAGAACAGATGCAGAGCCTAAAGAGGCCATTATTGGTGATTACTAGTCAGAGCAGGAAGTGATAAAGATTATTGAACTCCTGCATGACTTTCAGGACTTGTTTCCGTGGGGCTATCATGAGTTAAAAGGAGTACAACCTTCTTTAGGTGAGATGAGAATCAAATCTAAAGAAGGGCACATGCCAATTAGGAAGAGGCCTTACAAGATGAATCCTAATTTTTGCTGTCAAGGTGAAGGAAGAAATTGATAAAATGCTCAAATCTAGTATAATTGAGCCCATTGAGGAATCTGAATGGGTTAGCCCCATGGTCATCAATATTAAAAAGGATGGGAGGATAAGGATCTATGTGGACTATAGAGAAATAAATGCTTCATGTGTTATTGATCCTTTTCCCACCCCATTCACAGAGGATATCCTTGAGGGAGTTGTAGGGCATGAGATGTACTCTTTTACATAGATGGGTTTTCAGGATATCATCAAGTGCGCATAGAAAAGGAAGATTAAGAAAAGAAAACTTTCACCACTGAGTGGGAAAGCTTTGCATACAAAGTGATGCCCTTTGGACTGAATAATGCGCCAATAGTGTTCTCACACATTGTTGTGTAGGATTTTCAGGATTTCATTCATAAGTTTTTACAGGTGTATTTGGATGATTGGACTGTTTATGGTTTGGTCAAGGATCATTGTGAGAATTTAAGGCTTATGTTTGAGAGGTGTAGGCAAGTTGAGCATCTCTCTAAATATTAAGAAAGTGCATCTTTGCACACCTTTTGGCACTTTTTTGGGGCATATTATTTGTAAAGAAGGGTTGTTGGTGGACCCATCCAAGGTCGTTGTGATCTTGAGATTGGATTAACCTAACAAATCAAAGTGAAGTGCACAGATTTCTTGGGACATATGGGGTATTACAAGGAAATTCATAAGAGGCTATGCAAATATTTTTGTTCCCCTGGAGGAATTATTGAAAGCTAAAGGAAAATTCTATTGGTATGATGCACAATAACAAGCATTTGAAACATTGAAGGAAAGGCTTACTACTTACACCTATTTTGCACTTTCCTTCATGCGACAAACCCTTTCATGTTCATGTTGATGCTTCTGGGATGGAAATCAGCACAACCAGGAGAAGGAATTGTAGACCACCCTATTTGTTTTACAAGTAGGAAGTTGACATCTGTGGAAAAAAATTATACAACTATTAAGCGCGAGGATTTTTCCATGATTTACATTGCTGCATAAATTACAAACAATACTTATTGGAAACACCATTTATCTTCTTTACAAATCATATGGCACTTAAGTATTTGGTCAACAAGCCTCTTTTGCAAGGGAAAATTTGTAGTTGGATACTACTATTTTAGGAGTTTAAGTTTACAATTGTGGTTGTAAAACCAAGGAAAATAAATTCAGGACCTGAACATTTTTCAAGAATAATTCTAGCAAGGAAGCATAGAGCATTGAGGACACAATGCCTGATGCACAACTTTTCAGATTAAATTCATGCACCCACTGAACTAGAGGACATTGCAGTAATATTTTTCCACTAGACATGTGCCTAAGGGAATGAAGATATTAGAGAAGAAACAACTTGCAATACACGTGGACACATTACCAATTGATATGTGGATATTTGTACATAAGCTAGGTTGTGATGAAGTTATGCGTCGGTGTGTTTTGGAGCATGAGTGTGAGGCTATTATGGAAGAAGATCATGGTGGAATTGTAGGAGGTCATTATGTTGGTGATGCCAACGCATGTGTAAGATTATGATGGCTGGCCTTTGGTGGGAAACTTTGTAAAAGGATACTAAAGAATATGTCAGGGTGTGTGACCATTTCAGTGCCTTGGGAAGCTTATAACTAGAGTATGAGATGCCTTTGAGGCCTATTGCAAGTGTTGAACCTTTTGAGAAATGGGCTATTGAATTTGTAGGTATTATTTCCCCACCCATGCATAGGACTGGAACGTGCTATATTATAACTTATACATACTATCTTACAAGGTGGGAAAAAGAAACACCTACAAAGGATTCTACAACAACCACTACAATAAGCATGATTTTTATGGGAAAACATTATCAAGCAGGTATGAATGTCCATTGAGTCTAATAAGTGATAGGGGGAACTCATTTCTTAAATGAGACAATCAGGATTTTATTAGTAGTTTTTATGGTGGCACACCATAAGACAAAACCCTATCATCCATAGGCCAATGGTACTGCTGAAAGATTTTAACAAGATTCTGGGACAAACATTGACAAAAATATGTGATGTTGGAAGGAAAGATTAGGATGATAAAGTATCTATACTGTACTTTGGGCATATAGGACTACACTACAAAAGGTTGAATAAGGCCACACCCTTTCATTTGGTGTTTGGCACAGAGGTTGTATTACTTATTGAATTTATGTTACCCTCCTTGCATATTGCATGCGTCAGGAGGCCTTAGCTGATGAGACGATTTTTTGAAGAGAGCATTGACAAATTGATGCAGTTGGATGAGCAGGCACGCTATTTCCTGATGGAGCCAGAAAGACCCAAAAAGTGAGACATAAAGCATGGATATGATAAGCACATATCTGGAAAAAGACACTTGAGGTTGGAAAGATGGTTCTTCTGTATGATTAAAAGTTTGCACTTGCCACCCAAGGAAAATTGAAAGTTCATTGGTTGGGACCCTTTTTAGTAACAAAGATATTAGAATCATGTGCTTTCCAGTTATAGGTGTTGGATGGAAATTTGCTACCCAGTTACTTCAATGGGAGTAGGATGAAGCCCTACTATAAATAATTCTTCTTGGTGTTTGTAATAAGGTAGTATTTCCACTTAGATCAGATTTACCTTTAATGCATTTTCCTTTAATTTGTTTCCTTTCATCGTTGCTATGCTTTGTTAATTTAGTTTTGTGTTTTGTTGTAATAAGCACACTTACATGCTGGACACTTAATACTATCTTTTGAGTTCATGTATAGAGGACCACACATAATTTTAGTGTTGGTTGGAAAATATACAAATGTTACACAGGAAAGAAATGTTTCTCAGATTGATTACCATGCGTAGAAGGATGATTGCACAATGTAACGCGAGGTAGGCAGCAACATGAGAAACTACTTAGTACGAGGCATAGTGGTTGAGGTATTTCAACACATAGAGGTGCATGTAAGGAGGTCTATAGATGAGAAGTAGTAGGTGTGCCAGAAGGTTATAACTAGGGCATGGAAATCAGTGAAAAACACTGAAAAACTAAAAATGCGTAATTAATGCTGAGTACTGTGGTAGGTAAGGAGAAATTAATGCGAAAATAGTTATAAACATTATAAAAAATATGATTGCGAGTTCATTTATACCTTGCATACTTTAAGTTTTTGACCTTTGGAGAGCAACTTGAAGAGCGATTTGAGTGTGAAGTGTGTAAGTGATCATATACAAGCAACAAGCCAGTTGAAATTTGGAAATGACCATCACAGAGCTCCATTGGAAGGGTGTTTAAGTGAGTAGAAGGCATGAAAAAAGGAAGGTTTGCGAGGCTAGGGTTTTTGAAGAAATAAATTATAGTTAGTGCATACTAGGGCACACAAATTTAGAGTTGTAGAGGTCGAACAAGTGTAAGGAAGTTATGTGAAAGTCCCCATGACACCTAAGAGAGCACCTGGAGTAGCTACCTAAGGCAAGAAGCAGAAGGAAGTGGAAGTAGAGGTTGAAGACATGCCTAAGAGTAGATATTCAGAGATGCGATACCCTGAAGGTGTGATTATGGGGTTAGATTGGGAGTCACACATTAGAAGAATAAAAGTAAGTGACTAAAATCACTGTACCAAGAATAACAAGGACAAAATGGACAAGGCATTAGTAATAAAGAAAGATTTATGAACAATGGATGATAAGCCCATCTATGAAAATGTGAGGCAAAAGATACTTGAAAAGGTTGGAGTTTTGTAGGTGTATGAGATGCCATACTTTGGCAAGCTAGGAAAATTATACCATTGGTTAATGTTTAGAGTCCATGAGGACTTTTTCTATTTTGCAGGAAGGTGAGTGTGCCTCACTGCGCCCTTGATTAGAAAGTTGAAAGGATTGAAGAGTTTAGGAAATTAAATTGGTAGTGACTTCAATGATGATGAGGCCATAGAAGAAAATTCTACCAAGTTGGCATATGCAAAAGGAGGGCACACTATGGAAATTAATAAGATAGAAGACCACCCTGTGATCAGGATTTATGTGCACATGATTGTGAGGCCAAAAAAATTCACTGATGAACAGGAAGGTAATGTGTTGAAAAATATGGCAGCAGAAGTGCCATGTAGGAACATGGATAAAGTGGCCATGCTTAGGTCATTGCTTGAAGATAACAAAAATATGAAGGAAAAATTTGAGCAATTGACTGAAGTGCGCATTAAGGATTAGGAGTGAAAGTAACAAATTATTGATTTTTTTGTAGAAATTGGGGGAAAAATTATAGTGACACATATAGAGATTGATGGGTAGACAAATCAAATATACCCCTCATCCTTGCACTTCCTACAGGAGTGTTTCCACCTCTTACTTAATGAGAAGGTAGTTAAACCGGGGGAGATACAAGAAGATGATGTGGCTAAGAAAGAAAGGATGAAGAAAACAATAGTGTGCTGGATCAACGAGTATGATGCCATCCTCCAAATAATAAAGGATGAGTTTAAGAAAGTAGAATGGGCGCTATAAATTTGTGAAGATCTAGAGTAGCTAATCAAGACAAAAACACTGTAAGAAGAAAATGAAGTTCTTGCAGTAGAGAAGGATGAGACACTGGGCCGAGAGGAGAGGTTATCCGAAGTTGTAAAGAAGCGCGATACACTTAAAGTGGTCAAGGAATCTCATGAAGAAAAGATAAAGGAGTTGGGAAAGTTGATCACACAGAGAATCAATGTTATAGATGGCATGATTTTAGGGCTGGCTAGAGTAGTGAGGGAACTAAAGCTTGAGGGTGAAGATATGACATTGGAGGAAATGGATAAAGTGATTGGTGATGTTCCTGTAAAGGTGAAAAAGGGGCTAGGAGAATGGATAGAATTGGAAGCTGACATCAAACAAGAATACCCTAAACTTTTTCTTCCAGCTTTGGAATAAGAGCACTAGTTGTTCTTCCATTTCTTACATTCTTGCATTCCATTATTCTTTGGGTTATTCTTTATTCTTATGATTCGTTGGAGAGATAGGCCGAGAAAATCTATTGCCAAAGGCAGAAATATCATTAGTGTAGGGTAATGTTGGGATGAAGAAATTACCCAAGTATTTGAAGAGCGCACAGAGTATTGAGGTACACAAGAGGGACGCAGACGCACATGCAAGTGTTAGTTAATAAGGCCACACACATGAAGGAAATATTTGGGACCTAGCCCTTTTTGCATGGTATGAGATAAAAATAGGAAAAACATGTTTGAGTGCAAACCACACAAAGATGAAAGCATGAAGACTTCACGGCCAAGAAACAACTATTTTGGGAGCAAGGTGGAAGATTAAAGGTCATGCACAATTTATTCTAATAATTGGATTAAGAAAGAGTTTAATTATAGATTAATCTATTGTAAGCCACTTTGTAAAAGCATGAATTTGTTGGCGCATGAATATTTTAAGAGTGCAGACTATTTTTGAGATGCATGAGCGATGAAGGGAAAGTCCCTACCCCCACATATATATTATTTGATTTGCATAGTTTGAGAGACAATATGTTTTGTAGAGTTATGCTGCCATGTTGTTCTAGCGTGTATGACTCCATGTCATTACTATTATGTATTCAGATTTTGTTATGTAATATCTTTGGTTATGAATGGAGTATTATGGTTAAATTATGGTAATTGATGTCTCTGATCTGTGCTTGTATGGTTAATCTGATCTTAATTATTGTTTGATTCATTATGCTCTATGGTTGTGTTTCGATTCATGTTATTCTTTACACCTAGTTATTTGATATGTTAATGGTTAATATGATTATACATGCTAACATCTCGACAAAACAATATGAAAGAGGGACCTGGTACCTTGCATGGTTCAAGTGAGCATTTAGATCTTTTTGGATGAAGTTTCAGTGCACATATGTAATTGAGTGGGAAAACAAAGACTACACTATGCTCTTAAGCGAAATATTGGCCACCTTAAGCATTATGGTCTCATTTCATTTGCTACACAAAATGATCCTACATGTTCATCTCCAATTGCTACATCTCATTGGATTCCTAAATCTAATTCATTTATGTCTAATGTGCATCATGCTATCACTTCAAATGTTCCTTCTACGGTCACTCAAGTTCCACCTATGTAATCCATTTAAATTAAGAAATTGCTTCTCAAAATTAGTCTCACTCATTCTCCTCTCAAGTCATCTACGACATTACCATTCAAACTAAGAAATCACCTCTCAAGGTCAATCCTCCATCACCTCCTTCTACTAAGTCTCCTACAATGTTACCCAATAATTCACCACTTCAACGACCAATCATTTTTTTAAAGAAACTACTCCTTCTACTAATGGCCAAGACACATTTCAAACTCTGCTACCATCGCATGGTCCTATTGTTTCTTCTACCAACCATTGTGATGTCTCTCTCTCTCTCTCTCTCTTATCATGACATAGATAACACTCCCCCATAATGGCATGATATCTCTCACATCACCACATAGATCTCCATCATTGATACACTTGGGGGGAATCGCGCTCATTCCCCCCGTTAGAATTATCATGTATATTGTATTTATACCATCACACTTCATGCTTCATATTTAGTGTTTCTCATTCATTCTACACGCATTGATACACACAACTAGTATCGTCACTAGCCTATGATGCACTCTTGTGCTAAGGTTCACACTTGACTAATGAGGGCATACAACATATATAAACCTCACACACTACACATTTCACACTTTGTGCATTTGTGACATCTCTTTATAACATCTAGTATTACACATCATACAAACTTTGTGCTCTATACATTCACGATATCTCTTTCTGGCATTTACTTCTACATGATGCACTCACAACCCTATGACACACTCTAGTTTCATGGTTCATGCTCGAATGATGCGAGTATAAATGTGAATTGAGCCTCACATCATCTCACTCAAACTATTTACATTCTATACTTCACGATCATATCGTTTTAGCTCACAATTCCAACCATTTCTTGCTGACACACTCTTATTATATGGTTCATTCTTGACTATCGAGGGGTATTTTATAAATGAAACTCATCTCATATTTCATCCACATTCACTCTGTGGGAAATCTACTCCTATCATGCTCACTTTTCATTCCATTCCATTCACACTCACATGTTGCATATCTTGGTTGCACATAGTTTGCTTATTTATACACACATGTTACATTTTGCTTACTATGTTAACCGAATATCTAGTATGTCATTATTTTTTTTATATACACACATGCGCGTTCACTTTTTCTCTAGTTGTGAATGTAAAATTCTTACAAATTATTACATGTAACAATGATGCTTGAAACTGTACCTCCTACTAATTCCATTAAGGCTTGTGGGTGCATCAAATTTCATACACACTATAGGTGCTATTATTTCATTTTATACTACTTGATATTCTTACTAGCACACTACTTGATCGATATATACACATCTTGACATACTTTTTATCTTTCTAACATGTAATGAGTGCTTCATGTGCAACATTTTCTTTACAGGTCTATTTTCCACCATGGTTGTCTGATACTTTACTTGACATTGTTTTCCATTGATTGCCATTGTTTGTGGGATTTTCCCTATGTCTTGTATGTTCCATGATTGTATGATTTTGGCTACTTTGGCCCTAATTGTATTGCAACATTGTAAACGATGTACCTTGTTTGAAACCCAATTTTTGAGGTCTACAGTATCTTCTTTCTCTCTAGATTACACATTATATTCTATACGCGTATTTGTCTTGTTTTCACTAACACATGTCCTAGCCACTTTGTTTACATGTGCCTTGTTGTCTACCATACACATTCCCTCCCTTGTATGCTATCATTTTCAAATTAGTTTTGGGTCCTCCTTTGGGCCACATTCTCCTAACAATGTTGCATGTACCAAAAAAAGGGGGGCATACATTGGGTGAATCAGTCACCCCATAGAGTAGTTCAGAGCTTCAGTACATGCCTCTGTATAGTATAAAGTTGCAGACAGCCTAGATTATGAATTTTTTTCTTAGTTTAGCACATATGATAGTGCCCAGATAAAAACATGAGTTCTTAGGTACCCCTAACCCTTCCTGGGCACCTATGACCATAGGGCAGTTACAAACACTTTCTCAGATTGACATGGTTTTCAATAGTTTATAGAGCAATTTTTACAAGCACAGACACATTCCTCCAGTAATCAGAATGCATTCTATCTTTTTTTATACTTGGATCGAACTAGATTGAATATAAATGATGCAACCTAGAATCTACGGTGAATAACCTAGGTGCACTGGCACACCACCCAACTTGAGATGAGCACTCACCCGAAGCACGCAAAGGTACCATGTCCCTATTTAGAGTTGTTTGTACATGATGTTAGTGTGATGAATATAAGACATATTCATATCCACAATTAAACATAAACATTCCAGAGTACGTAATCTAGATATAGATCTTAGAGAATCATGAAGTAAATAATAACTGTAATAAGATTAACCATACATGAACCGATCTCAGTTATGTTTAACACCATTATACAACCAATATAATCCATTATATTAAACACTGTAAAACACAAAAACTTCTTACATTATAAAGTATCACCATAAGTCATGTGCGCATCAGATTCAACAACATAACTCTACAATAATTCTCTCTCTCTCTCTCTCACACACACACACAAAACTACATAGTTCAATAAATATTTATAGAGATAGGGAATTGCCCTTCACCGCCTATGCACCTCTCAAAATAGGTTGCATGCTAATAATAGCCACATGGATTTACAATAACATGCACACATACAAGTGCACTAATAATAGATGTCCTATAGTTAACTAGAAGAAGTAATCCTATTATTAGCTATAACCATGCATGGCGCTTATCAACCGCTTGTTCCCAAAATACCATTTGCATGTCCTACAAGTCTCCATCCCAATGTGTGCTATGCACGCTATTCCAAAAATAGCTTATATCCATAAAATTAACTAAGTCTGAACAAAATTGTTTTGGTGCGCGTTTCCTTCCCTATCATTCCATGCCTTCAAATACACCTTGTTCCCGTGCGCGTATTCTTTGTGTGTCTTTTCCTTAGAACAATATTATGTCTACTCAACATTACCCCACACTAAAGTAAATTTCCATCCCGACAATGGGAATTCTTTCTGGTGTCTCCAACAATCAATAATAAGAATTGAAATAATTAAAGAATCACTGTACAAAAGAATGAATCTTTACTCTACATATCCCTCTTCTTCAACTAGTAGGATTAGCTCTGGATATTCAAGTTTGATTTCTGCCTCCAGTGTTTGCCAATCATCTAGCACCATCTTTTTCTTTTCTGGAATGTCTATGGCTATGGCATCTAGTTTTTCCTGAGTGATATTTTCTTTCTCATTCTACAGTACCCAGACAACATTGACCATACCTGACATCATTCCTTCCAAGAGATCCATCTTCTGTGCTATGATCTTCCTAAACTCATCTATCCTCTCCTTATGCGGATCTTGGACTACTGTAAGGGTTCACACTTTTGTTTCACCAGTGCCAATTTTTCTACACGTCCTAATGTCTCATCTTTCATTGCTTCCAGAACTTCATTATATTCTATAAGAGTTATGGTCCTTATTACTGCTTCTAGTGTTGCACACAAGTTTAGAGCTTGGTCTGCTTTCTTTAGCTCATCCTTTAAAGTGTGGATCAATGCCTCATACGTTGAAATTTTTTTGATCATAGAGGCCCTTTCTCTCTCTGCTTCTTGTTCAACATATTTTGGTATGGGAATTCTAAGTGATCCATCTTCAAGCACCAAATCAACCAAAGTGCACACATAATGCATATCAGGAGGAAAATTTTCAGGTACCTTTGGTTCTAGATGAAGCCTTGATTTCAGAATGTAATCACCAATTTCTGTAGCCATACCAATAAAGATGTCATTATTTGTGCATTCTCATTCCTTCTCTGTATTTAACCACTCTATATTTGTAGTTTTTTCCTTTCTATCCTCCATCATCACTCTAATGGTGGCGTCCTTATCAATATTTCTCCACTCCACCTCAGTAGATACCTTGACTAAGGAATTAGTGACCTGCTCATCAGACATAAGAGTGGGATTTATGGTCATGTGCCTACTATGTGGTGCCTTATTTAATCTTCTTGAGACACAAGACTCCTCGCATAAATAAAAATCCGGTTCATCCATATGGGTATGCATGGACCAGGATAGCTATTTCTGTGCACACGTAGTGGCCATATCTGGATCCATTAACTCCCATCCATATAATTTCTTAAGGTCTGTCGACACTAAAATTTTCCTCCATAATTTCTATTTCATTAATGTATGTATTAGGAATATGATGTTGTTAAGTATAATTAGTAGTAGCGTCTGATAGAAGATAACGGCGCCGTCAGTACGGTGTCGCCAATAATGTGGAGTACGGTAACAGTCAAAGTACAATAGGAATGTTGTAAAAAGTAAATATTTTTCGTAAGTGATCCGGTAATGTTAAAATGTCAAAGTTTGGGTAAATAGAGAAGTAGGGTCTACATGATTAGGAATTAGAAATATTATATTGGTAATAAGGACAAGGAGTGACGTCATAAATATTTTGTGTATTTTATTTGTAAAAAGTCTAAAAATGTGGAACCCATGTAAAATGATAAGGTTTATCTTATCTTAAGAGATAAGCTTACATGTACAGATAAGAGTTAAGGTATGGAATATGATTCGTCAGAGTGGATTTCTTATCCTATCTTAGAGATAGGATGGATAAGCCTGGAAGTTCTATAAATAGAGAGGCCACCCCCCTCATTTAGCATAGAAAGAAGTAGTGAGAAATATTATAGGAAGTGTGCGAAGGAAGCCATCAGTTAAAGGTGTGTTGAAGAAGCCATCAAGAGGTGTAATTGTAAAGTTTCTCCCATAGTCTTGTTGAAGTATCTCATGGGTGAGATTGTAACAGTTTCATGTTAATATTATAATTTATTTTGATATTTCAGATTTGTCGTCATTCTGTCTTATCATAGTCAATGGTATTCTTGTGTTCGGTTGTTGTTTTCACACCCAAATTCAGAACCATCTGCAATGTTACATTATTCCTACCATATGCACAAACGTACATAAGTAGACAACTACTTAAGTAGTTTTACAAAACCATGGGTATCAAAACCATGGGCAAAAACCATTTTTCTTGTGTCCATCAGTATAGCCCATACTGGGTGACAACGTACTCCTCACTTGTTCTTTCTCTTTTTTTTCTGGCCCCTTAGAAAAGCCTGTTTCCCAAGGTATGAAGTCAAGCACTTCTCCTACCTAAGTTGCCAATGGGTGCAATGGGTCTATGTCTTGAAAAATATTCTTCTGCCTCTTTCACCCCTTCCTCTTCATCTCTCATTTCTTCATCTCGGGGTTCTTCCCCATCTTTCACAGGCTGAAACCGGGGCTCCTGGCATGCTAACATCTTCACACTCCTCTACCTCCTCGTTAAGCTTCAGACTTTATTTTTCTCTTTCTCTCATGGGTGCTTCTTATCTGAGGGGAGAGTTCGAGGTGACCTCCGTAACGATTGAGATGTTCCTACACCTTGGGTCCTTAGGTCCTATGAACACCTTCTTAAACTGGCACTCCTCATGGAATACATATACATCCAAGTATTCCTCTCCTTCCTACATGCACCTATGGAGGAGTATTTGAACACTCACTTTCCACTTTTTCTATGGGCTTCCTCTGGCCTCTATGGTCCAAGACTCCACTATCCTCATGTTACTTCTTCTTCGTTTATCTCTATGGTCGAGGTAGGATTTGGAGATGCCACATTTTCAAGTGTGTGTTTGCCCTTAGGCAACCCTGGGAGCATGAATTCATTCTCCGCGTACTTGTTATTTTCCAACCTAGGATTAAGTTGGAGATAGAAAAATGTAGCTCCCATTATCCCCAATAGCCAAACTGATTGGCTTCATACTTATAACATAATGAATTAATCCTCTTAATATAGGCAGATCGACTTAGATATATATAAGTTTTTCTCAGATGTATAGTAGTTACAATTCTACCTTGTCCGCATTGTAATCTCAATTGACAGTGCATCATTAAAAAACTTGTGTACTAATTCCTAGACAGTAACACATTGTTAAGACGTATGATCAATTTTGTATCATAGACTCCATGTCCCATCTTTCATTGCAAACTGTATAATGTTAAAAATGTTGATACGCCACAAACTACACTTGTCTTACCTACTACTAAACGTAATTCCTTTGGAATGTTTCATTCCTCCTCAAAGGTGTTGTGCGTAACCAATCATACTATAGTTTTGCCCTTTATTTGGATAGGCTACTCATTGTTCCTTCACACAAATACTTCTCAAACCTCTTTGCAAGGGACATATTCTCTTTGGGGTATTCCCAAAAAATATTCTTTGGCCCATCGGGTGCTCCACTTTCTACAAACACATGGGATAAAAGGATAGCACCAAAACGTATATTTTCACCTATGTGCATGCTTCCTTAATAAGTGTTTATGCTATTATGTAGCCTACTAAATTGTATAATTTATCCTTGTGGACATCTTCTTCATGAAATATGTAGCCACATGTTATTTACTTGTGACCATCCCTCTCCTCACCATTCAAGTTTAGTAAGTATATGCAATGCGCTTGCATGCACCATCAGTATACTTACTTAATTTGTAGATTTCCAATTCCACACAGACCCTTAGAGTATCCCAACAACTTACTAGTGGTTATAATAGTTGCTTTATCGGTTAAATCAGTATTAACCTTTTTCCATGTGCCCTTTAGTCCTTGTAAATGTAAGCAATCAAAGGAGCGTTGTGATCCTTACTCGTCCATCCAGTAAAATAGAAGAAGTCCTCATGGACTCTACTCATAATCTATTGATATAAAGCTTTAATGGTTTTCCAAAATATGGGAGTTCATACAGTCTGATACACTCCTAACTTCTTGACCAACTTCTCCCCAACATCATCCTATATTAGAATTTCATCCACTGTGCACTTGTTTCTCTTCTTATTCAGCAAAGCATCCAACTCCCACCTTGTTATCATTGGTGCAGTGGTTGTAATCACTTACTTTGCATTTGCAGATATGTGAATCCCAATCTCATTTGATGATCACTCCATTTGGGTAATACATCTCTAAAAAATTCTCTCAGGAGTAATCTTCAACCTCGACCTCCACCTTCTTCTTCCCCTTCATTCCTGTTGCAGGTGCCTTCCTTCAGTGCCATGGTAAAAATCTCACCTTTTCTTCTTCTATCAAGTAAGCCCTCATGCCCTAGCTTGAAAACCATGTCCCCTAGCTCTGAGCCATATGCCCTAGCTCAAAAAAAATATCCCTAACTCCTTCAATCACTTATGCTTTTCTCAAACTCCTTCTCCACTGGGGACACAAGCCACTTCTACGCACAAATCCTGCTCTCCACATCTGCTTTCACAACCCTTTGCACCTCAACACATTTTCACTTTGCTAAATCTTAACTAGCTCACTTGAATACTTATGATCGCAAAGGTAAAAATGAAATGCACAACACATCCTTATATAGATTTGTGAAAATTTAGTGCATTTTTTGGTCCTTTACCTACCACCAATCCTCTCCTTACTTGACCATTTTCCCAATTTCCACGCGACACAACTTCACACCCCATATATAACCTTCTAGCACACCTTTCCTGACCTTCTGACTACAAAACTCCTTCTGCCCACTTCATCCATACACCAAATTAATTCACCATTATGCTTTCCCCTAGAAGTTTTCTATGGCCACATCTTACCTCACATTACATTATTCTTTCATTTATTTCTAATTATGGTCTTCCTCAGAAGAAATCTTCTCTCTTAGCAGCTCCCTTCCATATTTGAATAGCACATGTAATAGTTATGTTCCCATGTGTACCCCTTTTTTAATGAACAACCACCCCACACCAATGGTATGTGTAGTCCTATGCACATAAAAACACTTCAAATTTTAATTAGCTTCCAACACGCACAAACCCGCTTATTACATAAAACACCAAACTAAATTGACAAAGCATAGCAATTGAAGAAGGAAATACATTAAAAGAAACATAGAAAGGGAAATATATAATAAATGGACAATATTACGTTATTAAAAACACCAAGAAGACTTATTTATAGTAGGGCTTTAGCCTACTCCCATTGGAGTAATTAGGTAATCTATATTCCTTTAAGCACCTCTAATTGACAAGCACCTGATTCAAGTATGGGATTGATAACATACAATCCCAACCAATACACCTTAAGTTATCCTAGAAGGCGCTGAAACTTAGAATCATAAACAAGTGTCATATGTCTAACCTCAAGCTTCTTATTCCTGATGTGTCTATCATGTCATGCCTTCTTATCTAGCATTTTCTTACTTTTAACTCCAATGTGTTATGTCGCATACCTCTCATCCAAATTGTAATAACTTGTCAATTCTCTCTTATAATGCTTGCTCATCAAGTAGACCTCCCATGCACGCATACACATAAAGAAGGTAACATGAATTCTATGGGAAGAACTGACTTCTATGCCAAACACTAACTGAAAATGGTGTTTTTTTATTCAACCTTTTGGACGTTGTTTGATATGCCCAAAGTACAATAGAAAACTTTATCATCCCAATATTTCCTTTCCAACATTACAAATTTTTTGTTCAATTTATATCTCAATATCTTATTGAAATCCTCAATAGACCCATTTTCTTGAAGATGATAAGGTGTATTCTTCTGGTGCACAACCATAAATTCATCCAATAATATCCTAATTGTCTCATTTAAGAAAGTGTGCTGCCCCTATCACTTGTCAAGATCAACAGACATCCATACCTAGTAAGAATATTTTCCCATAAGAACTTTATTGTTGTATCAATTGTACAATCCTTTATAGGTGTTTTTTTTTTCCCATCATTTAAGATAATTTGTACAAGCGATGATGTAGCACAATCTATTTCTACACGCGGCTCAGGTAAATAGGACATATAAAGTATATTTCCCATTTTTCAAACGGCTCTACACTAAGAATAATACCTTGAAGGGCACTCCATCTATTTTCCCATGTTTTCCAAGCCATTAAGAGTGATCACACACCTTATAATACTCTTTCCAATCCTTGTATAAGGTCTCACACCATAATCAAACAAGTAGAATCTTACGTGTGCAGTTGCATCACCCGCATAATTGCTATCCTACAATACCTCCATGATCCTCTTCCATGATATCCATGCACTCATGTTCTAAGTACACACCAGCATGCAATAATTCATCTCGGCCTAGTTTGTATAAGTCTCCAATAATCAACATGAAATGTGCAATCACAAATTCCAAGTTGTTTTTTCTTTAATGCTTTCATTCCTTTCTGGCACCATACATATGCGTAAAAAGATAGAAATATCCTTCAATTTTGATGGAACATGATACAACCTGTACAATTTTACATATGACATTATATCTTCAATTGTCTACGCATCCTCCCCTTATTGAATGCTTGATAAATGGTCCGGGCCATAATTAATCTTACCTAGGTTTGACTATGACAATTGTAAAGTCATATTATTAGAATAAGAGCTCCCATTAA
The DNA here is from genome assembly GCA_019776745.2 of Taxus chinensis. NCBI lineage: Eukaryota > Viridiplantae > Streptophyta > Pinopsida > Cupressales > Taxaceae > Taxus > Taxus chinensis. The sequence continues at coordinate 656,889,174 of CM034154.1, forward strand.
GATATGTACCCCTGTAAAACATGGTCTTATTCACTAATTGTTTTAGTTCCATGTGATCTATATAAAATAAAAATGGTGTTACTAACAAGTATTATCTGAAATTATTCAGTGCATAGATCATTGACAAAGCCTTATGCACTCTGTAGTAGTTTAATTATGTTCCACATGAGTCTAACTTTCTACTAGTAAAGATAGATAAGATGTTCTATAATACCTTATTTATGTTGAGCTAACACTGTGCCAATGGTCGTGCCAAAGGTGTCCACATGTACAGTGAAATGGTTGGTTCCATGAGGGAACATGTAAAATAGGTGTTGTAGTAAGTCTCTCCTTCAATGCTTTGAATGTGCATTATCTGCAGTTCTCCACTAATAGAATGTCCCTTTTACTTTTAGTAATTCTTCCAGGGGTGCAGCAAATATTTGCATGTCATTTGATAAAACTTTTTTGTAATACCCTTGTGTAGCATAAATAATCCGCACACATCACTCTGATTAGTAGGCTCTCTACCAGACCTACGATACCTACAACCTTAGCTAGATCTACTAACAAGCCTTCCTTGTAGATGATATATCCTAGCAGAGTCCCGAAAGGCATGGGAAGATATGCACTTCTTGATGTTTAAAGATATGCTTAACTATCTAAATATTTTAAACATTAGGCGCAAGCTATCACAATGATCCTTAACAATTCCATATACCATCCAATCATCTAAGTAAACCAGCAATAATTTGTGAATAAAATTCCTAGAATACTTGAACAACTATGCACAAAAATATAGCAAACATGTTCTTCAAACCAAAGGGCATCACAGTATATGAAAAACTTCCATATTCAGTTGTGAAAGTCATCTTCTCTTGATCCTCCTGTGTAATTCTTAACCTAATGATACCATAGAGAATCCATCTGTAAAAGAGTAAACTTCTGTGCCCTGCAACGCCTTCTAATATTTCCTTAGTGAAAGGTGTAGGAAAATGATCAATCACACATGCAACATTCAACTCCCTATAATCCACACAAATCATAATCCGACCATCTTTCTTTATATTGATTACCATGGGGCTAACCCACTTTGATTCTTCTAGGAGCTTGTTGTCAGCTAATTTTGACTTCACAAAATCAATAAGCATAAAAAAATTTAAAGCTATATAAAAATTCAAAAGTGTTATCTTGCGTGATTGTTCTCCTCCATCGCAATCGTCTTATTCTCACGGTCATTTTGGATTTTGTTTCATCCATTTTGAATAAGCCCTTCTCCCGCTACGCCACAAACCGTATTTTAATTAATATTTACCCTGTTATTTAATAAAATTAATATTTATTAAATTTTAGGGTTTTTAATTAATAAATGTTAATTTTAATATTGGATGGAAGTTGTTCGACAAACTTGGGAGAACTTTTCTTCTTTTTATTAATTTCTGTAACTGCCGTGAGCAAGTGGCGGGGGGAATTTTGCTTCTACTTCCATTCCCGTAGACAATTTTAATTTTTCTTCTATCATCCCGAGATTGATGAGGAGACGGTTACAAGAGGTTGCTGAAGTAGAAGAGATTGGGAAGAAGGAGAAACAAAGAGATATTGTAGATATCCATACCCTGGAGGAGGAAAAACTTGTTCTACCGACACTATCTGGCTTTCACATAGAAACCTGGCACGGGCATTAGCTAGAGCCAGACAACCTTGAAAGTTTCAGCAGTGCCTCCTAGGAAAGAAGAAATAATTGGGAGATCCCATGCATGCACTTAGGCAGAAGCAAACACAGGCCAAAGTCCACGCAGGAGCAGCTTGGAGATCTTCCACGCCTAAGAAGGAAAAGAATTTTTATTTTATTTTTTGTTGTTGTTTTGTTTTGTTTTGGTGCAGCATTTTTCAACGCCTGAACATAAAAAGGAACAACAGTAAATGAAGAGGTCTAGCGCATTGTTTTATGCCTCTGAAGAAAGTTAATACCAAAGGCCACGTGTTGTTTTTGGAAGAGATCTTTTCCACACATGGTGAGGTCAAATCCCACGCCAGGAAAGAGACAAACCAGTCCAAAAGAGGAAGTCCATGCAGCACGCTTAGGAAGGAAAGAGATTTTTCAGCATATTAGAGCATAACAGTCCACGCAGGAGCAGCAAAAGATGGATACCCAAGCTGGGAGAAGAAAGACAATAGAGCCAAAGGATAGCAAAAGTAATTTCCACGTTTTAGAGCTGTTCATTGTCAAGTTTCCACACAATCTTTAGGAAGATTCATGCCAAAACAGAAATCCATGCAGTAGTTGAGGATTTTGCCCATGCAGCCTACAGAAAAGACAAAACAAATACATAGAAGTTTGCGCATGCTGAGAGGGAGTAATAAATTTGTTTTGCCCACACAGCTACAGGCTTGAAGTTAAATTTCATGCAGCAGCTCAAATAATTTCCACGCATGCTTTGGAGTGAAAAATAAGATTAAAATATATCCAAACAAACAAGAACCCACGCATGCATACAAAATTGTGTTTTATTTTATTTTATTATTTTTTTTTTAAGAAAATAAAGAGAATAACAAGTTTACTACTCATTGCGCCAGGGAAGGAGAAACAAGATCACTAGCTGCCAAAGAAAAATATCAGGTACGCAGAGACACGAGGCAAATTTTAAAATAGGGAGATTAAATTGATCATGTACGAAGTCATTAAAAAAAATCATTTTCAATGCATCAGTGAGAAGTATTCAGGCTATTCAAAAATATCATGCATTCAAAAGTATTACTGATGTATATCGGCACAAAGAAAAATGAATTTAATAAAGATAACGATAGATGCAGAAAGAACGTGCCGCGGGTTGTATCCGTTGAAGTAATCAACTTTGGAGTTTGATATCTCGAAGTTGGATGATCGTCGGGAAGAAATGTTTGGTTCGATGAATTCTCCCCATCCTTGTATACTCATTTTCCAAATTTCAAATCCACAGCACCTCATTTGATATTTTTCATGAACCCAATAAAAACTCAGTTTGCTCGATTTTGCAGTGAGCGCAGTTTCAGCTTGGCAGAAGACCTACTTTGAGAATCCATATCTCAAGCCTTGATAATCATCAAGAGAAAAATTTTCATTTTTTAAATCTTCCCACATTCATGTACTTCTTTGCAAAAATTCAAATGTGCAGCATCTCGTTTGATATTTTTCATGAAGCCAAATAAAACGCAATTTGTTTGATTTCGCTGTGCACGCAGTTTCCAACCTGTCAATGTGACTCACTTTGAGAGTTGGTTTTTTGAATTCAGATGATCATCAAGAGAAAATAATTATTTGGTTCAATTTTTCCCACCTTCATATGCTCCCTTTCCAAGTTTTAGATGCCTAGGATGACGTTTGATATTTTTCTCAAGCTAAAACTAAACGAGATTTTCACAGTTTTACATTTGTATTTTCCTAGGAGTTTCAGAAGAGTCAACTTTGACCTTTAATATTTGACTGAAGAATTTGATTGGGAAAAAATCCTCTGACATGAAAACTTTTGGTACTTTAATATACTTCCTCACATAGTGACAGTTTCTCAGAACAAGATTTACTATTTTTCCCAGGGTAGTTTCGGAGGAAGTTTGTGCAGTTTTGTAAGAAGGAAGTAATGACCTAAAATCATGCTTCTGTCACAATCATATCATATTCAAACACAAAATGTCACAGTATGGATTCCAGGGCATTCTAATCACCTCGACGCTCCATTCAAAGTATGAGAACATCACCGATACTAACTTGGGACACGTCGACATAGGTTTATTCTGTGATCGCATATCAACCGAAGGTGAGTCATAATTTTTTTGATGCTTGTTCTGAATTGGTCATCACCTGAATGGATGCACCATGAAACTTGTATAGTGTGGTGATTCAACTCCAATGGCTCCGAAGCAGAAGTAACCTCTGACTTCCTCATTATGCGGTATAAGTCGTAGCTATTGGTATATGTCTCTTTGAAGTCAAAAGCCATTGTTATCGGTAGAAATCGATAATGGGAGATTCTTGTCTACATCAATTGTTTTCACTTGATTGTTGTGCAAATGTATTCATCAAAAAACCAAGACCAATGATAAGTATAATTGTGTGGATCATCAAGCAAGGCCACATCATTCAAGTGTGTCCATGTCAGCTCTCAGTTAGCAGCGGACGCAATACTTTATCGACTAATCTTAAAGTTAGAGCGTTTTCGAATTAGACGATCGTGAGTAGATAAAAATGCCAACACTTTGGGATGGTGATTGTTATCCAATTTTACGCACATGGAAAAATTGGAAAACAGGGCCTTATTACTATCAAATCACGACATTGGTCCCAGGGACCCACTTCCGGTCATCAGGTGAGATCGCTCATTTTTTCCAAGAATGCGAGCCATCGAGGAGTTCGATAAGCTTATCTCGCTCAGTCGAGCTAAAACAGTGTCAAATCAGGAATAAAGAGATGAGTCATCAGAGGAGTTCGTGCCTTGTCCTAACTCGGTCATAACTCAGATCACAAGCCTTAGACGAGTTCATGAGTATGAAATGTAAGTTCGGTTGTCCAACTTTGGCTTGTCATAAAAGAGTCTCGATAGGAGCGGAGGATGTTTCGATGGTTGGCTCATTGAGGTAGAGAAATGACGAGCTCGACTCGGTTTAATTCAACATGGAGAGACTGATGCTTCCTTGTTGGAATATGAATTCAGTTTTAATGACTCGACGGAGACAATAGCTGCCTCAAGATTTGGTCGAGCTTCTTCCATGGAAGAGAGTTTCCAAAGTGAAAGGGCGAGACAACTCAACTAAAACTTTATCTCGTTCTTCTACTACAGCTGCAAGATTTTACAACAACTAATCACGACTGTGGTCGCATGCGACCAGAACATCAGGATCAACACCAACGGTTCCTTGGGATCGCCCTGCGACAGTTGTCGCAATCAACTCTCTCTGGAGGCCACTCATTTTCTGAGATAAGTTTACTTCTCTACCCTGTAGCTGCTGCGTATAGCCAATTACTTCCTCACGGCACTTTCCTAGGATAATTTCAATTCTACGCTCAAAGCGGCCGAGCATTCGATGCATAGGCATGTTGCAGTATTGAAGAGTCCTTTTGAACGCTTCCAACAAGAGACCTGAGGAAATTTATTACAAAGACTCTCTATCGAGATCTTACTTGTTTTACAATGTAACTCATGGAAGTCGATCTCATAGAGGTGGAACTGTTTCATATCAGAATATTCATGGAGCATAATTTGCTTTGTAATTATATGAGCATCTTCAATGAGTCACTAAGTTGGTAGGCATAAAGTTTTCTATTGAAATTATCACACCTTATAAGCTACAGTTGAAATGTTTTCACTGAGAGTTTAATGTTATCCTCAAATCTGATGAAGGAAAACTCGGCAAGAGAAAAAAAATCATGGTGATCCTGCGTGTTAGGGGGAATTTTAGAGATAAGGAATGAACTTGCCAAGGTTACACGGAGAAGATGAGGCTGGGGCCCATGGATTAATGTGTATTAGCTGTACGCGGGGATTTGGAGCTAGTATGTCGGGCGTGGAAATATTACGATGGCAGTCCAAGCTATTAATCCCACGCTGAAGAAATCTTGGACGTGGGAAATAAGGCGAGCACCGCCAAGTGGAAATTTTGGGATGGAAAACCATGTTGTTCACTGCGCGTAGGGTATAAATTGGATCAGATTGCCAAGTGGAGATTTGACGATGGCAAACCGTGATCAAAATTCCGCACGAGCCGTTTAAACAGGATCCGAGTCTTTGTGCGGGTCGCCAGGAGGTTAATAAGACAGTCGTGAATTGGAATGGGTCATGGAGAAAACAACGCGACGTGATACCGATTTCAGCGGAGGCTACAGGCCGCTCGTCTATTATGCAGATATTTGTCAAATGATATCGAGTAACAGGAAAGCAGTGCTCAAAACTCATCCAGATCGGTGGCTGCGAGACAAAATCATCATACAGGCAGCAGGCATGTTGCAGTACAGTAGAAGCCTTCCTTTTGAACGCTTCCAGCAAACAGGTTGTCCAACTATGTTGTTATCTGTTCAGCATCGAACGCACCCTCAAATTCGTAGGCTTATCCTTATTCTAAACTCAGATCGGCAAGCAGTTGCAGAAAACAAATATTCACTGCCGTGTACGATGGATTGGAGTCACGCTGTTCAAGGCTTCATAAAATTTGCCCGAACCAAGAGATGAAGGTTTAAAACGGCGCAGAATGAAACGATTCATATTGCTCAGCATTCTTTCTCCTAGAAGCAAATTAAATGTGAAGTTCAGCTCTGAAAATACCCGGTCGGCCGTTTTACATGTTGCATCCTTGTTACGTGTAAATGGTCTCTTTGAAAAAACTCCGAGGGGCGCAGTACGCAACATTTATACCCTTCCATTATGTACGTCCAATCAGACAATAAAAGTATTCTTTTACCAGGTTCAGAGAAGCTCGTTTTGATGGACGATTATACTGTAGTTTCAAGCTGTTTTTATCTAGCTCGTTTCTATCAGCTTTGATCCATGACTAAGGGAGAATTCATATGGTTGTTACCTGTACATTTTTCTAAGGTCCTCTTGGCTGCCCCAGTTATTCAATGTATTTTTTGAAGGGCTTCTGTTATGTGTTGAAAATTGTAACATGAAGGATCTTTTTAGTTTCTGGAAAAATGAGTATATTGTGTAGCTCACGGCTACCTATGCCATAATCCCAATAGTGGCATAATTATTGATTGGAGCCGAGATTGCAGAATACACTGCCAAAATACCGAAGGTCTCTTTGGCCAAAATTCAGTCTCAAGGATGTCTATCGACATGTTATGGGCATGAGCCTGTGTCATCATCATGGCAGCATTAGGTCTTTATTGGTAATGGCATTTTCTCATTGTTTGGAGGGTACAATTGCACTTATTATGGCAAAGCTAAACATTCTTACTACAAGTGTTATATGATAAGGAAGAACCGTGAGCATTGTGGTAAAACCATTCTTAGAGGCGTGAAAATGTGAACATGATCGAACAAATCTTAATATTTCCCGCAGATACAAAGCCAGGTCGAATCAGTTGAAGAGCTCGTGGTGTTGTTTCATGGAGTTTGAACGTGGAATGCATGTGAATATGTGGTCCAAAACAAGAAGAAATAACTCTATCTGTCAAACTAGAGTCATCACAGAGAAATCAATCGATTGAGTGTTGACAGGGCCACGTAACGTGATCCCTAACAATTTTCATAGCTTGAAAATCATTTCTAAATGGCGCAACATGCAGGAGTGAAATAATTTAAATTCATTAAATTGTTTAACCCCTGTGAGTACAAGCAATGTATCATGGGTCAAATCCACTAAGTATGATTTAGAGTCAAACTTTTCATATTGTGGAAACGTTGGTACCAAGTCAAGATAAAGAATAAGCTCACGGGTGTCGAAGTTTAATGTATTTGTAGAGGCTTTCAATTTCGAGCTTAAAGCTTCATGTTCATGCATATAGGTGGCTTGGTAATTCAGAATGGCCTCGAGTTAACAGAGCAAAACGGTAAGAATCAAGTTTGATAGCCCACCATTCGGAGGACTCAATGCAAAAGAGCGTGATTACCAAAGCAAGGAAAGAGTTAGTGCAGGGTCAAAAATCGATTGCAACACCGAGTTAGCGGATTCGAAGCTCACCAAGTTGAGATTTGTGCAGACTCTATCCACATGGACCCCCCTCCTCTTCAAGTCAAACGGGTCAACGGGGGGGTCCCAACATTATATTAATTAAATTAATATTTTTATTTAAATATTTTAATAATAATATTTATTATTATTATTTAAATATTTTATTTAAATATTCTTTTAATTAATTGAGAAGACTAGGTCATCAGGGAATTAATGACCCATGATGGAACCTTCTCAGGTAGTTCAACTAACTGCAATAAATACATCATGGGCCTTCATTTTAGGAATGTAATTATGACCATTTCCTCTTCTTTCTCACATATTTTTCTATAAATGTAAGTTGGAAGCTCATTTCAAAGGGTTCCAACAGTTCAGACAAGTTGGACAGTTAGATATCTCAGGCAAGAGTGTATACTTTTCAAGGGTCCTCTCTCTTCTGCAAGTTGTTCTTGTGTGTTGAGAGAACTTTCAAGCCTCCTCTTCAAGACTGTAATGGCAACTATTGCCTCTTCTGAATGTATGATGCATTGTGCATGTTATTGAAGCAATAAAAGTGTGTGTTTTGTGACTAATCTCGGTCCTTTCATCCTTCTATGCTTCTTTGTGCCATTCTCATACTTACAGGTACACTATGCAAGTTTAAGTTTCTATTGCAGGTTCTTGGAGTTCTGTGCTTATTGAGTGGTGAAGTATTGCATGCAGTTGAGTTGTGGTGTCTGTTCACCCTTCTTGAGTTCATCCTTCTTCACTGGGAAACTGGTATATTTCTCGGTCTGATAAAGTTTAACAAAAGGAACGCGTGTCTCTTAGCCTGTGGTATCATGTACCCTCTCTAAGTTGCAGTAGGTGAAGTTGACCTGTGGTGCACACACCCTCTTCAAATTAACCCTTCCTGAATCTGAAGACACCCTTTATTCGGTGCATCACCATCCCTAGTATGGTTTCATTTCTGTAACTCTCTTTCCCTAAAACCCCATGAAAATGTTAGCATAGGACTAGATAATCGTTTTTGTTACACTAGGAGTAGTACCGCACTTAGTTTAGGAAGAGGAAGCCGGCCTTCTCCGGAGGTTCACCTCGAGCCCAAGTCCCACAGCTTGAGAGGTGATCCCATGTGTCCCAATCACACCGAACGTCCTATTCACATCCTGGCCATTCGGGGGGTGCAGTGATTTGGCGACAACAGGAATTTCTCACAGGGCATTCCAGATTCATCCTAAGGAACATGACAGTGTCTTTCGACACTCACTACATGGTTTGGGTCACAAGCATATCATACCGAGGGTGGGATTTGTGTTCATAGGTGGAAAAGTTAAGTCAACTTGGCAAGTGTCCGTGAGCCAAGATAAAGAAGTTTTTCAAGATGAAATTATTTTGATGAGATTAAGAGTTCATCACATTGGAGCATTCCATCGAGTCATTTGGAAGGATCAATGGACTTTATCGGAGCCAAAATATTTCATTGGCAACATCATTCTTCTCTCTCTCTCTCTCTCTCTCTCTCTCTCTCTCTCTCTCTCTCTCTCTCTCTCTCTCTCTTCTCTCCCCCAAATTTCTTTATTTACTCAATGTTCTAATTTTTCATTGGGGGTTGCACTTTTTTGTATGTCTTAATGTTCCTAATGTAATAAGTCACCTTTATGTTATAAAAAGGGACTTAATGTTTTGCTAAGAAGGTGATGAGTCTTAAGTCATGTCAAGACATACGAAGAGTTATTAGGGGTTATATGAAGGGGTTTTTTTCTCTTCATATAAATTGTAAAGTCATTCCCATTTCAAAGGGTTGGTGATCAATTTTGTAAATTCAAGAGTGCATTATAGTTAGAGATAACAAAGGAGATAGCTATTTTCTGTCCATTTCCTCCACTCTCAAATTTCTTCCATTTCCATACTATGTACAACTTATTTTTGAGCATCAATATAAGGAGTTTCATGTCTTTTCTTATGAGGAAATTTTAGAAATTTTGAGTTCTCAATCTTAACTCGTCTTGTTTCCATTTATAGGGTTTTTTTCTTCTTAATTTTAATGCATGTGATGAATCTTCTAACTGATGTCTGCAAGACTCTGATTTTCTACTTAGAGCATTAGTTCTCTTATCTCACATTCTCACTCCCTTTCCCACTATCTTGACAAAGTCCTCTCTATTAAACCATTACTAGCTTATCAATAGAGTCAGTGGAGTGCCCCTGTTGGATTCCTGGCTACAAGTCCAACCCAGATAAAACTCACCTTACTCGTGCATGCATATACAGAAGCTACACCATTTAAGTAGAGGGACTTGGATTGCCAGAGCGTTGGCAGAAAAACCAAAAAAAATCCCCTAACAAATTTTCTCCCCAACAATATCTTATTCAACTTTTATTTCATTGTCTTACCTTTTAAGAACCCTTTACAACACCTTCTATTAGGGATAGGAGTACCTAGGTGATATCATCCCCTCTGGGCATCTGTGCCCTCTTTACCTCTTTTTCTAAACTTTTTAATTCCACTTATTTCTTGTTTTCATTTATCACTCTTGGTATAAATTTCACTTGTTAATGATGAAAATTAAGAAAAGGAATTATAACAAACTCTTTTAACACTTCAATACAAGGGTTTTTTTGTTTCACAATTTAAACATTTGCCTTCAATGAATTTAATGTGCAACAATTAAATTCTAGCACACAAGAGTTATAAATCCCTTCAATTGTCATACCCTGAAATGAGTAGCATCATTTTCAGCCCCTATTGAATTATATATGCATTTGTTAATTATATTTTATATTATCTTTTGTACTTCATTGATTTAAATACCTGGCATTTAAATAAATATGCCTTCAATGATTTAAATGTACAAACTAACATTTAAATCCAACATCAAATATTTGTGACTCTGCAGATAAAAAAACAATCGAACATGTACATATGTATGAGTCATCTAGATCCTATTTGATCTCCCATAAGGTACTCTTTCGAGTCAGTATACAAAAAAAATATGTTAGTGCCCTTCTCAGTATTGATTTACAAGTTATTATTCAAAGTGTCTACCTAAGGTTCAATCTATCGAATCCCATTTGGCATCACATAATTAATTAGAACTAGGTGAACCTTACAATGCACTACCATACACTACTTCGGCCAAAGTTTCAGAGTCATGTATGACATGCCCAGTTTCATGATGACACATTAGTGAATGGAAACATGTCCCATCACCATATCACTTGATCAAGTTATAAGAATTGAATTACTTTTTTAGTCAAATTAATTTAAGTCACACATCCATGTAAAAATTGTGCATCCATTGAGGCGAGCATGACTATGCCAAATTAGGTTGCCTATGGGGGAGAAAGATCTCAAGTAATGACTATCATCGTCATGTGGACTATTTCTTCCCCATAGCCAACATAAGTTGGTATAGAGGAACTAGAATAGCTAGATGGACAATTTTCTGCATCATAACACAACTTAATTTCATGTTGATCACAACATGTGTAATAAGTGGGGTTTGAGGGATAACATAGCATAACTTTTGTGAGGCGGTATTCACAAAATGGCCCATGTCATTTGGTGAGCATCGCACTATAACAGTAATCCGAGGTTGTCCTGCCAAACTCCACATATTAAGTTTATAGTAACTTTTCACCTCATTGAATTTGTTTATGATAGATTCAATTTTGTTCCGCACCGATATCCATCCCATTAATTATTTTATTCTAAGGTCCATATCTTAATTTCGAATAATAAAATGTAATAAACTTCCACAATTGGCTTGTGCACATTTCTTAAGCATTGTTAATTAGGGAAACAAGATGCATTAATTAAGCAGTCCCTAATTATTTTTTATTAAGGATAAATAGTTTTGAAGGGAATCTACCCTAGATACAAAAGGTCTCCAAATCTAGATATAACAGTAAAAGTAGCACAAAGAAAGATGGTACTAACACCCTATATAAGGAGGCTCAACAACTAGATACAACAGTGAAAATAGCAAAAAGGGGATCAACATCCATGAATATTAAGAGAACCAACTATAGTTAAAATGAGAGCTAAAAGAGGAACCAAAAAAGAACATAATAGCATCAAAGTAGCTTAAAAACCTCAACTTGACCGTAACAAAACAACAAACCGAGAGTAGCTCTATTCGACTGCCTTATCAATCTTTATCTTGATTTTCTGCAACGAGCTGAAAAGTGCAAGTGTCATGATGTGAGAGGGATAATTCTTATCAATTTTTGAAATGACCAGGTCCCTTGCAGCGTAATACTCCCAAATGATAGCAAGAATGTCACTTAGGATACAAACACTCTTCACATGTTGTTCCATGAAATTATATACTGCTTTTAGCATAGAGATGGTACAATCATGTTGACCTTTAGCATTACCCAACCTATTATCCAGAGAATGGAATTTTTTGAAGATTTATGTATTTTTCTCACTATCCCCAAAAGTCTCAACCTACATATTCCTTTTACCTGTATTTTCATCTATCCTCTTGTTTTCTTCCTTGAGGTTCATGACCTTGTTCTCTAACTTCTCAATCCTATTAAGAATCCCTTCATCTATAAAGTCCTCAATGAGATTTCTAATATGGAGCATGTTCTTAGCTGAATCTATCTCCTTATTACTACAAATAACCCAATGAGAAGGAATTAAGGGATAATGGGTATTCTTAATCCTTGTTTTGTGGCTAGTGGAAGCAACAAAAGGGTCTTTGATGACTTGAAGAGGGGAGTAAGCAGGGGCCACAAGCACGAAGTGAGAAAGGGATAGACAATAATGGTGAATCAGCAGAATAAGGCCTTGATGAATCAGTAGTCCCTAATTATTAAATTTCAAACTTTTCCATATATTTTCTTAAGTACACAATGTTGGTGCCCATTATGATCCTCTGCCATTTTTCCATAAATCTTCCTTTGGTTTGCATGTTCTGGAACATTTTTCTTCAAGGTTGGTGGTCTGAAAAAATTTCCTTCCAGATTGGGTGCTTTGAAAATCCCATAAACTTATCATTTTACCCCAACTTGAAAGAAAAATACATGTATGCCATGTTTTGTACCCTACTTTTCCAAATCCATGGGCCTTTGTCATTTTTTCCATCTTTCCCGACCTTTAGAGCTCAAACTTGTTCATTTTATGCTTGTTTTCCCTCAAGAATCTATCCCCATGGTCGAAAATTGCCTAAAATTACTTTCCATTTATTTTTTGACCAAAAAATTCTTCACCCACGAAGAAAAAACCGAATTCTGGGCATCTCTGGAAAATTCTGTGTTTTTTAACGGTCATACGGGCATACTTTGCCCATAAAATTCTATCTCAAACATCATCTCCTATGTGGCCACTTGTGGTTGGACAAGGTTCAGTGAGTTTTTTCAAAAAACTTAACGTTTTTTGTGTTTTGGCAAAAAATCAAAATTTCCCCAACTCCGCATGTCCTAGAGGAGGACACGTGTCATGTTCTCATTTAGAGGTGGAATGGAAGGTTGGCGGGGGACTTAGAAGCTTTTTGAATTTTTGACAAAAAGGGAAAAGAGTTGAGGAAAGGGCCATAGGTCCGCAATGGAGCAAAGGGAGACACGTGGCGGCTTCAGAGCACAAAGCGGGTCGGTGGGATATCGGAGGCAAAAGGGAAATTTTTCCCTTTTTGTAAAATAAGTCAAAGTGAAAATTTGAAGTGCTGGCCCGCAATGGAGCAAAGGGAGACATGTGGCGGGTGCAGAAGGAAGTGCGGGCCACTGGAGGAAAAGGGGAAATTTTTTCCCTTTTTGCAAGATGAATTAGAATGAAAATTTGAGGCGTGGCTCCGTGACGAAGTAGAGGGATACACGTGGTAGGGACGGATCAGAGGCGCGGGTTCATGGAGGAAATGTGAGAAATTTTCCCTTGGTGAAAAAGAGGTGTTAAAATGAGAAACGAGCCCGCAGATCCTCAGTGATAGAGAAGGTGACATGTGTCAAGGAAAAAGGTGGAGGCGCGAGCCCGCAGGGAAAAAAGTGAAAATTTTCAAAATTTCCAAAAAAGGGTGGAAATGTGTAGAATTGAGCTGTGACTTCAATGGGACCCACAATGTGCCACGTGTCATCACCAAATTTCAAGGGTGGAGGGGCGGAGAAAATTGTCAAAATTTTACATTTTTCCAAAAATGTTAAAAAGTCAAAAAGTGATCCGAAATCCATCCCCAATTGTATTATGACACGTGGAAGGCTCAGATTGAAGGGAGAAAGGAAAATCAATGGCAGCTATGCATTTTCAGTTTGGCTACCATTTTTTCTCCAAGAAGTGTGGAAGTGTTAGTGTCATTCTCAATCTACACCTATGTGTTTCAATTCTAGTAAAACTTTCCAAGAAAATCAGCACCTAGAGAATACCAATCTTGTGAACCACATTCTTGAGCCCCAAAGACCTCGCACTCCTCATCAACTTGTGTCACCCCCAAGATCACCACCTCAAAATCATATGGCTTAGCCTCCCCCTAGACGTCCATTTTTTGTTAACACCTTTGGTCTTATAAATTTAGAGGAATGGATGGTTACCCAAATGCTGTCCCACAAGATGTAAGGAATAGATTGCCAAAATTCCAAGGTAACAATGCTATAACTGGTGATCAACATCTCAAACTTTTTGTTAACATGATGGAGGAATTTGATATTGAGCATGAGGATGTGTATATTAAATTGTTCATTCATACACTATAAGAGGATGCAAGGGATTGGTATAAGGCTCTGCCTGATAATTCTATTGACTTATGGATTGAAATGAAAAATGCATTCAGATTGCAATATGGTGACAAAATTGATCCTAGGTTTCTATTGTCTGAATTTGAAAATATCACGAAAAACCCCAATGGATCAGTTCATGACTTCAACACAAGGTTTAACAAAACTTTGAGAAGGCTTTCTGCTAGTCTGAGGCCTTGTGATCAATCTTGCTTGATCAAATATGCAGATGCATTTGACAAGAACGTAACCTATTACCTAAAAGACAAGAACCCTACTAATTTGAGGCAGGCCTTCACCATGGCACTGCAGATTGAAAACAATATCAAGGCTGTTGGGAAACCTCTCAAGAGAGATGATGTAAAGTTGATAAAACCTGAAAAACCTCAAGCAAGCGAGAGTGTAAACTTAGAGGAAGTGGTGAAAAATTTGGTAGGGGCTGTCAAAGAGATTTCCTACAAGTTGGCAAGAGCTGAGAAGGGAATTGGGCAGACTTCACAAGGTCAGCAAAAAGCACAAAACCATGACAGATTTTCCAATCATCCTAGGGGCGATCAAAGTTCTGATGATAGAGGGAAAGGACCCATGGGGTCTGTCGACACTAAAATTTTCCTCCGTAATTTCTATTTCATTAATGTATGTATTAGGAATATGATGTTGTTAAGTATAATTAGTAGTAGCGTCTGATAGAAGATAACGGCGCCATCAGTACGGTGCCACCAATAATGTGGAGTACAGTAACAGTCAAAGTACAATAGGAATGTTGTAAAAAGTAAATATTTGTCGTAAGTGGTCCGGTAATGTTAAAATGTCAAAGTTTGGGTAATTAGAGTAGGGTCTACGTGATTAGGAATTAGAAATATTATATTGGTAATAAGGACAAGGAGCGAGGTCATAAATATTTTGTGTATTTTATTTGTAAAAAGTCTAAAAATGTGGAACCCATGTAAAATGATAAGGTTTATCTTATCTTAAAGGATAAGCTTACATGTATAGATAAGAGTTAAGGTATGAAATATGATTCGTCAGAGTGGATTTCTTATCCTATCTTAGAGATAAGATGGATAAGCCTGGAAGTTATATAAATAGAGAGGCCACCCCCCTCATTTAGCATAGAAGGAAGTAGTGCGAAATATTGTAGGAAGTGTGCGAAGGAAGCCATCAGTTTAAAGGTGTGTTGAAGAAGCCATTAAGAGGTGTAATTGTAAAGTTTCTCCCATAGTCTTGGTGAAAGGCAAGTGAAGTCAATAACACTTGAAGTACCTAATGGGTGAGATTGTAACAGTTTCATGTTAATATTATAATTTACTTTGATATTTCAGATTTGTCATCATTCCGTCTTATCATAGTCGATGGTATTCTTGTGTTATGTTGTTGTTTTGTTTCTAGATTACATCCACCAAACTAAAGGCTATGCATTAGTAAATAATCATAGCACGAGCAGTCCCCGGTGAAGAATTATCATAGTGCCGGATTGGTGATGACATTTTGGTTCCGTTGCCGGGATCATTCCTCGTTGGTGGATTTTTTGGAGAGATATTCCCACTTAGTCAAAAATCAATTGGAGGGTAACCTTGTTTTTACTGTGCATAGTAGTTACCATGGTAAAGTCGTTTTTTCCATGAATAGTAGTTACCATGGTAAAGTCATTTTTGTTGGGAATAGTATTTACCGCAGTAACTTCACTTTTTACCGTGAATAGTATTTACCGTAATAACTTCACTTTTTACCGTGAATAGTGTTTACCACAGTAAAGTCAGTTTTTACCGCAGTAAGTCAAGTTTTACCATAGTTTACCGTGGTCATTTCTATTTTACTGTAGAAAGGTGTAAAGTCACTTTCTAGTATAGTGATTCCAATTATTTGTGCACATAAGTCTTGTTGATTGTACTTGTGGGTTGGTATTTCACGGTGGTTACTTTTGAAAATGGGAAAGATTCCTGTTTTTTCAGCTCAATCTAATGAAGATGCTTCTTCTTTCATTCAAGAGTTTAAATGATCTTGTATTTGTAATGGCCTCATAAGAAGGGAACAATGGACTGAATTTTTTCCTACCTTTTTGGATGGTTTAGCACTTAGGTGGTTTGAAACACTAGGTGATAATGTGAAAAATTTATGGGATTTATTAACTGAAAGTTTTCTTGAAGAATTTGGTGAACAACATAAATATGCAGATCTCATGATCGAGATCACAAAGCTATCCCAAGGAGAGAAAGAGAAGATAAGGGATTACCATGCTCGTGTTCTAGAGCTAAGGAGGAAGCTCGATGCCCAGATCCAGAAGGAAGGATTAGCGGATGGGTTGATGAATGGCGTGGATAATCTCCTCTGTAAGCACTTCATTCTTGGGATGAAGCCAGAGATCAGACAACGAGTGAAGTATGACCGCCCAGCTACCATTGAACAAGCAAAGGAGATTGCAAGAAGGCAAGAAGAAAGCATGGAAGAGGAGCCCAAAGAAATTGTTGCTAAAGTAGAGCCTACACCAGCACCTTTGGTCCAGAATCCACAACCACTCCTGGTGAGCACAAATATTTCTCCTAGTACATCTACTGAGTATGAAGATCTTCTCAAAAAGATGGGTCAGTTAACTATTAATCTTCTTCAAGGAAAGGAATTTAGTTCTCAGGGAGGAGATAGAGGTCCAAAAAGAAATATTTCTGAAGTTGTTTGTTATGGTTGTTATAAAAAGGGTCATTATAAGTATAATTGTCCAGATAGAGCTTCTACATCTGGTAAAGGAGATAATGATAAAGGAAAAGCACCTGTGAATTCTTTTGATGTAGTAGATAAGAGCAGAAATAATGAAGTAGATGTGTTTGTAACAAAAAGAAAGAAAGAAAAAGATAATCAAGATGGAAATGATCCTAAGAAGATGAAAGAAGAAACTAGTAAGAAACATAGGAGAAGAAAGTTGGGTGTGCAGGATTTTCTGATTTCACAGGGGCAAGGACCATACTACATCTTGGAAGATCTGTCCAAAAGGCCTGCAAATATTACATATGGTCAACTCTTGGCTATGTCTTCTGAGAAGAGGCAGGAGTTGCGAAGTGGACTCAATGCTCGACGAAGGAAGGAGGTTGAGGTCCCTGTTTTGGAGGCAGAGGCGGATCCCTATGCTCCACAATCTGAGGTATTATGTAATGGCATTTCAATTCATGATGTCTTAGTTAATGGAGGTGCTATAGTTAATGTAATGACCGAGTCTGTAATGAATATGTCTGGAGGAAATGAGAGAAATAGCAAAGGATACAAGCCATAAGAAAAAAATGAAGCAGAAGGAATACTTTGATCAAAAGATCCGGTGGTCTCCATTTCATGTGAATGACTTGGTTCTAGTATATGATTCCAGATACAAAAAGAGAAGACAGAAAATTTCTTCCAAAATGGATGGGGCCCTACAAAATAGCAGCTGTGCATGAAAATGGTATGTACCGACTCGAGGAATTGGATGGCACTCCCATTACGAAATGGGTCAACCACGACAAGTTGAAGATTTTCCAAGCACCAGAATAGTCTACTCCGAGGACGGAGTAGAAGCTAGGAAGGGGGAAGATGTCGACACTAAAATTTTCCTCCGTAATGTCTATTTCATTAATGTATGTATTAGGAATATGATGTTGTTAAATATAATTAGTAGTAGCATCTGATAGAAGATAACGACGCCGTCAGTACGGTGCCGCCAATAATGTGGAGTACGGTAACAGTCAAAGTACAATAGGAATGTTGTAAAAAGTAAATATTTGTCGTAAGTGGTCCAGTAATGTTAAAATGTCAAAGTTTGGGTAATTAGAGAAGTAGGGTCTACGTGATTAGGAATTAGAAATATTATATTGGTAATAAGGACAAGGAGTGAGGTCATAAATATTTTGTGTATTTTATTTGTAAAAAGTCTAAAAATGTGGAACCCATGTAAAATGATAAGGTTTATCTTATCTTAAAGGATAAGCTTACAGGTACAGATAAGAGTTAAGGTATGAAATATGATTCGTCAGAGTGGATTTCTTATCTTATCTTAGAGATAAGATGGATAAGCCTGGAAGTTCTATAAATAGAGAGGCCACCCCCCTCATTTAGCATAGAAGGAAGTAGTGAGAAATATTGTAGGAAGTGTGCGAAGGAAGCCATCAGTTTAAAGGTGTGTTGAAGAAGCCATTAAGAGGTGTAATTGTAAAGTTTCTCCCATAGTCTTGGTGAAAGGAAAGTGAAGTCAATAACACTTGAAGTACCTCATGGGTGAGATTGTAACAGTTTCATGTTAATATTATAATTTACTTTGATATTTCAGATTTGTCATCATTCCGTCTTATCATAGTCGATGGTATTCTTGTGTTATGTTGTTGTTTTGTTTCTAGATTACATCCACCAAACTAAAGACTGTGCATTAGTAAATAATCATAGCACGAGGAGTTCCTGGTGAAGAATTATCATAGTGCTGGATTGGTGATGACAGGTCTGCAAATAGACATCCTCAAGCACATGAAGGAAGAGTGTTACCTGATCCCCTAACTACTAGGGTTGCTGCTATTGAGGAAGTTGTTGATATTGATTGGTGTGATAGGTGTTTTCTACCCCATCCTCCATGTGAAGTGGACCAGCAAGATGGTGAAGCTGGTAATGATGATGGTACTGATGATGATATCTGCATGGTGGGCTGTTCTTCAAGCTCACAAGAAGGAACAACATCAACTGAGGTAATAAGTGCAAGGATAGATGCAACCTTTTGGGATTGCATCAAACATGTATAAGTCTTTCTTCCCCCTCATACTCTTGAAGTTGATGTAGTATAAGCTTTTGAAATTCCTAACAATGACTTTGAATACTTAAGAGATTTGATGATCAAGAAGTATGATGGTGGTATCCCTTCGGAGGAAGATAGATAATTGTTAATGAATGCTGTTGTGGCTCAAGAGAAACTATACAACACTAGGAGAAAGGTTGTTAAGGGAGTTGGGCCTCAAGCCAAGCCTAAAACACCCTTGCTTACAAGTATTCCCAAAGAAGCTCCTAGAAGAGAAGCACCTACCAAAAGCTCTGCTGTCCCAAGCAAAAATTACAGTCCTCCTCATGCCTAAGCTGCCAAGAATCCCACTCCATCTAATGAATCTTCTTGTCTCCACTCCAATGCTTCCTTGCCTAAGAGTGTTCCATATGACATAGCCCAAGTATTGAGCCAAATCAAAGTGAGTGTTTCTAATAATTGAGTTGCTTAGGATTCCTGAGCACAAGAAGAGAGCATTTGAATACTTGGGATTGAAAGAGGAGAAGAGTGCCCCAAGTAGAAATGTAAATGTTGTTGAAACTCCTTAAATCATTGCAAACCTTGAAACACCACCAGTAGTAGAGGATCTTGGAGAAACACCTGAGGTATACTTGGGGACATCCTTGGTTGATTCTCAATTGAATGTTGATCCATTCTTTACAAATTTGATCATAAACGATAGACTACTTCACAATTGTATGTTTGATTCCGGTGCATCATGTAATGTCATGCCTCTAGAAGTCATGAATGAGTTGGATATCAAAGTGACAACAGCCTATGGAAAGTGTACTACCATGGACTCAAGAGAAGTGTCGGTAGTTGGTTGTGTGAAGGGTCTGGTGGCATAGCTTGCATCTTATCCTGGGAGGAATTTAAAATTGGATGTTGTAATTGTTGATTTCCCTAACAAATGGGGTATGTTATTGTCAAGAAAGTGGGCTGCAAGTGTTGGAGGGAGTGTCTAGATGGACATATCTTTTTCCACTATTACCATTAAAGGCAACCTTGTCAAGCTCTATGGAGAAAAGAAGATGTTGAACTAATTGAGGATCCAAACAATGCTTCCTATGAGGTGTTGTTTCTTGATGTTGATGTTGATAATTTTAATGGGTTTGCTGATGGTAAGGAGAATAAGATGGATCAGTCAAAGTGCCTTGAACAGGTAGGTTCTCCTTGGACCTTGCTATTTGATGGAGCTTGCTCCGTGCAGGTATAATTCTAATTTCTCATAGCTTAGAAGAGTTAATTTTTTCCTTCAAGCTTAATTTTGAATGTACTAACAACATTGTTGAGTATGAAGCCTTGTTGTTGGGTTTGAGAATTTCATGGAAGTATGGTGTCAAGGAAATCATTGCAAAAGGAGATTCAGATCTAGTTGTCAAACAAATAAGAAAACTGTATGCTACAAAAAATCAGCGGATGAAACAGTACAAACATGCAGTTTGGGATCTAATTGAGATGTTTGATTCCTTCAATATTGTGCATCATGACAGAAGTTTCAATGCTGTTGCTGACAAGTTGGCAGTGTTGGGGTCAAGATTTGGAGATTTCACCATCTCACCTTATTGTGAGTACAATATTGAAGTGTTAACTAGGTCAGCTGTCCCTGACAACATCAAGCATTGGCAAGTGTTTAATGATGATGCTCAAGTGCAAAGGTTCTTACAAAATCAAGGTGAGTTTGTAGATTAGAATATTGATTGGGAATCAATGGTGTGTGTGACTGAAGGAAGAGAGATTTTTTTAGAAAGGATATTATCCAATCGAAAACTAACACCATTCGTAGAGGTCTTGTTGCATTTGAGTCAAATTTTAACAATGCTGATTGCATCATCAATAGAAATATGTCTGCCTTAAGAGATGTGGAAGAGCATAACTCGGGCACTAGTGATAAACCAAGAAAATTTTGGTTAGGCAGCAATCTAAACAAAGAGAAAAAATATTCCTATGTCCAACTATTAAAGAATATCAGGACCGTCTTGCTTGGTCTTATTCAGAGCTGAAAGCATACTGAGAGGACTTGTTTCAGCATGAGATTCCTCTTGAAAAAAAATGCCAAGCCCTTCAGAAAAAGTAAAAGGATAATTAATCCACTCCTCTCACAGGAAAAGGTAAGATGAATTGAAGAAACTGAAGGAGGGAGGGATCATTCAGCAGCCCATAAGGTATTCATCTTGGGTTGCAAACCTTGTGCCAGTTAGAAAGAAAATAGAGATATTGAGACTGTTATAGACTTCAAAAATCTGATAGAGAGCTTCATTGAAGGACAATTAATCTTTACCAAACATGGAAAACAGCTGCAATTGGGTGATGGGTTGAATTGTTGTCCACCTTGGATGGGGTTCTCTAGCTACATCAATATGTTGTCAGGAGTTAGAATATTGTAAAACTGCCTTTACCACTCTTTGGGGTAACAATATGTTTATGTAAGAATGCCTTTTGGTCTCATTAATACTGGAGCTAACCTCCAAAGAGAAATGGATGTGTGCTGGTGTTGTGCTACATAATGAATTCATGTAGTTTCATCAGGATGATGTGACAGTGTTTTTCAAGGAGCAGAAAAGATCACTTGCAACCACTTGGAAAGAATGTTGATCAGATTAGAGATATGACATTTCTCTCAACCCAAAGAAGTGTCCTTGTAGG
The DNA here is from genome assembly GCA_019776745.2 of Taxus chinensis. NCBI lineage: Eukaryota > Viridiplantae > Streptophyta > Pinopsida > Cupressales > Taxaceae > Taxus > Taxus chinensis. The sequence continues at coordinate 656,910,898 of CM034154.1, forward strand.
GGTGCAAAAGGCCAAGCTGCTTGGTCATATTGTTTCAAAGGATGGTGTCATGATTGACCCCGAGAGGGGTAGAAGCAAATCAACAAGGTTCCAATTCCAAGAACAAAGAAGGCATACCAATCCTTCTTTGGGAAGATCAATTTCATTAGAAGGTTTGTGTCTAATTTTATTGAATTGACTCTTCCTATTACATGCATGTTAAAGAAAGACCAAGTTATCAAGTGGGAGGAGCCTGCTATTAAGGCTTTTGAAGGAATCAAATAAGCATTTAAACATGCACATGTCTTGGCAGCTCCGAATTAGAAGAAGCCTTTCCAAATCTTCTCTGTTGCTTTGGAAAATACTATTACAACTTTTTTGCTGCAAAAGGATGAAGATGGGGTTGAGAGGCCTATTGCCTTCTTTAGCAAGGCCTTAAAAGCTACTGAGTTAAAGTACACAATCATGGAAAAATAAACATTTTCCTTAGGGAAAGCTACAAAGGTTTTCAAGCCTTATGTCTTAATTTCAAAAGTTGTTTCTTAAGTTCCCCACACCATGATAAAAGACATCTTATCAGAGATGGATATCTCAAGAAAAAGATGTAGATTGGTGAAAAAAATACAAGATTATGACATGGACATCCAAACTAAAAATTTGGTAAGAGGTTTGGGTTTTGCTAAGCTCATGGCTGAGAGCAACCTACAGACAATTGAAGTGAATGAAGTAGAGGAAGAAAGGGAAAATGTTCTTGAGAAGTTGATAAGTTCTGACTGGTATAAGGATGTAATATTTTACCCTCAGAAACCTATGTTGCCTTGATCATTTAAATAAAAATTAGAAAAGAGCCCTCAAGCTAGCTTCTAAAAAATACACCATCACTGAATTTGGGCTGGATTGGAAGAACCCTGAAGGTGTCCTCTTGAAATGTACAAATGTAGATGAAACTACCTAAGATAGTTGTTAATTTCCATGGGGGAGCTTGTGGAGGAAACTTTGCTGGAAGGGTTATAACACACAAAAATTTAATAGCTTTTTATTGGTGGCCTACTCTTTTCAAATATACAATGTTGCTGGTTATAAAATGTGAAAGTTGTTAGCATTTCTCTGGAAGAATGAAAGATTTAGGATACCTTCCTTTGCACCCTGCATCAATTGAATCTCCTTTCAAAAAATGGGGAATAGACTTCGTCGGTGAGATTTCAGACCCTTCTAATGTTGGACATAGGAGGATTCTTGTAGCCACAGATTACTTCACCAAGTGGGTAGAGGCAATCCCCAACAAGAAAGAAACACATCAAGTTGTTATGGACTTCTTGTTGAATCATATCATATGCATATTTGGTGTGCCAGTAAAAATTGTTTGCTGATAAGTGCCAAATGCTTCATAGCTAAACCCTTGATGGAAATGTGCAAGGAGTATGAAACCAATCTGACTTATGCTTCAACCTATAAACCCTCAAGGAAATTGACAAGCTGAGTCCAATAATAAGAAGTTGTTGAAGATCATTAGGATAACCTTGGAGTTAAACAAGAGAAAATGGGGTGAACAACTGAAATTTGCTGTTTGGGATGAGCTATATCAGGCTTTTGAAGGAATCTAATAAGCATTTAAACATGCACATGTCTTGGCAGCTCCGAATTAGAAGAAGAATTCTTTCCAAATCTTATTTGTTCCTTTAGAAAATAATATTGCAATTGTTTTACTGCAAAAGGATGAAGATGGGGTTGAGAGGCCTATAGCCTTATTTAGCAAGGCTTTAAAATCTGCTGAGTTAAAGTACACAATCATGGAAAAATAAACATTTTCCTTTGTGAAAGCAACAAAGGTTTTCAGGCCTTATGTCTTAAGTTCAAAAGTTGTTGCTTAAGTTCCCCACACCATGAGAAAAGACATCTTATCAGAGATGGATTTCTCAAGAAAAACGATGTAGATGGGTGAAAATACTACTAGAGTATGACATAGACATCCAAACTAAAAATTTGGTAAGAGTTTTGGGTTTTGCTAAGCTCATGGCTGAGAGCAACCTACAAACAATTGAAGTGAATGAAGTAGAGGAAGAAAGGGAAAATATTCTTGATAAGTTGATAAGTTATGAGTGGTATAAGGATGTAATATTTTACCTTAGACACCTATGTTGCCTTGTTCATTTAAATAAAAATTAGAAAAGAGCCCTCAAGCTAGCTTCTAGCTTCTAAAAAATACACCATCACTGACTTTGGGCTGGCTTGGAAGAACCCTGAAGGTGTCCTCTTAAAATGTATAACTGTAGATGAAGCTCCCAAGATAGTTGCTGATTTCCATGGGGGAGCTTGTGGAGGAAACTTTGTTGGAAGGTTTATAACAACACAAAAATTTGAGAGCTTGTTATTGGTGGCCTACTCTTTTCAAAGATACAATGTTGTTAGTTATAAAATGTTAAAGTTGTCAGCGTTTCTCTGGAAGAATGAAAGATTTAGGATCCATTCCTTTGCAGCATGTATCAATTGAATCTGCTTTCAAAAAAAGGGGAATAGACTTCATCAGTGAGATTTCAGACCCTTCTAATGTTGGACATAGGAGGATTCTTGTAGCAACAGATTACTTCACCAAGTGGGTAGAGGCAATCCCCACCAAGAAAGAAATCACACCAAGTTGTTATGGACTTCTTGGAATCATATCATATGCAGATTTGGTGTGCCAGTAAAAATTGTTGCCGATAATGCCAAATGCTTCATAGCTAAACCCTTGATGACAATGTGAAAGGAGTATGAAACCAATATGACTTATGCTTCAAACTATAACCCTCAAGGAAATTGACAAGCTGAGTCCAACAAGTAAGAACTTGTTGAAGATCATTAGGATAACCTTGGAGTTAGAACAAGAGAAAATGGGGTGAACAACTAAAATTTGCAGTTTGGGATGAGCTATTCAGGATTTTGAAGGAATCAAATAAGCATTTAAAAATGCACATGTCTTGGCAGCTTCGAATTAGAAGAATCCTTTCCAAATCTTCTTTGTTGCTTTGGAAAATACTATTACAATTGTTTTGCTGCAAAAGGATGAAAGATGGGGTTGAGAGGCCTATTTCCTTCTTTAGCAAAGGATTTAAAAGCTGTTGAGTTAAAGTACAGAATCATGGAAAAATAAACATTTTCCTTGGTGAAAGCTACAAAGGTTTTTAGGCCTTATGTCTTAAGTAAGTTCAAAAGTTGTTGCTTAAGTTCCCCACACCATGATAAAAGACATCTTATCAGAGATGGATATCTCAAGAAAAAGATGTAGATGGGTGAAAAAACTACAAGAGTATGACATGAACATCCAATCTAAAAGTTTGGTAAGAGGTTTGGGTTTTGCTAAGCTCATGGCTGAGAGCAACCTACAGATAATTGAAGTGAATGAAGTAGAGGAAGAAAGGGAAAAATGTTCTTGAGAAGTTGATAAGTTATGAGTGGTATAAGGATGTAATATTTTTTCTCAGACACCTATGCTGCCTTGATCATTTAAATGAAAATTAGAAAATAGCCCTCAAGCTAGCTTCTCAAAAATAAACCATCACTGACTTTGGGCTAGCTTGGAAGAACCCTGAAGGTGTCCTCTTGAAATGTATAACTGTAGATGAAGGTGCCAAGATAGTTGCTGATTTCTAATGGGGGAGCTTGTGGAGGAAACTTTCCTGGAAGGGTTATAACACATAAAAATTTGAGAGCTTGTTATTTGTGGCCTACAATTTTCAAAGATACAATGATTGCTTGTTATAAAATGTGAAAGTTGTTAGCGTTTCTCTAGAAGAATGAAATATTTAGGATCCCTTCCTTTGCACCCTGTATCAATTGAATCTCCTTTCAAAAAAAGGTGAATAGACATCATTGGTGAGATTTTAGACCCGTTCTAATGCTGGACATAGGTGGATTCTTGTAGCCACAAATTACTTCACCAAGTGGGTAGAGGCAATCCCCACCAAGAAAGAAACACACCAAGTTGTTATGGACTTCTTGTTGAATCATATCATATGCAGATTTGGTGTGCCAGTAAAAATTGTTGCCGATAATGCCAAATGCTTCATATCTAAACCCTTGATGGCAATGTGCAAGGAGCATGAAACCAATCTGACTTATGCTTCAAAATATAACCCTCAAGGAAATTGAACAAGCTGAGTCCAACAATAAGAATTTGTTGAAGATCATTAGGATAACCTTGGAGTTAAACAAGAGAAAATGGGGTGAACAACTAAAATTTGTAGTTTGGGATGAGCTATTTAGGCTTTTAAAGGAATCAAATAAGCATTTAAACATGCACATGTCTTGGCAGCTCTAAATTAGAAGAAGCCTTTCCAAATCTTCTCTGTTGCTTTGGAAAATACTATTACAACTGTTTTGCTTGCAAAAGGATGAAGATGGGGTTGAGAGGCCTATTGCCTTCTTTAGCAAGGCTTTAAAAGCTGCTGAGTTAAAGTACACAATCATGGAAAAATAAACATTTTCCTTGGTGAAAGCAACAAAGGTTTTCAGGCCTTATGTCTTAAGTTCAAAATTTGTTGCTTAAGTTCCCCACACCATGATAAAAGACATCTTATCAGAGATGGATATCTCAAGAAAAAGATGTAGATGGGTGAAAAAAACTACAAGAGTATGACATGGACATCCAAACTAAAAATTTGGTAAGAGGTTTGGGTTTTGCTAAGCTCATGGCTGAGAGCAACCTACAGACAATTGAAGTGAATGAAGTAGAGGAAGAAAGGGAAAATGTTCTTGAGAAGTTGATAAGTTATGAGTGGTATAAGGATGTAATATTTTACCTCAGACACCTATGTTGCCTTGATCATTTAAATAAAAATTAGAAAAGAGCCCTCAAGCTAGCTTCTAAAAAATACACCATCACTGAATTTGGGCTGGCTTGGAAGAACCCTGAAGGTGTCCTCTTGAAATGTATAACTGTAGATGAAGCTCCCAAGATAGTTGCTGATTTCCATGGGGGAGCTTGTGGAGGACACTTTGCTGGAAGGGTTATAAAACACACTAAAATTTGAGAGCTTGTTATTGGTGGCCTACTCTTTTCAAAGATGGAACAATGTTGCTGGTTATAAAATGTGAAAGTTGTCAGCGTTTCTGTAGAAGAATGAAAGATTTAAGTATCCATTCCTTTGCACTGTATATCAATTGAATCTCCTTTCAAAAAATGAGTAATAGACTTCATCGGTGAGATTTCAGACCCTTCTAATGTTGGACATAGGAGGATTCTTGTAGCCACAGATTACTTCACCAAGTGGGTAGAGGCAATCCCCACCAAGAAAGAAACACACCAAGTTGTTATGGACTTCTTGTTGAATCATATCATATGCATATTTGGTGTGCAAGTAAAAATTGTTGCTGATAATGCCAAAATGCTTCATAGCTAAACCCTTGATGGCAATGTGCAAGGAGTATGAAAACAATTTGACTTATGCTTCAAACTATAACCCTCAAGGAAATTGACAAGCTGAGTCCAACAACAATAAGAAGTTGTTGAAGATCATTAGGATAACCTTGGAGTTAAACAAGAGAAAATGGGGGTGAACAGCTGAAATTTGTAGTTTGGGATGAGCTATTCAGAATTTTAAAGGAATCAAATAAGCATTTAAACATGCACATGTCTTGGCAGCTCTGAATTAGAATAAGCCTTTCCAAATGTTCTCTGTTGCTTTGGAAAATACTATTACAATTGTTTTGTTACAAAAGGATGAAGATGGGGTTGAGAGGCCTATTGCCTTTTTTAGCAAGCCTTTAAAAGCTGCTGAGTTAAAGTACACAATCATGGAAAAATAAACATTTTACTTGGTGATAGCAACAAAGGTTTTTAAGCCTTATGTCTTAAGTTCAAAAGTTGTTGCTTAAGTTCCCCAAACCATGATAAAAGACATCTTATCGGAGATGGATATCTCAAGAAAAAGATGTAGATGGGTGAAAAAACTACAAGAGTATGACATGGACATCCAAACTAAAAATTTGGTAAGACGCTTTGGTTTTGCTAAGCTCATGGCTGAGAGCAACCTACAGATAATTGAAGTGAATGAAGTAGAGGAAGAAAGGGAAAATGTTCTTGAGAAGTTGATAAGTTATAAGTGGTATAAGGATGTAATATTTTACCTCAGACACCTATGTTGCCTTGATCATTTAAATAAAAATTGGAAAATAGCCCTCAACCTAGCTTCTAAAAAATACACCATCACTGACTTTGGGCTAGCTTTGAAGAATCCTGAAGGTTTCCTCTTGAAATGTATAATTGTAGATGAAGCTCCCAAGATAGTTGTTGATTTCCATGGGGGAGCTTGTGGAGGACACTTTGCTAGAAGGGTTATAACACACAAAAATTTGATAGCTTGTTATTGGTGGCCTACTCTTTTTAAAGATACAATGTTGCTGGTTATAATAATGTGAAAGTTGTCAGCATTTCTCTGGAAGAATGAAATATTTACGTTCCTTTCCTTTGCACCCAATATCAATTGAATCTCCTTTCAAAAAATGGGGAATAGAATTTCATCGATGATATTTCAGACCCTTCTAATGTTGGACATAGGAGTATTCTTGTAGCCACATATTACTTCACCAAATGGTTAGAGGCAATCCCCACCAACAAAGAAACACACCAAGTTGTTATGGACTTCTTGTTGAATCATATCTTATGCAAATTTGGTGTGCCAGTAATAAATTGTTACCAATAATGCCAAATGCTTCATAGCTAAACCCTTGATGGCAATGTGCAAGGAGTATGAAACCAATCTGAATTATGCTTCAAACTATAACCCTCAAGGAAATTGACAAGCTGAGTCCAACAATAAGAAGTTGTTGAAGATCATTAGGATAACCTTGGATTTAAACAAGAGAAAATGGGGTGAACAACTGAAATTTGCAGTTTGGGATGATAGAATCACTACCAAAAGTGCTATTGGTAAGAGCCCATTTGAGTTGGTGTATGGAACTCATGCTTTTCTGCCCTTACATATGCAATTATCTTCATTTTAGTTTGTTCGACAACTTGAAGATCAAGAGGTCAATGCATATGAAGCAATGATTAATCAGATTGTTGAGCTGGATGAAGAAAGAAAAGCATCCCACCAAAGGCATGTCAAATTTAGAGAGAAGTTTAAGAGGTTGTTTGACAAGAAGGTCACTCCTAGGGCCTTCAATATTGGAGATTTGGTTTTTTTGTGGGACAACAAAAATGAAGATAAGGGGAAAACATGGTAAATTTGATGCATTATGGATGGGCCCTTACTCCATTGATATCAGAATTGGTGAAAATACTTTTTTTCTCAAGGACTTAGATGGGGAATTGCTTGAACTGCTTATTAATGGCAGGCATTTAAAGCATTTCTTGGATTAATCCCCCAAATTTGAGGTATGCACCAACTTGTATAGTGTATAAGTGTTTGGTTTTTTGGCTCTGTTTTTGGTGTTTTTTGTTGGTTTTTGGTTTGCCTTGGTGTGTGGTAGCCATTTTTGTTAGTTTCGATTGGGTCTGGTTTTTGGTGGCTTTGGCTTTCATGAATCCATTTTCACAATGGATTCTTTTGGCACTTGGTCTACTGTTGTTCTTGTGGTAATCACTGGGAATACCCATCCTTGAGAAGGAGTTGATGTTGGTGCCCATTTTTGACCCTGCCATCATTTTGCAATGTTTTTTCCTTCATCTTTACAAGCCCTGAAAGCATTTTTTCCCTTTTAAGACTGGATGGATTGCAACTTGTTTCCCTCTCCATTTTTATTCCTTGAATTGTTCATAAACTCATTGATCATTTTCCCCTAATTCTGAAGATAAATCTGCAAGTATACCCTTTTTTTTGACCTAAATTGTTTCAAAAGTTTGCGGGCTCCACTGTTTTTCCATTTTTCCCGATTGTGGAGGCTCGAAATTAATCAATTTGTACTTGTTATACATTCAACAATCTTTTTCTATGGTCGTAAAATTCTTTGAAAACACTGTTCCATCTATCCTTTGATTCCAAAAATTCTTTATCCACAAAGAAAAAATTCAATTTCGGGCATCCTTAGCATTTTTTGTGTTGTTTTGATGGCCAGACGAGCGTCATTTACCCATCAAATTCATCTTTAGCGTCCTAGAGCATCGTTGGAAACTTTTACGTCCTTTGACAGTCATACAGGTGCATCCTTTTCTCATCAAATTTATAGCTCATATATCTTCTCATACATGGCCATTTATGATTGGACAAGATTCGGCGGGTCTGCTAAAAAACTTAACGTTTTTGTGTTTTGGAAAAATTCACAAGTTGCCCCCCGCAGCTCCGCATGCCCCTAGAGGAGGTACACATGTCGTAAGTGGACTAAAGGCAGATGGGCAAGTCTTTTTGTGCCTTAAAGCATTTTGTACTAAAGAGTTAAGGTACAAAGACAAGAGCCGTAGGGCCCGCTAACGTTAAATAGAATGGAACACATGGCGACTTCACAGCGCAGGCTCATCAATGGAATTAGAGGTGGACAGGTGTCGGGATTTCATCAAAAGTGGCATGCAAGGTTGGCGAAGGACTTGGAAATTTTTTTCCTTTTCGTGAAAAATGGATTTAAGGTCTATGAATAAGGCCATGTGTCCATCAGGCCACGACAAAGAGAGGACACGTGGTAGGATCAGGCCTAGCACGGAGCGGCGGGCCAACGGAAGAAAAGTGGGAAATATTGCCTTTTGGCGAAAAAAGTGAGTTAAAGCATGTGAATTTGAAGCCCACAGATCCTCAATGCAATTTAGAAGGTGACATGTGGTAAGGACAGAGGTAGAGGTGCAGGTCCATGGAGGAAATTGTCAAATTTTTTCCTTATTTCCAAAAAAAAGGTGGAAATGTGTAGAATTGAACGATGACCCTGGATTTAATAATATGGGGCCCACCTGTCAGGGACATGTGTCAAGCTCGGAGAGGCGGAGAAAATTGTGAAATTTTTAACATTTTTCCAAAAGTGTTGAAAAGTATCAAAAAGTGATTGTAAACTCATTTCCAATCACATTTTGACACGTGGAGGGCTCAGATTGAAGGGAGAAAAGCAAATCGACGACATCTGTACATTTTGACATTTTTACCGCTAGTTTTGGCTCCAAGAAGTGTGGAAATGTGATTTTTTGCATCATTTTTGATCAAATTTTTTTGTGGATTCATGTCGTGTTTTGGCTTCAAGTGATTCAAATTGAATCAATTCTAGAAGGGTCAATTTGTAGATCCAAGGCACATTTCAAAATGAAATTTTGCTCTAGCTCGATGTAAAAATGTGAAATATCAAATCCAAAAGTTACAAAGCAAAGTTGTAGAATGGAAATTTGAAGGGGAAAAGGATGAAATGATGGAAAAGGAAGGATGTCTACATGGTTCCAAGAAGAAGAATACATTCCTGCACAATGAAAAGATAATGATGTGAAATTTGCAATAATTTGCCTTTTTTTGCATACTTGGCATCTCCTCCTCGCAAAATTGGTTGAATGTCACTTTCAGAAAATCATGATGTCCCTTTCTGCAGGTCATGGGTGGAATTTGTAACAAACTAAGATGCCATAGGATATTATTTTCTTCGGAAATATGGATCAATTGCAATGGAATGCTATAGATTTCATGAATTTTTCATGTAAAGGGTTGGAAGAGTTTTAAAAGAAGCTTGGGAAACTAAAAATTTCATAGGAAAATTTGGGAAGAAGCCCATTCTCTGAGAAATCACTCCAAAGAACCATGGTCTAATGTCCTTCTTTGCATCAGATCTTGTATTCATATTGAGTTGGGTTTCAAGCTGTAAATCCATCAACACAGATCTAATATTGTTCCTTAAAGCATCTCCCCTCCTGATAAATTCTAATCAAGATTCTTGAATTATTTTGTGTTGTCTCTTGGGCAATATGATGTCTGCATACACTTATGTTTCAGAATGTATTCATTTTGTGTTTCCTTGCTCCTATTGCAATCTGGTGCATTGGAATTTCTTTTGATCATACAAATAGGTCTCATTTCTTATTGATAGTTTAGTGGCATTTGTAATCTAATTTTTCAAAAGAGATTTCATCTGGTAAAGAGATAATAAGCAATTTAAAATCACTTTACCTTCATTTTGACTTTACAGAGATTGTCTTGTAAAACTTTGGGTGCACCTTAGGTCACGATTTAATCAGAAATTTTTAGATACTTTAATTGAGTTCATCTACTTCAAGCTTTTGTTTTGTAGGTTGTCAAAGATTGTGTGGAAGAGTGCAAACCCGGGCCTCCATTTTGTGTATCACTTCTGGTTGAAGGAATATCATTAACCTATTTTGAAGCATTTTATCTGTTTAGGTCTTACAAGTTTTTTGCAAAGGTCCTCAAAGAATTTGGCACATTCTAGTTAGTCTTGTATGAAATATCCCACCCAAAATTCATTCTAAACAAACTAAACCTACCCCATACTACCCCTTTTTTGACCTGTATACCCACAGAAGAGAAAAATTCATTTGCTAAAGTATGCATAAGAGATCAGGATTTCAAAATGTCTTTAGTAACTCTTTCCTTGCATTGAAATTATCTCCATAATCTGGGAGTAACAACTTGTGAAAGTCAGATTTGGAGTGTTGATCATATTTTCCTAAGGCCCTTTCCATACTAATTTGCACAAATTAAGGGATATCTTCATCTCCCTCACCATTTGAGGGTTGACAAAATAGGTCCTTTTACCTTGGTTGAAAGGCACAATCTAAAATAGTTAGGACAAGATCAAGTCCTATTTGAGTGCTATCCATCTCTCCACAAATTTGAGTGCCAGTTAGATCACATCCCCGACTACAAAATGACACACATCATGATCTATCTGTCTTCAAGCTTCATGCCATATCTCTGATGCTGCTCAGACTGAAAAGGAGAACAAATTTGGGTACCAACATGTCACACTCTAATATTTATGACATCATGGATCTGACCAATCAACCTACAGTCTTCTGTATTATGGGTCGTGGACCGGAAAATATTAAATCAGCAAGATACATTCTTCCTTATTGCACGTTGTAATAATGGGCAACAGTTTGCATCATGGTCTAAATGAAATATATCGCAGTATAGAAACAAAGAATGTACTAACCTGTGAGGACAACTATCTTTAGTGTGCCCTTCCACTTCACAATCCATACACCAAATCCTAGTGCACATCTCATGAGTTGAATTTTCCGATAGTTTCTCCAAATGCTTTGCCATAGCTGTAATCTATGCTTCTAGGAATGAGATCACTCCAGTGTCTATACTTCTGATTGCCTCAATGCACAACACTACTTCAAGTGCTTCGCATGGGTCTATATATGTTTTATGTGACAATACCCTCCTAAATGGTGTGATCAAACCCCCAACAAACCATTTTGCATGCAAGCTTGCATGAATATCATAAGAAATATTAGACAAAAGTGTTTTGAAATGGGAATCATATTCTCAAACACCCTCAGTAGTTCCCTTCTTAATATCCTTCACCACGCTTATACTCTTATGCTCAAACTCAGGGATATGAAACTCCTTAAAGAATGTTTCTCGTAATGCTACATAATCTATGCAAGTATGACCAGGGTCAAACTTCTTGTACCAAATGTGAGCGTGTCCCTGCAACGTAGTTGTAAACTGAATTTTCTTGCACTCAGAAGCCATGATTGATTTTACAGGACACAATATCTCACACATGTGCACGTTCTCAGCAACATATTCTATTCTCTAGTACTTTGGAAGATGGAGTGACATCTCCATGTAAATATCTTGGGGTTGGTGAGGACCATGCCCACCTGATCCATAACCTCTTGTGTTACCTCTACCTCCATACCCACCAGAACTACAAGAACTAGAACCACCTATGCCCCCTTATCCTCATCCTGTAGCCGGAAGTGGACCAGTGGATGTACTACCCTGTGTCCCAACAGTGGTACTAAATTGAACTCCTATAGTCTTTGAAGTGGTACTACTCCCAGAAGTGAGTCCAAAATTCTGTGTGCTTGAGTTTTGTATCGACGATGTGCCTGAAAAGGTACCTCCAAATAACAAAGAAGACATTTGCCCAACCATAAATGTACTTTCTACTAGATTTACTCCTTTTATACTACTCCCCAAACTGGCTTGCTAACTACTGGTTGTACTAGATACTAGAAAACCAAGAGCAAGAGCTAGGTTATCAGGTAGATTTAGATGCACACCCACGACCCATGTTGTCTCTACTGATGCACTCCCATATAAGGCCAAGGAGGGTTCCCTATCATGCTTTCCGAAATGGGGGACTTCCAGATGCTTTGGCTCCACACCTTCTGTTTGAGATCCAAATCCTTCACGATCCATCTCTCTCCTCAATGCCATCCATTCTACATTATCATGCTGCTTCTCTATCTCCCTCTCATGCACCTCATTGTAATTAAGCCACCTTTCTTATCTCCTCTAGGTCCACCATCCTTCACCAAAACTGCTCCTGCCCCCTACGCATGGTAGGGTTTAACTAGCCATCTAATTTTATTCCAAGTTTAGGGTTACCATCAAGATTTTGATTGCCAGTGGAATGCCTTGCAAATAAGTTCCCCTGGGAAACTGTAAAAACTGGGACTCAGCTACCTCCGGGAAAGAATAATTAGAAATTGAGTACTCTAAAATATAGCTATTCAAAATACCACGAAACTAAGTGTTCACAACATGCATCCAAATCAGATCAACATCATAGAGGGTCTGAAATTATTCCTTTGTCTAAACAAGTGTGCAATACCTCTAATTACTTTTAGATGCATAAGAAACTAACCACTCATACAAATCTATCGGAAAGATAGCAAAGAAAGTCTCATATAGATAGTCATACAAATTCTGCTCTACCCACGTTTGTGCATCAAACTCAAATCTAGTGTTGAACCTCTAAGCGTATTCTTCTTCCAGATCTTTTATCCACTCCTCAACACTTGCTAAAGTCAATTGGTACATCTTCATTGTGAAACATCCTGAAAACAACTGAAAAAGAGGTCCTGATAATGAAACTAATGATACAGCCTAGAATCTATGGCGAATAACCCAGGGGTGCTGACACATCACCTAGCCTAAGCTGAGCACTCACCCAAAGTGCATGAAGGTACCGGGCCCCTCTTTAGAGTTGCTTGTGCAGAATGTTAGTGTGATGAAGATAAGACATATTCATATCCATAATTAAACATAAATATTCCCCAGTGCATAATCTAGATCTAGATCTTAGAGAATCATGAATTAAACAATAACTGTAATAAGATTAACCATACATGAACCGGTCTCAGTTATGTTTAACACCATTATCCAACCAATATCATCCATTATATTAAACAATGTAAAACACATAAGCTTCTTACATTATAAAGTATCACCGTAAGTCATGCACACATCAAATTCAACAACATAACTCTACAATAATTCACACACACACACACACTAAACTACATAGTTCAATACATATTTATAGAGGTGGGGAATTTCCCTTCACCACCTAAGAACTTCTCCAAATAGGTCACATGCTGATAATAGCCATGCGCCTTTACAATAACATGCACACATGTAAGTGCACTAATAATAGATGTCCTATAGTTAACTGGAAGAAGTAATCCTATTATTAGCTATAACCATGCATGGTGCTTATCAGCCGATCGTTCCCAAAATTCCATTTGTGTGTCACAAAAGTCTCCATATCGATGTGTGCTCCATATGCTATCTCCAAAAATAGCTCGTATCCATAAAAACAACTAAGTCCAAACCAAACTCTTTTGGCTCGCGTTTCCTTCCCTATCATTCTGCAACTTCAAATGCTCCTTGTTCCCACGTGCGTATTATTTTTGTGTCTTCTCCTTAGAACAATATTATGTCTTCTCAACAACAAAAAAAATTAGGATCACACCATCTATAATGGTGTATAAATTTCGGAAGTAGTCAGGGATGGAGAATAAAACTAGACCTTTCTCCCCAAACTGTTCTGTCGTGGTGTGAAATCGTCCAAAAACATCACACTTGGCATGAGATCACCCAAAAAACTCATTCTTGTACAACATTTCAGGACACTTTCTATTCTTTTCACTCATCATGGATCAAGTGCACATATTCCTTTTACTAAATTTTCACATATTTACATACTTGGATCGGATTTTTCATATACAAGAATTTTACTAATCATTTTCTTTTCTTTTTGCAGGTTCGTCCTTATAAGAAGAAACAGTCTCAAGTACAACACAAGAACAAAAAATACAATAGGTACAACATGGTACACACACTATGCTTTCACCACTAGGGTCACTTCCTATTTCTTAGCTTCCACACTTCATTTTTTATCACTTCATTCTTTCACTTGTCTCCTCCGCATGATTTCACCATCAATCTACAAGAAACTAAGGTACGAAAATTTTGAACTAATTTATGTTATCAAGTATTCACTCAACAAAATAAAGTGGGGAAATATCTAGACACTAAACCACACACTTTGGGTACATTTCTAGGTCCTAATCACATACTACTATTCACATTCCTAAGTGAGAAAAATAGTAATTGACATCTACCTTTCACCTTTTATATGTGTTTCATGACTTCTTTCTAACCTCTTACACCCTAAATCCTAGTTGATACTTTATTTCTTTATATTTTATGACTCTAGCACCAATGCCTAGATAGGATGGCATAGCCCAGGAACCCCCTTCCTCATGGGCGCCCCTGACCTCTCTTTATTTTATTCTCTCCTTTTGGAAATATTTTATCTTTCAGGTATATTATTTTAGTATGGGTTTGCCTTCTAGTTGTAAATTGTGAAATTCAACCAAGGGAATCATATAAATATAAAGCTATGTGACCATAATAAATGACCAAGCTCTAAGAATCTACTATCACCACCTAAGGTTGAATCCAAATGCATTCTAAAAACATCAAATCATCCATTTAGCACTCAATCAAGAGACAAGGGGATACATTTTATGTATACACACATAGGAGGGGAAGGTCATTTTCCCATCCACACATCTATCTACATCGGTAATCATAGAAATCACTCACTATCAAGTGCATCTTGCATAAGAGCTACCTAGGGAACGATTCTTTCCCCCACACACATGAGAACTACATGGAGTCTAAAATGTAGTGCAATGCTCGGTCGTAAGTTCACTCAGTCGAGTGACCTCCAGGGTCAGTTCAAATCCTTATTTACATACTTAATTTTTTAGGATTTGATGTGTTTTAGGGTTTTATAGGATATCTTTTATTTTGCAGGTTACAAGTGAACTCTGTGGACATATTGCAACATATAGGTGACAAAAAGTGAAGGTTAACAACCACCTTGTGACATAACAAAAATAAGTTTATGAGCTTCTGTGTGGTCACAAGCACCCAATGGAGGTCCCTATTGCATAGGTGCCTTAGTCTTGTTCTAGGTGCCCTGGTCTTGGCTCATCTAACATTCACACAATTTTTTTAGCACGGTTACGATAATATACCATTCTAGTTAATTAGTTGATCCAGTCCAGAGTACTTCAGGATTAAGCAAAATCAACTAAGTTATTATTCCTTTTTCATGCACTTAGGGTTTCAATTTAATTTAAATTATTATTTGTGTTATATTTGTACTTTAGTGTTTTATTACATGTGACTTCGCAATATCTAGGGTTTTGCAATATTTCAATTTTTGTTAAATCAAATTTACTAGCTTAAATATTAGTTTACCCGCGTAGAATCTTATTTATCCTCCCCTAACCACCTAAAACTAACCTAGCCTAATTTATGCTACCCATCTTAACCCCCTAACCTCTTCCTACCTAGATCCCTAACCTCCCACTGCTCATGAAACAACCTTTATCCTCAGATATCAAGTGGTTTTAACCATTTTCCATCTTTTCATTACTTGATTTTTGACATCTCTGGATAAATCGATGTCGATCCATGATCATCGGTGATCATTGTGGATGTCATCATTCCTATATAAACCACCTTCCTGCCCATTTTCATAGTTAGATAGGTTAGCTAGAGATTGGATTCAGGAACGAATTGTTGCACCTTCATACGAAATCACGACACTAGGAACTATCAACACTCTACCGCCATACCTCGAAGAAATCTTGTCAAATAATCTACCATCCTTTTGGAGCTCTGTCATCCTCAGAAGTATTCAATAAGGTTAGTACAATTTTATTTATCCTTTTCAATCATATTGTGCATTGATCATATTATGTAATTAGATGTCTACATCATCCTTCATAGCCACTTTATGTTCAGTCCCCCATTGAATCATTTGATCAAATTTTAGAATATCTACAGTTTTTTTAATGATCATTGTCAATCCCTTATCATCATCGATCAATGTCTTGATCAACTTTGCCTCTCATTAGTCCTTTAAACACATTGCAATTACTATTTTTTGAATCTCTTCTATTTCTAGAACCCCCCATACCATCTCAACATTGTCAAAGTGTATTTTGTATCAAACACAATATTTCTTATCAATATTTTTTATACGATCATTGTCGATTCTCGATCTCCGTCGATATGTTTCAATTTAGTTATTTTTAGCAATTATCTTATCTTCATCAATTTGTCTTGGCTTAATTTGTTGTCTTGCAAGATGTATTCTTTATAGATGATTGTTCTAGGTGTTTCACACCCCATCACAAGCATATATGATCTCCATGTCATCCATAAGCCTTTCATGTGGGAGAAGTTTGACATCTCACATGAAATCAACATGTCTACCATCACACTTACACCAGAAATGGAGGACATCAAAGATCCACTCAAAGTGATACGTGAAATATAGGATGCAACAGATCAAGCTTGGTTCAATTATTTCCTGGAATTCAAGCTTGCCACATCCCTAGCCTGCACCACCTATAATGCAAAGCAGGATCTCTCCATCCCTCTCAAATTCTAAATTATATTATCATTATCTTATTATCATTATCAAATCACTTAATTGTTCAACATGAGTTGACACCCTTCAAGGAAGCCCTTTGGATTCCTGGGATTGACATTTGTTGAGCAACTCGTTAAATCCTTATCTAATATTTGTCTTGTATAATTGTCTTTGAATGCAAGTCTTCTCATATCCAATCATCTTGATATTATGTTTGTTGGTGTAGGTATCGGTAAACCCTGCTTTATTTAGAGTTTTTAGTATTTCAACATAATAGAAACCAACTTAAAATCACCATAAAAACCAAATGTATATAAAATTATAAAACTCCATAAGAGAGATGTATGCCTATAGATTTATCTCTTTATTCAAATCAAGTTGCTTTATAGCTATTCAATGGAAAATATGAAAAATTACTAAAAATAGAATATGAAAGGGTTCTATAGGGGAACCAAAAGGTCATCCTATATGAAGACAATTTGTATCCATCTTAAGGATGGATTCAAAAAGACAAAATTTGAAAAATCTAAAATCCATCCTATTATTAGTATTATTTTATTTAGTGCTCTTTGTCAGGGTCATATCTCCTAGCCCATTGACTCGATTTGCAAACTGCAAGATCCATTAGAAAGATAACAAAATGAACTTGAAAACATAATTACGAAAATAGCACTTTAAATATTATCATACAATTTTAAGCCCATAAATGCTATGAAAACCCCCAAAAATACAAAATACAAAAAGCTGCCAAAGCTATTAAAATAATATTTTTCAGCACTTTATAAAACATATATTTTTAGAAATCTTGTTTTGGATCATAAGGGTTCTTTAAGTTGGCTCTTTTCATTATTACAAGTAAGTGATATGGTTGGGGCTTGTTAATTGTGATATTTTAACTCTTATCAATTTATGTGGTTAAATGACATAATGGCTTATACAATCAAAAAAAAATATTAGAGATTTGAGTGCTCAATGATAAATTAGTTCAGTGTAATTTATGGTAGTTTTTTCATTGCTACATCTAAGAGAGATGGTTGAGCTCCATTAATTATGAAATTTCAACTAGATTAAAAACTTTTGGAAGTATTATGTGCTAATTTTTGCTTAGTATTTGGAATTAACATATGTGATCCATTATTAATATCTTACTCCTAGTAATGGATCTTCAATGTTGATAAAAAAAAGTTGAGAAAAAACCAGCAAACATTACTTTTAAAAGATTTTAATCGAATTTCAATAGATTGTGAAACATAGAATCTATAATATTTCAAATTTTATTAATTTTTGTGGTCAAGTTAAACTATGTTTATATGATACAAATTATGCCAAAGGAATTTTTCAAATGGGAGGGAGGCTTATGTAGACACAAAATCTATGCAGTTGGGTACATTTCTAGGTCCTAAAGCAAACTAATGTATACATGATTCCTAAGCATGAAAAATAGTGGTAGACAACTACTTTGGACCTTTTGGTTGCTTTAGCTCTTGCACTTTACTATTTCTGAGCATCCTTTTGGCTTTACACATCTTACAACACTGTTGACACTTAATTGATTTATCTTTTTATGACCTCAGAAACTAGCGCCTAGCTAGGACAGAAGTGCCCAGGTGCTCTTGTCCCTCATGGGCACTTCTTCCCTTCTTTGTCTTATTCTTACTCTTTTGGGTCTCTTTTACTTATTGGTCACCTTTTAAAACTTTTGGCCGACCTTTCAGTTGTAAATTACGAAATTCAAACAAGGGAATCATATATATACTTAGTTACTTCTTTCAAATAAGGAGCCAAACACTATAACCATTATCTATCATCACCTAAGCTTGCATCAAAGGCACAAGAGCATTACAAGGACACATCTAGCACTTTCACACAAGGGACAAGGGCTGCATTATTCTTCATACACAACATAGAAGGGGAGGTCATTCTATTACATCACACACATTCTACATACTTAGTACATTCTAGATGTAGCCCGCTATCATTATGCAACTTGCATAAGGGAAAACCAGGGCATCATTATACACATAAACACAAAGAGCTACATGGAGTTTGAGATGTAGTGCAGTGCTCAGTCGTAAGTTCACTCTTCAGGTGACCTCTAGGGTCAATCCAACTCCACATTCTACATATTTCTTTATTACATTTGATATGGTTTGTGGAAATGTGTAGGTAGCTCTCTGTTTTATAGGTTATAGGTATGACTGACGATCTAATAGATAAATCTGAGTGACAACAAGATACAAACAATGAAGCTCCTCCAGCCCAAAAAAGACCAGAACGTGAGCATCTGAGCGGACACAAACGCCCAGTCTAGCCACTAGTACCTAAGAAATTCTATCCTCCTATGGGCGCTTCCATCCCTGAAATTTCTAGGGTTCTAAAACCTCATCGAGCCTATTCAACACCATTTCCAGTCTGTTCTAACATTTACTCATTCCAAATTGTCTCCAGATTACATGAAATCAGCTAAGTCATCTTCCCTCTTTCATTTGCTTAGGGTTTCATATCTTTGAATGCTTGTTGCTTGTCCATTAATATATGTATTTACCTGAATATCATTAGTTACAACAAAGTTACTTTGAAATTATATTTAATTTAATTTAGATTAAATCATTTGGTGAACAAGACATGACTCCTCTTTGGGTGCCCATGACCTAGCTTCATTATACCATGATTTACAAACCCAAATTCACCAATTACAAAAAATCTCTTCATCCTTCTCATCATCTCTCGATTCCTCACTCCTCCTTCATAACCCTTTCGCACTCACCATCTCCTCTTATCCACTACCTCCTAACTTCATTGCACCTAAGCTTCCCACCTTCAATGGCCATGAAGACCCTAAGGAGCACCTTCGATCCTTCCATGTTACATGTCTCGAATATGATGATGACCTTACACTGTTGGCCGAATTGTTTCCTTGAAGCTTATAAAAATATGCTATGCGATGGTTCTATGATCTATCTGTCCATTTTGTAACATGTTTTACAACTCTAGTGGATGCATTCCTTGCTCATTTTTTTTTATCAATATCAGCACTAAGATATCCTATGCACAACTAGCTAAAATCAAAGAAGGATCCAATGAACATCTTGTGGACTATGTCTTGCACTATAAGAACAACCTTGCCAAAATGACCAATGTTCTATCTAATTAAGAATTACAAGATCTATCCATTCAAAGTATTTTTCCTCCACTCCAAGAGAGTGTCATTTTCGAGACATCTCCTTCCTTTGACCAATTATGGCATACACTAAAATTATGCAAAAATCAAATTGCTATATATGGGAAAATTGAAGTATTATGATACTTCCTCTTCCTCATCTTCTAACAAGTTTCAAGATAAATCCACATTCAAACCATCCATTAAGCCTACCAATGCTCAATATATTATCAACATTGTTTCTCGACCTGCCAAGCTTCAATTTTAACCCATAAGGCACACCTTTACTAAACTATCCTACGCACCTCAGTTTCTATTACCAGAACTCATTGAAATAAATATGATTACTATCCCTCCACTGCTCAATCTAGATCCTTCTTGACGACGTGGTATTAATTATGATGAAAATACACATTGTGATTACCACCAATGTAATGTCCACTATATAAATTAATTTTTAAATCTCAGACATATTATTCAAGATCTTATCAATAACAACGTAAGCCATCTACTTCCAAACCGGTCAATGATAATCAAAATATTAAAATATTCATTGACCCATTACTCAAACATGACAAACCAACTACTGATTCCTCTCCTAACCATACATATCATGTTGTACCTCCTCCTTCATCAGAGCCACTTGATTTCCTCATTGCTACTTCTTACATGCCACCACCAGTTATCACCTTTTCGAATCATGGTTATCACGCTACATTTCCCTTTGATTCATTGCATATTAATGTTTTTTATTGGTACTCATATAGTTAAAAATACTTTGGTCCATCCCCCGACTCTTTATAATGCATGCTTTGTGGCACTCCTATTAGCTATCAAATTTTGAAGATCCTAAATCACATTTATAGTCCCTAATTCTTTCGGTCGGGTTGTCCTTCCCATTATTGTTGGGTCCCTTACTATACCTACACCATTCCTTGTTACATAGAAATGAAAGGTTGTGACATGGTCTTAGCTCTCCCTTGGCTCCGAGATACCCAAGCTATTCCTTCTATGCTCCACTTATACCTCAAGTTCATTCATAACAAACAAGTTGACACCGTTAAAGGTATTCCACCATGCACACCATTATCTCGGCCCACTTTTACCTCTAACTTAGCAGTAATCAAGACATATAGGCATCCTACACCTCTCAAGTCTAAATCTATCTCTACACCTAGCTCTCCCATTTGTACACTTCCTACCTCACGGCCTTGTCATCCTCGTAGATCCATGAGTTCACCACGACGACCTAAGTCCCCTACCCAGCCATCCCAATTATATAGGTTTTCTCCACCTCCTTCACCACATCAGTCTCCCTCACATGCACATAGATATTCTCCTACACCACCAGTCCTAGACCATTGCCACATGCCTTCTCTTTTTTGGATACCAACTAAGGGGGCCTCACTCTTTTCCATCGTCGGATAACTTTCCATCACTCGTACACATGGGGGGAATCACTCTTACTCCCCAGTTTCCATCACTATCATTTGTCTCTATTATATACTCTATTTCACGCTCCATCCTGTATAATACATCTTTCATAGCATCTAAATTCAATTACATACAATACCCTCATTACCCGATGACACACTCTTTTTCTATGGTTCATGCTTGACTGTTGAGGGTGCAATTCTTCCATGAACCTCACTTGTCTCATCTTGGCTACTCATGCTCCATGATTCATGTCTATCTTTCAGAGCATTACCACATCTCTAGTTCACATACTTTATCTTCATTACCTAATGACATAATCTTGTTCTACATTTCATGCTTGACTATTGAGGGAGCATTCCTAAATGAATCTCATCTCATACACATCCACTGGGGGGAAATCCTACTCCTCTTATCTTTATATCTTGCACATTATAGCACACCATCAATTTCACACAACATTTGCACATCTTGGTTGTATTTACTCTTGCTAGCCTATACTATTTACATGTTGCACTTTGTTTCCTATACTAGTTGGATACTTAGTATGTCGTCATATTTTTCTATACACACATGCACATTCACTTTGTATCTTGAGGTGAATGCAGGAATATTTAAAATTATCACATGATGCATGATGTTCGAAACTGCTCTTTACCACTCCTACCAAGGATTCTAGGGGCATCTAGCTTTACTACTCTCATACTACACACTCACAAGATCTATTGTTACAATATCTTTCACTTATCATTTACTTTTTGCTGATTTATACATGCTTTGACATACTATTTATCTTTCTAACATGTTAATAGGCATTTTATGGGTAACATTTTCCTTACAAGACTCTGTACAACCATGGTTATCTGTCAATTTTTGCTTGCTACTGTTTATGGGATATGCCCTATGTCTTGCTTGATCATTGTTTTCTTATGGCTGCCACGACCTTAATTGTCTTGTGATATTGTGAGCGATGTCCCATGTATGCAACCTACTTTTCACGGTTCTTGTTGTCTCCACATTTAATTTTTACATTGTATTATATTACATGCTAGCTTTTCACACTAACACTTGTTTCTAGACTACATTGATTATATGTGCCTTGGTTTATACCATGGACATCCCCTATCCCTCATAGGTATCCAATCTTAGATATGCATATCAAAATCATGTCCTCTCCTTTGGGCCACATCCTCCTACATTCGTTGCATGCACCCAAAATGGGGGGGCATCAATTGGGTGAATAAATCACCCTTCAAGTAGCTCAAAGCTCTAGACTAGAACAACATAGTATAGCAAAATGGAAAAGGAAAAAAGCCATAGAGTGGTCTAGAATAAGACTTAGATCACAAACACAGAGTAGACACTAGCTCATAGTATAGAAAGGAATGGTGAACGCTTGTGTTCCACATGGGCACTTGTGTCCTAAGGGAAAAAACATGCACTTTCTTAGTTCAACACAATTTTCAGTAGTTTACAATACAAGTATACAATATCAGGCACTTTCCTTCGGTTACAAAATTTAGTCATTCAATTACAATGGTTACAATCATTTACAAATTAGGGACGTTGCTATCTGTAATGGCACTTATATGAAAAGCATCATGGAAGGAGAGATAAAAAATCTCTCTCCCCAACACTCTTCTCTTGGCATGAGGTCACCCAAAAAACTCATTCTTGGTGTGATATCGCCCAAAAAATTTGCTCTTGGTGTGATATCGCCCAAAAACCTCACCCTTTGGCAACAAGACACTTTAATCTAGAAGCATCTCCAAAGCAAAACAAGATAACTTCCTATCCTTTACTCTTTCATACATTAGGTGCACTCTTTCCTTAACTCACACTTTACTTACTTATACATACATTTTACTATGATTTTTCATATACGGGACTTTGACAACTACTTTCTTGATATTCTTTTACAAGTCCATCCTTATACATAATGAGTAGCTCACATCATCGAGCACAAGCTACAATAACACACTACTACACATATGATTCACCCCTAGGGTCCTACCTCTCTTTCATACTTTCAACACTTCACATCGCGATCACTTCACACTTCACATGGCTACTTGTCCACTTGGCATGCTATCAATTACACTCTTCTATGGATCACAAGGTACACCTTTGATCTACTTTATGGTATAAATTATTCACTCAACAACTTAAAGTGGGGGAAAATGTAGACATAAAATCTATGCACTTGGGTACATTTCTAGGTCATTAAGCATACTAATGTATACATAATTTCTAAGCAAGAAACATAGTGGTTGACAATTCATTTTGGCCTTTTGGTTGCTTTAGCTCTTGCACTTTACCGTTTCTGAGCATCCTTTTGGCTTTACACATCTTACAATATTATCAACACATAATTGATTTATCTTTTAATGACTTGGACACTAACGCCCAACTAGGACAGAAACACGTAGGCACTCTTGTCCCTCTTGGACACTCCTGCCCTTGTTTATATTCTTCTTAGTCTTTTAGGTCTCTTTTACTTCTTGGTCACTTTTTAAAACTTTGGGTCAGATTTTTAGTTGCCAATTACAAAATTCAAACAAGGGAATCATATATATACTTAGTTACCTCTTTTACACAAGGGGCCAACTACTATAAGAATTATTTATCATCACCTAAGCTTGCATCAAAAGCATAAGAGCTTTACAAGGACACATCTAACACTTTCATACAAGGGATAAGGGTTGCATTATTTTACATACACAACATAGGAGGGGAGATCATTCTATTCCATCACACACATTCTACATACTTGGTACATTCTAGATCCAACCCGCTATCATCATGCAACTTGCACAAGGGAAACCTAGGGCATCATTACACACACAAGCATAAAGAGCTACATGGAGTTTGAGATGTAGTGTAATGCTTGATCGTAAGTTCACTCTTTGGGTAACCTCAGAGCTCAGTTCGATTCCACATTCTTTGCATCTTTTTTTACTATATTTGATGTGGTTTGTCGACATGTATAGGTAGCTCTCTATTTTGCAGGTTATAGGTACGACTAATGATCTAACAGTGAAATCAGAGCAATAAATAAAGATCAACAATGAAGCTCCTCCAGACCAGAAAAGACCAGAACCTGAGCATTTGAGCAAACACAAGTGCCCAGTCTAGTCACTAGCACCCAGGTGCTCTTATCCTCCCGTCGACACTTCCGTCCCTGACATTTCCAAGGTTCAAAACCCTCAACGAGCCTATTCGACACTATTTCTAGTTTGTTCTAGTAGTTATTCAGTCTAGATCATTTTTAGATTGCACGAAATCAGCTAAGTCATCTTCCTTATTTTATTTTCTTAGAATTTTATATCTTAGAATGATTATTACTTGTCCATTACTATATGTATTTACCTAAATATCATTATTTACAGTAAAGTTACTTTGAAATTAGATTTAATTCAATTTAGATTAAATCACCTTGCTGCTGCTGAAAGGAACCAAGAGATGGACGATGGAAATGGCGAGGAAGACGATGTTGACGTACGAAGTAATATGATCTGTCCAGGTGTTTAACGTTCCCTGTTTCCCTATTTTTTATGCATCTCTCCACATCCTTTGTGCATAGGTAGTGCCGCAACAACAGAGGCCCTGATAGATGTATGGATAGACTCTAATTTACTACTATTGATGCGATGGTTGCCAGAGGTGGTTTTCCAAAACCATCGTGTTAGGCATGTAAGATCGGGTAGTATTCTTAGTTGTGTCATGCCGCAGTGAAATACATCATCGAAACATGCAACAAACTTCTGTAATAGGCAATAACTTTTAGTTATGTCGTTTGTATAATTAGTGTTAAAGGAATAAATTGACATATCTGTCAGCCAAGGAAACCCATTAGTCGACTGGTTATGAACAGTTTCAGTGATTTTTTATTCCTATCTATGATTTTATTTTCTTTTCATACGAAGTCTAATGAACTCTCAACGTATGCAACGGGTAGTGCTCAAAAATCAACTTAAATAAATGACAGTGAGATATTGTGGGACCTTCAGTTCAGACAGTGCTCTGGTGTTCATCGGGACAAGCCCTATGACTCTTAAATTTTCCTTTTAAGCGTATTTGATGGTGTTTTATGCTCTTCTACGATAATACAAATATACTGACAACTAGAAATAACCAGGTACAACTCTACACCTAAATAGTTATTATGCCGACGGTGTGAGATTGATCGGCCGAAATCTAACAAACAACACATATAATCGGTGGGTGTGGTTACTTCCATATAGGGACGTTGATTGAAGAAATCTTGGCCATTGATTTGTGTCTCTGTTCCTGCTAATTGTTTCACGCATGAACATCTCGAGAGCTCTTCGGAGGAAGGTGAATGAAGAATTGAAGGGCATGGTGCAGAAGGAATTTTTATACATGAGTATTACTATCATGTTTCATTACAGTGTTAGCATGTTTCAATGTCTTCTACAACAGGCGAAGGGCATTACATATATGTTTTCAGTATAATGGAATAATTTCCATCTTCGGGGGGAGTTGTAACAGAACTTGTATATATCGTATGAACAAAAAATATGGTTCATAGTGGCTTAACAGGAGGCGATGATATTGGGTAAACCATTATAAAATGTCATTATTAGGTACATACATGGCATGTGTATCTCCAAAAGTGCCACAAGATGGCACTCGGCCTTAGGATTCCATTTTCTGGCAGAGACGTCCAGTGGTATCATATTTTCCTCCTTTAAGGTTGTGGAATTTTTTTAGCTGCCCATTTTTCACTTTCCTAGGGCTCGTTTCATTTGTTTTATTTCTCGTTGGCTTCCAGGAAATATATTTTGTCCTGGGTGTATCTTGATATCAAAAGAGAAGTTACTGACATTATGGTTAGGCGTAGGCAGACTGTGTGATGTTCTTATAGAAATTCCCTGAAAAATTTCAATGTCTGTGAATTTGAGAGAAGTTGTTCCATTTGGATAGATGTTTTAATGTTTTATTTGTGTCATATGGAAAAAAAATTATCACTACAAATAAATGCTCCTGTAATTATAGAGCAATTTGATGATTTTATTAGTAAAAAATCCCTCCTTGTAAGTCAAAGAGCAATTTGCACTCAACAATGTAAGTCATTCTATGGAGTCTTGATCTAAAAATTTCGATCGGTACGTAAAATCTACTTTTGGCTCATATGAAAAACCGCTAGAGGGGCTCAATTATAAATGATTGTTCGTACATCCTCTAATTTTTGGCTATAGAGTGCCGTCATGCATGTAGGTGGGTTATTTTCCCAACATGTCAAGAGCATCTAAATTTTTTATGTGATTTTTAATACCATTGTTAGCATATTTCTCCCAGCCAACATTTTTCTTTCTTAGCTCTCTCTCTGACCGTGTTTAGATCCAACATGCTTGAAGTTTAGATATTATGGATTCATATATAGCTATTTATTCTTTTCGTCACGAATTTCACGACCATAATTGGAAAGAAATTAGTTACTTCAACGTAGAGTAAGTATATCACATCTTAAATTAAGAAAACAAGAAGTATCTTTCACACTTGGACATTACATAGTACACTTTGATGGGTTTATCATTAAAAATCCATCCTTGTGGATCAGATACCAATTTACACTCAACAATGTAAGAAATCATATGGAGTCTTAGTTAAGAAATTTTGATCACTAGATAAGATCTACCTACTGCTCATATGACCATTCACTAGAGGTACTTAATTATCTCTAATTGTTTGTGCATCCCATGTTTTCCTACAATCATCTAATCTTAATACTAAAAAGGATGGCTATAAAGTGGTACAATAAAGCTACATTGCAGTTGGGTTTCACAACGTTGATTAAGAGATTACTCTATATGGCTAAAAAAAGATGCAATATAATGTTATTCTTAAGCTAGATACCATTTTTGATTAGGTTCACTCATGTTATTCTATACTTATGTCATCTTATCTGAGCATTTCCCCTAGAAGATTCTCTCCTTCTTTTCTCTTTGATATGGAAAACATGTTAATCATACTTTGAAGATATATGTGAAAATATATCTTTTAACTTCTCACCTCTCAAAAATTTAAAATATATTACACTATATACCAACCTATCAAAGTTAGTATAATATAAAGTGTTGTGGTTCTATCTACATTGAAAATAACCAACTCTCTATAAACCATGGAGAGACCACCCTATATCAATTAAGAGATTTTAGAGAGATTATCATTTAGGATAGGAGGTCCCACAAAAGGGTCACATGTTCCTCCTTCCACCTTGGAACAAACATTTTTTTATATTTCTCGACCCGTTCTCCTCCTCAGACCCCTATAAAGTGAGTGCCTTGTATCTTCCATGTGCTTTTCTTTGCTTTATGCTAGCATCAAAGCTTTTACTTTCACCAAGCTCAACTTCTTCCCTCTAAATTGATTTATATTAAATTTGTAATTAGTTTAAGGATCAATAGGTATCATTATTAGGATTTAAGGTCCTCTGAGCTCGACATCGTATTGAATCATATAAAATTTAAAATGAAACGTTCCCTATTTACAAGCCTGGATGAGATAAATTATCAAATGAAGACCCACATACACACATATATTTTTTACCCTATTTTTCCAATTCCTCCTCCATTAATTACATTCATAAGAATTTCCAAATGGGATTCTCAATAGCTATGCTTGACATGCAAAAGGGGAATGAAAGGTTGTGGTTTATTACATGTGGTCATTGATGGATGGTGTCATCAGGATTGTTGATGAGGAATACCCTATTGACTAAAGATAAATGGTAATCATACATGTGCATGAAATCAATGACATAAAGAACTTTAAATGAAAATTTTCCATATCTAACATACATATAATTGAATATTCAAACATATGTAAGTTTCGTTTAGAAGTGTTCATGGACCACACCTTTTTTGATCAAATATCTAGAAGTTTCTTCATTGTCATTCTTGTGATACTTTTGTGCCTCAAATTTAACTTCTTTAACACATCTCCTTCGACATTTCCATTGCACATTTGACATGTGATTTCTCGTTTTAGATAAATTAATTAAAGGCGGTCTATTTTATCTTTTCTTATATATT
The DNA here is from genome assembly GCA_019776745.2 of Taxus chinensis. Taxonomy (NCBI): domain Eukaryota; kingdom Viridiplantae; phylum Streptophyta; class Pinopsida; order Cupressales; family Taxaceae; genus Taxus; species Taxus chinensis. Next base: position 656,939,350 of record CM034154.1, read on the forward strand.
ATGGATATAAGTCTTATTAACTATGACATTTAACTCATGATTGTTTTGTGCTAAAATTTCATTACATGTTTACACAATAGAATTTTAAATATAGTAGATTTATTATTATGATTTGATGATAAATTAGTTGAAGGTGGTTTATGTTAGATTTTCCCATTATTACATGTAAAGAAGATAGTTGAATCTCCTTAATTAAATTTTGTGGTTGAATTACCTTACGTGTTTATGCCCACCATAAATGTGTGCACATGTATGTGCATGCGTGTGTTTGATGCAGGAGCATCTCATGTAGTCAATTAAAATGTCATTGTTTATTCAATGTGGTCAATTAGGTGTGTGAGTCATGTATGAGAGAGAGGTAAGAGTAAAGCGTTTGAAAATGTGAATGAGGGTCTTTCCCTCCAAAATGTACTTCAAAGTTGTAATAGTCATATCTAAGGGTGATTAAGGTTTTGAAGTTTGTAAATATTCTAATTAAGTCCTAAGGGTGTGTGTTTAGTCATAAGAAAGTGGTTAAGAGTGTTAAATGTGTGTGTGAGTGGTTATGTTATGAAGGGAAGTCCAAGAGTCACTAAATGTTAGTTTTGGGGAGTCATCATTTCATGTAAGAGAAATTACACTTAATGGGAAGTGTAACCAACAAATGTAATGACATTAAATCATCATGAGAGGATTTAAATGAAAGATAAATTCTAATTTATGAGGAGGATTTAGGGAATTTTACATTCATTCCTCATGTGGAGGATAGAGAGGAGGAAAAAGGAGCATGTTGAAGCATGCATTTTATGAGGAAAACATAATATGAAAAGAAATATTTGTTTTCATAAATTTTTTGAACTATCTCCATAAGGTGGATGATAAAAAATTTGAGCAATTGAATCATTTATTGTGTGTTTATCTTGTTATACTTTGGTGGCCATGATTGGATGTGATAAAAGTTTGAATGTAGTTCATTGTTTCTAGTAGAAAAAATGTGCAGGGATTGTACATACTAAGTATGACTGAAATGGATGTTGTCAAGCCTTTTTAGAGTGTTTTTAAGTTTCTTCACGTGGATAGATACTAGTAATTTTTTCTTGAGTGGGTAAATATACTAATTATTTCATGTTCTTCATTACATATTAAGCTAATGCAATCTGTGAAGTGTACAAAGCCGGATAACGGAAAGGTGAATGTAAGGAGGGCTTTTCGTGTTTCTCAACTCCTACTAGTAAGAAGAAATTTTTTAATATGATTCCACAGACCTTCAGTTAAAATTTCATGCTTTGAATCAAATATTTGAATAAGTTATAGCCAAAATAAGTTTATAGGGTTCATTGTGCACCCACTAGGGGTTTGAGGAGAAAATGGATCTAGAAAGCTCAAAACAAAGCATTTAGATCTAAAATTTGGAAGGAATTATCATAGAGGTATCCTATAACTGTTAGAATAATAATTTTTAAGTTTCCATGGTGGAATATCCAGATATTATTAACAGTCATGTAGGTGACCAATTAAACTCAATGAAGAGCTAGTTTAGAGGGTGGATTTCCAAAGGCATTGTGTGATAGAAAAAGAGTCTAAAATTGAAACTTCTCAGGCTTAAATAAATAAATAATGGGACCTAAAAAATTCTTAGTTTGTGTCTGTTGGTGTGTGTGACATGCCTAGTCATCATCCACATCACCTGGTGGGTCATCTTGCCTTGCAAGAGTCATAGGTCGTAGGAAGTCAAATGAAAAGTGTCAGATTTTATCATAGAATTTTTCATTGTCATTTGCATCAATGCATCATAGGAGTTACATTCCCTATTTGGAATTGTAACTCCTCCTTTAGTGGCATCGTATGTATTAATCATGTCATATGCATCAATGGCGTCATTAATTTTCTTTGCTTGTCTAGGCATGGGAGTTACATCAACACCCCTATTTGTACTTCCTTTTTTTGATCTATGAGGATGAGTAGACATGCTTGCTTACTTGCATTTTATTTCTATTGATTTGAATCTTTCTTATTGCATTTGAGCTTGACATTACCTTCGGAGTGTAAATTTTTTATGGTACATTGTTTTTGACATCGGTTCTTGCGATTTTTCCCTCTTTCATGGTATCAGAGATAGTTTCGGTAAAATGTGCACTCTTAATTTATTAGTTGCTTATTAATTATGGTTTCTTCTCATTTCCTCATGTAAGTTTTTTTTTATTATTACTTTAGAATCGTGTTAATCTCACCTCGTAATGAGGTTTGAGCAGTTGGAGTTTTTGAGGGGTTTTTCTGGGGTTTTACGGTTGCATGTGTGCGAGGTTCACTTGTTCTCCATCCTGCATGCGTGTTTTGGTGTCTATTACAGTCTCAAGTTGTAGGAACATAGTTTTCTTAATGGAGGCTCATTGGTAATTCATGGCATGTTGCACTAGACCACCTATGATCATCTTTGCTTTGGCGTGCCCTATGTTCCTAGTTGGTGTCAACTCCGCACTAAAACTTTCATCCTGGAAGCTCAGTGTTCTTCTTTGTATGAAAACACTTGCATGTCCCGGTGGCTTGGTTGTTAGTTGTCTTGACCTGTGTTGTTTCAAACTATGCTTGGTGGCTCATTTTTAGCTGTTTCGACCTGTGTTGTTTCAACCTGTACTTGGTGCCTCATTTTTTAGCTGTTTCGACCTATGCTTGGTGGCATCAGTTTTTAGCTTTTTTGACATGTGTTTTCATTGGTGTATCCTCAGCCTAAGGTTTTCTTGGTTGGCATTGGTTTTTTGGCTTCATAACTGGTTGCCCCCAATATTTCCTTGGTTATGCATGATGTTCTCTTGCATTTTGGTGTTTGGATTCAACGTTTGGCACTCTGTTTGTGCCATTTGACAATGTTAAAACCTACAATATTTCTCAACATCAGTTAGTGCTCTATTGATGGCTTCCTCCCTGCTCCTCTTGCCATGTCCTAGAAAATCTCCCGGTGCACCTGGAATCTCAAGGGTCCTTCTGACCACTGGTGCTTGTGCTCACTAGCTCAACCATATGTTGTAGGCCTGGGAAATTTCGACAACCAGCCTGCGTAGCTAAATGGTTTCACGCCATATTGCTAGCACATGGATTGACACCCTACACCTACTTGGCAAGAACCTCATGACATTGACCTTATGCTAACCTCTTAACATGAATAGTTACACTTGGTCAACTGGACCCAGCTCGGTCCACATTTACAAACTCAGACAGGTTTTGATTGTGCTTGAAGAGCGTTCACAACTTGACACGATCGTTAGCAACTCTGTGCACATGGCACTCAATGTTCAGCGGCTTGCCTCGGTGTTGCCTTCTCAGTAAATAGCTTGTAAAAACAATGTGGCCTCTTTCAAAATCTTTTTTTAGAATTGATTATTAGGTAAAATCAATATCACCTTTTAAAATTTTTAAGGTGTAAAACATTTAATTGGCATTGTAATTTCTTTTTAGATATTTCTTTTGCTATATTATTATCCTTCCTTCGAGTGTCAAAGATGGAGGGTGAGGTCTGGGGTTGGAAGGAGGCTAATCCACCCTCGCAATTAAAACAAACCCTATCTAAAATTAGATACCATTTCCAATGAGCATACATACGACACCCTTTGCATGTGTTTAGGGCACTTTTTTAATCCATTTGCAGGCTTATTAGCATTTTTTCCATCAATTTGCGGGAATTAGTTTTTTGCTATAACTTTTGACTCATTGCTCATTTTTGAGCACTTATTTAGTCAAATTTGCATGTTTTTTCACACTCTAGTTGATGGGATTATCAGTTTTGTAAATGTACTATTTTTATAAAGTGCTGCATTCTGGGGGGTGTCTTTGTATTGCTTAATTCAACTCATTTCGAATCATCTTGAGATTTTTTCTATCCCTTTTATTGCTTGTGGACTTGTGAGCATGCCCGCCATAGTCTTACAGTAAAGGGATTATTTCGTGTGACGTGAGACGTTGTTTCTCACAAAACCCTCTCTTCCCCTTCTTGTTTTCTCTTATTCTTGTGCTTGCTTATGGTGTCGAAACTGTTGTGCCCAACGAACCTTGATTTTTGTCTCCACTCTTACGCATGTTATTACACTGATTGCAAGGTGAGTGACAGACTGGTTCTCGGCACATAGTCGCATCTGATTGTAATCAACGCACTGAACTATAAAGTGCCAAACTCGGGAGGGTGTGATATTGTTCTGGGGTGGTTGTTTCTTTTCTCTCTCCTTCCTTCTACATCCTTTGGTTCTATCTCTTCATTATGGATATCTCTAAAGTACTGGTGCTCACACCTTTTAACTTCTTTGAATGGAAATCTAAAATTATATTGGTTTTGTGAAGTAAAGGGTTATACCGTGTCACCATGGGGTTAGAGACCAAACCTAATGATGAACCTGAAAAATCTAAGTGGTTCAACCATTGTGATGAAGCCTTAGGTCTTCTATGTATGTCATCTCTCCCGACTTGCTCTTCCACATCAAAACTTCCTCGACTCCTGATGCAGCATGGAAAATGCTCGACGATATGTTTGGGAAGTAAGATGACATGAGAGCGCATGAGTTGGAGAACAAACTACTAGGGTTAAATCCTAGTGACTTTGAAAACCTGCAGGCCTTCTTCTCAAAGTTTTTCCACACTAGACTGCTTCTAAAGGAATGTAAAGTGGAAAATAAAGACTCTCAATTGATCTTGTCGATTCTTTCTAAATTAGGTCCTGAATACTCTTTCTTCATTTCAAATTTCCACACCATGAAAGCTGCCTTGGGTAGTGCTTGGACAATTCCCTCCTTTGATAGTTTTTCATCCCAACTCATTCGAGAACAGGACAAAATCATTCAAATGGGGACTCTAAAATCCAAGTCACATGCCCTTGTGGCGAATAAGGGAAAGAAAAATGAAAAGAAGAAAGAAACTAAGGACCAACCTAAGAAAGAAACCAAGACCAACCAACCCCCAGCTAAGCCCAACACTAACACTTTGACTTCCTGAGCCTAAAGTGAAGAAGGAAAATTTTAAATGCTCCTATTGTAAGAATTATGGCCATGATGAGCATCATTATTTTTGGAAACAAATTGATCACTTAACTCATTTGCTTGAGAAGAATAAAATAAGTGTTCCTGAATCCATTAAAAAAATGCTCAGAAGGGCGAGTCTTCTAAAGCAAAGGAGTCTAAAAATGAAAAGAAGAAAGGTATGGCCCTCGTAGCTAGATCAGCTCCATCATCAACTTGGATTATTGATTCCTGTGCCTTGCACCACATGGCTTCATCAGAGGTTGAATTATCTAGCATTGAACCATGTGGCATGTCCCAAATCACGTTGGGTGATGACACTCATGTGTCAGTTTCTAGTAGTGGATTGGTAGAGATAGAAGGTGGAGCATTTAACCAAGTGTTGAGTGTTCCCAATCTCTCTACCAATCTCCTATTGGTTTACCAAATCACCCACCTTGGTAAAGGAAGGTGAGTAGAATTTGTTCCTAACTTGATGATCATTCATGAGCTTAACTCTGACTACACTATGGCTGAGGGAAAGGTGGATCACCATTCATGGTTATATACCTTTTCCCACTTCTCTTCTGATTTGACGCCCAATGCCTTGCTCACTCATACAAATGAGGTTAGAAAGATATGCCATGAGTTTTTTAGGCATCTTAATTATCGTTACCTTGAACAATTGAGCAAAAATGAAATGGTTAATGGGTTACCTTGAGTTAAATTTTCTAAAGGTATTTGTGAGGGTTGTACCCTCAGAAAGCATCCTGAAAAAAAATTTGATAAGGGAAAATCCTGGAGAGCTACTCATCCCTTGGATATCTTGTTCATAGTGATGTTTCTAGCCCCTTTCCATCTCTTTCTTTCACTAGAGCTCTATATATATTAACTTTTATTGATGACTTTTTGTATTATAATTGGGTATATTTTCTTAAGATTAAGTCTAAAGTCTTTGAGCATTTTCAAAACTTTAAGGATCTTGTTGAGAAACAAGTGGAACAGTCTATCAAGGTTCTTTGAACTGACAATGGAGGCGAGTATATGAGCAACATGTTTGAGGATATTCTGCACTTATGAGGGGATTGCTTTGAAACGTATAGTTGCTTATAGCCCTTCCCAAAATGGATTTGTAGAAAGAAAGAAATGAAACTCTAAAGGAGATGGCTACTTCTATGGTTCACTCAAATTACCTTCCTCTACAATATTGGGCTAAAGTAGTGAATTATGCTTGTTACATTCATAATCTTGTTCCACATAAGGTAGTAAGAGGGATGAAACCCTTTGAATCCTGGTTTGGAAACAAGCTTGACCTTGAGCACTTTTGAGTCTTTGGTTCTAAGGTTATGTATTAGATTCCCAAGAAGAAACACAAGGCATTAGATCCAAAATCCAAACCTTGTATCTTTATCAGGTATCTTGATGGTGTGAAGGGATAATTAATCGTTGAAGCCTGCTACCCATGATCTGTATATTGAGAGGAGTGTGAAGTTTGAGGATTCATCCTTGACTTTTACTTCCATTGAGGTTCTTTTGCCCACTAATTCAAATTCTAACTCATCAGATGATGATGATTGTTGAGCAAGTTCCTCCTCTCCCTGCTCCTCTCGATTCTCAAACTGTCTAAGTCTTCTAATTCTAACAGTAGTGATGATGAGGACTATGTTACCTTCTCACTTGAGTGAAGAATCTTCTGACTCTAAGCTTGAACCTTTGGGACCTCTTTGGGGCCAGGAAAACTTTACAGAGTACTAGATATTTAGTTGGAAATCCTTTAAATGAGAGACGTACTTGCTCAAGTTTCGTTGGACCTCACTTCTTCATTGCCTTTGCTTATAATCCTCTGTCTTTCTAGGAAGCTTCTAGGATTCCTAGAGTGGGATTCTATTATGCATGAGGAGTATTCATCACTCATAAAGAATGAAACTTGGGATCTCACCCCTCTTCCGAAAGGAAGAAAATGCATTCGGTGTAGGTGGATATATCAAACAAAGTATGGAGCCAATGGATAAGTTGAGAAGTACAAAGCACGACTTATAGCTAAGGGTTTGTCCTAAGTAGTTGGGGTTGATTACTTAAAAACCTTTTCTCCAGTTGCGAAGATGACTTCCATTTGGCTGAACCCTTTCTATCACTATTGCTAATAGATGCAAAGTCCACTAGATATATGTTAAGAGTGCCTTCCTTCATCAGGACCTAGAGGAAGAGATCTATATGGAACAACCTTCTAGGTTATTTCCATGACCCATCCCTTGCTTGCAAGTTAAAGAAGTATCTCTATGGATTTAAACAAGACCCTCAAGATTAGTATGCCAAGATGAAATCCTTTTTACTTAGCATCAGGGATAACTCAGTATCACTCTAACTCAAATGTGTATATTCCATGCTCTAGGATGAATCCATGCTTATTATTATTCTATATATTGATGACTTGTTAATCATGGGTAGCACTTCCTCTATCATCAATTCTATGAATATATCCTTGGCCAATAATTTCTTCATGTTTGACTTAGGATTACTTCATTATTTTCTTGGGATTCAGATTTCACAATATGACTCAGGAATCATGATCTCACAGCCTAAGTACTCTCTTGATTTTCTTACTTAGTTTCACATGTCTTATTGCAAGTCCTTACCTACTCTTTTTCTTTCTGGGGTCAAGTTGGTGTTCTGATTGTTCTTCCCCCTTGGTTGACGGTACCCTTTTATCGGTAGTTAGTTGGGGGATTTTGATCTAACTTACTCACACTTGACCAGATCTTTTGTATGCTGACATGATCATGTCCAGATTTATGCAGGAGACTCACGAGCTATATTTAAAATTCAGAAAAGTGGATCCTTCACTATGTTCATGGCACTCACATATATGGTATTCATTACTTAGGAGGGAATGATATTAACTTGGTTAGATTTATAGACTCAGATTGGGCCGGTGATCTTGATCATCGGAAGTCTACCTTAGGCTACAGTTTCACTCTTGGTTCAGGTCCTGTCAGTTGGTCTAGAAAGATGTATAATTCCGTTGCCATATCATCGACAGAAGTAGAATACAGAGGAGAAGTTAACACTGCCACAGAAGTTGTTTAGTTACAAGGTATCTTGATAGAGTTTGGCATCCAATTTCGGCTGTCTACCATTATCTATTGTGATAACATGAGCACTATATCGATTTGTAGAAATATCGTTCAACATCAATGGATGAAGAACATTGAGATTCACATGTAATTCATACAGGAGCTAATACTTGAAAACATCATCGACATACAGTATGTTCAGACAACTGATCAGGTTGTAGACATATTCACCAAGCCCTTCACTGAGGTGAAATTTCTTCACTTACGGTCTCTTCTTAGGGCGAGATCTGCTGTAGCCACCCATATTCTTTAGGATATATAGTCCTCCTTCTTCTCCTCTTCTTCCTTCCAGAAAGATATTGTTTGTATATGGGCACCTTATCAGGGCTTTAGTTGCCGGGCCCCATTGACACATCTTTCTTAGTTGTCTAGGGGTGTCTACTTTTCTGTTCTGGCTTACCATGACCTCTTCCTCAACTTCGATGAAGGGGGGGTGTTAGTGTGTGTGACATGCCTAGTCATCGTCCACATCACCTGGTGAGTCATATTTCATTGTGAGAGTCATAGGTCTTAGGAAGTCAAATGAAAAGTGTCAGATTCTATCATAGAATCTGTCATTGTCATTTGCGTCAGTGCGTCATAGGAGTTGCGTTCCTTATTTGGAATTGTAACTCCTCATTTAGTGGCATCATATGCGTTAGTCACATCATATGTGCCATTGGCATCATTGATATTATTTCCTTATTTAGGCATGGGGGTTACACAACACCCATTTTTGTACTTCCTTTTTTCGATCTATGAGGATGAGTAGACTTGTTTTCTTATTTGCATATTCTTTCCATTGTTTGAATCTTTCTTATTGAGTTGGAGCTTGACGTTACCATCAGAGTGCAACTTCATTATGGTGCATTGTTTTCGACATCAGTTCTTACGAATCCCTCTTTCAGTGTCTTGAGTCCATGTGGAAGAGAATTTATAGGGGATGCAAGACTATCCTCGACTAGTTGTCTTCTTGTAAGAACTATTTATAAAAGTGATGTGGAAGGAGTTGTGCTAATAATTGAACCTTGATATTTTACAAGCATGTTAGGGGCATGAAAATACAACTAATAGAGGTGTTAATAATTTTTGGGCAGACATAGATTCTCATTTACACTAGTGGAGCAACAAACTTGGCTTGAGAAGCATGTAGGGAAGTATGAGACAAGAAGGAAAGTAGTGAAGGTTTAAGGGAAGTTGGATTACATTCATTGGGTGCAATTAACTATGTTTGAAGTGTATATATGGAAGTGGGACTAGAGAACCTTGGTGAAGGTATAAAGGAAAATAAAGTACTAAAGTGGGTCTAAAGGCAAGGAAGCTAGAATTGGTTAGTTGGCAAACAAAAGAGGAAGAATAAGTAAGGGAGTTATTTTGTGGTTTATTTTGTGATCATACTAACTGATATGGAGTGTGCAACATGAGATTATCGAATAGAAGCATCAGAAAAGCTAGAGACCTTTAGTGCATCCTTGAGTAGCCTAGTCAAATAATAGGAACTTATGTAATTCAAAGAGGGCAAAGTAAGTGTTTTTATTTGTAATTCATGGGATGAGTATAGTGGTTGAAGGGTCAAGAAATGAATACAATGAGCATGATAGGAATATGTTTACATTTAATTAAGTCATTTTAGTAGTTTAAACTCAATGATAACCAACATTAAGCTTTTTTGGGCTTGTTGAAGATCCTCCATGCAGAGCCAGTGTATTGAAGTTTTCTAAACATTCTTGTGAAGCTCAGTATATGCTTGATATTTTTATTTTGCTCTGAATCATTGTTTGTGTGTGTGGTTATGCATGTGTGTGTGTTTGTGTGTGTGTGTAAAGTTTGAGTACTTGATGATAAATTGGTTAAGAGTGGTTTACATTAGTTTTCATAAATGGTGGTGAGTGTATCCGATGGAAAGGTTTACAAAGCTATGGAAAGATTGTTAAAGAACATCAAATCTTGACTAAACTCAACCATGCACCATGAGATAAGAGCTAAAAAAGAAACTATGTATGCATATATAAATTTGAAACAAATATTCAAACCTTCTAGTGTATATACTACTCTCTACTCTATGAAATCTTAATGAAAGTGAACCTAGTTAGATTCTAAGCAATCAAATTGTGTGTTGTTTTCTCCCAAAAATAGTGAAGAGATCTCTCCAAGTTGGCTACATGGCCAAGATTTAGATCTTCCCTTACTAACTATATATGGAGTCGACGGATGCAAGATGGAGGAGATCTTAACAAGGGAGTATGGCCAAGATCCAAATGTTGTATAGCTTAAAGCTATCACAAATTATTTCTAATGCCATAATCTCCAAATATGAGAGAGATTTTACTATGTAAACAAGGTGCAGAGGTTGCGAGGGAGGGGTGACCCTTCTATTTATAGTTTTCCACTTGGGAGAGTTTGGAATTTGGGGGTATGTGGGACTAAATCTCACAAATAAATTTTATATTAGATTAGGATAAACATGCTTTAGGCTTAGTTAAGCTTGGTTTAGGCTAGTTAACTAGGGTTTAGGCTAGTTAAACTTGGTTAACAAGTGATTAGAGACTCATTGAGAGTAGGGAGGGGTTTGGATAACCAATTATGACTGATAGCTAGCTTAGGAAGCTAATAGAATTTGTCTAAAGAGAATTAGGGAGGTTCTGAATGGTTGAAAGGAGGAATGTTTAGCTAATAAGAGATATATTAGCCAAATAATATGAATATGGGAAGAATACAACTGAAAGAGTGTTATGAATGCGCATCTGATAATGGAGCGAAGAATAGGGAATTAACAAAGTGTCGTCAGTTGGGTGAATTGGAGAAAATGCTAAGTGTAATAATATTTTAGTTGTCTACATTTTCCCCTCTTAAAGGTGGCGTAAGTGATGTCACTTCAAAGAAAGTAGACAAAAATTAACAAGTAGAAAATTTTGAAGGGATGGAATAAAAACCAGTAGAATAAAGGATGCCCCTTGATTTTCAATGGGGTGATGGAAGAACTCAATTGACGATCGAAAAGATGACAAAAAGATAATAGAAAAAAGAAAGGTGTGAAGACGAAGAAAAAGGATATAAAAGAAAGGAGAATGAGGAAGGGGGATTGAGCCAACATCCATCCAATGGATTTTAAACAACTTTATTTTTCATCATATTGCTAATGATCTTCATCATTGGTCCTTATTAAAAATAATCAACAAAAGTGTAGTATGACATGAAAATCCATATACAAACAAATGTCCATTACTGAAAAAACCAACTCCATGGAACATACAAAATGCAATGCAATACAAGAAAGTAAAAGATGCCTAAATCCATGCAACATACATAATGCAATGCATTATGAGAAAGTAAACAATCTAAACTAACAGAGAAACATAATGTAATAGTTTTGTTATCGAGCTTCAGTTCTTATTAACGACAAAGGTTAATGGTAGTGACCCGAGTAATGATACATGCAAGGGGAATAATAGAGGACACTTGTGTCCAATGATAAAATAATTGTGCACTACGACATAGTACCCGGGAAAATTTTTGTGCCATACAGTACAGACAAAGTAAGCAACCTAGATTTTGGTTGATGGATGTAGATCAAGATGATCTACAATTTGTTTATGAGGAGAACAAGTAAGAACAAAGGAACGAGTTTTTGTAGGATGATTTTTGATTTGTTAGAAGTTTTCTTAAACATATTTGATTTTTTTATTTTTCTAACATATTTGAATGTTTTTTACTTTTCTAACATATTTGAATGTTTTGATTTTTCTAACATATTTGAATGTTTTTTATTTTTCAAACATATTTGAATGTTTTTGTGATTTTTGAAAGTTTTTTGAAACTATGTACAGGAAGAAAAAGAAGCGTGGATGGGATGTACAAGGGCAGAATGACACGCTCGTACGAGAAAGGTGAAGATTCAAAAATACCCCAAGTATTAGGTGGGAGTATTCAAAGTAAAACTGTTCACGGGTAGAAATGGGACCAAGGCCATTATGGATAGGTTCAACATGATGATGAACGTAAACCAATGAAGTGCTGGGAAGAAGCAAGGATGCCCCCAACATAAGTTGGAATAAAAGCACATGATAGAAAGAAAAGAGAAGATAATTGTTTTGAAAAGGGACAAAAGTGTCTGAAAAAAATAGCAAAAAGGCAATCTTATACACATGGATGTTTTGGACGAAGTAGAAGAACAATGTGAATGATATGAATATAGCTTAGAAGCCTCGTGAAGAAGAAGTGATTAGCCAAAGGCACAAATCATGAGACAAGATAAGGAATAAATCAAGATTCTGAACAAGGTCCAACAAAAGACACTTGGTAACATACTAATTCTATTTACTCGTAGAAATCTAGTGTGTGCACGTGGAATTTAATTACCTCTTGAAGGGAAGATTGAATAGGAAACAAATGAGGACAATCTATCATATGTGCATGAATGATTTATTTTGATAGGTGATAGGTTATTTGTGAATGGAGAGTGGAAGGATATCCATACATTGTTTTGCTACCAGCTAGGTGTCCATAGCCCTGATAGAGATGTATTTGATTCTATTCTCAAAATATCTCTACTACCAGTCAAGTGTCCATACCCCTGATAGAGATTATTGGAAATACCCCAAGAGAGAGTAATATAACAATTTTATTTTGTTTTGTAGATTTGTGATTTTGATTTTTAATTGATTTTGATTCTTTTTCTTTCTGAAAACTTATTTCATCTATCTTGTTTGACAAAGGGTTAATAACCACTCATGGCTTGATTGAAGGATATGGAGGTGATTTTGATGACAATATTGGCTAGTGTTACCAAATATGTCCAAAAGTTCTTCGCAACAAGTTTATTAGATGTTGATTGTGATAAGATCTATAAGAGGTCAGTTGTTCATTAATTTACCAAGGTGATAAAAGACCAGGGTCAAATGGATACCATAGATATAAATTTTGTAAAATACGTGTGAATAAGCTAACAAAAATAACATCAAAGGGATGAAAATGGTAGGAAGACTTGTAAAATTAATAACAAGGAAAGGGAGAAAACAACATCCATGTGTACACGATACCTGATTGCAATGTTTGATGTTTGTACCTTTTATTTTTGTATGTTTTGTCACATTTTTTGTATTTTGATTTTTTATGTTTTTGATATAGTTTTTGGAAAGGTGGGAACAACAAAGTCACTTTGTGTAGTATGATCCAAAAACAATGTTTGTAAATTCCTTAATAAGGGAAACTAGGCGCGTTTGTTTATCAAGAGTCATGTTATCCCTGATATCGATGATCGTGGTGAGCTCATACTCAACAAATGACTATGATTTATGATGAAATAATGATTTTTCATGTGGGAGCTTAAGTTCCCTATCCATAGGTTTCTGCACTTTGCACCATATTTGGTGGTTGGGTTGGTGTGCATTCTTGAATCGTGCTTGATTTTTAACCTTAGGATCATTGGAAGTGTTAGAAGCTTTGGAGCACTTGGATATTTTGACCTGAGCTTGGTAATGAACCTATTTGGGTTTCTTAGAAGCTTATGTGTGACTTGTCTGATCTCGAGAAGGAGAAGAAAGAAAACGTGAACATTTATACCTGATGTGAGAAATGACCGCGGCCTTACCACAACCATTGATAGCATAAAGGTGTGATGTATGAAAAGGATACGATCAAATAATTCAATAGGATAGGCTACAAGGAGGTGAGCCACTGATAGAAGATGGCGAATGACTGCTAGAATATGGCCCTAAGATGGAAGAAGATGATGACCCACTGCTAGGGTGTGGCCCAAGTATAGATGAGAAGGGACAACTAGGAGGGGTCCTATAAATATAAGAGGAAGAAGGGATACTAGGATGTATCCCAATAATAGAAGGTAATGGGTTACCAAAAGCTGAACCACAAGTATAAAATGGAGAGCTATCTGGGGGTGGCTCTAAGATAGAAGAAGATGAGGGGATACACAATAGTGACCCAAGTTGAGATTTTGATTGAGGAATAATGATAAATAAGGAATGAGTTGGAAATGATAAGATAAGCTACAGATCAATGTTAGACCCCAACATCTCATCATGTTTAGAAGAAGGTGAAGCTAGAATGCTAGAAGAAGAATCAAGTTCTATGACCTTAGGATTTTCCTTTAAATTATGATAAAAGGAATCAAATTATTCCTTCCCATACACAAGCATATTGAATTCTAGAAATTATATTTGTTTGCAATCCTTCATGTAGTCTAATTGCTCCTTCAATCAGAGAGAAATCAATCAGTAGCAGTTGTTGTTCTTCAGCCATATGAGGTTGAATAAAAGAAATGGATCTGATAAGCAGGGAATATTGATTGACATAAGAAGATGACTCAAGAGAGGAAGTAGGATTAAAGGAAAGTGTCTCATGAATGGATGATTTAGATCTAGTCTGAAATTGGTTTTCTACAAGATGACTTAATGTGGAAGAGAATGGAATATTATCGTATAGCCATCCATTGAGTTACGATGCAGGAGTCAAATTAGATGATTGAATAGATGAAATATGAGTCATGGAATTCTTCGACGGAGGAATAGGTTGTTGAAGAAACTGATAAAGGTGGCCTTGTGAAGGAAGTGAGGACCGTGACTCAAGAATCGAATCAGATGTCTGATTGATGGGACATGGAGTCACACAAGTCTTCAAAGGAGGAAGATGTCCTTGAGGTGGTTTGGAATAAAGGTATTATGAAGGAAGGGAGGACCGTGATTCTAGGTTTGATCTAGGGGTATCTAAATTATAGTTAGGATCTAAATCTTCAGAAGAAGAGTGGGAGTCTGAACAATAGTTTGGATCTGAATCAGAAGAAGAGTGAATGGAACTTGAATAATAATTTGGATTGAAAGTATCCAAACCATACCACTGACTATGAGTTGAAGGTGGGGAACAAGGTACCTTGCATGAAGAACCAAATGAGGCTTAGTCATAATGGGAATATTTTTATTTGAATATCTAAACCTAGGTTCCGTATTGTCGTAAGCATGAGAAACAACGCGACAGTTAGTCATTTTTGGCATTGTTTTAAGCACAAATGTCTAGATCTAGATAGTGTGATGGAATCCTTCAAAGGGAAGGAAGTGACATGTCGATTTGGGTAGTACAATGGAAACCAACTAGACATTCCATAAGTATGGAGATGCATGTATGATTTTCTGAAGAATGCCTAAGGAAAATAGACATTGTGATGATGTAATATCGATGAGACAAAAAAAGTATTGTCCTAGAAAACCACATTTCTAGATGAATGATCAAAATAAAAAATCATGCAAGTGTGAAACACAAAACCAATCGATAAATAAATACTCCCTATGTAAAATGTGTGCAAAATGACAGTTCGATGCAAAGATAATCAACACAATGTTAATATTTACGTCAAGCTTGAAATGAACAAGGCATAAATATTAACAAAGGGTAGAGGTGACGCCCAATCAAAGGATACCACAACAAGTTTACCAACTAACAAGGCCTAAATGTAAAAGGGCGAGGATTACAAATGTAAGCCACGTAACCACACCAATTGGACACGTTTATCAAGATTTGCAGAGAAGTGAGATATTAGTGTCAAATTGGTACTGAAACAAAAAAAAAGTAAGCGACACCCGCTAAGATTTGGAGCAATGTTTGAATTTAAACCAAGTCAAAGTATACTCAGGATGTGCTAAAATGTGCGCAGTGTAACGCCACAACATGGATATTTAGATCACGTTTATGAAAAACATGACATAAGTATATTAATTATGTCGAGACAATGTGAAAAAGGTAACACGTCAAAGGGGGATCAAATGATGAATCAATCCTAACTATGATGATGATCTTGAAATCAAGATAAAAGGACTTATCAAAGATACGGAAACATACTTGCGCACTTTATACATTTAACAACCCAACCACAAACATGGATGGGCATAAACGAACAAAAAAGTGGTGAATACTATCTCTAATAAAACGCGTGAGGTATGCCTCCTTCTCACCCCAAAAATGGGGGGTGAGAATGCAAGAGTACAGATTAAAAGATTAAAATAAACTAAGTGCCACTTGGGCAGAGTTTTGCCTCGTCCAAAGAAGAGAATAACACTGAGCTAAGTGGGATGTATTTTAATTGCTTGATGAAAGAAAATTAGTTATAACTTATGTGGGTTGTTTTCTCTGTTTGAGAAACAAGGTTTAGACTCCATGTGATTTTTCACTTCGTGATGGCTTGATGCAATAACGAACTAGCAAAGTGGGCTCTAAGATAGAATGGCCTCCTTAATAGGTTCTCTTAACTAGGTGTCAGAAGATTGTCTAATGTGAGCGTGATTTACCCAAAGAGTCGCAATGACTGATTTGGGAGTATCTCAACTTTACTATAGCCCCTTACGATAAAATGAGCAACTAGTGCGTTTAGTTGTATCGTCATTGGAACCACGATACGAAAAATCTTTGACTTTAACTCACAAGACGTATTAGTTAATTGGGTAAGTGAAGCTCTTCCTATTTCATCCATGAGGTTACTTAGTGGTGGATTACTTGAGGGTTCCTGGAACCACCCCCATTATTGTAGCTTAAGACGTTATGCCAAAGGGGTTATGTTCCAGCTGAGCAGATAGTGACATACCCTTTTTTGAAACTTGTAATATAGTGGTGTGTTTTTTTATCTTGCTTAAAACTTAATGTGGTTTTAAGTAGCACACCATTTGGCAACCTGTATGAAAACACACGTATTAGAAGGTTTGTGTTTCGTTTTGGTGTCTTTCTTTCTTTGACAAGCATTTAGGACCTATACGCAAAGAGTTAGTAATTTTCCATTAAATAAGAAAGAGAGTTTGCACATTGTTTTTGATTCCTAAGATCACCAAAAAGGCACGAAGGAAGAGCATACACAACGTGAAAACCCTACTAAAATAAGCGTTTGTGAAAAATAATTTTGAAAGATAGAGTTTGTTTTATCCAACTTTGAAAGATTAATCTAAATTGTTTTGCAAGTATGAATAAAGTAGTGAAATGTTTTTGATCCCCAAGATCACCTAGAAAGGTGTGAGGGAAGAGCATACATGTTTTAAAACCTTCACAAATAAAGATGAAACATTTCAATTGAGTTAATATGAAAAACATGATGGAAAATAAACTTATAAACAACTGATTAGTCCCACAAATACCTTTCACAGTGTTAGAATAACAAAGGAAACCATTTTTCAAATTTTAAGACACTGTAGAAAATGACTTAGTTACCTAATAACATAAACCATAAATTTTATATATGTCAAAATCCTAATTTTATGTTTCCATTGCGTAGTTCATTTCAATACCTTTCCAATGCAAGAAAAACAGAGTCGTTTTGAGTTTGGGAACAAAAATTATGGCCTTCGGAAGATAGGTTATGAATTTTCTGACAGGGGCCGAGAGTACATAGGATGCTTGCGCGTGGGTTTGGGTGCCTACGCGCCTAGTAGAATTGACAGTTGGCAGAGCGTGTGCACCAAGGTTTGGGTGTGTGCGCCCAGTTTAAGGTACCTGCGTGTGGGTTTGGGTACCTGCGCGGCTCTGCTAAAAAATGACAGTTGAAGGCGTTTGCGTTGACAGAAAGGTGTGTATGGCCCTGCCTGGAAAACCACCAAAAAACACAGAAAATTAAATTTCAAAAGTGTCAATAGGTTAGAAATTAGCCATTAAATGTAGTTTTTAGTATAAACTTAGACAAATGATATTCTTAAGAACATGGTGCATGAAGGTTTCATGCAGAAAAATGTGTAGATATTTCCACAATTCTCCCAAATTATTTAATATCTACAATGGCAAATCTCGCATCCTAACACTTTGTAATCCAATCCTAGTTCCCCAAACACCCTGTCAAGGTTCAAGTAAATTTTTTATATTCTTATTTTTAAGCTGTAAAATAAGATTTTGATGTAGTAGAAAATTGGTTGGAACTAAGTGTAACCTCCTATTTTTCTTTAAATAAATTCACTGATGGAAAAATATGCACATTTTCCCTCCTGAAATCGTCACTTCCTATAAGAAATTGGTGGCCGGTGTACTAAGAATTAGACTAAATGCACCATAAGATTTGGGCAGCTCAAAGGAACCCACATGGGATGAATTTATGGATGCCATATATAGGATTTGAATACAAACCTTGTGGGAGCCTATGATGATCTGTACATACGGTGGCAGCAACTCCATGAAAGCTTAAGGACAAGTGAACCTGGCTAAAGATTCTATGCAATCACTTTCCATGTCTCTGTTTCTACAAGATTGGGCATTCAAGACACATAACAACACAAGATCTCTCAAATATCATAGTGGCCTGCAATGGTACATAGGTGGAGGACATTTTCACTTTTAAAAGTTTCCAAAGATCAGTGATTTTCTTAACAATTTTAAGTATTCTATGAACTCCATTAAAATTGATTAAATTCTTATTATTATTCATCCATAGAAGTGTGGAAAACTTGTGTAGCAAATAAATAATCAGAAAACTCAAAACATTCAGATAACAAACAAGATTGTTTACGATGGTTCAGAAATTCCTACGTCCCCGGGTTCAGATTGTCAACCAATCCATTAATAATATTGAAATGTAAGTATAATAACTCTTACAAACAACCAATAATGAATCACCACCTGCAAAATGAGCCGATAAATGTCCCAAGAACTCTGAAAAATAGCAGAAACTGTCCCAAGATGTGATCTGTGGCTCCTACAGTGTTTTCACAATGTGATCTCCCTGCAAGTATGTTGGGTAAAAACACCTACAAATGGAGATTTAAAAACATTATATGAAAAAAAATCATATATCTGATATCATGTCTAAATTCTGAACACTTTTCATGTTTACACCAAGTCACAATTCGGACCAGAAGTGCATTGAAATTCGTGTTGAACCCAACTAGATGTCTTCACACAAGATCTGCTGTCCTTAAAGTATGCATTCAAAGCTTCCAAAAATAGGTTAAAACTCAACAAAAAATATCAAATGTTTTTATATCGTTGGAATCATCTAAGAATTTCCTTCATTTCATCTTTTCACTCTTGAGTGCCCAATTTGAGTGCAAGGCCTTCAAAAATGGCGTTCTCTGAAAACTGGTCCTTCCCCTCCTTTACACAGACCTGTAAAAATCTATTCAAATAAAATGGAATGCACCCTTTTTGATAATGCGCCCAAGCGGTCTAGGCTCAGTTGGTTACAGGCACCTCAAACACACTCCAGAGAAACACATGGGAGGTTAGATAAATCAAATCCCAACTCCAATATCTCTTATTTATCTTAGGTGCATTTGTAACATGGGTCCACGATATCCCACACTGTAGCCGGTGCATATGAAAGAACACAAGGCGGCTTAATGAAATGATTAATCCCAAATAGGAGCGGCTTTTTTGTATTGGGTAAATCCCACATAAACAACTTTCCACACTTTGGGTGACTACTTTGTGGAAGGCTTTGACCATAGCCTTCCCACACATGTGTTTGCATGGATGGAGGACCTAGTTTAACCCAGGTGAGCATAATTCGCCCCCAGTTTAAGGATTTTCCTCTCCAAATGGATAAACGCATTGGGATAATGCTCCCCACCATATGTAGTCAACTCCAAGACTCCAAGTGTGAAAGCATATAATTTGGAACATGTATGTGGCATGGAATATAATGGAAGGTGAACCATAATAATATTTCAGTAATTGTTGACACATCTGAAACCGCCCCATGTTAGTCGACAGTGTGGTGGAAACTACGGGTTTGCAAGTGTGAATCCTACCCAAATCAAGTATAATGTTCGACCTAAAAATAATAATGTAGGTTAGAAATGGTTTATGGCGGCCGATATAACTCCGTAATAAAAGATGAGCCACCTTGTATCCAGGGTGTGACCATTGATTTTGGGCTCATTCGTAATAGACTAGGTGATAGTGAAATTAATAAACAAATTTTATTCGATATGTAGAGGCCACATGTCACAGTGCGATTCGGTCCAGATTATTGACCAGTTGACCAGTAGTTGAGTGATATCTCGTAGTGACTGAACTTTGACCGAGGACATATCTAGAGTTCCCGAATGTCCGTTTGTCGCGTTCTTATAGTTGTTGGAAACCCTCTCGAGATGATCTTCTACACTGACACCATTTAGGGTCATGTTTAGCAAGGAAATTCCATTTCAAAAATGCACATCCCCTGATGCTTCACACCTCCCTGAACTAAAAAGGCTTTTTGTCCACAAAAGCTATGTATCAACCCAGGTAAGCAATTAATGTTATCTCTTATGTGCATTGCAAAAACACATACAAGAACCTTTTAAAATAACATTATAGGTTAAATAAATGCAAATAGTTAATTAGCTAGTCACATAACCGATCAGATAATAACACCCAATTAAGCTAGTGTTCAACTGAAATTGTTGCAAACCCTGTCAACTCTACACACAACTGTGAACTGCTCATACCCCACTGTAATGCCATCACAACGGGTTAATTGACTAGATAATTAACACCTATTCTATTACGTTAAGCTGATTTTTTCAACTGTCACTTTGTGATATGCTCGATTACTAACAAATTACAATAGTCAATGAAGCACAGATCAGTATACAAGACATCTAAGATTGCCCGCAATTAGGCTAGTGCCCACTGCCCATCTGAAACTGTAACAATTTGCAAGTATTCACTATCAAAATATAATAGACTATCAACGCCCAAAAATAGCTATAGTCAACAACTGAATCAACATGAATATGCCAAAACACTGTATCGTTCATCACAAATAATAAGTCAGATAATAACACCCATCTATAACAAAAGCTAGTGTTCAAATGAACACTTTGTGATTATGCTGATTACAACTGCAAGTTTCAAATTTAGACATGCTACTGATGCCTATCCCTGCATAGTGTTTTCAAAAAATGGAACTACCAACCAATATGAGAAAACAAAACATGAGTATGATGAACCTATCACTCAAATCTTCTCTTCAGCTATTTCCCATTCATTTTCAACTTAGCTTAAATATCAAGTTATGGAACAAATCCTTATCAATCAACAGGAATCCCTAAAATATAGTATTTTTTAATTATTTATTTACTCTAACATTTTGCAATGAATCCCTTGGCCTACTATCAACAATTTACTGTAGTGCAAATATAAAGTTGAGGAGTGTTTTTCCCAACCAATCACTTGGGTTTTTCCGTTTTTGTTGTTTTACCTTCTCTGTACCAAAATGAGTTTTAGTTAGGTTTAGCACTGTTGGTTTTACAATATTGTTCTTTGTAACAACTTTCCAATTTTGTTGTTTAGACCTAACAAACCAACAAACCTTAACATCATGACCATTCCTATTACAATGGGAACAAAATTTAACTTCCCTATTTTTAGGAGTCTTACCCATTTTACCATTCTCAGAACTCTGTCTACGAGAATGATTCCCATGTTTAGGAGAGGTAACATTCTTGCCATTTCTCACCTTTCCTTGGTGAGATTGGTCTTTAGCACCTGCCTTATCATTCACAAAAGGCATTAACTTCTTGGAATCAAATTTTTCCTCTTCCAACAATATGCAACAGAATGATTAGTACCTTCACAAAATGTGCAATAGGAAAGTATATTTCTGGCCTACCAAAGCTATATTGTTCCAACTGAAAGAGTGTATTAGAAGTTTTAGGATTTATATTTTCCCTTAGTGCTATTTTTAGTGTAAGTGGAAGGAGGTGGAATAAATGATTACCTCTTTTACTTGTTTTCTTACACCTTTCATTGTTCCTCCTGATGGCGGAATCCTGCAATTCTAGTGGTAAAGGCTATATCCTTGTTGCTGTTGGAAGCTTGTCTTCCTACACACTACTTTGGAACTTTCTCCAATTTCCATTTTCCCACTAGAATAACCCAAACCTGCAAACCGAGGCTGATCGTCTACCTGTACTGGGTTAGCATCACCTTGTCCATTTTTACCAAGGCCCTTTCTGTTAAATCCCATCTTAACCATTAGCTTAGACCCAATTCCCTTAGTGTGTTTTTCAAACTGACCCAAAGGAATATCTGAAACTGAATGAGAGGAAGAATTAAAATGTGAGCAACTTACAGTGCATTCTTCTGTCATAGTACCTGCATCTGCTTTGGAAGGCATTTCCTTCTTATGTTCACCTTGTTGCAGCTTTTCCAAGAGGGCATCCTTGGTCAGTATTTCTTCCTGCAACTCTTTAACAAAGCCCATCAACTTCTTGCTCTCTTCAAGCATCTTGTTGACATACTCCTCTTTCTTGGTTATTAGAGGATTGTGGCTCAGATTTTAACTGCACTATTTCCTCTTCCAAGGAATAAAATTTATCTCTCAAGAAAGAGTTTTCTTCTTGGAGTTGGCGGTTTATGGCTTCAAGCTCATCCAGTTGCTCCTGTTTGGATGACTTGCCCATGATTCCCGGTTCCTGCAAACACAACCTGTACTTCCAAAACTGCACACTGCAAAAGAAGATTAACAAGCCCCAAAATGTCTGCACACTGAAAACCTTGAAATCAATACTGAAACTGAAGCCAAATTTTCAAACACAATTAGAAGCTCCTATCCAAGCAATCTAACTATCTGATACCAAACTTGATCTGAAAAACGTGTGTTGTATTTTTTTCACTTTTAAAAGTTTCCAAAGATCGTGATTTTCTTAACCAATTTTAAGTATTCTAAACTCCACAAATTGATTAAATTCTGATTATTATGCATCCATAGAAGTGCGGAAAACTTGTGTAGCAAATAAATAATCAGAAAACTGAAAACATTCAGATAACAAACAAGATTGTTTACGGGGTTCGGAAATTCCTACGTCCCCGGGTTCAGATTGAACCGATCCATTAATAATATTGAAATTGTAAGTACAATAACTCTTACAAACAACCAATAATGAATCACAACCTGATAAATGAGCTGATCAATGTCCCAAGAACTTCTGAAAAATAGCAGAAACTGTCCCAAGAACGATCTGTGGCTCCTACAGTGTTTTCACAATGTGATCTCAATCTGCAACTGTGTTATAAAAACACCTACAAATGGAGATTTAAAAACATTCTATGAAAAAAAATCATATATCTGAGATCATCTAAATTCTGAACAGTTTTTCATGTTTACACCAAGTCACAATTCGGACTAGAAGTGCATTGAAATTCGTGTTTTCCAACTAGCTGTCTTGTAGATCCCTGTTAAAAACTGCATTCAAAGCTTCCAAAAATAGGTTAAAACTAAACAACAAAAAATATCAAATCTTACATCATTGGAATCATCTCAGAATTTCCTTAATTTCATATTTTTACTCCGAGTGCCCAATCTGAGTGCAAGGCCTTCAAAAATGGCATTTTCTGAAAACTGCCTCCTTTTGGCTGCTTTACACAGACCTGTCCCCCTTGCTATTCAAATAACAATAACATCTCCATTTTATAATGTTTCCAAGCCTGGCTAGAATGGTTGGGGATTAATCCCATTTTAGGCATGAGGTCTACCCGGGTTCAAATCCCTCCACTTCTCTCTTTGGTGCCATTAGGCATTTGTAAAGGTTTTAATATCCCACATTGTAGCCATTTGAACTGGAGGAAGGCATTTTAATGCAAAGGTAGCGTGCATTAGCTTTGTTGGGGCCCCCAACAAGGGCGGTATTGGCTTAAGAGCCACCTTATCTACTTAGGATGTGGGCACATTGGTTGGTTGTATTACAAATGGCTTTATGGATATTTGACGCATATGTATTTTTAGGTGGCCTAAGGACCATGGTATTATGGAGGTTAATCGCCAACTATAATGCGTAGAATATGTAATATGGATTTGCATGAAATGCGTGGAATATGGAAAGTGGACTTACCAAGTAAATATAATTTTGACCCGTGTAATGTGGTATGCTAAAATAATTAACTTGGTCAATAATATATATTCCACTTTTCGTCTCCAATAGGCAAATCGATCGAATTTGATGACGAGTGGTGGCTTGTGGACCCACCACGTTGGTGATAATACCATAGTCCACACGGCGGTCGGGCTCCCCTCCGTAATAAAAGTTAAGCCTCTTGTTCCCGTGCACCATTTTTACACTCGTCGAAGACCGGTGATAGAAAACCAACAAATAACTCCCTTTTGCCTTTTCGCCACGTGTCACAATGCGATTGGTCCAATATTGACCAGTTGACCAGAGTTGACTTTCTCGTTGACTGAACTTTGACCGAACATATCTAGAGTTCCCGATGTCCGTTTGTCGCGTTCTTATAGTCGTTGGAAAGCTCTCGAGATGATCTTCTGCACTGACACCATTTAGGGATGTTTAGGGAACTTTCAAAAATGATCCCCTGATCCCATTTGTGATTGATAAATAGCCTGAGAAGCTTGCAGAAGTCATTCAGAGAGAACTAGGGAGGTTCTGAATGGTCAAAAGGAGGAATGTTTAGCTAATAAGAGAGATATTAGCCAAATAATATGATTGTAGGAGGAATACGACCAAAAGAGGGTCATGAATGAGCATCCGAGAAGGGAGTGAAGAATAAGGAATTAATGAAGTGTTGCTAATCAGTTGAATTGGAGGAAATGATAAGTGTAAGCATATTTTTGGTGTCTACAGTGAGGGAGATGGTTGAGACTTGTTAATTATGAAATTTTATTATTTTTCATTAATGGTGGCAAGGAGATGGTTGAGCCTTGTTAGTTATGATATTTTAACCCTCACCAATTTGTGTCTTTAAATAATTAAAAAATAGATTTGGAAGGTTTAAAATTTTGATAATAAATTGGTTAAGGGTGGATTATATTAGTTTTTTTGCATTTTTATAAGTAGGGAGATGGTTGGACCTCATTAATTATGAAAATTTAACTCTTCATTTTTTTTGATAAAATTACAATGTTTGTTTATTTGCTAAAAAAAGATATATAAGGTCTGGATATTTGATAAATTAGCTTAAAGTGGTTTGTGCTAGTTTTTTTCATTATTCTAGGTAGGGCAACATAGCTACAAAAAGTGGTTTTAGATAGAAAAATGCACTAACTAGCCACACCTAATAAGTGACATGGTCCAATTAGATATAATTCAATAATAAATACCTAATTACATAAAACAAAGGGTCTAATTTTGATAATAGAAAGTATGGAAACTCTTGGAAATACATGTAAATAAAATGCCTAGAAAGATTGGAGAAGCATGCTTATAGATAAATACGCTAAAATCATATAATATTGATGCTTTTGTTAGTATAAATATAAGGAAAACGTGTCAATAAGGCAAGACAATCAACCAGGAAGAAATTATAATGTGAGACCCCATTAGCTATTTTTGTGGGATAATGACCGATTTTGTGTGGCATGAAAATGGTAGGTCTACTACAAAAATATATTAGTATGTGAAAATATTGATATAATGTGAAAATAAATGTCTCCAATTATTTGGTTTAGTGTGATTCATTTAATTCTTTTAACAATTTCACAATCTCTCCTACTACATATCCCCCACATCGAGCTCCTGTTGGTGGCCTTGGGAAATCATACACCTTTTAAATAACTTTTTAACACTCAACTCCTTATAAAACCCATAAAAACAAGGGATGCTGAATGGATATTATGTTATCCATACATGATTATCCTCCTCCTTATGGTTTAACAAAATAACAAGCAATTATCAATGCGAGTCACTAATAAGTCACGTGTATATAAATGTCCCAACCTTTATCTTTTCGTGTGTGCAACAACTAGTATAAGATAAAATAAATTCTCTAAACATTGGATTTGGATTTGGTATGGGGTTGCTTCAGAAATAGAATAAACATTGATACTACAAGATCAATATCATCTTTGCAAAGGAAATAATTCAATATAATATTGCCTTTTATTTTGTTTTCTTGCGTTTGAAAATACATTAATGCAGTTATGTATTTATAGAATTTCCAAATTTATATTAGGACCTTATTAACATGTAATCTAATACAAAATGGGTGAGAAAATCAAAGTAAATGGATTAAAAACTTAATAAAACAAGGTCATGTGTTAAAAGGGCATAAAATGGCAAAGCTAGCATTTTTTTTATAGAGAAGTGGCCATTTTTGTGGGTTATGAAAATATTCAACAACCCAAAAAATGGTTTAATGCTCCATAATGGA
This sequence comes from Taxus chinensis, assembly GCA_019776745.2. Lineage (NCBI taxonomy): Eukaryota > Viridiplantae > Streptophyta > Pinopsida > Cupressales > Taxaceae > Taxus > Taxus chinensis. The sequence continues at coordinate 656,965,484 of CM034154.1, forward strand.
ATATAAATAGATGGGAGATATAAAATAAAGATAAATGAGGAAAACCAATGTCATAAACAATATAAATGATAGATGCATGAGAAAACAAGTTTAGCGGGAGAAGAAAGAAAAAAAATGAAACCAAAGAGAGATGACAAAAGGTTTATTATGTATAAGAAAATTAAGTCAAGAAATGATGACACAAGGGAACATGAGCCAATAAGAAACTCAATTGGACTATGTAGTACTCAAAATTTGGACCTAATTCACTTGACAATAATCATTTGACATTTACTGCAGTGTTATCCCATTTACACATCTTTTTAATTAATCCTAAAAGGTGTCTCCCTCAATTCTCACACTTTAATTGCACTAGACCAACACTTATCACTTATTTTATCACTTCTAGAACTAAGGTACCATGTATAAAACATATTTATAGAATCCTAGTTATTCACCTCATGTCTTTGATCAAGTTCCAAGCTAAAACTTGATAAAATTCGTCAGTAGAAGACATAATTGGCTATCGTTTATGTCCTTTGAACTTATAATGATTAACTATTCAAATTCACAAGTCACTTTAATTGGATTAGGGATAATTGAGCATGAAATCAATCACACAACTCACACTTATAAACACATACACCATATTCGTTAGGGGCAGATTTTGAATTCTTGGATCATCTCGAAGAACACACTTAATAAAAATATAAGAAGGACTTTGGACCTTAATCAATAAGGTATAAAATCCTTAGTGCCCAGAGAAAATATATAAGTATGAATTTATTAGTATTTATTGTCAAAAATCACTATCACACACTACAATTAAAGTCAAAGATCATTGCCAAGTGTTTGCGGCCTTATTAGGGCCTTGTCAAAAAACCATAATTTACGCATATATGTGCACATTAACTGAGAGGAATAGTTTCATAGGTCAAGGCCCTTTTAAGGTAGTGATAAGTAGGAAATTATTGATGTTGCTTCAACCAAATCAAAGTAACCCCCTTTTCAAGTCACAAAGCAAGGAGATAGGGTTTCCACAAAGAATAATCCATTTGTAGGTATTGAATCATGGTTGATATATTATGATCACATACTATAGATTTACAGACATGAAAACCAAGTGCCATAATTGAGTTGTAGATAAGAATAAAATAGGACAAAATCAATGACAAGGGGATGAAAGTGTCGAGTGTTTATGTCTATCTTAAGTGATCATTTCTAAATTTCTAGGTTTTACAATCACACCAATTACACTTTTCACATTCCATTTCCATGGTTTAATATCTTTATCACACTTCTATATCTCCTATAATGGTGTTACCTTTCTAAACATAATCCTAGTTCACTTTATATATCTATCAAAAGTAGTGTTTAAGTGAATTCTATCAACACATGGTTTAAAATTTATACATTTATTGTGTTTACTTAATTTACAATTACGTATCATCATTTATATTGAAGTAATTATATTAATTAAATTAACCCTAATTTTGACATTAGATTTGGGTAAACCCTCTTATTTAATTTTACATGCAACCTATGGTTTCATTTCTTTCCCTTAAGGTTTTAGGTTTCTCTAATATGATATTTCATTTTCATACTATTTTCATTTGGTTTTAAATTCCTAAGGAGGGATAACATAATAATGGTCGACACCTATCTTCCAAATCTTATTTCTTATAGCCATAATGCATATGAAATTCTCCTTGTAACACCACATAGCGAGTGAGATCTTAGCATACATTTCATTACCCCTCCCTTGTTGTATCCTATCAAACGATCATCCAATAATACATTTTTTATATTAAGATGCACAATTGGATAAAATTCAACCACAATAACAACATAGTGTGGTGGACCTTCACTCAATCATCTCCTCAATGGGGGAAACTCTCATAAGACCAATCCAATCTTCCCTGCAACACTTAGAGATCTTGTAATATCAATTGACACATGATCTCTTTGAATAACCTCGTAACATTTTGTATAAAGATATCCTTTATTGAGCACAACAAGAAGAAATGATCTCGTCTCACACTAAATTTACATACTTTGCATGTGTCAATAATACCCTCAAGATTAGTGAAATCCAATTTTCTTTTGAAAAATAGGAACTACCATTGAAACACATAATTAAACAAATTTTAACTTAATATATTCAAGTCAAAGTTAAAGGAGAAAATATTGATAATGGATCCAAACTAAACATATGGAACATAACATTTTTACACACCCTTAGCTTAGGATTTGATTAGCCAACCTCGTCTAACACACAAATAAAGGGTTTTGAAAATATTGTGTTACAACCATTAGGGTGCATAAAGTTAAAAATCTTGTTAGATTAAATACCCTTATAATAACCTATAAGGTAATGTATAATAACCTAAATTATAACATGCTCCTAGATAGACATTGGATTCATTACATGTGCATGGTTCCTTCCAAGTTACATCATTGCTTAAATTTTGTTTGAGATGATATAATCTATACATTCCATGTTAATGAGGAACCCTTTAGATTTTGCAGCCAAGAAGAGCCTACCCAAGTGTTCATCCTACATATTGAAAAACCTCACCCAACTTCCACTCTAATGAATTTGACTAGAATTTATACCTGCTTATGAAATTGGTGAAAATAGTAACACTAGTACCCCTTCTCAAGACTCAAATAATATATGTGATAATATGAATGATAATCATTTACTTTACATAACACAATAGTATAAAAAATCAACTAAACCTCGTTGCTCTCCCACACCTTGAGATAAAGAAAAATGTATTATATGTGACATATCACCTTAAGAACCAATCAAATGTTCACTCTTCTCACATCCCATATCTACTATAGAAATATATGGTTATAGGTTTATACGCGCATAAAGAATGAGATACAAAGGACAAGGCCCAAGTGAATTAGATAAAGACATTACCAAAATTATTCAATTATATGAAACTAAGAATAACAAAGGATTATGGTTTTGTGAAGGAAAACCATGTGATATTCCATTTTAAGTAGATCACATGGAATTAAATGCACATAATATTACTTTAATAAAAATTCACAGAACACACCCTACGGTTTCTTCTTATCCTCGCAAGTAGGAGGTTAGTCACATTTCTTCATTAGAGTTAGCTCATCCCGATGTTATCAATTTTGACGTTCCATTAGAAATTGGGACACTATATTAGTTCTCCAATGATGAATCCCTTATAAAATGTTTGGGTATGTATGTGTATCTCTGTTCCTTCTATCAAAAGAAAGGTTTTTAAGCTACTAAAAAAACACATACTTTGGGAGGTATGCATATGTTGATCTCGAGGATGAAGTAAGTGATGACTCTGATACTTTACCTACCACCCTATATGTGTAAGATTGATATTTTCTAATCAGTGAGGCCACCACATAATTTAACTTTGGTACTACAAAAGATCTTGGAATAGTGGTATTAAGTGTATTATTGTATGGATATGAAGATAAAACAAACATAATTTTAGTGGCAAATATTTGTAATATGGCAAAAATTTCATTTTAGGAAAATTTGAAAAAGACAAAATTTTCGGAGCAGGTCAGTGTCCTGTTTGCCTAAAATTTACTGGTATATTTTTTAGGTTTCGAGATCACCTACATTTGAAAGCATCTCCTATAAAAATGTAGGTGATTATTCGAGTAGTATACTACCACTAATACCTTACTACTAGTTGAGTTATTGACATATAAAATACTGTGAAATTACATACTCTAAGCACAGATGCACAATGCAGATTTTTTTACTGTTTAGTAGTTTGCAGTCGTGTGACATGTGCTATTTATTTAAGCATGAATAATAATATTTTCTGACGTGCGATAAAGGTTTTTCTGTGGATGAGCGATAAGGAGATACAACTGATGCATAATAAGAGTTTGGTTGTTGACGCCCGATAATGCTTCTATTGATGTAAGACTATACTGTTGTTGATGCATGACCGATTTTTTCTCTAACGCACGAAAATGATATTTATTGACGAGTGAATTATTGTATTTGCTAACGTGTGAAAACATTTTTTTGTGGATGCGCGATAAGGAGACACAAATGACACGTAACATGGGTTATGTTTTTGACGCTTGACACAACTATTGTTGACGCATGCCAGTTATCTTGTTGAAGCATGACGCAAACCTTCTCTAATGAGTGACACAAATATTTATCAACACACGAAAATGTTACTGTTGACGCACGACGCTCTTTTTGTTGGCGCACAACTCATAGATTCTGACGTGTAATAAAATTTCAAATTAGCCATTAAGGACAATGGAAGGTGCAAGCGCTTAGAATGAGAAGAGGCAAAAAGTAACTAAGAAATATCTGAAGTCCCTGTTCAAGTATTTTGGAAACTCTGCTGCTACAGATACTACAAACACCAACACCCACACAACTTCCATTGGAATGAATAAGAGTACAAACTATGTGGAAGGTAATATTGAGGTGAACATATGTTTTACACAGTATCAACTAAATGACACCTATGATGATACCATGCTAGATATTGAAGATATACCTGTTGGGATGCCTGAGCCTGAAGATATTCCTATTGAGGTGAAAGTAGGAGTGCATCAAGATATCACACATATAAATACTTAGCAAAATAGAACTCAAAAATCAAAAGAAAATTCTAGTTCATAAAAGAGGATTTTGAGCATTACAGATGGAAAAAAACTTTTGAAGGATGTTGAGACGAGATGGATTTCTTTTTATGAACTTGTATGCAGAGTTCATGAGGAGTATCCTTCGTTGGTTAGTTTCATGCGCAAATATCATCATGAAGTTGATAGGGTGAGGGAATTGTTGTTCTGTTTAACTGATTTGGAGACATTACTTACATGGGTTGGTATTCTTCCAATGTTGGAGGAGATCAATACACTGATGAAGCATGCACAAGGGATATTAATCTATATTTTTGATTTTATACGGATGAGAAAAATGGTATGTCAAAATATTGATATCTTGTACACTTCCCAAGATGGTTTTGATACACTTGTTTTCGAGAATTGGAAATCTTTATTAGATCTTAAGAATCCCAGTAACTATTTGAGATTTAATATCCACAATCACCTCTGCATCAATGTTAATGGGAGGGACATACCACTGCACATTTTTCAAAAATGTCAAGCTATTACAGGATCAGAAAGAGAAGAAGTTCCTGTGACATGTAATCTCTTTGATTCTGTTACAGTTTAAACAAGAACAAAGCTTATAAAAATTTCAGAATCCTTATCATCAGAAATTAGAGAACGTTTCTCCATAGATAAAATTCTTGAAGCAATGGGTGTGATGAATCCTAATTTTTGGAATACTGAAGGTTCTTGTGCAGACTTTATAAGAAAACATTTCCATAAATCTATGGGTAAAATAATGGAACATTTCACAAAGAATTAAGAGGTCAAGGGTATGGAAATAAAAGGTATACTGAAAGTTGATTTATTAAAGTCTCAATCAACAAATTTTGCAACAATAATGAGGAACCAATAGAAAAAGTTAGATGAACCTTTTAAGAGTGGTGCTATTACAAGGTTCTGACAAGGAATCTATCAAAGTGTTGTCTTATAAGAAGACATCAATGAATATTTTAGATTATATGAGTTATGCCAAACAATGATTTTGGAGTCTGTGGAGGGTGAAAGGGTTTTCAGTGCTTTATCATTTATAAATACAAAACTAAGAAACAAGCTGGATAAAAATTTGGAAAGTTGCATGAGATGTTATGTTTCTCGCTACTCCTTGGAAACCTTTCCTTTTGACAGAGAAATTGCACATTGGAATTCCCTTTTGATATAAGAAGTGTAAATTATATAGCTATAAGTACAACTGTTCCTAACGATGAGACTGGAATTGGTGTGTCCTCACACTCTACAGAAGAGAACATTGACTTTTAAGAAGCTATTGATAATGGATTGTTTCAACTTTAAAAAGGTATCTCCTTGACCTTACTTTTATTTTTTGTCACCTTACATTTTAACTGTGTTTATTTATTCAATTTCACATTAACAGATTCAAATATAATAGTTTGTAGTTAGACGTAAAAATGAACACAATTGTAACTCTACACATGCAAATATTGATTGAGGAGGATTTTTAACATATTTTGTTTCAGCGCTTGTTATCATTGAAAATGTTTACATGTATATATATTTACATTTATATAATTACTATTTTGGATTTTTCGAATACCAATTTCCATTTTAAAAAAGTTGTTTGTTACATGCATTTGTCAAATACTAATTTGCAAGGCCTTCATAGTTCAAATTTGCATATTATTCCACTATTATACTCTTCTAGACTTCCCTGTCCAGACATGCACATGTTCTCATTTGTATTTTTTTAATCTTTCTGTTTTAAAAATCTTTTACATGCATTTTTTGAATACTAATTTTCAATGCCTTTAGAGTTTAGATCTACATATTCTTCCATTGTTATACTCTTCCAGACTTCAAGACTTGCATTGTCCAAACATGCATAGGTTATCATTTGCATTTTCTTTAATCTTTTTGTTTATTCCTTAGTCCACTCAATCATTATTTCATCTTTATTTCTTGAAAACTTGGTTTGACATCCATCTGAGGAAGCTCTCACTTCTCAGGACTGATGATGTTAGGAAACTCACCCATCTATATACTAATCCATTTTTCATGTTGAGTTTTCTTGAATCAAAGGTCGTCTAGCATGCTACAAATGATGATTTATTATTTTCCTTCCATATGCTTTATCACAGCCATATAAAAGACAAGAGGTATCCTAATCCCTATCGTATGACATGGCTTGAGTTTTTACAATTATTTTTAATTTATTTTTGTACTTGCAAAATGCTTTGATGAAGTGTTTGAACTTTGTGGGATGAATACCAAATTACATGTAAAAATCAAACATTCCATTTTTTTTTAAAACAATTATCCATTATCATAATCCATGATCACGCTTGAAGCTAAATCTACATCCATACACAATTCATCACCATCCATATCTATTTTAATGTCATCATCCACATCTAATGTCATCATATCATTGATTCATTACAAGTAGAGAGAAGAATATTTTGAGAAGGTTTAAATGTGAAGAAACCTGATACAAAGTTCAAATTTTACAAGTAGAGAGAAGAATATTTAATTGTATTAAGATGTCTATCCTAACACATTCTAATTTTTCTTAAAACAATCATCCATTATAACCATTCATCACCATCTATATCCATTCTAATGTCATCATATCATTACAAGTATAGAGAAGAATATTTTGAGAAGGTTTAAATGTCTCTATCATACCACATTCCAATTTTTCTCAATACAATTATCCATTATGATCATCCATGATCATGCTTGAAGATAAATCTATGTCTGCACCAATTCATCATCATCCATATCTATTTTAATGTCATCATCTACATCTAATTTCATCATATCATTGATTCATTACAAGTAGAGAGAAGAAGATTTTGAGAAGGTTTAAATGCAAAGAAACATGATACAAAGATCAAATTTAGAAGTAAAGAGAAGAAGATTTTACTGTATTAAGATGTCTGTCTTAACACATTCCAATTTTTCTTAAAACAATTATCTATTATTGTTACAAATATATTGTGTAACATTATTAATAAATTGTAATATTATTAATAATGAGTTAATACAACTCATATTAATAATATAGTTAATAGTTGTGTGTGAGTGAAGTTGTTGAATAAACAACTCACGTAGCTATTTTGGTTTGAGAGATGTTAGGAGATAGGTTTGAGAGATTCATGGAGAGTGATATGAGGGATTGAAGATGAAGTTTGACTCCACCTTTGTAGGAGATCAAACATTATAAAATGTAACCTCTATCATTGTAATTGATATCCCGAATGAATTCGTAATTTCTATATATTATTATTCGGTGTTTATTTCTCATATTATTGTGCAGTTTTTATCAATTATAATCATTCATCATCATCTATATCCATTCTAATGTCATCATATCATTACAAGTAAAGAGAATAAGATTTTGAGAAGGTTTAAATTTCTCTGTCATACCACATTCCATTTCTTAAAAAAAAATTATCCATTATCATCATCCATGATCATGCTTGAAGCTAATCTAAGTCCACACATAATTCATCATCATCAATATCTATTTTATGTCATCAGCCACATCTAATGTCACATGATCATTGATTCATTACAAGTAGAGAGAATAAGATTTTGAGAAGGTTTAAATGCGAAGAAACCTGATATAGAGTTTGAATTTTACAAGTAGAGAGAAGAAGATTTAATGTATTAAGATCTATGTCCTAACACATTCCAATTTCCTTTAAAAAATCATCCATTATAATCATTCATCATCATCTATATCCATTTCTAATGTCATCATATACATTATAACTAGAGAGAAGAAGATTTTGATAGAAGGTTTAAATGTCTCTGTCGTAAACCACGATTCCAAATTTTCTTAAAACAATTATCCATGTCATCATCTACATCTAATTTCATCATATCATTGATTCATTACAAGTAGAGAGAAGAAGATTTTGAGAAGGTTTAAATGCAAAGAAACATGATACAAAGATCAAAATTTAGAAGTAAAGAGAAGAAGATTTTACTGTATTAAGATGTCTGTCTTAACACATTCCAATTTTTCTTAAAACAATTATCTATTATTGTTACAAATATATTGTGTAACATTATTAATAAATTGTAATATTATTAATAATGAGTTAATACAACTCATATTAATAATATAGTTAATAGTTGGTGTGTGAGTGAAGTTGTTGGAATAAACAACTCACGTAGCTATTTGGTTTGAGAGATGTTAGGAGATAGGTTTGAGAGATTCATGGAGAGTGATATGAGGGATTGAATGATGAAGTTTGACTCCACCTTTGTAGGAGATCAAACATTATAAAATGTAACCTCTATCATTGTAATTGATATCCCGAATGAATTCGTAATTTCTATATTATTATTCGGTGTTTATTTCTCATATTATTGTGCAGTTTTTATCAATTATATCATTCATCATCATCTATATCCATTCTAATGTCATCATATCATTACAAGTAAAGAGAATAAGATTTTGAGAAGGTTTAAATTTCTCTGTCATTACCACATTCCATTTCTTAAAAAAATTATCCATTATCATCATCCATGATCATGCTTGAAGCTAAATCTAAGTCCACACATAATTCATCATCATCAATATCTATTTTAATGTCATCATCCACATCTAATGTCCCCTTCTCAGACCTGATCTTTCCAGTGACCGTTGGCCTTTTTTCTAGAAACCCGAAGGCTAGTCGGAAGGTAAATTAGGGTTTCCTATTTTTGAGGATGTCTTTGCTCGGAGTTGGTGGATTCAATGGCGGATTCTTTCTGGGTTTTCAGAGAGCTTCGCAGTGGTATGTTCATTTCGGCATTCAGAGCATTTTCTGGAATTTACTATTTTTAGTAAATTCTATTTTTGGCAGTTTTCAGTTGGGTTCAACATGGTTGACTTCCTACTTCAGTTTGGTCAGTTGACTGGTCATTATTGGCTTCAGGGCATGATTGAAGAGTTAAGTTGATATATTTAATTAAAGGTCACGTTTTAATATTATATTCGAACGTTGACCCCTTGGCCTAGTCTATTGACTTTATGTTGTTTTGAAAAGTGGGTTTCTTGAGGGTGGCGCCTTCATTAAGATTATTTTATTAATTTCCAAAGTCAAAGCAAGCTTAAGGTGGGCGCATTTATCAAGGTATTGAATTTAATTAAAATATCAATATTAAGCTTGAAAGGAAAAGGACGCCATCTTGGAGAAAGGATTAGGGTTTGGATATTGAAGTGAATTTTAGGGTTTCGTGAAGTCAACAGGAAGTTATAAAAGGAAGACTTTGAGCATCATTCCATATCTTGGGACTGCAGTACTGTTATGCTGCCTGTTTGGCTCTGGGTTTGCTTCGAGGAATGAAGGCCTCCTAGCTCGGGCATCACTTCTTGTTTGCAAGACAATAACTAGTGGTGATTTTAGTCTAGATTGTGAGTTCAGTGGAATTAGTGCTGTGTAATCTGCATTTGTCTAATTAGGTTCAGATTTTGCATATTAGAGTTTTCTGGTTTTTGCATTTTTGCTTAAGCAGATTTGATGTTTTATTCATAAATCCAAAAAGACAAAAAAATTCATGGTGGGTATTGTTTCATTCCTTCCTTCTTGGCTAGGCGCCCATGTATGCAAGTCTGTAGATTTTTTGGAAGAAGATCTGATTTTAAAAAGCAAAATCGCCCCTGTGCTGGGCCGTACCATTCATGGTGTCTTGGATTTCGTGCATTTAATATAGCCTGCATTTTGAGTCTGTTTTTTGGGGTTAGTCTGAGTGCCCTCTTGCTAGTAGTGATTTGTAATCAGTATCATGTTATTTGAGTAAGTTTTAAGGAATTTCTGAGCTATTCTAGAAATCTGTATGCTGCTGGTTATATGGAAAAAATACAGGACTGTCATAACAGCTCGGAGAAATCTGCATCTTCAATCTTGGACGGGTGTGAGAGTTCTCAAAGACTTGGCGGGGGCTTCATTGGGAATTGCCCAAATTGAAAAAGAGGTTGGATCTATTTAATGCTCTTTCATTTCTAAGCTATACTTATCCGCAAAGAAAGTCTTCAATATCTTTGTAACTCTGTTCTTATGATGATTCGCATTGTTAGCAAGATCTCACCATTTATATTGTAAGCTGGCAGTAGTACTGGCAGCAACTTAGATTCTTGCTTATCAAACTGTAATGCCCTTCTTACTTTCAGCAGTTGATATTGTTTTTTAATTGACCTCCGCCCTATGGTAGCTACTTTCCCATTCTGGGTTAGCAAGCACATTCTGGGTGTTGAGTATTTCCAGCTTTCCGCATTTCTTTTCAAGCATAGTATTCTGTAACACTCCGTCATATGGTCGCCCCTCACTCCATATTGGATTGGGTAGCACATACTTGGCATTGAGTTCCCATTCAACATTTAGGGTAGAAGATTGTATTCTGTAACACTCCGTCATATGGTCGCCCCTCACTCCATACTGGATTGGGTAGCACATACTTGGCGTTGAGTTCCCATTCAGCATTTAGGGTAGAAGATCCTCTGACCATATGCTCGCCATCATCGGCGCCATTCTTGGTTAGAGTTGCTTTCGTACGTTTTGGTTTACCTTCTAACCTTAACGGGTACTTTGATTGTAATGTTGTAATCTGTTAAAAAGAAGAAAATGAAAAAATTGGCTCGGAATATTTCAGTGGTATCAGAGCGAAGATCTTGCCATCCTGTGAACAATCTGTCTATGAGTGACAGAGAAAAGAGGTACATTGCAAGGGAAGACAAGAAGGTTGGAAAACAGTTCCAGCCTTATCAGGCTCCAGAAGGTCAGACAGCTTCAGAGATCTTGAGGGCTCATTGGGAGTCTTCTCAGGAATCAGATATGGCAGAGGGTGAGAGATCAGTTGGGGGTAACGAGAGAGTTACCAACAACAGAGATGACAGTGGGAAAGGAAGAGAAAGGTCTATGAGTCCCGGAAAGAGATTTGGAAGAAAGATGGATGCCTTGATGGACATGGTATCTCTCATGATGGGGAAAGTGGGTCAGAATACCACTCCACAGAACAACTTAGGGCACAGAGGAGAGCATAGTGCCTCCAACCAGCATGATGGACATGCAGCCCAGACTGTGTCAAACAACACTTATATTTCTTCCAGGCCTTTCAAACCCACCTTTTTGGCACCTGTAAACACTCAGCCAGATCCTGAAGAGAATGCTTCATTCGTGGAGCAGTTGAGACTTGGTCGTGCAGAGTATGACTCTCTACCTGACGACATCAAGATGGATATGTCCTATAACGATTTCATGGATCATAAAAGGAAAAACAAAGGACACGGGAGACACTATGATCAAAGAAGACCATCAAATCAAGGAGACTTGTACCAAGCTGTCAACAAGGTGACACTTCCACACTTTGACGGGAATGATACCAGTTCAGCCCGAGCTTGGATTCAGAAGCTGGATAACTATCTAGCTCTCAGACCTATGGCAGAAGAGGAGGCGATCAAGTTCGCTACACTACACCTTGATGGGGTGGCGCATGAATGGTGGTACCATGGCCTAGTTACTCTGGGTCATCGGTCTATCACAACGTATGATGAGTTCACTACTAGGCTCATCGAGAGGTTTGAAAAGAAGGATCCTGAAATTCATTTCAGGGAACTGGCACAATTGAGACAGTATGGCACAGTTGATGCCTACATTATGGAGTTTCAGAGACTATCAGTCATGGTGACTGGAATCATGGAGAGGAGATTGGTGATCCTTTTCAGTGAAGGGTTGACATAACCACTCAAAGGTTGGGTTAAAGCCTTTGATCCACCAACCCTGCAGGAGGCCATGAAGAAAGCAAGAAACATGGAGTGGGCTGCTCCTAAGGCAAAATTTCAGTCAAATTCCCCCTTTCAGAAAAGGGATAAAGGGAAAAGACCTCAGCATAGACCTCCTTTGAGACCTCAGCACAAGGAGTTCAAACATCACAATCCCCATGTCACCAGGTTGGATCCTGAAACCCTGAATGAACTCAGAAGAAAAGGGTTGTGTTTCCGGTGTCGGGAAAAGTGGTCTCAAGATCATGTTTGCCCTAAGGGAGTTAAATTCAATCAGATTGAGTACTATTCTGCTGGTGAAAGTAGTTCTGATTTTTCCGACCAGCAATCTGATGTTGAAGAAAGTGAGGTAGATAGAGCTCCAGAAGAGTCCGGAGATGAGAAAGAAAGTGGTGGAGTCTTAGCTCAACTTTCTAGCTTCCAAAGAAATGAATCATTCAAGGTTCGAGGGATGATCAAAGGGCAGCGAATCGTTGCCTTGATCGACACTGGAGCAACACACAACTTCATTGATGAAGTTGTGGTGGCAAAGAAGGGGCTGCAAACAGAGGAGTTTGAAGGGTTCAAGGTCATGGTTGCCGATGGATTCCATATTTCATGTACTAAGAAAATCTCGAACCTGACCATGCAATTGGGGAATTATGAAGTCAAGGATGACTTCTATGTAGTCCACATTGGAGATACTGATGCCGTCCTAGGCATTCAATGGCTGTGTTCTCTTGGGGAGATCTCCTTGAATCTGCAGACTATGGAGCTGAAGTTTCAATCTGATGGGAAGAAGATAGTCCTAAGAGGAATGTCCAATGGGGGCCCTCGGGTTGTGTCATTCAAAAGAATGGCAAGGCTGATCCGTCACGATCAAGCCGAGTGGGTTGCAGAGTGCATGATCCTTCCTGCTAGTCCGGTTGAGACTAAACGAGACCATCCTCCTGATGTTCAGTCTCTACTCATGAAGAAGAGCAAGGTCTTTGCAGACTTGCCTCCTGGACCACCACCTGAAAGGGGTTCAGAACATATCATAGAGCTCAAGGAAGGAGCTAAACCGGTGATTACAACTCCATATCGGTACCCGAAGAGGCAAAAGGATGAGATTGAGAAGAATATTCAAGAACTCTTGGAGATGGGCTTCATTCGCCCAAGCAAGAGCCCCTTTGCATCTGCCGTGGTTCTTGTGAAGAAGAAGGATGGTACCATGCGCATGTGTGTGGACTATCGTGCTTTGAATCAAAGCACCATAAAAAATAGATACCCCATTCCCAGGATAGATGAGCTCATTGATGAGCTACATGGGGCCAAGTTCTTCTCGAAGATCGATTTGAGATCGGGTTACCATCAGATTCGAATGAGAGGATCGGATGTGGAGAAGACAGCTTTCAGATGTCACTATGGCCATTTCGAATTCTTAGTCATGCCATTTGGGTTGACTAACGCTCCGGCTACCTTTCAGTCTTGCATGAACCGTGTTTTTCAGAATCAGTTAAGGAGGTTTGTGTTGATTTTTTTTTATGACATTCTGATTTACAGCAAGACTTGGGAGGATCATCTCAAGCACTTGGAGGAAGTGCTTAGTATTCTGGAATCTGAGAGTTTGTTCGCAAAAGCATCCAAATGTGAATTTGGAATGGAGGAGTTACTGTACCTTGGCCACATAATCAGTGCTGAGGGAGTGAAGGTGGATCCGGAAAAGATCAAAGCAGTAGTTGATTGGCCACCTCCTGAGAACTTGACTCAGTTGAAAGGTTTTCTGGGTCTTTGTGGTTTTTATCAGAGATTCGTAAAGGGGTATTCACAGAATGCTGCTCCCCTTACTGATCTCACCAAAAAAGGAGCCTTTTGTTGGTCAGAAAAGGCTCAAATTGTTTTTGACAAGTTCAAGAAGATCATGAGCTCGTGTCGGTTCTGGCTATTCCGGATTTCTCCAAGCCATTCGAGCTGCAGTGTGATGCATCAGGTGAAGGAGTTGGGGCTGTCCTGATGCAAGACAAACACCCTATTGTGTTTGAGAGCTGAAAATTAAGGGGTGTGGAAAGAACATACTCAATTTATGACAAGGAAATGCTTGCCATTATGCATGCATTAGCCAAGTTCAGGCAGTACTTGGTGGGGAACAAGTTTGTGGTTAAGACTGACCACAATAGCCTCAAGCATTTCATGCACCAGAAGGACCTGAATGAGAGGCAACAGAAATGGGTGAGTAAGCTTCAAGCTTACGACTTTGACATTGAATATGTCAAAGGGAAAAATAATATCGTGGCTGATGCTTTATCCAGGAGACCTCATCTTAGCTCATTGTGTGAGCTTACTGCAGATTGGAGAGACATGTTGCTTGCTGATTATGCCAAAAATCAGTTTGCAACCAGCATTATTGAGGGTACTTTTCATGATGAAAGGTACAAGGTGACTGAGGGATTGATACACTATAAGGGAAGAATCTTTCTGGTGGCTGATTCAAAGCTTAAGAAGAAGATTCTTTTGACTTTTCATGATATTCCAGTTGCTGGTCACCAAGGTTTTTTCAAGACATATAGGCAGATCCGAGAAAGGTTTTCTTGGAAAGGATTGAAAGGAGAAGTACAACGCTACATTCAGGAGTGTCCTGTTTGTCAAGTGAATAAGAATGAGCATACATTACCAGCCGGTTTGCTGCAACCACTCCCTATTCCCAATCAAAAATGGGAAAGCATTTCGATGGATTTCATCACAGGGTTGCCCAAGGCCCAAGGGAAGGATTGTATTTATGTAGTGGTGGATAGGCTAACCAAATTTGCTCATTTCTTTGCCATTACCAGCACTTTTTCTGCAGCCCAAGTTGCAGATCTGTTTTTTCGAGAGGTGTTTAGGCTGCATGGGTTGCCAAAGAACATTGTGAGTGATAGGGACAACAAGTTCCTAAGTACTTTTTGGCAAGAAGTCTTCAGAATGAGTGGTACTGTGCTCACTCCAAGCACTAGTTACCATCCCCAAACAGATGGACAAACGGAAGTAGTGAACAAGTGGTTGGAAGGCTACTTGAGAAACTATGTGTCAGAACAGCAGAGAGCTTGGGTCAAGTGGCTGCATATAGGCGAGTACTGCTACAATTCTTCTTTTCATATGTCGATTAAGATGTCTCCTTTCTTGGCTCTTTATGGGTATGAAGCACCTAGCTTTGCCGATTTGGTGTTTGGTGAGAGCAGAGCACCCCAAGCCAAGGACTTGTTGCAGCAAAGTCAAGACATCATGAAATCCTTGAAGGATAATCTACAGATTGCACAGAATCAGCAGAAGATGTATGCTGATCAGAGACGTGTTGAGCGTTCTTTTGAGGTTGGGGATATGGTTTATCTCTGATTGCAGCCTTACAGACAGTCTACTCTCAAGAAGAGTGGAGCTGAGAAGCTCAAACCTCGTTTCTATGGGCCATTCAAGGTCATCAGAAAAGTTGGGGCAGTAGCTTATGAGTTAGAGCTACCTTCTGATAGCAGAGTGCATAATGTTTTCCACGTATCTCGCCTCAAGAAGGCACTTGGACATAATGTGGTTGCTTCATCACAGTTACCGCCTTTGGATGAGGAGGGACAGTTGGTTCTAATTCCAGAGGAGATACTTGATTTCAGAGAGCGTACTTTGAGGAAAAGAACTATCAGAGAATACCTGGTGAAGTGGAAGAACCTACCGATGGAGGATGCGACTTGGGAAAGTGATGAGATTCTGCAGCATCCTGGTTTGCGATTGCTTGAGGACAAGCAATCTTGGGGAGGGCGGACTGTAATGTCCCCTTCTCAGACCTGATCTTTCTAGTGACCGTTGGCCTTTTTTCTGGAAACCCGAAGGCTAGTCGGAAGGTAAATTAGGGTTTCCTATTTTTGAGGATGTCTTTGCTCGGAGTTGGTGGATTCAATGGTGGATTCTTTCTGGGTTTTCAGAAAGCTTCGCAGTGGTATGTTCATTTCGGCATTCAGAGCATTTTCTGGAATTTACTATTTTTAGTAAATTCTATTTTTGGCAGTTTTCAGTTGGGTTCAACATGGTTGACTTCCTACTTCAGTTTGGTCAGTTGACTAGTCATTATTGGCTTCAGGGCATGATTGAAGAGTTAAGTTGATATATTTAATTAAAGGTCACGTTTTAATATTATATTCGAACGTTGACCCCTTGGCCTAGTCTATTGACTTTATGTTGTTTTGAAAAGTGGGTTTCTTGAGGGTGGCGCCTTCATTAAGATTATTTTATTAATTTCCAAAGTCAAAGCAAGCTTAAGGTGGGCGCATTTATCAAGGTATTGAATTTAATTAAAATATCAATATTAAGCTTGAAAGGAAAAGGACGCCATCTTGGAGAAAGGATTAGGGTTTGGATATTGAAGTGATTTTTAGGGTTTCGTGAAGTCAACAGGAAGTTATAAAAGGAAGACTTTGAGCATCATTCCATATCTTGGGACTGCAGTACTGTTATGCTGCCTGTTTGGCTCTGGGTTTGCTTCGAGGAATGAAGGCCTCCTAGCTCGGGCATCACTTCTTGTTTGCAAGACAATAACTAGTGGTGATTTTAGTCTAGATTGTGAGTTCAGTGGAATTAGTGCTGTGTAATCTGCATTTATCTAATTAGGTTCAGATTTTGCATATTAGAGTTTTCTGGTTTTTGCATTTTTGCTTAAGCAGATTCGATGTTTTATTCATAAATCCAAAAAGACAAAAAAATTCATGGTGGGTATTGTTTCATTCCTTCCTTCTTGGCTAGGCGCCCATGTATGCAAGTCTGTAGATTTTTTGGAAGAAGATCTGAATTTAAAAAGCAAAATCGCCCCTGTGCTGGGCCGTACCATTCATGGTGTCTTGGATTTCGTGCATTTAATATAGCCTGCATTTTGAGTCTATTTTTTGGGGTTAGTCTGAGCGCCCTCTTGCTAGTAGTGATTTGTAATCAGTATCATGTTATTTGAGTAAGTTTTAAGGAATTTCTGAGCTATTCTAGAAATCTGTATGCTGCTGGTTATATGGAAAAAATACAGTACTGTCATAACAGCTCGGAGAAATCTGCATCTTCAATCTTGGATGGGTGTGAGAGTTCTCAAAGACTTGGCGGGGGCTCCATTGGGAATTGCCCAAATTGAAAAAGAGGTTGGATCTATTTAATGCTCTTTCATTTCTAAGCTATACTTATCCGCAAAGAAAGTCTTCAATATCTTTGTAACTCTGTTCTTATGATGATTCACATTGTTAGCAAGATCTCACCATTTATATTGTAAGCTGGCAGTAGTACTGGCAGCAACTTAGATTCTTGCTTATCATACTGTAATGCCCTTCTTACTTTCAGCAGTGGATATTGTTTTAATTGACCTCCGCCCTATGGTAGCTACTTTCCCATTCTGGGTTAGCAAGCACATTCTGGGTGTTGAGTATTTCCAGCTTTCCGCATTTCTTTTCAAGCATAGTATTCTGTAACACTCCGTCATATGGTCGCCCCTCACTCCATATTGGATTGGGTAGCACATACTTGGCGTTGAGTTCCCATTCAGCATTTAGGGTAGAAGATTGGTATTCTGTAACACTCCGTCATATGGTCGCCTCTCACTCCATACTGGATTGGGTAGCACATACTTGGCGTTGAGTTCCCATTCAGCATTTAGGGTAGAAGATCCTATGACCATATGCTCGCCATCATCGGCGCCATTCTTGGTTAGAGTTGCTTTCGTACGTTTTGGTTTACCTTCTAACCTTAACGGGTACTTTGATTGTAATGTTGTAATCTGTTAAAAAAGAAGAAGAGGAAAACGAAAAAATTGGCCTGCCATCACATTCATATCAAACATAAACACCATATACAATCTATAAATTATATATATGTAGTGCCCACATTTTTATAGCTCCAGTTATCTGTTGATTCGTTTATGCATATACATGTTTTGTTTGAAACTCTGATAGATTTTGGGACATTTTACTATGATATTTTATCCTCATGGACATTATGGTATTTTGGGCGCGTAGCGCCAATTTGACTAGATTCGTATATTGATATATTTTTTATGATGTTGATGACACTAACAGGGTTATATGATAGATTTATTGGTTATATGTTAGTTTCTTGTGGTTGATTTGATTAATGATATAGTTTTCTGGATTTAATAATAGTAATTTTCATGCTAGCCTAAGTGTATGTTGTTGTAATTTTATCTGTGGATGATTCGTGGCAAACTATGTGAATAATTATATGTGTTGCTCTATCAATTGTTAATAATGTTAGGGTGTTATAAGTTTGATTGAAATTGTGATGCGTAGATGATATTATTATATTGGATAAATGCGGTTAATGTGTACAATGAGTGTGCAGGTGACAGGTACAGGAGAGCATGGGTTTCAGGACAGCTACGCAATTGTGCATGAGTGGCCCACATGCTAAGTACTAACTATGGTAAATGTTTGAGGCCTTAGAATAGGTGTATTTATTTGGGCACCATGGGTGAACCCTCAATTGTAATGTAATTATGTCTTGTAAAATTAATCATGTTTAGGGTGTGTTTTATTAAGTAAACTAGCTTAGGGGTTTAATGATATCATCTTATTTTAAGTGTGGTTTTGGGAAAGTGTGTGTGTGTTGGTAGAAGGGATTGGGGACCACATGTGAACCTTGGTTGGACCCCAGACCCTCTACCCTTGTGCCCAAGCATGCCAAACCCGAAATTGGGTTATTTTGGGCATTTTTAGGGACCCCTTTTGAGTTTGGGAGTCCCCTTAGCATGAAAATGGGCCCTTGGACCCTACCTAATAGGTAGGGGGCTTATTTCCAAGGTTTGGAGGGAGTTTCCCTCTCATTTTTCCCTCCTTAGTCACCATCCATGTAAGATGGTTGGTTTGTGTGTTTTTGTTAAAAGTTTCTCCACTTTGTTTTATTTTAGTTTTTAGTATTTTGGGTGATAAGGGCTAAAAGGTGAGTTTACTCTTGCTTATTTGGTTGTTGGAATCTTTGACTCTTGAGAGGAGAGGGGGTGACACTTGTCACTTTCCCATTGGTGAGGAAACTTTTGGGTTACTCTTCTTATTCTTCCTCATGTGGAAGGAATGGGTCTTCTTGGCTCATTTTTTTTTGGGAGAACTTGGAGAATTTTGGGAGCTTGGAAAAAGGGGAAAAGATTAGAGTCTTGGAAAGCATTGTAGAAGTGGGATTCTTACCCTTTTTCTTCTTAGTTGTGCTTATCTTGTTAACTATGCTTGATCAATGAAATGGTGTGTGTGAAATGATGTGTTGTGAAGTTGTATGGTTAATGTAGTTGTTTGATTGTTCTTGTTGTTTTCTTTGTTTTCTCTCCACCATCATTTGGATTGATGGTTTTTGGAGAATGTAGGGGAAGAGAGAGGGATTTCCCTCTCAAACCTCATGGTTGTTGGTCAAGCCATGAAGGTCCCTTCTC
Source organism: Taxus chinensis (assembly GCA_019776745.2). NCBI lineage: Eukaryota > Viridiplantae > Streptophyta > Pinopsida > Cupressales > Taxaceae > Taxus > Taxus chinensis. Next base: position 656,985,235 of record CM034154.1, read on the forward strand.
ATCCCATCATATGGTTTGAGGTGGGAGAAAGGTTCATATGGCTGGAACCTTTCCCCATTCTTGGTGAGGAAACCCATTTGGGTTTGAAAATCCTCCCAAGAAGGATTTCTATAACATAAAGGAGGAATAAGGAAGATGATTGATTAGGAGGTATAAGGAGTTTTGTAAACATGTTTTGTTGGTGCTCCTATGGTTAGACACCTTTGATTTGGGCATCCTACTTCTTCTCTTCCACCTTGTGAGGTTGACCTTGTTATCCTCATGTTGTTGTTTTATCATTTGTAGTTTGCCTAAGTGCTAAATGGTCTTATGTTTTCCTTGTGTGTTTTATCCCCTTTATACTTGTGCACATTGTGGAAGTTGTTCCTCTCTCCCATGGGCTTGGGGGAGGCTAGCATGGCTTCTAACCATGGAAAGGCATGTGATGATGCCTATTGGTTGGGTGGTAAACAAGCCTTGACTCTCATTTCAGCATCCTTGGAAGAACACTCAAGTTGGAGATAGTTGGAGCCTCTTGCCATCTTGGTCATCCTCATCTTTTGTGGGCATTACCTTCTTTTTGTAAATAAATGTGGCTTTGTAAAGTTTCACACTCTTGTAGATAACCATTCTTGTACTTATTGTTTCTTGGAAACATTGGTCATTACTAAGAAAGTTTCTATTTTACTGTTGCAAGAATCTTGTAAGATTATCATTTGAGATCATAATGAAACCATGAACTTTTTATTTCAATGTCTTCATTTGGAAGGATTTGTTGTTTAGAAATATGCAAAAATAGAGTTGTGCATTTCATATTAAATCTGAAAATTTAGTGTGTTTGCTTTAAAAATGGAAAAAAAATTGATGGCACTACAATATATAATATATAACAAAATATAAAAAATTTAGATTGCAACAGTACTTCAAATTTTGAAACGCCATCATATTCATGTTTCATAATTCAATATATAACAGTATTTCAAATTTTGAAACACCATCACATTCAAGTTTCATACTTAAATATATAAAGTATTTCAATTTTTCAAACGCCATCACATTCAAGTTTCATACTTCAATATATCCCCAGTATTTCAAATCTTCAACCCTCAATCCTTTTGAAAATTTTCCCCAGACAAACTGACATCTTCTGTGCCCCGTTCCTCAATGGCTTGCTCTCCTATATTCATTTTTTAAATAATACCATAACTAATAAGATCTTCCACTAGCACTAGGTCTAGATTCTTTATGATTGTTTCTCCGTCCTTTGTTGCATCTCTATGGGATACAAAACTAGGATCTGCAGTTACCTTTGCTTTGAACAAAATCTCAGGGTCAAAGCCATTCTCTTTAATTATCCACTTAATTGTATTTTTTTGTTTGTTAACCAAAAAAATATTTTACTTTCATCTTCTTTGTTAATGGATATACCATTGTTCGCAGTTTCCAAGTGGACTTGGAACACCTTTGCTTGAAGACTCTTCAAATTTTCATATTTCAATTGCAAAAAAAAATAGTGAGCTCAGTTTAACATATTACTAAAATAAGAAATTTTCAAATTAACAAAAAAATATTGTTTGAAACTGATAATAATTACGACCGCTATATCTCTTTTGGCATTTACAATTGCCACCAGATCCTTTTCCATCGACCATTTTTTGAAATAGGCCCGGGCTTCAGCACTAATATTTTCCAATTTTGTTTAACGCTTTATCTAAAATATTGTCTTTATAATTTTTTTTATACATGACAGTTCCACCTCTTGCTTTGGATGAGTAAGGCATCCATATTCGCAGGTTGTTTTTAGACTACAACGTATAAACTATCCCTTTCCCAATGATTTTCATTACAACTTATTATTTTGTTGATTAGTACTTTTTTCCTTTTCTCTCATTCTGTGAGCTCATTGATATGAGGTGCAATAAAATCTTAGATATGGAGATTGAAAATCATAACCAATCAAGATCTCCAAAGGAAATGATGGCAACTATTCACCATCTATATCTAAAGAGGATGATGCCAATGGAGAGGTATGGGGGCTTTCAGGTTAAGCATCGTCTGCTAACTATTTTTGCCTTTGGGTGGCCTGATCCTATTTGCCATAAAATAAATAAATATTCAAATATTGAAATCAAAAGTGAAATTGTAAAAAAAATTAAATAAATTACATTGAAATGGAAATATACCTGTTGGCCTTAAATCATATCACATGTGTTGAAAAATCCTATTGGTTCATTGATATCAATGTCCCAAACAATCTTCATCTAAATTTATAGTATTTAAAATTGATACGTCTAATTGCGATTGGGAAAGCCATTGAGAGAGAGGTTTGGAATTGGAAATGTAGGAGGCAATGTTTAGTGTCCTGCTAGGGGCCGAGAGGAATTGACATGCGTTTACCATTATTCTTTTTTACCTAAACCTCTTGTTGGAATTTTTAATCATAATGGTGGAGGATGCGGCAGTGTCCGTTGTTTGTACAAATGGAAAAGAACTGTTATGTACTGCAAACTCTAAGAAAAACCAACAAAATCATTACTAAATTATATGATTTAAAAAAAAAAAACTATGCAAAAGCTACGAAATTATATGAAAAAACTATTCAAAACTTATACAAAAGCAATAAAAGTCATACCTTGTTGTTGAGGGGTAACATGTCGTTGTACTATGAGGTGTCCATGTTGGAGTAGCCATAGGAATTGGTTATGGTGGAGCTGTGTGTGGCTGGGATGGCAAAGCAGGGTGTTGAGAATTGACAATTACACGTGATTAGATAGAGTGAGTTGGTGATGTCTGTTGAGAAGCACATGTATAGTCTAAATTCCCTGCAAGTGTAACAACATCCAATTGTTAATGTCAATATGATAATATGGTAAATTATAAATAGAAAATGGTAATTTGTAAATATTAAATGTTAAGGGTATTACATCTCTGTTCGTTTAACTAATGAAAATGCTTGGGGGTTCGGCGATGAGTGAACTTCTATTTCAGATTGGGAATCTCCTGACACCTCAGCATATTGTTGGCCTCTTCCTATTGATGCCTACTTTTTTTGTGGAAGGACCTACAAAAATATTCTCTGCATACAGTCAAGATTTAATCAGATCTAGAATTACATAATGTTAGTACTACATAAAGATTCAATTAGAAGTACATAATCAAGACAATAACCATACTATAATCTAATGTCGAAATATAAACTATATACATGTTGTCTCTTCAAATGAAATTGAAAAATTCTTCATTGTATCGTTCATGCAAGTAGGAGTTGGTTTTTATTTTAAATTAAAAAAAGCCTCGTAATAAAGACTAAGGAGATAGTTTGTGGATTGAATAACTAGTTTTTTACAAAGTGATGCATTTTTAATGTCATTTTTTAATCTTATTCGATAAAAATGTGCACCAATCAAATTTTCAGCTTTCCGATCTTTGCAAGAATGTATGTAATAGTCCAATTTGGTAAATCCATGTTTGCCGACCCTGCAAAATAAATTCTAACTTGAAAGAAATAAATCATAGCAATAACAAACTAGTGTGCAATTCCTTGCATATCCATACCTCATCTTTATTTGTTAACGTAAGTTGTGAAAAGTCATTAGAATTAATATGAATTTGAAATATATCAAAATTAAAAAAATTCAAATGAAAATTGAAAACAAATCACACATACAATCAACATGGAAACCGAAAGTAGAATTCAAGGTAGGATCTTATAATTTTTGAGTTAGGGTTTCTTTCGTTATTACTATGTGTGAAATTTTTAAATAGGATGCATTTCAATTGATGGATCTCATCTAGGATCGACACTAAATTTGAATGTACAACCATCGTTCACAATAACAGTAAAATTACCATCTTATGTATTGTACAAGGAGAAAAGTTAGTTTAGAACGTCATGATCAATATTGAACTAGGGAATGTTAACGAGCTCATTAAAATAAAATGCTTTTAGCAAATCCTTGTAATCTACATTCATTTGCAAAACTGTATAAATGTGGGGGTACATCATAAGTTCTTGAATTGAATCTTGCCCTTGGGTAGGGCTTCGGCTTGGGGGGTGACCAATGCATGGTTAACCTTGATTTTTCGTTGGATATTGGTCTTGAGCTTGAGCAATAGTAGCCACTGAGTGCTTGTAGCTTGATTGTAGTCTTGAGACCATAGACGTGGATGTTCTTATGTTTGGTTGGACTCGTTGTTGTGTTGATGTACGACTCCCGTAGTAGTTAGTGCAATGGGATAAAAAAGAAAACATTAGGAGCCAGGAAATGTAAATGTCAAAATGAGGGGCAGATGGGGTATTTATAGGACAAAATTAGGGTTTCTCCAGCCTTGGGTGTATGACAACAAGACAGTTTGTTGACGTGCGACAAAACAAAAAGGGTTTATATCGTGCACGAAAACAACTATTGTTGTCACGTGTGACATCAAAAATTTCTGTCACTGATGCGTGACAGAAACACTTGTTGCTCATGCACGTTAACAAAGTTTGTTGACGATGCGAAAACAAATTTTATTGACTTGTGACAACAAATACTTGCTATTGTGTGATCAACAACCTATGCTGACACGTGACAATAACACTTACTGTGATGTGTCAATAAAACTTTGTTAACGCGTGACAAAAACCCTTGCTATCATGGGTCAACAAACTTTGTTGACGCGCGACAACAAGTGTTGTTGTCGACTGCATCAATGAAAATTTGTTAACACGTGACAACAAACTTTTGCAGTTTCGTATCGTGTAATAAATGTTGTTGTTGCGCATACAACAACTAGCTGTTGTCACTCGACAACTCTGTGTCCACATTGAAAAATGCTTTTTTTTCTACGTCTGCATAAAAAAAATTCCTTAGGGGGCCCACACTCTCACTTAAATAAGATCAGGCGAAAATTTTCGTTCTCAAAAAATTGGAAAATTTTCCTTAACGCATGAAAGTGGTTCCAAGTATATTAGTCTGGGGGATTTTCCTACCTCCATTTTACAAAAAGCTTCTAAAAGTGAACCCTGAGCTAAAATGGTATGAGCTACACTATAATATGTTAGTGACTTATTCCAATGGTATCATGACAGGCCAAATATTGCATCCCAAAGTCTCCTTGTTCATCATGCATTCTCTATTTTGATGTAAAACTTGGGGAGTAGACAACGTGTACGAAGGTAGGACTAAGGATCATTACTAATATGTCACTGGTCCAAATTGAGGGTACAAGAAATCCCCCCTACAATAATCTAGTAATTGAAATGTTCATTCTGATCAACGACATCTTTTGCTATATTTGAAAGTGCAAACGTACTACAGAGTATGCAGATGTCCATGTGTAAGACTGGAATGTGTTTACGGCCCTTGGTCTGGTTATTCTGTTCCTCATAGAACTTGCAAGCCACATAGTAAAAATATATATGAACAACTAATTAAGAGGCATAGAAAATAAATTGAGCATAACGACATAGTGGAGTTGATTACAGTGAAATGTGTACATCCACATTCCCTGGGTATTAATCTCCATAAGGGACGAAAATGTTGTATGTAATAGCATATGTTTATTCAAAACTCAGCTTGGGTCATGTGAGATAAAGGAGGTTGAATTTAATATATGAGTTGATCTGAGCTGTGTTATGTGAGCTAACTATATGTGGATTTGAATCTATACATGGGGACTACATCCTGTGCATTTAAGCCCTTTCACAAAACTACTCATCATGTAAATTCATCAACCTAAAGGAAGTATATCTAACTTAAATGCATTCAAGCTTTCTATGGGGACAATATACACAATGATTGATTCATCATGGAATTACATCTAACCGATAGAGGGTCGAGTGGTGGTTAAATGGGATATAAGGATATTCAAGAAAGATCAACCAATGTTGTTAGGGCAAACTAAAAGTGATAGACAGGGTTGTCGATCACGCCCATTCATCTGTATGTTATAAGTTTGTCTGGACGTACTTTTTGTATGTAGCATGAGACATTATAGACAACTGAAGATTATGGTCATATGGATTTATTTTTGCCATGAAAGGAAGGATTATTTTGAGATCCCATGGGTGAAGATCTCAAGGTGTAGGGTGGATCTAAAATTTGGGGAGAAATGCAATGTTTCTCCACAATAAAAATTGTAACGGAGATGCTAATGATGTCTACAGTGACAGTGCCCTACACTGGAAGCGATGATAATTGCATCAAGGAAACTTAGTAAAGTACAATTATCTAGTCGATGCTGTGTCAACTATCAACACCTTACGTTATGTCACATCCCTCCAAAGCTCAAAGAATTAAACCCTATATACAAGAAGGTAGATTAAACTCTTACTTGTCATGTCCAAATATGTGTTCCTAGATGTAGGATAGACAGAAAATATTCTCTGCTACTAGAATGTATTTTTGCTTTCATCTGTTCAATTTCACGTAATGGCATCCATAACGAGTTTTTCTTTGTACATTTCTAGGCTAATATTTTTACAATTTTATTAACTGGATTCTGTCATTTACATGTTTTCGAATGGAAAAATATGTTGGAATAAAAGCATAAAACTCACTAGTAACATTCAAAAGATCCCCACCACTGTGATTGGGGCTATATATTAATCACCCAGAGGGGACAATTGTGCTCACGATCTCACATCCAATATGGGTGTTTTTGTAGTAGATAGGTTAGAAGGACCTCACCATATGTATAAAATCAGGGTTGTAAGATGTCTGGATTTGATTTTAGTGTTAAGGTTTAAGGGTTTTCATTTTCTTAAAATCATTAACGACAATAATCTTGGTCTTATTTTTTGGCGGTTAGGTCATTGAAACTTAGTAGAGGATTGATATTTGAGTGAGTTCTTGTATGAACTTAACAACTACATCAAGCGATCATACAATCAATTGACTTTACCAAAAAATGTGAAGTACATATTCCAACTAGCTCTGATTGAAAAGACAATACACTAAGGAACTTATCTTTATGCTTGTCAAGAACCCAAGAGTTCACATTAGTTTATTTTTCATATCTTAGAAAAGGAATTAGAAACAAAGTATCCCTTCAAAGAATGTGAGAATAAAGTTTCTTTTTTTTCACTTTTTCCAATAGCGTACAACAAGAAGGAGATGTCTATAGTGTGTTGAATTCAGCAGTGCAAGATGTGTACCATGAAATTATAATGAGAGGGAAGGATAAGGATAATATGGGAGACCTTTCATATTTTAAAATAAATTGAAGTATGATGTGTGCATTTAGTTCCTTAGATTAAGGCATCTTTTATTTAGCATGCTTTTGATTTAATCTTCATGGTTTAAATTATGTATTTTGAAATTCGTTAGGATCACACATAAAGGACTTAGAGAGAAGCTTAAAACACATTTAGTGTAGTCAATGCTCTAGGTCAATTTATTTGAAATTTAATAGTTATAATATATGTAAAACTGGAAATGTGGAGACTATGCTAAAACCTATACTTTTAAAAGTCCTTCTATGTAACACTTTTAGTGTTAAAAGACAATTGAATAGGTATTGTGTTTCATAAGATTATGCAGACCCGAATCTTATGAGTTACTTGGAATTTTACATGACAGGATATGGGTGTCATGTAACCATTATTTTTATGTTTTGTTTTATTTGTTTAATATTTTTTTGGCCAATTAAAATAATACATTATGGAATCATTTAAAAATGCTATAGATAAAGTGTACTGGTAGAGTAGTCTTTTATTTAATTCCCTTCAACCGTGAAACCATCCCTGAATAGATAAATAGAAACAACAACGCCCTTTATCAAAACCCCTGATTTGTAACTTGCCTCAGGTGACATAAAGGCACTAGGCATATCATTATCCTACATATGCCCTATGTGTCATTCCCTTATTTAGTTCTTTCTTTGCTTCATGAATTAGTAGTTAGTTGCTATTAGTAACTAATTGCAATATAAAAATGGTTGTGTAACTACTAAAACTAGAGAAAACCATGACTATGCAGCTATTAAAACTACTATGTAACTATTTTGAATTTCCCTAGGACAGGACCGCCCTGGTAGGACACTAGCACCCAAATGTTCCTATATGTTATAGTTACTTTTATCCATGCTAAGAATTTTGTGACCATGTCTATCTCTAGTCATGTTCTGTAACTAATTTCTGTTATGTTCCTGGTGTTTGTGTTTTTGTAACCGTATCTATAGCTATTGGAAGGGTGAGAAGGTTCACCTAATTATTTCTCCTACTCATTTGGGGTGTGCGAGATGAAAAAAATGTGAATGGAGACCAAAAGAGGAATACTGAAATTGATGTACACATCTGATATAAAAATCTTGTAGGGGGAATATGGATTACACATGGTAGTTACCATGGCATAAGTAAAACAAGGGGGAAATAATAACATATAAGTGTTAGTGAAAAATAATAATGCACACTCAAATAGTAGCTAATAAAGGTATACATGAAAATAATAAACATGGACACAATGAGTAGCTCATTGCATACATGGGGCACTACTCAAGAAGCCACAAAACAACTAGAGCCCTCAAAGTTTATCCAAATAAAGAAATCACGAAAACATAGGGCATAACCTGTAAAAAATGACAAACAAGCTACATGAAAATCAAATAACAATGATCGGAAGGAGTCCTGTAAGAAAAATACTACACATAAAGAACTTGTTAGCATGTTATGGAAGATAAATAGTTTGCGACAATGTGATATCTGACTATAGGAAGGAAAATGTGAAATATTGCAATAATAGAACCTAAAAGGAATTAGGAAAAAGGTAGATTTCCTAGGAGCCTCAGTGGGACTAGTAATGGACATGGCTAAACACCATTCATCATGTAACAACCTGTAAGTGACTTGAATTCACCTCGAGATACAATGTGAATGCGAATGTGTGCATGAAAAATGATAAAGCATACTATAAACTGTAGTAACATGTTAAACAAATGTGTAAAATAGAGTTTAATAAGCAAGGAAGAATGCATCCAATAAAGATCTAAGCTATTTTTTTTGGATTTTGGATTGAAAATATGTGAAAGAAAACCAATTAAGAGGGAGGGATAAGGATTCCCCCGATGTGGTGTGTACAAAGTGAGGTCCATATGAAGAACCCTCAACAATCAAGTATGAACTAGGAACAAGAGTGCATCATCGGGTAGTGTGGGGGAATTAAGATTCCCCCAAGTGTGAATGAAAAAATGACATATGTAATAAGAGTAATAGGAAAGGACCCGCGATCAACTTGTGTACAAGAAGTCCACATGTGAACATGAGCTAGGATCCAATCATCACAGGAGAGTGCATGGGGTCAAGTATATGAAATAGGTCTAGATTAAGCATGCAAAGAAATAGAGTGTGAAACATGTCTAGATGGAGTATGTGAAGCATGCAACCTATGTGAATAAGTGCACCTATGAGTTGGGCTATGGGATCTATAGAAATAATGAGGTGAATGAGTAGTATCCATATGTGAAGTAAACTAAGATGAATGTGTAAAAGGTGCTGCAAGAAGATCAAGGGATCTAAATACAATAAGATGTGTCAAGGTTAAGGAGTCATCATGAATAGGAGAAAATGCACTAAGACTAGGAGAAACTAAATATGGGATGGCCAAAGGATCCAAGGAAAAATGTTTTTATGGTGGAATTCCTCAAATAGAGATAAAATGTTTCTCATGGATAAATGTAAGGCACAAGTGAATAATAAAATGTATGTCTTTAGCATCCTAGAGCCAAGGGAGTCCTAAGAGCATGTAACAATGTGTAACAATAGATCTAACAGTAAATGTCATAGACATAGTAAGAGTCCCAACAATAATGGGTAAAATAACATGGCCATGAGAAGTGGGAGATGTGCGCATTATCTAAGATATAGGGAAGCCAATGGACTGTAAGAAAGATAATGAACTTGTATTATATTTGAATGTAAGATATACCCTAACATTGTTGATGACATGGGGCCAAAAAAAAGCATTGATATGTAATATATGGGAGGATAACAATGCGTAAAAATCAACATCAGTGAAAGTGATCGTAGGTGACGGGAAATTAGTAACACCAAAAAGGAATTCAAGGGGATGATTCTAAGAATCAGGAGGAGGCACTATGTGGTAAGTATGATTAGAAGAGGACTTAGGGGATGACTTGTCATGCTTAGGTAATGGATTATTGAATATTTTAAACTTGCAATTTTCATTAGTAGATTTAGAAGTGGGAGTAGAGGATTTAGGAAACTAAATATCATTATTGTCAATGAGATCTTGAATCAAATGACGAAGATTGAAATAATTGTCAGCAAAATAGCCATTGCATCTATGGTAATCATAATGTGCATGCTCATAAAACTTCCTACCATATGGTCTATTATGATCATACTTGAGAGGAGGTGAAAGAGAAATAAAATTTATTTTAATGAGTTAAGGCAACAACATATGTGGAGGATAAGGAAATTGATTAAACACATAGCAAGTGGGTTGGACTTGAAGCTTAGTGATGCAGGAACATCTTATCACCAACAAGCAATTTTGAGTTTTTGATCAAATTATGCAATTTTGGATTGGATCAGTAAAAGTAAGGTTTTGAGGAGGTAAGTAGGGTCTTAATAGTCCCTTTAGAGTGTTTAGGCTGGTCAAAGTCATAAATTTTTTTGAATTAGGAGGTTTCCCTCCAAAATGTAATTTGAATTCCTAAAAAGGAAATTTTAGCAGATTTTGTCTTATGAAAGGATTTGAAGCTATTTGTAAAGCATAAAATAACTGTAATAAGGAATTATAAGTCATAAGAGGTCTAATTTGTGTCATTTTGCTAGACCTAGGGTTTAGGGATCATGAAGTTCTAGTTAGGGTTATAAACTCCAAAACATGTCAAAGAACCTAGTGAAGTTAGACAAGGGTATGTAAGGGGTTAAGTAAGTAAATACATGTCCTAGGTGGTGAATAAGAGTCAAGAAAAGTCTAAAGTTGTAAAAGTGACTCCTTGTGATGTAAGACATATAAAAAACAAGTCCATAAGAAACCATAGAATTCAGTTAGGTATTTGAAATCTGTAACACAATGAGATAAAAGGAAGGATGTATTTGAGAAAAAAAGGGAGAGTTAGTTATTCCTCCTAGAGGAGGTAAGAAGCATACAAAAATGAAATTCGTCATTTGAGAGAAGGAGAGGAAGGATGTAGTGACTATAAGTTACATTTTTGTATGTAAAGAAGATACATGTTAATGAAGACGCTTTGGTTTTGGGTAAAAAAAATTGATCTTTTCCTGAAATATCTTGAGTTATATTGTGAATCCTCCTTGTACACCATTGTGTAGTATGTAGACAAGAAATCTAATGCTGAACTATGTTTGTTTAAGGTTGAAAATCAATTGTGAATTTGATACCCTAATTTGGTAGGAAGAGGAAGTATTGACCGATTCAATGATTGGTATGACTGTTATACAACATTTGACATGAATTTGCTATAGAACTATATGGTAAGAAGGTGTTTGGAAGATCTAAGGCTAGAGGGTATGAGTTAGAACTATTGATCATAAACCCCATTGACTGTGGATGAAATTGTTTTCAAGATATATAAGTAACTATGCATGAATATTGTGTTTATTAATGGAAATAATGACTGTGAACCTATAGGAGTGAGCATGATGAAATTATTAACACTTGAGAACAATGAGGGGTAAAATATAAGCCTAGGTGAATGAAGCATTTGTCTTGATCCATGGTTAAATACATTTATTTGAATGTGAATGTGTTGGGTAATTTTGAGTAGTTCTTGCATTATGAAATACTATGATATCTACAAGGAGTGCATAGAGATCATCCTCAAGAAGTATGAGCTCTGTGAGTAAGTGGAATGACACACCTTTACTATAGACTGTGTTTATTGGCATAAAAATGGCATGAAATCCTGATTTATTCAAACTATGATCACTAATCACGTGTTTCCTTGGATTTTTATGAACCTTGGAGTTTCAATAGATTCACAAACCTTGAAAAGAGATGTAAACGGTCTTTCATGTAAAAATTTAGGTTTTGGAACGAAGTATTGCTCTTTTTAAAAGCTTTATTAGCTCTCGGGTCTGTCACAGTGTGTGACCTAGGGCAAGGTACTTGGAGCCCTTAACCTTCTAGTTTTTGGATGAAATTTTGTAAGAACGTATCTTTTAAATCATATTAGATGAATATTGAACAAATTTAAAAGTTCATCATGTAAAATGTGAGAAAATCCATGACAGTCAAGAAACACAGTCAAAACCTAAATATGAGTGGAGTTTTACAAAGAAAGCACTATGTTTACTTGGAATTTGTATTTGAAACTTTCTTCACAACTTGATAGAATTAATAGGAGATTAGATATGTGAATTTTATGTCTTATAACTTCCTCAAAGTGTATATATCTATGTCAGTGTATGAATGTAAACCCAACAAAGTTTAGGAAGCAAAAACCCTAAAGGTGATGTATAGGAAATTGTATAAGGAGTTGGTCTAGAAATTTTGGGAAAATTTCAATAAATTCTAAAGGGAACTAAGGAAGCCATCAAATAATATTAGATAAATCTAAAATCTCATATTCTTAGTCGATGCAAGTTCATGTCCTAAGAACCTTCAACGACATAGTTGAAGGTATTACGGAAGAGGTGGAAAAATTGCTCAAATTGCAGCCATATAGATGATGATTCTGTATTGGTAGGATGTTAGAAGTAGGGTGATGGACTGTGGAATGAAAAAAATGTCCAAGATAATTGAGTTGTGACTTGAAAATATAAGACTTTCTTAATGAATTTGTGAAGGTTAACCAAGGAAAAGAAGAGGTCAATCAAGTTTTTTTTATTTTTAGATATACGGATGATCATGAGGGTTTGAAATGGGGTGAGAGAGTAGGGTATATGCATGAATGGAATATTGTATAGTGTATGAAGGAATCAAGATTTCCTATTAGGGTCAAACTTGCAAAGTAGACAAGATTTTATAATGAAGTGACTAGTTTTGATCTTGTTTAGGTGATGAGATGCCTTAGACAATTGATCCTCTACATCACTTAGGAGGTTGTAAAATGAAATTGACAAGTAGGATTGGGTCTAGAGGGAACCTTTCTTGGAAATTTAGAAGAGGAATGATCAGAAGTATTAGAACCATATTTGAGTTTTCCTAAAGAAAAGATATTAGTCTCACGAGTTTTCAAAGTATGGCATAGATGGTAAAAGGAATGAAAGGAATCAAAAACACACATTCTTACAAATGAGGAAAAAGAATTTGAATAAAGAGATATTGCAATTCAGATTCAACTAATACATAATTCATTTTAGAAATATCATTCTTATAACGTAATACATAATCACTAAGATGTTCAATAGATCCTTGTTTACTTTTAGCCATTTGTGTATAAGATATTTTTGTTCGAATATTCAAAGAAAAATGAGCTAGAAACAAATAAACAAGAGTAGTAAATGATTTAACAAAATGTAAGGGAAAGTCATAGAAGCATTGTAAAGAATAATCTTGCAAGCTCCTATAAAACCGCTTGGTCAAGAGGGTGTCATCACATGCATAATTTGTTAGAACTATAATATTAAGTGAATCATAATATTTAGTTTTATATTTACATAATATAGAATAAATTATATTCTTATTATTTAAATATAAAGTTTATATTTGGTGGTTAGTTATTTAATTAACAAAAATTAATTAGGGAGGTGTGCCCCGTCACTTAAGAAGGTCATAACCCTTCGGGTTATTTAAATATGACCATAGGTCATATTCAGGATTAATTGGGTGATCCTAGTAAAAATATGGAGTAGAAGTGAGGAGGGAGTTTTTACTAGACGGTTGGTTGTAATAGTTTCTCGTATAGTGGAAATATTTCTTTCCATGGTTTTTCATCCCATTAGGGGTTTTCCATGTTATAGGTTATGTCAATGTATTATTTACTTTACCTTGTTATTTATTTACTTTTATGTGCACATTTATGTTTATGTTTATTAATTAATGTTAATAAATGATTTTATCCCCTCGTCTTGACATGGTACCAAAATATTCTGAGCGGGATTAAATAATTTAATTCTAATATTGCAATGGTTGGGAATTTATGTGGTTAGTTGTTCATTCTCTTATTTAACCCCCCCTTCCCTCTCTGTATGGTTGTAATGAATGTGGTGTGCACAAGTGGAAATTCAATTGGAGATTTCAATTTCCCATGTGTGAAAAATTAGAAGCCCTCGAGAATTACCAGGGCTTGAAATAAAGGTAAGGTTTGAATAAATTTTGTGAAATATTTTTTCTATAGTTTGTAAAAGCGTGCAGGTTAATATGAGATGTTAAAAAGAGAGAGTAACAAAATTCAAGTGAAACCTAGTTCACAGTTTTCCCCTCCTTTATTTCTGTTTGAGGAGACAAGAATCATGGTTGAAAAAAATAGGGGTTTCAAATTTTCTTATTAGTCGGTCAAATCATCTTGTCCATGGTAATGTAAAATAATTACTTTCAATTTGAATTTCAAAAATTATCTCATGTCCTTTATGGACCCCAATAAAAATTTACACCTATAGTTTATAGTCATCTCCTTGCATGGTTAGATATGAGCTATAGTTTTTATATTCTATAGTTTTATTCCTTGTGTTATAAACTATATTTTATAAAAATTATATATATATATACACACCTAATTAATATAAACTATATTCTATAGTTTATATAAAACCAAACTATATCATTAAAACCTAGGACTATGTGACCCAAATTATATATATAATAATAAAAACTTTATATGGGGGGTGTGACCCCCTCTAACCCCCCCATCCACCTTAGTGGCACTTAACGCTCTGTGCACGACCCTCACCCATTTCCACCAGCAACTTCCTCGTGTCCATGTGGCTCCCACACTACCAACCTCCCTCCGGCATGGGCCCCTATGCCTACTCATTTACAATATTTTGTCCCATATGGGGATGACGTGGGTTTGTTAAAGGCTTTAAAATCATGTGTGTCGGTGTAGTCTTATTTTACCATTCACAATTCAAGGCACACTGACATAACACTCAAATCTATCTGAGTGCTCACTTGAAGCATGCAAGGGTACAAGGTCCCTCTTTTATGGTAGCTTTGTCAAGGAATTAGCATGAAAGAACATATAATCTAGATCCATAATAACCGTTCAAGGGTAAAAAATAAATAGATCTAGATCACAACCATAGTGCATAAAGAATCAAACAAGAACTAGTAAATAATTTACTACGCAATATCCATCAATAACAACATCAATGAAAATAATCCAACCACAATGATCCATTATATTAATCCACAATAGCTGAATACATATATACGACTGTCATAAGTTAGGTGCGCTCATAAACCAACAACATAATACCAACAAAAACTAATCCTCTAAACCACACAAATCAATACATATATATAAGTAGTTGGTACTTTCTCTTCACCTCCCATGCACTCTCAAAATAAGACTCATGCTAAGATTAGCCATGCACCGGTGTAAGATATCTATAGAAGCATGCAAGCTCCTCATATTAATATATATCCTATAGTTAACTCCTAGTTATGATCCTATTAATAGTTCCATGCGCCTGTTTGAACTGAAAGTTTATTTCCTAAAAAATAGACTCTTCTTAATTACATAATCTTCCTTACGTGTCACACACTCCAAGTCTATATTTATCTTCACATACCAAAAAATTCACTAATTCCTTTGCTTATCCACAATGATCCTTACGCGTGCATCACTTTCCATCTTCCACGTGCAAACCATGTCCTTCTAGTGCACTCACCATGCTTATCCTTCCACATGTTTCTTTTGCGCCACTTCCATTCATGCAAACTCTACATACTTTCAATACTTATCCATTTTCCAGGGCCTAATAATTGGTGTGTGGTGGTGTGACTTCAATCACGCCACTAATTTTTTTTTAAAGACCTTGCGGGCATGGCTCGCCTAAGCAGCTCACCCTCTGTGCAATGTGTTGTGTGGTATCTATGCGGCTCGGCCACGGATGCATTCATGGATCGGTTGGTTGGTAAATAAGGCTTGGATAATATTTGGTTAATTTGCGTAGTTTGAAATATTGTCAAGTTGGTTATAAATATGGTTTAACATTTATATTCAGTTGCAAATAATATATGGAATATGGCATATCATTTGCATTAATATATAACTCGGTGATAAACTCGCCGAGTTGGCTAGCCCAACTTGGTTGAGTTGATATATATTTATACCCAATAAGGAGTAAGAGCTCCCAAATTTTTTCTTAAACCATTTTTTTTTTCGAAAATATAAGCTAATCATAAAAGTTATTTATTTTTTGTGGGAAATAGTAAAACAATATAATTATTTTTTGTTTAAAAATGATATATTCTTATGACACGATGACTAAATTATCATTGAAATTTTGTTAGAAAACTAAACAAAATTTCACTTACATTTCAATTTATTTTTTGATATCATACTAATGTATTCATGTATAGAATATCTAATTAACAAGACCTCCTTTTTTTTGGCGTAAATTGATTGGTGTTCGATTGCGAGGATTAAAATACATCAAGGGGACTTCTATTAAACTCTTATTTTAACCCTTGTTTATTATTTATTTCCATTTACGCAAAATGGGGTCTAATCAGTTTTCAATTGATAAATCTCAGATTTTGAATGGGAACAATTACAACATTTGAAAGATTTGATTAAAGGCATAATTCATGGCTCATAAAATATGGGTAGTTGTGAATGGAACTGAGAGAGCTCCAATCTAGAAGACAAACAACTGTAAGACAATGTCGTTACGTATCAATAGAAAATACAAGAGAAAATGTCCATCATTTTGTGAAGCAAACATGATGATTTTCTACTTCATATCAGGAATCAAGAAAGTCTGAGTGAGGCTTGGGCTCAATTGGAATCGATGCACGAAGGTACTCATCTATCAAAAATCATTAAATTAATTTTAGATCTTATGACAACTCCCATGAAGGGAGATGAAAAAGTGATAAACTATTTAGCAAAAATAAAAAATATTAAGTCATAGTTAGATGGATGTGGTAGTAATTTAATTCAGGATAAATTGCTTTATTTCATTATTCAATTGAATATTCATGAGAAATTTAGAAATTTCATTTCAATTTTGAATTCAAAATATCAAACAGAACAAGACATTCCAGATTTGAAAATACTTAGTGCTCTCCTCATTCAGGAAGAATAAGTAATGTCAAATTTTGATTCTAAGGAGAATGCCACACAGAAACTTCTTGCTTAGAAATTAAAAGGTAAAACCTCTAGATTCAACAAAAACCAAAAGCCAACTTTTAAACCCCCTAACAAAGATAAGAAACCTGGAAATTTAAGAGTTATCTTTGATGGTAAATCTCATTACTGTGGTAAATTTGGCCATAAGAAAGAGGATTGTAAATTTAAAAATAACAAAACAAATTTCAAAAATCAAAAGGGTAAAAATCTGACCAAAACCAAAAAAAAACCAAAACAATAATTAGAAAAATAGTCAAAAATCAAATGTAATTGCCTTATATGTTTCACCCTTATCACTATAAAAGAAAATGAGTAGATATTGGACAGTGGTGCCTCTAGACACATGACCTTTAGATCTGATATCCTATCTAAACTTAGTGAGTGTAATGATCAGATCTATTTGGGTGATCATTCCATTCTCGATGTTCAGGGTCAGGGTAAAGCAAAAGTTTCAAATGGTTTTATTAACAATTTTTTATTAGTTCCTAAACTTAAAATGAATTTACTTTCTTGTTCTCAGTTGACTCAAAATAACTATAGTGTAATACTATTAAAAGATAAATGGTTTATTAGAAATGAATATGATGTTACTATAGTTGAAGGCATTCAAAGAGATGGTTTGTATGTGTTTAATGGATTCCCTTCTGCTTCTTGTTTAACATCTCAAAGAAGTGACATGCAATTGTGGCATGAGAGACTAGGTCATGTCAATTTCAGGAGCATGTATGACATATCTTGACTGAACCTAGTTTTTGGTCTGCCACCTATTTACCAAAATCATGAAATATGTGAAGGATGCTTACGTGGTAAGCAATATGCTAACCCTTTCAAAATCATCATGATGATAATTATTTTGACAAAAGATGGATAAATGTGATGAAATTTGAATATCTACCTTGATTAAAAATCAAACTTGGGAGTTAGTCCCTTCTGAAAAAAAACGTTATTGTAGATCTAGATGGTCTATACAAGATTACATATAAAGAATATGGTAGTGTAGATAAATTCAAATCCTTATTAGTAGATCGAGGGTTTACTCAAAAACCTGGTATCAACTATGTGGAAATATTTTCACCTAGGATTGACAAAAATGAGCACAATAAGGATTTTGATTTCCTTAGTTGCTCAGTATGGTTGGGAAATCCATCAAATGGATGCCAAAAATGATTTTTTGAATGGTGATTTAAAAGAAGAAATCTATATTACCCAACCTAAAGGATTTGAATAACCAGGTAAAGAAATGTATGTTTGTAAATTGAAAAAATATTTATATGGTTTAAAACAAGTTCCTAGATCTTGGTATTCTAAGATTAACAATTTTTTCAATGAAGTTGGTTTTTCTAACTATTCATTTGAAAATGATTTATTTGTTAAAGTTGAAGAAAATGTTATCATTCTCATTTTATTGTATGTTGATGATTTACTTATCACTAGTAATTTTAATAATTTACTTATGAAAATTAAAGAAAAATTAATGAAATATTTTGAGATGACAGACTTATGATTATTGCATCATTTTTTGGCATGGCTATATTTCAGGATAAAAATTCTATTGTAGTATCTCAATCACAATATGAAACTAATTTACTTAAAATATTTAATATGTTGATTGCAAACCATTTGTTATTCCTATAGAAGTTGGATGTAAACTTGATCCTAAACCTACATGTGAAAAATCTAATCCTACTTTATACAGGAAACTTGTAGGTAGTTTGATTTATCTAACTATTACTAGACCTGACATTTCTTATGTAGTAGGGATTGTTTCAAGATTTATGCAGGATCCTTATCAGGATCACTGGAAGTTAGCAAAAAGAATTTTGTGTTATATTAAGGGCATAATTAATTTTGGTTTACATTATATTTCTTCTAACAATGCATATTTATATGGATATTATGATTCTGACCATGTTGGTGATGTGATAGATCACAAGTCTTCAAGTGGATATGTATTCAAGTTTGGTGTAGGTGCCATTAATTGGAGTAGTAAAAAGCAACCAACAATTTCCATTTCTTCTACTGAGGTAGAATATAAAAGTGCAATGGAAGCAACAAAAGAATCCATGTGGCTAAAGTGGCTATTGGAAGAGATGCACATGGAATCTAAAGGAAGTACTCCTTTTCTGTGTGATAGCCAAATTTTCATTGATCTTCGCTAAAAATCTAGTTCAACATCAAAGGAAAAAGCATATCGAGAAACATATGCACTTTATCCGAGAGAAGGTTCTCTGTGGTGATATAGATATGAAGTATTGCCGACTGAAGATCAAGTTGTAGACATGTTTACGAAGCCATTGTGTGCTGCGAAGTTCTACAAGTTCCATGAAATGCTTGGCCTTTCAGAGTTTCCATTGAGGGGGAGTGTGCATGGAAATTCCACCTTCTAATGGTCGACCGGTTGTTGAATCCTTCTCCTCTATACTTCTATTCTGGTATAAACATTGTAAAAAGATCTTGTATGATCTATGTAAAATGATAGAGTTTATGGTAAACTGATAGAGTTTATGAAAAATATAGTCCAATGTATGCATCTATTTGTAAAGGAGGTCCTTGTGTTATAAAAGGCTCTTAGATATGTGGTATAAGAATTTTTTCCATGAGAAATGGTGGGATTTAGTCTCACAAATACATATGCTAGCCTAAACCTTTAGGGTTTATGGATTTGTAAATCCTATTGTACAAACAGGTAATGTTAGCATATGGATCCCCACTTAATATTAAGGGGGAGTGTTAGAACTATAATATTAAGTGAATCATAATATTTAGTTTATATTTAAATAATATAGAATAACTTATATTCTTATTATTTAAATATAAACTTTATATTAGGTGGTTAGTTATTTAATTAACTAACATTAATGGGGAGGTGTGCCCCATCACTTAAGAAGGTCATAACCCTTTGGGTTATTTAAATATGACCATAGGTCATATTCAGGAGATTAATTGGGTGATCCTGGTAAAAATATGGAGTAGAAGTGAGGAGGGAGTTTTTACTGGACTGGTTGTAATAGTTTCTCGTATAGTGGAAATAATTATTTCCGTGGTTTTTTACCCCATTGGGGGTTTTCCACGTTACATGTTATGTCAATGTGTTATTTAATTTACCTTGTTATTTATTTACTTTTATGTGCACATTTATGTTTGTGTTTATTAATTAATGTTTTTATTCCCTCATCCTGACATAATCTAGGTAAGAAACATGAAAATATTTGAGGTGCTCTTAAGGATATCCATGACCATCAAATAGAGGAAAATTTGGTGAAGAAAAATTAGGAAGGAGTGGATAAGAAGACACTTCAGGTGCATGAGGACTATGAAGAAGAAGTGAAGAATCAAGGGATGGGGATGAAGAATAATTAACTTGTTGCAGTTGATGAATTTTCACTTGCAAATCATGATAAAGGGTCTTTAAAGTTTGGATGCCAGAAGAAAAATTAAATTGAATGTGGGAAATGAGAGGAGAAGAATAATGAGTAAAATGGGTAAGAATAGTAATATGAATAGTGGAGACTCCAAGATTAGAAGGAAAGGAAGAAATCAAGATAGGAGTAGTAGTATAGAGTGTTAAGGTATGAGTCATAATATCATGGGAAGAATGATCAATGACATGCTGAAAATCCAATAAAACATCAAGGATATGTGGAACATGGGTCGGATTATCACACATTAGATAGTAGAAATTGGTAAAGGCATCCAATCAGGATTGATCAACATTAGTATCTTCATTATAGGAATGTTTACTGTCATATGTTGCAATGTCCTCAAGAAGAATTTTCTTGGAATTGGTAAGAATGTTTTCATTGATGGGTTTTCCATGGGAGAAGGATGATCCTGAGTGGATGGGGAAAGATTGAATAGGTTTGGGATCCAAAATGGCCACTACAAGTAATGGGTATAGAAGGAGGGATCCAAAATGGGTATGTAAGAGATTTGGTTCACCAAATTATTTAATAAAATTACATCTAAGGTAAGGACATTGCTGATTAAATAGACATAACAATATTCAAGCAAGATCAAGTAAAGGAAGTATAATCAAGAGTGATAGATAGGGTTTAGAGATTGACTCAACTTGTATCTACAAGATGGACTGATTCTAAACTGATGAATAAGATGGAAAGGTAAATTCTAGACTGTATTATTTATGTGTTTGATTTTGGAAAGTGAATATCTTAGGAACAAGGGCTCCCAGAAGGGGACATGGTTACCCAGGCACTGATGTCTATTTTAGGTGCCGGTGTCTATAGAAGTGCTAGAAATATGGTTTCTTTTATGCCACTCCTTGTTCACTATATGCCACATCATATTTTCTGTATCACATATGTAACCTACAAAATAAAACATAGATAACTGGATATGAATTGATGTATGCAGTCCAAAATGTAGTCCTTGATATAGTAAGAAAATATTTTCTCTTTGTAGATGTTTGTGTATCTTGAATGCTTGCCCCCCATAATGAGGTTAAATAAGACATTTATATATATGATTCATTTGCTTAAGTTTTGTCATTAACAACTAAAAGGCTGACTAAGAGGGATAGAAGAAGTTAAGAAAGAAGTAACATTTAAAATACCAGAAAAGGAGGTAAAGAGGACACATGCGCCTAGAGGGGAAAGTAATGCTCAGGTGTTCATGTCCCTAATGGGCGGTCTTGTACAAAGAGTTAGAAGGATAAAACAATGAAATTAGATTTAAGTAAGATGTCGAATGGTATGAAAAAATGGTAAGTTTTCAATCAGAAACAACAAGTAATAAAGATGAAAAGGATAAATGCAATGTCAAAGCAAAGTAAAGAAGGGTGTTAATGAGTAGTTATCTTGATTAGGAATCATGCATATAAATGAAATATTTTGAGGCTATATGTACTAGTAAGTGTGTGATTTAGTGACTACAATGATCTTGATAAAATTTAAAATATGGTGTATGTGTCATAATTTGACACGTGTCAAACCTTTGTAATGTATTTGAAATAACTATGTGAAATTTCATAATACGTTGTCATTTGAATAACTATATCTATTATATGCATGTATTTGTTAAAAAAATACTACAATATTCCCCCTTTTAAATGAATGATGTTGTAAAGGATCACTTAGCTCAAAAGACAGTGTTATATATATATATATATATATATATATATATATATATATATATATATAAAGCATATAAGCAACAAGATTAATTATATAAACCATATCTAGTGTATCAAATAACAAGGAAATAACAAGTAGTCTTAATAAGATATAATCATTTAAGCACAAACATTACATGCCATCAAAAGAGTGAAACATGTCATGAAAATGTTCTAGTAATTCAACAAGATAACATATCAGTGATAAGAAGAGTAGCATGGCAATATCACATAAGTTTATGCCTAATTGATCCATAGTCACCTATGACATGATATAAAAGGGAAAAAATAAATAAACATAAGTGATAAGACATGACCAAATTTCTTAGTGTTAGTTGTTAGTTTGTGTGTGTAAAAAACAAGTATGTAATAAACAATGATAGAAATCCAAGTGTATAAGAAGTAATAAAATAATCATGATAATATAAAACTCAATGTATCTAAAGCTAGTGTGAAAGACGTAGTGAAATAATTAACTTGTGATAAGAAATGATATGATTGCAAATTGCAACAACCAATGGGCCTATAACCAAAATGTAACAATTAAAGTGCCTAGAGTAATGTGTAAGAAGTAATAACATAATCAAGAAGTGTAAAAACTAATGGGAATGTAGCCAGAATATAACAAACAAAGTTCCATGAGAAATTTAATAAGTAATTATCTCTTAATTGATTTAATAGAAGCTAATGTGCGAGAAATAATGTGGATAAAATATACTCGTAATGTAACTCAACCACCGAGCCTAAAGCCAAAGATGCAATCAAGAAATATGTCAATAATCCATGTGTTATAAACACATATATTCATAAAAAAATTATGTCATAATAATGTGTATATGACATTAATAACTCAAACAAAATAAAAAAATATGTCATAAGATGCTTATTCTTGTCAAAATATATAAAAAGTAATGTATGATAGGATATCCATTCCATTCTTAAGATATATCAAGTAATTTATTTAATAAATAAGAAAGGTAATAGGTATCCAATGTGAGTGAGAATAAAGTAGACGATAAATGAAAAAAAATGCATAAATAACCATAATATATGATCAAACAGAGCATGGTGCATAGAAGTGCATAAATAAAATAGAGCACAAAGTATACAAGTGTATAATTAAAACACAACATATAACATTTAAGCAAAAGAAGAAATACGAGAAGACAATATTTGATACACTCATGATGAGGGATGTCAATGGAAGGATACTTTATACCATGTAACCATTATCATACTAGACCTCATTGGAGTAAGATCACATACTCAAATCTAACAAGAAACAAAATAATCTTCTTCTATTAATATAAGGAAATATTATTGACTTAAAAAAAATGGAATTATAGTTAAATGAAAGTATTATAAAAATACTTTATATAAGAATTATTCTAATAAATCCAATTCTATAACCAACCTTGAACTTGCAGACTCTCGAAAGCTTCCATAGAACTGTAGACACTCAAATTTGGAAATCTATCCTTTGACACTATTTATATTGACATTACACACTTTCTTTCACAAATACACTCCCCCGACTCTTTCTTAACACACCCTGATAGAACTTCATACACATGTTTATCTTTTCACACCTCTCTGTCGTCAGTATCTGAAGTTTAATTGCATAAAATATAGCTAGATTTTGTTACAAATTTTAGGCACTGAAGGGGGGGGGGGATGAATCAATGTACTTTAATTTTTTTGAAGTAATTTACAACTATTCAATCATCTAACCTTAAACTATCTTAACCATGATAAACATGCACATTCAATGAGGAGAGAGAAAGATTAAAAAACACACATGAATACATGAAGAGACTAAATTTAATGTGGGAAACCCATAAAGGACAAAAAACCATAAAGGAAAAAAACCCAATGAAACCATAGAACTAGATTGAACACTTATCCTATAAAGTTACAATGATTTCACCATGTGGTGAGCACCCACTTACCTTGAAGCACCAACTCTAGTTTTGAAGAACCTAATTCAATTCTATGCCAAACACCCACTTGATTGTTATTTTGCAAGCACCTACTTGTAAGGAAGCTCGCTCCCAAATTGTTGAGCTATAAATCAGTCTTTACACAAAATAATTTTTGATCACCTTCATCACTTTTTTTCTCACACCAACATATTGTGATCGTTGTTTCATATTTTCATTTTATTTGCACTCTCCTCTCAAACTAACATTTAGTTCTCATCAACTTCAATCTGCTATTTTCCATACACTACTGATATCAGGTCTCAAATCTGATTTACACACTGAGCCAAGTTCTCTCCTTCATGAGAATGAGTCTCTCATTCATTGACTACTCTTCTTTTCTTACAACACCATCTAAGTCTTCTACATTCCTCAACATACATTAATAAATATCTCTCAAGATCTCCAAACTTCAACAACATTTTTACATACAATTAAGAATCTATTTGTAACCAACATGGACTATTTTTCATGTCCCTTTACCTTTCATATCACATTCTAAAATTTTCACTTTTCATACTTATGTTTCATGTATGAAGGAATACTAAAAGACTTAAAAAAAACTACCTTAGAAAGTAATGATGACCTTTGTCCTAGTCCATATTTGTCTGAAGTAATGATGACCTTTGTCATAGTCCAACATAAGTTGTAGGTACGTTCAAGGTTATTCGAGATAAGAAATGATAAGATATTAAGCCTTTTAAATTTCATGACAACTACTATACTCGACATGATTCTCTTTTGACTACTGTCACTATTTTGTAATGTTTTCCCAGGGCTGCCATATGATCCATCATGAAAGTTTTTGTCTTTTAGCTTAGTAAATACTCTTATAAGAGGGATCAGTAAAAGAATATGTTACAAGTATTCGAAAGCCTTCTTATAACCTTTATCAATACTCTAACCTTCGTAATTTGTGTTTTCTTCTTCATTTGAGCCCATGTAGAAAAAATGACTACATGTTACAATATTGATCTTTATAGAGGAGAGGTTTAAGT
This sequence comes from Taxus chinensis, assembly GCA_019776745.2. NCBI lineage: Eukaryota > Viridiplantae > Streptophyta > Pinopsida > Cupressales > Taxaceae > Taxus > Taxus chinensis. The sequence continues at coordinate 657,010,527 of CM034154.1, forward strand.
GCTCATACCAGACCATGCAAACATAGTTATGACATGTCTAAGGTATATAACTCAATCATAAGTGATTTGAAGATAGGAAAGGGTCTAGGATAGTTCATTCAAGCTCTTATTCAAATTCCATACATATCCACCAATAAGTACAATTCCTTCACACAAATTACTACCATTTTCAAGCAAGAAGATAGAGTCTTGACATATTCAATCATCACGGAAACACAGGTCTTAATGAAGAAAAGATGAGACAAAGTATAAAGAAGTTTGTACAAAATTTAACATCTCCATCATAAAGTTTTCAAGATTGAGGACCTACATATAGTGAAATACTAATGAAGACTCATTCATGCATATAGTGCAAGTATTTTAGTGTCTTCACATATGGGAGGTAATCCTAAAGGCACCCACACCATTAATAAGATAACTCAATGCATCATTTCTTCATGAAGGTCCATTGTGACAGGGAAACAATCTTATAAAAGGGAAGATATCAATTTTACATCTTTCCCAACCTGGTATAACTATAATAAAAACCTTTAAGAAGAAAGGTGACTTATAAAGTACTCCTTAAGACAAAGGTTAATTTTCCATTAGACCAATAAATGCCAAACTTGTTTTATCTTCAAGAATATTGCATAGGTAAGGTTTGATGGACCAAACCCTAGGTCATTGAATGAGAGCTTATAATAATTTAAATTTCACTTTTATAGCAATACAACGATGTGATCCCCTTAATGAATGAATTCATCACCATTTCCAAGCATTCACTTACATGATACAAGAGAATATGACCAAGAATTTGAAGCTATAATAGCAGTCCTTTACAATTGTCATAAAATAACATGCTCAGTCCTCTAAAAGGCCCAGTTTGCATGAGACACATTAGATTTGGAACCAAAAAAATTTCCTTTGAGAATATTAAATGTCAATACACATGATAACACTGATTTCCATCATTAACTGACCTAAACTTGGCATGAGAATAGGGCATTTTAGTCCTAAATCCACTATTTTCTTGCAGAGCATTGTATAGTTAGACTGTGTGTATTTATTGTAACCATTACCTTACTCATGTGCTACTTGTGAAGGAGATACATAAAAAAGGAGTGCACACACTACCTATATCAAGATGAATGCATATTTTAAAGAAGGGACTTACAAGTACAACCCAAGTTTCAATATGCTTGACAAGAAATTTAAAAAGTAGTTTAGAGACCATGAACTTTAAGCACCAAATTTCATCACAAAAACATACTGGTGGATTCATTAAATAATTCTTGATTCGTGGGAGGAAAATATGATCATCTTCTCTCCTGGGATTGAGCTTATACACAACAATGATCACTATACCTAACACCATGACTGAGCATACATAGCTTGCACAGGTTGAGTTGGACTTGTAATGAAAATATTGTGCTTGAGTAGCACTTAAGGAATAATTTTGACCTTGATAACACTTATTTCAACCCTGAGTAGTTGAAATATCTTATCCAAGTGATTTAGTGACAACCAACCTCATTTCATGCCTATCGATTCAAGAAATTGATTAGGAGAGAGAAAAATAAAGTTAGAAAAGTGAAGAGAACTTTCTTGTTCTTCCACCTTTGGTCCTCAATTTTTTTGGAAAAGTTCATTCTTGGAGTAATCTTCAAAAATTTTGTCTATGATTTATCTGAAGAAGGCTTAAAATTTTTTCTTGGATGCTAAAAAGATAAGGTGCTCAATTTTCCTTTTTCAAGAAGCCAGTTTGAGTAAAAATGAATAAATTCAAAACCCCATTTTAAAATTTGATGAAATTTGACACAGAGCACCAAAAAACCTCCCTATACATTATACATAGCTTGGTTTCCCATTAATATTATTGTAAAACCTAGACCAATCTCATTTACCTCATCTTCCATTGATAGTTTTCAAAGGCAATTTTTGTGAGAACTTGATTTTTTATTCCAAAAGCAAAAGTAAGCCTTGTAGATGTGCATACATGCCCTAGGAAATTTTCTTAGGATCCTCCCATACTTATATTGTATTGGCATGACCTAATTTGAGCTCTCACACCTCATTAGGATCTATAACTAGGCATAAATGAGCTAGTTTCAACTGTGACTTGCACCTCATGACCTGATGATCACCCTATAAGATCTTGCACATGATATGAACATCATTTATGGACTTTAGAACACCCTATCCAAGAAAACCAAACTTTTAGAAGGAAGTAGAAATAAACCTTCATTACCCTGAATGATCCTCACTTCACCAATTCACACCTTTGCCATCAATTCCACTTGACATAAATGACAACACAAATGATCATTTTTAAACAGAAATATCCATGCTTAGGTATATGGAGTCAAAACACACTTTTCTCCCTCTTGTCCAAACATGTCAGTTTTGATCGATATTGTAAAATTTCAATCATGACGCTATTTTATGGTTTTGGACCAACATGTATTAAGTTAATTCTTTCAATTCTATAACATTCTTATGAACAAATATCTCCCCTTGGTTGGCCATTCATGACATAACATTCTTATGAATAAATCACACCTCTTATGGTAACTTGGCACTTTATGAACTCCTCATATAAAATAAAGAACTAAATACACTCAAATATCCCTAAAATGTGAAATAAATCATGCACATCCATTAGGGAATTTATCTCTATAGGTCTGAAGTATTCTTATAGGTATAGGAGTATCCACATTCATTCTAAAAGCAATCAAAATGACCCTTCCCAAATATTTGAGCAAGTATGGAACTAAAGAAAAGCATTGTCAAAGTATGATTGTCAAGTCTGATCGCACTATAGTATATATCACATACTAGGAAAATGACATGTGGTTTGATCCTTCTTCAGAGTACTAGCAACATCCATAGTACACAATAGCGCCAATAACCCACCTAAATTTGTTTTTGTAGGAACTCTTGTACTACAAGATTTTTAGGTTTTGAGAAAAATTTAGAGAGCCATTCTAAAGTCGAGTGAAGAATATTGACACACATTGTAGTAGGAGTTCCAAAGAAGCTATCAAGAGGTGTGTTTGAGAAGTTCACCCTAGAAATATCATTAGAAAGGTGAGTGAAGTTGGTAACACTTAATACAGTTCTTGGGTGAGATTGTAACAATATCTTGATAATATTATAATTGTTGGTTATATTTAATTTATGTTTTCCGTATGTCATATTATATTATGTGTTAGTATTATGTCTATTGTTGTTTTTCCAAATTCATACCACTAAACCAAAATTCGTGTATTACTAAAACAATCATATCGCAAGGAGTTCCCAATGAAAGATTATTTGGGTATTGGATCTATGTTGATACTTCTATTGCTAGGACCATTACTTTTTGGTGGATATTGTGAAGTGGTATTCTTGATCAACCAAAGTTACTCTAAGGGTAAGTTTGTATTTATCATGAATAATATTTACAGTAGTAAGTCACTTTTTACCATGAGTAGTATTTACCACAATAAAGCCATTTTTTTTACTGCGGCCATTCATTTTTACCGCAGTAAATCTACTTTTTAGTATGGTCATTCCCGTTTTTACCGTAAAGAGTAATTTTCATAGTAAAGCCACTTTCCATTATAGTCATTCCAATTATTTTTGTAAATAAGTCACACCACTTGTGCTTATGGGTTGGTATTTTTTATGTGGTTAAATTTTTCATATAAAAGAAGAATGGGTGAGATTCTTGTTTTTTCAGCCCAACATAATGAGGATGCTCTCTATTTCATACAAGAGTTTAATAGATCTTTCATTTGTTATGGGATCATCATGAGGGAAAGATGAACTAATTTTATTCCTACATTTTTAGATGGTTTAACTCTTCAGTGGTTTGAAATATTGAATAATAATGTTAAAAATTCATAGGATTTGTTGATTGAAATATTTCTTGAAGAATTTGATGCATAAAAAAAGTATGCATACCTCATGATATAGATAAAAAATCTATCTCGATGAGAGAAATATAAGATCATAGACTATCATGAACACATTATGGAGCTAAGGAGCTAGCTGGATGCCCAGATCTAGAAGGAATGATTAGAGGATGGGTTAATGAATGACATGTAAAACGTTGTTTACGAGTACTTCATCCTTAGGATGAAGCCATAAATATGAAAATAGGTAAATTATGACCACCCATCCACCCTCGAACAAGCAGAGGATATTTCCAGAAGGAAAGAGGAAAGAATGGAATAAGAGCCCAAAACATTTTTTGTTAATGTGGAACCTAAAAAACACATGTGGTCCAACCATCACAACCACTCATGGTGAGCACATCTCTTCCCTCTAGTACATCTAATGAGTGTGAATATCTCCTTGAGAAAATGATTTTGTTACTATTAATATTTTTTAACAAAAGGAATTTGGTTTAAAAAAATCTCAAGGAGGAGATGAAGCTCCAAAAATAAATTGTTTTAAACTTGTATGTTATGGGTTTCATAAAAATGACCATTATAATTATAATTATCTAGATAGAATATCTACATCTGGAAAAAATATACCTATAAATGAAAAACACATGTGAATTCATTTGATGTAGTAGATATAAATAAAAATAATAAAGTAGATGATTTTTTCACCAAAATACAGAAATAAAAAGATAACCAAGATGGTAGGGATCCTAAGAAAATGGAAAGAAAGACTTGTAAGAAACATGGGATTTTCCAATTTCACAATGATAAGGATTTTACTCCATCCTGGAAGATATCTTCAAGCACTTTATCAATATTACCTATTAAAAACTTTTTGTTGTCTTCTGAGAAGATGTATGAGCTACATAGTAGACTCAATACTCGATGGAAGAAGGAGGTTGAGATCCTTATTTTAGAAGTAGAGGAAAATCATTATGCTATACAAGCAAAGGGATGTGTAATGGAATTTCAATTCAAGATGTTTTAGTAAATAGAGGAGATGCAGTTAATGTAATGATTGAGTCTGTAATGAATCTATTAGGTTTAAAAATTGATTTCCATTCAACACTGATCTTAAGATAATTAAATAAAGGAAATACTAAAATAAAATTTATTATTTCAGATGTAGCAATTTCTATTATGGATGTTGTATATGTGGTAGAATTTTAGGTAATGATGAATGGTATTATTGCATACGTAACACTATTGGGAAGGCCATGAATGAGGAGAGCTCATGTAAGAAACTACTATAATTAAGGCTTCATGACACTTGGTCATGACTGAGAGAGTGTGAAAATAAATGTAATCCCTCAAAATCATATGGTAGGACTTGTGGATTCAAGCGATAAAATTGATGATTCACATCCTCAAATTACTCTAGCACCAGTGAGGTGGACATTAAAAATGAAGATATTGAGGTGAATTTGTTAGTTATGGATATCCTTCTAGTCACACCAACTAATGGGCCCAAGTAATTCACTAAGAAATAAGTACAAAAGCATCTCAAACAAATACAAAATAGTGATGTTGTGTTGGAAAAAGAGAAATAAAACTACCTCTAATAATTTTCTTATGATTTGTGGAACTTAAATGTAAAATGCGCTTAGGTCAGCCTTTGGGTTCAGTGGTGGATGTTTGGTCCACACAATGACTTGGCCGTGAAACTCAACATTGAATGCCATGAACCAAAAAATTCAATATCTCGGCCATAGAAACTAGTTGGTAAGCGAGTTGAATGGCTTCAACTAGCTAGATCACGATCTCAACTATCTCGATTTGGAAAGTAATGATAAAGTGGAATGAACTATATAACATGAGGACAATTTGGTGATATTATTAGATGGATGCAAACCATACACTTTTGATCATGTCGATCACTCACCAATTTGAATAATCAGGCATGATTTTATCTCTATCATAACATGTCTTCGCATTTATAGTTTTTCCATTTTTTTATGTGCTTAGAAAATTAAAATGAAGAAAAAGTATAGATTTTGTATAGAAGTTAGAAATATGTTGTACTTCGAAAATGTTGAAGCTACTTTATTACTTCACATTTAAAGGAATTATATTGAATGTTAAAATTTCTTGGTAAAATTTACTATGAAAATAAAAAACTGTAGACAATGGATTAGGATAACGATAACATCCCAAATGAAAAAAAAAAATGAATTGGTAGACTACATAATAATTACTGATTGTATTCTTGTAAAATTTAATAAAACAATTTTTTTCTTAGACATGCAAAATGCCCCTCCAGATCCCACGACAGGAAATGATGCCTTAAGAATGTTAAATGATGATGTGGGATGCCACATCAACCACTATAATGATTGCATATAGTCATTTGAATAATTTTCGTCACTAGTCTAGGACCGCGCTGATCAATATTGCAACATTATAAAACTGCTACGAGTTAATAATTCCCTTTTGGTTTTGGCTCGCGATTTTAGCACCACATCAAGAAAAAAAGTTTTTTCACTTTATACCTCTAGTATTTTTGGAGGAAAATTATATTCAAACTTTAGTTTGGTTAAAATCATCTTGGAAGCTTGTGTTGTATGGGATTTTTGTAGGCCTCTGTTCATTTGACAACAAGTTGAACTGATGCAAGCACGACGAGTAGCTCCAAGATCTAGGCAAGTGACTATTGTTTGGACCCTATTCACCAGATCTTAGTTCCGTCAACTTCTTAGAAATCTATGTAGATATAAGGATAGAGAAAAATTTATGCTTGGTGTGTTTGAGTTCAGAAATATAGTTTTTCGAACCCATCTTGTAGGCCATTTGGGCTAAATATTAGACGTTCCTTTAACTTGTTGCAATATTAAGAAACTGTCGTTGAACCTTATCCTAGCCTAAAACTATTAGAAAGTCTACTAACACTATTAAATGACCCTATCGAGCTCCTTTATGTTCTTGTTTGGTTAAAATATCTTGTGGGTAATATGGTGTTTCTCTCTCTTCCCCTCTTTCTCTCTCTAGTTTGATAAAGAAAAGAGACTACTTCTGTGATTTTTACTCTCTTCTATTTTTTACAAGTGTTTGAATTTATTTGTAAATGGAAAATAATATATATGTGAAAAATTGTTAGTTGTAGGGGAAACAATGCCAACAAAATTTTCGCTGACCATATTTATACTAACTTGGTAGGTTGTAGGTAGTGAAAGCAAGAGTAAACTAGATGTTGGAAATCTAAATTTAATATTTATTACTGAAAATGTGTAATCAAGATGGAATTAGAATAGCCTTTAAATTTAGCAATAGTACTTGTATTATTAAATAAATAAGAGTTCCTTTCATTGCGTACATGTGTTAAATAAAGTAATGGTGAAATGTTACTCATAACCTTACAATTCAATTGTATTACAAAATAGCGTGTATTTTGTTAACTGTAGTTGAAACCTCATAATTTTTTATATTGTTATGGTAGTTAGGTAAAAATTGAAAAGTATTTATGTCGTAAGCATGTAAAGAAAAATGTTGATCATTGATAGTATGAATTGTGATGGTTCCTTGAAACCTTTCTTACACCCTTTTTCTGCCTTGAATAAGAAATCATGTGTTTCCAACATAACGTAGTTAGTGCACTTATCATCTTGCATAGAATTTTTTAATAGTAAATGGTATATATGAAAGCTGAAATTTAATTGATAGATGTTGCAATGACATTCGATATGTATTTGTCATGTATTTCATATAATGCACTCAAATCATGTTTCCTTGATTAAATATCTATGGTCAACCATTCCTCTTACCAAAGTAAAATATGTTTCCTCTAGGTTATTTAGACATCTAGGTTGTACACGAGACAAAAAATTTACAATATGGAAATTGGTTATTCCATTGAAGGGTGCTATAAATCAATTTGAACTATAAGTGTGTTTGATTAACTTAATTTTCACTTTAAAAAAAATCATTCCCTACCAACCATAGTCATGAGAAAATCCCAACCTTCTCATAATAAACCACTTTCAACTCTGGAGAAAGGTAGTGGCAGGTTATAGGTGTTGTGAGAAAAATAATGGAGTGAATATTCATAAATTTCACCACAAAAAACAATGGGTGAAGAGATAATTGATGGGTGTCATTATTCCCTTCATTTAATAAACTTTATGTTGATGTCATATTCAAACTAGGGGTGTGTCTAAAGCTATATGCAACAAGAAGAATCTTAGCGATCTAGTAATTGATTGTAGGTATTTTGTATTTTATGGGGGATCTTTTTAATGTCTTAAGGACTTTCTTGGTTAAAAACCTTATTGGAATCAAACTATGAAAACATGTTGGAGGTAAACACACTTTATAGAAATGAATTGCTGGAAATAAACACACTTTTGCTTGGAAGTAAAGGACACTTTTGTTGGAAATAAACACACTTTGCAGAATGAAATAGATTGCTGAAAACAAACAATACAGAAATAAACACACAATTGAGAATGCTTGGAAAATGATTGCAAAGAAATAAGAACTTAATCTAGAACACCTACAGGGACAAGTCTACAACAAATTTTAACTTAAGGAATTTGAAAGTGATACAAAATTAACATGGATCTAAACTATTTTCTCTAAAAATATAAATACCAACAAAAACGAGGATCCTGGTTCTTGGGAGGAGTGGGCCCTTACTCCACCTCAAAACAGGATTGGACAACTTAATTTTCTCTCAAAACAGAAATGGCTATTTTATTGATAAAACGTTCTGCATTACAAAAACATGTTGGATATGTGTATATCAATCTATATCTATCTTCCCGTTCTATATCTATATTCCTATATATAATCTATTTGTAGGTTTGTATGTATATACTTCTTCCAGGGGTGCATTTATGGCCGTAACTGTTCCACTGATACGATGGAACTGAATCGTGCCCAAAATAGATGTTGAATTGGAACATGGCTGGACGTACAACTGTGTGATAATTATCCTTGGATCTACAAGTATGGAGAGTCAGAAGTCTTCTAATCTGCTCCTGATTGATAGGATCATTGATTTGACAAATCACCGGCCATTTGGAATAGATTTTTATCGGTTCCATAACTTTAGAAGAGTTCTAGAACTAAAGGAAATCATTCTAGGCCTAACCGAGAGAGTTCTAGAGCTATCTATAGGAGTTCCAGAACTAATTCCGATAATTCTAGAACTAAATACTAGAGTTTCGGAACTAAGTCTGAAAGTTACGGAACTAGGTGATAAAGCTTGTGACTGTGTAATGGAGTTCCAGAACTAGCTTGGAAGTTCCAGAACTAAACTATATTGAAACAAATGCTTTCAAAAACATGCAACCACTTCATACTTTGTTCTTCCACCTGATTGTGACCTGCTTTATTACAAAACTAAATTTCCAAAACACTTTGTTAGGAATTATAGAGCTTTTACATGTTAGAATCATAATCAACAAAAGATGGACAATTACATCCTAACTTATATCAGATCAAAAAAAAGTCACAAAATGCAGTCAAACTTAATAAAAAGGAGAGTAAGATGAGATCATTTATTGTACATTTAACTAGAATATTCTGGCCTCATCATTTCCCCCATACTTACTTGTTTGTAAGTCCCTTTACAAACTTTACTCTTCAAATTTGGGGTTATATATTCTACATTCCATTTGATTGCTTAGGTCAAATGGCTGGAACTGAATATCCCAATGCTTTAATTCAGAGGTACTATACCCTGCTCTTGCTTCTACTTTCCTCTGCCATACATCAAATTCAGTGGGATCTTGTGGTTCTCTATTCTACCATGGTGACATGGGGGTGAGAAGGAGTGGAGGTCTTGTTCTCATTCCTATCCATATGCCTCTATGCTTTTCATTGATCTGAGGAATTAGCGTACATAAGGCTTTTGCTCTATGCAAACTCCAGATTAAGTTTGTGGGAGATATTACTTCCCTTCTTCTCAATGCCACCGTGAGCAATTACCATCTTTTCAAACATGCCTCATAAATATCTTCAAAATTTTCCTCTTCATAAGAGGTGAAGGCATTAATACTTCTCTGCAAATTGGAAAGATAAGGTTCCTTGAACCTTTTATCAAATGCATGGGATCTGAAATGTGTAGCAAAGGTGGATGGTTTACCATAATGAATTCTCATACAGAGACCAGATGAACTAGCCTTTAACAGATGCTCTAACTCCCTTTCCTTCCATGTAATCTGATTTTGAAGAACAGAAAAAAATGCATTAAGTTGGCTCTCCCCTACATACAAATTGATCATAAAACCTGAGTTCTTTTCTAGCATGAAATTGCAGAGATAGAATTGCAGAGAAGATTTTTCTGCTCTGCATTGGCTAAGGAATAGGCTGCTGTGAAATCAGCTTCATCTTTTATTTCATGTGGAAGGCCACATGCTATCCTTGACAACTTCCAGTGAATGAATTGTTCCTCCAAAAACACATTATATGCAGGAGAAGGTCTCCTGCATGCAAGCAATTTCTCACTCATCATGCAAACCATTTGTATTTTCACAAGATATTTAAATTTTTCATTTTCTTCTTTGTAAAAATTTTCTTCCCATTCTTTTCTTTCTTTCTTCTCTTCTTCTATCTTGCTTCTCAAGTCTTCATTGGATGTCTTGGCTTCATTGAGTTCTCTGCAAGTATCATCCCATAGTTATTTAAGTGGCCAATAAGTTAATTTAGTTTGTGTAGAGACTGTTGACAGAGCAGTTTGTTTTCTAGAATTTTGACATTCTTCCTCTTTCTCCATTATCTGATGTTTAACTCTTGTCAATTCCTCAGTCTTGTCAGTGAGCTGAGTTGTTAATTCCCCAATGACCATTTCTCTCTATTCCAATTTAAGTTTGAGAAAATTCAACTCCTCATCCTTTTCTCTAATAATGAGTTCTGCTCTGGACAGAAAAAAATCCTGTTTAACTTGTTGTTTCTCTTCTTTCTCTAAAAGTTCCTTGGGGGTTAAGCATTATTCTTCTACCATAGGGGATTTCCCTTTCCATTTCCAAGATGCCAATTCATCTTCTTCATGTGATGGTGTTGTTGATTCACCCATCTCTTGGAAAACTTGTTCCTCAAATCTCTCATCTTCTTTTTCTATCTCTGTTTGGCTTGGTCTAGGAGGAGTCATGGCCATGCTGCCCAAAATATCAGTGGCTTCCTTTTCCAACCCTTCTTGATCTTCCATCTCCTCCGGAATTTCTCTAGACCTTTTATGAATTCTCCTTCTTTGAGGGGCCTCAAAATGTACAGAAATGGGTCTCCTCCTAGAGCTTCTTCTTATTTTCACCTCTTGCTCTTGCCTAGGTGAACTGTCACTATCAGAGATAGATATTAGCTCTCCTGTAGCTACTGTAGAGGAAGGAATTTCTTTAGAAGGCACAATTGGTTCTGCAGTTTTAGTCCTTCTTCCATATCTTCTTCTTTTTGGTATTTCCTCTCCACCTAGTTCTTTCTTTTCCTCTGTAGTGGCATCAATTTCCAAATTAATTACAGGAGCATAAGGAGTTGTTATTACTCTCCTGAGAATATCAGGGCTCTGCTTAAACTTGCTAAGAAATTTCTCCCACATTTCTTCTCCATTTTTCTTTGAAAGAAAATGGTGCTGGCACACTAAATGCACTAACCCATGATGCCTGATTGTTCCCACACCCAGGAATACCTCTGGGCCATTGTATGAATGGAATAAAAAAGAAACCCTGGAAGGTTTACTATATATTCTGGTTTTGTAGCTCCATATCTAAGGTATATATGAGGATCTTCAGAACTTCCCTTCCTACTGATCTGAATTGACCATCACAGGTTAAATACTTGACTATCCAAAATGCCACTCTGTCAAAGGGTTTGGGCAAGCTGGCCCTTCTGACCCCTTTTATGATTTTCTTCATGTTGTAAATATATTGGGGTTCATCTTCCCCCTTTTTCAGAAGGGTTTCAACTAGGTATTTTAATGTCCCTCTGACAGGGTTTGGGACATGCACAATTGGCACTCTAGATATATTACTGATTGTATTCACAGAAAAAGGAATGAAAAAATTTCTAACCTTTGTCCTGGATTGCTCTAAATTTATAATGAATTCTCTTACCAATTCATCGTTATACTTGGGGAACTTTCTCAAAAATTCCAGCCATCCTACTTGATGAAAGATAGTTTTCACTTCTTCATCTGCAATGAGTTGGGTATCATCCTCTGGTTTTGAACTTATTTTTAATCCCCATGATACAGAGGTGATTCAAATTTTTTCTTCTTTAATCTTGTGTGGGTTGGCTGAAGAACTCTTCGCTTAGCTGTGGAACTGGTGAATTTAGCTACGGAATTACTGTACTTAGCTTGTGGAACTTCTGTGTTGTAGCTGTGGAATGTAAACCTAATTCGCTACTTCTTCCTTGAAGTTTCTCTACAACTAGTTTTCACTTTGTTGATTTCACACTAATGATAACTCATTATAACTATGCCACCAATTTATTCCATCAATATCTTTCTCATGATTACTCACTTTTAATCATGATGTACAATAGATGACTCATCATATCAAATTTTAAATCAAATCTAATCACACATGCAAACTTTTAATCTAACCTTTAATAAGTTAAAGACATAATTACCATCTTTGATGATGTAATCCCTCTGTCATGATGACTCATCATTCCTAAAAAGTGAAACAAAAGGAAAATGGTTAGAAAAACAGATGGAATTCCAAAGAATTTTGTTTATTTTGAATAAGCCATTTATTTGAGAAGATCAACCGCCATTGCTGGTTTTCAATTGATCTTTGAGAGAACACCATTTAACTCTTTTTTTGGGGGGGAAGAGAATGCCATTTAATGGTTTTCATTCTCTTCCCTTTATTCTGGATCTATCCATCTGATTATTTGATCATTTTGGAAGAACTGGGTTCTTCCATATGATCAAATTCTTTATCTGCTTCAATCTGCCTCAAGAATTCATCCTTAGTAGGAGGCTTCCTATAAAGCTTTAGCCTATGACCATTGACCAAAAGTGTTCTTCTACTGCCATCAATGGGAAGTAACTGAATAGAACCATTGTCAAATATTTTCTCAATCTGATAGGGTCTCAACCATTTGGTTCTCAATTTTCCTTTGAATTGTTGGTACTTAGAATCAAACAACAATGCCCAGTCTCCTACTTTGAATTGCCTTTTCTTGATATGTGTATCATGCCATTGCTTCCTTTGATCTTGGATTATTTCTTTCTGTTGAAGTGCTTCCATCCTTGATTCATCCAACTCATTGAGTTGAAGGATTCTCTCCTTTTGAGTTGCATCTAACTCAATACCCACCTTAACTATTGTCCTTAATGTCTGTAGTTCAAACTCAATAGGCAACAAGGGATTTTTCCCATAGACTAACTCATATGGTGAAAACCCTGTTGTAGTTTTCCAATTTGTATTATAAGCCCAGACAGCTTCAGGTAGTCTCTTTACCCAATCTCTTCTTCCTACTTCAACTATTTTGGTAAGGATGTTTTCCAATTCTTTGTTCGTTACCTCAGCTTGTCCATTTGATTGTGGGTGATAGGGAGATGACTTCCTATGATTGATCTGATAATACATTGTGAAAGCTTGGATCATATTAGACATAAATTGTGGTCCCTGATCTGAAACTATGCTCCTTGGTGCTCCAAACTTTACCATAATTATGTGCCAAAGGAAATCAACAACTGCTTCTTCAGTGGCATTTGTTAAAGCCTACACTTCTACCCACTTTGTCACATAATCAATACACACAAGAATATGTTCCTTCCCTTGTGAAGAAGGACTAAAGGGACCAAAAAAATCCAACCCCCATCTCTCAAATGGTTCAATCACTACTTGAGGTTGCAGAGGCATTTCATTGGTAAAGGTTGGTTGTCCCATCCTTTGACAAGGATCACACCGCCTGATATATTTCTTCACATCTTTGTATAGAGATGGCCAATAATAACCAGTGCTAAGTATCTTGTGAGCTGTTCTTTTCACTGAATAGTGTCCTCCACTTGGTTCATCATGACATGCCTAGAGGATGTCAAAGATTTCATCTTCTCTTACACACTTGTGTAAAACCAAATCAGGACCACACTTAAATAGCATTCCATTTAACCATTTGAATTGTGCACTGGTTTTGATTAACTTCTTTATTTGTTTCTTGGTGAAAGAAGGAGGAAACTTCCCTATTGCAAGATAATTTTCCATATCAGCAAACCATGGTGTATCAGCTAAAATAACAAACAATTGTTCATCTGGAAAGTTTTCCTTGACTGGATCTTGCTCCCCTGTAGTGGTTAGTCTTGACAAGAAATCAGCTACCACATTAGATTTACCTAGATTGTCCACAATGGTAATATCAAATTCTTGTAAAAGAAATAACCATCTAATTATTCTACCTCCAACCACTGGTTTGTTCATTAAATATTTAATTGCTGAGTGATCTGTATGTACAAATATTTTGTACCCTGTAATGTAATGTCTAAACTTATTAATTACATAGATCACAACAAGAAATTATTTTTCAATGGTGGTGTAATTTCTTTCAGTGGGAGTAAGATTTTTGCTAAGGTAATAGATAGCATACATTTTCCCTTCTTCATCTTTCTATCCCAAAACTGCACCAATGGAATTATTTGAGGCATCTGTTTGGATATGAAAAGGTTTCTCCCAATTAGGTCCTCTCAATATTGGGGAAATTATTAATTTCTCTTTAATTTCTTCAAAAGCATGTTGACACTTTTCATCCCAAAGAAATTCACAGTCCTTGGTAAGAAAATTAAACATGGGGGTAGAAATTTTACTAAAATCCTTGATAAAGCATCTATAATACCCAGCATGTCCTAAAAATGACTTGATATCAGTGGGGGTTTGAGGAATAGGTAAGTCTGAAATAATTCTGATTTTGTTTTGATCAACCTGAATTCCTCTTTTTGAAATATGGTGTCCTAATACAATCCCTTCATCAACCATCATCAAACATTTTTCATGGCTAAGAGACAAGTGGTGTTGCTCACATCTTTTCAATACTCTGTCCAAATTTTTCAAGGCATCATCAAATGTATCTCCATGCATAGTAAAGTCATCCATGTATACTTCTACACAGTCATTTGTTAGGTCTACAAAAATTGCTAATACAACTCTTTGAAAGGTTGCTGGAGCATTACATAGTCCAAATGGTAATACCCTATAGGAAAAGGTACCCCATGGACATGTAAATGTAGTTTTATCTTGATCTTCAACAACAACTCTGATTTGATTATATCCACTAAAGCCATCCAAGAAGGAAAAGTATTGTTTACCTGAAAGGTTGTCTAAGACTTGATCTATGAATGGTAAGGGAAAATAATCTCTTAGTGTGGCTTTGTTTAGTTCCCTATAGTCAACACAAATTCTCCATTTTCCATTCTTTTTAGGGACAATTACAAGAGGAGACACCCACTGGCTATCTGAGATAGGGTAGATAAAACCTACTTGTAATAGTTTTTCAATTTCTTGTTTGACTATATCCCTTAAGGCTGGATTTATCCTTCTCTGAGGTTGCCTAACTGGTTTAATGTTTTCAGTATAGATGTGATGAGTGTAGATACTTGGGTGGATTCCTTTCATATCTTTGTAATCCCAAGAAAAATATTTAGTATGATCTTTCAGAACATCAAACAGTTTAGCTTCTTCATCGTTCTTCAACCAGCTATTAATATTCAAAATTTTACCCGGTTGAATCTCAACATGTTTGGTTCTAGTGTATGATGAACTGATTTGTTGAAAGGGTTCCATTAAATTATTTAGTGGACATGCATGTGGCAAACAACATATGATATGTAGCAACATCTCCAAAAGTTCCTTGAGACAGAATGTTGGATAAAGGACAGTAAGAAGAATTATGATACTTATCTTGTTGTAGGTCGAACTCCTCGTCACTGCTATTTTCCAGAAATTCTTCATCATCTCTTGATATATGTGAAGCTAAAGTTACAGATTCTTCCTCTCCCCAAGAGAAATCTCATTCCCTCCAGAGTGAAATTATCTTCATTTGTAGGGAATTGCTGTTGGTGTGGTTCCGGAACTAATTGTGATGGTTCTGGAACTAACTGTGATGGTTCCGGAACTAACTGAAATGATGGTTTTCAGGAATAGATTCTGTAGGTTGCTAAACTAATTTCATAGGTTCTAGAACTATTCCCGACTGCTCCAAGGACAATTGGTGTACATTCAATGGTGGGTTAATCATATCTTCTATTTCACGTACATGATCCTGTAATGTTATCATGGCCAATGAAGACAAATTTTTCTCATTAATATCAGGATTATCAACCCATAATTGCTCTTGATTATCACTAAAAGGTCATGCAGAGGGATATAATGAAATTTTCTTAGAATTCTTACCATTTGAAATAGTCATATCACCTGACCTGTAATCAATTAAGGCAACAACTGTAGCTAACCATGGTCTACCCAAAATAATGGGATAACCCAATGTTTTACCTTTTGGCTGCAATATAAGGAAGTCAACTAGATATTCCCATGACTCCACCATAACCACCACATCTTCAATAACTCCTTCTAGTTTTGCTACAGACTGATCTGCCATCTGCAATATGGTGTTAGTAGGTTGTATACCTGTTAATGGAAATGTTTTCAGAGTGTCCATTGTCATTACATTTATAGCTGCTCCCAAATCAACCAAAATGTTATGTATATCTTTATTCCCTATAGAGACAGAAATAACAGGGCTTCCAGGATCTCCATATTTGGGAAGTAGGAGCTTTCCTGCTAATAAATCAGCAAGTTTCCCATCTACCTTAATAGTCCTGGGGTACTGCTTCTTTCTTCCAGGCCTTTTCAAACATAGCATTTTGATTAATTTGTTCAATTCTGGAATGTCCTTAATTCTTGTAGTAGTGGTATTTCAATATTCAATCTCCTTAGTTCCTACACCAATTCAGATTCCTTGATTTCTATAGCTTCTTTAAACCTCTCTGGAAATGGAGTTTCAGTAGAGTTTCTTTCTGGTTCCTTATCTCTTTCTTTTTCATCTTTCTTGGGGGCAACTAGACTAGGGGTTTCAGTTTCTTCTGTCATTTCAGTGATGATAATAGGTGGATTGCCAACTATTTTTCAGATCTAGTGTGAATATCCTTACAATCCATGGCATTAAGATCAACTGATTTTTCTGGTTCTATTTCGTAGACAGGAGTTGTTTGTTTGTTTCTTGGGTTTGCTACTAGTTGTGCTGGTATTTGCATTTGGACTACATTCTCAGTTTGTGAATTTTTTGTTGGGGCACCCATTATGGCTTGTTGATTCTGATTAGGATATGTTTTCCCTTGAGCATAGTTATTAGGGCTCCATCTAGGTTGTGACCAAGCATACTGGTTATTTTGACCAGTCCATGGTTGTTGGTGTCCTTGAGCATACCAAGATTGTCCTTCCCAATCCTGGGGATTCCAAGTTGGCTGAGGGGCCCAAGGTGGTTGTCCCCAAACTTTTTGGTACTATTTGAGTAGCCCATGGCATCATCCAAGGATTAGGAGATGACCTTGGCATGAAATGTCCTTGGATAGGTTGTCTCTAGACAAATTTTACTTCTTCTGATGTGTTGGTTTGTTTGAGCTGATTCTTTAGGAATGGAAGAAGAGAACAAGCATGAATATCATGTTCTTTAGATTCACAAATAAGACATACTTCTATTTTATCCTAAAGGACATTCCCTTATTGCATGCTTCTTCCTGCATCTAGGACAATACATGGCTAATGGTTTAGTTTTGGCATTTTCTTTAGCTTGTAATCCATCCATAGTAGAGGTTAATTGAACTAAAATGTCTATGTTTTAAAGTTTTCTAATTCATCCATTAGTTTGTTCATATCTGGATTCAAAATTTTCACTGATTTTCCCTTCCTAGGTCCACCCCTTGTTCTAGAATAGCTTCTACAAATGTCTTTAATTTCATTCATCCTTAATTGATCAATGTTTCCACCTCCTATCAAGTTAAGAGCTTCCCTAGATTCATCTTCCAAACCTTTAAGAAAAATGGTTTTACTTAACTCTTCTTGAAGTACAAATCCACACCTTTTACTTACAAAGAGGAATCTATCCAAATAATCTTCTATATTCTCATCCTCCTCTGCTTGATTTTGAAAAACTCTTCCTTCCTATTTCTCCCTCTACAGTAATCTTGATATTTGTCTAGGAAGGTAGTTTCCATTTGTGCCCAAGTGGTAATAGAGTTGGATGTTAATCCCATGAACCACCTCATTGTTGCATCCTTTAAAGTGGATGGAAACAACTTGAGTTTCTGATTATCTATTTTGTAGTCATAGGTCTGACATAGTACCTTAAACTCAAACAGAAATTGGTCAGGGTCTTCAGATGACATCCCTCTAAATGTGGGTAAATGTGCAGGTGAAATATTTTTCATTGGTGTATCATCATCATCCAATTGAATTGGATAAGTAAAGGTCCTATCAGGTTCTCTTTCAGCTTCTTGTGCCATTTCTGAAGTATTTTCTAAACTTTTCTCCCAATCAATGTGGTATGTGATCTACTTTGGGGAAGGTGAAAAATCAGGAGTAGGAGGTTGACTACTCAATTGAGAATCAAAACTTACCCTAAATGGATCTTGAGAAATAATCCTTCTCCTAAAATTTCCACTTCCTTCTGGTGACTGATCCAAGAATTCCAAAGGTGGCAATTTTGCTTCTTGTCTTATAGGGGATAATGGTGCCTCCAATTCTTGGTCAACTTCCTTATTTAAACTAGAGGATGATGTTAATTCTTGTTCAGATATTTTTGGGAGAAATCTACCCTTGGAGTCTCTTGGTCTACTCATAAATTTTGTGATAGCTTAGGGAAGATTTCTTCAATTACTAAATGTATGATTGTTGCTCTTGTTGACACCTAATTAGAAAATTCTAACTAGTGGGTCCCAGAAATGGTGCCAAAAATGATGGGTTTCATTATTCCCTTCATTTAATCAACTTTATGTTGATGTCATATTCAAACCATGGGTGTGTCTAAAGCTATATGCAACAAGAAGAATCTTAGCGATCTAGTAATTGATTGTAGGTATTTTGTATTTTATGGGGGATATTTTCAATGTCTTAAGGACTTTCTTGGTTAAAAACCTTATTGGAATCAAACTATGAAAACATGTTGGAAGTAAACACACTTTACAGAAATGAATTGCTGGAAATAAACACACTTTTCCTTGGAAGTAAACACACTTTGCTAGAAATGAATTGTTGGAAATAAACACTTTTCCTTGGAAGTAAACACACTTTTCAGATTAAAAGATTGCTGAAAAGTCTAAACATTACAGAAATAAACACACAATTGATAATGCTTGGAAAATGATTGCAAAGAAATAAGAACTTAATCTAGAACACCTATAGGGACAAGTCTACAACAGATTTTAACTTAAGGAATTTGAAAGTGATACAGAATTAACAGATCTAAACTATTTTCTCTAAAAATATAAATACCAAAAAAAATTGAGGATCCTGGTTCTTGGAGGAGTGGGCCCTTGCTCCTGCCTTGAAACAGGATTAGACACCTTAATTTTCTCTCAAAATAGAAATGGATATTTTATTGATAAATCATGTTCTACATTACAAAAAATGTGTTGGATCTGTGTATATCAATCTATATCTATCTTATGTTCTATATCTATATTCCTATATATAATCTATCTACTAGGTCTGTATGTATATACTTCTTCCAGGGGTGCATTTATGGCCGTAACTGTTCCACTGATATGATGGAACTGAATCATGCCCATAGAATAGATGTTGAATTGGAACATGGCTGGACGTATAACTATGTGATAATTATCCTAGATCTGCAAGTATGGAGAGTCAGAAGTCTTCTAATCTACTCCTGATTGATAGGATCATTGATTTGACAAATCACCAGCCATTTGGAATAGATTCTTATAGTTCCAAAACTTTAGAAGAGTTCCGAGAACTAAAGGAAATCATTCCAAGGCCTAACCGAGAGAGTTCCAGAGCTATCTGCAGGAGTTCTGAGAACTAATTCTGATAATTCCTGGAACTAAATACTAGAGTTCTGGAACTAAGTCTGAAAGTTCTGGAACTAGGTGATAAAGCTTGTGACTGTGTAATGGAGTTCCAGAACTAGCTTGGAAGTTCCAGAACTAAGTTGTATTGAAACAAATGCTTTCAAAAACATGTTGACCACTTCATACTTCATTCTTCCACCTGATTGCGACCTGCTTTATTACAAAACTAAATTTCCAAAACACTTTGTTAGGAATTATAGAGCTTTTAAATGTTAGAATCATAATCAACAAAAGATGGACAATTACATCCTAACTTATATCAGATCAAACAAAAGTCACAAAATGCAGTCAAACTTAATAAAAAGGAGAGTAAGATGAGATCATTTATTGTACATTTAACGGGCATATTAAAGATGAATTAGTCTCAAGACCTCTTAATAGGATTTTAGTAGACGACACCTCGATGTGTTTTTTTTTACCACTTGGAATGGTGCCCTATGGAAACCTTAGATCAATATATGTGGATTTTATTTCTCTCTTGTAATATTCCTTCCAATACTTGGGTGGTCATTTAATAATGAAAAAAAAATCTTGTGTGGGACTATGCCCTTGGAGCTCTTAAATCTCTTAGTGGGAAACTAAAGCTTCACCACTTTGCATTTTTCTTTTAGACAATGTAAATGGGTGACTTAACTACACAGTGTAAAGGTAAAAAGAATACAAGTTAAAAAGAATAATCTTGGAAATGTATGGTCTCTTAGAACATAACCACCCCAAATGTTATCTAGTGAATACAATGCAAACATGATTGAAATAAGAATAAAAGTAAAGAAAAATTACTCTTGATGAGCTACCGCAAAGATGAGGAAACTCATAAATTGTAAATGATAATGGATGGTTTGATGATTGCTATATGTGGGACAACATGGTGTGTTAAAAAAATGAAATCCAATGAAAAATGTAAATCTATAGACCTATATGCATGATTTTTAAGAACTCAATCTTTCCTTCTTGTAGTCCCTTTTTACTTGTATTATAATACACTTGTATGAGTGAATGTGGTTTACAATGTCACCTCGTTCGTGGAATGAATGTGCTCATGAGGCTTGGTTATCAATAACCCTTGTTATTTACTAATGGATTAAAAGAATAAAATGTTATTTGTGTTATAGGTACATAGTTATGGTTGGAATAACTCATCTCCCTCTTTTTTAAGGTTGCACTTATTGCCTTCACTTTAGTTCAATGGATGTATGAAATGCATAGGTGCTAGTGGAACTTGCCCAATTTAGGAATCTAACTAATGGGTCTAATTGTGACTGTAGTGGCAAATGGTTGTAGATACCTGATATGTGTACATTGTAAGGGATTTAGATCCCCATTATCTAGATTCCCATTACCTTTACTTCCTAAGTTGACAATCCACTTAAGTCTCTAGTGACTCATGTGGGTCACCATTGACCCTATTTATACACCTACACCCCTCCTCTCAAATGATTGAAGAAATTTTTAACTTTGAGCTATATTGCATACTTGTGTTATTTCATTCTCTTAGGAGCCACAATCATCTACTTGGGGCTTTTATATTCTTTTGAATGCTATATATGAAGGCTTTGAAGGCTTGATGAGTTGATATTTTCTTGAAATCCTCCCTTTAGATTTGTCAGTTTCTTCTTACAGGTCTACATGTGGTCTTCAATCTCTATTGTTGCACTGGCCATCTTTGATCCTCCTTCACAGCCCCTTCCCCATCCATCTATCTTTCAAAATCTCTAGACCTATCCCAATCACCGTCAACCTAGTCTAATCGCCATTAACCCAATCAACATATTTCATCAAATATTCCCTCCTCTACATCCACCATGTCTCCCAACCATCTTGATACCAAATCTAGCACCCCAAAGAAGATTCCATCTCTATTTTCTGTATTCTCTAATTAGTTCTACAATAGTAACCATCGATCGTACTAGTAAATCTCAAGTCACCACCATCCTGCTTAGGTTTGGTTTTATTTATCAACATTTATCTTTATCAGATCCATATCTTAACATCGTTAGCATCTTTGATATCTATTTTACTTTGTTATATGTTTCCTTCACTAGTTATAATTTATCCATGCTTGTTATCAAAGTGGGTTGACATCCATTCTAGGAAGCTATCACCTTCTCAGGACTGACCTTGTTAAGAAACCCAACATGTTATTTACTAATATTTTTTGTGTTTAGTTTATTTTTTTGGTACAGCTTGTCAAGCTAGCAGTGGAGAGGTTATTTTTTGCCCATACCTTCATCATTGCCATCGTCATCCACATTAAGAGGTAGCCTTAAACCATCCCATTATTAAGAGTTACTTAATTTCTTGTCCCATTTGTATTAACTTGTAACAAAAGTAAGAAATCTCGTCAAACATTCTGGCATGCCCGGTGGGACACACCCTTCTTCCTAGACAAGTCCTTTATTTTATTTCATTCCATTTCCATTTTTCTTATTTTCTCTCTTTCTTTCCACTAACCCCACAGGTAGGAGCTTCACTTACTTGCGTACATGGTGGTTTTCTCTCTTCGGTCAACACCACACTTGCTAAATTAATAAAAAATAAAAAAGGAAAAATAACGCTATCCAAGTATTCTTCATTTTTTACTTATTTCTCCTTTTTGCACCTTTCTCCCACTCTTTTTCTGTGTGATATCATTAAAAATAACATTTGGATTTTGGTTTAAACATTAACACCTTAATAATTTCTTTCTCATCTAGTCTAAGTATGAGGTAATTTGCAACATCCACTTATTTAACACACATCCAAACTCATGCATCAAACTTACACATTTGAAACATCTTCTACGAGGTGGAACTATTGGGATTTAATCACCCAATAGGAAATATGCCATGGTTTTCAGCCCATGTTATAAATGTTTTGACTATCAATAGATCGGCTAAGTGCCTGACACCCATATTACTGCGGTGTGTGAAGTGCAGGAGTAGGCCCCTATATCAGGCCATGTATCGGTAGTCATCACAAATTTGTGTCTCACGTACCTTTAGGTATATCAAGGGCACCATATTAAAAATCCTAAAACCAAGCTTAGATAAGTCATTTACTAGGTTCCCTCCAAGCCTTTCTTATTCTTTTTCAAATCTTCTAATAAACAAGATAATTAAAACATTGATGCTTGTCTTGTTTGTCTTAGTAACATCTGCAGAGGTTCTTGTTTGTTCATGACCATTCTTACTAGATCTCAAATTAGAAAAATGGAACAAGCTACCTCATCTAACATCCCCACCTCCAAAAACATTTCCCAACAAACATCCACTCTTTCTTCCACTCCCTTGATCACTTCCTCTTCAGTTTCCAAACTTGATGTCTTTGTAACTCCTAGTGAGCCCTTCATAGTCCAGACCCATTCCCATGATGAAACTAACCATTTCCTCTACCACCATTCAATCCCTTCTAGACAAACTATACCCTCATCTTCCACTTCCTTAGAGACCCTTGGGCCTCCCCTTATCCCCTGCAGATACTTGAAGTTCCAGGAACTCTTGGACACTATCCCTATTTCCCTTCACGACTACCTTATCTGAAAATATACTAACCTTACCATCGATGGAATCCCTTTACAAAAAATCTATGTATATAACTCCCAACCCAAATCCACTCGAGTCCTCACCTCTCAACTCATTTTTTTATCCCCCAAAGCCATGAACGAGATTCCATCATGCAGCATGAGCTTGGTTCCCACTAATCTTCTGTTGTGATCCCCTAGTATCATCAATCCATTCAACTGGTAGAACTCATTCCACCCAATATTCCTTGTATCGACACCACCCCTTCTTCTTGCATTCCTATCACCTCTTCATCCACCATTTTCATTAGCACCCCAACCTAAATTTGCAGGAATCCCATCTACTTCTTCCACCACATGGACAACATGATCAATCTTATTTTCCTATCTCCACATCCCAAATTCATGTAAATGTCATAACCTCACAATATATACTTCAGAATTGACTCAAACTCATCAATCTCCTCTCCATAGTGTCTTTCTCCATATCTTTCCTAATAAATCTATGCAAATGTCTCAGCCACCCCTACCTACATTCCAGATCATCCCATGAAAAACCAATCTAACATCCTCACTTCTAAAAAACACAATCATATACATCTAATTATGTTCCCATATCTTAACAATATCCTATTTCCCAACCCATTCAACCACAACCATTCAAATATCTCATCCCTTATTAATCACCTCCGTAAACACCTACTTATCTGCAACACTATCAATCTAATCTTCAACCCAATCCTTCCACTTCCTATAATCCACAACCTCACAAATTAACCTCTCATCCCCATGCATACAACAACCATATGTAATATTTTTTAAGTATGTTGGCCACCCTCGAAGCTATCACACTGTGTCCTAAGAGCTCATTCACTTACAGATTTTTAATGAGCCCATCCATCCATCGGTTCTTGTTAAACCTTATCCTCTGCACTAGGAACTCCCTAAAGTATCAAAATTCAACATTAAGGAGGACCCTCAACAACACCTTTTTGCCTTTAGGCACGCTTGCTACCTCATTACGCATGATCAATACCTCATGCTCCATAATTCCCCCATGTCATTAGCCGGTCCTTAGAATGGTACAATGATATTCCACATAACTCCCTATTTTAATTCACCCAAATTATACAATTATTCTTAGAACATTTCTCCATTAACATTGCACGTAAAATCACTATCACATACCTTTATGCCATTAAACAATATGATGACAAATCCATCATGGATTTCATTGCTAGGTGGCATGGTATCATTCTCCCTTCCACAAACTAATCTTATTGAGATCTTCTCCTAATCATGTGCCAAACTTATCTCATCAACCCTTCAAATCCAATAATTTCAGATCTTTGAAAAAGTGTTCATCATAGCTCATAAACTAGAAATATGTGCCCTTAAGCAAGGCCACATGAAAATTCAATCCAGTAAACCTAAAAACAATTCACCAAGTCCTCTAATCATAATGATAAATCTAAAAACACTGCTAATGTCATCATTGTCAAATATATTTTTTCATCTACCTCTCATATTGAGCCCCTACAAAAGGATCCCCAACCTACTCCTAACTATACCTCTATTGGGAAATCATATAGTTCAATCTTTGATAAGCTCATGGTTGTTCTTTTCATCTAACTCCTTCCTATCCACCCCGTTGATGACACACATCCTAAGCCTATGTGGTACCATGAGGACCACTATTGTAAACACCATCAGGTTGACAGTCATGAAATTGAAAAGTGTTTGACCTTCAAAGACCTCATCCAACACCTTATCAATCATGGGAACCTTTATCTAGATAATCCTAATGCCCCTCCTAACTAGCCTTTAGACTTCTTCAAATAACCATTCCCTAAATAATCGCCAACTAAACAAAGAGATCCTTACACATCCCAAACACCCAATGCTCACACAATAAATACTTTAAATAAAGAATCAACATCATCATCCACTCCCATTATCCCTCTATATACCTTACCCACCTCTATTCCTTTGACGCTTATAACTATACTTGCATCCATGCCCGTGTCCCTATCTATCAAATCTATGTCCACTCCATCTACATCTATTACGCCAACATATTTTGCATCTACATCTGTCTCATCCAGACCCACCAAATATTTATCTTCTACACCCACATCTTCCATATCCATACTTATCTCTACATAAACATCTATTTATATGACCACACCTATAACCCCTTCTACACCCACATCTTCGATTGAATCTACATCTACACCTCCACTTGTATCTATCCCCATATCCACACCACCGCTTCAAACATCTATTATGTGGATATCCTCACTTGATACAACTTGAAAGGATGTCTCACTCCTATACTCATCTCCCATAACTGTTACCACTTCTATACCAGCACCTTCAAAACCATATGTAACTCCTCTCGATCTCATCAAACATATCATCCAAAAATTGATTCCATTGTTAATCCCCACATATTCAATGAAAACCTACGTCCACATCACCTAGTCCCATCTTTAAAGATACCCCTGTTGAAATCATCTTCATCCCCACCAAGAGTAAAACCTCACACCAAAAATCTAAGAACCTTGGCATTCCTACTCAAAAGTCCCTCACCCATTGTATACACTAAATTACATGCTTTGGGCACATTTTTAGGTCCTAGCCACATAATACTACCATTCATATGATTCCTAAGTGAGAAAAATAGTAATTGGCAACTATCTTTAGTGTTTTGTCTATATTTCATGTCTTCTTTCTGGCCTCTTACACCCTACAACCCATTCGATACTTTATTGTCTCATATTTTATCACTCTAGACACTGGAGACTAGCCAGGACACGAGCGCCCAGGTGCCCTTGTCCCCTCTGGGTGCCCCCTACCTCTTTGTATCTTACTCACCTCTTTTGGGACTCTTTTATATTTTAGGCATCTTTTTTTCTTATGGGTTAGTGTTTTGTTGTCAATTACGAAATTCAATTAAGGGAATCATATAAATATAAAGCTATGTGACCATAATAAAGGACCAAGCTCTAAGCATATATTAATATCACTTAAGGTTGCATCCAAATCCATTTCAAGAGCATTAAATCATCCATCTAGCTTCATTCAAGGGACAAGGGACTGCATTTTTCTGCATACATGTATAGGAGGGGAAGTTCATTTTGACATTCACACATCTATCTACATTGCTACATCTAGCTACTTTCTTGCTATCAAGTGTGTCTGGCACAAGAGCCACCTAGGGCACTATTCTTGCACACACACACACATGGGAACTATATGGAGTCTAAAATGTAGTGCAATACTTGGTCATTAGCTCACTCAGTCCCCATGGGTGGCCTCTTGGGGTTTTTCAGGTGCTCTTTCTGTTTGCAGATTACAGGTGAATTTTGTGGGTATAGTGCGACATTTAGGCAATAAACAATGAAGGTTGGCAAACCTATTGCAACACAGCAAAAATGAGTTTTTGAGTTATTTTGTAGTCACAGGTGCCCAAGAGAACTCTACAGTGCTTAGGCATCCCTGACCCAGTCCAAGCGCCCTAGTCTAGGAAGATCTCACATTTGTACAATTTTCTGAGATCGGTTATAACATCTTCCACCTCCTGTTCATCAGTTTTCTAGTCTAACATACTTCAAGAATCATTACGAAATCAGCTAAGCATTCTTTTCCTTCTCTTGTACCTAGGGTTTCAATTTCCACTTGCTTATTGTTTAGGTCATATATGTACTCTACTATTTATTTACTACATTATGACTCTTAAATATCTATGGTTTTACAAAAAGTTTATTTTTGTTAAATCAAACACCCTTGTGTAAGTTGCACTTGATAGTGGGTTGTAGCTAGAATGTAACAATGTAGTAGAATGTGTGGATGGAATATAATGAACTTCTCCTTACTATGATGTGTTTGTAGAGTTGTTATAGCCCTTGTCCCTTGATTGAATGCTAGATGGATGATTTTGAGTGCTTTAGGTGCCTTTTAAATGTAAGCTTAGGTGATAGTAGTAATGTTTATTGTTTGGTCCTTGATTTTAAACACATAACTATGTATTTATATGATTCCCTTATTTGAATTTTTTTATTGAAAATTGGAAGGCTGACCCATAAGTGAAAAAGATGCCCAAAAGATAAAAGAGACCCAAAATAAGTGATTAAGGTGAGAAAGGGTCAGGGGCACCTAGAGGGGACAGGGGCTCTTGGGTGCTTATATCTTATCTAGATGTTGATTTCTGAAACCATAAAATATAAACAAGTAAAGTTCCGAATGGGCTGTAGGGTGTGTGAGAAAAAACAAAAAACAAGAGATAAATAAAAGAGGCCAAAGATAGTGGTCAATTACTACTTTTCTTTCTTAGGAACCATGGAAATGCTAGTATGATTTTAGGACCTAGAAATGTACTAGAGTGCATGATTTTTTGTCTACATGAAGCATCACTACATGCCAAAGCAGTTGGGAGTGTAGATATTGGGGTAATTCCATTTATTGAAGCACATATTGTAGCAATGGCCACTTATTTAGAGAAATTATCTGCCAATTCAGCTCATGAGACACATAGTGGACTCTGGTGCACTGTTTGTGAAGTTGAAGGACATTCAAAAGATATTTTTCCATGCATGAATGTGCACAAACTATTGATGACTTGTGAAAATTTTCATAAGAACCATGATGTCCATAAATTTCCACTTTTGCAACATGCTACACAAAAGAATGTGTCTGTGTATTGCAAAATCTATGACGTGCATACTCATGACATGACCAATTGTCGTATAATTTATTAGATTCATGAGGCATGTGAAATAGGGTTGTGTGAGACCAATGTAAAGATTAGTTCAAAAGCACAAGGGGGGAAAATAATGAGGGTCACAACAATGGGAATGGAGGTTTTAGTGGTGGATACCAAACCAAAGGCTATGGTGGAAGAGGAAGTTTTACATGAGGAACATGTTACACTTGTGTGTTACCTGATCACTATCAATGCAAGTGCCCGAAGAATCAAACATGTGCATATTATGGCAAGGCACATAAGGTTGAAGATTTCCTAAATTTGTATACCAACATGTGCATGAATAACAAGAAGAATAAGGGTACAATCATGATTAAGGTGGAATGTGCTAAGAAAGGGCAATAGGCACCTAAGAAATTGGTTATAGAGGAACCTTAACCTTTATTAGTCACTACAGGTGTAGAGGTAGCATGCGCAGGTAAGAAAGGGAGGGTGAAACCACTCATCAAAAGGGAAGAATTTATCTATGTGAAGTATCCAGAAGTGCGACAACAGAAGGAGGTATATCAAGAGACTATGGGCGTCATCAGAGAGATCCAAGGAGAGATACAATACTTGAAGGATTAAGTACATGTTAGGGAACACACAAAAAGTGTTGAAATCCCTCAGAAGGATGCTGATGATCTTAGACTAGTTGTTCCACCTGATTCTTAGACGTTTCTTTGAAGTATTGACGAAACAGATAGGGTAACGGGCGTAGGAGGAATACCTGTTGAAATGTTGGTTGATGGGTTGTTGTGCGCGTATGACTTTTGAATCCACAGCTGAATGTGAGAGCTTCCTTTTGGCTAGGAGGAACTACCTGTAATGGAAAGCAAGACCACCAGAAAGAATTAAACAATATGTGCAGTGAACTGCCTAGCGTGTGCTAGATCCGGGAAGTGTGATACTTCCTAGATGGCTTTCAGTCCACTGTTTTAAACAATTTAATGCGGGTAATAAAGTAAATCCTATTGTAATTTGAAATGATTTAGGTATCTCACTTAAAACACAATAAGAAATATCTAATCTAACAGGATAGGTTAGAATAGGATCCAAAGGTCAAATAATTGGTTCTGGATCTCTGCAGGTCTGACAGAGGTCTCAGGTAGATCACAGGTGAATAAGGGTGATGTGGAATTAGGTGGATAGGTCACTGTTCTGAGTTGTATGGGAAAATACAGAGACCGATGCCGGTTAAGGGTGACCGACAGTGGTTGGGTGTAACCGGTGCCGGTTACTGTGGAAAACTGGGAATGCCACAGAATGAGTTTTGGGTCTCCTTTATGATTGCACAAAGGACTTTGGTTGGTCGGAATGAGGTATTTGGTAGTTTGGGTGGGATTTAGTGAGGTTTTAATGGGTATATGGAGGGGGAGTATTGAAGGAGGATCAATGGGTGGCTAGGTAAACAATAGGGTGATAATATAATGATGAAATGAAATGAACCAGAGAAGTATAACGTTTTACTTACTTGGATTCTGGTCCTGGATGCCTGTGAGTGATGGATGGAGGTGCTGGTGAGAGGTTGAAGACTGTTGATGATCACCAAACACTAGAAATCTTCTGCATGGGCTGCATGTGTATTCCTTTTTGCTTGGTTGGATCAAATCTATGCTGGGGTGAATGCTGGATGGTTGAGTGGATGATTGTTGGATGCCTATGTAAGAAAATGCTTGATCTCCTTCCTTGCATGTGTGTTCTCACTAGAATTCATTCTCTAGAAGATGTGATATCTCTCAGGGATGTGCTAATGTTTTCCAACCTTTGCCAACCTTCGAAAATAAGGTTGTTTTAGGGGTTAAAAGGTGACCGATGGTGGTTTCTGGCTTAACCGGTGACGGTTAGGGGTAACCGATGTCGGTCAAGGTGGGATTTTCTAGGTTTACTAAACTAGGGATATCCTCTTGATTTTCTCGGATCTCATGTTGTTAACCCATGGATTAGACTGGAAGCTTCTTGTAAGCATGTGGGAATGTGGTTAGAGAGAATGTAGGCATTGATTTTTAGGGTTTGGGTAAGTCTTAGTTAGTTATGACAACTTACTAAGAATAGGTCTTAGGGTGAGTTGGCTTGATGAGGTGTCTAGGTGAGGTGTATGTGTGGATATTATCTAAATTAAGATATTTAAATAATAAATATGGTGAGGATAATGAATTAATTTAATTAAATTAATTAAATTAATATTAGTGGGGTGAAGGGGGCCATGGCTAGGTGAATGTGATGAAGGGTGTTTATTTGTCGAGGGACCAAAGGGGAGTGTGACCTAATTTTAGTGTCTACATTTTACCCCTTTTTGTTGTGTAGCTTGTATTGGTAAGCGACGCTAACAAAAATAAGATGTGGTTGCCCCATGTGTGGGTGAAGGTGATCCCCCTCAAACCAGGAACTGATGAGGGCAGAAGGCAGAAGTGGTGAGTGGTTTGATAAAAGGTAAATGTGAGGAAAAGGTAGGTGGGCACGGGGGGAAAAGGGTAAAGGTCTACTTGGGAAATCTAGGTAATGGGTCAAGGTCAAAGGTAGCAACAGTCAAATGCACGCACACGTATAAAACTACAGCACGCTACCAGGTTGAAGAGCAGGAAAACTCTACATTGTCTAAGGTCGATAGGTTTATCCAAATGAGGTTGAAGTGATTCCGATATCCAAGGTATAGGATATGGTCAGGAAACACAACGTAGGTTAGGTGTAGGAATGTTTAGGTATGTTCCGGTACACCAAAGGTAAGGTCAGGATAAATGGTCATGGCAAGAGGCAAGGTAAGGTCATTAAGTCAGTCAACACAGGTAATAGTACCGCAAGGTATAGCGAACACATGAGGTCAAAGGTCACTAGCGATGGTCCAGGTCCAAATATCTAGGTCACACAACATGGGTAAGGCCAAGGTAGGGGTAAAATAATGAGTCCCCAAAGGAGCACAAAGGGAGGTAGTAAATGATGAGGTCAAGAAGGTGAGGTAAATGGTTTGGGTAAAGGTGGGGTGGGGTAAATGAGCAGGGTGAAGGTTGGGTGAGGTAAAAAAAGGAGGTAGGGGTAGGGTAAAAGGGTAAAATTTAGGGCAATGTGTAGGTGAGGGTGACCGATGTTGGTCAAGGATAACCGACGTCGGTATAGGTCAAATCGATGACGGTTAGGTAGGGGCATGACCGATGTTGGTCAAGGGTAACCGACGTTCGGTTAGGTCGGGTTTGTTATAAAAACAAAAAATCTGTGTTTTTTGTTATTCATTTATCATTTAGCTAAGTGAGAAAATGACAAAAAAGAGAGAAAAGAGAGAAAAGTGTTCAGGACGGAACGGAGCATTGAGTTGGTGGTGTGAACGATGGGTGATTGGTTGGTGAGAAGTGGGTCCACAGGATCAGTGTGAGGGATTTGATTGGGTAGAGGTTGCGGGTAGTGATTTGGTGATGGTGGAGGCCAGAGAGGGATCGGGTGGGCCACTGGTGCAGTGGCCAGACGTGCCACCGAGACGACGGCAGTGCATGACGAGGTAAGCGATCAACTCTAGGTGTATTTGATTAGATAGATTAGGGGATTAGTAAATTGTTTTTTGTAGTTTTTGTTTGTTTTTTGTTTTTGTGGGTGGGAAAAGATTAAATTTGGGAATGGGGGGAAAAGTGGGTAAAAAGAGGAATGGGGAGGGTAATAAATGGGATAGGGGGTGGGTGGAGGTGCAAGGGTAGTTTAGGTCATTGTAGGTGGGTAAAAGGGGCAAGGGGGGAGGTTTTTTAGAAAAGGGGGGTTTAGGGAATCACGGATTGTTACCATGACAGTGATTGCGTCGGTTAGTTGTGGCCGACGTTCAGTAAGGTTGAACCGGTATCGGTCACCAAATAGGTGACGATGCTGGTTAAAGGGTGACCGAGGGTTAGGTTAGGGGGAACTAGTTAAAGGGTGAACAGTGGTCGGTTAGGGGGGTTTTGGGGGACACAGGTCAAAAAGTGATGTGGGCTAGGTGGTTGAGATGGGTAGGGTGAAAATAGGTTGCAGGAAAATGATAGTAGGTGAGTATGGGTATGGTAAATGTAGATTAATGTTTTGTTTGTATTGGATGCAGGGGAGAGATCAGCTACATATGCGGGACAAGGGTTCTACCTCTACTGGTGACAGTGCACGGTGCAACGACCCTGGAGGAGCTGCAACATGTGGAGGTAGTTGGCTTGAGTGGAGTCTAGGTGATATCGACATGTAGTCTGGTAGCCCTAGTTTGATGGTCGTGCTCATCGATAGATGGGATTCCATGACCAACACATTCCACCTGTACGACAGGTGAGATTACTGTCACCCTGGAGGACATGTTCAAGGATTCTATGGTTACCCATATTGGGTACACAGGTCTATTCTATCTCCTCTGAGGCCTCAGAGGAGCTGATTGTGACTATTTTTGGAGAGGGGATGGCCGAGCTGACATTCCATAGTGCCAGCTTGAGCTATGGAGAGATGTACCTAGCCCATTTGGAGGAGACGAGGCTAGTGGTTCTTTTGATGGAGGTAGTGTGCTGCTTTGCACTGCCAGATGCAGAGGGTGGATGTTTTCCCTGATCACTGATGGGGGTACTCCATGATATGATGGTAGAGGAGACCCACTTTTCCTAGGCACCAACATTCTTGGTGCAGCTGTACAGGGAGTTGTGGGCATATGGGTGGCTACGCAGGTTCAACCTGTGTTGTACATTTTTACTACACTACTGGGTGTATGAGCACATAGTTTGTGTGTGGCCTATAGGGATGCCCCGAGTAGATGCATTCCCACCGAGATTTTGTGGGTGGGGTATAGGAGATGGGTGCTCGGCTATTGGAGAGTGGAGATCTAAGAGGCCCACACATGATGTGGCCTATTTCTGGTGGTTACTAGAGGGGTTGTCTAGAGTGGACATTATCTGGAGGCCATATGTGGGATTCCCCTCATATAGGCATATGCACAAGGAGCTAGCTGAGCTCCAGCTGGTGAGATGGATACAGGGTCACCATGCTGGGGAGCACGAGATGATCCTGGTGGACAGAGTCTTGAGTGGTAGTTCAGGATTTTACAGGACATACCTCCACCCTTCCCACAGTACTAGAGAGATGATGTGGAGAGGCCCTTACCTCTACCATAGCCTACAGTGCCCATAGGGTAGGAGGAGCAGGTAGTGGACCAGCAGATAGATGATGTCAGGGGTCATAGATAGGTACAGACAGTGGTGGGTGGCTCACTTACGAGCCATACCACCCAGACAGGGTAGCCAGATTTAGCCACCATCATGGTGTAGAGAGATGCCCTACAGGGGTAGGTGGCTATGCTGATTACCCAGTTTGGTATACTGTAGACATAGCTGGAGAGCTCTGAGGTAGAGGTAGCAGAGCTACATGTATAGGTGGCCAGTCTGCAGGCCCAGATGGCTGGTGGAGGAGATGGAGATGGAGAGGAGGGTGATGGTCAGGTGGCGGCCTTACAGGCTCAGGTGGTAGGTTTACAGGGCCAGTTGGCCATAGCCCAGGCATAGATTGGGGTCTTACAGGCCCAGATACAGGCACAGGGGTAGGGGGCACCACCACAGGCACCAGGACTGGGTCCCAGTTCACAGGCAGGAGTGGGTAGGTCCCGCACAGGACAGGTACAGGGGCTGAGACCTATGGGACCACCACAGACCATGCCTATATCTAGGTTACGGGATGCCCTAGGTGAGGCTAGATACTACCAGGACCAGCTGATGGTGGCCGGGATAGACTTCATATCCTATGCCGAGTACAGGGCACAACAGGCATCTAGTGAGAGGATGAGATCCCGCACTCACAGTGTGGAGAGCATAGGGGGTCAGTGAGCTCTGAGGCCAGATCAGGTAGAGGCTACCAGTGCATGGAGACCAGCTCCAGTTGAGGTGCCAGTAGGGACCCAGGAGGCTGAGGGTACATGTGATACAGAGATGGAGGACATCCACCGAGATGCCTGATATGTGGCACCTGGTTTTTGATGTATGATAGTCATTTTTTGTGATATATACCGGCCTGCGTGCCGAGAGATAGTTGTATTTTTTATCACATACTGGCCTACGTGCCAAAGACAGTGAGGATGTATGAGAGGTTTTGTATATTTCGAGCATATACCGGCCTACGTGCCGAAGAGATTTTGTATTGATTCATTATTTTATTGTATATATGAGACCGGCCTGCGTGTCGATGACATTTTGTATTGTGTATCGGCCTACATGCCGATGATTTTGAGATGATGGACATGAGGAGATAGCCATGTATATTGTATTGAGATACACATTTATTTATATGATGAGATACATGATATTTTTTTTGATTTGTTGATGTGGTGATGAGATTTTGATTTATTGGTGCATTGATGAGATTTTTGATTTGTTGTTTTGATATGGATGGAAATTAGGTGAGTTAGGCATGATGGAGTCAGGTTGAGTTAGGCATGGATCGTAGTTAGGTCTTAGGCATGGATTGAGTCAGGTGTTAGGCATGGTTGAGTCAGGTTATTAGGCATGGTTGAGTTAGGTTTGTTAGGCATGGTTGAGTTCAGGTTTGTTTAGGCATGGTTGAGTTAGGTCTTAGGCATGGTTGAGTCAGGTTGGTTTAGGCATGGTTGAGTCAGGTTTGTTAGGCATGGATTAGTCAAGTTAGGTAGGCATGGATTGAGTCAGGTCATAGGTTGGTTGATAGGTGAAGTTTATTATTTTATGCAATGAATGATAATATGGGTCATATGTGAGATGTGGTATAATCTATGCATAGTGATGATAAAGAAATGGTAGGTGTAATAAATGTATGTTGTGATAAGGATTAAAATATGAAGCAACTTGTTATGTATGTGGTTTAATTTCCAATGTTGGGTATAAAAGGGAAACTAAGTGAGGTGTGATGTAATGTGAGGAACATGGAAGATGAATTGTTTAGGGTAGAGAATGGCCGAGCTAACCTCCAAGGGCCCCATGCCCTCAGAGTGTTGCCTACATAGTCCTAGTGAAAAGGGACCTCAGGCCGATGTAGTTCTCCCATGAGCTAGGGAAGAATATGAGGAGGTATGAAAATGAGTTAGTAGGTTTTAGGCATGGTGTGGGTTTTAGATCTGTTAGGTGTGGGTGGATTATAGGTAAAGTGATGTAGGTGGGGTCGATTGTGGTGAAAGAAGAAGATTACCCCAAAGGTAAGCGTCGAGGACCAAGTCCTGTATAAGGTAATCAAAACGTAAACAAAGATGGTTAAAAGATAAGAGGGGGAAATAAAGCCACCTGATTGGGTAGGATCATACCAAGTAGATCATACCTTGGAGGAGGTGATGAACATAAGACCCTAAAGACATTGCATGATTGATGTTCTATGGTGAAAAGTAGTCACATGATCACCAAATGTCTAAGTTCCAAGAAGTCCCTTGAGGCAGTAGGAAATGGGAGTGGGAATGGTAAGAAGGGTGAAAGGTAGTTAATTTTTATATGGTATAGGTAGCATGCGCTTCGGGCAAGAGAACCTAGGTCACAATGGGCAAGTCCATGACTAAAAGGTTTGTTGTTTTGACTTATAGTTGAGATAGACTGATCGATGTGGGAAGTCTATATGGGATGAAGAAAATTTAACTCCTTGAGGTCTTCATGAAGCTGATCGATGCGGGAAGCTTCGGTTGCTCTCAGGTTTTTTTTTTTTTAAGAGCTTTACATAGCTTTCCTTCGAGGGAGCAGTCTATTTATAGCAACAATTGTCGAGAGGAAGATGTCCTTTTGAGGGAGTCATCTTTTGAGTGGAAGTTTGACTCAAGGAGTTATATCCCATGTGAGGGCTTTGAAGTCATGGACAAGACCAAGGTGGAGGATAGGACTCTCATGTAAAAGGCAAGGTGAAACAACCATGGGATCTCATCTAAAGGTAGATGAAAAGTATCCATGAGAATCATGCTATGTGCAGCACCGTGGTACACATATTCAAGAGAAGATAACAAGTGACAGGTACTCACATGATTCTTGTTTAATCATTAGTGAGGTGTATGAAGTGGATAGCACTCAAGGGACGAGCATGGAAAGAGACAAAAGGTGAGGTAGGACTACAAGTCAACAATAGAATGGTTGAAGATGCAAGGCGTTAAGGGGCTCAGGTTCAGGTTTACCATTGAGTGAAGATAAACGATAAGCACCTGATCCATAGGTATGAGTCACGATGTATGGTCCAAGCCAATTAGGAGAAAATTTTCCCCGTTTACTTTTTTCTGCTTTAGTTACATGTTGATTTTCTTTCAGGACAAGGTCACTGACTTGGAAGGTTCGTGCATGGACACATTTTTCATAGGCACATTTGATACATTTTTGGTAAACTTGAAGGTGATCCAGAGCGTTAAGATGAATGTTTGTCTAATAACTCTAGCTGTGTTAAATGGTCCTGATGAAAGTCATCATCATTGAGCATGTCATGGAGAGAAATGTGGAGTGAGGGAATCTAGACTTCAAGAGGTAGAACTGCCTCTGTACCGTAGACCAGAGAAAAGGGTGTGGCCACAGTGGAAGTGTGAATACTAGTGCGGTATGCCCATAGGGAAAAAGGAATGTGTGTATGCCAATCCTTCCCAGTATCATTAACCACTTTCATAAGAATTTTGTTGAGGGTTTTGTTAGTGGATTCGGCTTGGCCATTGGTTTGTGGGTAATAAGGTGATGAGAAACTAAGTTGAATGCCAAAGGTGTCACAAATTTTTTGTAATGTTTTGTTTTTGAATTGTTTTCCATTGTCAGTGATGAGGCGATGAGGAACACCAAAGTGACAAATGATGTGGTGATTAATAAACTCACATATTTTCTCAGCTTTCATGGAGATGAGTGGTATGGCTTCCACCCATTTTGTATAGTATTCGGTAGCAGTGATGATCCATTGATGGCATTGGGAAGAATGGGGATTGATTTCTCTGACAAGATCCAAACCCCATTGAGAGAAGGGCCAAAGGTCACGGGTGACCTGTAAGGCATGACTAGGTGTATGATGAAGATTGGAATGTTGTTGGCATTTTACACAACGTTTGACGTAGTTGCAACAATCATGGTTAAGGGTCGGCCAGTAATAGCCTAGGTGAAGAATACGCTTAGCAACAACAAGGCCACTGAAGTGACCTCCACATATGCCATCATGAACTTCCTTAATGGTATAAGGAATTTCAGAACTTGTGAGGCATCGTAAGAGAATACCATCAAAGCCATGCTTATAGAGGAGTCCCCCCAGGATGACGTAACGAGAGACCTTTTTAAGGAAGGCGCGTTGTCTGTTACGGGTGAGATCAGGAGGTAAGATGGAGAGAGAAAGGTAGTCGGAGTATTGTTTGTACCAAAGGTCACTCGGGTCAGAGGTGACGGTTCTGATGGAGTAAACATCATGAGGTAAATAAGAAGGTGATTGGAGGCATTGTATGGTGACAAATATTTTAGAATCGGTGGGCGAAGCGGGTATTTGGGAAGCTAAGCAGGCCATGGTATCTGTAAATTTGTTGGTTGAACGTGGGATGGTTTGAAGGGTGTAACGGTCAAAGGTGGTCAAAAGTACATCTACATGATGTTTATACTTTTGAAGTATCTTGTTATGACATTGGTATATACCATTGACTTGGTTTACGACCAATTGAGAATCACCAAAGATGTTGATTGATTTGACATCTAGGGCATAGGTGGCTTGGAGACCTAGTACGAGTGCTTCGTATTTGGCAATATTGTTGGTGCATTCAAAATCTAGTTTGAAAGACAAAGGCATGGGTTCACCATCAAGAGGAATGAGGATAATACCAGCCCCACCCCCACGCTGACACTTGGAACCATCGAAGAAGAGTGTCATTTGGTAAGGGGGTTCGTCCAGGGAAAGGGTAGCAATTGACTCATCTGGAAAGTCAAAATTAGAGGGTTGATCCCAGAAATAGGTGCATCAGCCAATTGGTCGGTGATAGCTTGGCCCTTGATGGAATTTTGATGAATGAATTCGAGGTCAAGATCAGCTAAAAGCATAAGCCATCATGCGGCATGCTGATTTTGATAAGGTTTGGCATACATGAAGTGTAAGGGGTCGGTGTTGGTCACAACATAGGTTTTGTGGTTGAGTAGGTAATGACGGAGTTTGGTGGCAACGAAAACTAAGGCTAAGAATTTTTTTCGGGGTGGGTGTATCAGGTTTCATAGTCCAAAAGAGTATGACTTATGTAATAAACCACCTGCTCCCTGTGTTGTTCATCGTGATGAGCGAGCATGGCTCCCAAGGAATGATTGGTAGCTGAGATATATAGGTAAAAAGGTTGATCATCTTTAGGTGGAATGAGTACGGGTGGTTGGAGAAGGTATTGTTTTAAGGCCTCAAAAGCTTTGTGGCAGTCATCATCCCATTTAAAGGAGACATCCTTCTTGAGCAGATGATGAAATGGTTGACATCGATCAGATAATTGTGAAATGAAATGACGAATAGACTACAATTTACCTTGCAGGCTACGGAGTTGTCTAAGGTTAGTAGGTGGAGGCATTTCGAGAATGGCCTTGAATTTAGCAGGGTCAACTTCTATACCACGTAGGGAAATGATAAATCCCAGGAGCTTTCCTGAGAGGACCGTGAAGATGCACTTCTTAGGCTGAAGGCAGATGTAATATTTAATGAGATGGTCAAAGATGGTTTTGAGGATGGTAAGGTGCTCAGAGCGGCATTTAGATTTGGCCAAGAGATCATCCATGTAATCTTCCAATATGCGATGCATGATGTCATGGAAGATGTAAGTCATAGCCCGCTGATATGTGGCACCAACATTTTTAAGGCCAAAAGGCATGACTCGATAGCAGAAGGTCCCCCAAGGGGTGATGAATGAGGTTTTGTGTTGATCTTCTGGGGCAAGCAAAATTTGGTTGTAACCCGAGAAGCCATCCATGAGTGATAGCATCTCATGGCCAGTGGTAAGGTCAACCAGTTGGTCAATACCAGGTAAGGGAAAGTCATCTTTCAGACATGCTAGGTTGAGGTCACGGAAGTCCATGCAAATGTGGAGTCCCCCTGTCACCTTAGTGATAGGGACAATGTTAGAAATCCAATGAGGATAATCAATGGGTAAGATGAAGGAAATGGAAAGAAGGCACTGAAGTTCTTCTTTGACGAGAAGGGCAATGCGAGGGTGCATTTTCCTCAGCTTTTGTTTGATGGGTTTGGCATCAGGAATGGTTACGATATTGTGGACCACTATGGTGGGGTCAATACTGGGCATGTCTGTGTAAGACCAAGTGAAAGTGTGGTTATGATCTCTGAGAAAAGAAGTGATGGCTTCCTGTTCAGCAAGCATCTAAAGATTGACCGATCTTTAGGATGTGCGGGTCATCCTGAGTATGAATGTTGATCTCGATAGTCGATTCATTCAACATGGTTTGCGTCTCAGAAGGTAATGACTGATGAATATATGAGTCTTCTGCACCAAGGTAGGTGAGTATAGATTCATCATCCTGACATTGAACGACATTAATTGAAGGTGTATCGTCATCGATCATTTCAGGATACAGGAAGGGAAGAGTGGAAGGGGCCTCACCCTCACATTGATAAGTCAGAGGCCCCAAGGAAATGGTGTTTATGAAAAAAAAAATTTAGGAGGGATAGATTCAGGATCCATCGACTCTGTCGGTGAGGGTGGTGATGAAGGTGGAGTGGGTGAAGAAGGTGGAGAAGGGCTAGTGTCCTTAATGAGTTCAATGCGGGCCTGTTTGGTAGGTGGTTCGGGAAAGCCGATACCACTACGGTTGTTATGTTTGTGGGTGGTACATGGAATAATGGTATGGTGGCCTTGCTCATAAAATCCAAAACCAAAACCCTTCCATGCACATCGGTGCAGGAAGGTGTGGGAAAAATGGTGATTGGTAAGTGATTGGAAGTCAGTGGAAAATGGGTGAGTTTGTGATGGTGGTTCGGGTGTGTAAGTGGTAGTATCAAGTCCCCCATAGGTGAGACTAGTACGAAGGTGAGGAGGACCATACAAGGAGGTGTTCTCCTATATGGTGATCATAACGTGGGTGTTGGTGAAGGCTTCCATACTCTTGTGGAGTAAGGAATGTGTTGACACTATATAGGCGGTACTCCCCCAGAGTGAGGCATTGAAAAACACCTTCCAAGGGATCGGTGGTTGGTATGTAGGTAGCTGGAATGGATGAAGTGTCAGAGGTTGATGCAGAGGTAGAGTTAATGGATTGGGAAGCTGATGGGTCAGCCATGGAGGTTGGGGCAATGGTAGGAATGGAGGAGGTATGTGCGGTTGAAGTAGTGGCTGTACTGGTAAGTGGAGGTGTAGGTGAAGAAGTAGTGGTTGTGGAGGTAGATGGCTTAATAGGTATGAGCACATCATTGGGTCGGTAAAGCATGTTGCATGTTTTAAAAGGTGATGGGTCAGCTGGAATGGTATAGGTGTGTCCTTCATGTTCAAACTTTACACAATGATGCAAAGTGGAAGGAACGCAACCCATGACATGAATCCAGGGTCTGCCAAGCAACAAGGTTATATTGGAATTCCCCCTCCAAGATGTAAAATAATTCTGGAACAGTGTGGGGGGCCCACGCGAATGTGGAGGATGATGGTGCCTAGTGTAGAGGTGATAGTGTCATTGAATGAATGCAACATGACAGGATGTTTATGCATGCAATTGTCAGGTATGTGCATTTGAGTGAATGCATGGGATGAAATGATGTTAATGCTAGTGCCCCCATCAATCATCACATGGTGTACCCGTATGTCATCGATGTGGACAGAGATGAAGAGGGCTAGGTCTGGGTCATCATTTTGGTGTGGTGCGATCTCTTCCTCTGAGAAGCTAAGGGAGGCTACTTGGTGAATAGGGTGGGGTGAAGATGAAGGTGGTAATTTAGTGAGAGAGGCTACATGATGGGGTGTGATAATGGAGGCTACGGGTGTAGGGTCATTGGGTAAAACCTCAATAGATTGAAGAACCTCCATGAGAGCTTGACGATGGGATTCTGAGGTTTGGATGAGGTCATATAAGGACATTTTGAGGGGAGATTGGTGTAATTGTTTGAGCATGGTGCGATGTGTGACGCCATTAGAAATAGGATATGTGGGGCTGCGGATAGTGATTTTAGGCATGGGTGCAGATGGTATGTTGGGTATGGGATTAGTTGGTGGGTCAGTTGCCTTTTCTTTTCCCTTATCCTTCTGAGCACGTGTAGTGATGTATCATGTTGATTTGAGGGGAGGCATGAAATGGAGAAGGTGTAGGATGAGTGGTATAATGACATGATGGGAAAAAACCTACTGGAGGAGAAAATCCTTGTGAAGTGAGCTGAGTGCAACGACATTTAGGTGATGGTGTGGCAAGTTCTCTGATGTGAACCATGTTAATTTCAAATCTTGGGGGTGGCTCTAGGAGCTGTGAGGGTGGAGGTCATGGTTGTTGAGTGGGCAGTGTGGGAATGGGTGTCGGTGAAGCAGGGTT
Organism: Taxus chinensis; assembly: GCA_019776745.2. Taxonomy (NCBI): domain Eukaryota; kingdom Viridiplantae; phylum Streptophyta; class Pinopsida; order Cupressales; family Taxaceae; genus Taxus; species Taxus chinensis. The sequence continues at coordinate 657,052,117 of CM034154.1, forward strand.
CTCGTCGAGAAGGTCGTCATCATCAAAGTTGGCTTCTGGAGGACACAACTGGATAAGGATGTTTTCAAGGCCTTACAGTTTTCCACATCGTGCCCTAGCACATGATGGTAGGTGCAAATTTTAGTATCATCAAACCCTTTTGGCTTGGGTTTGAGAGGATCATAAGGTCTGAGTGGCGGTAATGTGATGACAGAAGTCTCAAGGAGGTTGGTTAAAATTTTGGCATAAGACCCTGCTAGTGGATCGCAATGGGAAGTGAACGTGGGTTTGGGTGTAGGTGTGGTTGATTGTTGAGGAATGGTCTTTGGAAGAGGAGGAGAGGATTGAGCTATGGTTTTGGGTGTTGGCATGGTTTTGGGTGTTGGTCGTGTTTGTTTAGGTAGGGGTATGGTAGATGAACTGGTAGGAGGGTGTGTGGTTGTTTTGACTACCTTATTGTGGGGTAGTGGAGTTTTGTTTTTGGGTTGCACCTTCTTGGGTAAAGGTGATATGGGTGTATGAGGTCTAGAAGGAAAGGTAGATGGGGGAAGAGGATGAGTTACCCATGGGGATAATGAGAGGTGCTATGAAGGTAGAGGATGCGGGTCGTGCAGGAGGTGTAAGGGACAGAGATTGAAGTGTAGTGGGTAGTGAAGGAATTGCTGAAGGTATTGGAGGTATGGGTGGTAAAGATGTTGTGGGTGTGGGTGTAAGTCATGTTGGGCACCTGGGTAGGTTAGAGGTTTGTGAGGAAGGAATGGGTTGTTGTGTTTTTGATTTATTGATGGGTGGAGGTTTCTTGACCATGTTGGGAAGTTGAGGTCCTAAGACAGATGGGAAAGGTGAAGGTGTGATTGGGCAGCTGGGGTATGAGTTCTATGGGTTTGGTGCTTATGTTTGGGTGTCAGAGTAGGTGTGGTGTTGACTTTGGAGGATGTAGCTAAATCCAGTTTGATAGGTGGATGAGTAAGGCTGGTGGTTGGGGTGACCCCTAAAGTGGTAATAGGTTTAGTCGAGGAAGATGCCATAGGTGTGGGTTTGGGTTTAGATATAGGTTGGGTTATGGGTAAGGGTGTGGTTTGAGCTATGACAGGTGTCGTGGAAGGAATTGTGATAGAGGTGGTTGTGTTTGGTTCGATTGGTCGGAATATTTTTGGGTAGATAGTGGAAGTATCAGCAAGTGACCTCTGCATCTACGTTGAGACAGGAAGCAAAAGATGCCCCCATAGTAAAGCCCTATCCACATAATCTAAGTGATTGGCCAAACATGAGAATGACACGTCTGTAGGTGGAGTTGATGAGGACCTAATGGAAATTCCCGTAAAATGTGTCTTAGAGATGGGGAATTGGCTAGCTTCAGCTTCTGTGGGTAAGAGAGCCGAAAGTAGGTCTGCAGGATTTTGGGTAGCTGATGGAGAATGCTCACCAAGAGGCAAAGGTATCTCAACTGGGTCTATGATGGGTGGAGGAGATGATGGGTGCTCCTCTGTAGGTGGAGGAGATGATGGGTGCTCCTCTGTGGGTGGAGGAGGTAAATAAGTATCCTCCATGGACTGAAGAAGTACTGTGGGTAAATCGGTTCTCTAAGTGGAGAAGCCAAAGGTGAAATGGTCTCGATGTTAGTGGAAGACTCCTCCATAGGTGAGGAAGGAGATGAAAGGTGTTCCTCTATGGGTGGAGGAATAGGGGAGGTGGGTTCCAATGCAGAAGGAGGATTTTGGGCTAGAATTTCCTCTATGGAAGGAATATGGGGTAATTGGGAGGTGACAGGTACGTCATTAAAAATAGCGTGGACCTCGCGGGTATGGGTATCATGAGTTGAGGTCTCACCAGTTTGATCAGACGAAGGGGCATGGTTGGGAAATGGTTTCTTGAAGATGTGTAGGTTTTGGTTGGTAGGTGCATTAGGATTATCCATGGTTAACTCACCTTTCTCGAGCATTTCTTGGACAATATTTTTGAAAGTGATGCAATTTTCATCACTATGACCCTTTACTCGATGATAGTTATAGAAGTCATGTTCTTTATACCATGTGGGCATGGGGCGAGTAGGGTCAAAACCAGTGTGTGGTTTTATAGGTGGAAGGGTGATGGCTCTGGCTTTGATAAGATTTTCTAAGACAGAAGAGTAAGGTTCCCCAATTGGGGTGTATTTCTGTTGTTCTCGTCTGAATTGAAAAGTCTGGACGGGTGAGAGATTAGATGAGGGGGTAGCCTGATTTGATGGATGAGCTGGGCTAACCTTGAGTACCACTGTGTTAGTGGTGCCCTTAGCTTTTGAATAATTGTTTTGTGGTTTGGAAGAAGAAGAGGTATCATTCGACTTGAATGTCGAATTCTTATTGCGTAATTGGATTTTCTTCTCTTCGATGGCCCGAATCTCTAACTTTTGTGCCATAGTGAATGCTTCATCGAATGTTTGGAAGGTTTGGACCTGCAAGGTCAGTGAGATATGTCTAGCACAAGCCCATGTGAAGATCTTGATGAGTTCTGTTTGTGGCAGTTGGAAGGTGAGTTGATTGATCAAGCTACGCCAGCGAGTGACAAAATCTGTGATAGATTCATCCTCATACTGATGCGTGGAGTATAGGTCAGTCATGGTAACCTTCTTGATGATATTGATAGAGAAATGATCCAAGAAGGCTTGGGCTACCTGATTGAATGAGAATATAGAGTGTCTAGGTAACCCACTATACCAATCTAATGCAGGTCCAGTCAGAGACATGGGAAAGGTTCTCAAGAGCAAAGCATCATCGTGAGCGATCAGATAACACCTGTGTTTGAATGACTGCAAATGTTGCTGCGGGTCTTCCTTGCTATTGAAATGATTGAATTTAGGCATTTCCCAATGCACGGGGTATGGACGAATAGGAATGGATGGGTGGATGGGTTCATTGCAAATCTCGTCATAGGTGAGAGTGTTGTGGGAGCGGAAACTGATGCCTCCAATGTCTGCATCTTGTCCAACATTAATTTGATTAGGTCATTGGTAGGTTGCAATGATTGGGTGCCTCCTGTAGCATGAGAGGGTTGGTTTTGGGCATATAATGGGGGTGGCACTCCAGTGTATGGTGCTGCCATGTAGGTTGATTGAGAAGAAGGCAGTGAAACAGGGGGTACGTACCTGGAGTGAATAATAGATGAAACGGGAGGCTGCTGATAGTATGTATATGGAGGTGGAAGGGTCATGGTAACCCTAGTGGCAATGGGGGCTAATGATTGTGGAATGGAAAGGACCATGTTCTGAAAAGGGGTAGGGGTCACCGACACCGGAGGTGGTAGTGTAGCTACGGGTATGTGTGAGACATTAGGGGTGGATGAGGTTGCATTTTGGGTAGTTGTCGAGGGTATGGTGGATGTGGTGGGTGCCACGGAGGTGGCAGACATGGCAGTCATAGTGGGTATAGGACCTAGCTATGAAACGACTGGGGGTAAGGTAGATGTGGGCAGCACAGAGCCAGATGGGGCTGATGCAGGAGTGGGAGTGAGAGTCGGGGGGATAGATACGGGCATGCCATATATCAACTGACCCGAGGCATCTCGAGTGGATGAGTGGGAAAGGTAAAACTGCAAAGGCGGTAGGGTTTTGGTCAAGGAGTCGTGTGAACTCCTCATCTCTGGTAGCGATAGTGATAGGTTGGATGGGATCCATGGCTGGTGATAAAATGGAAGGTGGTGAAGGACTAGGTGGGAGTGGTTGACAACTGGTGTGAAATACGAGTGCACTTGCTTGTCTTCGGGTCAGCACCATGTGAACCAGTACTGATCAGGTAGGGCTGCTTCTCTGTAAATGACACAGAAAAATAGCAGGAACAGGTGAATCTGGTGGTAAAAAGTGGATTAGGTACCAAATGTTGGTTGGAAAGTGAAACAGGCTAACCGATGCTGGTTAGGGAAAACTGACGCTGGTTAGGGGTAACCACTGCCGGTCACTGTAGAAAATGGACAGTGAGTGAAAAACAAGGTATAAGGTCAAATCTGACAGGTATGCCAAATCTGATGAGTTTTACAACGTCAATGGGAATGATAGTAGTGATAGGGACTGTGAAAAGTGGAAGAAGATGAATAAATAGCAAGGATGAAGATGAATAAAAGTCCCTTTGAGTAGGTTAACAAAAGGACCTGGAACGATGCCAGTTGGGTATAACCAACGATGGTCAGAGGGTAACTAACAATGGTCACTAGACCGACACTGGTCACTGTGAAATTGAAATAGTGATGAAAGAATAGTGGTTGTGAATTAAAATCTGATGTGGAATCAGACCCAGAATTCTGAGAATGATGAGAATATGGTCCAGGCACACTCAGGTGAAGCCGGAATACACCAGCTGTGATGAGGAGTGTGCAAGGATGAACAAGAAAAATGAAGAACGTGATCTCTCACCTCAAAACACAAGCCAAGCAGAAACACTAAGAAAAATGTGATCCTAGGAGTGCCTTTTCTATTATGTTTGTTTAGCTTATGCTATTTAAGGACTGACACATGAACTGTGAAATAGATTTTTTTGGTGAGGATGGCTTCCTACGAAGAAGGAGATCTAAAAGGTGAGGTTTCAGGTATGTTATGGTGGGGGCGGGCTTCGCTCTGAAGTATGACTCGACAGAGCAGCGAGCTGGGGAGTACCTGCCAATCCTCATATCAGTGCGATCATTGACAGGTGTTCCCAGGAAAGATGTTGTTTAAGAATATGTATTTGTTTTGAATTTGTGCAATTTGGCAAGACTCAGAGAGAGAGATGTGCTTTCTACGGTTCATTTGTCAACCATCAGCTGGTCATGACTTCCAGTGTATAGGTTTCCCTCAATTAATGTGAGCTAATGCGATAAATCAGAATGCAATGCACTTATTTTTAAGCCCAAATCGAAGTGTGAAGTTGGATGACACAAAAATATGAAGAGGAAGAGGGATGCTCTTTCACTACAATGCAGAAAACACGAAGAAATGGTTCTTTTTAATTACACCAAAAGAAAGGTTTCTTTTAGAGAAAATAGAAAGAAAAGGTGGGTTACCAAGGAAGAAAATTAATGTGTATGCTTTTCAGAAGGGAAACAAACACACAACTTTTCCTAGGAATGAATAAAATGCAAGGAACCCCGGATGGGTCCCACCGGGCGTGCCAAAATGTTTCACCTGATTCTTAGACGTTTCTTTGAAGTATTGACGAAACAGATAGGGTAACAGGCATAGGAGGAATACCTATTCAAATGTTGGTTGATGGGTTGTTGCATGTGTATGACTTCTGAATCCACAGCTGGTTGTGAGAGCTTCCTTTTGGCTAGGAGGAACTACCTGTAATGGAAAGCAAGACCACCAGAAAGAGTTAAACAATATGTGCAGTGAACTGCCTAGCATGTGCTAGATCCAGGAAGTGTGATACTTCCTAGATGGCTGTCAGTCCATTGTTTTAAACAATTTAATGCAGGAAATGAAGTAAATCCTATTGTAATTCAAAATGATTTAGGTATCTCACTTAAAACACAATAAGAAAGATCTAATCTAACAGGCTAGGTTAGAATAGGATCCAAAGGTCAAGTAACTAGTTCTGGGTCTCTGCAGGTCTGACAGAGGTCTCAGGTAGGTCACAAGTGAATAAGGGTGATGTGGAGTTAGGTGAATAAGTCATGGTTCTGAGTTGTATGGGAAAATACAGAGACTGATGCTGGTTAAGGGTGACCGACGGTGGTTGGGTGTAACCGGTGCCGGTTACTGTGGAAAACTGGGAATGCCACAGAATGAGTTTTGGGTCTCCTTTGTGATTGCACAAAGGACTTTGGTTGGTCGGAATGAGGTATTTGGTAGCTTGGGTGGGATTTAGTGAGGTTTTAATGGGTATATGGAGGGGGAGTGTTAAAGGAGGTCAATGGGTGGCTAGGTAAACAATAGGTGATAATATAATGACAAAATGAAATGAACCAGAGAAGTATAACATTTTACTTACTTGGATTCTGGTCCTGGACGCCTGTGAGTGAGGGATGGAGGTGCTGGTAAGAGGTTGAAGGCTGCAAGTGATCACCAATCATAGGAGAGCTTCTGCATGGGCTGCATGTGCATTCCTTTTTGCTTGGTTAGATCAGATCATTGCTGGGGTGAGTGTTGCTTGGATGTGTAGAAGAAAATGCTTGATCTCCTTCCTTGCATGCATGTTCTCGTTGAAATTGCTCTCAGAAGATCTGATATCTCTCAGGAATGTGCTAATGTTTGCCAACCTTTTCCAATCTTTTCCAACCTTGAAAATAAGGTTGTTTTGGGGGTTAAAAGGGTAATCGATGGTGGTTCTGGCTTAACCGGTGATGGTTAGGGGTAACCGGTGTCGGTCAAGGTGGGATTTCCTAGGTTTACTAAACTAGGGAGATCCTCTTGATTTTCTCGGATCTCATGTCGTTAACCCACGGATTAAACTGGAAGCTTCTTGTAAGCATGTGGGAATGTGGTTAGAGGGAATGTAGGCATTGATTTTTAGGGTTTGGGTAAGTCTTAGTTAGTTATGACAACTTACTAAGAATAGGTCTTAGGGTGAGTTGGCTTGATGAGGTGTCTAGGTGAAGTGTATGTGTGGATATTATCTAAATTAAGATATTTAAATAATAAATATGGTGAGGATAATGAATTAATTTAATTAAATTAATTAAATTAATATTAGTGGGGTGAAGGGGGGCCATGGCTAGGTGAATGTGATGAAGGGTGCTTATTTGTCGAGGGAGCTAGAAATGATGTAAAATTGATGAATAAACAAACAAGAAATACTTAGATGGTTGATATGAGGCTAAACAATTTTCTGACCTTGATGAAGGATGATACAGGTGTTTGGTGCAATCTACAAGTTGAGTGATGGATTTCAGATCCACAGGAGCTCCAAAAATATCTTGAAAATTCTTGATGATTGTTGATAATGCCACTAAGTGATAACTCAAAGGGTTTGGTACTCAATGATGATATACAAGATGCTTTGAAATCAAATGAAAAGCAAGAACTTGTGAATTGAAGTTGAGGATCCCTATGAGAAGCTGCAAAACTGTCTTAAATAAATGTTGGTGATTACCTGAATCACTGGAAATTTTGGGTTATTTGAGTTTTGTTTGGAAAATGGCTGAAACAACTTCTAAAACAAGGGTTTTTATTTTGGTTTTCGAGGTTTTCATTTGTTATGTGGTTGGGGATGTGTTGTGATTGTTGAGGAGGTTTCAAAATATGTTAGATTTGATTTGATTTTTCCTAAGTTTTCCTTTTCAGAAGATTCCTAGGTGGTTGATTAGGATTTAACAATTGTAAAGAAGGGTTAGCAAGAGATAAGTATGATAATATTGGGATGTTGATGTATTTAATTAGATAAGAATAATTATTTGACTTAGGATATAGGATGGGTTTAATGTTTTTAATTAATAAATTAAATAAGGATGGGAGGTATGTTTAATGTATTTATCGGACAAAGATAAGGGATGTAGTATATGTCTTAGGGTATGAAATATTTATGTACTTAATTAATTAAACAAAGATTAGGTAGTGTAGATTTTCAGTGTCTACATTTGCCACTTTTTTTCTAGTGGTTTAACAATAAAGCGTGAGGCAAAAATGATGATGAGTTGTTTGTATGGGTGATCCCCCCTTAAAATGGGGTGATGGAAATGCAGTGCAAGGAACACTAGTTTGATAGGTGTAATTGAATAGGTTTGTTATGTGTTTCTTTCAAAAAAATTCCATATCAAAGGGGTGCCGAAATAGGATGTGTTACCAAGGAATCAAATGATAGGGGAACTAAAGGGCACAATACCTATAGAAAAATGATCCATGAAGGTAGGATAAATAGATGGGGAAGTCAAGTGATGGGGGGCAAAGGGCACATGCCTCATAGTCACATGATAAATCCCAATGTTGATTTTTGTTGTCTGATATTTAATGTTTCAAGGAATAGGGTCCTTTGAAAGAGATACATTTGTGGAAAAAAATGATGATTTATTAGAAATGGGCATGGATGCCAAAAATGGGATGAATAGCTAACGATTCAGCCAATCGCTAGTGATTTTAGAAAAATTTCTGATGATTAAGGCGATTGTCAGTGATTGTGTTAAGGTAAATTTAGGGCTATAAATAGAAAAGATCAGTGTGATAAGATTATTTTAACTGAGTGAAATATGAAAATTACGGAGTGAGATTGAGTGAAAAAATGATGATTTGAGTGCAATGGCTTCATCGAGAAGGCATCACAAACCTACTACGGCAGTAGATAAGTGGTTTTTGACTTGTTTTGTGTTTGTTTTTGTTTATTTTTGGCTAGTTTTATAAATTTTTTGTTCATTTTGGGGGTGTACGGATGGCCTAATTTGGAAATGGCAGGAATCATTAGCGATTCATGAAATTTGCTAGTGATAGATGTTAATTACAAGCAATTCAATTGTTATGTGGTGGTTTAAATTTTTTATCGATAAAGTATGATTTTTAGGAAACATTTTTCAATTTTTTGTGATGTGTTTTTGTTCTAATTCGGTGATGATGTAATGAATGTTGATATTTGTATGATGTTAATATTTTATATATTTTATGATGATGATAGTAATGTTTATTTTTGTGTTTGTGTTTGTAGGTGGATGTGAAGATGACTATCCGATATCGTATACCACTAATTTTAGATGAGGTGAGGGTCGATATGTTAGATGAAAATTGGGAGCACATTGAGGTTATGGGTTTCAGTTGTATCAAGGATTATATATGGATTCCTAGATGCAAGGTTTTGATACTAGCATTATTAGAGTGGTGGAATCCTTCCACCTGCACTTTTTAGCTGCCCACTGGAGAGATGACCCTCACTTTAGAGGATTTTCATCGTATTAAGAGATTTCCTATCCACTGGAGAGGGGGTATACACCATTATTGAGGTGGAGAGATTGGGTGTGATCCAGAGGTTGTATAGTGATGAGGTAGATCATGTGAGATATGATTCAGGGGCGTTTGCATATCAGTCATTGTATAAGTCTAGGAGGGATGGTTATACTAGGATGACCATGATGATGATGACCATATTATATTTTTCTTTAACTAATTCAAGAGGTGGTTGGTTCCCTTGGATGATGTCAGGTGTAGTGGTGAAGATGATGGTGAGTGACATAGTGTTTTAGTGGGAGGCCCACTTTGCTTGCACAAACATTCAAAGAGTTATGGGCCTGGAAGGCCCATAAGTGGTATGGGATCGATGTTGGATTCTAATTATAGTGTTGGGCACATGAATATATTGCTATTTCTCATCCATTAGGGTTGTCTTGGGATATTAGTGAGACGTCATGCTACTTTTATGAGGTGGTAACAGGACAAGGGACGATGGGAAGAAGAAGAAGAGGGACTACCTTCTACCGATATTTATTATCAGGGCTACATTCAGGTGATCTTTTTTGTAAGCCTTATTTATATTTTCATGTTTGGCCTAGTTGTGAGTATGGGTTGGTGGGCACACAACATGATACCTGGGTCCAGACTCGTAGAGGAGGGGAGAGTATGAGTTATTGCATTTTGATCAGGTGAGGAGGCATTTTGGGTTGATTCAAGATGTGCCCAAGGAGCCTGTGCAATATAGAAAGGAGGATGGAGATATAGAGACCCTGAGGGAAATTGTGGTGAGGGCTATGATCATTATTGACAAGAAGGGGACTATGGGCCTCAATGATGATTGTGACATTGTGCCGGTTGATGATGCAGAAGTTACTCCATATTATAGAGCATGGTAGACTTGGTCATTGAGAGTTTTTAATAGGACCTGAGCAGTACAACGTTTGAGATAGGTATGTGCTTGAGTGGAGGGAGGAGCATAGGCACAGGAGGTGATCTAGGTATGTGATGAGTATGAGGAGGGAAATGATGATTTTGCAAGAGTTATTGTAGAGGTGACGACTGAAAATGTTGTGGTGGAGGGAGAGAGGGATATGGCTCAGAGAGAGATAGATGACCTAGTGGGGACTAGAGACTTTTGATTGTAGAGAGGGATGGTGTTGTGAGTAAGTGGGATGGGCTCAGGATTCAGTTGACTCAGGTTATATAAAATAGGGACAGGTACCACCAGTAGTGGGATGCCTTGAAAAAGGCCATAGGTATCACGAGATCTTCTATATCTGGTGCGGAGTAAGCATAGTGATGACTCAAGTTAATGGGAAGAGGGTGACACATGCAGCATATGGGATGATTTCTATGGTCCCATTATCAGTCACTACAGGAAGAGTTACAATATTATATTGACATGGTGATTTGTGATTATATGAATGTTATATTATATGCTGATCATTTGGCCACATAGGTGAAATGCCCTAGCACAAGTGCAAGGAGTTTGGGTTACCCACCATAGAGATCAGAGAGAGGAAGTGGTGGTGAGGGAGGATCTGGTGGCGATGTTGGAGTTATTGGTGGTACAGGTGCCTAGGGAGGAGATAACATCACTGTGTGCACTAACGTATTTCTTAAAGACTTCCAGTTTACTGGATGATGATATATATTTATGATAGTTTTGATGTACATCTCTTGGAATCCTTGGAAATATATGACATTGATATTTTGATATCTTTATTTTTTGATATGACATCAGTGATGATGTATGCATTTTTTATATGAAAATATCATGATGTATTTAGGACTTTATTTATATATGTGATGGTGATCTGGTTTATGGCCTATATCTCTTTTAATTTTCACGTGTTGATGATTCATGATGATGTTGTAGTATATGTTTTAATTTAAATGAGTTAGAGTATGATGGATTTTGATATGTGCAACCAAATAATGTGATGATAGCAAATATGGTGTGTTTGTAGAATGTTGTTAAATGTCTAAATGAGTATGTATGACATGAATTTAAAATGTGATCTTGAAATAGATTCTTATTCAAAATGTGACTAATAAGATAGGGTAAAAATGAAATGATTACCTAATTATGGATTTGAGACATACATGATGGGTTTTGAAAATTTGAAAGCATTTTCACTTGTATCTTTAATAATATAAGTTAAATGATATTATCAATAGGTAGTTACATACGATCTTAGTAAAAGTGGGATGAGATAAATGTACCTTCCTAGGACATGAAAGGGGTGTATGTGTAGATTAATGCAAGAAAAAGGTTTTCCTTTTCAATGGGTTCATAGAGGAATGCCCCAATTTTACATATTGAATTTGGATGCAAACTAATCAATGATCGGGAAGCTTTCCTAGGATGCTTTTGATATTTGACGTTTTGAAGGCTAATCGATGTGGAAATCCTTTTTTATGGGTATCTATCCTTCGAGGATATGGTCTACATTTTTTTATTTTTGATCTTGATCTTTTACAGATATTTAACCTTCAAGGGATCCGTCTATAATTTTAACTTATAGTTGTCCTTCAAGAGATCAATCTATGTTTTACATTTTTGATAATGATTTTTAATTTTCAATAGCTTTCCTTCGAGAGATCAATTTATTACATTTTTTATTTTTTTTGATTAAAAAATATCCAATGAATTTTACATACATTTTTAAACTAAGGGAAAGATTTTAATAGACCATATTGAGGAGGGGAGAATATGTGTATATGACCTACACATACATGCCCCGTGTCATTTTTTCAATTAGTACAAGGTAGGTGAGTGTAATGATTAAGGGGTTTTTGCAAAGGAGGAACTTTTCCATAGTGAAAGATGCAGATGAACATAGTCATGGTGCTCATATTTAAGGTATATTTAGGATAATGAAACATAATCACATGCTTTCAAGTCATTATTGTGCTAAGATGGATGGTTTGATGGAGTGACAAGGTCTTAAATGGAACTATTGTCATGATGATCAGTCATTTAATAGTAGAAAGCTCACAAGTGCAAGGAGTTCAGAGGTTCCTTTTTTGGGTTCACCATCAAGGGAAGCGAGATGGTATGCTCCTGACCCATACTTGTGAGTGATGACATATGTACTGATCCAATTAGGGGAAAACTTTCCACATTTACTCCATTCTAATGTAGTGACATTTTGATTTTATTTAAGTACAAGATCATCAATTTTAAATTCACACTCTTTAATATGTTTTTTATAAGCTTGTTTAACATGTTCTTGATATAATTGATGATGTTTGAGGGATGTTAGACATTTTTCATCTAACAATTCAACTTGTGCTAAGTGGTCTTGGCAATATTCTTCATCAGAGATGGAGTCTTTAAGGGACACATGAAGTGATGGAATTTAGACATCAAGTGGTAGGACATCCTCAGAGTCGTAGATGATTGAATAGGGAGTAGCTCCTGTAGGAGTACAAATGCTAGCTCTATAATCCTAGAGAGAAAAGGAGATTTAAAGATGTCAATTCTTATCTGCATCATCTACTATTTTCATAAGGATTTTGATAATTGTTTTGTTAGTGGCTTTAGCATGTCCATTTTCTTGGGGATAATATGGTGACAAAAAGTTGAGTTTGATGTTGAAGGTGTCACATATATTTTTGAGTTCTTTATTTTTAAAATATTTTCCATGTCTGTGACAAGTTTATGGGGAACGCCGAAAGGGCATATGATGTATTGATATATGAAGTTGGTGATAGGTCCTAATTTATTCAAGGTTAAAGGGATAACATCAATCCATTTAGTGAAGTATTCATTAGTTGTGATAATGAAGTGATGTTGTTGAGATGATTTACGATTGATGTTAATAATGAGGTCTAACCGCCATTGAGAGAAAGGCCATAGGGCCTGACTAAGTTGTAATGCTTAACTGGGGACATGGATGATATATGAATGTAGTTGGCATTTGATGCATTTTTTAATATATGCAACAACAATATTTAGTGAGAGTAGGCTAGTAGTACTTGAGTTGTATGACATGTTTAGTGATGAAATTTCAACTAAAGTGACTTCCACAAATACCATCATGGAATTCTTCAATGTTTTTGATTGATTCATGAGATTTAAGGCACCTTAACAAGATACTGTCAAAACTACGTTTGTAGAGGATACCACCTATGATGACAAAGAGGGTGATGCTATTTTAGCGATGTGTGATAAGTCATATGAGATTTTAGATTTGGCAAGGTAGTCGTAGATCTAAGTATACCACAAGTCAATTGGATTATTATCAACAACACTGATAGGAGGGAGTTCATTTTGATATGAGGGGTAATCCAATCATTGAATGACCACGGATAATTTAGTGTCATCTTTTGAAAATGATCAAAATTTTGTGATATAAAGCATTAGATGGACTGCAGTTTACCTTGAAGGCTACACAGTTGTTTAAGATTGGATGGAGGAGGCATTTTAATAATAAATTTAACCTTTTTTGGGTCAACTTTAATACTTGGGATAGATATAAGGAATCCTAAAAAATTTCTAGTGAGAAAACCAAAAAAACATTTTGCGAGATTGAGATGAAAGAAATACTGGATAAGACGAGTAAATATGGATCCAAGGACATTGAGGTGATATTTGCGTGATTTTTGACTTTCCTAAGAGATTGTCAACATAGTCTTCGGCATTTTTGCGGATGAGGTCATGAAAAATGTAGGTCATGCACGTTGGTAAGTAGCTCCTGCATTTTTAAGACCAAATGACATGACACGGTAACAAAAGGTTCCCCAAGGAGTGATAAAGGAAGTTTTATATGTTGATCTTTCGATGGTGATAAGAATTTGATTATAACCAAAAAATCCATCCATAAGGGAGAGAATTTTATGGCTAGCTTTGTTAGGTCAATGAGTTGATCTATATTTGGAAGAGGGAAATCATCTTTAGGACAAGACAAGATTGAGATCCTTGAAGTCAGTGTGCAAATGCAGTAACTTTCCCAAGGCTTTGGTTATGGGGACAATGTTAGAGACCCATTGTGGATAGTCAATGGGTATGATGAAGTTAGTAGATAAAAGACATTGTAACTATTCTTTAAAAAGATAGATATACGAGGGATGCATCTTACAAAGTTTTTTGTTTAACGGGTTTAGCATCAAGATATGTGACGATGTTGTGTATAAAAATGTTAGGATCAATTTTAGGCATATCACTATATGACAATGAGAATGCTTGATAATATTTTGCTAAAAATGAGGTGAATTCATCTAGTTCTTGTGCATTTAATGATTGACCAACCTTAACTATGCGAGGATCCTGAGGGGTTCCTAAGTTAACGTCAATAGTGGATTAATTAAGGAGAGTTGGTGTATCAAGGTGGTAGGGATTTTTGAAGGAAGTGATCCTCAACTCCCATATGGGAAAGGATGTCCTAGTCATCATGAAATTGAAGGATATCTATAGTGGGTAAGTCATTCTTCAACCATTTCTAGCCAAATAAGAGGTAAAGATTTGACGGAGTGACCAGATTGATAAGTAAGTGGTCCTAAGGATATAGTATTGACTAAAAAACAAAATTAGGAAAGATGGATATGGTGTCGTCTATGTCCATAGGATCTTCAAGGATAATAGGTGATGATGGTTCAAGTTCAGTGATATGCACAGATGTAGTGGGTTTGGATGGGTTAGAGTTAGGTTTCTCATAACCTAGGCCATATTTCTCATAATTTTTAAGGGAACATTGGACAATCAAGTCATGTATTCCCTTGTTCATAATGACCAAAGACAAAACCTTTCCAAGTACATCGATAAAGGCACATATAAGAAAAATCTAGATTATCTAGGGATTTTAAGTCCAATGTAAAAGGCATGGTGTGGTGTTGATTGATAGAATGAGATGGAGGATGATAAAGTCCCCCATAGACAAGGTTTGTTTTGAGATAAGTGGTATCATAAGAGATAACATCCCCTATGTTAAAATCCTATATGGGTTATTTGTCAGGGTGACCGTTAAGTATTAGGTGAGGTGATGGAGTTGAGCATGAGGAGGTGATGCTCCCCAAGCGTAAGGCACTGTAAAATGTCACTAAGGGAGGAATCATCTGGTAGCTTAAATGAAGGAATGGATGTGCTAATAGATGCTTCGTTAGATGATTCTAATGTATATTTATGCATGAGGATTTCATTTTGGGAAATATTTCATATAACAGTCGATAATGGATTTGGATCTACGGGGACTATGAACATTAAACCTTTGTATTCATATTTAAGACAATGATGGAGTGTAGAATGAACACACTACATAGTTTGTATCTATGGGCATCCTAACAGAATGTTGTATTGGAATTCTCCTTCTATATTGTAGAAGACATTCATGTAAGGTCTTAACACTGAATTTAAGTGGTAGGTTAATAGTACCTAATGTGAGTGTGATAGTGTCATTGAAAGGATCGTAGTAAAACTAGAGTTTGACCAACGAAAGAAGGAGATAGTTTAAGTTTGATTGAAATAAATGGATGATATAATGTTGATGGTTGCACCCCCATCAATCATGACACTTCCGATGAGGACATCATTGATTTGGGTGGTGATAAAGAGTGGTAAGTCATGCTCTTCTGGCCTAAGCGAGGGGATCTCAGATGACTCGAATGATATATTTGTGGATGCTTTAAGGGACCCTACAAAGTTTTTGAAAGATGAAGGGTCGTCTGAAGGTATGGATATTGACTGAAGAGCTTTAATCATGGTTTTTTTTATGGGAAGGTGATGTTTCCACCAACTCGTATAATGACATTTTGATGGGAGCTTGGTGTAATTGTTTAATAACAACCTTTTGTGCTGAGGTGGATGATGAGGGTGGTGCGACAAGTATTGAAACCTTGGCTTTTGGGTGACATTGTTTGATTAGACGCTTCGGGAGTTATGGAGATAGATACTTTAGGCTTAACTGAAGGAGTGGATAACTCTAGAGGTGGAGGGTATGGCTACGAAAGTTTTGGATTTCTTAGGCTTGGATGGATCTGTTCTGTAGTTCTATGAGTGAGTGGTTATGTGTATAACGTCAACCTGATGGGGAGAGATTTTGGACATGGGTTCTTTAGATTTAGATGAAGATGATGATGTTGCATGTGGTTCAGAAGGAAGGAAGGCTAGATTTCTGAGTTTTTGAGTGATTAGATGAAAGGCCTTACAATCCTCTATGGAATAACCTCATGTCCTATGATAATCGCAAGAGACATTGAAGTCATACCAATCAAGTTTCCATCCTCAAGGGTCAGATAGTTTAGGAGGTGGTAACATTATAAGTGATTGTTGGAGAAGGTCATCTAAGATAGTTACATAATGCCCCCTAGGTGTAGATATGGATGGTAATAGTTTTGTGTATCTTATCCTCCAGAGGAAGTAAGACTTTGATTGTGGGTTGTTCAGGTTATTTTTCGCTAAGGAGTCTTAGATGGTGTGACAGATGAAGGATGAGGGCCCAATGTGGAGGTATTGATAAGTAGGCTTTGGAACTGAAATGATAGGGTGATTACTAGGTGTGGTAATGATATTTTTAGAAGGATGTGGGAGAAAAGGCCGAGGGCCACTAAAATGATATTGTTCAGGGAAGGTATAGTAAGGGATTTTGAAAAACTTAAAAAACACCTTTTTTATGAGGTTCCTTTTGTGGTTTTGGATAAGCTAGGTGTGGATGCAAAAGTATTAAGATGTGGAGGGTTGATTTTCAATAATGATGGCTTAGAAGGAGTTTTAGATTGTTTATTGGATGAATATTTGGAAGTATCTTTAGGAGGTATAGAATATGTGGACATGGATTCAATAAGAGTGACATGTGACGAGGATGGGAGAATGGTTTCAGTAGTGTTCCTAGCAGATGAGGACTTGGTGGATGTAGGTTTAGGTTTAGTAGATGTCTTGGTAGATGTTAGTTCTATAGATGTGGATTTAGATTCAATAGGTGTTGATGTGGACTCAAAATGGGTAATGTTTTATTGATTTTTTAATAGTATGGTGAGCGTAGATGGTGTTTGTTTGTGCTTCATTGGTGGATGGGGAGTGATTTGGAAAGGTTGTTTGAATATATCAAGATTTTGATTTGGGGGTGTGTTTGGATTTTCTAAGTTGAGTTCACCCTTTTCAATAAAATCTTGAAGGACGTTGTGGAATGTTCGACACCTTTCGATGTCATGTCCCTTAACCCTATGGTATTTACAATAATCATTATCTCAATACCAAGAGGGTTTGGATACATATGTATCGATAGGTTAGATGGGTGGGAGAGATATCATGTTTTCAGCAAGAAACTTGTCAAAGACCACAACACTATAAGTCTCTCCTATGGGTTTGTAACTACGTTGTTGATGGGAAAGCTCGGTAGTGGGATTTTCCTTAGGAGAGGATTTGACTACTATGGACGTTAGCATATGATTTGGATTTTTCAGGACTAGAAGATGACTTAGATGGGAATTCAATTCATGGTTTCTTAGGATGAAATTTAAATCGACTGTCTTCTAGGGCTCATAGTTCCAACTTACGGGCCATAATGAAAGCTTCATCAAATGTTTGGAAAGATTGGATTTGTAATGTTGATGAAATATTTTTGGCACATGAGTGATAAAAAAGTTCAATCAATTTGGTTTGTGGTAATGGGAAGGAAATTGATTTATTATACCCCTCCAACAAGAACAAAATCAGAAAAGGACTCATCCTCAAATTGTTTTGATAGTGTAAAGGCTGGTGATAGTGATTTTACAAGCTATGTTTATGGAGAAGTGTTCTAGGAAAAGTTGTGCGAGTTGTGTGAATGAGAAAAGGGAGTACTGAGGAATGTTATTATACCAATCTAGGGTAGGATCAACAGAGGGACATGGGGAAAGTCCTCAGCATGAGATCTTGGTCATGGGATATTAGATAATAGGCATGATGGAAAGCAAAAATGTGTTGTTGGGGATCTTCCTTGCTATAAAATTTGATAAACTTTGAAATTTCCCAATGGGGTGGATATGTTTTATATGGCACTGAGGGGTGAATGGGTCTCATTACTAAATTTGGTCATAAGAGAGAACATTCTTGGGTCCTGATGAGGTGGCTTCAATATTGGATATGTGGTTCATGAGGGCTTGAAGAGGATCAGGTTGTGTTGGTTATTGTGAGGATGAGCCAGGTTGAAATGAGAACTGGCTAGGTTGTAGATATATTTGATATTGCTGAGGGATGTTCTGCTGGTAGGGATATTGGTAGAGATGTTTTGCTGAGGAATATTTTGTTGATACGAGATGTTTTTTTGAGGAATATTTTGTTGATATGGAATGTTTTTTTGAGGAATATTTTTTTTTGTTGATTAAAATGTTTTGGAATGTTTTGTTGAGTGGAATTTTTTTTTGATACAGGATGTTTTGTTGAGGTGGTATGTTTGTAGGGATGTTATAAGTAGGTTGGGACACTAATGGTTGTGATGGTTGAATATATTGATAAGGATGTGGGATAGATGTGGTAGTAAAAGGTTGTGAATAAGGAGGTGGTTGTTGGAAGGGTATTGTAGAGGCAACAGAAGATGGTGCTTATTGTGGGATTTTCTGAATAGGAATAGATTGTGGTATGGCTATTAATGGCTGTGATGGTTGTGGTATATGTTGTGAGACAAGGGGTATAAAAGATTGGACTAAAACATGATGAGTGTTGGTGAATGACACTAGTATTGATTAAGGGAATGGATGCAGGAATTGACATAGTGATATTTTGAATGGGGTTGCTGACCGGTTGAGAGTATGGTGGCTGAGATACAGAAATAGAAATAGTAAAAAGAACTTACTGGAGGTGTCTAGATGGTTGAAGATGTTGGAGGGGTAGACAAGGAAGCACTAGTATTGTTTAGGGGAGGTGTAGAACCAGTGGAAGGATCGAGTGAAGATGTGGGTTGTTGGGTAGATGTGTCTTGAGAAGAGATCATATGGAGACTAAAAATAGGAATGGAAGACACAACACTAGATGTTTTGGGTTGACTTATGGGTGGATATGAATATATTTGTTAGATAATGGGTTGTTGGTTTGTATTAATAAGATGTGCAAAACTAGATGAAGGATCAGGAAGGTGTGGTTCAAATACAAATGGTTGGAGTTGGAAACCTTTAGTTACAAGATAAGCAGTTAAGGAATCAGGGTTTGAATCTAACATCTCTTCAAAAACAGGGTCTTCCTCTATCAAATAAATGAGGTTTCAGATGATTCTGATTGAGAGCTAGGAGAATAGGTTGTTCTAACTCTTTGATGTGTGGGATGTTTGATGATGAAATGATGGTGTGTAGAATCTAAGAGACATTGTCAAATTTCTTCATTATGTTTTTCTTCTATTTCATTCCAGGCTCGTTGATGTTTAGATAGAGGAGTAAATGTGATTGGTTGAGTTAGTGGGATTTGATGTTGTAATGGTGTAGAGAATGTTTTAGATAACAATATGGATAATGGTGTAGACATGTAATCTATAGTTTGATTATGGGCTTGTTGTCTAGTAAGTACCATAATGAAAAAACACACAATCACCTAAAAAATGAAAAATAACTAAGTAGGTTGATTAAAAACAATAGAAAAAACAAGAAAAATAATTTTTTAGATTATCTTGATTTAATTAAGAAAAGTGAAATGTGAAAAATGGCTGATGGGTCCTAGGAAATGGCAGTCTATGGCTGGTTTTAGGAATGTTTTTGGCTAGCATCCTCGATATACCCAAAGGTACGTGAGGCCCAAATTTGTGATGTTTCTGGTACGGGGCTTGGTATTGGGGCCTACCCCCTCACTTCACAGTCCCACAATGATAAGGGAGTCAGGTGCTTGGCCAATATACCAAAGAAAATTGTTTATACTTGGCCAGAACACCAAGTCAATTTCCCTATTGGGTGATGAAATCCCAATAGTTATCACCTGGGAAGAATTTTTTTAAATGCGTTATTTGATGTTTTGAGTGATTTGGTTGTGTGTGGGGGAAAGATAAAGTGAATGCAATCAATTAAATTTCCTAATTAAAACTATGTGATCAAGAAGAATGCAATTGTTCGTTTTAAGCCCAAAATGAGAGATTGATTTTGATGAGAGAAAACAAGAAAAAATGCAGTACATAAAACAAAAAAAGGATTAGGACTCACCTCTAATAAAGCTTCCTTTTTAATTTTTGTAATTTTTCAATTTTTAGCGATAAGTAATCCAGCAAGCAAAGCCTCCAAAGAAACAACCTATAAAACTAGGTTAGGAGAAATAGAAAACACAGTATAAAATAGTGATTAGAAGGAAAACTACAAAGTAATCAAAAGTATTCAGAAAAATCATCAATTGACTGAATCGCTAGAAATTCACCCGATCTCTGGTGATTGACCAAATCACTAGCGATTACTGAACAAAAAATCAGAAAATAAAAAATATTGATAATTTGAATGAAATAAAACAATGAAATAAGGGACTTGGTCCCACCTGGTGCATGCCAAAATGTTTAGAAATATTCCTACTCCTTCAACTTGAATTAACTAATAAGAAAATAGAAATATATTGACTCAAAGATGTGGGGTTTAACGATACCCATAGATGTTGATTGACGATGCTCGATGTTGCGCTCTGTGAAAGATGTGTATAAGCTCCTTTCCTACAAGTAAACTTATAATCAAAGACACTATAGTAAGATATGATTAGAAATATGGATAAGTGAGTCTTCTCAGAAAAGGTAGATTTCAGGAATCCAAAGGGCTTCCTCGAAGGATGTTAGCTCATTTTTAAACAATTAAGTGGATTGAAATAGATAAACAATACATGATAAATTGATACAAGATAGATATTTGACAAATGATAAACTGATACAAAACAGATGAAGATAGATAAGAGAGAGATAAGAGATATATTATAGACATATTATGGCTCGAACTCAAGCTTGAAAGGCGGAGTCTTGTTCAAGCCTCATATACAACCCAAGAAAGTTTAGATTGGATGAGTATGTATTCAAAGTATGCAAACTAGTAGTATTCTACTACTTGATGGATTTCCTGAGTGAACTCTAAAATGTTCTCCAATTCATCTAAAGGAGCATGATGGATGGCACATAAAATTCAAATCATGCAAGATATTGTATTGTTCCCAGTAAAAAGGGTGTCGAACTATTGGTAAGTAATGGATGCTGGTAATTTCATGAGAAGGGCCACCAATTTCCATCTAACATTGATCCATACTTAGAAAAATGTTAGTAACAAAAGGCATGATATGACAGATAAGGGATATTGAATGAAAATTGATAAAAATTATAGTAAGGTAAAAATGGTAGGAATCGCTGGAAATTGGGCCAATCATTTACGATTATGGTGTTTGTGACACATTAATAAATTCAAATGTTTAATGATTTAAACTAATGTTTTCAGAGTTAAAATATCTAGAAATGATGTAAAATTGATGAATAAACACAACAAGAAATACCTAGATGGTTGATGTGAGGCTAAAATAATCTTATGACCTTGATCAAGAATGATGTAGACAGCTGATGCAATCTGCAAGTTGAGTGATGGAGTGTTGATCCACAGGAGCTCCAAAAATGGCTTGAAAATGCTTGATGATTGTTGATAATGCCACTAAGTGATAGCTCAAAATGCTTTGGTACTCAATGATGATATACAGGATGTTTTGAAATCAAATGGAAAGTAAAAACTCATGAATTAAAAGTTGAGGATCCCTATGAGAAGTTGGAAAATTGGCTTAAATAATCATTTGCGATTACCTGAATCACCGACGATTTCAGGTTGTTTTAGTTTTATTTGGATAAATGGTTGAAACAACTTCTAAATCAAGGCTTTTTGTTTTGGGTTTCGAGGTGTTAATTTTTTAGGTGGTTGGGGGATGTGTTGTGATTTTTGAGGAGGTTCTAAAATAGGTTTAGATATGATTTGATTTTTCCTAAGTTGGCTTTTAGGAAGATTCCTAGGTGGTTGAGTAGGATTTAACAATTGTAAAGAAGGATTATGTGAGATAAGTGTGATAATGATGGGACATTGATGTATTTAATTAGATAAGGATGAGTATTTGAATTAGGTTACGGGGTGTTGATATATTTAATTAATTAATTGGACAAAAATGAGGGGTACAATATGAAATTTTGATGTATTTAATTTAATAGATTGAATAAAGATGAGGATTTTATATTTTCAGTATCTACAGGTGAATCTGATCTTAGTGGTTATATGAACTATATGTTTACTTACTTATGTTTGTTTCCAAATTGAGTTCATGGATCTAGTTTATATGATTATGGAATATATGTACATGCATGCTAAATCCTTGACAAAGATGACATATAAGAAGGACTTGGTACCTTCATATGCTTTGTGTTGATTTCTTATATCTATCTAAGTGATTGTGAGAGCATGTATAGGGTTTGAGTAAGAATAAAAATAATACATTTTAGTCTCCATTGTCTAGGATATCTTTTGCACATTTTTTCTGAGGATGTTCCACACTGAGGGCTTATCGGTCAACTCTTGTGACCATTGAAGATTGGGTTATTAAGAGAACAGAGATCAGTTTTCTCAAAGATATGGTTCTGGATCTGATTTCCAATGTGTGTAAGTGGGTTGAGGAAAAAATTTATCATGAGATTTATGAGTCATTACTTTTGTTGCTTCCCTATATAATTGTTTGAGTGGTTATCCGCGTACACATCAACGAGGAGATAGTATTACAGATCAAGGGTTTTGACGCAAGAAGAATATCAGACCTTGTTTGACGCAAATGAACCTTAGATGTGTGTCGTAGATCACTGGTGGGCTAGTGTTGTGAACCAGTATACTCTGTTGTACGTTGTTTCCATGTATTCTTACCCAGAAGTTATATAGTTTTAGTTTTATGTGTGAGCCCTACGGGATCTTACCTTTCATGTTATTCCTTTAGCAATGAAGATATTGATGGTGGTGTTCAATTTAGAGCACCTCCCTATGGATAAGCTAAACTCACCACTGTGCATATGGGGGAAGGCAATAACAGGTGTGGTGAAAGATGGAAAACCTTAGTGGCCGAGAGGTAGAGAGAATAAAGGTGGATTAAGTATAATGAAGCATGAGATAGGGAAGTAACAAAACAAAGTGATATTAAGGAGCAAATGGTGTTGTAGAGAGAGATGGCTTGTGAAGGATTTGTAGCTCATGTGGAAGATGTGGAACCAGAGCATCTGGTTCTCCCAACTGTTTGGGAAACCATGGCAGAGAACCCCTCTCGAGCTTCATATGAGAGCGTGTTGGAAGAAAGTATAAGGACCGTGGGTGTGCATATAATACCACCTAGTGAAACATTTCCCTTATGCATGGTGTTCCGGTTCCTGAAATAGTTATTGATAAGCAAGCTAGTGTTGGTGATAGAGTAGCAATAGGTAGATTTAATTTTCTATTGAGTACAAGAGTATAATTAGATAGCACATTTATTTATGGTGGCACATATGACATCATATTTATTATTTTGGGGGTCTGGTTAGAGGTATATTCTCTAACACGTCATCTAGGACAAAGTATAGGCAGGTATAATCTTAGTGGCATGTCTAGAAGTACTACCCCTTCACAGACTGCGGGATTCCAGTTCATTATAACTGGTAAGAACTAAAGGAAGTACATACATCTGGTCTGTTGCCTACTATAATTAGGTCGATCAGGACGATCTCAAGGTTTAAGTGGATCAAACAAATGTGGTGGTTCTAGAGGTGGAGGAAAGACTAGATGTAATGACAGGTTCTTGGGTTTGGTGGGCATGGTTCATGCACCAAACCCTATAGGTTATATAAGAAATGTCACTTCACCTTCCAGTAATATAGAGGAATTAAGGATCCAACAAATCATGTACACATGTGTGAGATACTATGGCACACAAAATGGATTATATAGCTTCTAAGCACGTAAGCCAAGTCGATTTACTACGACTTTGCAAGGGCACACACATAGTTGGTATATGAAGTATGATCCAAACCAAATTGCTATCTATTACAATGTGTTGCATGATTATTTCTTGGATGGAATTCCATATACCTGAGTTTGAACAGAAAACATCATCGCGCTAAAACATATTAACTAGGGCATTACTGAGAGCATAAGGGAGTACAATACATGTTTTAAAACCTTGTTATCTAGGTTATTCTATGATATCCATGCTAGCCAACATGCATAGTGGTTTGTTGGAGGTTTCATCAAACCTTTCAAAAGAGTACTTTCTCATAAAAAAATTAGAGATCTACACGAGGCTTTAGAGGCATCCCTATGTTGTGAGGAATTTGGGAGCGTAGAGACTGGAGTTAGCCCATTTCTAGAGGATCATATTACATCCATGGTAAAGTAGTTAGAAAATTTATTAGCCAATTCAGCTCATGAGATGCATAGTGGGATTTGGTGTACATATTATAAGGTGGAAGGACATACTAAGGATAACCATCCTCATAAATTGGTGTGCACCATGTTGCTGGATTGTGAGATATGTCATTTAGACCATGATGTGAGTAGATGTACCTTGTTTCAACGTGTGGTCCATAAGAATGTATCTATGTACTGTAATATTTGCAAGTCTTGTACTCATGACACTGTTAACTATAGAATAATTGATCATATTCATGATGCTATTGAGACTGGTGTATGCCAGACCAATGTAGCAAGTGGATCTAAGGATCATAGAGAGAAACATAATGAAGGGTACAATAATGGTTATAACAAAAATAAGGGATTTCACAGAGGATACAGAGGTCGAGGTCGCAGTGGTGGAAAAGGAGGATTTCTTAGAGGTACTTGTTTTAAATGTGGAGTGCCTAAAAATTATCAGTGTGAATTCCCTTAGAATGTAATTTTCTCATGGTGTGGGAAACAAAAAAAGTTTGTAGAATGTCCTGATTTGTATAAGCACATGAGTAAGCAACATGCGTAAGATAAGGGTGCGGATATGATTAAAATGCAATGCACCGATGGAGGTCAATGGATGACAAAGGATGGAATAGATTGAAAATTACAAAATTTGTTACTCACTAACCATGCTAAGGCAACGCGCGCGCATGAGGCCTTGAGGAGAAAACCTATTATTACAATGCAAGAAGTTATCAATGCCAAGTACTATGATGTTAAACATAAAAAATAAGTATATCTAGAGACCATTGATGTTATTGAGAATTTATAAGGGGAGATTCAGGGCTTGAAGGAACAAGCATGCACGATGGAAAAAGCAAAGAAGGTTGACCTTCCATATAAATATATAGATGATTTAAAAGAAGTATCTAGAATATTGCGACAAGAAAAAATATCCCCTTGCTAGGCGAATGGTTGAGAGAAAAGGTTTCGTGCACTAGACATGAGTGCAAGAGGTAGATCCTTCATGAAAATATGTCTCCCCATAATCACAAGTATGATAAAGAAATTACATTGAATGCAGTCATAGATGGATGGATCTTGAGTAATATTTTGATAGATACAGGTACAAAAGTTAATGTTCTCATGTTGGATGCTTGTGATTAGATGAGAAGACCATCATTATAACCTTCTAAAAATGTGTTGTACGTTGTGAACAGAACTAGGGCCAACCCTATTGGGGTGTTAAAAGATGCTACTATTATGATTCAGGGGGCCAATTTTACTAGAGAACTTGAGGTACTGGAGCTCGCAGAGGCAGATAGTTTTCCAGCATTTCTTAGGCACCCTTGGTGCTATACAAATAATACATATCTACATTTCAACAAAGGGTACATTATCTTTGAGAATAAAGAAGAGTGCATCATTATACTGTTGACAAATGTAAAAGCTTCTCCTTATGTTGAGCCCTTGAGGGAATAATACTTGAACAAAATTTTCACATGCATAGTTAGATATCCTAAAGTAAATGAGCCATCTAAGGAGGGAGTGATATAGTGATATGATGCTCATTCAGTTAGTTACACCATCAGTGTTGCTTGTGAAAATTGGGTGCATGGAACCTATGAAGCAGTAGTGTGAGAGATCAAGAATACTGTTACTCATGTAGTTAGTCCACGTGTTATTTGAAACTTTGGTCATAGATAGGTACCTCGATATACTGGTGAAGGTAACCCTAATGTATTCTTGCATGCCATGGAGGCCCGGGGGATGGATGAAGGAGGTAGGAGGAATATGCTTGTATATACTCTACATGAGACTGCAATGCGCTGCTAGATTACACATAGAGATAACCTTGTGGAGTTGCAGGATTTGAGAATTTCCTTCTCTACTAGGTTTTTTAGGAGTAGTGTACCCTCACAAATATGTGAATTTCATGGGAAGGACTCTACTTCGCAACATGTTCAAAAGTGTGAGAGAATATGGACCTAGGGGTACAAGGCCTTGCCACCATCACTCTGGGTAAATAAATTCTATACTACCTTAGGTAGCTGCACTCACATGGTATGTGTATGTAGAGTTAACAAGAGTAACAACGAATTGGCAGGAGATGACCTCAGTTATGATTTGTACTTTTGATTATTTTTCAACTAAGCCCTAGGTCAATGAAGCATTGCAGATTGTAAAGTGCCTTAGCATGGGAGATAGCGTGAAGCTTGAAGAACTCTTGCTAGATATGTTTAGGGAATTAGACCTAGAGGCATGCCTTGACCTTAAAGAGCGTGAAGAAGAAGAGATGGTCCATGCTTAGGAAGAAATAGAGAAGGGTAAGATGCTATGTATAATAGATGGTGAAGATGATGAGGATAATAATTTAGATAAAAATCAAATAGAAGGTACATGCGAGGTGATGTATACAACTGATGTGAAGGCATGCATGTATTATGAACCTATAAAAATGAATAAAGTGAACATTGGAATAGATGAAGAGCCCAAGGAAGTCTTTATTGGTGAATATTGGTCGGAGCAGAAGGTTGCTAAGATTATTGAGCTCCTGTGTGACTTCCAAGATCTATTTCTAAGAGGATATCATGAATTGAAAGGAGTACACCCTTCTTTAGGGGATATGTGAATCAAACTTAAAGAAGGCGCACACCCAATTAGCAAGAGGCCTTATAGGACGAATCCTAATTTGCGTGTTAAAGTGAAAGAAGAAATTGATAAAATGCTGAAATTTGGTATCATCGAGCCTATAGAGGAATCTGAGTGGGTGAGTCCCATGGTCATCAACATAAATAAATATGGGTGGATAAGGATCTATGTAGATTATAGGGAGTTGAATGCTTCATGCATAATTTATCCTTTCCCCACACATTTTACAAAAGAGATATTTGAAGGAGTTTTTGGGTGTGAGATCTACTCCTTTATAGATGGGTTCTCTGGTTATCATCAGGTGCATATTGCTGAGGAAGATAAGGAAAAGACCACTTTCACCATAGAGTGGGGAATTTTTGCATACACTGTGATGCCTTTTGGATTGAAAAACATGCCTGTAGTGTTTTCACACATCGTGGTACAAACCTTTCAGGAATTCATTCATAAGTTTTTATAGGTTTATTTGGATGATTGGACAGTATATGGTTTGGTGAAGAACCATTGTGAAAATTTACAACTTATATTTGAAAGCTGTAGACAATTGAGAATCTTGTTGAACATTAAAAAGTTTATCTTTGTAACACCTTTTGGCACTTTGTTAGGGCATATGATATGTAAAGAAGGATTGTTGGTAGATCTTGCTAAGGTCGCGATTATTTTGGGCTTAGAGGAGCCTACCAATCGATGTGAGGTGCACGGGTTCTTAGGGCATACATGATATTACAAAAAGTTAATTAAAGGATATGATAAGATTTCCACACCCTTGGAGGAATTATTTAAGAGAAAAGGGAAGTTTCATTGGGATAAGGCACAACAGTTAACATTTGAGAGATTGAAGGAAAGACTTACTTCTGCGCCTATTCTGCGATTTCCTTCTTGGGATAAACCATTTCATGTACATGTTGATGCCTCTGGTATGGCCATAGGAATAGTGATAACACAACCTAGTGAGAGAATAATGGACCACCCCATTTGTTTTGTAAGCATGAAATTGACCCCAGTTGAAAAAAATTATACAACTAATGAGCGTGAAGCATTGCCAATGATTTACATGTTGCACAAGTTCAAGAAATACTTGTTGGATACAACTTTCCTATTTTTTATAGATCACATGGTTCTTAAGTATTTGGTTAACAAGCTTATTTTAAAATTTCACATATGTAGGTGGATCCTACTATTTCAATCATTTCAGTTTACAGTTGTGGTAAAAGTAGGAAAAAAAAACTAATGACCTAGCCATTTGTCAAGGATCAACTCTGGTGAGCACACACAGAGAATTGAGGACATAATGTCAGATGCATAGTTATTCAGATTGAATTGTGCATCCACTAAATTTGAGGACATTGCAATATTCTTACACACGAGCTAGATGCCTGAGGGGATGAAGATTTTGGAAAAGAAGTAACTTGTAATACGCGTGGTGCCCTATGAGTTGATAAGTGGATACTTATATAAAATTGGTCATGATGAGGTCTTTTGCATGTGTGTTTTGGAACATGAGCGTGAGGGGATAATGATGGAAGCTCATGGTGGGATTGTAGGTAGGAATTATGTTAGAGATGCCACTACGCGCAAGATTCTGAGGTTATCTTTCTTTAGATTGGTCCTTCTTATTCTTTACTACACGTTATGGAACCAAAGTTACTATCAATTTTGAACCATTGGCTAGATTTCACATTGAGCCTCATGCTTCTAATGCATTAGCTAACTATGCAGCCTTAGACCAGTCTAATTTTAATAATATAGCTCATGTTTCAGCACTAGATGGTGTTTCTAATCTGTTTATGGATGAAAAGACACATGAAGAACATGCTCGTGATCCTTTCAAAGAAGTTGAAGAGCATCTGCATGTTGACTTTATGTTTCCTTGTCTTCGTATTGTGCATGCAGAAGGCCTAGATGATGAAAAAGCAATGGAAGATGAATATGTAAGTTAATGTAGTTGGATGAGCGGTAGTCCATTGCTCGATGGAGTCAAAAAATAGAAAAATAAAGACAAAAGGCATGACATGATAGGCATATCAAAAACAAGGAGTTTGAGGTGGGCATGATGGTTATTTTATATGATTTAAAATTTGTGTACCACCTTGGGAAGCTGAAATTTCACTGGTTGGGGCCATTTGTAGTAACAAAAATATTGGACTCACGTGCTTTCTAGTTACAGGCGTTGGATGAAACCTATTTTTCTAGTTAATTCAATGGGATTAGGTTGAAGCCCTACTATAAATAAGTCTTCTTGGTGTTTGTAATAAGGTAGTATTGTCATTTAGATTAGGTTTCCCTTTAATGCATTTCTTTTATATGTGTTTCCTTTCATCGTTGATACGCTTTGTTAATTTAGTTTTTTGTTTTATTGTAATAAGCTTGCTTGCGCGCCTGTAGCTGTACCATATTTTTGAGTTCATGCACAAAGGACCATGCATACAATTAGTGTGGGGTAGGAGGAAATCAAGAGTGTGTGGGAGAGAGTTGATATTTACAAAGGCATAAGTACTAAAGGAGTTCGTGTGTCATTGGTGATGTTGGTTTTTGAAGAATTGTGGTAAGGTTTCATAAGAAAAATGGTGATAATAAGGATAGTGCCAAAGGAAAATCCATGTATAGTGAATGAGCACGCAATGTAATGTGAGGTAGGCAACAAATAGATAACTACTTGGTATATGTTGCAAAGGTTGATGCACTTTAGTGCATGGAGTGAGCAAGATGAGTTATATGGTTAGAGTAGTTTACGTGCCAGAAGATTTCAACTAGATTGTGTGATGATCGCACACATTGAGTGCAATGAGAACTGCGGAAAAGGTGGGAAAAGTGGAAAAGTAGAATTAAATGCAATTGTATTGTGGTAGTTGGAAAGTTATTAATGTAGGTAAAAGTTGAAAAACTATAAATAGAATGTTGGGGTAAAAACATTCTTACCTAACCTTGTGAAAAATTTGTGAATGATGTGACCTAGAGAAAAATTGAGATATTTGGAGAGAAATCAAGTACCGAGCTGAATTTAACCAAAGGGTGAAGGAGAACAAAAATTTGGATAGGGTGAGTTCCATTAAAGGGAACCCTAAATATTGAAATGGTGTGGTGAGAGTTTGGAAGGAAATAATATTTTTGGTTAGGGTTTTAAGAATTAGGGAACAGTTAACCAAAGTAAGCTCCCTCTTATTTTGGGTTAACTAGCTTCCTTTTGTGCCTTAGTAAAAAATTTACACATTTCAAGCACTCAAAAATTTCTAGATATTGCTTCATCAGATAGAGAATTCTTTCCCCTTTCCAGAAAGGTAAGGAAGTCCTCCTAACTCCTTGTATTTTGCAAGTTATGGCTTGGCGGAGTTTGGAGGGAAAATTTGCCAAGGTGGACCCGCGGCAAAAAATTGGCACTTAGCCTTTTGGCTAAAAAACTCAAAGGGAAAATTTCAGCCAGCAAGGAATTGAAATGATGCCATGCATCAAGGCGTAGTGGCGAGGGTGGAAGGACTTCAAGTTTTTTGGCGTTTGGTCAAAGTTTCCTAAAGGCAAAAAATAGAGTCGTATCCCCTCCGAGCAATAAGATGGTGCCATGTTTCCTGTCAGCAGCAGGAGTTGGGGCGGTAGAAGGAGTTGGAGAAATTTGCCAAAGTGGTTAAGGGCACAAAGGTGAAAAGTTGAGCCACACCTCCGTGGTGCAATGAGGGCGCCGTGTGTCCTCATCAGTAGTGGAGTGACGGGGGCACAAAGAATT
Source organism: Taxus chinensis (assembly GCA_019776745.2). Taxonomy (NCBI): domain Eukaryota; kingdom Viridiplantae; phylum Streptophyta; class Pinopsida; order Cupressales; family Taxaceae; genus Taxus; species Taxus chinensis. The sequence goes on from CM034154.1 coordinate 657,082,575, forward strand.
TTGGGAGATTTTCCCAATTTTGCAGAGCAAAAAGGAAAGGTTGGGCCTATAGATCAACCAGAGGGCGCCACGTGTCAGCAGCGGTTGGGCCAGTGGAGATTTTTTGGGAAATTTTCCCAATTTGAAAAAATAGGGGAAAAGTTCAAATTTTGGCCTGTGAACCTGATTTTGCCCTAATTTTGCCGTTTTTGCCCTAAATCTTCAGAGGGCCATATCTTTCGATCTAGAGCTCAGTTTTTCACAATTTTTATATCAATGGAAATTTTTTGAAGTCCTCTACACAATGGATGGTTCAATTTTGATTTTTGATGGATAATTGTGGGAGAAAAATGGGAAAACATCTTTGGCATGCAAAACATGTAGAAAATGACTCCAACCACCAAAATTAATGAAGTATGGGCCTCTTTCTTGCTCTGCGAAGAAATGTACAATGAAGTATGGGATTTTTCATGGAAACCCATCACTTTGTAGGATAATTAAATGGATCTATCAGTTGTTGGAGTTTCAAATCAATTTTCCCACATTTTTTACCTTTCTTTCTTTCTGTTCGAGTGATAAAATCTAGTTTTGGCTCATTTCCAAAAAGTGGTTCTTTCTTTCTACTCTACCCTCCCTTATTTTCTTCCCCAGGTTCAAAAATGGAGTTTGAACCTCCTCCTCTGCTTTGTAATGGCATTTTTTTCCTCTTACCCATGAAATGATGATTCTGTGTAACTTCTAGAGCAATAAAAAACATGTTTTGTGATGCATTTGTCCATCCTTTCTCATTTTTTTGGTTGTTTTCTTATTTCCTCTCTTCATTGTAGGTATTTGTGCATGTTTAGATGTTCATTGTAGGTTTTGGAGCTTTGTTCATGGAGTTTTGTAATAATTTTTGTGTGAAATCCATCTTTGGCCTATGATGCACTTGTCTATCCTTCCATTGCTCACCTCTTCTTGTTCCATGGCAGTTTTGATAGATGTTCAACATTTTCCTTCTCTGGTGTATCACCGTTTTAGTGCAGGATTTCATTTTCTACATTTTCTCTCTCTCCTTGGTCCCTTGGAAGTTAGATTAGGATTAGATTAGCTTGCCTGCACTGGAATAGCTTGTGGCAAGTAGTTTCGGAAGAGGAACCAACCTTCTCTGGAGATCTTTCCCTATTTACAAAGGTCACACACTTAGGGAAAACTCAATGTTGTGCATTCACACCAAACTAACCATTTTTCTACAACATATCTGAGGGTCAATTTGGGGGTGCTGTGAATTTGCACTAACAGTTTTGGCATGCTCGGTGGGACCTTAGAGGTCTTCCACTTCATATTTTGTAGGTTGGTGTGTTCTTATGAAGATTTCAGCCTTTGGAGGCATTCTCAAACACATCTGGCGAATCCATCTGATCAATAACTCATTCTTAGAGTTACAAACCTATTTTTCATCCATTTTCATTCATTCTTATTTCCATCTCTTCCATCTTCTTCCATTCCATGAAGTTGTGCAATCATGACTTCATTTCCATCATGGGATTCACATTTACAATAGCAGTATATTCCACCTCCAACATGCTTTACAACTCCTTCAAATCAGTAATTTGAACAAATTCAAAATTAGCATGGCTACCCCTATGAGAAGCAATACCAAAAATAGTTTGGTTATGAAACATATCAAGAGCAAGGGTACGCATGCAATGAGGGCAGTCAAGAAGAAAATGCAGATTTCTTGGAGAAGATCCAAGACATGGATATTGGCATGGTGTAATCCAGGGCCCAAGCACAAATGAAGGCATTTGGAATTGGTTGTAGGGCACCTTGTCCATGGGTGGGACCTTTTCCAAGGCATTATAGCCTACAAGATAAACTTGACTTCATTTTTGCAATGTTGTCATTACTTATAAAGTGGACTAAAGGAATAGAGGTGTATGAGAGGAGTATTCAAAAACCTTGTCAATGGGTGAGCACACCATCTCATGCCTTTTCTTTTCCTCTTTCCCAATTTGTTTTATCTCAACAGTGTCAAGTTTTAAACTTTCCATCTTCTATCCCAAAAGTTGATTCCATTTCTCCATCTCCTAGTCTCCCATACCACCTTGATTTCTCTGCTCCTTTCCATTCCAAATAGCCATTCCCTCCAAATAAACAAGAGGTTCTACCTCCTCCACCACCAAAAATAATTGCAAAAATAATTGAGTCACAACTGACCCCTCCTCTTGCATTCCCAAATCCTTGTAGGGAAGAAGAAATTGCAAACATATGTCAAGGAAAACAAGAAGAGGATCCCAACAGAAAATAAATGATAGATAATTTGAAGATTTGGGCTACTAAATTTGAGTTTTCAAAAATCCCCTTAATGGTGAAGCCAAAAGAGGAAGTTGGAGTTCAAGAAACAGTGGTGGTTGTGGTTGAGTTTACAACATAAGAAGAACAAGAACAAGATGAAAAGAATCAGTATTTTTCTAGTGATGAGTTGGGTGTCTATGTTGGCACTTTGCCCAAAGAAAATTTTGATCTAATTTGCACTGCAAAATCATTCATCATGGAGGAAGAAAAACCAGTTCAAAATCCCATTTTTGAGGAGCAAATAGATGAGATCAAGTCAGTTTTTGCAACAGTAGAAGAAGGAAGCATTATTGATACATTTTTTCTTTCATTTGAAGGGGCTTATGTGATTGATGAAGCCATTATGGAGGTGAACAAAATAGGTCCAAATTGTGAGCAAAAGGAACAAGAGATTTCATGCTTCTCTCCCACTTCATCTCTCCAAAAATTTGATTTTTTGGATGAGTTCAAATTGACAAGTTTCATGTTTGCAAATGAAGCTACTCATGGTGAAGAAAATGCAGATTTGGAGGTCACCATGTAAGAGGGAAAAGCTTTGTTGCAGCGGGAAAATGAAGATTTTTGATTGTTTATCAGACTTAGAAGAATGTTTGGATGAGGATCCAGCTGAAATTACAACATTTTATTCTTCACCATTTGTTCTCCAACATCAAGAGCCTACTGCCACAAAGGAGAACATTGAAAAACAATATCCTGTGTTTTGTAACAGCCTTTTGGAACCAAGATTGGAAGATTTAAATCTTCCATGTTCCTCATGGGAAGAGGAAGGGAAAGAGCAAGAGATTTTTACCACTTCTTCCACATCATCCATTCAAGAGGATCTACAAGAAGACTCCATTTTTGGAGGAGAATTTCAGAGCTATGGGCATATCAAATGGATGAGACCTTGCCCAATAAGGTACTTGGCTTCATTGGAGAAAAAAAGGGAGTTTCTACCAGTCATGCTTGCTTCTAAGCATGAGGATGATATGCAAGGTACCAAGGGTCAGTTGTAATGCCTCTTCAATCCAAATGCAGAGCAACTAAAAGAGGCATTCAATTTGTTTTCAGTTGAAACCTTGATGATTTGGGTGGAGGACTAGATTATTCTCAGTTTTCCACTCATCCTAACAGCCATGATTAGCTCCAAATCAATTGCATGGCTGCCAATTTTGAAGAAAGGAAGCTATTTTGCACAACCAGTTGCAGGGTTTGTTTAGCTCACCTTTACTCCCAGTTAGAGTAGAGTAGGTAGGTTTGCTTTCAGCAAAATAAGTGCTTTTGCACACTCTGTATTTTCCATTTGGAGCATGTATGATTTTCATTTTGCACATAGTTTTTGGTGTTGTTGGTTGCTATGGCATAGTCCTTTTCAGTGGCATTTTAGTGAAGATCAATTTCAGTTTCAGTGGGCTTCCAAGTGGCTCAGAGATCAGATTTTCATAGTTCAGATCAGAATTAGTTTATCAAGCTTGAATCCATGCCTAATGGATGCTTCAAAGGCCACTGATCATTCATCAAGTAGGTAGATGATCCCTGAGAGTCACCAAATTGTTAACCAAAATAAGCTCCCTCTTATTTTGGGTTAACCAGCTTCCTTTTGTGCCTCAGTCAAATTTTTACACATTTTAGGTACTCAAAATTTAATGGGTATTGCTTCATCAGATAGAGAATTATTTCCCCTTTCTAGAAAGGTAAGGAATTCCTCCTAACTCCTTATATTTTGTAAGTTATGGCTCGGTGGAGTTTGGAGGGAAAATTTGCCAAGGCGGACCCGCAGGTTAAAAATTGGCACTTAGCCTTTTGGCTAAAAAACGTAAAGGGAAAATTTTGGCCCATAAGCTCATAAGGAAATGAAATGACACCACATGTCAAGACGGAGTGGCAGGGGTAGAAGGACTTTGAGTTTTTTGGTGTTTGGTCAAAGCGTGTCAAAGGCAAAAAATAGAGGCATATCCCCATTGAGTAATAAGATGGCGCCACGTGTCCTGTCAGTAGCGGGAATCGGGCTGGCAGAAGGATTTGGAGAAATTTTCCAAAGTGGTTAAAGGCACAAAGGTGAAAAGTTGAGCTGTACCTACACGTCGCAATGAGGGCGCCATGTGTCCTCATCAGCAGCAGAGCGGCGGGGGTGCAGAGATTTTTGGGAAAATTTGCCAATTTCGCAAAGGAGGAAAAAGGAAAGGTTGGGCCCACGGATCAACCAGAGGATGCCACATGTCAGTGGAGGTCGGGCTGGCAGAGATTTTTTGGGAAATTTTCCCAATTTGAAAAAAGTGGGGAAAAGTTCAAATTTCGGCCTGCGAATCCGATTTTTCCCTAATTTTACCGTTTTTTCCCTAAATCTTCAGAGGGCCATATCTTTCGATCCAAAGCTCAGTTTTTCATGATTTTTATATCAATGGAAATCTATTGAAGTACTCTACATTATGGGTGGTTAAATTTATATTTTTGATGGAGAATTTTGAGAGAAAAATGGGAAAACGTTTCTGGCATGCAAAAAAGGTAGAAAATGACTCCAACCACCAAAATTAATGAAGTATGGGCCTCTTTCTTGTTCTGTGAAGCAATGTACAATGAAGTATGGGATTTTTTATGGAAACCCATCACTTGGTAGGATAATTAAATAGATCTGTTAGTGGTTGGAGTTTCAAATTGATTTGCCCACATTTTTTACCTTTCTTTCTTTCTATTCAAGAAATTAAACCCAGTTTTGGCTCATTTACAAAAAGTGGTTCATTCTTTCTGCTCTACCCTCCCTTCTTTTCTTCCCTAGGGTTGAAAATGGAGTTTTAACCTCCTCCTCTACTCTATAATGGAATTTTTTCCCTCTTACCCATGAAATGATGATTCTGTGCAACTTCAAGAGAAATAAAAAACATGTTTTATGATGCATTTGTCCATCCTTGCTCATTTTTTTTTCATTTTTTTTCTTCTTGCCTCTCTTTATTGTAGGTATTTGTGCATGTTTGGATGTTCATTACAGGTTTTGGAGCTGTGTTCATGGAGTTTTGGAACAATTTTGTGTGAAATTCATCTTTAGCCTATGATGCACTTGTCCATCCTTCCATTTCTCACCTCTTCTTGTTCCATGGTAGTTTTGATAGATGTTCAACATTTTCCTTCTCTGGTGTATCACCTTTTTAGTGTAGGCTTTCATTTTCTACATTTTCTCTCTCTCCTTAGTCCCTTAGAAGCTAGATTAGGATTAGATTAGCTTTGCTGCACTTGAATAACTTGTGGTAGGTAGTTTAGGAAGAGGAACCAACCTTCTCTGGAGAGATTTCCCTATTTGCAAAGGTCCCACACTTAGGGAAAACTCAATGTTGTGCATTCACACTAAATTGACCATTTTTCTACAGCAAATCTAAGGGTCGATTTGGGGGTGCTGTGAATTTGCACTAACAGGATCAACACCCAAAATTTAAACAAAGAAGTATAATGGTGTTGTGTCAAAGGTTTGTGGAGAGATATTTGGAGTATTAAGGAGAACAAGGACCAAGGTAATATTTTACCTTTACATGACTGAAATGACACCAAGGAAATCAGTAATTGTGTCACGGAAGAAGAGAGGAAAGGGAACATACAAACCGACTCCCACATTAGATGTTCAGGAGGAATGGTACTAAGAGATGCATGAACCATATGGAGTATTAATGGGAAAAGAGTGGGCATCCCATGTTAGGAGCATAATTGTAAGCGACTATAACTGTATATGAAAAATCAAGTTAGAATGCAAAAATAAAATGAATATGAAACTAATTCAAATGCAACATGCAAACTCAATAGATCAACTACCTTAGATCAATCAAAGATGAAAGGAAGAGGAATAATACCCACACTTACGATCTAGCATGTAATTCTCCTTCCTTGATGGTGGATGTGCTTGGAAGATGATTGATTGCTTCAGATTTGGATGTGGATGAACTTGGATAACACCTCCCTTTTGATGATTTCTGGATTATTGATGATTGTAGATGGATGATTGATAGAATGGGTTGATTGATTGAAGAATAAAGGAGCATATTTTTTTTATGGATTTAGAAGATGTCTCTCATGAGGATGAGATCTTGATTTAGAATTTGTACGTGGAAAATTTAATGGTTAATATTTTTTCATGGTGGATTGAATCTAAGGGTTGGAATTGGATGAGAGGATGAAGGATTCTAGAGTAGAAATTTCTAAAATTTGTGAGGGATTTCCATTGAATTAAAAATTCAATGGAATGTTGTAGATGTATTAAAATATTTGAAAATGAGAAGGAGAAGTAGAGAAGCTTATTGATTTAGAGGTGAGGATGTGCACATGATTAGGATTAAATTATGATGATAAATATGATTATGGGTCTAATTTGATGGAGAGGATAGGTGTAGGGATGTGTAGGGTAGGTGGTAGGTGAGGTGTAGGAATATTAAATTCCTAGAAAATATTAATAGGGATTAGAATATGATAATATGAATTAATAATGGATTAATGATAAAAAGGGATGTAAGATGGATTAAAAGGATAAATAATAAATGATATATGTTGATATAGGTGAAATATGATAAAATTAATTAATAATAATTAATCTTATGATTAATTATTATTTAGTTGATGTATGATAATAATAATGATAGATTTAAATGGCTTAGAATAGATTGTTAGTGGATAAATGGTGATAAGACTAAAATGCGGGACACGATTAATGTTAATTAGTCATGTAGACCTTTTAGGTGTCTACATTTTTCCCTTTTTTGAAGGATTATTGTGCAACAATGATCATTCAAAGAAGAAGTAGAAGATGATAGGATGGTAATACGATGCCCCCTCGAGAGGGTAGGTGGGGAGGAATGAGGTGGGTAGCCACTCAAAAAGAAAAGAGATGCCCCAATGAGAAGATGAAGGGGTTATGGGTGAGAGGATGAGAAGATGAGAGGATGTTAACTATAAGAGGCCCCGGTCATCAATACATGACAAGGGTGTAGGATGTTTTAATTTTGGATCCCCCAGTAAAGGGGTTGATGTTTTGGATGTTTGGATATTTGATGTTGCTAGATCATAGGATTTTGGATTGATGATGTTGGATGCTGGATTTTTGATAATTTGGATGTTGGATTCCCCTGTCAAGGGGTAATTATTTTTATGTTGGATGTTGGATTTGAAGATGTTTCGATGTTAGGATTCGAGAGGATTGGATAGATTGATTGGATGAATAAGATTTGATGATATGGACGTTATATGATCAATGAAAATTTGGTTGAATAAGGTGATGATAATGAAGCTAAGTGTTGATTGAAAGGGGTGGTGCTATTGTAAATTTCCAACAATTATCATCAATAGCAACTTTATTAAGATTTGACATAGAGCAAGATGCGCTAATGGTATAAAGACTGTGATGTTTTAATTGTTAGATGCCCCTATCCTCATATCATGGGACATAAAGAGGGTCCTCATATCATTAGACCAAAAAGTGGCCTCATATCATTGACCAAAATTAAAATGCAAGAAAAAATAACAAACAAACAAGCATACATAGAAATGCATACAAAAGTGTTGTTGATTTTTTAGATTTTTTGGATTTTTAAGATTTTTGGATTTTGAAGGTAGTTTATATGTTGTGGGATGAAGATGGATAGGGATGGAGGGGTTGAAAGGAGGTGAATTTTTCTTATAAGTCCCAAGGGAGATGTGGATAGGGATTAGGGCTAAAGGGATGATTTTTGGATATGATAAGGGATGTGGGATAAAGGGATTGGTTGGATAAAATAAGGGATGTAAGATAAAGGGATGATTGGGGATAGGATAAAGGATCTGGGATAGAGGGATGATTTGGGATATGATAAAGTATGTGGGATAAAAGGATTGGTTGGATAAGATAAAGGAGATTTGATAGGATGAGGGTTGTGATAAGGTAGGATATGGGACTAGGTGATGAATTAGTTTATCATATCAGGTAGGAGGATAAGATGGATAAGATAGACCCTCAGATAAAAGGGTGGGATGATGGATGATAGTCTAGTTTGTTGTGCCCCCCAAGTGTAAGGAAGAATAAAAAGTAAGGTATAGTACCTCCAGTGGATTATAAATTTTCCCCTAGTCATAATGATGACATGTTAAAGGAAGAAAAAGGGTGGATAGGATAAAGTAATAGGATCATCGATTTCCCATAGATGATGGATTCAAAAGGATGTGGATGCAAAGGATGGATGGTTAGTAATGGATGATGAATAAAAGATGATCTTAAAAGAATATTTTGTAAAATAAAAGTGAGCCTAGAACAAAAGTGTGACCAAGGTCTAAGAAATACTTGGCAACATGCAAGCTCGATTTCTCTTCGAGATCAAAGTGTGTGAAAAAGTGATATTGAATTACCACTTGAAGTGAAGACTCAATGGGTAGGATGTAAAAAAAAATAGCTAATGTATAGGGGGTGATTAAGTCAAGTAAGCTGATGGAAGCTGAGAGGAAGGTTAAGTCGTGCATTCCTCCGTTTTCATCCAGGTGTTCATAGCCCCGACGGAGATACATATGATTCTTGTCACAACATGTCTCTACTTCCAGCTAGACATCTATAGCCCCGATAGAGTTACTGGAAACTGAAAGGAATGATAATAAGATTGTTTCAAGCTACAATCTCATAAGATAATAGCACACCACATTATATTTGCAAAACAAAAGAGTTAAAACACCATATGGAAATCCATCATAATCCATAATGCTCAATAGATTACAATACAATAAATTGAATTACTTAATAAGAAAGATGTACATATAGGATGAGGGAAGTACAACTACTACCTAAATCAGTGGTGAAGAAATCCCACTAAATGATATTGGTAGTTAAGTTAACTCCAAAATACTAGTAAGCTAACTCCACATAATTGAGAAGCTAACTCAACACAACTAGTACACCTAAGCAAGCTAACCCAACACATGTAGGGCTAACACAAGTGTAAGAATTATCCTAATAAATAAATAAAAAGATAAATAATAGCCTACACCAACACCATCATGTAAGTATAGCTTGGGTGGATTAAAAAGAAGGTGGGTCTCGGAAACAAGGCTTGATGAGGTACCCACATACAATAACTGGGAAAATTAGACACCTTAAGGTACCCAAAACCAGTAATAACAAAGTAGAGAGAGAAAAATCCTGCTGGAAGATATCCTTAGAAGCTTGGCTCCAAAAAAATCATACAACGCTAAAGAATTGTGGTGCACACGGTGGTATAAATCCACTACTCGATCATAGAACTCAAAAACACCTAACACTCAGCTTCACCAAAATAGCTCCATGCAAGGAGTCTGTCAATGGAGTGATGTTAAAAATGTAAAAAAAAAACCAAACATAATTTGATCAACTGCTACAAATAGGTGTGCCACGATCCAAGAAAAAATAAGGTAACAAGGCAAGGACACGAGATCCAAATAAATAGGAGTGCCACAATCCAAGAAATTCCTAGGTAACAAGGCAAGGACACAAAATCCGAAGAAGTCGAGATCAACTGACTATAAACGGGTGTGTCAAGATCTAAGAAAAATAACCAAGGCAATAAGGCAAGGACACGATATTCAAATAAATATGAGTGCCATGATCCAAGAAAAACCAAGGTAACAAGGCAAGGAAACAAGACCCAAATAATTAGTATCAACACCACACCCTCCCATACTTCTGAATGAATAGAGTGATACCAAATATTTGTATGAGTTGTCCAAAATCAACTACTCAAACATTAACAAACTAACACATGGCTTCACCAGAATAGCTTCCCCTATAAGAGAGACTGTGCAACATTCTAAAAAATGTGTTGAAAATACTACTTCCAAAATATCTCAACAAATAAGAGAGATATAAATGTATGCACCCATAGATATAAGAATGCAACACCCAAAAGTTTAGGACATCGGGCTCAACCAAAATTGCATCCACAATTGATTACAACACCCTCCCAAATTTGACACTTTATAATTGAGTGCATGTTAATATTACAATGAGTAACAATAATTTTTACATTTTAAAGATGTGTATAAAAATGTCACCAATGTGTAGATCTCGAAAAAATACACAATTTCAAAAAAAAAATCACCTTAATCCGAGCTACGGATCAAAAGTTATGAGCTCTATAAGGTTTTTCCATTAAAATAATATCGTAATGCTGATATTTTTTTTAAAGGTACACGTGATAGCTGAATGTCCAAAGGGTAAAAGAGTACATCCACATGATACATGCTTGCGACCAAAGAATAAAATCCTACGCCCAAAACCTATATGTCTAGAGGGTAAATCATTGCATTCAGAGGGTACATATCAATATCCAATGGATAAAAGAATGCACCCAGAGGGTACAAATTTGCATCTAGTGGATAAAATATTGCATCCAAAACAAGAAAAATCCAGAGGGTGAAAGAATTCATCTAGAAGGTACACACTTATATCCAATGGATAAAATAATGCACCTAAAGGGTATAGATCTGCGTCAAGTGGATAAAAGACTGCATCCAAGACAAAAATATCCATAGGGTATAAGAATGGTACATGACTTATATCCAATGGATAAAAGAATGCACCCAAAGGGTACGTATCTGCATCCAGTGGATAAAAGACTGCATACAAAATATAAATATCCAGAGGATAAAAGAATGCATCTGGAAGGTACACCCTTATATCCAATGGATAAAAGAATGCACCCAAAAATTACAATTCTTAATACAAACTTTGACTGCAAATATCTCTTTTTTTGGAACTTGTATATAAAAAAAGAGAGAAACCCAGAAAGATGATATAATTTTTTTGTCAAAAAATATGCATGTACATAATTGTATAAAGTTTTTGAGAAATGTGCCAAAAAACCCCTTAAAAATGCCTAGATTTGACTATCTCAAAACATGGTCAAGTTTATAGTCGATTCTAGGGTGTTTACACCTTCCAAATCCAATGGCACACTCCATTTTACATAAAAAGCATTATGCAGAAAAGTGATAACAAATTCTTAATACATGAAAATAATAAACCCTTGCTTGCAAAGAAAAACTTACAGATGGATGTCTACATCATCTATAGCTATGATACCATGTAAGGAATGATAAGAAGATTATTCCAAGCCACGATCTCAGAAGATAATATCACACCACATTAGATTTGCAAAATAGAAGAGCTAAAATACCATATATGGAAATCCATCATAATCCATAAGGCTCAATACATTACAATACAATGAATTGAATTACTCAATAAGAAAGATGTACATATAGGAGGAGGGAAGTGCAACTACTACCTAAATCAGTGGTGAAAAACTCCCACTAACTGAAACTGATAGTTAAATTAACTCCAAAATATTAGTAAGCTAACTCCACATAATTGAGAAGCTAACTCAACACAACTAGTAAGCTAACTCTACAGAACTAGTACACCTAAGCAAGCTAAACCAACAAGTGTAGGGCTAACACAAGTGTAAGAATTATCCTAATAAATAAATAAAAGGATAAATAATAACCTACACTAACATAAACACCCCCCCCTAGAGAGAGTCTTGAGGTGGATTTTATTGGATATTTTTTTAAATTTTTGATATGATTTTTTGATCTTTTGCTTTTTGATGTTTGATATTTTTGATCCACTCTCTTAAGACCTATAGGGGTTAAGAATCACAAGTGTCATGATGGGGGGATGAAGATGAGTTTAGTGACGACATTGGATAGAGTTCCATAAAATGCATCCTGAGGGTCTTCACCACAAGTTAATTAAGATATGTAATTAAGTGATTGGATCTCTAAGATGTGACCGATCTTGGATGTTGATAGTAAGGATAGCCCAAGGTCACATAAGTGTAATAGTTACTAATGACATTACATCATGTGTGATTAATTCAATGATATATTTTTGAAGATGGATTGGATTGGAATGAGGATGGAGGTATGAGGAAATAACATCCCTATGTGAAAAGGAAAACCTAAAATCTCAATCCATTGTTCAGGTGTGTGGGATGTGTAGGGGAATTAGAGGATTTGTGAGTGGGTTTATTGGTTAGGATTATAGGATTAACAAGAGGGATGGTAGAAATAGGTTATGAAGTATTAGGAAAGATGTTGGTGTTGTTAGGTTTATACCCTAAGCCTAAACAACCACGATGTTTCATGTTAGTGATAGGATATGAAGTTGATGGGGAAGATGATACCAATTGGTCATCATGAGACTGGGGGGGTTATAGTTTTGTCATCTCACTAGGAGACCATTCTTAACAAAGGATGGATGATATTTTCTTTGGTTTTATGATGAAGGATGTTTGGATTGATGATTGGGGTTTTGATTTTTGGTCGACAAGGGATGTTTGTATTGATGATGAGATTTGGATGGCTGACAATGTTTATATGCTGAGTGGGGTGTGGGTGATGGATTATGGTTAGGGATAGGATTGGGATGGAAAGGTGGTGGATAAAGAGTTAAAAGGATAGAAATTCCTTGGATAATGAGGTTTTGGACATCAGACCTAAATTACATACAATGATTGGTCGAATGTCCATTGGTGCAATGGAAATCAAAATAATAATGATCCCTATACCAAGATGGTTTGTGAAAGTTAGGATCATGATGTATCATAGGTGGGTGAATGATCATGTTAAAGGTTTTGGTCCCTATATGAATATGGTTTTGGAATGAGTTAGCTTCATGATGTATCAATGGAAATTAAAATAATAATGGTCCCTATACCAGATGGTTTGGGAAGGTTAGGAGCATGAAGTTTGATGGGTGGGTGAATGATCATGATGATGGAAGATGGTAGTCAAGGATTCACCTAAGGAGGCGAAGGCAATTGGGGTTGGTAAGAGAGATGGTTGTGGGTAATAAGGGTGGGTTAGGTAGGATATGTGTAGGAGTGGGTAGGATAGGAGAGGATTGATTAGATTTGGATTTAGGTTTATGATGTGGATTAGATGGTTGGGATTTGGATGGAAGATTACCTTGGGGGCTTTAAGAGGTTGGTTTGGTTTTGTATTGGTTTGAGTATGTGGTTTTGAGTTAGATGGATTTGACTTAGGATTAGATTGTTTAGGATTAGTATATATAGATGAAGGAGGTGGGGTAGATTTAGATGAAGGGGATGGGCATGATATGGGGGTCACGTGAGATTTAGGTGATGTTAGGGATGAAGGAGATTTGGAAGATGGGTGTGTTATAGGAACCACATTAGATTTGGTTGATTTAGGGGATGAAGTAGATGAAGATTGCATAGGAGCCTCATTAGATTGAATAGGATATGGGGTGGGGAGAGGATTGGGATTGAATTTGTTAGGTTTGGGAGTTGGTGATTTAGGAGTCACTTTAGATGTTTTAGGATTGGGGGATGGTGGAGATGAAATAGGATTAGAGGATATGATAGTGTTAATTTTAGGTTATGAAGGAGATGGATTAGGATTAGATGTGGATGAAGATGATGAGGGTGGAATAGGAGCCACACTAGATGGTTTAGGATTGGATGAGTAGAATGGGATAAGTTTTAGGTGATTTAGAATTCATAGTGGATGATGATAGTATTGGGCTTAGGTGATGGAGGGGTGGGGTCGAATAGGCCATGAAGGGGATAAATTTGATGGTGGATTAGGGATTGTGGGAATAATCTAGAAGAAAGTCTGTAAGATCATAAGAGTATTAGGATGATGGAGATGACAAGGATGGAGGATTAAGATGAGATGTGGGTGATAATGATTTAAGATTAAGTTTTTTGATTTTTGTGGATACGTGAATGGGACTCGATTATAGGTTTTATGATGTTTGGATTTGGGATTTGAAGTTTTAGATGATGGTGGATGAGTTTTGATGGGAGGAAGGTGTTGGTTATGATGATCAATATGGAATATGGAGATTAGGGTTTGGGATGGTTGCATGTGGATTTGGGATTGGTGGCTAGATTAGCGAAGACATAAAGGAGGTCCTCTTCATCTAAGTAAAAGTTAGGGAGGTCGTCAAAGTAAATATAATTGGATTCTGGAGATAGTGATTTACATTGTTTAGGTGGGGGTGTGGATTTGGATGATTCAGGTTTCCTCAAGGAGGAAGTCAATGGGGTGAGTGGTAGGGATCTTAGGAAGGGAAAATTGTGTATGAGATGGTGGTTTAGGAGGTGATTATTTGATTGAAGATTAAAGGTATTGGATATTTGTTGATTAAGATGTTGGATGGTTTTTAGAATACTAGGATCGATATAGGTCGATTGAGTAGAGGATTGACTAAGGTAGGATGTGAGATTTGATATTTGTTTATTAAGGTGTTGAATAGTGTGTGGGACTTCATGGTCAAAGTGATATGGTTGAATTTGATGGGTAGGGGATGATGGGATAACTTGGTTGATGGATTTAGAAAAGAGGTAAGGGTTTGGGTGTTGGTTTAGAAAGGATGGGATTATGAGTCAAAGGCCATGGTTAGATAGGATGTGTGGGGGATTAGTTTTTGATTAGGATTTATGGTGATGGGATTAGGATGGGGATTGATTATTTGATTAAGGATGTTTAATTATGATGATGTTTGATTGATTAAAATTTTAAATTAATGGGATGGTTAGGGGGGTTTATAAACAAAAGAAAACATGCAACACAAACCCTAACTAGTCAAGTGGGTTTACAATCAAGCTATAACCCACTTTCAATACCACACACGATAGAGTGGTGCTCACTGAGTTGGCCCACCTTTATGTCGATGTGTGATCGGCTAGTGAGTAATATTTGGTGATTCCTTCCCCTGCAATATAGCTTAATTATCGGCCAAAGGATACCTATGCTAGGATAAACAAGGATTGTTAAGGGATTCCTCTATATACCTTTCGGTATGTGAGGCCCAAATCCGGTGTTGAAATGATGTTTTCTAAGGCTTGGGTGTTGGGATGTTGAATTCCCATCACTTCACGTTACGCTTAAAACACATAGATGCTTAGCCAATAATGACAGCTCTCCAAGAATTTATATACCCCACCGGAACATAGAGGTGTGTCTACATGTGTGGAGGTGAATCCCATGGTCACAAGACCCCTATGACTATGAAAAGTGCGTGGCGATGAAATCCACGTCACATTTCCCCCTAAAAATGAAAAAGGGAAGAAGGTGGACCACTTTTGATCCCTAAAGATTGTCCAAGGACGCGAGAGGAGAGCATACACGAAATCCAACCTTCGGGCTTAACAAACAAACATACAAAAGATGAAAGATGCAAGATATACATATTTTTTTGATTTTTTATTATTTTTAAATGATAAAAAGATGATTAAAAAATACAAAAGGGGTATTCAAGAGGAGGCCCTGCAAAAAAAAGTGGATTAGTAGTTTGGAAAATAACCCCAATTCTTGGACCAAACGAGCTACAAAAAAAGGATTAGTAGTTTTAGATTGATTTTTTAATCATTTGGTAAGCAGTAAGAAGCTACACACAAACTATTAGTAGTTTGAAACAAGAAAATATAACTCAAGTGTAATTAAAATGAAAAGATTTATTAAAATGAAAACCATGAATAAATTATACAATAAAAATCTAAATTAACACTTTCATTGCATAGATCTCTTCAATACCTTTTCGGGAAAAAAAAATGGAGTCACTTCGAGTTCAGGGTCAAAATTTATGGCTCTCAGAAGTTAGGCAATAAAAAGAAAAAAAGCAAAAGTGCTCAGGTCAAACAGGTCACATATGCTACTTTGTAAAAAACAAATTTGTTTCAAGTCATACGCTTAAACCATTTCAGACAAATGTCACAAATGTGCTACTACGCTACTAAACGAAAAACTGGAACAAAAAATGAAAAATCAAAATTTAAGGATGTAAATTATATTTTTATGAAACCAAATTTGGAAAGCTTGGTGATTAGATGATAATAAACAAAAAAACTAAAAAATATTTGGGTGGGAAAGCCCCACGGTGGGTGCCAAAAATGTAGATGAAAAATCAAGTTAGCATGTACAAATAAAATGAATATGAAACTAATTCAAATGCAACATGCAAAACTCAACAGATCAACTACCTCAGATCAAACAAAGATGAAAGGAAGAGAAACAATACCTCCACTTACCATCTAACATGTAAATTCTCCTTCCTTGATGGTGGATGTGCTTGGAAGATGATTGATTGCTTCAGATTTGGATGTGGATGCACTTGGAAAACACATCCCTTTTGATGATTGCTTCATTGTCGATGAAGATGATGAAGGATTGCTTGATTATAGATGGATGATTGATAGAATGGGTTGATTGTTTGAAGAAAAAAGGAGCAGTAATTTTGTTATGGATTTAGAAGATGTCTCTCATGGAGGATGAGATCTTTATTTATAGTTTGTGAGTGGAAAATTGAATGGTTAAGATTTTTCCATGGTGGATTGAATCCAAGGGTTGGAATTGGATGAGAGGATAGAGGATTCTAGAGTAGAAATTTCTAGAAATTTCTGAGGGATTTCCATTGAATTAAAAATTCAATGGAATGTTGTAGATGTATTTGAATATTTGAAGATGAGAGGGAGAAATAGAGAAGCTTCTAGATTTAGAAGCCTATAGATTTAGAGGTGAGGATGTGCACATGATTAGGATTAAATTAGGATGATAAATATGATTAGGGGTGTGATTTGATGGAGAGGCTAGGTGTAGGGATATGTAGGGTGTTAGGAATTAGAGAAAAAATATGTGGAAACAATTCCTCAAATCACAGCAGTAGGAAACTATATAGCAGAATTATACATGCAGAAATATAACAACATAAATAAATAAAGCACAAAAGAAGACAAGACAAGATTTAATGTGGTTCACCCAATGTGGGATACGTCCTCGAAGAACTTGCTCAGATTTTATTATCAACAAGAGTAAAACAAATCTCATAGTCTTCTCTCAGTTATGAACTCAAAACTGAATTCCAAAGATTCTAAACCACATCTAAACCACAATTGACACCCAATTGCTTAACCTTGATCACTCTTGATCACCTCTTGATCACCTCTTGATCACTAAGACTCAAGACCTCTTGAACACACAAGATATCTGTAAGATACCCTAACACCTCTATTTATAGGATTACAATCCTTTAAGAAGTCCAAAATCCAACCCTAGAAGTTTCAAAGTCATGACCTTTCATCTTCCCACGGCTGGAAAAGAAACTGTCACGACCTTTCATCTTCCCATGACTGGAAAAGAAACATTCATGACCTTTAATCTTCCCAATTCAAACTCCACACTTCAATACTAATTTGATAATACCAAAAACAGGCTCCACACCCCAAAAATATACCACTTGGAGACTTTTCATAATGAGAAAAGTTTTCAACCATTCATTATCAACCATGAAGGCCAACTAAAGTTGAACACAACTTCAAATTCTCCCTTGTGACCACCTTGGTCATCATATCCACAGGATTTTGAATAGTATGAATCTTTTCCACCTTCAACTTATCTTCTTCCAAAGCTGCCCTGATGAAATGATATCTCAGTTGAATGTGCTTTGTCCTAGAGTGAAAAATAGAGTTCTTCACTAAATTAATAGTGCTCTGACTATCATTGTGTAGTCTCCCAAATTCTTGCTTATGACTCAACTCATCAAGCAACTTTTGTAGAAAAATATTCTCCTTGCTTACCTCTGTGGCAGCAACATACTCAGCCTCTGTGGTTGAAAAAGCCACAACCTTTTGTAACCATGAAATCCAACTCACCGTTGTATCACCAACCATAAATACATAACCTGTTGTGCTACTCCTACTGTCCAAATCTCTTGCGATGTCTGAATCTACATAACCACGCAATGTAGTGTCTGATCCACCAAAACACAATGATGCTCCCATGGTCCCTCTTAAATACCAAAGGATCCACTTCACTACCTATCATTGCTCTCTACCTGGATCACTCATAAACGTACTCACTGCTCCCACTACATGGGAAATGTCAGGCCTAGTTCATACCATAGCATACATCAAGCTACCAAATGCTGATGAGTATGGTACGCTGGACATATAGATTTTATCCTCCTCAGTCTTGGGACTCTGCTCCTTTGAATTTTTAAAGTGACTTGCCAAAGGAGTAATAACCGGTTTAGCATCCTACATACTAAACCTCTCTAATACCTTCTTTATGTACTCTTCTTGAGACAATACTAGCTTCCTCTCCTTCCTGTTCTGAGTTATTTTATTAGACACCTAAAATACGCTTACACTTAGCATTTCCTCCCATTCAACCGATTAATGACACTTCGTTAATTCCCCATTCTTCGCTCCATTCTCGGATGCCAATTCACGACACTCTTTCTGTCACATTCCTCCTATAATCAGATTATTTGGCTAATATCTCTCTTATTAGCTAAACATTCCTCCTTTTAACCATTCAAAACTTCCCTAGTTCTCTCTAAACCACTTCTATTGGATTCGTAGGCTATCTATCAGTCACAATTGGTTATCCAGACCCCTCATAACTCTCAATGAGTCTCTAATCACTTGCTAATCAAATTTAACTAGCCTAAACCCTAGTTAACTAGCATAAACCAAGCTTAACTAAGCCTAAAGCATGTTTATCCTAAATATAATCTAAAAGTTTTTTTTGAGCTTTAGTCCCACATGCACCCAAATTCCAAATTATTCCAAACCAAAAACTATAAATACAAGGTTAATCCCACCCATTCAAAGAGACAACTTTACATAAGCTAAAGCCAAAACAAGCCTAAGAAAGATTAAGAGCTCATTTGCATTAGCCAAGCAAATAAGGCATTTGATCTTGGGTCATCCACCATTAAAATAGCTTCATCTTGCACCCATGTTAGGTTAGTAACGAAATAGCTAAACTTGGCCATCTAGCCATTTAGTGAGATTCATTCACCCTCATAGAGTAAACAACAAAATTGATTGCTTAAGTCTTTAGTAGGCATACTTTTTTAAGCTTTCAAGAATAGAGGTTAATGTTATTTGTTAGATTTCTTTCTTATTTCAAGTTTTAATACATACAAATAGGATTCCTTGCTCATTTCTTATCATATGGTCCATTGAGGGTCTTTTACACAAAGCTTTGGGGTCTTGCCCATATCCATAGCTCTTTGCAAAATCCTACTAAAGAACATCTCATTCAGGAGGAATTAAAATCTATGAAAGATATGCTTACTACATTACAATAGGGAAATGTAGGCAAAAATAAAAAATATTCGTATGAAGAACTATGTCCTTACCCCTTTGATAAGGACATGTTACAACAATCTTTCCCAAAAAACTTTACCGTTCCCAAGTTTGATAAATATAAGTGCAAAAGTGATTCTTGTGATCATAGGAAAGACTTTTACATGGCTTGCTAAGAGGTCGCGTATAGCGATAATTTTTTAATATGACTTTTTCCTCGCAGCCTAGGAGCCATGGGATTGGAATGGGTCTATAGCATACCCAAGGGCTCCATTACAATGTGGCCCACATTGGCAGAAAAAAATGTAAGGAATTACTCCTATAATATGGAGAGCGACATCCCAATGAATGATCTATGTAACACAAAACAAAAACCCAATGAGACATTTGCAGGATTTTTACAATGATGGCATGAGTTAGCTAGTCGCTTTCCTTGTGCCTTACTAGAAAAATAGTTAGTGAGCATATTTGTTCCTAAATTAAACCCAGAAAGAGCCTTTCACTTGCAAATGCATTGTGGCTCAAACTTTGAAGAAGTCATAGAGAAAGGCAGTTAAATTGAGAAAGCCCTCATTGCTAAGGGAACGCTTAAATCTGTCACTAAAAACAAACATGAAGCCAAATCCACAGACAAACCTAAATTCTTCAATAAGAATAAACATGTTGTTGGTGATGGAATTATAGACTCCAAGAGAGTCTAAGCCCTACAGACAGGCCCACTTTTAAAGCTTTTGCAAGGACCTCATCCTAAAGCACCTACCAAACGTATGTTTACATCCTTAACAGAATCCTTATCTACCATCCTAAAACAATTAGATGACACAAAAATGGTAGAATATCCAACTACAACAGTACAATATCTGGAAGATTCTCCAAAATTGGTTTGGTTCAAAGATCATGAATATTGTGACTTCCACCATGTTAAAGGACACAAAACGGATAGATGTTTATGATTGCCACATTATATCCAAAACCTCATAGAGGAAGGGAAGATCACTATGGGTTCTCCCCTTGAGTCTGGTAAAAGTTCAAATGAAAAAATGGGTATTTACAAGGAACCTTTTCCTAAACATGCAGATAAAAAGAAAAGAAAACCAGATCAAGGGAAAACCTCCAATGACTATAGGACTGCTGCCTATGTGTACCCTACAAATGATAGTCCTTATGATTCCCTCATTGGATGTATTAGCTCATCTAATGAACATATAAACACCATTCATAATTTAGAAGAGTTGTGCAGTCAGGACAAGACGTGCCCGCTTAGTTATACCAGATCCTGTGCCTATCCCTCAGGAAGGTCAGTATAATTTAATAGAGTAGTTAGAGAAAACACCTACTAGGATATCTATTCTCGATCTCCTCAAGATCTCTAATGCCCATAAGAACATAGTATACAAAACTTTGTAGAATTCAGGGGTTTCCATAGAGGTAGACCCCACGAACCTTCAAGCCATGATTACACGCTTAGACACCAAAAATCATATTACTTTTGATTATATTGTAATCCCGCATAACAAAATGGAACATAACTTACCATTGTATCTCAAAGTGGTGGTTACCCATCACAAAATCAAAATATTACTTGTAGATGGGGGATTTGGTCTAAATATTTGCACTTTAAAGCTAGTTAAGCAGCTAGGCCATTCAGAAATAGAGTTGGGAGCTAAGACTATCACAATCACGGCTTATGAAAATAAAGAAAGAGATTCAAAAAAGACTATAGTGGTTCCCATGGAGGTAGGACCAACGTGTCACGACACAACATTTCATGTCCTTGACTTGGACCTTCCATATAACATGCTCTTGGGATGCCCATGGATCCATGCCATGCAAGCCATTCCATCAAATTTTCATTAGTGCATCAAGTTATATCATGAAGGGCAGGTGGTTACCATTTTGGGCGACCTGGAACCATTAACACATTGTAGGGTGTTGCACTTTTTCTCGTGTATCTTATGAATGTCCTTATGCAGATGTTTTTGTCCCTCTACAAACGAAAGCTATAATAAATGAATAGATACAAAATCCCTCACACCTTTCAATCAAGATTTTCCCTCATTGGTCAACCCATTTGCTTCATGGGAGGAAACATCAAAAAAATAAGGCCCATATATGCCATTCACTCTTGAGCAGGCTCTATTGATATCAGACTGATCAATATCCCCCAGGACAAGGGGTAAGCCTTATTTTCAGTTCAAGAGCACTTGTGAGCAATGTCCTAAACTGTTGGAAAAATTTGTCCATAGTGGTCTTCCATCTGAGGAGAAAATGTTAGAAGACCCTACCAGTAGAGTGCCAGAAGGCACCATGGCTTCATGCAATCAAGCACCTCAGTACATCAAAGGTTCCCGCATGATGTTTTTCATGGGCTATAGTGGGTTTGGATGTGGCATTAATGCACAAGGCTGGTTGGAGCCTATTCCTATCCCTCATTTCAAAGTTGATAAACATGGCCTTGGGATAAGGCCCTATGACACTCTAGCTTCTGAAAATGACACCACCTCTTCTGAACATGAGGAAGTTTCATCTAATTCTGATAGTGATGCAAATTCCCGATGTAGCATTTACGAGGATCTTGCCTCCACGAACATATTTCCAGAATCGTCGGTTCTTATCTTATATGAAACCATCCCCCTAGATAAATATTTGGTAGCCCTTGTATATCTTGAACTTATAGATTGGGATCAACAACTTCATGTGCCCTTGGATTTCTTTGAAAATGATGAGACATTTGTAGAGTTCATAGGACTCAGGGACTTTATTTCAGCTGGTGACCACAAGAAAGGATTTAAGATTCAACTAGACACCTACACCTACTTCGGGGAAGAAGCAGAGATGTGTAGACAGGTGAATAAGAAGGATGTAAATAAAGGTACACCCACTTCTGAGAAACCAAGCAAGAAGGATCAACGACGATCCCATAGTGACAAACTCTTTGATAAACTCATAGACAAACAGAACAGAGAGTCTAAAGATGAAGTGATTTATCCATTTAAAGATGATCATGAGCTACCACAGGAGGTCGATCTTACTCTTCCCCCTAATCCTACGTGGATGGAAGATAATTCTAAAATGCTTATTGAGGAAATAATCAATGCCAACGTTGGCTCAGAAGAGTAGCCTAGAATAATAAAGTTTGGAGTTTCACTCTTGGCTTAGGAACAAAAAACATTTGTAGAGATTTTAAAATAATACGCAGACATATTCGCATGGACATATGCATATGTGCTTGGTTTGGACCCGAAGATAGTTGTGCACAACCTTGTTGTGTACCCAAATGCCAAACCAATCAAAAAAAAGTTAAGAAAGATGCATCCTAAGGTGGCACTTTTAGTCAAAGAAGAATTAGAAAAGTTGTTGGCTACTGATTTCATTAAACCTATTGACTATTTAGAATGGATCTCTAACATAGTCCCAATACAGAAAAAACCTGTGGGCCTAAGGATCTACACTGATTTCTGTGACATTAACAAAGAATTTCCAAAGGATGACTTTCCCCTACCTAACATTGACATGATAGTTGATTCCATAGCTGGTTATGAAATGTTATCCTTAATGGACAGATTTTTGGGTTATAACCAGATACGAATTGCGGAAGAAGATCAGCATAAGACAACATTCATGACCCCTTGGGGAACATTTTTCTACAAATTCATGCCCTTTGGGCTCAAGAACACTGGGGCTACTTATCAGTGGGCCATGACATTTATTTTCCATGATATGATAAGCGACATCATGGAGGACTATGTTGATGATATCCTAACAAAATCTAAAAGTATAAAAGAACATCTTGGCATATTAAGGTGTATTTTTCAGCTTCTCTGAGACTATAAGGTTCATTTGAACCCCAATATATGTGTCTTCAGTGTTTTATTAGGAAAACTCCTAGGGTTCATTGTCTCAAAAATAGGTATTGAAGTGGATCCTACAAAGGTTATGGCTATCATGGAAATGCCACCACCTACCACTCTCAAGCAGGTAAGGAGTCTACAAGGAAAAATTTAGGAAATATGTCACTTTATTTCACAACTTGTGGATAAGTGCCACCCCTTCACTCATTTGCTCAAGAAAGATGTCACATTCAAATGGGGACTTGACTGTCAGAAAGCCTTCACGCTACTCAAATAGTACTTGATCATCCCACCTGTACTAATTCCAGTTACCCCCGGTGAACCTCTCCTCTTATACATTTCCGCTACCTAGTTTTCCATTGGTGCATTACTTACCCAATATGACTTAGCCCATAAAGAGAGAGCAGTTTACTATCTTAGCCACACCTTTATCGCATACGAGTTGAATTATCCCCAAATAGAAAAGGCCTACTTAGTGGTTGTCTTCACATTCCAAAAGCTTCGCCATTATCTCCTGAATAATAAAACCAAGCTCATATCCAAAGTTGACCCTCTCAAGTAGCTTTTATCCAAACCCACCCTCACAGGCCAAATGTCTAATTGGATCATTCTCATGAGTGAATTTGATATCGAGTTTGTGAATTAGAAGTCTTAAAAAGGACATGTACTGGCTGATCAGTTGGCATAAGCTCCTTTCCCAGGAATGGAACCTTTATGCCGAGATTTACCAGATGCATATAGGATGTATATTGAGGAATCCGTATAATGGTAGATTCATTTTGATGGATCTTTTACCTTCCATAGATCCGGAGCAGGAGTGGTGCTCATCACTCCAACATGTAATGTCATACCACAAGCATTTCAGTTGGAATTCTCGTGTACAAATAAAATTGTAGAGTACAAAGCACTCATCGCTGGCCTCAAGCTAGCTATTACATGGAACATTAGACAATTGCGAGTCATTGAGGACTCTCAACTTATCATAAAATAGGTTAATGATGAGTGATAAGAAAAATGGTTGAAACTTTGAAGGAATATTTCACACAAGTCACATTTGAAAAAAAACCAAGGTCACATAATAGATCCATGGATGCTATGGCTACTATTGGGTCTCTCTTACACATAGCACCTGAAGAAAGCAAGATTCCTTTCTTCATGGAACATTTACAAGTACCTGCATATGATATGCCAAAGTCATGTTTGGCATGTGAAGTTGTTGGTCCTTTATCCCCTTGGTATGACCCTGTCTTCCAATACCTATAAGATGGCACTCTTCCACCTCACATCACCCATTCTGAAAAAGCAATCCCTTATTCACCACATAGCCTGTTATACCCTGCTAGGAGGCACCCTTTATCATCATGGCTATGATGGGAATCTTCTTCACTATTTAGATGTTGTTGATTCTATCCACGCAATTAAAGAAGTACATGGTGATATTTGTGGAGCACATACTAGTGGCATTATCTTAGCTAAAAATCTATTGAGAGTAGGCTATTATTGGCCTACCATGGAATCTGATTGTTGCAAACTTCATAAAGAAGTGTGAACTATGCCAAAAATATGGAAATTTAATACATGTGCCATCACAAGCCTTACAACCTGTTGCAACGCCTTGTTCATTCTCTAAATGGGGTCTGGATCTCATAGGGAATTTCCATCCTTCTTCATCAGATGGTCATGCTCACATCATCACTGCCACCAAATACTTTACCAAATGGGTAGAGGCTGTCCCTCTTACCTATGTCACCAGTGTGCAGATTTCAAAATTCATCATGAACCATCTCATATGCTGTTATGGGATCCCCTCGGCCCATTGTCACTGATAATGGTAAATCCTTCAAAAATAATATGGTTAAAAAACTGTGTCAACACTTCCATATCCAACTTAGGTGGTCTACCCCTTATTACCCTCAAGGTAATGGATAGGCAGAAGCCACCAATAAGACCCTTATATAGATTATGGAGAAAATGGTCAATAAAACTGGCCGTAATTGGTATCTATAGATACATCCCACCCTTTGGGCCTATCGTACCTCCATCCGCACTCCTACTGGTGTGACCCCATATTCACTTGTCTATGGCACTGAATCCATCATACCTTTAGAAGTGGAGCTTCCCTCCCTGAGAATATCTCTCAGATAATATCTTGATAAAGACGAGGACTACAGGGTTTCTTGCCTAAAAGAGTTAGAACTATTAGATGAAATGCGTATCAGAGTGCTTAATCACCTAAAAGTATATCAGATCAGAGTGTCCAGAGGATATAACAAACACATCATTCATCAAGAATTTGATGTAGGAGATCTAGTTCTCAAAGAAAATCAGAAGAACACCGTCAAAGATAGAGAAAAGAAAGGAAAGTTTGAGGCTAACTGGTTAGGTCCTTATGTTGTAATTGCAAAATATGGATCAAAATCCTACAAACTTGCATATTCAAACGGTGAAGAGCTTCTGGAACCTATGAATTTCATGCACCTGAAGCGGTTCTACGCTTAGGCATGACGAGAATATCAAATAAGAACTAAAAATTAGAAAAACAAAGAAAAAACAAGCAAAAATGGAAAAATGAGAAAATAGTAAAGAAAAAGCAGGTCGCCCACATGTGAAAACCACGCAATTGTGGCATAGTGGGCAGGTCTTTGAGTGAAAACAATTTTTTGACACTTAAGGAAGATTCACCGGACACAAGCTACTCTTATGAAAGGATGGATAATCATTACCATTTTTTAGATATGATTTCTTTTGCTAGGTCTAGGAACCCTACTAGGGCCACCTTTTCCTTGCCATGATCTGGTTTGTTTTCTCTTATATCTACATGGAGGACATTACCTTTGTATACTCCCATCCAATGCTTAGCATACATGCACCGTTGTCACCTTCTAATACATACACGCGTGGCATTCTGCCCTTTGTATATTCCCACATCACATTGGGGGCATCCACACTTCTTTGTTCTTGTACATTACTTTCAGAAGATGACCTTGGAAAATACAAAAACATTTGGAAAAAGATACACAAAAACCTAAACATCTGGAAAATTTCCCTTTTTAGGGATAAATCTACATTCATTTCACAACGTTATCCTTGGGAAACCTAGATAACAATGAAAACCATAGATGTGAAAACTTATCTTTTAGATAAACCCAAAAACATTAGAAAATATATGTCAATGTTGTCCCAAAAAAATAAGGTAATGTTTTAATTTCTTTTAGTTGTTGGTTTGTATAGTTTTGATGTACTTAGTTTGTTGATTTGTTTGTTCTTTGAATAGGTTCATTTGCTTACATTATATTGGATCTTATATGATTTATTTGTGTATGTCATTGCATTCATTTAGGAACTCTCATACTTGTGAAAAATTGTTGTAGGATTCTTTATTTGTTATATGCATCTATTAAAGTTCTTTTTTTACTTACTTAGATTAGATCCCATTTTAATCTCTTGAATTTTGCATGTGTTTGTTTAATTGTATTTTGTTGTGTTGTTTGTATGTGTATATTTGTTTAGTTTTGTTAACTTTTGCTTGTGTGTTTTGCATAGTTTTTTGTTATCACATCTATCATCTATCATTTCATCACATTTCTAACATCATTCACTACATCATATATATACAAAATGTTAAGTATCACATCATGCATGTATGCTAAGCTAATCATCACATATCATATCATCAATGGGGGTAAGAGGGGTTGCACATAATCACAAATCTATCCCCCCCACACCAATATCATCTAGTATCATCCTAAGTGCTAGAATAAAAACTCAGAAAAAACTTATGAATCCAAAACATGTGGTGTTATCTATAGATACATCATCAATATGAAAGCATGAAATATACACATTTCTAAATCTAAGGTATGTCACATAAATAAAGGAAAGAGGAATCATACATCATATAACCATCATAGTATCATACATCAAAAATGTCCATATATACATGTATAACCTGTCCAGGTCAGTACTCAAAATAAAACATCATCAATACAATATGCCATAAAAAAGGGGCATGCATCAAAAGAATTGAACCTTCATCATGAGGCGTCATCAAAATAATGGTATACATACCTATACATCAAAATCAGCCTTCATAAGAGGGATGTATTATCGATATTTGTACAAAAGGAAAGAATACAGAGCTCAATCACAGCTCTCATCCTCGTCGGGGCTCCTGGGTCCATGACCTGGTAGTCGGAAGAGTGGCGGTTGTGACGTACTTGCACCCAGGGTACCACCCTGCTATTTATCTGGGTGTTGTCCAGTTGGCTGCCTTGGTATGGGCTACATAACTGATCTCACTGAATGGCCTGATCTCCATGACCTAGAACCTGTCGCACTCACATCCGACTGTTGGAATGATAACACTCGCTGATCTGCTAGAATTTCTCGGAAGTAGGCAGTCCTATAATACAAGGCCTCTCCACCAGATCTCATCGCATCTCGTATCAAATCTCGCTGGCCTATCACCCTGCCAATATCAGCCTAGGCCTGTCTCAAGGTTGTGGCCTCTTGATCTCTGTCTACAATAATAGCTCGCACTTGGGCCCATGCCTAATCCCTCTGTGTCAAGTAGCCTTGGGCCTGTGTCTGGATCTGATCCCTCTAGGCCACAACCATCTGTACCTGAGTCTGCGACTGGTGTAGGAAGCTCAATATATGAGCCGCCTGTGTGGCCATCTCCTAGATCTGACTCTACTATGGAACAATGTCAATGCCCTAGGTGGCCTGTGCCCTAGCCTAATCCCTATCCGTTGTCAAAATATGCACCTGGGTGCATGCCTGATCTCACTCTGCTATGAGGGCATGTACATGTACCCTAGCTTCATCTCTCTCCCCAGCCACCTGTAACTGTATGGAAATAGCTGCCTATAACTGCTATTGAAGAGCAGCTCACTGCCCACCAACACTGATACTCTCTGGAATATCAAGTGGCGGGCCCTTCTCTGGAAATACATGCTGAAGAGGGGTATATATCCCCGCTAGAATGCCCACCAGGGGAAACTCTATGTCCACTGCCGTATACCTATCTGAGCCTGGGCCTAGGACCTTGTCCCTATGGTTGTTGTGGTACGGGACCTTGTCCCCTGCCTCTAACATACTAGTGCACATCGGGCCCACCCTCGTCATCATCATCATCATCATTGTTAGCACCACTAATGGCTCCAACCTCATCACCACTAGGCGGCCCTACTGGAGGAGGTCTCACACCGGTGTTATACACCACTCTAGATACAGTCAAATGGCGTGGGAGTACACCGTGATACCAAGGCCCGTACTTAGGAGTAGTACTAGGATCTCTAATTTGCCTCAATGGCACCTAAATAACATGTGCCACTTGTCAGAAACTGGCCAGTGCTCTATCACAAGTAATCTATGGCCCCATGTCAAAATTCTCTCGGGCTCTACGAGCATACCATATATCTGTCACAGGAACATCCTGGGTAATGCCAAACTACCTCTGGCACCAATCAACCCTATATATCTCTCGCATATAGCTGCGGCTGCCTAGAATGAAATGCTCTATGGTGGCGGTACTAAGCTCTAAGCCATTCTCAGGCCACTAGAAATGTCTATAATGCCTCCAAACCATGGAAGCCTACCTCAACTCATCTAGCTCTCACCGATAATGATATACGACCCCCATGTTGGGTCACACATCGTCCCCTATTGGGAACCAACCCATCGTCGATGGCTCGTCAGGAGCCCAAAGTCTCAAAACACCTAAGGGGTGACCAATGGCAATATGGTCCCATGCCCAAATCTGCAAAATGTGAGCAAGTCCTACCATCTTCTGATGGTAATAAGTAATCAAATGAAGGTTCCAGTATATATGTGCTAATATACACCGACCCCAGCAGTAGGTCTCTCCCTCCACCAAACCAAGAATCACTCCCAGGAGTCCAAGCAGAAAAGAAACACCAGTCTTTTCAGGGAGTAAAACTCCACTGAAAAAATCCATCATGTAGACCACTACTCGGTCTAATTCTAGATCTTCTATACATCGGGATAATCTGATGGACATCCCATGCCGTGGTATAGTAGGGAAACTGAATAAATGTATAATATATCACTGAATATCGGTCAAGTGGCTCGTAGTCTAGATGAGCTGGCCCTGAATAGGAACCTGAATGATGTGCCACACGTCCTCTAGAGTAATAGTAATCTCCCCGGTTGGGATCCAAAAACACTGACCTCGCTATGCCATCTCTCCGCTATGGCTGGCAAGAGGCCATGGTCCAATGTAATCTGTGGCATCTACGCCACATGAGATAATCTTGTCACATGCAAAAGGCTCTCCAGAGTCACTCTATCATCGTCATCAAACTATGCTTCTATAATAGCTAGCCAACCATAGCGTTTGTGAGTCTGCAGAATGGGTAGTATACACTGCAAAATCCACACAAGTGTTAGGTACTTACTTATTTCTATTTTTCTAAGGAAAAATGCTTCTTCAAAAACATTTAACTCACTAATTATTCTTTTCTTATGAACTAATCTCGTCTATATTCTTCTATACTTGGCTATTTTTTTATCTACTTGTCTTTTACCCCTTCATTCTAGTGCTTATGCACCTTCTTTGGCACCTGCATGCCCTAAACGATGCATACGTGTGCTAACTCTTTTTCTCCTTTTTGGCGCAGGCCACATATAACACATACATACCCAGTATGATGCCTACGCGCCTGCCTCGATGTGCACACATGTGCATGGATGTTCTATCCTAACCGACGCATATGTGCCCCTCTGCCATCAAATTTTTTCTTACGGGTATGCATGCATGTACCCGCTTCTTCCAACATGTATGTGTGTGCGTCCTTGCCCCTCGTGAATGGATGCGCATGTGCGCCCATGTCCAGTTTGACATGTACGCATGTGTGTACCCATCAAGCCAACACATACTCCCATGTGCATGCATCAACAAGGTCCTACCTACCCTAGAAAATCCCTGGAAAATGTAATAAATGTGTAATTAATAGGAGGGATAGGCCACTCACGTATGGTATGGTTTATCTACTGGATCCTGCATGAACTCTCGAATGCGATCCATGCATCTCTTCATCCTCGGTATTCTTGCCATCTCACTCTAGGGCTATCACTCTTGCTCATGGTAAAAATTTGCAAGTGCTCTGGTAGAAATGAATTGGTTGTGATTGTTTTACTGACCCCAGGTGGGTATATTAACCCTTTGCAGTGCCCCTGGGGCATGTTTTCTCCACCATAATCATTCTAACCTTCTTCTATCCGCTGTGATAATTATTTTGTATTAAAATAATTATTTTTATTAATTTTCACATGCTGGGGCACTTCGTGCCACCCAACGGTCACTTCTCCGTCACATTGAAATAATTTACGCATATTTTAGGTGCCTTTTACCGCCTTTTCCTCTAATTTTCATCTATTTTCTCCTCATTGTGATGATTATTTATTCATTTATTTTCAAATGAATTCTTCCTGACTCGTCTTTCTTCTTGTGAACATATATCCTGGCTCTCTAGCAACTTCGCCTTCCCGTTACTGCCTTTGTGCATAATTTTAGAAGATCTTTGATCTTTTGAAATTCTTCTGACCAATCAAAAACTTAAAAAGGAAAAAATTCAAAAAGATATTTAAAAACAACAAAACATTCCAATTCCTCGGGAATGGCTTTAAATTTTGGTAAAACCAATTATCTACGACTGAAATTTATGTCTATTGCATGACACTCATCCCAGATCTTGCTGACGTTTTCAGACGTTTCGAAACAACGACTTATGCATCACCAAAATCTTCAATCACCAACACAATCTATGTTGCTTACTTTGTCTATACTCTGGGGCACTATCAGTTACCTGCTACTATTTTCATCGTGCACATTGCTTTTTCACGGGACCTAAGTGTCCTCCATCTTTCCCCTTGCATAATACACCTTGCTTGGGGCATCATTATTCACCCTTTTCATTTATCAGAACATTTGGGACTTCATCTCAATAACAAAATATTTTTACAACTATCTTAAACATTGTTGTTTTAAGTGTGTGTGATTGTACTTATTTCCCTGTTAGGTGATTTTTTTTATTTCTCATATTGCATTGCATTCATGTATGTTGCATGGAGTTGGTTATTTTTAACACAGAATGGTTGTTTGTATCTTGGCTTTCCATGTCATTTTACACTTCCGTCACATGCTCACATTTTAATAAGGACCCATGAGGAGGATTATAAACATTATGATGATTAAGTATTGTTAGCAATTGATTTGTGCATAGCTCAATATCCCTTTTTTTCTAAGTTTCTCATCTTCTCTATCCACTTCCCTCTCTGTTGTTTTATTTTTCGATCTTCGATTGAGTTTCTTCGTCACCCCATCGACACTTGAGGGGGAATTCGTCATCCTTCATCCTATTATTTTTTTTTCTACCCCTCCAAAAAAAATTCTACTTGTTTGCGTTTGTCTACTTTCTTTGAAGAGACGTAGCTGACGTCACCTCAAAGAGGGGAAAATGTAGACACATGTAGTTTGATCAATACACTATTATTTATAATGGTGCACTAAAGCTTCTTCCCTTTACAAATTGATGACACACTACCAGTTAGACCTATCTAACTCCCCTTGCATGACACCTTTTTGGTCATTTTTCCTCTTGTAAACCATTTAAACAAGCCATTATAGCCTCATTCTAAATACATTAGCTTCTTACTCCCTTCTAGCTTGCTTCTATTAGCTCCCTGGAATATAAATCCACTTTGTTGGATTGATTAAGACCTTCAGAAACCCTTCCAGAACCCTAATTACTCTCTAAGAGAGATTAATTAGTGTAACCTAGGTTAAATACCCTAAACATAGTCAAATTACACTTTGACTTTCTAAAAGTGCTTTTTGGACTTTAGCCTTTATCCCACATGCACCCAAATCTCCCATTTCCCCAAACCAAAAACTATAAATAGGGCTATACCCCCTCCCTCATTTCCTAAGAATTCTCTCTTCTTCCTAGCATAGATTATAGCAATTTGTTTAGGCTTTAGATTATATTTCATCTTCTTCCATTGAGATAAATAGCATTTGATTTTGTATTTCATAGCACTAGCATGGAGTGAAAGGGAAGATCCATTAGGCTTGAAGCCATTAATGGGGAGATCTCTTTCTCTTAAACACATAACTGAATGCTTAGCTCCTCTTAGGTTCATTATTTCAAGCTTTCAAAGAATAGAGATGAACTTCATTTGTTTAGTTTGCATGTTTATTTCAAATTAATGTATGCAAAGAAGAAAACCTTGCTCACTTCTTGTCACATGGTCCATTGATCAGATTGTTAAAAGCCTTTGAGGTTTCTTTAGAGATTCTTACCCCAAATCCATGGCTTTTACAACTTTTCATTGAATTTAATTTTCATACCAAGGATTTGTTTTCCTTCCCCTAAATCCTTCATAGCAAAGGAGTCACCTATCTGCTTCTTGAGTACCTTTATTTCCTACATGTTCTTCCCTGCAACAAGCATATCATCCACATAAAGGAACATAATAATATAACTACCATAGAGAAACTTCTTGATGTACACATAATGGTCTAAGTGACACCTGGAGTAACCCTGCTCCTGCATAAAACTATCAAACTTCTTGTACCACTGCCATGGAGCTTGTTTCAGGCCATACAAGCTCTTCTTCAATTTGCACACTAACCTCTCCTTCCCTTTGATCTCATAACCATGTGGCTGATGCATATACAATTCCTCCTCCAACTCACCATGAAGGAATGCAGTCTTTACATCCAAATATTCTAAGTGTAGGTATTATACTACTACTAAACCAAGAACAGTCATAATAGAAGTCATTTTAACAACAGGAGAAAAAAATTCATCAAAATCTATACGTTTCTTCTGTGAAAATCCCTTGACCACCAACCGAGTTGTATCTTTTCCTGCCTCCATCTTCCTCTTTGATTCTATACACTGACTTGTTCTGTAATGCTCTCTTTCCCTCAAGTAGCTCCACTAGATCCCAAGTCTAGTTTTCCATAAGAGATCTATGCTCTTCATCCATGGTCTGCTCCCACTTCTTCCTAGCATCCACCTGCATCACTTCCTCAAAGCACTCTAGCTCTATACTTTCAGTGAGTAATAAATAATTCAAAGATGGATTAAATCATTCAGGTTCCCTTCTTACCCTAGAAGACCCTCTCACCTCAGGAGTTTTGGGTTCCTGATGAGTAGGTTCCTAAACTGGATGTGCTAGAACATGCTGCACCTGAACCGGCCCCTTGGACACCTTGTTGTTCGCAATGTTCTCTAACACTGTGTATTCTTTATTTGACTCCTCTTTCTGTTACTATAATTGATCTTTATACATGACTTTTTCATTAAATACAATATCTCTAGACCGAAATATTTTCTTGTCCTTAAGACTCTAAACATGGAAACCAAAGTCATCCTCACCATATCCAACAAAGGTACATTTCTCAGACTCAGCCTCTAACTTGGTCCTATCATCTTTATCAATGTGAACAAATACCTCACATCCAAATACTCTAAGAAATGAGTAATAAATTTTCTTACCAGACTAAGCCTCCTCAGGTATACCTCCATCCAAAGCCATAGAGGGTCCTCTGGTAATCAAATAAAAAACTGTGCTCACTACTTCCACCAAAAAAATGAGTGGTAGCCCCACATGTAACCTCATGCACCTAACATGCTCCATGATTTTCCTGTTCATTCTCTCTGACACTCCATTTTCCTGTGGAGTATTTGGAACCGTTATTTACCTACGGATCCCATTTACCGAACAATAATAAAAAAATTCATTACTGCAATACTCCCCTCCATTATCTGACCTGAGACATTTCAACTTGAGACCTGTTTCATTCTCAACCAAGGCTTTCCATATTTTGAAGGTTTCAAACACATTAGATTTCTTTCTAATGCAATATACCCAAATGTTTCTAGTTGCATCATCAATGAAAGTGACATAATAACATGAACCACTAATAGATTTTACCTTAGCTAGCCCCCAAACATCTGTATGCACTAAATCCAACTTACCCTCCTTCCTAGTAGGTCCAACCTTGAGGAATCTCACCCGCTTTTGTTTTCCATAAACACAGTCCTCACAGAAGTCTAAATCTAACTCCTTTAATTCGAGAAACCTGTCCTTTATAATGTGCATGCCTTTTTGACTCATATGACTGAGTCTTTGGTGCCACAAAGTTACATCTCCATCTGCAGCAACTAAATTAAAATAATCAGCACCACTGGTCAAATACAAAGTACCAGTTTTCTTGCCTTTTACAACCATAAGAGCTCCTTTGGTAACCTTCCAAGAATCCACTATAAAACTAACCGTACAGCCATCACCACCCAACTAACCTACTGATATCAAGTTTCACCTCAACTTAGGCACATGCCTAACATCCTTAAGTATCCATGTGTTCCCATTCTAAGTTTTCACCCAAACACAA
Organism: Taxus chinensis; assembly: GCA_019776745.2. Taxonomy (NCBI): domain Eukaryota; kingdom Viridiplantae; phylum Streptophyta; class Pinopsida; order Cupressales; family Taxaceae; genus Taxus; species Taxus chinensis. Next base: position 657,117,242 of record CM034154.1, read on the forward strand.
CGTTTCCCTACTATTCTGCATGGTTCATCATCACCAAGATATACATGTCCAAAATATCCTTGAACAAAATTAGTAAAGTAATGTCTGTGTGGGGTGGCATTGAAAGAAGCCCATGAATCTAACACCCAAGACCCAATAATATTATCTAAAGAAAGAATTAAGGCATCCTGACAAACATCGCCTGCTGCCACATTTACCTCTTTAGTTTCCTCCTTCTTTTTCTTCTTATACCAAAGAGCATAGTAATCTTTCTTAGCATGACCAACCTTCCCACAGTGCCAACATTCTAACTTACTCTTAGATTTTGACCTTTTGTGATCATTCGATTTCCCACAGTTACCTTTCCCTATGTTCTTTTATCTCCCTCTACTCTCCAATGTCAAAGAGTTTCTAGAAGTAGAAGAATATTTGGTGCTCTTCCTTTGCATTTCCTCACTTAGGATCACACCTATTACATCCTCAAACTTCATCTTTGAACTATTAGAGACTAAATTACTTACAGCCATAACCAAGCTATCCCAACTATCTGGTAAGGAGCAAAAAATCAACAAAGGCCTGACCTCATCATCAAAGTCAATTTTTACCGAGTTTAACATACTCACAACCATATTGAATTCATTCAAATGAACATCAATAGAACCATTCTCAGACATCTTCATATTAAATAAATTTTTCATCAAAAATATTTTATTAGAGGCAGAGGGTTTTTCATATAACTTCCCCAATGCACTCATGAGACCTTCCATGGTCTTCTCCTGTGATATGTTGAAAGCAACCAAAGATGCAAGACATAAATGAATTTCCTTGAGTGCCTTTCTATCCAGTAACTCTCAATCCTCATCCGACATGGCTATAGGTTTCTTTGCTTTCCTAGCCAAAAGAACATGAAGGTCCTTTTGATATAAGTAATCCTCCATTTACATCTTCCACAAACCAAAGTTCTACCCATTGAACTTCTCAACCCTCGATCTACCCTCATCCGCCATAGCTCCCACTCAAGCTAAACTTTCCCTGTGATTTACCACTTCAGCAAAAAACCACCAAAGCTCTGATACTAGTTGTTAGGAATTAGAGAACAATTATGTGAAAATAATTCCTCAATTCACAGTAGTAGGAAACTATATAGCAGAATTATACATGCAGAAATATAATATCATAAATAAATAATGCACAAAAGAAGACAAGACAAGGTTTAATGTGGTTCACCCAATGTGGGCTACGTCCACTAAGAACTTTCTCAGATTTTATTATCAACAAGAGTAAAACAACTCTCATAGTCTTCTCTCAATTATGAACTCACAACAGAATTCCAAAGATGCTAAACCACATCTAAACTACAATTGACACCCAATTACTTAACCTTGATCACTCTTAATCATCTCTTGATCATTAATACTTAAGAATTCTTGAAAACAAAAGATATTTGCAAGATACCCTAACACCTCTATTTATAGGATTACAATCCTTTAAGAAGTCCAAAAGCCAACCTTAGAAGTTTGAAAGTCATGACCTTTCATCTTCCCAATTCAAACTCCACACTTCAATACTGATTTGATAAGACCAAAAACAGGATCCACACCCTAACATAGGGTAGGTGGTAGGTGAGGTGTAGGAATATGAAATTCCTAGAAAATATTAATAGGGATTAGAATAGGATAATATGAAGTAATAATGGATTAATCATAAAAAGGGATGTAAGATGGATTAAAAGGATAAATAATAAATGATATATGATAAAATTAATTAATAATAATTAAGATTAAAATTAATTATTATTTAGTTGATGTATGATAATAATAATGATGGATTACAATGGATTAAAATAGATTGTTAGAGGATAAATGGTGATAAGACTAAAATGCGGGACATGATTAATGTTAATTAGTCATGTAGACATCTAAGTTTCCACAATAACCATCAAATATATTTGAATGTGCATGACATGAAAACAAAACTTGTTAACCAACAGAGGAAAGAACCCCTGATGATAAGCCAGTGTAGGATGATGAGGTGAAGAGGGTGTTGAAGAAGGTTGGACTATTGTAGCTATAAGAGATTCCATTATTTGGGAAGCCTAAGAGGCTATATAAATGGTTAATGTTGCATGTGCATGAGGAATATTTCTATTTTGCATGCAGAAGGATGCATACTACCGTGTAGTTGATTGAAAAGTATACTGGATTGATTAATACTAGGAATTTATTTGATGATGACTTAGCTAATGATGCAGAGGTAAAGAAAGTTGTAGTGGAGTTTAAGTACAAGAAATACATACATGTGTTTGACATTATTAAGTTGAATGATCCTATCATGAAAATGGCTGCGCACTTGTTCACAAAGCTAAGTGGGTAGGAAAGATGGACTCAAGTGAATAAAAGTTGGTTGTATATATGTAAGAAAATATCATAAGGAACCATATACAATATTGCTTCCTTTATAGTAGATGATATTATTGATGTTGTGCATGATGGTGATAATATTATGTTTGGGAATATCTTACTGGTAATAGTTTTCTCTGATATTGAGGTACCCAATGGGCCGAAAGACAAGATATGGGAATACCCTGCAAAATATCCCTCCCCTGTAAAATGGTTTACTAGGTATACCTGCAATACGATGATGCCAACATAAAAGGAGCATGTAGAAAAAAGGTATAAATAGATGCATGATGCATTTGGTACCGAGTGTAGGATTCCATAATAATTGCCCGCTCTTGTTCAAAGAGTTTCTGATTTCATTGTATATCGACAATTTTGTATTGGAAGGTTTACATTAACTGATGGAACTAAAATTCCATGGTGCAAACTCTCATTTTATTTCACTACACAGTACTTTCAGAGTGCTTTAAATAGGTTTAAGGAGGCGCAAAAATTGAGGTTTGATATGAGAGAGGTGGATAAGGAGCAACATGAGATTCTTCACACTCATGTCTACCCCAAGAAGCGTGCTTATGAAGAGAATTATGTTTTAGAAAACATACATTTGTTGAAACCAGTGACATTACCTATAACTTCAGTGGATGTAACAAGAATATACATTTATCTAAGGCCTCAGTTTGTTGATGGAGCATTCGTGGAGGATGATGTAAGTATCCCTGAGGGTCCATTTATGTGGAAGAAGGCCAAACCAAAGAAACGAGAGCATGAAGAGACACCTTATGTGAGTAGGAGTGAAGGAGCAGGTAAGGATATAACTCATGTTCCAAGCACTCCTGTAGGGCATATATTAGAATGGAAGGAGGAAAGTACAAACACCTATGCTAGAAGGTAACCTATGATAATAAGGTCTCTAATGCAGAAGAAAAAAAGTAGTCCATAGCTCAAACTCTGAGGAGACGGAGAGCCTAGAGGATGAAGATGTTGAGAGCGTAGAAGAACAAGAGCAGAAGGTGAGTCCACATGTATATTGGGTGGGTGACTTAGATGAGTACAACCAAAGTGCGCACTTTGAGGACACAAATGTTATGGAGATGGGTAGAGAAGAATAATTTATAACACATGATACTCAAACTTCAAGTGATATATTGGAGCTGACAACAGTGCATGAGACTAGGTGTATTCCCGACCTTGAGCTAGATAACAGAGTGGAAAAAGAGGACACATAGATTATAGAACACCTGGTAGAGCATGAGATGGCACACAACCTAGAAGAAGAAAGGAGTGAAGCACAAGAAGGGATCATAGGTGGAGAATAAAGCCTTGCTATAGGTTTCCCTAAGGGTGTTTGTAGAAATAATAGGAGGTGAGAGTACATCCCAAAATTTTGTATGTTGAAGATACCAACAAGGTTCTACGTGTAAGGTATCAAATTACGGTACTTTCAAATAAAATATTTTGATGGTCATCATTCAATAAGGAGGATGTGCTACCGTGTAAAAATAAAATGTTGTCTTAGGCACTTGAGTCACATATTGAGGAGCCAAAATTTGAAATAAGCACCCAATAATTATTGGATACCTGTGAATCAACAATATCAAGAGAGATAAATCCAATAGTTGATTCCCAGTATTTGAAAGACGAAAAATCATGTGATGTGCTTAACAAGATATCAGTGGAGGTGGGTTCTAAGGTTTTTGAAAAGAACAACAATATGCAGTTTATGCAGAGGGAGATGGAGAAGAAAAATAAAGAGATAAAGGAGAAGGAGAAAATTATTGTGCAATTAAAAAAAGAGCTAGGGGATGAGAAAGGGCAGACACATGCAACTTATTAAAGGTTGAACACATAGCTAATGAAATATTACTAGCACACCCAGATTTGACACCTCCTGATATTACTAAGTATGAAACTACCTTGCATTGTTTGGAATATTTAATGCACATAATCACATCTCAACAGCCACCCCTTAAATTATAATCTGCAAAAGAAGTTATGGCACGATAGAATTAGCAGGAAAGAGAACAAATTAAAGCCACCATAACATAATACAATGAGTTGATTGAATTAGTGACAATAGCTCACATGGAAGAAGTTTTATATGAAAACTGTGATGATAGAGATCATGTAGTGGGGCTACTAGTTGCAAAGGATGAGCTGGATTTGAAAGAGTTTAGGCTAAGAACAAAGGAAATAGAGTGGAATGAGAAATAATCATGGCATAAATTGGGTAGAAGTGCAAGGAAACTGATTCGTTAAGGGCCTCGACTAAAAATAAGTTGAAATATTTTTACCCACAAGTTACATGCAGGATGGACGTGCTAACTGATATAGGAAAACAATTGGAGCTCTATGGACACACTAAAATCTAAAGGTGAGGATATAAATTTTGAAGAAGTCACTACTATTGTAGGGGATGCCTTTACTCAAGAAAGCAGTGAATTACAAGTTTGGAAAACATTAGAAGCATTAGTGAATAAGGAATTTACCCTTATTTTTGCACAGTAACATTTGGATTCTTTCATTATTTAGCGTAACCCATTTATATATTCTTTCATTCTTTCATTCTTGAAAGATTCTTCATCATTGTTAGGTGATCAGGTAGAGTGTTGCTGAGGATGGAAAACATACCTAGTGTGGGGTAATGTTGGGACCAAGAAAATGGCTAAGTATTTGAAGTGTGTAGAGTTTTTTGTGCGCGTGGAAGAGTCACAAAAGAAACACGAGGAAGTGTTGTAGAAGGAAAACGCATAAGGATAAAAATGGCGAACGCACTGGAAGAATAGGTTTGTGTGCAGAAGATGGAAAGGGATGCACATAAGGATCATTGTGGATAGGAAAAGGACTTAGTGATTTTTTGGTATGTGGAGCTAAATATAAACTTGGAGTGTGTGACATGCAAAAAATATTATATAGTCAAGAAGATTCTATTTTTGAGGAACGAACTTGTAGTTCAAATAGATGCATGGGGATATTAATGGGATCAGAACTAGAGTTAACTATAGGTGATATATTAATAGGAAGAGCTTGCATGCTTCTATAGATATATTATAGTGGTGCATCCCAATTTTTATCATGAAAACTATTTTTAGAATACATGGGCAGTGAAGGGAAAGTTCCCCACCCCTATATATATGTATTGATTTACATGGTTTAGACCATCATGTGTATTAGAGTTATGATACTAGTTTATGAGTGATCCAGGCTTATGACAGTCATATATATGTATCCAATTATTGTGGATTAATATAATGGATCATTATGGTTGGATATTGATTTTTGATATCTCTATTACTAGTAACTATATGGTGAATCTGATCTTAGTGATTATATCAATTGTATGTTTACTTACTTATGTGTGTTTCCAAATTGAGTTCATGGATCTAGTTTCTATGATTATGGAATATATGTTCATGCATGCTAAATCCTTGAAAAAGTTAACATAAAAGAGGGACCTTGTACTTTCACACGCTTTGAGTGAGTGCTTAGATCTAAGTGATGTTTCAATGCGTATAGGGTTTGAGTAAGAATAAACAGACTACATTTTATTTTTGTTGCCGGGACCTCTTTTCTAAGTTGTTTCGAGGATTTTCCACACTGATGGATTATCAGTTGACACAATGGGGAAATGAGCCAAAACTATAGGATCAATGACAATTTTCAACAAGTTTAATAAACCTTGGTGAAGGAGAGGGATATCACCAACACGATATTTTTTAATGGAAAGGTCCAAAGATTGAAACAAAAATTTAGCCAAATTTACCTCGATATTATTATGAAAATGGGCTAGGAAGAAAATATGGGGTCTGTAGACCAGTTTGTATCCCCCTTCAAGTATAATATAGCGCATAATATGTCCATCGATTCAATCTCATGGTGTAGGAAGAGAAACACGCTCAAAACCAGACTGATATTTGTTAACCTGTTCCTTATTCTTCAAAAATTCCCCCATATACACTATAATAGAACGTTTAAAGTATATATCCCCACCAGTAGGAAGACCCGTAGTAGCGAAAATGGATTCAGTTGTGATTTCAAACTTGGTTCACCCCACTTTAACTTTCCCCTTCTTCTATGTCGCAAGAATGCAACAAGAGACAATTTCAGAGTGACTCGAGAGGCATTCGATGAATGGAGTGGCCCATTTCTCCTACAGTAAATTACACACCTCAATATTCTTGTGCAAATCTTCACAGTTAGTAGGTTCCACTCTGACCAGAGAAGAACTGGTGAGAGAAATAAAATTTGGAATGTAGGAATTTAGCCAAGGCTATTTAACTTGTCCCTTACCATCGCTCCCACGCATCGGCTAGAGAACCGACTGCGCACTTTTATAATTATAAATATCCTTCATGTGAATTACTATTAAGATCTTCCCTTCCCACACATGAATCCCATAATTACGAAAATTCATAACTATATCTTCATAGATGCATTCCTTGATGGTGGTGGGATAGGTAGAGATAGTGATTATACTTACACCCAAAAAATTAAAAACCGAAGTGACCAACTTTAGCAAAAACATACTAAAAATATTTAGGTTGATCATTTTCTACCACTAGGAGTAGATTTTTTAGGAAAATTCCCTATCCAAACCTTTTGTTTTTCAATTGATACTCCCAAGTTAGCCAACTGGTCAGCCACGCTGTTCCCTTCCCTATAGGTATGCTAATAAATAATATTATGAAAGCGGGATCACAGGATTCTCATATCCACTATTATTTTAATTATGCTCGAGCTTGTAGGTTCATTAGAATTAAGAATGTGGATCAATTTGAGGGAGTCACTTTCCACAATGAGATTAATCGATCCAAATCTAAAAGCTAACTCCAACCCTTTAAGAATTACAAGTGTTTTTGCTCTATTATTAGTTCCATTACAAAAATTAACCGCAATTTCTACTATTGGTTGACCACGATCATATTTGATGATAACACCACCTCTTGAGGCACCCAGACTACTTTTTGCAACATTGTATGTATTTAATTTAAGCCAATCAATTGGAGGAGGGATCCAAGAGGTATTTGATCTAGCTACACCCAGAGAGGGCGGCTTTAAGAAGATTTGAAGTTGCTTAATCCTGATAAGAAATCTAATATAATATAAAAACACCGAATAATAAAAATAGAAAATTCAATTCATTCGGGATGTTATTCAATAAGATAAGGCTACATATATAGAGTGGAGTTCTCCTATGAAAGAGGAATCAACTCTAATATTCAACAAACTCTCACTTATCTCTCCCAATCCCTATTCTCACTCAACAAACCTAGAATCTCTCTAAGAGATCTCTACAAGTTGTCACCAACTCATTATTTGTACAATAATAATGTTCACAATATTAAACTATTCCTAACATTCACCCTCTTAGTGTGAACATGGGAAAAACATACACACTCTCATTTGCAATATGCTCACCTCTATGGAGCATGTCAAACTATGTGATTCATGACCTTGATACTAATGAAGGGAGAAATTCTCAACCTTTTATGGTTTTACAGGTTTACCAAAAACCTTGATGTGTAACAGATCCATCGGCTATCCACCGCGTGTTGTTTTTTGGATCTTCCACAAACCTTTTCAAGATCCATGAATTGTCTTACACTGGTGCTTTTTCTCACCTATTTCATTACATCGGGAGTGACATTTAGGAAGTTTTATAGATTACTTTTGAGACAATAATTTGTTCTTATTCTCACAACTGTTCTTGGAAGAGAGAACCCTATTCATTTAAGATTCTCACCTAAGAGGAAAGAGTCTCAAAAGGCAAGCCAAGTATAGTTAGCAAATATATATTTTAGGCTCATATTACAATTCTCTCAGGTTTTAGTTTCAACCGATAATGCACTCCCTCACTATGGACGTCACGTACAAGCGAAAGTGCATCTAAACAAAAGTGAGACAATTTTTTTTGTTTTTTTTTTTTAATTTCCAAAAATGGAAAAATAATATTTTTTTATCTAGCAGTAAAAAGACAAGGATCAATGTGTAGAAATTGAAAAAATACATATTTAAAAAAAATGATACCTCAATCTGAGTTATCAGTTGAAAGTTATTGTGCTTACAAGTTCTAAATTGAACTTCTTTCCAGACCCTTTCCAAAAATGGCAAATTTATTTTTTATGCTTGCGTTTGTTTCCAGTATGTCCAAAAATGGCAAAAAATAAAATAAAGAATGTAGAGTTACCAAAATAGTGATACAATACACAAGTTGATCACAGTTACTAGAATGGCGATGTAATACATAGGATGATCCATAGAATGCACAGTAAGAGGGACGATGTAATACGTACGAACAACTATGTAATGCACAGGAAAAACGATTCAATTCAAGGGAAGAATGTTACAATACACAATATTTTCTACCTCTCCACGCAGATGAGAGAAAGAAGAATGTGCAGGTCATATCACTTCACCAAATCAAATACCAATTTCATACTCCAACGCAGAGATAGAAGTATGGACATGAGTCTTTGCTTAGTGGAACATGAACATAGAAAGCTTTATTATTGTCGATCAATGCGCAGAAATTCACAACAGATAACAAGATTTATTTTCTCATGTTTCAGGAAAATCACAAGGTAGTTTCCCATTAAAAATCAAGCCTCCATTATTCTAACCTGTTCTGATACCACTGATAAGAAATCTAATATAATATAAAAACACTGAATAATAAAATATAGAAAATTCAATTCAGTCGGGATTTTATTCAATAAGACAAGGTTATATATATACAGTAGAGTTCTCCTATGAAAGAGGAGTCAACTCTAATCTTCAACAAACTCTCACTTATCTCTCCCAATCCCTATTCTCACTCAACAAACCTAGAATCTCTCTAAGAGATCTCTGGGTAAGTGCAGGAAGTTGATGGACAAATATAGGGTCATCCGTGGACATCATATTGCAAATAACAACATAATATCAACTTGTAGGGATTATTAGCAATACATACACTCAAAATTAGACAAAATTATATTGATATGAATCGTAGCATCCGGAATCTAGTTTCTAAAATACTAATTTTTGTAAAAAATGGACAAGATTAGCTATATTAAACACTCAAAATTCAATGACTTGGATTTTTTTTTTTAAAAACGCCGATAAGATTATAGTCCGTTTGCCCACAATTTGGATGACCAAAAATTGATATATATATTTTTCCTTTGGTGAGAAGTTATATGCCACTATCTATCTTGGGATGGATTTTATTTTGTGTTTTTTTGAGTAATATTTTATTTTTTATGATTTTTTCCGTGAAAGTGGTATGAAAACATAAAGAAAACAGAGTACTTTCCGTTTGACCGCCATAACTTCATCAAAAAATATTGAAATCAAATATTTTTTTTTTGAACATGTATATAATTTCACCACGGTTGGGATGGTATAAGTTTTATCACATTTTTATAAGTGAAACAAATTTTGCAGTCTTAAACGTAGACATAAACATTCACAGGAAAAAGTGTCTTAAAGACTTACTATTAGTAAAAAATTATAAAATGATATTTATCCTCTTCTATTCACTTTAAAATCAGTATTTCTACAAAGCTAATAGTCTCCCCTATGCAATGGTACCATTTTTATGACATAGTTTTTACTTTTCGGCATGGTTCAAGTCCGCGGAAGACTAAATTTGATGTTTTGTTGTTTTTAATGTAAAATTCAAGATTTGATGTCCACTTAATTGTCCCCCAACTTGGTGCACTTACCCCTCTACGATTTGTCACCAACTCATAACTTGCACGATAATAATGTTCAAAATATTAAAATATTCCTAACAAATCCAAGGTTCCTTTAGGTTAAGAGAATTTTTTTGTTTATGCTATTTCTAGATGGAGAAATTTAAATTTTCCTTTAAACCAGAGGCAACAAGTAAATTTGAAGGGAATTTTGAGACTGATCTTTGAAAACTCTTTTTTTCCTCTCTTTCTAGATATTCCATAAGGTATGGGGAAGGAGGAGTTTTTAAGCAAGAGCTATAACTTCATGTCTAAAGTAGGGTTTCTATTGAAGAATGACATTAGAAATGGTGGAAGGAAACACCCACGAGACCCCAAAGAAATTTAATAGGAGATTCCAAAGAGAATGAGAAAAAGAGCAGTGAAAAAGTAAGTGAACAGAAGTTTCAAGAGCATTGAGACATAATACACACTTTCTTGGAAGAGAGAACCCTATTCATTTAAGATTCTCACCTAAGAGGAAAGAGTCTCAAAATGCCAGCCAAGTATAAAAACAAAATTTTGGAACCACTTGAGGGGGCCATATATGGTTCATAGGAGGACCCTCTGAATGATGCGGGAGGGAGAGATAAATCACCTTGATCGAGAACTCTCCCGAAGTAGATAATGGCCAAATATGAGCATCTTCTTATAGAGAAAACTGTAAGTAGTGTGAGGAAAGAAGAAGTTTTAGTTTATCTAATCACTGTATCTGAATTGAGCTGACACCTTCCCAAACTGGTGCATGCTAGCACAAAGAAGGATTGGACTTGTTAATATAACCCTTAACAGTTTTTCCACATAATCTATTGAGGTGAGTTCTGATAGGCTCCCAAAATGGGTCAAAGGATAAATATTTCTCCCCTATCTACCTACCATTTCCCAGTCTCCATTTAGTACCTAACTGTAGCAATTTCTGGGTGCCAACTATAGAGTTCCATATCACCAAGCCACTTGGAATATCTTCTGCAAAGAAATTTTCCCATGGAGATAATTATTTAGAAATCAACATCTAAATCCAAGTAGATTTACCTTTGGAAGCCACAACTTAGCCCAACTTGGCTAACTTGTCTCCCTTCATATCACAAATAGCTTTATGAACCTCCTTCAAGGAAAAAGGCCGAGTGAGCTTAGTATTTATATCCTTTAAGATCAGTTTAGGAATATGCCGCAACATCTCCTGACTATCTTCCTCACAAGGAGGATTCTTATTACATCTGTTGAAGACCAGAATCCTAAAGAGTATTAAGTTTGGATCAACTTTGTTGTAGTGGTAGCCTTTAGTAAGATTTAGGAATATCCATGATGTTGCATCCAAATATTTATGCGATATTTCTTTGTCTGTTAGGGGGTATTAATGAAATCAATGTTGCTCTTTGTGAAATTTATAAGTTGATTGGCAGCAGATTGATAATAGTCCAATATTATTTTAAATATTTCGGTCTCCACCATCAAAGAAGAACCTAACAGTAACCAGTATCATCCGTGAATTAGATATGGGTAGTTGCAGGAACCTTAGAAGTAATAATGATACCCGTAATTCAACAAGATCTGTTAGCTATAATAATTAGTCTACTAAGAGTGTCAGCCATGAGGATAAATATTTCTGGTGTAGAGTGGGAGATCTTGCCTTATCCAAGCTCTACTTGTGGTAGAAGAGATCCTTCAGCCATACCTTTACAATGAGCTGATCAAAAACCTATGAAATGAGATGCAACTCTGGACCCAAGAGCACCATTTATCCCTGAATCCAAGATTTTTTGAACACTCTAAGAAGGAAATATTAACTCACCCTGGTTAAAGGAATTTTACATATCAAGCTTAATAATCTATGTTAGTTGTTTTAGTAAGAGAGGCTGTATATATAACTTCATGAAGTGCAATTTCTCACCACTTGAATCAGTCTTCCACTAATGAAGCCATTTTTCTGTTCTGAGATTAATTTTTCCATAAAGGTTTTGAATCAAGAGGCCATCATCTTATTAATTATCTTATAAGAAGTGTTGCAAAGACTTAAGGGTTGTAAATTTGAGACCAAGTTAGATCCCAAAGAATTAGGAGTAAGAGCCACAAAAGTATTATTCCATTCCTTTAGAAGCAGATCATTCTGCTAGGATTCAGTGACTGTAACAAACAAATCTGACCCTATGATTTGCCAATAAGTTGAAATCATGCTACAGGAAAGCCATCTAGGCCAGGTGACTTGTCTCCCTTCATATCACAAATAGCTTTATGAACCTCCTTCAAGGAAAAAGGCCGAGTGAGCTCCGTATCTATATCCTTTAAGATCAGTTTAGGAATATGCCGCAACATCTCCTGACTATCTTCCTCACAAGGAGGATTATGATTATTGAACAAGAATAAAATATTATTGGATCAACTCTGTTGTAGTGGTATCTTTAGTAATCAAAGAACTACCATCCATATTTATGAGCTCTTTAATTTTATCTCTGCTTTAGTGCTTGGTGGCAATAATGTGGAAATTCTTTTTATTTCGGTCTCCCTACTGTAACCAGATTTCCTGATATATGTACCTCTAGTATATTTCTTCTTCAACAAGGGTGTTGTGATAGTCACTGAGGAGTGATTGAATATTTCTGGTGTAGAGTAGGAGATCTGCCTCCAAGCTCTATGTTAGAAGAGATTTCAGCCAACTTTACAACAAGCTGATCCTTCCTTTTACGGATGTCTGCAAAGGCAATTAGTTTCCAAGATTTGAGCTCTTTATTAACCTGGTTAAAATTTTTTTCCATAATCTATACATGGCAAAGCCCAATAAATAAGTCTTCCACCACTTAGAAATAAGGTTATCTAAATTATGGTTTTCCATCCAAGCTAACTAAAATTGAAACAAAGGGTGTTTTGGGTTTTGAATTTGAGTAGCATTTAGAAGCAAAGGGAAGTGATCCAAGTTAATTTTAGGAAGGTCCATCATGTAAAAATGATTGAAGTGAACATTCCAATCCATAAAAGGAAGCATCCGATCTAATCTGATTTGAATATGGTTGCTCCTTAACCTTTGATTAGACAAGGTAAAAGAGGCTCCATGAAGATCAAAATCAAAGAACTCACCTTTCCTAATAAAATTAGAAAAATAATCCATTCTTTTTTTGTTGATGTTGGTTCCTCATTTTTCTAAAAAGTAGAGGGGAGTATTGAAATCACCAGAAATAATCCAAGGAAGATGCTTACAAGTGTTACGGAATTGCAACAATTCTTTCCAGACTTTTTTCCTGTGAATTTCCAGATTAGGAGCATAAATATTCACTGGAATCCATCCAACACTAGATCCTATTTATTAAAAAACATTCCCAAGTAATGGGGTGTTTTGATAATGCATTCCCCAAAAAGGATTTTGGAATTCTAAAATGTACATATTCCACCAAAGTTACAACCGAAGTTTGAGATGTAAAGGAAACATTGGGCCATAACCTATGTAATAAATCATCTTCTTTCAGTTTTATTTCTTATAACATCATAATGTCAGGATTGTGTTTAAGCTTAAAATCTGTAAGAATTCTTTTTTCTAGGGAGCATTTTTTCCCCATATATTCCAAGAGAAGAGCTTCATTTTTTGGATCTATGCTTCCCTCCCCCATGCATGGTAAGGGTTCCCTGTGTTCCTTGAGATATATTTTGAGATATTTCTTCTTGAATCTTAGCTTGGTTGGTATGTCTTCCTTTGGAATTTTTGGTACCCACATCTATGCCCTATTTAGATCTGTTTCTATTTTTTCTATTTGGGCTGAACTTTGTAGACAATGAGGCTAAGGGGGAGGGGTGAGGAGAATTTTCTCGCAAAAGAGGAAGATCGGGTGGAGGAGTGAAACAATATATTTCTTTGATCTAGACTGGATGGGGATATCAAGATTTATAGCTATCTTAGGAAGCTCATGGAATAAAGGTGAGGAAGGGGGGTGGTAAAACAAAAAGTATTCTCAAACAATGGGAATGAAGTTGGGATCTTTGAGGAGAAAACAGATGTCAAAACAAGAGGAATATTCATTGGAGGTTGATGATAAGGCAATCCATTTAAGGGATAAGTAGAGGAAGTAACCATCTATTTAGATTGAAGTTCCTACAGGGGTGCCAAGGATAGAGGTAGTTGAGAGACGGTGGTTTCAGTAGGGATTTCGTCCTCCTCTTATAGAGAATAAAAAGGGTTAGAGGTGTTTAATTCTTTTGTGATTTTGGGAATGTAGTTCCCTTTGTTCTGTGGGGAACATAACTACTCCTTGGGTTTTGGGGCTGGCTTGGAGGGACAAGTATGGGCTCTATGAATAATAATTTTACATATTGAGCAAGTTTGAGGTATGTGTTCATACTCAATCAGTTGCATCCATGTTCCTAGGTCAAAATGAAGCTCAATAGAAGATGTTAATGGATTATTAATGTCAGCATTGACAAAAAACATAGCATGAATAAATCTTGAACCATCTCTTGTTGTTTGATCTATAACAATAAGAGTTCCCACAGATAAAGAAATACCATCAATGAATGTAGTATGCCAAAAATCCAAGGGGAGGTCAGGAAGATGAACCCTTATTGGTGCCTAAGTCATGGTTTCAGTTTGCTGATTGAATCTTGGAGTCCATCTTTGAATATTGAATCCTCTCCTACCAAAAAACCAAGGCCTACCTAACAACACCCTCGCAAAATCTTATTTGTGGTTGAAGGTGAAGAGGATAAAACCATTAGGTAGCATTGCAATTTCCAGGGGGCCACATGGAGCCCATTTGATCTTAATCCATTTTCTTAATTCTTGCAATGGGGGTCTGGGCCCTATGAGTTTACAAATAAGAAACAATTCCCTCAATTTTTTAAGATGCATCAGTAACCGCTACATGGATATGTAAGGACAGGGTCCCATTAATGATCTCAGGTTGAAGCTTCCCAGATAGAGAGGGTTTTAGAGAGCCAATAGTCACATCCCTCTAGGAGCAAGACGGTAATAACAACATCAGGGGGTGGGTTAGGGGCCAATTTTAGTGGATCTGACATCGCTACAGGGACACTAGACGCAACAAAACTTCAATAATTTGTAGAGAGGGAAAAAACCTTGATCTCTTGGCACAATTTAATTTATCATAGTTTACATTCATTAGTTTGAAATATTGGGGTTTTAAAAATTATATATTTTGTTAAATCATATGGTTGTGCGTATAATATTCTTGCTGACCATGACCCATTCAAATACTACACTCTAAACCCACTTACTATCCTCCCAACTCCATTTCTCCATCACAATGTTGGTCATCCTCATTACCCCCCCTATATATCTCACTAATGATTATTAAGTGGTGGAACCTTCTACCTCTACCACCAATATGATTCATCTCCAGGTATCTATTTGTGCATTGGCCACCATGCCACATACTCCATCTTCTCAAGAACACTCTACATCAACACCCCCTCCTTCTACTAATGCTATACTACTTTATTGGGGGTTTGTCCATACACTGAATGTAATATCACCTTCCTTATCTTCTCATGAGCAACCTGCACCCGTGATTCCTCCTTTCAAATGCACAATTTTTGTGAATAATTCTTGTTGACCACATATTCTATTCAATACTACTAGTTATGATACTATTTTCACACATGATGGCTTCACTCGGCTTGGGTTCACACTCAATGACTTACTTCTACCACCTCATTCTCCTCATCTCTATCATAGATATGTCCACATCGCTGTTTCTTATGGACTTTGTGTCTTCCATTTATTTGTCTTTTTTGCACACATTGTTCTAATTACAATAGGGTAGTCCTAGATTGACTACATTGGTGAAACTTTGGATCCTCATCATATCAAAATTTCATTCCCCATGCCTTTTGGCTGTGTTTTTATTTGCAATGACTCATTTCTCGGCCATTAAAATAATCTAACTCATTGGTATGCACATGGCTGTCCACTAGCATCTTTCATTGATGAGGAATATGCGATGGACATGTAAAACTTACACCATAGTGACTCTTTACGTGATCAACCTCACACTATCAATTATCAAGTTTCTGATGCATCTCCATTTGAATTCAACCATGATAATGATGATCTGTTAGATGATATCATGTGATTATTTTCTACAACATAAACTTGGGGGGAATCATTATTCTTTCCCCCTTCTTATAATTCTCAGGTGTCTCGCATTTCTACTATTACGCTTCACGCTTCACAACTAGTCTACCTTATACATCATACATACTTCGCGCTCTATACATTCAAGATACATATTTTTGACATCTATTTCTACACACAACACACTACACTATGATGTACTCTCATGCTAAAGTTAACACTTGACTGTTGAGGCCATCCTACATTCATGAGCTCATATACACTCAACACATTCACAACACATCTCTCTAGTATTACATTATCAAACATCATCACTACCATATGACATACTCTAGCTCCACGGTTCATGCTTGATATCTAAGGGTCTAAAACTTAAATGA
The DNA here is from genome assembly GCA_019776745.2 of Taxus chinensis. NCBI lineage: Eukaryota > Viridiplantae > Streptophyta > Pinopsida > Cupressales > Taxaceae > Taxus > Taxus chinensis. Next base: position 657,133,788 of record CM034154.1, read on the forward strand.
ACCTCACTACACTCACTCACACTCTTTACGCTTCATGCTTCATTGATCATATATTTCTAGTGCACACTAACAAACCATTTCCTAATGATGCACTCTTGTTCTATGGCTCATTCTTGATTGTTGAGGGGTATTTTATAAATGAACCTCCTCTCATACTCACTCACATTCGATCAGGGTAAGATGCTCCTATCACATTCACTTTTCACTCCATTCCATTTACACTCACAACATACTGAATATCTTGGTTGTACATAATATTTCTTGCTTATCCTAGTTACATGTACACCTTGTTTTCATGCCAAACAGATACTTCGTATATCATTATCTTTTTTATATACACATGCGTGTTCACTTGTTCTCTAGTTGTGAATGCATCCTTTCTATGGATCATTACATGCAACACAGATACTTATCATTGTACCTCTTACCAGTCCCATCGAGGCTCATGGGGGCATCTACATTCATTTCCACACTACAAGTGTTATTGTTTCTTTTTATACTACTTCCTATATTTACTAGAACATTACACTCTTGACATAATTTTTATATTTATAACATGCTAATAAGTGTTTCATGTGTAATATTTTTCTTGTAGGATCTATTTTCCACCATGATTATCTGTTACTTTGATTTCTATTGTTTGTCATTGTCTGCCATTGTTTGAGGGCTTTTCCCTTATCTTATGTGTACACTATATGATTTTAGTTGCTTCAGCCGTGATTGTCTAGTGATATTGTGAGCGATGTCCCATGTTTGAGACCCACTTTTCATGGTCTACACTATCTTCTTTCTTTCTAGATTACACATTATTTTTTATATGTGTATTTATCTTGTTTGGACTAAAACATGTTTCTAGCCACTTTGTTTACATGTTCCTTGGTTTGTTACCATGCACATTACCTCCCTTGCAGGGCTATATTTTCATATCAACTTCCATTTATCTCCTTTTGGCCACAAAATCCTAACAACATCAGATGCACCCAAAATGAGGGGCATACATTGGTTGAATTAATCACCCCATTCAATAGTACACAAGCATAGTATAGGAACATATCAGTCTTCAGTTACATAAATGACCTAGAATTTGACTTGGGTCTTCAGTTCAACACAGATGCCAATGCCCAGATACAAAAATAAGCACTTGGGTTCCCTTGACCCTTCTTAGGAATCAATGAATAGGGGGCAGTTACAATTTTTTTCTCAGATTAGCACAATTTTAAGAAGTTTACACAGAAAAAACACATTTCTCAAACAATCAACATGCATGCTATTTCCTTTATTTCTATTTTAGATTAGAATGAATTAGATCAAAATGAATTGAACTAGAATAAATTAGGATCACACCATCTACAGTGGTGTATAAATCATCGAGAAGTAGTCAGGGTTAGAGAATAACTCTAGACCTTTCTCCCCAAAACTTCTTTTACCATGGTGTGAGATCAACCAAAAAACTCACACTTAGTGTGAGATCACCCAAAAACCTCGTTCTTGGCATGAGATCGCCCAAAAAAATTGTTATTCTAAATTTTTTTAGGAAACTTTCTATCCTTTTCACTCGTCATGGATTAGGTTCACACATTCCTTTTCACATTTTACATGCTTTTACATACTTGGATCGAATTTGTCACATACATGACTTTGACTACTCTTTTGCTCTTCTTTTTTGCAGGATTACCTTTATAAGAAGCAACAGTCTCGAGTACAACATAAACACAACAAGGAAAACAAGTAAACCATGGTACACACATTACACTTTTCACCCCTATGGTCACTTCCTCTTTCCTAGCGTAGCTTCCACACTTCATTTTTATCAATTGACAATTTTTCGTGTCTCCTTGACATGCTTTCACCATCGATCCACATGGTTATTAGGTATGAATATCTTATCTACTTTATGTTATCAATTATTCACTCAACAACATAAAGTGGTGGAAAATGTAGACACTAAATCACGCACTTTGGCTACATTTATAAGTCATAGCCACAAAATATTTCTATTCATATGATTCATAAGTGAGAAAACTAGTAATTGATATCTATTTTTGGTATTTTGTCTATGTTTCATGTCTTCTTTTTGGCCTCTTACGCCCTACATCCCAGTCTGAAATTTATTAATTTATCTTTAATGAATTTGAACACCAACACCTAGGCACTCTTGTCCCCTTTGAGTGCCCACATCGTCTTTACTTTACTCACTCCTTTTGGGAATCTTGTTTTCTTATGGGTTGGCATTCTAGTTTTTAATTACAAAATTCAACCAAGAGAATCATATAAATATAAAAATATGTTACCATTATGAAGGACCAAGCTTTAATAATCTATTACTATCACCTAAGGTTGCATCCTATTGGTGAAATAATTTGTCAATAGGAAAATCAGGTGTCTCGATCAACGTTCACGGGGCTATGCCCCTCTACATTGAGTGGTACGAATCCCATTATTTAATGTAACTAATCCTAATCCTATATAAATGTTTTGGGTGGCCAAATTGGTTGGGGATCACACAAGGACAATCCACTAAACCTGTGGCAAAGTACTTGTATGGGGTTCCTGATGCAGCCTAGAATCCACTATGAAAACCTAGTCATGCTGACACATCACCCAGCCTAAGTTGTGAACTCACATGAAGCACACAAAGGCATCAGGTCCCTCTTTAGGATTGCTTGTGTAGGATGTTAGTGTGATGAAGATAGAGCATATACAGATCCATAAATTAGAATAAATATTCTTCATGTATAACTAGATCTAGATCTTAGATAATCATGAATTAAACAATAACCATGTTAATGTTAACCATACAAGAACAAGTTACATTCATGTTTAACACCATTATCCATCCAATATACTCCATTACATTATCATTGTAAAACATAGAATCTTCTTACATTACAAAATATTACCATAAGCTATGTGCACATCACATCCTGCAACATAACTCTAAAATAATTGTGTTTCTCTAAACTACATAGTTCACTACTTATTTATAGGGGTGGGGAATTTCCCTTCACCACTTACGCACTTCCCAAAATAGGTCACATGTTGAAAACAAACATGTGCCTTTACATTAACATGCACACATGTAAGTGTGCTAATAATAGACATCCTACAGTTAACTGGAAGTAGTAATAATATTATTATCTCAAACTCTTGCATGGCGTTTATCAAATTCTCATTCTCAAAATAGAATTTTCATGTCACACAAGTCTCCATCCTGATGTGTGATCCACATTCTATCTCCAAAAATAGACCATAACCATAAAAATGGATAATTCCCAAATCATCTTGTCTTGGCGTGCATTTCCCTTCCTATCCTTCCATGCCTTCAAATGTGCCTTGTTCTCGTGTGTGAATATTCTGTGTGCCTACTCCTAAGAAAAATATGCATACTCAACATTACCCCACACTAAAGTATATTGTCATCCCGGAAACGGAAACGAGGTTTATTTCTGATGCCTCCAAAGAATAAAGAATAAGAATGTAAAGAAAGCAAAGAATCACTGTACAAATAATAGAGCTCTACTTTGCAGCACCCTCCTCTTCAATTGGGAGGATCAACTCTGGATATTCACTTTTGATCTCCACTTCTAATGCCTGCTCCAGTCATCCAGTGCACGTTCGTTGTCTTCTTTGGAATGTCTATGGTAATAACATCCATCTCGTCTTGAGTAATCTTCTCATTTTCATTCTACAATACTTGGACTACATTAGCCATAACAAACATCATTCCCTCTAGAAGATCCATTTTCTGTTCTATCAGCTTCCCAATCTCATCTATTCTTTCCTTATGTGGATCTTGGGGTACTGCAAAGGATTCACACTTTTGTATTTACTAGTGCCAGTATTTTTGCACACCCTATTGATTCATTCTTCATAGCCTTCATAATTTCGTTATCTTTAATTATAGTTATGGTTTTGATCACTACTTTTGGTGCTACACAAATATTCAGAGCTTGGTCTACTTTCTTCAACTCATCCTTTAAAGTTTGGAGTAGTGACTTGTAAGTTGAAATCTTTCTGACTAAAGCGGACCTTGCTATTTCTTCTTCTTGTTAAGCATCCTTTGGTGTGGAAATTCTAAGTGGCTCATATTATAGCACCAAATCAACCAATAATCATTACGTAATGCATTATGGAAAGAAACTTCTCAGGTAACTTTGGTTCTAGATGAGACCTTACCTTTATAATGTTGTCACCAATCTCCTCTGCCATGCTAATGAAGGCCTCATTCTTTGTTTGTTCTCTTTCCTTCTATGCTTTTAGGTACTCTATCTCCATAATTTTATCCTTTTTATCTTCCATCAACTGCTCTAATGGTTGCGGTCTAATCAATATTCCTTCATGCCACCTCATAAGATACCTTGACTAAGGAATTTATAACATTCACATCAGACATGACAATAGGCTTTATGGTCATGTTGCCTAATTTAGGGTGCGTTCTTTACTCTTCTGGATACACAAGACTCCTCACATACATCAAAAATATGTTTTTTCCATGTGAGTTTACATCGACCAGGATAGTTTTTTCCTTGTGCATGTAGTGGCCATATTTTGGTCCATTATATCCCACCCATATAATTCCTTGAGGTCCATTGTGCTTTGAAACTAGGCACAAATGATTTTACTTGTGTTCTCGGTGTATCCCATACTTGGCACCATGTACTCTTCATGCTTCTCCTCGTTCTTGGTGCCTTTGGAACTTGAGCGCTAAGGTTTAGAGTCAGCCCCTCTCCTGTTTGAGTTGTAACATACACGTGCTAGTTTTCTGGCACACAGTTTCTTCTACATCTTTCACCCCTTCTTCTTCATCTCTCATATCCTCATCTCTAGGATCCTCCATATCCTCTAGTTACACTGGGGTTCTGAGTGAACACTCTCTTATGACTCCTCCGCCTCCTCTTCAAGCTTTTACTTTATCCTTCTCTCCTTTACAAGTGCCTCTTTCTAGAGGGGAGAGTCTAGGTGATCTTCTTAAAGGTGGTGGTGTGCCTACACCCTGAGTCTTGGTTCTTCTAAATAGTTTCCTCAATTGGCGCTCTTCAGGTACAAACTTCCACATCTAAGTCCTCTTCTACTTCTTGTGCCTATGGTAGAGTATCAATGCACTCACTCTCGAATTTTTTTACAGGATGCCTCTGACCTCTATGATCCAAGCCACCACTATATTAATGTTCTTCTTCCTCCTCATTTACCTCTATTATCAGTACAGGGTTTGAAGCTGGTACATTCTCCATTATATGTTTACCCTTAGGCTATCCTGGGAGCATAAACTCATTCTCCACATACTTGTTATTCTCTAGCTTAGGATTGAGTTAAATATATATGAGTGCAGCTCCACTATCCCCAATAGCCAAGCTTACTGGCTTGATGCTTATGAAATATGAAATGAGCCTCCCAATATAGGTAGTCTGGCCTAGATATACATATGTTTTCCTGAGAGTTTGGTAGTCACAATCTACCTTTTCTGCATTGAAGTTCAACCAACGTGTATTAGTGAATCTATGAATTGAATCTTGGAAGTAGAGCACTGTGAAGGCATAGGGTAGTTTTCACCATGGAATCCAAGTCCCATCCTTCATAGAAAACCACGTGATGCAGAAATGTTGATAAACTATGAAATGCACTGCCTTTACTACCACTGAGGGAAACTCCTTTGGAATGCGCCACTCCTCTTCAAACATCGTGTGAAGTCAGTCATACCAAATCAATGACATTTTTTTAAATGGCCCACTCATTGACCCTTCACATAAATATTTATCAAACCTCTCTGTGAGGGACTTCTTCTTTGGGCGGTATTCCCAAACTTTGTTCTTTGGCCCATCAAGCACTCCAATTTCTACAAACACCAGAGAGAGTAGGATAGTGCCAAAACTTATCTTCTCACATGTGTGTGCTTCATCAATAATAGTTTCCAAAATATAGCCAACTAAGTTGTATATTTCTCCCTATATCATCTTCTTTGCAATGTGTAACAACATTGTAATTACATGCGACCATCTCTCTTGATCATTTAACTTTTTGAGCAGATGCGTGGCTACCTATACTACAGGAAACTTATTCAATTTGTATATTTCCATTCTATGTGGACCTTTGGAGTATCTTAACTCCTTACTAGTGGCCACAACATCTGCCTTATTAGTTAGATCACTCAGGATATCTATCCCTGTTCCCTTCAGTCTTGTCAATGTGGTAATCAGAGCTGTTGTGATCCTTACTCTCTGTCCAACAAAATAGAAAAATTCCTCACAGACTCTGCTCATCAACCATTAGTATAAATCTTATGGTTTTCCAAAATAAGGGAGTTCATACAACTGATATACTTGTACCTTCTTCAATAAATTCTCTCCAGTGTCATCATACACTGACATATCATCTACCATGCGCTTGTTGGTATTTTTATTTAATAACGCATCTAGTTATCCTTTGTTGTCAATGGTACGATGGTTGTAATCACTTATATTACATCGTTGAATATAAAAATCCCAATCTCGACTGACTATCACTCCTTCTGGGTATTTCATCTCTGAAAAATTTCTCTCAGGAGCAATTTAAACCTCCACTTCTACCTTTTTCTTCCCTTTTATGCCTATTGTAGGTGCCTTCTTAGGTGCCATTGTCAAATTCTATCTTTTATCTTTTGTGTGGCGTAAGATGAAACCCTATCTAGAATCTACATGCCCTAGCTCAAAACAATATTCCCTAGCTCCTTCTCAATGCTTCTTCTTCACTCAAACCCTTCACCAATGGGGATGAAAGCCTCCTCTGCGCATAAATCTACTTTCCACGTCTAGTCTCACAGCTCTTCGCACCTCAATATGATTTTCTCGGCTTGGTCACACTTAGTTCACTTGATAATTGTGATTGCAAAAGTAACAATGAACCAACATTACATCCTTATATAGATTTTCAAAAGGTTAGTACATTTACTGCTCCTTCACCTACAACCAATCCTTTAATTAATTGACCATTTTCATAATTTCCATGCGGTACATCTTCACGCCCCAGCTATAACCTTCTAACACACCTTCTTACCTTCTAGTTTCAGACTTCTCTTTTGTGCACTTCCATGCACTGAGTACCTCTCCACTGTGCCTTCCTTTAGTAGTTTCCACGGAAGCTACTTGCCTTGTGTTATACTATTCCTTCATTTATTTCCATCTATGGTCTTCTTTAGAAGTAATTTCCTTTCTAACATATCATTTCCATACTTGAATAACACCTATAATAGTTTGTTGTCATGTATACCCAATTGTGAATAACAACCACCCCACACCAATAGTATGTGCAGTCCTTTGCACACAAAAATATTCTAGATTGTAATTAGCTTCTAGTGTGCAAACACACTTATTACACAAAACACCAAACTAAATTAATAAAGCATAATGACAAAGAAGGAAATACAGAAACGGAAACCTATACTAAATGGAAATACTACCTTATTACAAACACCAAGAAGACTTATTTATAGTAGTGCTTCAGCCTACTCTCGTTGAAGTAAATGGGTAACTGTATTCCATCAAGTGTTTCTAACTAGAAAGTGCCTGCTTCAAGTATATGAGTGATAACATATGGTCCTAACCAATGCAATTTAAGCTTGCATGGATGGTGCAGAAACTTAGAATCATAAAGAAGTGCCATCTGTCCAATCTCAAGCTTCTTTTGCCCGATGTGCATGTCATGCCATGCCTTCTACCTAGATTTTTCTTGCTTCTAACTCCATCGTGCTATGTGTGCCTCTCATATAACTATATCAGCTTGTCAATTCTTTCTTCTAATGCTTTATCTTCAGCTAGACCTCTAGCATGCATAATATACAAAAAAGGTAACATGAGTTCCATAGGATGAACTACTTCTACGCCAAACACCAACTAAAAGGGTGTGGCCTTATTTAACCTTTTGTAGGTTTTTCTATACACCCAAAGTACAACAAAATTTTTATCATCCCAATATTTCCTTCCAACATCATAAATTTTTGTCAAGGTATGGCTCAATATCTTGGTGAAGGAATCAATAGTACCATTTTCTTGAGGGTGATAAGGTGTATTCTTATGGTGCATAACCATAAACTCATCCAATAGTATCCTGATTGTATCACTCAAAAAGTGTGTACCCCTATCACTTGTCAAGATTAGTGGGCATCTATACCTAGTAAGAACATTTTCCCATAAGATCCGTGCTGCTATAGTTATATAATAATTTGTAGGTGCTACTTCTACCCACTTTGTAAGATAATCTGTGCAAGTGATGATATAAAATGTTCCAGCTCTACACGTAGATGAAAAAATAAGACCCATAAAATCTATAGTCCATTTCTTAAATGAATTTGCACCAGGAATATGTCTTAAAGTCATTTCATCTCTTTGCCTAGGTTTACCAAGGCGCTGACAGTGATCACATGCCATACAATATGCTTTAAATATTTGTACAGGTTCTCCCACCATAATCCTATTTTATTTGGCCCATATTGTAAAAAAATAAACCATATAAAAACACATAATTCAAATAATTCGGGACATGATATTGATCAAGAGTTGTTACATAAATAGAGAGGAGGTCTCATGTTTCTTAGGAGCCTGTCACTATCTCAAATCCCCTCAAATATCTTTCCCAATCTCCTAACATCTCTCATCCCTTTATTCCCTCAACTTATCTAATTATGTGAGTTGGTTCAACAAACCAATCTCACATGAATACAATTATTTTCTTTCTATATTATTATTGCTCACACATAATAATATTTTCCTAACTATAACATGGAGCACTAACAAATAAGTAAGATATCTGTAACATTCGCTCCCTTAGTGTGAACATGGTGGAAAAACATTCACACGCTTATCTGCAGTATGCTCACCCTTGTGGTATGCCCAACTTGGCTCATGACCTTGATCAAAAGAAAGGCTCTCTCCTTTCATGGTTTTAAATAAGTTTACCACAAACCTTGACGTGACAGGAACCATCAACTGTCCACCTCATGTAGTTTTCTGGATCTTCCACAAACCGTTTCAAGATCCACGAACTGACTTACATTGGTGCTTCTTATCTTCTGCAATGTTCTGACATCAAGAGAAAATATAGGAAATATTGCTCATGTAGGAGCTCACTTATTACAATAGTTGAACATGTATAATTCATCTGTTCTTATTTGCAGAAATTAAACACACAACTGAAAATACTTGGCCACCAAATCAGCACTGCGGCCTCGTCGATGGTGCCTGACGAGAGGTCACTGATCAACCTCCTTCCTCCATTGCCTCCAGCCTCCATTTGTTTATTGCTGACATTGATGGACGTCGGTTACCATCGAAAATGCATCCATACTGGAATTTTTATTTTATTTTTTATTTTACAAGTTTGACAATAACTCTAGCCAACGACACAAAACGACTAATTTGAAACAAGACAAGACGATAACTAAAACTCTAACAACACTTTTGACTTGAACAATTATAATGAAAAATTAATATTTAATTACTTTTTAACTTGACGACAAAAAATAAAACACTCAATAACACCAAAAAAACTAATAATTCAACTCCTTTAATTACAAGACTACATAATACACTTCACAATTACTAAATATTAATTAACACTATTAAAACTAATAAAATCCCACTATAATTTAAAGACCACACTATAAACTTTAAATATTCTTTTAATCAGATATAAATTAAAAAAAGAATATGACACAATTTTATACACGTGAAAGTCTAATTTTATAACCCACTTTACTAAAACATTAAAAACTAAAAAACTTAATCACATTTACCTATGATGTTATTGTACTACACTTAGACAAATGACGGTTATTAAAAAAATATCACCAAATCAGCTAACACTAGTTTTTATTTATTTTATTTTATGTTTGACAAAAAATACAATTAGACTCACAATTGTTCCACGTGTCTTTGAATGTAAATTCGGTGATCAATGTGGGCAGAGCTCCATTCAAGAGAAGTGACCAATGATGTTTTTCTGATAACTTGAGCACCAGGTCTCTGATTCGCAAACAGTAAATTACGTTGGAAAGCTTGCTTTGAAATCTTTGCAACGATACCATAATTGTTTAATATTACTAAACGATCTAAAAGCTGTTTATGACTGCGTTTGACGTGAATCTGAATCCAAATTACAGTGATCAAAATATGCAGATTTGATAAAAACAGATCGAGGTTGTTGAAGTCTCAGACAAGGATGTGATGATGCTGCAGAGATGAAAAGATCATTTGTACATGAAGAAAGAAGTCATTGGAGTTGCACATAGAATTTTTCATGGCCTGATCATGCATTGAAAAAAATAGTAAATGACAAGAAAATCCCGTCAAACTTTAGACCTGTATATGCATTAATAAACAATATTTCAGAAGACTCTCAAAGGACCATTCCTTGCTCTGATACCAAATATTTTATTTGGCCCATATTGTAAAAAAATAAACCATATAAAAACACATAATTCAAATAATTCAGGGCATGATATTGATCAAGAGTTATTACATAAATAGAGAGGAGGTCTCCTGTTTCTTAGGACCCTGTCACTATCTCAAATCCCCTCAAATATCTTTCCCAATCTCCTAACATCTCTCATCCCTTTATTCCCTCAACTTATCTAATTATGTGAGTTGGTTCAACAAACCAATCTCACATGAATACAATTATTTTCTTTCTATATTATTATTGCTCACGCATAATAATATTTTCCTAACTATAACATGGAGCACTAACAAATAATCAAGATATCCATAACAAATCCAGGAAGTATAATCTTGCGTGCGTTGGCGTCACCTGCAATACCACTATGAGCCTCTTCCATTATATTTTTGCGCTCATGTTCTAGCACACATCGATGTAATACTTCATCTCGGCCTAATTTGTATAAATCTCCACTAATCAACATAAAGGGTGCCGCATGAATTGTAATTTGTTTCTTCTCCAATGCTATCATTCCTTCAAGCACCATACTCGTGCATAAAAATAAAACAATATCTTCCAATTATGAAGGTGCACGATGTAACCTGTACACCTCTGCATCTAGAATTTTATCTTCAATTGTCAGTGTCTCCTCCCCTGACTGGATTCTTGATAAGGGGTCGGGGCCATAATTACTTTACCTGGTTTTACCAAAACTATGAAATCAAATTCTTGGAATAAGAGCACCCATTGACATATACGCCCCTGTAAAATGGGCTTGTTTACCAAGTATTTTAATGCCATGTGATCGGTATAAAATTCAAAAGGATTTTCTAGCAAATACTATCTAATTGTATACAATGTGTAGATCATCGATAAGGCCTTGCACTCTGTTGTTGTATAATTCTATTTTGCAGGAATCAAATTTATACTAGAAAACTAGATAGGATGGTCTATAATATCTTCTCTAGGTTGAGCTAACACTATGCCAATGGCCATGCCAGAGGCGTTCACATACACGTGAAACAATTGGTTCCATGAAGGAAAACATAGAATAAGCATTGTAATATGTCTCTCCTTTAATGCCTCAAATGCGCGCTGCTGCGATTCTCCCTAATAGAACATCCCTTTTTCTTTTAGTAACTCTTACAAGGGTGTGGCAATCTTCGCATATCCTTTGATAAATTTTATATAATACCCTGTGTGACCCAATAATCCACACACCTCACTCTAACTGGTAGGCTCTTCCAGGCCTACAATAACTGTAACCTCAGCTGAACCCACTAACAAACCTCCCTTGAAGATGATGTTCCCTAAGAAAGTGCCAAAAGGTGTAGCAAACATGCACTTCTTGATGTTTACAGAGATGATTAACTATCTACATCTTTTAAAAATTAATCACAAGTTGTCACAATGATCCTTAAAAATTCCATACACCATCCAATCATCCAAATAAACATGCAAGAAGTTGTGATTAAAATCCTAGAATGCTTGAACAACTATCCGCGAAAATATAGCAGGTGCATTTTTTAAACCAAAGGGCATCACAGTATATGCAAAAATTTCTCATTCAGTGGTGAAATTCATTTTCTCTTGATCCTCCTATGAAATTATAACCTAATGATACCTGAATAATCCATCTATAAAAGAGTAAACTTCGTGCCATGCAACACCTTATAATATTTCCTCTGTGAAAGGTGTTGGAAAAGGATCAATCACACATGCAACATTCAGTTCCTTGTAATCCACACAAATCCTAATATGACCATATTTCTTTATACTAATTACCATGGGGCTAACCCACTCTGATTCTTCTAGAGGCTTGATGATTCCAAATTTCAACATTTTTTCAATTTCTTCCTTATAATTTATGCACAGGTTAGGGTTCCTCCTGTAAGGTCTCTTCCTGATTGGGCGTGCATCTTCCTTTAGTTTAATTTTTATCTCTCCTAAGGGCTCATGCAATCCTTTTAATTCATGGTAGAACCTAAGAAATAAGTCCTGAAAATCATGTAGTAACTCAATTATCTTTGCTACTTCATAATCATACCAATAATCCTCAATTATTGCCTCCTTAGGTTCAACATCCATGTCAATGTTCACTTTCTTTGTCTTCATAGGTTCATGATAAGCACACACATTTTTATCCGCACTATCTAACACCTCATGTGTACATGCTGAGTGATCTATATCCAGATTGTCTACTTCTTTATAATCCACTATGTAGACCATCTTTCCTTTTTCTCTGTCACAACAAGCATGCTCAAGTAATGCAACATCTATCTCTTCTATTTCATCAAAATGTGCTTATGAGTCTGGCTCACTGAATAACTCCCGAATGAGTTCTTCAGCGTTTACATTGTCTCCCATCCACCAAAGGTTTAGTAGAGAAGTAGTCAATTTTTTGGACCCTTCCTGTAATAAAATCCTGTCAATTTCTAGTCTCTCTATGTAGTTCCGCATATACATACCAAGCTCACGCACAACCTTGTAAGGTGGAATAAATTTTGTGCACCCACAGTGAAGGTGGTAAAGCTTCCTGCCCCTCTATCTAGAGTCTCTCACACTATTTAACATGTTTGTTACCATGATATATGAAAATTTGAGTAGGCACGTCGCTCCTGAGGAACCGAGTAGTTAGAGTAGTTTTGACTTCATTCCATTCTATAAGATTATCCCTGTGAACTACCCTCTAGCATGATGTTATCCTACGTAGGGTATATGGTAACATATTTCTGCTTTCAATTTGATCTATCCATTGTTCCTCCATGGCATGTAGGAATACCTTAGGGTCTCCTTCTCTAATGTACTGAGGTACATAGTTGTTACCTATCCTTTGAATACAACGAGATTTTCTTCTCTATGCAAATGCACTTCTTACTTCACAACCAACCATCTCATAAGTTCCAGGTGCCCACTTATCACAAGAAATACTGGTAGTATCACTAATAGACTGTGCATCCTCCCATTGAAGGATTCCTTCCTTAGATGGCTCAAGCACCTCTGGGTCCTGACTGATGCGCACATAAATTCTATTAATGTCTTCCTCACTCAAAGGTTCAACATAAGGTGTAGATTTTCCATATGTCAAAGGAATAATAACTCTTTCTTCTTTGTTTTAAAAATTTATATATCCCTTGTAGAATCGTAGATCAACATTATTTGCATAGCATCAAGGGCACCCAAGTAGAGTCGGGAAGCTGTCTTCTTTTGCAAGTCTTAAAACCAAAAAGTCCCTAGTGAACTTGGCCCCTTGTATAGTAATGGATGCGTCTTTTAAAACTCTGATGGGAGTGGCCTTAGTTTGACTAGCCATAAACAAAACATTAGAGGATGGCTTCAATTGAGGTCTCCCCATCTATACCCATGCATCTAAAGTAAGCACATTCACTTCCACACATGTATCAATCAATATATTACTCAAGAGCCATCCATCTACAACAACATTGAGGGTGATCTCTTTGTCATAATCCAAGCTATGAGGGGGAAGATTAACATGCATGATCTGTTGTCCATTCTCAATACCTGCACATGGAGTGTTTCCCTTTATCCAATTCCCTAGTAATAGAATGATATTATCCTAGTGCAACATTTTTCATACCTCCTTCAAGTCATCAATATCTGACTGGACTATATCTTCTTCCTTCTTATGTTCTATCTTCCATGATTGCTCTTTTAAACACTGTATTTCAACCTAAATATTTATGATTACTTCTATGGTTTCTTGATAAACCTCTTTATGATGCACAAGATCTAGGTACCTTTCATGAAAAATGTACTCCTTAGTGATGGTATGATTCTAATGTATCTCCTATCTAGAGCACGTAGCTTCAGTGTAGTAATCTTCATAGGTAATACCTTAGGTTCCAGTGCCAACTTTTACATCCACTAATTTTCCACAATGCACTATATTCTAACCATCCCTGTTCCCTTGTTATCCTTTTTGTGTTGCTTGCTAAGATGCTCATATAAGTCTGGGCATTCCTCATAGTTATGATTCTTCCCATAAAAGAACAAGTAATATTCTGAGGACATTCACACCTGTAGTGGTCAGGAGAGATCAAATCTATTATGTAAATTCACACCTGTAGTGGTCAGGACATTCACACCTGTAGTGGTCAGGGAACTCACCTCTTCCACCACCATGGCCTCGGCCTACAAATCCACCATGGTACCCTCGACCTCTACCATGACCTCCTTCAAAGTGCCCTTTATTCTAATCATAGCGCACTTGAGTGTGATCACGATCATGGTGCTCACCTTTGCTTTTATAATTACTATAATACTCCATATCTGGCGCATACCAATATGTATAGTATCATGGATCTAACCAATCAACCTACAGTTTTCTTATATTGTGAGTCATGGATTGGAAAAATTTTACAATAGCAAGGTATGATTCTTTCTTAGCATGCGTTGTAGTAATGGGCAACGACTGACATCATGGCTCAAATGACATATCTCATAGTCTAGCAATAATGAATGCACTGATCTGCGGGGATAATTATTCCTTAGTTTGCCCTTCCACTTCACAATTTGTACACTAAATCCTAGTGAATGCATCTCATGAGCTGAAGTTGGCCGATAGTTTTTCCAACTGATTTACCATAGCTATAATATATGTTTCCAAGAATGGGATTACTTCAATGTCTATACTTGCCAATTTCCTCAACATGTAAAGCTATTTCCAGTGCTTTATGTGGGTATTTATATGTCTTATGTGACAACACCCTCCTAAAAGGTGTGATCAAGCCCCGAACGAACAACTGTGCATGCTAGCTTACATGAATATCATAATAAAACTTAGATAACAATGTTTTAAAATGGGCATAATACTCCTGAACACTCTCAGTGGTGCCCTGTTTAATATCCTTGAGCGCGCTTATGCTCTTTTGCTCAAAATCAGGTTTTTAAAACTCCTTAAGGAAGGCATCCCGTAATGCTGCATAGTCTACACAAGTCTGATTGGGGTCAAACTTATCATACCAACTATGTGTGCATCCTTGCAATGTAGTGGAAAAATGAGTGACCTTGTTCTCAGAAGCTGTAATCCCTTTTTCACACCATAGTATCTCACACATGTGCACTTGTTCAAAAAAATCTTCTATGCACCTATGCTTTGAAAGACAAAGAGACATCTCCATGTAAAAACTATGGGATTGGTGCGGACCTTGCCTTCCTAATTCAGAACCTCTTATATTACCTCTACCTCCAGAACCACCTGATCCACTAAAACTAGAGCCAACTATACCCCTTGATCCTCCACTTATAGACAGAAGCATACTAGAAGATGTACTTCCTTGTGTCCTAACAGTAGTACTAAATTGAACTCCTAGAGTCTGTGAAGTGGTACTACTTCTAGAAATGAGTCCAAAATTCTGTGTGCTTGAGTTCTGTGCTGATGATGCACCTGGGAAGGTACCCCGAAAAAAAAGATGTTTGACCTGCCATAGATGTACTTTTTATTTGACTTAGTCCTGATTTTGTACTGCCCAAACTAGTTTACTGAATACTGGTTGTACTAGATACTGGAAAACCAAATGCAAGGACTAGGTTTCCAGAAAAATTTAGATGCACCCCTGCAGCCCATGTCGTCTTTGTTGGCACACTCCCATGTGAGGCTGAGGAGGGTTCCCTATCATGCTTTCCCAAATGGGGGAGTTCTATATGCTCTGGCTCCACGCCTTCTGTGTGAGTTCCAAATCCTTCATGAGCCATCTCTCTCATCAACACCATCCGCTATGTAATATCATGCTGCTTCTTTATCTCCCTTTTGCACACCTCATTATAATTAATCCACCTTTCTTCTCTCTTCCTTTCTGCTGCTAGGTCTGCCATCCTTCACCAAACCTACACCTACCCCTGCGCATCATGGGGTTTAGCTAGCGATCAATTTTTATTCCAAGTTCAGGGTTACCATAAAGATCTTGATCACTAGTAGAATTCCTTGCAAATATGTTCCCCTGGGATAACATAAAAATGGAACTCAGCTACCTCCATGAAATAATATATGGAAATTGAGTACTCCAAAATATAGCTATTCAAAACACCACGGAACCAAGTTTCCACAACACACGTCCAAATTAGATCAACATCATAAAGGGCCCGAAATTATTCTTGCATTTAGATAAGTTTAAGATACCTCCAATTCCTTGTAGACACATAAGCAATCAGCCACTCGTACAGTTCTACCAGAAAGATAGTAAAATTTTTTTCATACAAATAGTCATACAAATTTTACTCCATCCATGTGCGTGTGTCAAACTCAGATCTAGTGTTGAACCTCTGTGCACACTCTTCTTTTAAATATTTTATCCACTCCTCAATACTATCTAGGTTCAACCGGTATGTCTTCATTGCAAACCATCCTAAAAATAACTGAAAAATACGTCCTGACAATAGAACCAATGATGCATCCTAGAATCCACTATGAAAACCCATGTGCGCTGGCACATCATCCATCTTAAGCTGAGCACTCACCCGAAGCACGCAAAGGCACCAGGTCCCTCTTTAGAGTTTCTTGTGCAGGATGTTAGTGTGATGAAGATAGAGCATATACATATCCATAAATAAGCATAAATATTCCTCATGCATAACTAGATCTAGATCTTAGATAATCATGAATTAAACAATAACTATGTTAATGTTAACCATACAAGAACCATTTACAGTCATGTTTAACACCATTATCCATCCAATATACTCGATAACATTAACATTGTAAAACATAGAATCTTATTACATTAAAAAATATTACCCTAAGTTATGTGCGCATCAGATCCCACAACATAACTCTACAATAATTATGTGTCTCTACACTACATAGTTCATTACTTATTTATAGGGGTGGGGACTTGCCCTTCACCACTTCCACACTTCCTGAAATAGGTCACATGCTGAAAATAGCCATGCACCTTTATGTTGTCACCAAATCACTGCACCCACCGAATAGCCAGGATGTGAATAGGACGTTCGGTGTGATTGGGACACATGGGATCACCTCTCAAGCTGTGGGACTTGGGCTCGAGGTGAACCTCCGAAGAAGGCCAGCTTCCTCTTCCTAAACTAAGTGCTGTACTACTCCTAGTGTAACAAAAATGATTATCTAATCCTACGCTAACATTTTCATGGGGTTTTAGGGAAAGAGATTTACAGAAATGAAACTATACTAGGGATGGTGATGCACCAAAATAAAGGGTGTCTTCAGATTCAGGAAGGGTTAATTTGAAGAGGGTGTGTGCACCACAGGTCAACTTCACCTACTGCAACTTAGAGAGGGTACAGGATACCACAAACTAAGAGACGCGTTCCTTTTGTTAAAACTTTATCAGACCGAGAAATATACCAGTTTCCTAGTGAAGAAGGATGAACTCAAGAAGGGTGAACGGACACCACAACTCAACTGCATGCAATACTCTACCACTCAATAAGCACAGAACTCCAAGAACCTGTAATAGAAACTTAAACTTGCACAGTGTACCTGCAAGTATGAGAAAGGCACAAAGAAGCATAAAAGGATGAAAGGACCGAGATTAGTCACAAAACACACACTTTTATTGCTTCAATAACATGCACAATGCATCATACATTTAGAAGAGGCAATAGTTTCCATTACAGTCTTGAAGAGGAGGCTTGAAAGTTCTCTCAACACACAAGAACAACTTGCAGAAGAGAGAGGATTCTTGAAAAGTATACACTCGCCTGAGATATCTAACTGTCCAACTTGTCTGAACTATTGGAACCCTTTGAAATGAGCTTCCAACTTACATTTATAGAAGAATATGTGAGAAAGAAGAGGAAATGGTCATAATTGCATTCCTAAATGAAGGCCCATGATGTATTTATTGCAGTTAGTTGAACTACTTGAGAAGGTTCCATCATGGGTCATTAATTGCCTGATGACCTAGTCTTCTCAATTAATTAAAAGAATATTTAAATAAAATATTTAAATAATAATAATAAATATTATTATTAAAATATTTAAATAAAAATATTAATTTAATTAACATAATGTTGGGACCCCCCCCCGTTGACCCGTTGGACTTGAAGAGGAGGGGGGTCCATGTGGAAATAGTATGCACAAATCTCAACTCGGTGAGCTTCGAATCCTCTAACTCGGTGTTGCAATCGATTTTGAACCCCACACTAACTCTTTCCTCGTCTTGGCAATCGAGCTCTTTTGCATTGAGTCCTTCAAATGGTGAGCTATCAAACTTGATTCTTATCGTTTTGCTAAAATGCATGTAGATCTTGTGAACCTGGCCTGACGCAAATTAAGACTCGCCTCACGAATGCCACTGCTACGGTCTTGCTTCAAACTCCAAATCGAGCCATTCTGAATTACCAAGCCACCTATATGCATTGTGAACATGAAGCTTTAAGCCTGAAATTGAAAGCCTCTACAAATACATTAAACTTCAACACCTGCGAGCTTATTCTTTATCTCGACTTGGTACCAATGTTTCCACAATATGAAAAGTTTGACTCTAAATCATACTTAGTGGATTTGATCCATAATACATTGGTTGTACCCACAGAGGTTAAACAATTCAATGAATTTAAATTATTTCACTCCTGCATGTTGCTCCATTTAGAAATGATTTTTGAGCTATGAAAATTGTTAGGGATCACGTTACATGGCCCTGTCAACACTGCATCGATTGATTTCTCTGTGATAGCTCTAGTCTTGACAGATAGAGTTATTTCTTCTTGTTTTGGACCACATATTCACATGCATTCCATGTTCAAACTCCATGAAACAACACCACGAGCTCTTCAACTGATTCGACCTGGCTTTGTTTTGCATATCAACCCGAGCACCCGGTTGGCTCAAACTCACTTGAATGTCATGCTTAACCCAACATTTCTAAAAAGAATGGTTTTACCACAATGTTCACGGTTCTTCCTTATCATATAACACTTGCAGTAAGAATGTTTTAGCTTGGCCATAATAAGCACAATTGTACCTTCCAAACGATGAGAAAATGCCATTATCAACAAAGACCTAATGCTGCCATGATGATGACCCAGGCTTATGCCCGTAACATGTCGATAGACACCCTTAAGACTGATTTTTGGACAAAGAGCCCTTCGGTATTTTGGTAGTGCACTCGACAATCTCAGCTCCAATCAACAATTATGCCACTATTGGGATCTTAGTATGGCATAGGTAGCTGTGAGCTAAACAATATACTCGTTTTTCCGGAAACTAAGAAGATCCTTCATGTTACAATTTGCAACACATAAAAGGAGCCCTTCAAAAAATACGTTGAACAACTGGGGCAACCAAAAGAACCTTGGAAAAATGAACAGGGAACAACCATATGAATTCTTCCTTAGTCGTGGATCAAAGCTAATAGAAATAAGCTAGATAAAATCGGCTTGAAACTACAGTATAATCGTCCATTGTATAAAACAAGTTTCTCTGAACCTGGTAAAGGAATACTTTTATTGTCTGATTGGACACACATAATGGAAGGGTATAAATATTGCCTACTACCCACAGAGCTTCTCAAAGAGACCATTTACAAGTAACAAGGATGCAGCAAAACGGCCGATTGGGTATTTTCAGAGCTGACCTTCACATTTAATTCGTTTCTAGGAAAAGAAATGCTGAGCAATACAAATCGTTTCATTCTGCACCGTAATAAACCTTCATCTCCTGACTCGGGAAAATCTTATGAAGCCTTGAATGACGTGACTCCAATCCATTGTATATGGCAGTTGATTATTGGTCTCTGTTTTTGACGAACTGGATTAGATTGGAATCCAGTTCGATGGTACGTTGTGCTAGACATGGACAAAACCACGCCAGATCTTTATAAATCCACGCAAAGATGTCATGATACTCTTGAACAAAGTTTGATGAAAGCTTACTTCTCCCTGAAGTACACTTTTCTGATCTAAGAAATTTTTAATTTGATACTTCAAAACTTCCTCAAATATTTCTTCTTAGGAACACCATGTTTAGGGCTTTGTATTGTGGCTTGGTATTTGAATGAAAAGGATTCCAAAGGATAAACCTTTTGGTAACTTGTTGCTTTTTCAATTGGATTAATTTGCATCAACAATATGCTCTTGCAACTTATCTTGATTCTTTGTAGCAATTACAGCCCTTCTGTAGGACGAGGATAAGTTGTTGTCACTATCAAACACTTGCCCAAATACTCACATTATCAGGGACTGCTGGAGAACCCACCATTTTAAAAAATTTCTGCCCTTCTTCGCTATAACTGGTATGTTGTATGTGAACCATGTAGCAAGCCTATCTGCATCTTGATTTGATTTCTAGGATTGCATGGATTCCAAACGCTTCAACAAATCTAATCAGGTCCCATACTCGCTTCTTATATGATTCTTAAAAGATCCTTTTTGGATGCCACGATGTGCTGAAACTGATGAACAACTAACTCACTATCTCCAAACACAAGTAGGCCTTGATTCCCTTCCTTTGGGGCTAGTGAATTCCTGCAAAGAGCCTAGTATTCAGCAACATGTTAGGGCCAAACTGAATGCAACCGGAGAAAGATGAGAAGTACTTATCTCCCTCTAGAAGAAATTAACCTAACACCGCACGGATCCATTATTACGTCTTGAGCCATCAAAAGAATAATTGCCACAATCCTTTAGAATCATTGGTGTTTTCTGACAAGTGTGGTGAACGATGTAAGCTTCTTCATGGATACAGTAAGTACCTAATCCTGGTTTCTTCCAAGACCAGCAAACCAGCTTATTCTTCTTCCAATACATCAGCGTGGGATCTATGATGATCTCTACCTACTTCATCTCGCAAGTTATCAGGGACTTTTCAATACTCAACACTCATCCAATAAATATCCTAAGGAAGGATGAAATGGATTGAGCTGAGTCTAGCAACAAAAACCTCAAAGGATTATTAAAGCCACAATGGAGAACTAACAAGAGGACTTGGCATAACAGCTTAAGACTGCCTTATGGGCAGATCAGATCACACCTAAAAGGGCGGCCATCGGAAATTCTCCTTTCGTTCGGTATATGGAAGCGAGGCAAAACTCCCACTCTCATTGGATACTCTTGGAGTTGATCATCAATTGAAGCTTATAGGAGTGATCCTCTAACAGTAAGGTTTTGCTGAAATCCAGGGAGTAGAGAAGTACGAGACAAGGATATGAAAACTTTGGAGTCCAGCATCCGAATGGCATTTTTATTGTAGGCTAAAAACAAAAAAGGCCCCCCATTGGTAGTGAAAGCCATTTGAATTGGTCGGATTTTGGACTAGGAAGTTGATTGTCGCCTGAATATCCCATCGAGCAAAGAAATATTGTGAGAGCCTGCCACCATTTGAACGGTCTGCGCTGTCCTAGATGGAAGAGGAATAATAGGGTTTTAATGATGCACGATTCAATCCTAAAATCTCATGCATACACCGGATCTCTCTGTTGCTTCATTCCTCACGGGCACCAAATTGGCTACCCATGAGGAAGTGCTTGATGGGAAAAATTCATACAAGCCTCTATGACGTGGTTAGGCTCCTTTCTCACTGAGTGGCTCAATTTTGGGATGAATTGGGCTCTGGTTTTGACGGAAACTGGCTTAGCATTAGAGGAATCCAGTTCGATGGTATGTGTTGTGGCTAGAGACCGATGGATTCACAAACCAACGCAGATCTTTAATAACTCCAACGCAAAGATGTCATGATACTCTTGACACAAGTTTGATGAAAAGCTTCCTTCTCCATTGAAGTACACACTTTTCTGATCTTAAGAAATTTTTCATTTGATACTTCAACTTCCCTCAAAATATTCTTCTCTGACCACCATGTTAGGGCTTTGTCTTGTGGCTTGGTCATATTGAATTGAAAATGGATTCCAAAGTGACTAAAACCTTTTGGTAACTTGTTGCTTTTCAAATTGGATAATTTGCTCACCATATGACTCTTGCAACTTATCATTGATTCTTTGTAGCAAATTACGCCTCTTCTTGTAGGAAGAGGACAATTTGTTTGTCACTATCAAACACTTGCCAACTACTCACATTATCAGGGACTGCTGGTCGAACCACCATTTTAAAAAATTTCTGCCCTTCTTTCATGATATCAACTGGTATGTTGTATTGTGAACCAATTGTAGCAAGCCTATCTGCATCTTGATTTTGATTTCTAGGGATTGCATGGATTCCAAAAGCTTCAAAATCTTTAATCAGGTCCCATACTCGATTCTTATATGATCTTAAAAGATCATTTTTGGATGCACTATGTGCTGAAACTTGATGAACAACTAACTCACTATCTCCAAAAACAGTTAGGGCCTTGATTCCCTTCCTTTGGGCTAGCTGAATTCCTTGCACAAGAGCCTCTCAAAACTTCATCCAATTACTATCCTCAAGGAAACGGATTGGCTGAGTCTAGCAACAAAAACCTCATAAGGATTATTAAGCGCACAATGGAGACTAACAAGAGGACTTGGCATACACAGCTTAAGACTGCCTTATGGGCAGATCGGATCACACCTAAAAGGGCCATCGGAAATTCTCCTTTCCTTCTTGTATATGGAAGAGAGGCAAAACTCCCACTCTCATTGGAGTTACCTTCTTTGGAGTTAGCTCATCAACTTGAAGTTATAGAGAGTGATCCTCTGACAGTAAGGTTTGCTGAACTCATGGAGTTAGAGGAAGTATGAGACAAGGCTATGAAAACTTTGGAGCAGCATCAGGCTCAAGTTAAGAAATATTTTGACAAGAAGGCGTCTGACAGGCATTTTCAAGAGGGAGATTTAGTTCTCAAATGGGATGAAGACAGGGCCAAACCAGGAAAGCATGCCAAGTTTGACACTCTCTGGAGTGGGCCATACATCATCACAAGTTGCAAAGAGGAAAATTCATTTCGTCTATCTAGGCTCAATGGAGAAGAACTGCCCATTCATGTGAATGGGATACATCTCAAAGCTTGTTTTTGAGAAGCGTTCCACCCCCTGTACAGTTAAATTAGGTGTTTTCCTCCAAGTGCTTATGCACATTGTTGTGTGTTGTTGTTTTGCTTTCCTTGTTGTTGTGTTTTGTGTTGTTCTGCACATTGTTTCATCATTGGAAGGTGTCAAGGAGAAGAAGGTTCAAGGTTTCCATAAGAGTTTCAAAATCTGCTTCATTCAAAATTTTGCAGTGTTCCATGGATGTCAAGCATTCAACAGATTCAGTATACTTCATGCTTAGCATTCTAGGGAGGTCCAGGATATCAACAATGCTCAAGGAGATTTCGGGATGTGTCAAAGAAAATCATACTACTTTCAGGATTCCAACACAGACTCCATGCCCAATGGATGACTTAAGGCTACTGGAATCATGCTTAGCAGGCAATCATCCCCGAGAGGTCGCCAAAAATGTTATCCAATTTTGCACACCTGGCAAGATTGGACAAGGGGGTCCTATCACGTTCAAAATGAAATAATAGTCCCAGGAACCCACCTTCGGTTATTAGGTCGAGATGCAATAATTAAAAATAATTCCTAAATTGCATATGAAGAGATCACCTAGCATCGAAAGGCACCCAGTTGATCTCGGGACTCAGTGAAGAGTTCAGGGTCGAGTTGATAAAGAACCCGGTGTCAAATTGATAGTTCATCTCGGAAATCATCTCAGTGGAGACTCTCAGTTGTAAGAGCTCGACGAGGTCTTGTTAATGTAAAATATAGCTCAGTTGAAAATTGACAAATGAAAGGAACTGTAGAAGGATCTCGGTGGAGATATGATGCAAGTTTTAAAGACTCTGAAGGCCAAGTCAGGGAGAGTCAAAGCTTCTTCCATGATGAGAATTAATCCATTAATGAAAGGTGAGACAACCAACCACTTGGGAGAATTATTCTTCTACTGACAGTGGCAAGATATTACAATTACTGATCACGACTATGGTCGCAGGTTCAACATCAGAATCATCAGGTTTGTAATTACATAATGGAAGGACTTCTATCGACCCTAGGACAGATGTATAAGCTCTCTCTGGAGGCCACTCATGTAAAATTCTCGAGTCAAACCGTATACATTTTAAAAAGAGCTGCTGAATTATAATGGTGTTCAGACCTTCCTCGGCCGAGCAGTTTCGGTGCACAGCCAAGAAGTTGACATGTTGCAGTATAGTAGAAGAGTTCTTTTGAGCACTTCCAACAAGTAGGTTGTCCAACTATGTTTTTATCTGTTCAGCATCGAATGCATCCTCAAATTCGGGATTTTCCTTCAAGATATTTTTATGAAAATCGATTAAGTGACAGTGAGAGTGTTACTAGCAGACCTGAGGAAATTTATTACAAAGACTCTCTATCGAGATCTTACTTGTTTTACGATGTAACTCATGGAAGTGAATCTCATAGAGGTGGGACTGTTTCATATCAGAATATTCATGAGGCACAATTTGCTTTGCAATTATATGAGCATCTTCAACGAGTCACTAAGTTGGCGAGCATAAAGGATTCTGTCGGAATTATCACACCTTACAAGCTACAGCTGAAATGTTTGCACTGAGAAAATGATGTCTCCTCACGCTGAGGGAAAGGTGGAAGTCGGTGGCCATCTGGCCATCTGTCCAAAATGAAATATGGCCAAATGATAATGAAACCCCACACTCCAATCCCGGACGTGGGAAATAAGGCTGAGCAATGCCAAGTGGGTTTTCGTGGATGGCAAGCCAAGGAAGAAATTCCACGTAGGGGAGATTCGGAGCAGCACCGCCAAGTGGAAATTTTGGGATGGAAAACCATGATCAGAACTTCCGCATAGGGGAGAAATCAGGATCAAACTGCCAAGTGGAAAAATTATGATGGAATCCGTCATGAAACCCCGTGGAGTTCAATCATAGGAGTTGGATGTGCAGGTTAGCCACGCACAAATTGAAAGTGGTCACGGTTCTGGCAAATTGGGCATTGAGTAATCTTCCACGCGATAAGGGAGGAAGAATGGCGACATATCTTGAAGATGGGTCGACGTTGGCTCACAGTGATCCAGAATCAGGCTTTCACAGTGAAAGAGACGCCTTCTCATGGAATACCATAATTGCAGCTTACAGAAGACACAGGTTTCCAGGAATGAAGCACAGATGCCCGACTGATCATTTCATCGCCTGGCAACAGATAGATGTCCTCATGACCATTCAGTTCACCTTTGCCAGCAGCAATACAGATTCTCTGAGCAATTTTCATGTTGGTCCAAGCATACTTCTCCGACACTGAGTCAGCAGGCATGCTGAGCACGGTGATGTCTCATTTGACATGATCAAGCATAGGCACAGGCATGTGTTAGTACAGTAGAAGCCATTCTTTCTGAAGCCTTCGAAGCAGCACTGCAGGAAACAAATATTCACTGCCGTGTATGATGGATTGGAGTCACGCCATTCAAGGCTTCATAAAATTTCCTGAACCAGGAGATGAAGGTTTATTACGGTGCAGAATGAAACGATTCATATTGCTCAGCATTTCTTCTCCTAGAAACGAATTGAATGTGAAGGTCAACTCTGAAATACCTGGTCGGCCGTTTTGCATGCTGCATCCTTGTTACTTGTAAATGGTCTCTTTGAGAAACTCTGTGGGCAGTAAGCAATATTTATACCCTTCCATTATGTACGTCCAATCAGACAATAAAAGTATTCTTTTACCAGGTTCAGAGAAACTTGTTTTTCATAATTTTAACAATGGACGATTATACTGTAGTTTCAAGCTAATTTTATCTAGCTTTATTTCTATTAGCTTTGATCCACGACTAAGGAAGAATTCATATGGTTGTTACCTGTACATTTTTTCCAAGGTCCTCTTGGTTGCCCCAGTTGTTCAATGTATTTTTTGAAGGGCTTATTTTATGTGTTGCAGATTGTAACATAAAGGATCTTTTTAGTTTCTGAAAAAATGAGTATATTGTGTAGCTCACAGCTACCTATGCCATACTAAGATCCCAATAGTGGCATAATTGTTGATTGGAGCCGAGATTGCCGAGTGCACTGCCAAAATACCGAAGGGCTCTTTGTCCAAAAATCAGTCTTAAGGGTGTCTATCGACATGTTATGGGCATAAGCCTGGGTCATCATCATGGCAGCATTAGGTCTTTATTGATAATGGCATTTTCTCATCGTTTGGAAGGTACAAATTGTGCTTATTATGGCCAAGCTAAAACATTCTTACTGCAAGTGTTATATGATAAGGAAGAACCGTGAGCATTGTGGTAAAACCATTCTTTTTAGAAATGTTGGGTTAAGCTCGACATTCAAGTGAGTTTGAGCCCAGGAAAGGTAAGATCGTTTGCTGGATGAAGAGCCAGGTGACTTCAGTTGAAGAGCTCGTGGTGTTGTTTCATGGAGTTTGAACGTGGAATGCATGTGAATATGTGGTCCAAAACAAGAAGAAATAACTCTATCTGTCAAGCTAGAGCTATCACAGAGAAATCAATCGATTGAGTGTTGACAGGGCCACGTAACGTGATCCCTAACAATTTTCATAGCTCGAAAATCATTTCTAAATGGCGCAACATGCAGGAGTGAAATAATTTAAATTCATTGAATTGTTTAACCTCTGTGGGTACAACCAATGTATTATGGATCAAATCCACTAAGTATGATTTAGAGTCAAACTTTTCATATTGTGGAAACGTTGGTACCAAGTCGAGATAAAGAATAAGCTCGCGGGTGTCGAAGTTTAATGTATTTGTAGAGGCTTTCAATTTCAAGCTTAAAGCTTCATGTTCACGATGCATATAGGTGGCTTGGTAATTCAGAATGGCTCGATTTGGAGTTTGAAGCAAGACCGTAGCAGTGGCATTCGTGAGGCGAGTCTTAATTTGCGAAGGCCAGGTTCACAGGATCTACATGCATTTTAGGAAAATGATAAGAATCGAGTTTGATAGCTCACCATTCGAAGGACTCAATGCAAAAGAGCCTGATTGCCAAGACGAGGAAAGAGTTGGTGTGGGGTTCAAAATCAATTGCAACACCGAGTTAGAGGATTCGAAGCTCACCGAGTTGAGATTTGTGCAGACTCTATCCACATGGACCCCCCTCCTCTTCAAGTCAAACGGGTCAACGGGGGGGTCCCAACATTATGTTAATTAAATTAATATTTTTATTTAAATATTTTAATAATAATATTTATTATTATTATTTAAATATTTTATTTAAATATTCTTTTAATTAATTGAGAAGACTAGGTCATCAGGCAATTAATGACCCATGATGGAACCTTCTCAGGTGGTTCAACTAACTGCAATAAATACATCATGGGCCTTCATTTTAGGAATGTAATTATGACCATTTCCTCTTCTTTCTCACATATTCTTCTATAAATGTAAGTTGGAAGCTCATTTCAAAGGGTTCCAACAGTTCAGACAAGTTGGACAGTTAGATATCTCAGGCGAGTGTATACTTTTCAAGAATCCTCTCTCTTCTGCAAGTTGTTCTTGTGTGTTGAGAGAACTTTCAAGCCTCCTCTTCAAGACTGTAATGGCAACTATTGCCTCTTCTGAATGTATGATGCATTGTGCATGTTATTGAAGCAATAAAAGTGTGTGTTTTGTGACTAATCTCGGTCCTTTCATCCTTCTATGCTTCTTTGTGCCTTTCTCGTACTTGCAGGTACACTGTGCAAGTTTAAGTTTCTATTGCAGGTTCTTGGAGTTCTGTGCTTATCGAGTGGTGGAGTATTGCATGCAGTTGAGTTGTGGTGTCTGTTCACCCTTCTTGAGTTCATCCTTCTTCACTGGGAAACTGGTATATTTCTCGGTCTGATAAAGTTTAACAAAGGGAACGCGTGTCTCTTAGTTTGTGGTATCATGTACCCTCTCTAAGTTGCAGTAGGTGAAGTTGACCTGTGGTGCACACACCCTCTTCAAATTAACCCTTCCTGAATCTGAAGACACCCTTTATTTGGTGCATCACCATCCCTAGTATAGTTTCATTTCTGTAAATCTCTTTCCCTAAAACCCCATGAAAATGTTAGCGTAGGACTAGATAATCATTTTTGTTACACTAGGAGTAGTACAACACTTAGTTTAGGAAGAGGAAGCCGGCCTTCTCCGGAGGTTCACCTCGAGCCCAAGTCCCACAGCTTGAGAGGTGATCCCATGTGTCCCAATCACACCGAACGTCCTATTCACATCCTGGCCATTCGGAGGGTGCAGTGATTTGGCGACAACAGTTTTTGGCATGCCCGGTGGGACATCACAGAAGTTAGAGTTCCATCTTTCAGAGGTGTCTCATTATCAAACAGGAAATCTTAAGCCACTGTGCGACCACACACAATAGTTTTTGGACACACCCGGTGGGACAGAGTTGGTACTTCTCTTCTCACTTACACAAGTCAAAGTACCTGGCGACTCTATATCTCTGGATTCCAAATCTCAGTGCAGTAACTTATGCGAAGAATTCAGACAAGAGCTTCTTCAAAGAAAGGAAAGTATCAGCATATCGAACTTTCCTTGTCTCCTCCAAAGAGAAGCAGAAGAGGCATTTCCACATCCCCAGTTGCAGATTTACCTAGTAGGGGTCATTCAACTCCTCCTTACGGAAGATTTCCTCCACCCAGGAACAATCAACCTTTCATTGCTATGGCGAGGAACCAAGTTTTTCCCCCTTTCAATGCAAGCAGTCCTCTCATGTTGGCTCAACGTGACCCGATACCTGTTGCGGCACTCAAAAGTTTACCCTTCTACACGGGGGAAACTCACGTTACTCCAGTGGAGCATATCTTTGATGTAGCCAGCATCTGTGCAGTACATAATATCACCGAAGACAACGTTGCAGTTAGACTTCTTGCTACCTCTTTCAAGGGAAAAGCACTTCAATGGTTTCGCGGGTTAGGTGTTGGCACTATAACCACTTGGGACGAGTTGGGAGAAAAGCTATGTAAACAATTTGAAGACAAAAGTGATCACCTATCACTTTTGGAACAACTTACTACCATAAAGAGAGCTTCCCAAGAATACATGAGTGATTTCAACTTCCGATTCCACAGGACTTGGAATAGGATTCCGGTGCTCGTAAAGCCTTCTGCACATAATGCATTCTTGTACTATTTGCGAGCCTTGAATAGCGATGTAGCAGTTATGATCCAGTCCATGGGAGGGACTACACTTCCTGATGCTTACGAAGTTGCCATAAGTGCAGAGAATTCTTTGATTCAGGCTGGAAAGATAGCTCCACGACCACCAATGCCCTTTTCTCCAGATCTTACGAATCATCAGCCTATCATTGCTCCTATTCCAGTAGACTCCAGGCAACCATCTCAATCTTCCTCTGCCTCTTCAAATGACCTATTTGAAGTCAAGTCACTACTGCAAAATTTTGGAAATGAGCTCGTTGCACTCAAAAGGCAACAATTTCAATACAATCGTCCGTATCAGCCACAAAATCAGCAGTATCAGGCTAACCGTCCTCCTTTTCAAGGAAACAATCAGCCTCGAAATCAAACTACAAGTCAAGTTGCAAATGTCAGGCCCTTGAACTTTCAGAACCCTCTTGCAGCTAGCTCATCTAGAGCTATAGTACCTGTTCAAAATAATCTAGTTCAAGACTACGAATGGTGTTATCCTTGCTCTCAACCTCACAATCAAAATCTTTGTCCCAATGGGGTTCTTAGCCAGGCCCTTATGGTTCAAAGTGTATCTGCCCCTTCAGAGTTAACAAACAATTCATCTACGCAAGAAGCAGCAGATCAACCGCAGGCACCTGAAGAATCCACTTTGCTAAACTGGCAAGAAGAAGATTTTTGCGGATTAAATATAGATTCTTCATCAGTGGCAGCAAACACTCGTTCCAAAAAGAGAGCAATGGAGCCTCAACCTCTCGAAGCTGATCTAGCATCCACTTCTCAACCTGGGTTTCAAATGGCAGTTGATAAAAATGCGGGAAAGAAATCACTAGAAACACCGGCTAGCCACACCGCAGGGAAAGATGGTTCTCCAGGCATCACGGTACCCAACAAACATTTTCCAAAGGAGGACCCCAATGCCCAAAAAAGTGTCATCAAAGTTGGAGCAATTCCCTTCAGCATAGTAGAACAAATGAAGAAAACCAATCTGAGTGTTACCATGTGGGACGCACTCTCGATCCCTTCCCAAAGAAACCTGTTGCGAGAAGCTCTGAACAGTTTTAGTACAACCAGCGGATCACCAAGCCATGGAGTGACAAATGCTACAAATTTGTGTCAACCGGAAGGGAAAATCATTCCTACGGCAAACAAACCACCGCCATTCTACATTTCCCTGATCATTGGCGACCACCTGGTACATAATTGCATGATCGATTCTGGTGCCAGTAGCTCTGTCATGCCGAAACAAATTGCAGATGTACTAGGCATACAATATGTGCCAGTTGCAAGAGGGGTTGTTCAACTGGATGGCACAGCTGTTAAGACTGTTGGGGTTATCAAAGGACTTCAACTTACCATTCATGCATGCCCAAGTTTGTCATTCACCCAAGACATATCAGTCATTGATCTCCCTCCCCTCTTTGCCATCTGCCTATCACGGGATTTCACTGCCAAGATGGGTGGTTACCTATCAGCCGATTGGTCACATATGATTCTCAGGACTCGATACGGAACCAAAGTAACTATAAGGGCAGAACCAATCTGCCATAATCATGTAGAACCCTACACTGCTAGTCCCATAAATGGAAATTACACCATCGGTGATCCCGAAGAGGAAGATGCCGATCATGAACCAACCACCCTTGTTGAAGAAGTTCCTGATACTTTGCTGGATGAAGTAAGTAGAGATCATCAATACGATCCCTACGCTGATGTATTGGTAGAAGAAGAAGCTGGTTTGCTGGTCTTGGAAGAAACAGGATTAGGTACTTACTGTATCCATGAAGAAGATACGATCATACCACAACTTGTCAAAACACCAAGTGATTCTAAAGGACTGTGGCAATTGTTCTTCGATGGCTCAAGAAGTAAGAATGGATCCGGTGCTGGTGTTATGTTAATTTCTCCAGAGGGAGATAAGTACTTCTCATCTTTCCGGTTGCAGTTCAGTTGCACTAACAATGTTGCTGAATACGAGGCTCTTGTGCAAGGAATTCAGCTAGCCCAAAGGAAGGGAATCAAGGCCCTGACTATTTTTGGAGATAGTGAGTTAGTTGTTCATCAAGTTTCGGCATGTAGTGCATCCAAAAATGATCTTTTAAGATCATATAAGAACCGAGTCTGGGACCTGATTGAAGATTTTGAAGCTTTTGGAATCCATGCAATCCCTAGAAATCAAAATCAAGATGCAGATAGGCTTGCTACAATTGGTTCACAATACAACATACCAGTTGATATCATGAAAGAAGGGGCAGAAATTTGTTAAAATGGTGGTTCGACCAGCAGTCCCTGATAATGTGAGTAGTTGGCAAGTGTTTGATAGTGACAAACAAATTGTCCTCTTCCTACAAGAAGAGGCGGAGTTTGCTACAAAGAATCAAGATAAGTTGCAGGAGTCATATGGTGAGAAAATTATCCAATTGAAAAGCAACAAGTTACCAAAAGGTTTAGTCACTTTGGAATCCATTTTCAATTCAGATGACCAAGCCACAAGACAAAGCCCTAACATGGTGGTCAGAGAAGAATATTTTGAGGAAGTTGAAGTATCAAATGAAAAATTTCTTAAGATCGGAAAAGTGTGTACTTCTGAAGAGAAAGAAGCTTTCATCAAACTTTGTCAAGAGTATCATGACATCTTTGCATGGAGCTATAAAGATCTGCGTGGTTTTGATCCAGGTCTAGCACAACATACCATCGAACTGGATCCTAATGCTAAGCCAGTTCGTCAGAAACAGAGACCAATTAATCCCAAAATTGAGCCACTAATGAGAAAGGAGCTAACCAAGCTCATCGAGGCCTGTATAATTTTTCCCATCAAGCATTCCTCATGGGTAGCCAATTTGGTGCCCGTGAGGAAGAAGAACGGAGAGATCCGGTTATGCGTAGATTTCAGGGATTTGAATCGTGCATCATTAAAAGACCATTATCCTCTTCCATCGATGGAGCAGATCCTTCAAACGGTGGCAGGAGCTCAAATATTTTCTTTGCTCGATGGATATTCAGGTTACAATCAAATCCTAGTCCAAGAATCCGACCAATTCAAAATGGCTTTCACTACCAAGTGGGGCACGTATGCCTACAATAAAATGCCATTCGGATTGTCCAATGCTGGGGCTACTTTCCAAAGAGCCATGGACATGGCATTTAAGGGACTAATCAACGACATTATTTTAGTTTACCTTGATGATATAACTGTATACTCTAAGCATGCAGAAGATCACATCACGCATCTAAGGAAAGTTTTCCAAAGGTGTAGGGAATTTGGGGTTTCACTTAACCCCAAGAAATGTATTTTCGCAGTGCACGAGGGAAAATTGTTGGGGCATGTGGTTTCAGCAGAAGGATTATCAATCGATCCAGCCAGGATTCATTCAATTATGTCCTTATCTCTCCCAAGTCACAAGAAGGGCCTCCAGAGTTTTCTGGGAACCATAAATTTCGTGCGGAGATTCATCCCTCAATTCGCGACATTGGCTAAACCACTGACAGCCATGCTAAAGAAAAACATGCCATTCTCATGGACAAAGGAAGGACGAGAAAGCTTTGAAGCCATCAAAACAGCCATTTCTCAAGCTCCCACGCTTGTGAACCCCAGGTTTGACAAAGATTTTATCCTTTATGCTTTTGCAGGTCAAGAGAGCATTTCAGGGATCCTCACCCAACAAAACAACAACCTGATGGAGCAACCAATTGCTTTCTTCAGTCAATCCCTCAAAGACTACGAGTTCAAATACTCATTCATTGAAAAGCAAGTCTTTGCGGTTATTCGAGCTTTGAAGAAATTCAAGCACATGTTGTCCAACAACAAGATTCATCTGATGGTGTCTCATCCAGGTGTCAAGGAGTTTTTGCTGAACAAAGAAATGAATGAAAAGCGTGCTGGATGGATCACGAAGGTAATGGAGTATGACGTGCACATCAAAGTCACTAAACTTGTCAGAGGTAAGGGTTTATGTCAGCAACTTGCAACAGACATGGAATCAAAAAGTAATGAGGACGTGACACTCCTAAATACTGATGAGGATGTTGATCAAGCTGACTGGTTATCCAAAATGAAGAATTTCATCTTCTCAGGAGCATACCCGACAAACATGGATAAAAACCAAAGATGAACTTTCCGTCTTCAATCTATCCCATATGTTTTGGTAGATAGCATTCTCTTTCGAAAATATTTGAACGGCGTCCTCCTTCGGTGCATAGGACCAGAACAGGTCAGTAAGATACTAGAAGAATTTCATAATGGCCTATCTGGAGGACATTATTCCGCACGAACAACAGCTACCAAGATCATGCGAGCTGGCTACTATTGGCCAGATTTATTCAAGGATGCCCATCTCTGGGTAAGGAAATGTAAGGAATGTGCCTTTTTCACAGGTAAGCAGAAGCTGGCAGCTCTTCCATTGCATCCAATTCAAGTGGATCAACCCTTTGTTCAATGGGGGTTGGACTTCATCGGAATGATTAATCCTCCATCCAGTGACGGACATAAGTGGGTCCTTACCGCAACAGACTATTTTACTCGATGGACAGAGGTGGTAGCATTAAAAGAGAGCAATGAAAAGGCAGTTCTAGATTTTTTGGAGGGTATAATGACGAGGTTCGGTGTTCCGTTTACAGTCATTTCAGACAATGCGCTGGCTTTTCTTGGTATGAAATTGAGTGAATGGGCTGTTAAAAATGGGGTATACCTCAAAACTTCATCCAATTACTATCCTCAAGGAAACGGATTGGCTGAGTCTAGCAACAAAAACCTCATAAGGATTATTAAGCGCACAATGGAGACTAACAAGAGGACTTGGCATACACAGCTTAAGACTGCCTTATGGGCAGATCGGATCACACCTAAAAGGGCCATCGGAAATTCTCCTTTCATTCTTGTATATGGAAGAGAGGCAAAACTCCCACTCTCATTGGAGTTACCTTCTTTGGAGTTAGCTCATCAACTTGAAGTTATAGAGAGTGATCCTCTGACAGTAAGGTTTGCTGAACTCATGGAGTTAGAGGAAGTACGAGACAAGGCTATGAAAACTTTGGAGCAGCATCAGGCTCAAGTTAAGAAATATTTTGACAAGAAGGCGTCCGACAGGCATTTTCAAGAGGGAGATTTAGTTCTCAAATGGGATGAAGACAGGGCCAAACCAGGAAAGCATGCCAAGTTTGACGCTCTCTGGAGTGGGCCATACATCATCACAAGTTGCAAAGAGGCAAATTCATTTCATCTATCTAGGCTCAATGGAGAAGAACTGCCCATTCATGTGAATGGGATACATCTCAAAGCTTGTTTTTGAGAAGCGTTCCACCCCCTGTACAGTTAAATTAGGTGTTTTCCTCCAAGTGCTTATGCACATTGTTGTGTGTTGTTGTTTTGCTTTCCTTGTTGTTGTGTTTTGTGTTGTTCTGCACATTGTTTCATCATTGGAAGGTGTCAAGGAGAAGAAGGTTCAAGGTTTCCATAAGAGTTTCAAAATTTGCTTCATTCAAAATTTTGCAGTGTTCCATGGATGTCAAGCATTCAACAGATTCAGTATACTTCATGCTTAGCATTCTAGGGAGGTCCAGGATATCAGCAATGCTCAAGGAGATTCTGGGATGTGTCAAAGAAAATCATACTACTTTCAGGATTCCAACACAGACTCCATGCCCAATGGATGACTTAAGGCTACTGGAATCATGCTTAGCAGGCAATCATCCCCGAGAGGTCGCCAAAAATGTTATCCAATTTTGCACACCTGGAAAGATTGGACAAGGGGGTCCTATCACGTTCAAAATGAAATACGATAGTCCCAGGGACCCACCTTCTGGTTATTATCGAGATGCAATTAATTCCAAAAATAATTCCTAAATTGCATATGAAGAGATCACCTAGCATCGAAAGGCACCCAGTTGATCTCGAATCAGTGAAGAGTTCAGGGTTCGAGTTGTCCTAAAGAACCCGGTGTCAAATTGATAGTCATCTCGACGAAATCATCTCAGTAGAGACTCTCAGTTGTAAGAGCTCGACGATGGTCTTGTTAATGCAAAATATAGCTCGTTGAAAATTGACAAATGAAAGGAACTGTACAAGGATCTCAACATGGAGATCGATGCAAAAAGATCTGAAGGCCAAGTCAGGGAGAGTCAAAGTCAACATGATGCCAGGTTTAATCCATTAAGATTTCAGTGCTCGACCAACCACTTGGGAGAATTATCTTGTCTTGACCGAGATGATATGAAATTATGATCAGACTATGGGCAGGTTCAACATCAGGATTGAATCAACGGGTTTGTAATTACATAATGGAAGACTGTCGCTATCGAATCTCTCAGGAGGACTCATTTTCTAAG
The DNA here is from genome assembly GCA_019776745.2 of Taxus chinensis. NCBI lineage: Eukaryota > Viridiplantae > Streptophyta > Pinopsida > Cupressales > Taxaceae > Taxus > Taxus chinensis. The sequence goes on from CM034154.1 coordinate 657,169,541, forward strand.
CATAACTAGTGTACTTCTCTACCAATGTAAAATCTGAGTCAAACCGACATTACTTCCTCACGGAACTTATCCTAGGTGTTCAGACCTTGCTCTGCGGCCGAGCATTCGATGCACAGTTGCATGTTGCAGTATAGTAGAGAGTTCTTTTGAGCACTTCCAGCAAGTAAGTTGTCCAACGATGTTTTTATCTGTTCAGCATCGAATGCATCCTCAAATTCGGGATTTTCCTTCAAGATATTTTTATGAAAATCGATTAAGTGACAGTGAGAGTGTTACCAGGAGACCTGAGGAAATTTATTACAAAGATTCTCTATCGAGATCTTACTTGTTTTACGATGTAACTCATGGAAGCGAATCTCATAGAGGTGGAACTGTTTCATATCAGAATATTCATGAGGCACAATTTGCTTTGCAATTATATGAGCATCTTCAACGAGTCACTAGATTGGTGAGCATAAAGGATTCTGTCGGAATTATCACACCTTACAAGCTACAGCTGAAATGTTTGCACTGAGAGTTTAATGATGTATCCTCAAATCTGTTGAAGGAAAACTGGAAGTCGGTGGCCATCTGTCCAAAATCCCGCAAATATGGCCAAATGATAATGAAACCCCGGGTCAAATCCCGGACGTGGGAAATAAGGCTGAGCAATGCCAAGTGGGTTTTTGTGGATGGCAAGCCAAGCTGAAATTCCACGCTGAGGAATTTGGAGCTGGCACCGCCAAGTGGAAATATTAAGATGGCAAACCATGCTGTTCACTCCAGCGCAGGGGAGAAATCGGATCAAACTGCCAAGGGAAATATTAAGATGGCAATCCATCATGAGAATTCTACACGGGCCGTGTAAACAGCAGATTCAGAGTGGTCTGAGTCTTTGTGCGAGTTCACACGGAGGTAATTAGAACGTGGCAGTTGAGGCAATTGAAGTGTTTAATAGGATTAACGTAGTGTCTAGCATTGCCAAAATCGAGTATGGAGGATATGCTCAAAGCTCCACACATTCTGCTTACCATGCATAACGTCCCTGTAAACCCATCTCATATCTTCAACTATTACAGACCTGCAGTTTCCAGGAATATGCTTTCAAAGAAAGAAACGCCTTCTTATGGAATACCATAATCGCAGCTTACAGAAGACACGGGTTTCCTCACGAAGCATTGATACTGTTCCTCAGAAGCAACAAACAGGTGTCCTCCCGATACAGTTCACCTTTGCCAGAATGCAACAAATAGATGCCCGACCTGATCAGTTCACCTTTGCCAACATACTTCTCCCAACTCCCATTCAATTCACCTTTGCCATCATACTTCTCTGAGCATTCGGTGGTCGCAAGACAAGCTCCCACGCACAGGTCAGCAGCATGTTACAGTACATCCTTTTGAACGCTTCCAACAAGCAGGTTGTCCAACTGTGTTGTTATCTGTTCAGTAGAATGCATTCAAATTCTATGGCTTATCCTTATTCTGAACTCAGATCGAAAACAAGCTGCAGGAAACAAATATTCACTGCCGTGTACAATGGATTAGAGTCATGTCATTCAAGGCTTCATAAAATTTTCCTGAACCAGGAGATGAAGGTTTATTACGGTGCAGAATGAAACGATTCATATTGCTCAACATTTCTTTTCCTAGAAATGAATTAAATGTGAAGGTCAGCTCTGAAAATACCCGATCGGCCGTTTTGCTGCATCCTTGTTACTTGTAAATGGTCTCTTTGAGAAACTCTGTGGGCAGTAAGCAATATTTATACCCTTCCATTATGTACGTCCAATCAGACAATAAAAGTATTCTTTTACCAGGTTCAGAGAAACTTGTTTTAACAATGGACGATTATACTCACAATGGAGTTTCGTAATTTGAAGCTGTTTTTATCTAGCTTATTTCTATCAGCTTTGATCCACGACTAAGGAGGAATTCATATGGTTGTTACCTGTACATTTTTCCAAGGTCCTTTTGGTTGCCCCAGTTGTTCAACGTATTTTTTTAAAGGGCTTATTTTATGTGTTGCAAATTGTAACATAAAGGATCTTTTAGTTTCTAGAAAAATGAGTATATGGTTTAGCTCACAGCTACCTATGCCATACTAAGATCCCAATAGTGGCATAATTGTTGATTGGATCCGAGATTGCCGAGTGCACTGCCAAAATACCGAAGGGCTCTTTGTCAAAAAATCAGTCTTAAGGGTATCTATCGACATGTTACGGGCATAAGCCTGGGTCATCATCATGGCAGCATTAGGTCTTTGTTGATAATGGCATTTTCTCATCATTTGGAAGGTACAATTGTGCTTATTATGGCCAAGCTAAAACATTCTTACTGCAAGTGTTATATGATAAGGAAGAACCATGAGCATTGTGGTAAAACCATTCTTTTTAGAAATGTTGGGTTAAGCACGACATTCAAGTGAGTTTGAGCCAACCGGGTGCTCGGGTTGATATGCAAAACAAAGCCAGGTCGAATCAGTTGAAGAGCTCGTGGTGTTGTTTCATGGAGTTTGAACGTGGAATGCATGTGAATATGTGGTCCAAAACAAGAAGAAATAACTCTATCTGTCAAGACTAGAGCTATCACAGAGAAATCAATCGATTGAGTGTTGACAGGGCCACGTAACATGATCCCTAACAATTTTCATAGCTCGAAAATCATTTCTAAATGGCGCAACATGCAGGAGTGAAATAATTTAAATTCATTGAATTGTTTAACCTCTGTGGGTACAACCAATGTATTATGGATCAAATCCACTAAGTATGATTTAGAGTCAAACTTTTCATATTGTGGAAACATTGGTACCAAGTCGAGATAAAGAATAAGCTCGCGGGTGTTGAAGTTTAATGTATTTGTAGAGGCTTTCAATTTCGAGCTTAAAGCTTCATGTTCACAATGCATATAGGTGGCTTGGTAATTCAGAATGGCTCGATTTGGAGTTTGAAGCAAGACCGTAGCAGTGGCATTCGTGAGGCGAGTCTTAATTTGCGTCAGGCCAGGTTCACAGGATCTACATGCATTTTAGGAAAATGATAAGAATCAAGTTTGATAGCTCACCATTTGAAGGACTCAATGCAAAAGAGCCCAATTGCCAAGACGAGGAAAGAGTTAGTGTGGGGTTCAAAATCGATTGCAACACCGAGTTAGAGGATTCGAAGCTCACCGAGTTGAGATTTGTGCAGACTCTATCCACATGGACCCCCCTCCTCTTCAAGTCAAACGGGTCAACGGGGGGGTCCCAACATTATGTTAATTAAATTAATATTTTTATTTAAATATTTTAATAATAATATTTATTATTATTATTTAAATATTTTATTTAAATATTCTTTTAATTAATTGAGAAGACTAGGTCATCAGGCAATTAATGACCCATGATGGAACCTTCTCAGGTGGTTCAACTAACTGCAATAAATACATCATGGGCCTTCAATTTAGGAATGTAATTATGACCTTTCCTCTTCTTTCTCACATATTCTTCTATAAATGTAAGTTGGAATCTCATTTCAAAGGGTTCCAATAGTTCAAACAAGTTGGACAGTTAGATATCTCAGGCGAGTGTATACTTTTCAAGAATCCTCTCTCTTCTGCAAGTTGTTCTTGTGTGTTGAGAGAACTTTCAAGCCTCCTCTTCAAGACTGTAATGGCAACTATTGCCTCTTCTGAATGTATGATGCATTGTGCATGTTATTGAAGCAATAAAAGTGTGTGTTTTGTGACTAATCTCGGTCCTTTCATCCTTTTATGCTTCTTTGTGCCTTTCTCGTACTTGCAGGTACATTGTGCAAGTTTAAGTTTCTATTACAGGTTCTTGGAGTTCTGTGCTTATCGAGTGGTGGAGTATTGCATGCAGTTGAGTTGTGGTGTCTGTTCACCCTTCTTGAGTTCATCCTTCTTCACTGGGAAACTGGTATATTTCTCAGTCTGATAAAGTTTAACAAAGGGAACGCGTGTCTCTTAGTTTGTGGTATCCTGTACCCTCTCTAAGTTGCAGTAGGTGAAGTTGACCTGTGGTGCACACACCCTCTTCAAATTAACCCTTCCTGAATCTGAAGACACCCTTTATTTGGTGCATCACCATCCCTAGTATAGTTTCATTTCTGTAAATCTCTTTCCCTAAAACCCCATGAAAATGTTAGCGTAGGACTAGATAATCATTTTTGTTACACTAGGAGTAGTACAACACTTAGTTTAGGAAGAGGAAGCCGGCCTTCTCCGGAGGTTCACCTCGAGCCCAAGTCCCACAGCTTGAGAGGTGATCCCATGTGTCCCAATCACACCGAACGTCCTATTCACATCCTGGCCATTCGGGGGGTGCAGTGATTTGGCGACAACACGTAAGTCTCCATCCCAATGTGTGCTCCACACAATATCTCCAAAAATAGCCTGTAACCATAAAAATGGCTAATTTGTGACTCATCTTTTCTTGGTGCGTGTTCCCTTTCCTATCCTTTTGCACCTTCAAATGTTCCTTGTTCCCACATGCGAATCTTCTATGTGCCTACTCCTTAGAACAATATGTCTGCTCAATAGATACAAAAGAGGAAATTACAACTTTGAGGAAAATGGGGGGAAATTAGTAAAGGAAGATTATTGTTTTAAGTAGACTACATATCCTCACACCCAGTAACCAGAGTAGTTCAACATCCAATATAGAGGAAAGAAACAATGAAGCAGTCAGTGAGACAAAAAAACACATTAACATAAAGTTTTCTGAGGCTCATTCATCGAAGATTCAAATATCTCTTTGATCACAATGCTTACAAAGTGTATACAAGATGGAAATATAGGAAAAACTAGAAAGGGAAAATAGAAGAAGTGTATCCTTTATTACATGTGAGGTGATGAATACAAAGCTTCAATAATGCTATCACAATTCACAATGCTACAGAGTAGAAGTTCTTCAAAATTCAAGATCCCGTGGAATGGAGAATCCATTCCTATTTATAACATTATAAATGTCATTTTTATATCCCTTGCATGATTCTTTGCCTTCATGACCTTTGGATTTTCAAATTTCCGACCTTTGGCCTTTCACATTATGTCGTGACTCTTTGTGTTCCTTTTTCACCTTTGGCCTTTAAAATTCCTGACCTTTGGCCTTTCACATTCCACCATGACTTTTCACGTTCCTCTCATAGTTGGGAATATATATTTTACACTTTCCAAACACCTCATTGCATCCTTCAGTCGCCAGGAATCCCCAGATACCTAAAACATGTAGTCGTCAATCTGTATTTGATGTCAGGCATCTACATTATGGAGTGGCACATGTGGAAGTAAGAGTAACCCAAAACTGAAAAGGATATGGACTTGGCTTTGAATCATCCATATCAAAGCACCAAAGAAGATCTTGGGTGTACTTTTACTGACTCAAATGAATCCTTGAATCTATCTGATAAATTTGTAATCCAAGGAAATAATGCAATAACCCAAGATCTGTCATGTTAAACCGCATAGAAAGATCCCTCTGAATAATCTGAATGTGGGAAGAAGAGCTTCCAGTAAGTAACAATCATCAACATACAAGACAAGTATCTCAATATCCTCACCAACATTCTAGAGATATATGGTATGATCAAAGTTGAAATGAACAAAACTAATAGATAGAAAAAATAATCCATCTTCTTATACTAATCCCGAGGGGCTTGTTTGAGACCATAGAGAGACCTTTAGAGTCTACAAACAAGATAATAATCCTGAACAAATCTAGTAGGTTTCTCCATGTATATTTCCTCTTGTAAATATTCATGTAATAAGGAACTCCTCATGTCCATATGGTACATAGGCCACCCATGTGATGTATTAATAGCAAGTACAAGGCATACGAAATCCATCTCGGCAACGGGTGAAAAAGTCTCAGAGTAATCAATACCTTCAACTTGTGAAAAACCATTTACAACAAGAACAAGCCTTATACTTGTCAATGGACCCATTAGATGCATATTTGGTTTGATATACCCACTTACACATAACCATATTTCTTGCTTGAGGAAGAGATACCAAATCCCAAGTATGATTCTTCATCAAATAAGAATACTCAACCACCATTGCATCATCCCACTCCTGTATCACATGAGCATGTGAAAAAGATTGTGGATACTTAGAAATTACTTGACACAAAAGTAAAAAACCTATAGAATGTGTGTAATGATGCCTAGTGGGTGGAAGCTCATGTATGAAAGGTGTTGCCTCAGAAACTGTAGTATGATCCCACTTAGGCATAGTGATAACATCATTGGGAATAAGATCCTCATTGGAATCTATAACCTCCTCATCAACCTCCTCAAAGAAATAATCCTCAAGATGAGATAAAGAATAAGTAGGCATGGAAGAAGATGAAGAATCATGAGGTGTGAAGTTCTCATCAAATTGAACACGTGTTTGAAAAATAACCTCATGATTATTAGGATCTAAAAGTCGATAAGCTCTCATGTCCTCACAATACATTACAAATATCAAGGATTTACTCTTCTTATCCAAGGATTTCCTTTTATTTTTTGGCATAAATTCCCAGACATGGATCCTAAAGACTTGAAAAAATGAGACATCTGGCTTAGTGTTGGACCAAGCTTCCTTTGGAGTCAAATGCTCAAGTGCTCTATGTGGTGTTTGATTTTGAATGTAGTTAGCAAAATTAACTACTTCTACCCAGTAGATACGAGGTAAATCTATAGAATGCATCATGCAGTTAGACATTTCCTTCAAAGCTTGATTCTTCCATTCTGCTAAGACATTCTATTATGGAGTATGATGAAAAAAATGCTAGTGAATTGCCATGAGTTACCAAAAATTCAAAAAACTCATTGCTGAAGTACTCCCTCTAATTATCAGTGTGAAGGTTCTTTATGCAACTAGAAGATTGTTTCTTGACCAAAGCCTTGAATACTTTGAAGTGTGAAAAAACATCACTTTTGTACTAGATAAAATAAACCCAAGTAAACCTTGAGAAATTGTCAATAAAGGTAAGTGCATACTTAGTTCCATTGAAAGAAGGGGTAGGAAAAACCATCCAGTCACTATGCACAAGATCAAGTGGTGAAGAAAATATCTTGGAAAATTTATTAGGAAATGGATCTTGGTATTTTTTCCCTAATGCATATCCATGACAATCTCCCTTAAGATAAGAAACTCTAGGAAGACCATCAACCATACCATGAGTTCTCAACTCCTTCAAATATCTATAATTGAGATGTCCAAATCTCTCGTGCCAAAGCTTACTCTTTGAATCTGTATGAGAAATCAATCCTGTCATAATAAAGGAAGTGTCATCAAAACCCTCAAAGTGATATAGTCTAGAACTATGATCAATAATACCTTGAGAAACAAGTGAATGAGGCTCCAAAAAAATTCGTATGTCTGCCCTATGTGGTGTTAAAGTCACTATTTTTCCTTGACCAGAATGAAAATTTTAATATATAGAAAGCAAATTTGTAGTTATGTTAGGAACATACAGTGAGTCTTGGATACTACCACCATCAATGTGTATGTCACCTTTTCTCTTAACAAAAAGAAATAAAGGATCTCTAACCTAAATTTTGGAAGTAGAACTCAAACCTAGAGATAGAAACGACACCTTAGAATAATTTATGTGATGCAGCCTAGAATTCTTAGTTAACACCTAGTTGCGCTGGCACATCACTCAGCCTAGGCTGAGCACTCACCTAAAGCGCGCAAAGGTATGGGGTCCCTCTTAAGGGTTGTTGTAGAAGAATGGTAGCATGAAAAATAAGTAAACATACATTTTAGAAACTAATCCATCTATTCATCATTATACTGGACCAGATCTAGAAGCGCTTAAATGTAAATCATCATGATAATAATAATATACATTGACAAACATATTAGACACTCTTATTCGGCCATTTTTCTTTATATAATCATCATACCAATAGTACAAAAGATTCATGCAATACCAGACATGCGTGCCTGGATCTGTTACAATTATCTAGTCTCACGTACTCATGTGTCGCTCATCCTTCAAAGCATGTATCTTTGTCTCCCCCTTACTAAGTAATTCATTACATATATATATATAGGGTGGGGGACTAGCCCTTCAGCACTTAACTCTACCAGAAATAGGTCACATGCTAATAACAATCATGCACCTTTTACAACTATAGCCATACATGCAAGTATGCTATCTATAGATCGTTGATAGTTAACTATAGAGGTGGATCTATCCTTAGCTTATGCCCATGTAATAGTGATATGACGTACTCTTTTAAAAATCTCCATGAAGAGTGGTATGCAAGTCTCGACATCACTTTGTGTGCTTCGCACGCCAATATCTAAGAATAGACTTGATCTCCAAAATCGGCTAAGTAATAAAAGTCTAACTCTACACCTCCACGCGTGATGCCTTCCTATACCTTCGCACCTTTGCTCCTGTGTTGTTCTTCTGTGTAGACTCTGTGTGTAAGTTAAACTAAGTGCTTTATCTGATCAACATTACCCCACATTAATCTCATTATCACCCCGACAATGGTGATGTCCAAAACTCACACAAAAAATGGATAAATAAAGAATGGTTGAATAAAGAATTTTGAATAAGGTATATGCAACTAAAAAAACTTTCAGGCCTCAGGCCCCTCCATTTCATCTTGAAGTAGCAACTCTGGATATTCTTCTTTTATATCTGCTTCCAGGTTCTCCCACTTTGTTAATGCCATTCCTTCCATCTCTGGCACATCTGCAATGATGGACTATAGCTCTTCCATAGTGATATTTCCTTGCTCATTTTGTATCACAAGCATTATGCTTGACATAGAGGTTTCCATCCCCTCCAATACATCCATATTTTGAGCAATGATCTTTGCAAGCTCATCTAACCTTTCCTTATGCGGTGCCTGTGCCGCAGCTAGTGTCTCGTGCTTCTGCTTCACTAGGATTAACCATTCAACATGGCCTAGGGTAGCATCCTTCATAGCCTTATGTACTTCATTTTCCTCCAATTTTTTCACCACAATCAGTGCATCTGGGGTTGTGCATATCGTTAGCGCATGATTAGCTTTCTTTAGTTCATCGCGGGTGGCTTACAGTAGGCCTTCATAACTAGCAATCTTCCTTGCTACTGCAGCATGCGCTTTCTCTACCTTTTCCCTGGGGCCCTTGGGCTGTGTTGATACATGCACCTTTTCATCTTCCAACACTAATGTTATCATTGTCTTTACATAGTACATCGTAGAAGGAAATTCCTTTGGTACTTAGGATTCCAAATGCGGGCATACCTTTAGGACATCATCTCTAATTTCCTCTACCATATTAAAAAAACTGTCATATTTTCTCTTGATCAAGTCCTTTTCCTAAACTAGGCACTCTATCTCCACATCCTTGGCTTTTAGCTTCTCCGTCAGTGCCTTAATGGTAGTAGATTTATCAATGTTTCTTCTTGCTACTTCAGTAGATACCTTTACCAGAGCATTGCTTACCAGCTCATCTGACATCAATGTTGGCTTAATTGTCACGTGCCTTACTTTAGGGGCCTTTTTCAATCATCTTGATGTGCATGATTCTTCACCGATATCAAAGTCTGGCTCATCCATATGTGTGTACATTGACCATGAAATCTACTTCCTTGTGCGTAGAGTCACCTTGTCCTCATCTATAAGCACCCATCTGAATAGATCCTTTTACTCGATGGTGCTCTGAAACTAAGCGTGAATAATCAGCTTTGGGTCTTCTACATAACCCATGGTATGTGCCTTGGTGTCCTCACCTGTTTGACGAGATCTGGGCCCTCTTGGAATGGCTACATCAAGGTTAGGAATACTAGATGTATCCTCACCCTTTTCCTGTGTAGCCTTTGATTGTTCCCCTTCTTCTCCTTCTATTTTCTCCTCCTTGTGTTGAGGTTCTTCTTCTGCTGGAGATGAAGGCACCTTCTCCTTAGATTCTTCTACTTCCTCACTTAGCCTGAGTTTTCTTATTTTCTTCTCCTCTGGCTCCTTCACTTAGCCTGAGTTTTCTTATTTTCTCCTTGTGCCCTTATGCACTTAAATACCTTCTTAAATCTTTGGTTACCCTGCTCCTCCCCCGTAACTCCTCCTCCCTAGGAAGTTGTCGTGCACTCTTTCTCTTGGCCAGATGGTTGCTTTCTCCTCCGTACCAAGCCACCACTATCCTCATGTTCTTCATCCTCTTCCTCATCATCTTTCTTGGGTTCAGAGGGCCTAGGCATCGAAATGTTCTCCATGGTATGTTTCCCCTTCGGTGGCCTTGGAAGAATGAACTCATTTTCCACATACTTGTTATTTTCTATTTTGGGCTTAAGTTGGAGGTATATCAGCATGGCCCCGATATCTGCAGTGGCAAGTGTTTCTAGCTTAATGCTCAAAATTTCCAAGATATTATTCTCATTGTATGCATTCCTCCCTGGATATCCATACATTTTCCATAGGGTGTGGTATTCACAGTCCACCTTATTTGCTTAAACACTAACCTTTATGTGTTGGTGAACCAATGAACTGAAGCTTGGAATTATTGCGTGGAGAATGCGTAAGGCAATTTGCACTAGGGGCTCCATGACCCATCTACCATTGGGAAGCACACAATATGAGAGTGTTGGTAGAATGCAAATTATGCCTGCTTCCCTAGAACCAAAGGTAAATCCTTGGGTATATGCCATTCTTCTCCAAACACCACACGGAGCCTATCATACCACATCTCTGCTCGCTCCTTCACCTCATCTGTCATTGCCCCCTTGCATAGACACTTGCTGAATCGTTCAGCTGGAGACTTATGATTCATGGGGTATTTACATATATTCTCTTTTGGGCCATCTAGTACCCCAATCTCCATGAAGACCAAACTTATTAAAACACAGCCAAAACTTATCTTATTTCCTGCGCACGCTTCCTCTACTATTTGCTCTACAATGAAGCTGACAATGTTATAAGTGGTTCCTTCTGACATGCGCTTTGCCACATGTAGCCACATAGAGTTAACTTGTGACCAACATTCTTGGTCATTCAATTTTGTAACTAAGTGTGCTGCTGCCTATACTACTAGACAATTTTTCAGTTTATCAATGTCCATTCTGCGTGGTCCTTTCTGATAGCCCAGTGATTTCTGTGTCTCCAAGATGGTGATCTTATCAGCTAGATCAGTCTTAATATCTTAGCCTGTTGCCCTTAATCCAGTTACTGTGGCAATAAGAATGGGTGTCAATATTACCCTCCATCTTACAAAATAGAAAAAGTCTTCATGGACTCGGCTCATCATCCATCTATACAATGGTGCATACTTTCCAAAGTATGGGAGCTCATACAGCTGGTAGACACCAATCCCTTTCAGTAGCCTTTCCCTGGCATCATCATATATTGGCATGCCATCCTCAGTTCCCCTATTTGTTCGGGAAGTGAGAAAGTCATCTAATTTCTTCTGGTTATCGTTGGTCTGGTGATTATACTCACTTATCTTACTCTGTCGTATGTGGGTATCTCATTCCTGGCCCACAATTACTTCCTCAGGGTACTACATTTCTGAAAAATTGCTTTCCGGGGCCATCTCTTCCTCTTCCTCTACTACCACCTTCTTCTTCTCCTTTACTGGTGCTACTTTCTTCTTTGGTGCCATCTGTCTCTTTGGGTTTTGTTTTCTAGACCATTTGCTGTGTGTTTTTAGTATTTTACTTCAAACCCTAACTTGATTCAACCATGCCCTAATTTACAGTCATGAAATCACACACCCTAGCTCTGTTCTGTTACGCTACTTTGTTCAAACCCTCTTCCTAGAGGATTCAAGCCCTTCCAATAAATAGATCTGTATTTCACGCCTTGTTCACTTGCTTTGTACCTTGAATCGCTTTACTTAGCTCTTCATGTGTAGCTCCTTGTTGAATTCTCGTAGTCGCAAGGGTAAAAATGAAATGACATCCCATCCTTATATAGATTTCTAGTTTTTGATGTATTAATTGCATCCGAGCACCTTGTCACTGCACCATCTCCTGGTAGTTACCATGGCCGCTGCTTACCTCGTGTTATACGTTCCCTCATTCCTCTTCATCCTTATCTTGAGAAGAAATATTTTTTCAGTTGCCCTTAGCAACCTTCTTTCTCAACACCTACAACATGAAATCTTCGCAACATATACCTGAGAGTTACCAACAATCCACCCCACATGAAAAGGATGTGCAGTCCTCTACACAACAACATGCTTCATATTGTAGTCAGCTTGATGTGTGCAAGCATGCTTATTACACAAACAAGAGCTAAATTGAAAAAGCATAGCAACGATGAGATAAACACATTAAGGAAATGCAAAAAGGGAAACCTAATTTATCTGGCATTATTGCCTTATTAAAAACACCAAGATGACTTATTTATAGTAGGGTGTCAACCTACTCCTGTTAAAGTAACTGGGAAACCTTGTGCTATCAATTGTTTCTAACTGGCAAGCACCTGACTCAAGTATATGAGTGATAACATATGGCCCTAACCAATGCACCTTGAGATTTCCTGGATGGCACAAAAACTCAGAGTCATACAAAAGTACCATTTGTCCCACCACAAGTATCTTATCCCTAATGTGTTGATCATGCCATGCCTTTTGGCACACTTTCTCCTGTTATTGAATCCAGCATGTGATGGCTCGGCACTCATCTAGTTTAACCATCTTCTCAATCCATTCTTCCAAGGCTTGCTCATCAGCTAGACCTCCAGTGCGCGCAATGCGCAAAGAAGGTAACATAAATTCTATAGGAAGAACAACTTCCGCACCAAAAACCAATTGAAAAGGTGTGGTTTTGTTCAATCTTTTGTATGTTGTTCTATAAGCCCAAAGAACATCAGATACTTTATCATCCCAATCACTCCTTCCAACATCACAAATTTTGGTCAATGTGTGGCTCAAAATTTTGTTAAAAGCCTTAGCAGTCCCATTTTTCTGAGGTTGATAGGGTGTAATATTATGGTGGGCAGCCATAAACTCATCTAAAAGAATTCTTATTGTCTCATCTAAAAAACATGTGCCCCTATCACTTGTTAAACTTAGAGGACAACCATACCTTGTAAGAACATTCTCCCATAAGAACCTTGCTATTGTAGCCATTATACAGTCCTTTGTAGGTGTTGCTTCTACCCAGCGGGTAAGGTAATATGTACAAGTGATGATATATCGTGATCCAGTCCTATGCACGACTGGTGAAATAGGCCCAACAAATTCAATTTCCCATTTCTCAAAGGGTTCTGCACTTGTAATTGGTCGTAGAGGCATCTCATCCCTTTGTCCTGGTTGACTGAGACTTTGACAATGGTCACAGATCTTAGAATAATCTTTACAATCCTTGTACAATGTTTCCCACCACAAACTAGTAAGTAGGATCTTATGCACTATTACATCACCTGCATAATGGCCACTTGCAATACCACCATGTGCTTCTTCCATTATATCCTTTTGTTCATGCTCCAATACACAACAACGTAACACCTCATCTCTTCCTAAATTGTATAAATCACCACTGATTAACATGAATGGTGTTGTGTGGATAGCAAGTTGCTTCTTCTCTAAAGCTTTCATGCCTTCTGGTGTTATACCAGTCCTTAGAAAGACAACAATTTCCTCTAATTCTGACGGTGCATGTTGTAACCTATACAGTTGTGCATCAGGAATGGTCTCTTCTATTGTCTGTGCCTCTTCTTCTGATTGAATTCTAGATAAGTGATCCGGTCCAAAATTGCTTTTACCTATTTTTACCACAACCGTAAAGTGAAACTCTTAAAATAAGAGTATCCATAGGCATATGCACCCCTGTAAAATGGGATTGTTCACCAAATACCTTAATTCCATGTGATCTATATAAAACACAAATGGTGTGGCCAACAAATACTGATGAAATTTGTGCAAGGAATAGATCATGGACAAGGTCTCGTGCTCTGTAGTGGTATAATTTTGTTATGCATGGGTCAACTTCCTACTAGCAAAGCAAATGGGATGATCAACAATACCTTCTCCTGGTTGGGCTAAGATAGCACCAATGGCTATGCCAGAGGCGTCCACATGAACATGAAAAGGTTTATCCCATGAAGGAAAGTGCAAGATATGCGCGGTAGTAAGTTTCTTCTTTAATATCTCAAATGTGTGTTGCTGTGACTCCCCCCAGTAGAATGTACCTTTTCCCTTGAGCAAGTCTTCCAAGGGTGCAAAAAATTTTACATACCCTTTTATAAACTTCCTGTAATACCCTGTATGACCCAAAAATCTGTGTACCTCACGCTGACTGGCAAGCACTTTCAAGCCTATGATGAATGCAAGTTTAGCTAGATCAACCAACAACCCTTTCTCGCAGATAATGTGTCCTAAAAGTGTGCCAAAGGGAGTAGCAAAGATGCACTTCTTGATGTTTAATGAGATACTCAACTATCGACATATTTCAAAAATTAAGCACAAATTGTCACAATGATCCTTAATTAGTCCATAAATGGTCCAATCATCAAGATAGACCTATAAGAAGTTATGAATAAAATCCTTGAAGGCTTGTACCACTATCCTTGAAAATATAGCAGGTGCATTCTTCAATCCAAAGGGCATCATAGTATAGGTAAAGCTTCCCCATTCAGTAGTGAAGGTGGTCTTCTCTTGATCTTCCGGGGTAATCCTAACCTAATGATACCCTGAAAATCCATATGTAAATGAATATATCTCATGCCCAGCCAATCTTAATATTTCCTCTGTGAATGGCGTAGGAAAGGGATTTGTAACACATGCTACATTCAACTCTCTATAATCAACAAAAATTTGAATCCTACCATCCTTTTTTATGCTTATCACCATAGGACTGACCCATTCTTATTCATCTAACGGTTGAATAATCCCGGATTTCAACATCTTGTCAATCTCCTCCTTTACTTTCTCACGTAAATTGGGATTCATCCGATATGGTCACTTCCTAACAGGGTGCACACCTTCCTTGAGTTTTATCTTCATTTCTCCAAGTGATATATGCACGCCTTTGAGTTCATGGTATCCTCTTGGGAATAAGTCCTCATAGTCTCGAAGTAATTTTATGATCTTTGCTACCTATGATTCTGACCAATAATCCCCAATTATCACCTCCTTAGGTTCAGCTTTTGTGCCTATATTTACCTTTGTTGTCTTCATAGGTTCATGATATGCATGTGCATCTACATTCGCACTAGCTAATACTTCACGTGTTCCATGTGAATGATTCACATCCAAGTGCTCAACTTCCTCATCATCAATTATGTAAACCATCTTCCCCTTATCTTTTTCCAGAGAAGCACACTCAAGTAATATGATATCATCTTCTTCATCTACAAAACATGCCCCTATCTATGTCTCACTAAATATTTCTTGAATAAGTTCTTCCGCTTTCCCACTGTCTCCCATGGTTAAGCACTTGATAAAGCTTAAAGTTGTGTTCACTGGTGGTGTAGATGAAAAGAAGTCAAAAGTTTGGATCATCCCTATAGTCAAATTTTTCCAATTTCCAGTGTCGTGATGTAATTCAGCGTATACATACCAAGCACGTGCACAACCTTGTAGAGTAGAATAAAATCTATGCACCTAAAGTGAGGGTGGTAATGCTTCCTGTCCTACTATCTAGAGTCTCTCACACTGCTGGATATGATGCTGAGCAGGTTGATCACCATGATAAGGGAAACTTTTTGTAGGTGCATTACTTCTTGAAAACCTGGTTGATAAGGCAGTCCCAATTGATCCCCATTCTAAGAGATTATTCCTGTGGACCACCCACTAGCGCACGGCTGTCCCACCCACTAGCGCACGGCTGTCCCACCCAAAGTATATGTGAGCATATCTCGTTGTTTAAGCTAGTCAACCCAGTTTGTTTCCATGGCTTGTAAGAATCCAACCAAACCTTTGGATCCAGTATAGCAGGGTACTGAGTGACCTATACACCAAACAGAGTGAAAACCCTTTTTTCAAGCAACCGCACGCTTAACTTCACGTCCCACCAGTTCATAAGTGTCATGAGCCCAATTATCACAAGCAACACTAGTAGTATCACTGATTGAATAGGAATCCTCCCAATGAAGGATTCCTTCCTTAGATGGATCATTGACCTCCGGGTCCCGAATAGCGTGTATATGGATTCTGTTCAAGTCCTCTTCGCTTAAAGGTTCCACATATGACATGGATTTCCCATCTATCAATGGTATTATAACCCTTTCCTCCTTGTTCTCAAAGCTGATATACCCCTTATTAAACCTCAAATCAGCATTGTTTGCATAACACCAAGGGCACCCAAGCAAAGCTGGGAAGCTATCTGCTTCCGCCAGTGGTAGCACTTCAAAGTCTCCTGTGAACTTGGCCCCTTGTATAGTGATAGATGCATCCTTAAAAACTCCTATAGGAGTAGCTTTCATTCTATTCGCCATGAACAATACATTAGATGATGGATGTAATGGGGGTCTCCCCATTTGTTCCCACACATCCAATGTAAGTACATTTACTTCTGCACCTGTGTCAATCAAAATATTTCTCAACAGCCACCCATCCACAACAGCATTCAAAGTGATCTCCTTGTTTTAATCAATGCTATCAGGGGGAAGATTCGCATGAAATATTTGTCTTCTAGTCTTAGTTCCCACGCGTGGATTATTCCCCTTTAACCAATTTCCTAATAAAGGAATAATATTCTCCTGTCACAATGTTCTACATACCTCTCTGATGTCCTCAATATCTAATGGGGCATGTTCTGTATCCTTATGCTCCAATTTCTGAGACTGCTCTTTCAAACCTTGTATCTCACCTTGAAGGCTTCTAAGGACCTACATCATTTCCTGATAGACTTTTTTTTGATGAGATGGATCTGGATACCTAGCATGCAAAACCTCCTCCCTAGTGATTGTCGGCTTCTGTTGCAACACCTCTCTTGCGCGTGCCACCTCATCTCATGTGGTTATCTTGACTATTACTACCTCAGGTTCTGGTGTTAACTTGGGCATCCACTAATTCTTTTTTGCACATTGGATTCTAACCACCCCTGCACCCTTGTTTTCTTGCTTGTGCTACTTACCGAGATGCTCATATAAGTTCAGACACTCTTCATAACTATGCCCCTATACACAAAATGAACAAGAAATATTCTATGGGCATTCACACCTATAATGGTCAGGTGAACCAAATGTATAGCAAGTTCCTCGAGGGAATTCACTCCTCCCCCCACCTCAGCCTCGTCCTCCATATCCACCTTGATATCCTCGTTCCCTTTCATGAACCCCTTCAAACCTTCTGTCATTCCTATCATAGCATGTTTTATTATAATCCCTATCTTGATGCTCATTCTTCCCTTTAGAATTATCAGCCACACTCGCCTGTCTTACCCCAATATCAATGGCATCATGGATCTAGCCAATCAATCTACAGTCCTCAGTATCATGGGTTATGGACCTACAAATTTTACAAAAGGAGGATACATCTTTCTGATCACACATTGTAGTAGGGGGAAGTGACTAGCATCATGATTCAAATGGAAAATCTCATAGTCTAACAGCAACAAACGTACAGTTCTTCGGGGGAAACTATCTTTGGTGTGGCCTTCCACTTCACAATCTGTACACCAGATTCCTGAGCGCATTTCATGAGCTGAGTTTGCTGATAATTTCTCTAACTGTTTTGCCATAATTGCTATTTGAGCTTCCAAAAATGGACTAACTCTAGTGTCAATACTCCCAACTACTTCAGCGTGTAAAGTGGCTTCCAATGCTTCGCATGGGTCAGTATAAGTTATATGCAAAAATGCTTTTTGAAATGGGGTAATTAATCCCCTGACAAACCATTGTGCATGCTGACTTGCATGAATGTCATAAGAGAGTTTGGATAGAAGTGTTTTAAAATGGGCATCATACTCACATACACTTTTAGTAGTGCCTTGCTTTATATCCTTGAGTGCACTTATACTCTTTTTCTCAAACTCTGGGATATGGAACTCTTTCAAGAAAGCATCTTTCAATGATGCATAATCAATATAAGTTTGATTGGGATCAAACTTCCTATACTAGCTATGCGCACGCGCATGTAATGTAGTAGAAAATTGACTTGCCTTGCACTTAGAGGTCATGATACCTTTCGCGTACCACAATATTTCACACATATGAGCATGTTCAACAGTATCCTCGATACCTCTGTACTCTGGGAGACAAAGGGAAATCTCCATATAAATGTTCTAGGGTTGTTGCGGGCCTTGACCACTTGACCCAGAACCTCCTTGGTTTCCTCTTCCTCCAAAACCACCCGAACCACCAGAACTAGAACTACCCATACTGCCTGATCCTCCTCCAGGATTTGGAATAAGGCCCGTGGATGTGCTCCCATGTGTTCCTACAGTGGTACTATACTAGACCCCTACAGTCTATGAGGTAGTCCCAGTTCTAGAGGTGAATCCCACACTCGGTGCGCTCATATTCTGTGTAGATGATGGGCCTAAAAACATACCCCTAAAGAATAACGAAGCTATCTGTACTGCCGTTGATGTACTTGTTGTCTGACCTATTTCTGCACTTACACTTCCTAAATTAAATCTACTTTTACCTGTTGTACTAGATACTAGAAAACCAAGTGCAAGGGCTAGGTCAGCAGGTTGGCTTAGATGTGTGCCTGCGGCCCAGGTCATATCTACTAGTGTGCTTCCATGTGAGGCCAAAGAGGGTTATTTGTCATGCTTTCCTAGATGGGGGAGTTCCTGATGCTCTTATTCTTCTTCCTCACCATGAGCCTCAAATTCTTCATGAGCCATCTCTCTCCACAACACCATCCATTCTGCAATTTTTTGTTTCTTGAATATTTCCCTCTTGCGTGCCTCATCATACTTCAGCCACCTCTCTTCCCTCTACCATGCTACCACTAGGTCTGCCATCTTTCACCAATCCTGTTCCTGCCCCCGTGCATGGAGAATTTTTAGCTTTCCATGGGTTTAGATTCCAAGTTCAATGTTACCATTAGTATTTTGATTGCCAGTGAAATACCTTGCAAATAAGTCCCTCTAGGATACCGTAGGAACTAGAACTCCGCTACCTCTGGGCACGAATAAGTTGAAATTGAATACTCCAAAATATAGCTGTTTAGGTTACCGCAAAACCAGGTATCTACCACGTGAATCTAGCTCAGGTAAACATCATATAGTGTTTATAATTCCTCCTATGTCTAAACAAGTGTGTGATACCTCCGATTCTATTTAGATGCATATGCAGTCAACCATTTGAATAATTCTACTGGAAAGATAACAAAGAAGCTTTCTTATAAACTATCATACAGATTCTGCTCTACCCAAGTGCGTGTGCTAAATCCAGATCCAGTGTCAAACCTCTGTGTGTATTCTTCCTCTTGATCGTGAATCCATTATTCAACGCTCGCCAAAGTTAGCCGGCATGTCTTCATCACGAACCATTCTGAATTAACTGAAAAAGAGGTCCTGGCAACGAAACCAATGATGCAGCCTAGAGTTCTTAGTTAACACCTAGTCGCGCTGGCACATCATTCAGCCTAGGCTGAGCGCTCACCTGAAGCGCGTAAAGGTACCGGGTCCCTCTTAAGGGTTTTTGTAGCAGAATGGTAGCATGATAAAGCAGTAAACATACATTTTAGAAACTAATCCATCTATTCATCATTATACTGGACCAAATCTAGAAGTGCTTAAATGTAAATCATCATGATAATAATATTATACATTGACAAACATATTAGACACTGTTATTTAGCAATTTTTCTTTAGATAATCATCATACCAACAGTACAAAAGCTTCATACAATACTAGACATGTGTGCCTAGATCTATTACAATTATCTAGTCTCACGTACTCATGTGTCGCTCATCCTTCAAAGCATGTATCTTTGTCTCCCCCTTACTAAGTAATTCATTACATATATATATATATATAGGGTGGGGGACTAGCCCTTCAGCAATTAACTCTACCTGAAATAGGTCGCATTCTAATAATATCCACACGCCTTTTACAACTATAGCCATACATGCAAGTATGCTATCTATAGATCGTTGATAGTTAACTATAGTGGTGGATCTATCCTTAGCTTATGCCCATGCAATAGTGATCTAACGTACTCTTTTAAAAATCTCCACAAAGAGTGGCACGCAAGTCTCGGCATCACTTTATGTGCTCTGCATGTCAATCTCTAAGAATAGACCTGATCTCCAAAATTGGCTAAGTCCTGAAAGTTTGACTCTACACCTCCGCACGTGATGCCTTCCTATACCTTCTCACCTTTGCTCCTATGTTGTTCTTCCACACAGACTCTATGTGTAAGTTCAACTAAGTGTTTTCTTTGATCAACATCATGTGATGAGAAGCACCAAAATCTATAACCCAACTATATGTAAGTGGTGACTGAGATATCCCAACAAAATTAAGTGCTTTGCTATGCTGATTAGGAGGTAGAGTGGAGATGGATATTTTATGTTTCTTGATTACATCATCTAAGGATTTCATTCTCTTATAACACCAATGTTCTTTATGACCAATATCCCCATAGAAAGAGCAAGAAAGGTTAGACTTATTCTTGGATTTAGAAGACTCATTGGTTTTTGAGTTTTTTTCTTTAGGTTTAGGGAGTACTTTGAGATGGAGAAGGGGTGTGAATTTGGTTTTATTGTTTCGGTTTTAAATCTTTCCCTTAGGATTAGATGAAACTAATGCCTTTTGAGAGGTGGAAGACTCGAGGTGAGATAATTTGGATTCTTCCCTAGTAATTCTTTCAAAAAATGTTTCTAAGTTAGGCATTTTGAAGGTGTCACCTAAGGCATCCATGCTAGAGAAAAAAGTAGAAGCAAAATATTTGGAGTGGTCCTCTCAACTTGGATAGAGTTAAGTAAATGCACACTCTTCATCTTTCTTATCTCTTCCACTCCCCTTCAAATGTGTCAACAAATGCTTGAACTTGGTAAGATAGTCTATAATTGTTGGAAAATCTTCAGGATTAAGAGAGGTGATCTCAATTTCAAGTTGCATGGCTCTCATATGATCCACCTTACTAAATAAATCTCTCCAATTTCTCCCATATTTTGAAAGGAGAGTCACATTTTTTCCAAATGAAAATAAAATATTGTCACTTACATAAGTTCCTATCAAACCCATACAATCATCAAATTTACACTGGTACTGAAATTTTTCATATTCTCTAGTGAAAAACTGGTTGTTTTGAAGAAGTTAAAGCCCATAATCCTTTCTCACGTAATTATTTTTTCCATTCTTAGTTTCCATGTGTGGTAATTATGTATTGTTAATGTCTCAACATGATCTAATGTAGAAGTAGATAAAGAATGTCATCCGTAAAAAATCACCAAAAGAAATGCAAGAACCAAGCAATGCAGCAAGACCCCCCCTATATTTTGACACTTTATAATTGAGTGCATGTTACAATATGGCACTTTATAATTATAGTGAGATTATCTCAAAAATAAATATTTCTAATGGAACAGAGCATAAAAAAATACAAACTTTTGCAAAAAGAGGATAGTCAAAACTCGAGTTACCAATCAAAAGATACATTTTTTTCAATATTATGCTCTACTATTTATTTTAGTTATGCACAAAAATAGAATAAAATGCTCTTTCCTTCACCACACAAATAAAATGAAAGGGGGCTGAATTTAAGTAACTACTAGTAAGAATCACTAGCTTAAGCCCTCATATGACCATACAATGTGACCTGGGGCTAAGGATTTCAGTGGGGTGTTTGCTAATTATGGACTGTGTTACCCAAAATAATTGTGTACGGTTTTTCTCGGAAAGAGGAAAATGCGCACAATAATCCACATGGTCTACCAAAAAAAAGGGACCTCAAAAATGCCCTATGCCACAACATAGTTCTACTCCACGCCGACTGAAAATGTTGCAACATAGAAGACAAAACCTAGTTTCGATCTTGATAAACCCAGAAAAACCCAGACATGGTTTTCCTAAGTGTGCTTTCACTCTGACATAGATTCCAAAGCAGATATGTATGTGCTGCAAAAACAAAAAAATATGAAAAACCAACTACCTCTAGTACTTTTCAATTTTACAGTCATTCTTAGGGTTTTTCCACCTTCCAAATTCAATGGAAGATTGTGTTTTGCATAAAAAATACACACAACAAAAAATACTAACAAAATATAAATATACAAAAAAACCTTGTTTGTAAAACAAAATTTACAGACGAATGTCAACAACAATATCTTGCTCTAATACCATAAAAGGAATAGTAAAAAACTTGTACCAAGCCACAAAGCACTCAGATTCTAATCAAACACCACACTCAATAAGATGAAAGTAATTCGTCAGAATAAATTTAATAAAACCTTTGCAAACAAATGGGAAACAATATCATATATTATTATGGAACTCAATGAAATATAATGAGAATGGACCTTTCTTATATAGGCAAGGAATATCAATCTAAGAACCAATCAAGGTTGTAGATCAAACCATAAATCAAGGAAATAACTAGTCATTAAATAACTAGTCAAGACCATAGATTTAGGAAAGACCTAGTCATCAAAGATCTAGTCAATACCATAGATCTAGGAAAGAGCTATACCTAACAACTACATAATATCTTCCTAATATCTAAATAAGATAAAATAAATATCCACACACATAAGTGGGTGAGGATGAATATAATAAAGATGAATAAAGTTCCTAGGTGAACACGAGTTAAGGTAAATACCTACTCTAACAACCATATACCAATAACTTTGACTTCATCTATAAAAAAGCATTCATCTATACCTACCTCCACCACTGTGTGTGGAATGGATTCAGTCTTGAACGCTCTTATGAATAAGGTATGCATGATATTTTCATTGACCAATCCCACAAGTGTCATGAAAATTTTGGGCTTGGTTTCAAAGAATAATCCACTGAATACCTCACACATCCTTCTTCTACATCTCCCATGCACATTGATTCATCATCCATTCCTTCTCCATATCCTAACGCCATGGAGATGGATGAAACGTGTCTTTTTATTCTAATTTATTTAATCTGCACCATAACTTTAGGACTGGTCACTTACCAGATCGGGGGTGAAACTAGGTCCCTTCCCCTCATATTCCCTAAGATTACAGAGGAATATTCCCCTACCATCGACATTCTCCAATGCAATGATGACAAATTTATCCTTTCCTACATGGGGGCAAAGGATTCCCATCTTCATAAGGCCTTACCTCCCAACACATGCACCCTCCTTAATGATTCTATAATTGACATCAACATAGGGACTCCATAAGAGCCCCACATCCTCAAATTTATCCAGTCTCTTGACCCACAAGAGCTCGAGGGATTTACCTCCTTTCTTTCCAAGAACAACCATGCCTTTGCATGGTCATGTGCCAACATGTTGGGCCTTTATCCTAACATCATCATCTATAAAATTATCACAATCCTCGATGCTGATATGGGTAAGGAGAAGCTACACTACATGCATCCACACATTTCCCTCTTTGTCAAAGAGGAACATGTACGGATGAAAATCAACACGCAACCTTCAACTACACTCGACCTCTCAAGGCCATGCCAGGACAACTAATGTGGAAGATGGGTATTTATATGGGTAGTGAATTATAGAAAATATGTGGTATGTGGATGAAAATATGTGGGAATGGGATAAATAAGCTATCAAGGCAAAATAATATCCTCAACACGTAATATCAAAAAAAGGATCTTCTAGTGAAGGGAAAAGAAGGCTCTTATAACTTGAATGGGTCTGGTAGATGGATTAAAAAGGATGGCCACATGAAGAATCTAATCAATATTGATCTCTACATAAGTTCCTTCCAGTGGTTGTGGGATACGTGGAAAACTAATGAGTTCCTCGTAACGACTTCCAGAAAAGGTCATGGAATGAAATGAGAGAGAGGCGTGGTTCCATTGGCTCTATGGGTGGTTCGCTGGAGTGATCCAAAACATGAGGGCTCAATGAAATTCTTTGTTCAGAATATTTAGTTTTCTAATGATGTCTGGTGGAAAGTCTGAGAATGACCTAAATAATAATGATCATAATCCTATGTCAAGGTGTAACTGGTCTTCGGCACCTTGCGGTTGAGGAACCAATGGATCACAACCATAAAATCTTGGTGGTTGTGGTCCTTATTTGGTCATACACATTTAAACTCTATTGTTAGGGGCAGTCCAATATTTGTAAGCTTTGTCAACCATGATGTTCAAAATGTTTAATTTTTACATTTCCTCAGCCTATTGTGCTCGTGTTATGAGGACAAGCGTACGAAGTCCCTTATCTATGTTTATAATTAGTTCAGGTTTGTTAGATTGTGGTTCCAATGGATCACTAGCATATGTTTTCTCTTATAATGGTTCATTTATGGTTAAGCATTTAAAGCATTTTAATATAATCAAGGTAAATAAAAATTTAATCTAAATAAGCAAATTCTACACTATGTTTTTTGTATTTTTAGAATGTAATAGAAATAAACAATACAAAGCAACTAATCTAACAAAAGAAATCTTTCTGTACTTTTTTGGAATTTAGAAGAAACGAAGAAATGGAAATATTATAATCTAAAAAATAAATTCTATACAGATAAATAACTGGATGTATTTATTTACCTGTACAATGGTGTAATTAAATCTATACTAATCAATTAAAACTTCTCTAAATTATTAATCTGAATTAAATCTTCTATTTTACCTTAGAGGCACAAGAAGAAATCAAAGCTTCTCAGAAGCTTCTCTTCCCCTGCAAATTCCTCCTGAAAAGTAAAGAGTATTTTTATGGAGGATTTTCTATATGGGATGATGCTTCGGTTGATTTCTAAACTAACACATAAGCTTTCTTCCAGAATCACATCTTTGCAAATCTATAGAGATAGGAAAAGGAAGCTATCTTTCCTAAGAAGGATTTGTTGAAGAAATTGATCTACTATAACTACTCAATGATAACAAAATGAAATTTCTTTTCTACTGTAATGAATAATATGAATAAGATTCTCAAAAAAGAATTAAAGAAACCCAGTTATAACTCTAACCTGGTATTTGCGGTACTATGATAATCTAGTTGTGGTACCTTTGTCTCCCCTAAGTTTTTATTTTCAATCTCTTATGTTCACATGAATCCATGATGTTGGGAATGTAGTAGAAACATCAAGGAGAAAGCATTGGAGAAATGAAAACTTGATGGCAGTTTGGTGGCAATGTGGGTAGAAGAAAGATAGTGCAAGAGAACAAATCTTGGCTATGTAGTTTCTAGCAAGATTTTGGCAGCTCAACTAAGCAAGATACACAAATAATATCTGGCCATTTTCTTGAGAACAAGTGATGGTTTTATAGAAGGTTGGATGGGCTATACACTATCACACTTAGGATCCATGGGGTGCCACATCAACACATGAAAGGGTAGTTTGAACAGTTAATTAAAAATTACAATTGGAAGAGGAGATTGCCATAAGGAAGTCAAGCTTGAAATTAGCTAAAATGATTGAGAAACATGCTCTAAGAGTGAAATGAATTGAAGCAATCACACGTTAATTATTAGGTAAGAATTATTGGAAAAATCACATAGGACCGCCACCTTGCTTGGGGCGGCAGTTACAGGATCGCCTCCTAAGTAGGGTGGAGGTTTTGGAACTAAAGGAAAAAACCAAGGCAAAAAATTTATGGGAAGCTGCCAAAAAGTAGGAGATGGCTAAGTAGGGTAAACTAGGCTACAAATGTAAGTTGCAAAGAGGTTTAGGGAGCTCAAACACTTTAGAAAAGACGTGAATCATCATTGGGGACCTTTTGTAACCATTTTCTAACAATGTTGCACATACAAATTTGGGTGCATACATATTTCCCCCTCGAAGAAGTCATTTTAGCCATGAAGAGGCATGCAACTTAGAGTCTGAGTATGGAATTCGTGAAATGGGGAGTTAGAAGCTATTCCTAACACACCCTTGTGCCAAAATGTCACCATCCAAGCTCACGCTACCTATAAGATGAAAGTAAGAACTCAAGTGTAGATAGATATGATATCGAAAAATAAACACTAAAACAAAACGACAAGAGGAATTACCGTTCTGTGTGAGGATAGAAGTATACCTGCACCAACACTCAAGCCCTGTAATTCATATACACTAAAAAAAGTTTTTAAAAAATCATATATATAACCAAACCTCTTATTTTCAATTTCATTTGCACATATCCTCATTGTGATTTTTGAGCTCTAGACCAACCATCACCATTTTGAGCGAGAGTATAGTCAAAATGACGACGAGACGTGACCATAGCCTCGTGAGTGAGAGGTCGAATGACAAAGACAAAGGTTAGTATTTTGCATTTTTTTATTTGAAACATAAAATGTAAAATGTTGAAAATCTACACCTAGGGGGGTTATTTTCAAAATTTCTTGTGTTAAAATTTTCCCAAGGAGGTGATCTAGGTGGGTCTACTTTTTGTTTTATGTAAAAAGGTCCATTTTTGTCTTTTTTTGAGTTTTTGGGTCAAAGGGGATAAATTTTTCCATTTTGGACATGACCACTGCACTTTGTGCAGGGCATAGGCATAGGTTATAAGACCACCACCTTGAGGGTGGTAGTTGGTGGCAGGTGGCAGTTGTAAAACCACCTGCTTTGCACAAGGCGGGTGGTTTTGTAATTGTCAAGACAAAGATATATTTTGACCAAGTTGGATTAATTTTTTTGGTTTTTAAGTTGTTTTATGTTGTTTTTGATGAGCTTTTATATTGAAATGTGTTACTAACTTTCTCTTTTTCTTGTTTTGGTGAATGTAAAAGGAGTTATACATCTGTTGGAGCCTAGAGAGAGAGTGTGTGTGACTAGATTTTAGGCATTCTTGATCAGCTAACTTAGGGTGAGACAAATTTATTGCATAGGCTGGTTTATGGAGGATTGCATGGGTGCCACACATTGCACCAACCAACCATATATTGTTTGACCTATTGTCTTATCAGGATGCAGACCAAAACACTTTCCAATTTCCTAGTGTTAGGGGAGAGTGGATCATCACTTTGGAGTATGTTTACAAGATTCTTAGTGTACCTGTGACTAGAAGATGAACAACCTTAGAGAGTGCAGGGAGCATAGGAAGATCTAAATATTGGGCTTCCTACATGGGGGATGATGGGATGTCAGAGGGCATGCCAAGAACGGTATGAGGATTTTATCTGTTGCCTCCGCACCTATCCCTATCCTTTACAAGGCTATTATTGGTATTCTGGCTTCACGTTTGGTAGGGGAAAAGGGTGGGGACAAGCTCTTGTACTGTTAGGCTCTGATCATCATGCAGATCAAGCAACATGGGAGGATCTTTTCCTGGGGTGTGGATATCTTGGGGACTACATGCCATGACTTGTACCAAGTGGTGAGGATCCAGGGGAAATCCCTGAGACATCCTACTTTAGTTATGAGTTGGGTGTATGAGAAGATCATCCCCTATCAGAGGGGAGTAGGTATATAGGATCTAGGGGCCATCATGGCTATGAGATGGATGGGCTTGTCAGTTCTCAAAGGGGCACATCAGCCCATTACTTATTTGACTACAGATGATTTTATTACTAGACCCTATCAGGGTATGATTGGTTTATGGGGTCAGGAGGGGACTATATTGATTACATGTGCCACCACTTCACAATTAGTAGATAGATCTACGAGGGTGGAGGCCCACCCTTCTACCAAGGTACCATAGATGTTTAGGTTACCTTATTATGATGCTCTTCCTGTTGTGCCTACTATCTACTAGAGTGTTAGGGAGGCATGAGATGGCCGTAAGGGCCAACATGGATGGAAAATGGTGATACCAGGAGTACCTATCTCTATGGAGAAGGTATTAGTTCCCAGAGAACCTGGGGATATCCTCTAGATTGAGGTTCGCACCAACTCACAATGTGGATGAGGAGGAGGAGGCCGACATAGGCATAAATACAGAGACTAAGAGTGAGGATGATCGGGAGACGGGTGAGGAGGTTAAAGAAGAGGGGGTGATGAGGAGGAGGACAGTGATACAGAGTGGTGGGTTATATTGGATATCTATATGGACAGAGAGAGAGGAAGAAGAGGTGGAGAATGAGACTCTGGTTTCAGAGGAGCCACTTCCTCATGAGGGAGGCACGAGATGAGCAGTTCGTAATGGGCCAACACGTCACCTCAAGAGAGGGGAGGATAAGCAAGTTCTCACAGTATCTCCACCACCACTAGATACACCAGTTGATCCCACCTGGATGCCCAGAGATCCAAGTATGTAGATACTCTTCTCTCAACCTTGTTAGCTAGAAATGCTAATATGTTAAGCATTTTACTTCTTTTTGGTTTTTGAATGTTTTCCTAACTCACCATTGTTCTATTTGTTTTGCAGCCACTACTGATGGCTAGTGAGATCTTATTCATAGGATATGTGTTGACACTTTACTGATCCCTTCAAGGAAGACCCGTGTGGAGATGACAGAAAATGTGGGATAGCCATTTCAGGCTAGATGACATATAAATGTGTTTGTGCCTCTTTGGAATACCGTAAAGATCTTGACCGCTTAGGAGAAGAAGATCACTGCATATGAGATGTTAGAGAGGATGGTGATGTAGAGCCACTCATGTAGTGAGGCTGTAAATAGTGGCCGATATCATGATCATTCTCATCACTCATCACATTCACAACATCATAGCTACAACAGGATTCTGAGCCACAACTGCACACCATCTTAGGGTTCCCTTGGAGAGAGGGATAGGCCATTGAGCCTTTTATTGTTTCGATGTCATTTTGTGAGGCATATATGATTTTTTTTTGATTTTCACTCTCATTGCAAGTGTTTTAACCACACCTAGTGTGTGATGGAATTATACATAGACTTGACTCATTATGATATATACATATATTTCTTTTTGATTCAGTTATCCTTTGCATAGAGTTGACTTCATTTATGGCTTACTTCACATGTGTACTCTTAGATGTTTAGAATCTCTAATTTTATATGATTTTTAGAATGCATACAGTGGATGATAACAAAATAATTTTCTATTTCGTGTTTTGTAATGCTGATATGTGATGATTATGCAAACACAATGTAATGTTGAAACTTTAGTTTTCCAAGCAATGTTTGATACTTCTTTTCGTTTTGGCAATATGTGATGAATAATGATATGATAATAAAATTAACCCACTCCACTTCTAACTCCACAAAACTAGTAAGATGTGAGGAATCAACACCAAGAGCCAGAAGGGATGTGAGTTGTATGATTTTGATGAATGGAAGTAATGAGAGGAAGACAATATTTTGACAGAAATCCAATTAGAAACCTACAAACTAACCCTACACGTAGTTTACTACACATAGCCTAGAATGTGATTTTCTTGCAATTTTATCTAGAATTAAACCCATAGATGGCCTCCTGATTGACAAAATCTAGTTTAAAGTTTTTAACTCTTGTGGAACATACACATCTAATTCATTCTTCTTGGGATTTATGATTTCAAATAACTTTTTATTGAATGAAAATTGCTTTTAATTTACTAATTTTATTTGCAGGGACCCCCTACACCTTGCCCATGCTAGCAGTAGGAAGCATAGGCTCATCACCAAGGATAAGGCATAGACGAGTAAGGGTAATTCCCTCCTTTCCCAATCTCATGCCACTAGTAAGAGGCACAGGCTCAACACCGAAGGTTGGTGGGGCAAGGAAGTTTGTAAATGAAAATTTTGTATTTGTTTTTTGACTTGACATATATACCTTTTTTAAATTTAACTTTGAGTTGTGATTTTGGGAGGGATAACTTTACCCTAGCCTTAACCCCACACAACTAGTAATATGTGAGGGCTCAACATCAAAGGTTGAGATAGGTGAACAAGTAATCCAGGTAAAAATGTTTAGAATGCTTTTGTTACCAAAGAGGTTTTTCTAGGAAAGATATGACATCCAAGAAGCTTCTAGAACAGACTATGGGAAAAGACACCTATGCTGGAAGTAAACTATGAGTAGAACCAAGTATGCAGGCCTTGGTAGGATTAGTGTCAAAAAAATTCTTGTCTGTTGAACTGGTGAAGTGATCAGAAATGTTGATGACAATATTATGAATGTTTGAAGAGATGTGATTTGAATGATTGCCAATGTTTTCAAAAGTTTTTGAAATTTACTTGAAAATAAGTTCCTTGATTACAAATTTTACAAAATGGGCTAATAGATGATAATGCAATGAGGATGCAATAGTGTACATGTGGAAATGTAAACATGATCATGCGTAATAATGTTTTAGGTGAAGTGAATTGACATGGATTCACTGAATTATTCACCCTCTAGAGTACACAAGTGATAAGCCCCATTTTTGTAGTCCTCCATGACTCGATATGGGACGAACCACTTGGGCCTCAAATTCCTTCCTTCCCTCAATTTTCTTGTCTATCCAGATGTCAAGTCTTAATATTGAAAATCCAATGAATATATCACATTCATATACTTTATTATTGTACTTCTGGCACATCCAATCAATGTAAGCTCTATGGTGTGCCTCATCTCTAAGTTGAGCTTCATCAAGAGTTTCCAGCTCAATGAGTTGTGCTTCATGATATCCTTCTTCTCCTAAGATTCCTTGTAATGATATCCGGAGACTAGGTATCTCGACCTCAAGCGTTAAGACCACTTCCAAATCGAATACTAAGGAATATGGGGTTTCCTCCATTGGAATTCTTACTAACGTTCTATAGGCCCACAAGTCCGGAAATAGCCTTAGGTGTCAATCACTCTTGTTCTCCTAAAGAATTTTTAGGAGGATGGAATTTAGAGTTTTATTAGTTTCCTCAGCCTGTCCTTCCTGAGGGTAGTATAGAGAGGTAGTGTGATGAATCTTGAATTTTTCCCACAACTCATGCACCTCTTCATTTTTAAATGATCATTATCAGAGATAATGACCTATGGGACCCCATATCTACAAATTATCTGGTTCAAAATGAACTTTGCAATTACAGATCCCAGTAAAGTGGTAAGAGGCATGACCTCAACCCACTTCGTGAAATACTTCGTGGCTGTAATTATGAAATTGTGGCTTGTCCATTGATGAGGGAGAGAATTTCCCTATCAAATATAATCCCCATGTGGAAAAGGGCCAGAGTGTTATAATTAGTTGTAGAGATTGGGCGGGAATATGAATCTCGTGAGAGAATTACTTGAATTTATGCACTTGTGCACGTACTCTACTACATCATGTTCTAGGGTGGGCTAGAAGTATCCCTTTTGGTGTATATTTCTAAAGGTTGCATGTCCTTTAAAATGACCTTTAAAGACCCCACTGTGGGCTCTATAGAGGATCTTTTTGGACTCTTCCTCATCTACAAACCTTAGAAACATTTCGTCAAAAGCTCTGCAATAGAGTACTTGTTCTATAACAACATACTTGGTGGCTATGATGCGTAGCCTGTCTTCTCTACTATAAAGTCACTCCCTTAGGGTATGTGTGGTCCATAATAAATTTGACAATATCTAAATACCATGGACACACAACAATGGGAGGTATGACTTCTATGTAGTATATACATTCATCAGGGAAACTTAGGTGTACTAACTTCTCCACCATCTAATGGGTTATCTGCCAACCAATTGGAAATGATTTTTCCCTTGATGGAATTTTGGTTGACATAAGTTAACTCAAATTCTCCCTTTAAGGTTATGAAGAATCCAAATTTCTTGGACAATGAACATTGTGTTAGGAATTTTTGAAGACAATCTATTTTGACAATAACCCTTGTTTCTTGGTTAAGCATATAATGCCTTAACCATTTTTTTCAAAAGACTATGGAGAGGTATTCTTTTTTCCACTTGCGTATAACGTGTCTCATAGTCTAGTAATGTATGACTGATGAAGTAAATTATATGTTCATGCTTGTCATCATATTTTTATGCTAGCATGTAGGATAATGAGACGTAGATATCCCATGAATATAGAATAAGAGGGGAATCTGATTTGGGAGGCATAAGTGCAAGAGATGACAAAAGGAATCATCTTAATGATTCAAATGCCTCATGAAACTCATCCATCTAGATGTTGCAGCAATCCTTCTTTAATAATTTTTTTATCATATGAATGGAAAAGGTTAAATGAGGAATAAACCTTTGGATTACACCAAGCTTTTTGATAAAGGATATAATGCTTGACTCATCTGATGGTGGGATCATATCTAGAGATACTCATATTTTTGTTGGATCCACATCAGTTCCTCATGAAGAGATGATGTATCCTAGTAACTTTTCCCCCGTCACTCCAAATACACATTTCTTTAGATTCAATGTAATAATGTATTCAATGAGATGAGAGAGGATGATGCGAAGCACCTCGGGGTGATCACAAAGTTTTTTGGCCTTAGCTAGAAGGTTGTCAACATATGATTCCACAATCTTGGGAATAAGATTATGGAATATGTAAGTCATTTCCCATTCGTAAGTGACACCAGCGTTTTTGAGACCGAATGACATGACTGCATAACAATAAGATCCCCAAGGAGTAATAAAGGTCTTGGAGATCCTAATCTTTGTTTGATCTCTTCCTTAGAGATCCTAATTTTATTGTATCTCGAAACTCAATGTAGATTCAAATTTTTTTGAAAAACTATTCGTAATAAGTGACAACAACTCATAACCAGTTGTTGCGTGGCAAAATGATAACAATCAATGGATGGTAGTGGTCTAAATCATCTTTGGGACATGCTTTGTTTATATCTGCAACAAAACAGCAACAAAACAACAACACAGCTGCCTAGCAAACAGGCCATCAATGTAGATTCAAATTTTTCTATTATTTTTAAGAACACTACAGTCGGATGATGTTTAGATACCCACATTGAGTAATCGACTGTAGGTTTGATGAACCCCACTTGTAGGAGTTTCATAGAATTCCTCTTTATCCATTAGCGCCACCTTTGGTTTCATAGGTCTGGATTTTTTCTTGATGGGATTGGCATTAGATTTGGTCACAAGGTTGTTGCGGACTACAACATGAGGAGAAATTCTTGTCATCTCTTTGTAACTAAATGAGAAGGATTTCAAATGTTCTTTAAGAATATTTTTTGTGTATTTCCACCTCTTCAGGAGTTAGCGAAGAACCTAACTTCAATATTTTTGGGTCCTCCTCCCTCCCAATGTTAATGACAATCATCCCTTCGATCAAAGAGGCATTACCCTCTTCAAACTTAGGTGAGGGTCAGAGGTAGTTCTAATTCTCCTTCCTCTTCTATTTCACAAATCTCAAGACCTTCCAAGGAGGAAGGTCCTATTGTGGGATCTGTGAAATAGGAGGAAGAGTGAGGAATGAGAGCAAAACCTCTCTTATGATGTGTGAGATGTAAATCCGTATAAGCATTAAGGTATCTTAAGATAGCCTCATCATTTTCTACATAATCTAGGGTAGCAGGTTCATTCTCAGCCTCAACGTATGCTAAGATTGGATTCAGTTGGCATTTTGTGAACTAAGGGTTCAACCTGAACTGAAACTGTGAAGTTAGTATCTTCTAATTATCTTCTCAGAAAAAAATTAGGAAGCGTAAGTAGCTATTAAATGAGTGAGAAGGTTTTATTCACCTGGAATGGCTTCAATTAAAATGAATTCAAAACCTTTGCTTAAGTTGAGTACAATAGGTTTATAGAGTTGTAAGTGTTCCGCCCTAGTCTCATATACCTATAAAACTTGATTAGACAACTAACTGTGAATCACCTAACACTCTGATATTACAAGCAAAAAACCTTTTGGTTACTATGAATACTGAAGAAGGAGAGCCTCATATTCTGCACCATTGTTTGTACATTCAAAATATAGCTTGAAGGTAAAAGGCACATGAGAAGTGAGGATCACTTGTCCTACCCCAGTGCCAAAGTGTCATTTTTCTCTGTCAAAATTAAGAGTCAAATTAGTTTCTTGATAAGATTGATGTTGGATAGCTATTTGTATCTTCTTCCCTTGCTTCTAAGACTTTAACCATATAAATACCATTGGAATGAAGATAACTGAGTCCCATAGCATGTCTTATGCCCATGCAATCAAATGGAAGGAGAACTGGAAAAATCATTCTCCAACATCTCGACAATATTTGTATTAGTTTTTGTTGATACTATCTCTACAACAGTAGTTTCATCTTTGACTGCAGAAATGCCTTCAATCAAACTAGTAGTTTTCGATTTTGTTGTGGGAATTAGTTTTGTCTCTCGACATTGAACTCGCGATTTTGTTTAATTGATTTATGTGGAGCTCAAACTCAGTATAACACCCCAGGTTTCCTCTTTAGGTTATCTAGGTGAATGTTAAATGGGCTTTGGGTCTTCCTGTGCATAATGAAGACTTTCCCCAAATGTAGGAATCTAACGTCCTACAAAAATGTGGAAGGGATCCGCCTTCATGCAATTTATCCAAGGACGACCATGAGAATCATAATATAGCTGTTTTACCAATCTATAATATAAAAATCTATAAGAATTGGTCTTGGGGCATAGGGAAACTGGATAACATTATGGTTCTAATTAATGTTCTCTTTGAGGTTATCATACTCTCTCAATGTGTTTCTTATTGAAGAAAAATTGGTTTCTCCCTAGCCTAAATTATGGAGAAAAGAAAAGGGGGACAATTTTTACTGTTACCTCGTAATCAATCATTACGTGTTTTACATATTTTTTGTAATTCAAAACATGTAGATAAAAAGCTGGATCACTTCTATGTGTTAATTCAGCATCTCTAGGTATCATACTAATGTTGAATAAAAATCCAACATCTCTTTCTTAGTTGTCTAGGAGGATAGATAATCAAAGTCTATGTGATTTATTTAGGCTTCTGAGATGAGGAGTGACATTGATCAAATCTATAAGACCCAATGCTTCCAACAAAGAAGCTCTATGAGAAGGGGATTTCTACAACAAATAGCTCTAGAAGGAGATGTGAGAAAAATGTCTTTGTTAAATCATTGATCAAGTCTATAAGCCCCCACCGGAACAAGAAAAGTGTTCACTAAACATCATCTAAAAATGGATGGGTAAATAAGAATGGGTTGCAAACATTAATCACAAGTTCTCATAGTGGACATTTATTTATGGGTTTGGTTTCTAGCTTTAAAATACCCACATATCATTTAGTTTATTTGGTTTGACCATCCAATAGAGGTTCTTACCAATGGGTTTGAGCGAAATTGAATATTCATTATCAGTCTATTTCCCACAAGAAATAACCCTTGTTTCTTGTCACTTGGGGTCTAACTTACCATTGTTAGGACATGCATTGGAAGGGGATCATTAAAGAAATCATAAGAAGTGTGTTTTGAGGGGATATAAGACCCATGTTAATTATTTTGATGTTGGCATGTCCTATAGGATTTTTCAAAAACATCTCGACAAAGAGTTTCACTTTGGTCCTATTAGTAAGTGATGTAAGAAATATGGTACAGTCTTGGCAAGTTTTGGCATCATGCCCTTGCATGAACCTATGGAAGCCGTAATATAGGTTAAAATCATAATATTGAGGTTTTTGATTTGTGTTTTGTTGGGGTCCAAAGTTCTTGATTGTTATTCAATATTGGTTATTGTAATTAGAAATTCAGAGGTATTATTGTTCCTTAATTTTGATATTGATTTTGGTACCCATTTGGGTACTATTAGGGCCTTGAGTCTAAAATTGTTGTCACATTGGGGTGGAGAATGATTGAAAATCCACTGTGTTGATCGTAATAGTAAATTTTTTACTCGTCTTATTTCTATTGTTCATGTTGTTAGCATTATGTTATTCGTACTTGAGGTGTTAACAACATTTGGTTTCTTTTCTTTGTCTAGTAACACAGTCGATCATAACACTACAGTTGTGGTTTTTTAAGGACCTTAGGTATCCTTGGTTGTTGTTTGCTATTATTTGGGTAATTTCGAACTACTCTTCATTGGGAGTGATCAATCACCCATTTGAACCGTAGGTCTTTCAACCACTTTCTATTGACTACTTGATCAATACGAAGAGCACCCTCTAACACCTCCTCGTAACTCCTTAGAGGGAGTATTTCTCAACTTCTTCCTTCATTTCCCAGTTAAGAGAGAGAATGAATAGATCACAATGCTATGCTATCATGATCCATGTTGGGAGTGCTAATAGTCAAAGATTAGTGTTTCTATTCATACCTAGGTCTTGTGGTTAGCCTCTGGAAAACCATTGAAGGATGTTCAAATGTGTTCCTACTTGAGTATGTAGGAATTCCCTTAGGTCAGATGTTCTCCCTAACAGTGACTTGTTGATAAGTCAGATGATATCTTGAGTGCATTCAGACACCATCCTCGTCGATCAGGAATGTGTTGAAGCCTCAATTAGTGCATGGATGATACTAGAAAATGATGTGTTCTTTCTTCTAGAATCCAGTTAGGGAAGATCTTTGCTAGGGCAAGCATCCAATGGAAGCAGCTCTCAAATGGGCAGTGTCAGACTGCTGAAGATAGTGCACATTGTTTTTCTCCCATGATCGCACTATGTGGGGAATGTTGGAGGACATGGTATATGTCTAGTGCTCAGCATTGATATTCTATATGGTTAAGTATGAGGGACTTTGTTAATCTATATGTCAATTAGTAGGTGATGATTGCGTGAGACTTGATCCACGTTTATAGACCCCTATTGGGGAGGCGAGAGATGGAATAAGGGGTTATTTGGTTTATGGTGTAGCGTGAACATTTATGGAACTCGTACAGGAATCCCTTAGGAGACTGACCTTATGGACCATAGAAAAGAGTACACATCTCCCTATAAATATGTAACTTTAGACTACATGTTGCAACATATGATATTTTTTGTGTTCATGTACTCTTGCATGGAATTTGAGGCACAAAGTTATTACTAGCGACCGTTGAAGTTTCTAACTCTCTTAATTTTATTTTTTAGAATGCATATAATCCGGCTCGAATTAAAAATGTTGTCTACACAAATTTTTCACATCAATTTAAGGACTTGAAAAATTCTCAAGGTACCTCATCTAATCGAGAAGCCTTCATAGGTATGGTGTGATAGGAATTCCCATGTAAACTGGATGATTTATTTTGATGAACTTGGGATGCTGAATGTGACAAATAGTTATGCGGATGATGGAGAATTCAAATAACTTTCTTAACAACAGATTTACCATAATTCTACCTTTAGAAAAGTGAGTTTTAATTTATTTCATACCCTATCCATTTAAATGTCGAAAAGATATTCTCTTGATAAGGGGAGTAAGGCTAATTTTGTTTTAGCACACGTTGTTGAAAGTTATCAGTTTGCAAAGGAGGAAAATTTCCTGCCAGTGAATTCTTCATTGTTTTTCCACTTCTCTTGTTAGGAACATTTGCTGTTTTAGGAGGGTCAGAATGTGTTATGTGATGCGGTTAATGACATTAACATGTCGTTGCACCATTTATAGACTATTAAGGGGATGGTAATGTTTTTAGTAATGGGATACTGTTCTATTAGGAATAACTATGGTAAATTATCCTTGTGTTGTTACACTTGTGAAGTGAATTAATGGACATGACATACTAATTTTTGGTGCTGAACAAAACTCGAGGAGTTTTTTCGTCACCTCTGTAAGTCTATTTTGGGAATTATAAGTGGTAGGGATTTGGGAGTTCATGGTGGGTGGTTTTCCAGTGTTTACAGTATGATGAATGTGAATGGATCCTAGAAGCTAAGGATCCATTATGGGTCCGTAAAAGGAGGAAAATCCTTAACTATGCAGGAAGTGGCTGTAGAGTTCCTGTCTTTGCACGTGGATAGTATGGATGAAAATTAAGCATGTCCTACCCATTTTGGTAGAAAGCTGCCTTGAGACCCAAATTGTGTTGGTCATGTTGCCAAAATATTCTGACAGAGGATGAAGAGGTGGACATATGTGAATACCCATGAGACTAACTGGGAGATTGAGCCAAGATCAATGCATTAGTAGAATGGAAATGTGTTTGATACTGGCTCTTCAAGGACTGGTTTGCGGCCAATATCCTATCTAGATTCTTATTGACGAGTTTACCTTCAAGCACACTCGAACACCTGAAGGTTATTCTGAGGAGAGCTGATGTGTTAGCATGTAGTATTCATATACATTACCCATTCTCTTGCTAGAGTTTTACATGCCATTTCTTATGGGATGGAAGTTTTGGTGGAGAATTAGGGGGTGGTGCTTCTGATGAACACCAAGGTCGAAATTCCTGAATGCTGCATGGAGCCGTATATCTTATTTTGTGAAAAGCCTAGATAATTCGGAGGTGGAAAGTTTTGCTGAGATGATGTTGGGTGGGAGAATAGAATATCCGGTTTGGTATGTGTCATGTTTGAGAAGATATCAAGGAAGTTTTTTGAGCCTGTTTGTATAAGTATCAGTGAAGCTGCTTATGTTATATGGGATATAATGTCGAAGGCCCTTCGATATTTTGTATTTAGGAAAAATAATAGATATGGGGATGTCAAAGGATGATTGTTAGGACATAAGGGATACAATATGCAGAATAATTCATCACAGAATCGCAATAGTCGAAGCTAATATGCAGAAATTATTACAGATCTCAAATAAAATGGTGTAGAATAAAATAACACAACACAAGAGAGAAAATATTTAACGTGGTTCAACCAATTTGGGCTACGTCCACCAAGAATCACTTGTTCAGATTCTATTACAAGCCACCGCTCTCTCAAGATAATACCCAGGTCTGTTTGGAGCTGATGCTCAACAAACTCTACAGAATTCACAGCCTAATTCAAAGCAGATCTGCAATGTTTTTCATACATCTATCATATATATAAAACCATATAAATAGACAACTGCTTAAGTAGTTTTACAAAACCGTGCGGTATCAAAAGCATGGAAGAGCCTGTCCCATAAACCTATGGGTCAAAAAATCTGGCTCATATGTGAAGAGCACATTTCCCGATATGTCGGGTGCATTTTTTCGAGGCCAAAAAATTTTAATCCTAATTTTATTTTCTCAAGGACCGCTCCCCCTAACCCATGCTACTAGGGGCTGCTGCCCCCAGACCCCTGCTCGGGGCCCAGCCTGGCCCCGAACCCGGCGAGAATACATGAAAAATGTACAGTAATCTTAGTGTACAGTCTTCAACACTTTTTTTACATGAAAACAGGGTCCACAACCTAAAAATCTCCCACTTGGAGACTAGTTTTCCTCTGAGCAAGCTTCTTAACCCTTAACTAGTTTCTGTGAAGACCAACCGAGGCTGATCAAAACTTCAGTTTTTCCCTTGTGACCAACTTGGTCATCATGTCTACAAGATTCTGACTGGTATGAATCTTCTCCAACTGTTAACTTCTCTTCCTCCAAAGCTATCCTGATGACATGGTACCTTAACTGTAGATGCTTTGTCCTGGAGTGGAAAGCAGAGTTCTTAGCTAGGTTTGTAGGACTCTGACTATCACTATGCAACTTTCCTTCCTCTTACTTATGCCCCAACTCCTCAAGTAATTGTTATAACCAAATCATTTCCTTGAATTCCTTTGTGGCAGCAGCATACTCAGCCTCCGTGGCTGACAAAGCCACCAACTTCTGTAGTCATGAAATCTAGCTTACTGCTGTTCCACCTACAGTGTAAACATAACCTATTGTGCTAATCCTAGTTTTTACATCTCCAGCCGTATCTGAATCTACATAACCACACAAAATGGTGTTTGATCCACTGTAGCAAAATACTGTCCCCATGGTCTCTTGCAAATACCGAAGGATTCACTTTACTGCCTGTCAGTGATCTCTACCTGGATCATTCATAAGCATCTACTTACCACTCCTAGTACATGGGAAATATCAGGCCTAGTACACACCATGACATACATCAAACTGCCAACTACAGATGAGTAAGGTATCTTGGACATTTATGTTTCTCTCCTGCTATGTCTTTGGACACTGCTAATAGATAACTTGAAATGGCAATGCCAAAGGAGTCCCAACCGGTTTAGCATCCTGCATATTAAACCTCTCCAAGACTTTTTTAATGTACTCTTCCTGAGATAAATTCAGCTTCCGTTCCTTCCTATCCTGAGATATCCTCATACCAAGGATTTGTTTGGCTGCCCCCAAATCCTTCATAGCAAAGGATTCACTTAGCTACTTCTTGAGTACTTTTATTTCTTGCATATTTTTACCTGCAACCAACATGTCATCCACATACAAACAAAGGATAATATAACTGTCATCCTCAATTTTTTTGTATACATGGCAATGGTCAGAATGACATCTGGATATAACCTTGCTCCATCATGAATCTATCAAATTTCTTATACCATTAACGTGGAGCTTGTTTCAAGCCATACAAGCTCTTCTTCAGTTTGCACACCATCTCCTCTTTACCTTTGACCTCATAGCCCTTTGGTTGCTGCATATATAATTCCTCCTCTAAATCACCATGGAGAATTGCGAGTCTTTACATGAAGCTGTTCTAAGTACAAGTTTTCTGCTGCAACTATTCCTAGAACAGTTCTAATAGAAGTCATTTTTACTACAGGAGAAAAAATCTCATCAAAATCTATACCTTTTTTCTGTGCAAACCCCTTGACCACCAACCGGGCCTTGTATCTTTTCTTACCTCCTTCTTCCTCTTTGACTCTGAACACCTACTTGTTCTGTAATGCTCTTTTTCCTTTAGGTAGCTTTACCAAATCCCATGTCTGGCTCTCCATGAGAGCATGATGCTCCTCATCCATGGCTTGCTTCCACTTCTTCTAACATCTACCTGCATTTCTTCATCAAAGCTATCTTGTTCTCCACTATTAGTGAGTAATAAATAATAAAGAGACGGAGAAAAACATTTAGGTTCTCTTCTTACCCTAGAAGACCTCCTCAATATAGGAGTTCAGGGTTCTGTTGAGGAGGTTCATGAACTGATTCATGTGTCACTTTTCCATTCGGAAATCCTCTACTGCTGCACATTCTTTCTTGGATTCTTACCTGTTTTCTTGCAACTACTGCTTATACATGATTTCTCATTAAAGACCACATCCTTAGATCAAATAATTTTCTTGTCCTTAATACTCTAACATTTATATCTAAATTCATCACCACCATAACCAATGAAAGTACATTTTTTCTAATTTAGCCTCTAACTTGGTCCTATCATCCTTGTCTATATGAACAAATACCTCACATCTAAAGACTCTAAGAAATGAATAATCAAATTTCTTACCATACCAATCCTTCTCAGGTATGCCTCCATCCAAGACACTTGAGGCTCCTCTGTTTATCAAGTACATAGCTACGCTCACTGCTTCTGCCCAAAAAGAAAGAGGCAGTCTTGCATGTAACCTCATGCTCCTAGCACATTCCATTATTGTTTTGTTCATCATTTTTGATACCCCATTCTGCTGCAGAATTCCTGGAACCATCTTTTTTCTTGCGGATTCCATTCTTAGAAAAGTAATCATCAAATTCATTGCTGCAATACTCCCCTCCATTATTTGACCTAAGACATTTTAGCTTAAGACCTGTTTCATTCTCTACTAAGGCTTTTCATTTAACAAAAGTGTCAAATACATTATATTTTTTTATAATACAATGAACCTAAACTTTCTTTGTTGCATCATCAATAAAAGTAACATAATAACTTGAACCCCTAAGAGATGATACTTGAGCTGTCCTCCACACATTAGAATGTACCAACTCTAACTTACTCTCAATCTTTGTACGTCCAACCTTGAGAAACCTTACTCGCTTTTGTTTCCCATATATGTAGTCCTCACATAACTCCAAACCTATTTCTGTATATCTGGGTAAATCCTTCTTTATGATCTCCATGCCCTTATGGCTCATATGACCAAGCCTATAATGCCACAATGTTGTATCTACTTCTGAAGCCACAAGATTACAAACATTAGTGCTATAAGTAGTTACATACAAGGTACTCCAACCTTCTTACCTCTTGCCACCACAAAGTACCCTTGGTAACTTTCCAAGAGTCCGCTGTAAATATCACAGTACAACCATCACTTCCTAACCGCCTTACTAATATAAAATTTCGTCTTAATGTAGGCACATGTATGATATCCTTCAATAGCCAAGTATTCTCATTCTGCATCTTAACCTCAACAGAACCTTTTCCAACTATGTTGCAAGGCTCATCATTACCAAAAAAAACATGCCTAAAATATCCTTGAACATAATCAACAAAATAATGCCTATGTGGAGAAGCATGGAAAGAAGCCATCGGATCTAAAACCTAAGATTCAGTAATATTATGCAAAAAAAGAATCAAAGCATCCTAACATATATTACCCGTTGCCACATTTACCTCCTTATTTTCTTCCTATTGTTTCTTCTTATCCTGAAGCTCCCAACAGTCCTTCTTTGCATGCCCAAGGCTTTCCACAATGCCAGCATACTATCTTGCTTTTAGATTTTGACCTTGCCCGATCCTTTAATTTTCCACGGATTTCCTCTATTCTTCTGTATCCCTCTAGTTTCCACTATCAAAGCATTCCCTGAAGTAGAATATTCACCAAAGATTTTTCTTTCACATTTCCTCACTTAGAATAACCCCTACAACATCCTCAAACTTCAACTTTGAGTTAGCTAGAATTGAGTTGCTTACCACCATTACCAGGCTATTCCAACTTTCTAGGTAAAGAGCACAAAAATAATAAAGCCCTAACTTCTTCATCAAATTTTATTGTAATCGAAGCTAGCATATTTACAACCGTATTAAAATCATTTAGATGATCTGCTACTAAACCATTCTTAGACATTTTCATATTAAATAAACTTTTTCATTAAAAATATATTGTTAGAGGCAGAGGGTTTTTCATATAACTTCCCTAATGCATCCATCGGTTCTTTTGTCGTCTTTTCCTTTGAAACATTAAATAATACCGAAGAATCAAGACATAGTTGGATCATGTCCCAAGTGCCTTCCTATCCAAGCAAATCTCATTCCGCATCTGTCATGCTCGAGTGTTTTGTTCACCTTCTCAGACAACGGAGTAAAAAAGATCCTTTTGATAAATGTAATCTTCCATTTACATCTGCCAAAGACTGAAATTCTACCCGTTGAATTTATCAACCGTAGATCTTCCATCATCTGCCATAGATCCCACTCAAGATAAAACTTTCCCTAGGATTCAAAACGTCAACAAACCAAACCAAGATCTGATACCAAATAGTTAGGGAATAAGGGCTAAAGTATGCGGAATAATCCCTCACAGAATCGTGAGAGTAGAAACTAATATGCAGCAAATATTACAGATCTCAAATAAAAGTACATAATAAAATAACACAACACAAA
The DNA here is from genome assembly GCA_019776745.2 of Taxus chinensis. Classification (NCBI taxonomy): domain Eukaryota; kingdom Viridiplantae; phylum Streptophyta; class Pinopsida; order Cupressales; family Taxaceae; genus Taxus; species Taxus chinensis. The sequence goes on from CM034154.1 coordinate 657,212,688, forward strand.
GAGAAAATATTTAACATATTTCACCCAATTTGGGCTACGTCAACCAAGAATCACTTTCTTAGAATTTATTACAAACCACCACTCTCTGAATACAATACACAGATCTGTGGGGACCTTTTGCTCAACAAACTCTATAGAATTCACACCAAAATTCAAAGCACATGTACAATGTTTTTCCTACTTCTATCGTATGCATAAAACCATGTAAATAGACAACTACTTAAGTAGTTCTACAAAACCATGGGTATCAAATCCATGGGTAAAAAATCATCCCATCGACCTATGGGTCAAAATCCCACCCATATGAGAAAATCACGTTTCTCTGATACCCTGGCATTGTCAAGGATACATGAAAAGTGTACAGTACTCTTAGTGTACAGTCTTCAATACTTTCACATATGAAAATAGGGTCCACAACCTAACACACCTTTGATATATTTCCTGAATATATCAAATGAAGACCTAGAGCTCCTTTTTATATAAGGTGATCGGGTATGTCTTCCTACCCACCTTTTTAACCTAAATGATTGACACATACACCTAGTTGACTATAATATTTAACGGGTTATGAAATATAATGCATTTCATGATATTAAATGGATGGTTAGCCTAAAGTGGTATACAATAGGTTATCATATATAATAATAGAAATATAAATATTTCATATTATTAAATATTAACCTATATATTAGTGATGGACCTATATACATTAAGGGTTGGCCAGACCACTTAATCATTATGTTCCAACAAATAGATGATTCACCCCTATAAAGATGATGATAGTTATATTCTTATATATGTTATTTTACGAGCTGAGGCTCAATGTCCGAGTGTCAAATTCTCGATGAGTACTCCTTTTGTGGCTATATAAGGCCACATAGTGATTCTGATGTGTTATTTCTCTATACGTATTCTATTCATAAATTTAATTTCTCTTTTCTCATTTTTTTATATAACCAAACAAATTTATCTATTTAACTTTTGGTTGATTTGTTGCAACTTTTGGGTATTATTTGGTTTTTGCACTAACATGAAGATTTTTGTACTAACTATGACTATTTAGCCATTTTTTTCTTAGTTTTAAATTGTCTTCTCTACTTTAAATTTTTGTATAGCCTAGCCTAGGGCTTGATATTTTTTCCACTTGGCATTTGAAATAGATTTTATATGCTAGTTCTAATGTCGTAATGTGTTGAAATACGGTCATGGGATTCACCATGGATCTGTTGGACGTATGTGACCCCCCTTCGTTGTATGGGGGTATGCCCAAAGGGGGTTATAGGGCCATTTTTTTTTTTAACTACAAGTCCTACTAGATCCACTTGGGTGGGGGTGATGGGGCTATATGTGCCTAGGGCCATAGGGTGACCCTTCCTCACCTGAATGGAGAAATAATGAGATGGGGCTCTATAGAGTGAGTTAGTCGATATTCTAGATGGGGCTCTTCCCCTTATAGTGATATCATAGTAGCTTCACAGGGTCTCTCATGGTTGAGTGACTCGCTATTTTTGATGGTCCTCTGTGATTGAGTGACTCAATCTGGAGAAATAAGGAGATGAGGATCTATGGATTGAGTGATGTGATATGGAGAAATAATCCATCATGGGGCTCTATGGTTGAGTGACTCGATATGGAGAAATAAGGAGATGGAGCTCTATGGTTGAGTGACCCAACTTGATTTTGGAACTATGATTATTTCTCTTTGGGAGGTCAATATGGAGTTTTTTGTGATGCTTCAAGCAGGTACCTATGGAGTTGCTTCGTGATGTTTTGTGATGCGTGGAGTTGGTCACATGAATTACGTGTTCTCTTGTGAGTCTTGTTAGGCATTGTTATTATTGAGGTTTCTACGCTCCCCTTGGTTAGTATGTACATGCTGGATATTGACTTGGTTCCAGTGTGTTGGTATAGTTATGGTATTTGGTTCAATGTGATACTGGTCGTATATGTATTAGTGTGATGATTTTAGTTTTTCAGTCACATGTGTATGTCAGATTTATGCATAAGACATAATTGCTGGAAATTATTTGATTAGGTGAAACACTTGTTATCTTTGCATGGTGGGATTAGAGGTCTTGTGATGTGATATAGTTGTGAAAGTATGTAGTAATATGTCTTGTGGACCATTAGTGTTGTGTTTGGGGTTCGCTTCTACATCTTGATTTCAACTATCAATTGGGCACCCACAAAAAATTATACAAACTGGAATCTTAAATGATAAAATCATCAGAAATGGACATTAAGAAATACTTCCTAAATGAAAAAGGATAATTAATAAAGTAAAAGAGGACTTATAATCTTCATAGAACATTAAAATCATAGATATTTCTTAAATTATTTATGCTTCGTTGTGGCCATAATGTATCATGACAAGATTTTTAGTTACAATAAAATGTGCCATTATTGACTTGGTTACTTATGTATCCTTCGAGATTTCATGTTAATACGCATTGAGGACGATGGTCTTAAAAGGGGAGGGAAATGTAGTGCCTAACTAAAAAATAGGATAAAAAATAAAAAAATAAAAAAAATGGAATGCATGCAAAATAGGAGTGTGAAAAGACATTCCTGGAGTGTGGAAGGGGTTGTCAAGTAGTAGGGCATCAAGAGTTCCTTTTCCAGAAAAACATGGAAACATCCTCACATCTTTTCATACTTGTCCTTTCCTTTTATAATGATAGAATCAACTTTATTTGGGATCCAATTCATTAACCATGATGGAACCCTCAAAATGAACATTATTAATTTAGAAGTACATAATGTAGTCAGTCAGGGGGACGTGTTGACATCATCATCATTCATCGCTAGGGAGATAAATCTGTATGCCCAAAGTTCCCTCTTTTTTTATATACAACTTTGAGTTCACTAAAATCATAGATGTGTATGAAGCCCTCATCTTGGGCCTCCAAATGTCTCCTCATGATCCCCTATTTACAAATCATTTATATCTGGATTTGTGATCTCTCATCTGAAGCAGGTTTTTTATTATTTTGAAAAGGAACATACTGCAATGCCGCTACTATTGTCTTACAGAAAATTAAAATGATTGGGGATTGGGAGTTGCTCCATTCAAACATAATGTCCAATTGTGTTGGAACTTTTTCTTCTTCCTATATTTCTATGCACATGTGTTATGTGCAATATAACCTTGATTGCACCAGGAGTGAATTGGGTAAAGTGAACAATCTGTAACCAGATTCAGGTTGATTTGTACTTTTCATCTTTTATTTATAATAGTCAACTATATTGTTTAAGACAAGCGGTGAAGTGCCCTTTTCCATTATGCCACTTATTTCTATGTGATTTCATGTCTCTTTCATTTTTCCTCCACAGTAAGACCCTATTTGTTTCCTTCCTCTTTCCTCCACAGACCCACCAATACCTTTCTTCTCTAGGACAAGCCAAGGACAAGATCTTGTAACAGGGACTGTGAATCACTCGTTCATGCACGCTAATAAAAATGGAGGTTTTGTCTGATCCATGTAATTGAAAAGTTATTTGGTTCCGAATGGATTAGAAAAATGTGCAGAGAATACACATGTAGCATGTGAATTGTCTTGATAGAGTGCCCCAAAGAGAATGTGTTTTATGAAATGCATAAGTAAAGAGTTCAATCCGACAAGGCCTGAGGAACTTTAATGCAAGGCTCTTAGAAGATGTAAAGAAAAATATTGCCAATGCACTTGAAGTAGACACTCTCCTGACTTTTCTTAGAAGGATGGAGGAGTCTATGCAAGAATGTGTGGAACCCTCATGTGAAACATGGCCATGGTAAAGGAATAAAGCCATTCCAAAGAAATATGAGTCTAGGAGCCTTGGTCAGGGTATGAGACCAGAATGGTTTTGAAAGCCACGTAAGGCTTTAGAAACTTCTAAACAATGCAAAGCGGCATGAGTTATGGACATGAAGACTAGAGTCGCATATGTAAGCAAGACTTTTCAATGAATTTTTCTACTTGAAATTTGGGGTAAGAAAATGAGATGCCATAGAGTGAACTAGGTTAGTAGTATTTTTCCTTCTTATTTAAATGAAAACTAACAAATAAGGAGAAAACAACCAGGGATGTGGGTTACATTGCTATGTGGGACAGTTCTGAGCATTGTTAATGAACCTACTAGTTGCTACCATTTACATATGGAATTTGCAAGGAAGAATGATTAAAACATACATGGAAAAAACCTTGTTGGTGAAGACAAAGTGGTGAAGCATGGGTGACCCGTAAAATATTACCGAAATTCTTGCAGGTTGAATGGATGAAGCTCGTGGAAATGTGAAAATCACGAAGTTGTGTGAAAATGGTAAGGTTTTCCCCATTTCACTTGCACTAAGGATTATGCTTCATCATTTATAACTCTTAAAAATTAAGGATGTTTAGCCATGAGAGATCGTAGAATGCATAAAATAACCAACAGATTTACTAAAAATCTCACCTTTAGAACGAGACTATTTCATAGAACAAAGAAAAGATCCGCGATACAAGGTAAAAGGTTCAAGAAGCCAAGAGGATCCACGGATCAAGAAAATAAGAACTAGAGATGAATCAAGGACAATCAAATAGAGCTTAAATTGAAAGAAGTAAAAATTTACATGCAAATCAAGGGTGATTCGATTATCTGAAGATTACGACTACATGTACAACTAGAACTCCACATTGAGCGATGAAATCTACTGTTTTAGATACTAGAATTTAATTTTCTTTGACTTGATGAAATCCTGTTGCATTTTCAATATAAACTCTTGATTTCAAGGAAAAATAAAATATTGGGGAAGAAAGGAGATCGTTTATTCCAAATCACGAGGAAATACTAAAATATAAGAAATCTATTTTTAGGATTTGGCTCATAAATAATTTTAGGTACATGCATAGAAGAAGGTGTAATCAAGCCAAATATAGAAAAGTAAAACCTGGAGATACTGGCATGTATTTAATGCACCAGATTTTTCAGGTGACTAGGCAAGAGAGATTGCACGAAATACAAAATGAAGTACAAATGGGTCGATTGGCTATAGAGGGGAAAATTGATGCCATTCCTAAGTGTTTCTGAAGGATGAAATAAGAAAATTTTGTTAAATGAGAAATATAAATAAGGGTTGCTCGATAGAGAAAATGATGCATTACAAACTGATAGATGCAGAAAAATCACTCTCATGAGCTAAAGAAATGAAGATTTGAAGATCTAAAAAGAGAGAGAAGTGCATTCGAGCCAAAGAAAGAAGAGGTAGTTGCATGAGACAAATTTTCTGAAGAGAAAACAAAGAGGAGTTGAGGGCAGATTTATTGGAGACAAGAAGAAAGGATATGCGGAAGAAGAATAAGGATCTAGTGCAAAGAGAAAGAGAAGAGATGTGTATAGAAGGAGAAAAAACTATTAGATGAAGAACTAATGAGAAGAGAAAAGAAGAAAATTTGATACGTTCGAGAGACCATAAAAGAGGTAAACAAAATAGTGGACATCTAACTGTGAAGAGTGATTGTAAAAGAGTGAAACGACAAGGTGTTCATAATATGTTATATGTGCAACATGGAATCTAGATGATCAAATTTGTATTAACATAAGTCTAAGTTGTATCTTAGTAGTCTTAGGGGGTTGTATCCTCCTTGTAGGTGGGTTCCTGCAGAAGATCAGTTGTAGTTGATTAAATTAGGGGTTGGTGATCCTTGTGAGGTTGGTGCCTTGCTAAACAAATCTCTTGTGATGTGTTATATTCATTTGAGTCCTTTTTTGTGTGTAATATCAGAAGAGGTTTATGGGTAAGATATCCTTGTGGGATTGGCGTCTCACTAAAAAAATCTTGTAAGATGTGTTATATTATTATGAGTCCTTGATTTGTGTAATATAAGCAATGGTTTCAGTGGTTTTTTAATCCTGAAAGGGTTTACCACATTATATGTGGTCTCCTCATGTGAATGTGTGTGTATCCTTCTCATACTTATAATCTCATGATTAATATTTCATGCTTATAACAATCAATGATAGTTAATAACAAAAAATACAAGAAAGAAAAGGAAATTTATTGTAAATTTTAATCAACATTGATTCAACCCCCCCTTCTCAGTGCATGAAATCTCTAACACTTTGAATAGTTTACCATTCAATTTTTCCCTTGTTCATCTAATGATTTTATGGACACTATGGAATCCATCACATCTCTCGTCCCATGAGAAACTAAATAATCTAAACTCTCCATTGTTGTTCATCACCTTGATTAACCATCTCACACCCATGAGATTCCTTGTGTGAATCTCATTGACACCAATCAATATGATATCTAATACTCTCATATTTTTGACTACCTATCTGTATCCAAAATTCTCTCTAACCTATCCAAAAATGGTAGGAGGTCATTCCTTCAATGCGCTAACCACCATGTCATTCTTGGTGGCATCCTCTACAAGCATGGATTTGAAGGTATCCTCATAAGATGCCTTAAGTCCATGATTCTATCCGCACTATCCAAAAAGTCTATAATGACATCTATGGAGGAAAATTCAGTGGTTTATTTATCACCAAGTGCATCCTTCACTTAGGATATTATTGGCCCTATCTCAATCAATATTGTTGTGAATATGTAAAAACGTGTGTAAAATGCTAGTAGCATTCAAATCTCATTCATATTCCTAGCCAGACCTTGCAGCCGACTCAAGATCTATGGCCTTTTTCAAAATGGGGACTCAATCTCATTAGTCTCATTAATCCATGCTATTCTCAGTGTCATCATTATATCATCACCACTACTGAATACTTCACCAAATGGGTGGAATCAATTCCACTCGCATCTACTAAAGCTAATAAAATAATTGTTTTTTTCTACCAGCACATCATCTACCACTTCAAATTCCCTCATAAATCATCATAGACAATGGAAAGTCCTTCAAAAAAAATATTAAGAAAATTTTGACTCTTTTAACATTAAGCATAACTTATATTCTCCTTATTATCCTCAAGCTAATGGCCAATCCAAAGCTACTAACAAGACTCTCCACACTATTATTGCTAAGACTATCAATAGATCAGGACGTAACTAACATCTTGACATCCCCTTCACCCTTTCGGCCTATTAGAAAATAATCCACACCTCTATGGGTGTTACTCCTTTCTATTTATTCTATGAATCTGAATCCATCCTTCCCCCTCAAAGTCAAAATCCCATCCTTACGTGTCTCTCTTTGTGACTTCATCTCCAATGAGGACTATTGTTAAGAGCATTTAGCCCAGCTCAAATTTCTAGAAAAAATGTCTCTTAATCACTTTCTAACATCATCATGTATATCATAAATACATCAAACAAGATTATAATAAACATATCAAGGAACATAAATTTAACATCAATGACCTTATCTTAAAAGAAAATCAGAATGTCACTATTCTAGAAAGGAGCCAACATGGAAATTTTACTCCCAATTGGATTGGACCATATACTATCATGTACAAATATGGATCTAGAGCCTATCACGTAACCTCATTAGATGGTAAACTAGAAATAGAACCTCTGAATGCCTTGTACTTGTGGCCTTTCTAATGTTAACATACCTACCAACATGACCCTAGTCACACTTAACAATATTACTTCCATCATTCTCCTTTTCCATCTCTCATTGTAATGATTTGGAATTATGTGGCCTACCGTCAATATCCTATCTATGACCTTGAATATGGGCACCAAAACTCTCCTCATATCATATTTACTCATGTATAAGTTTCTCATTCTTGGTAGGAACCCCATGATCATTACATCCATCACCTACTTATCTACCTACTGGAGCCATTATAAGGATCCACATGTGTCGCTTGTATATCTTATCATCCCCTCCCTAAGCGGTCTAATGGTCTATCCCCAACTCTATCTTAAAAATTAAAATACAGGATGCTCATATGTAAATCTATCTTATCCAAAAAATAGACTGCTCCCTCAAAGGTTAAATGTTTATATAAAGTAAATAATGTCAAAATTATAGACTAGTCCCTTGAAGGAAAACTATCATGAATATCTTATTCTTCAATCAAAGTCAAAAGTAAAATCAAAAGAAAAAATACCATAGTAGACCACTCCCTTAAAGGATGGCTACCCCTTTTATGTCATGGGAGTGAAGGATTCCCACATTGATCAAACTTCTTAAAATATCAAAAATAAAAAACATAAGTATCATCAACAAACATCCCAAGAAAGCTTCCTGCATTGATTAACTTTCCCATCTAAAAGTTGAGGCATATACCAAGGATTACCACATTTGATTCGTTTGTGTGATATTTCTCAAAGTTGAGGCATATACCAAGGATTACCACCTAAGGAGAACCTATTTTCCCCATACAAGCTCTATCTTAACCCATTTTTTATGTCTACAATGGATCTATAAGCACACCTTCCACTTTTCTCTCATGACTGTAAATGTGACTAACTATAATTAGTTATGTTTTAACACCTATCATTGGTCGCAAGTTCATTACTCTACATTTTTCCCTCTGGAAATTTACCTCTAATCCTGTTTAAAATAATATTTTCCTTGTATGTTCCTCTCTATGGAGAAGTGTACTTTCTTACACTTGGGTCACCCTATCAAGGTCACACCCTTTCTAACTACATTATCCTAAATTTTTCATCCATATCCAATATATCATATCACATCTAATCTAATTTAGATCATATCCGATCTACATCTATCACATCATTTAATCTAAATCCACCATATATGCCTAACATATATGCTCATCCAATCAATATCTAAATTAAAATCCATCAAATCAAGACATCACTAATATCTACATCTAATCATATATTAATCCATCACATAATGCATTTACATATAATCTAGCATATATCTATCATCTATCAAAGCATATCCTAATCAACATCTATCATATCATCACATCAAATAATTTAATCCATACATCATATCGCATATCCATGTGAACATATAATCATTCTAGATCTAAGATATAATCAAAATATCACATCAAATCATATAAACCATCATCACATCATCATAAAACATATAAACCATGACAAAATCATATAATCATCATCAAAGTGTATTTGTACATCCTTAATAGGCCTTGAGTAGGATTTATCTCAAAATCTATACATCAAAATCATATCTATATAATCTTCACCCACTATGTGGTGAACTACAAATCAGAATCTCTGAGTTTTGAGCCCCCCCTAGAGAAGGCACTTGTACATCTCCCTCTCCACTATCCACTCCATCATCTGGACCCGGATCCCACCTTGGCTATGCCATACTAGTCATGCTCCCAAATGCCATTGATCAAGATGATCTCCTCAATCTCCTCTCTCTTGCTAGATATGCCACATAATGTAACACATCGGGTAGTCTATTTGTCACAATGCATTCCTAATAGCATGACTCCTCACCCAATGCCTTGTAGTGCTATAAGGATACAATACTAGGTGGAGTCATCTGACCAGATCCCTCTGAGGCCTCTTATGTGAGGCCATCTTCAAATAAATTCAACTAAATAAAATTCCCATGGTTATGAGGTTAAATTGGGTATATGGAGTCCAAAGGGAGTGAGTTTAAGTGGTCAAGAATTTAAAAATTCAAAATAGTATTTTCCCTCCTAAATGTAAATTCAAATCTTAAAGCATGTCAAGAGCCAATTTGGCTTGTCAAGGTCAAATAAGGGGATGTTCAAAGTGTGAACAAGAGTAATAGGGTTTTAAATAAGTTCTAGGATACTCCAAGCTATGAAATGTCTAAACACGTTAGCAAATGTCATCATGTTTTGAAGGGAAGTTGAAGTTGAAGGGTAGTTGAAGGGTAGTTGTATGAAACACAGTTGTGCATGTATGAAAGAAGCTTATTTTTGGGTTGAATCTTGTATTTTTAAGTTGAGTTGAATGAACTGTGACTTCTCTTCACATTTGCATGTCAAAGATTATATGGAGAACTCTTAGGGGATATTTTGACACTTATTTAAATCCTCTATAAAGGTTGAGATTTATTTCTCTCCCCCTTATATGAAACTCAAGTGCTGAGTGTGTAAGATTGTAATAATATTGTACTTGTTTGAGAGACTGTGTGTGTTGTGGATGTAATGTATTTTATGTGAAGTAAAAATATTTTCATTCAGGTAGGGATGATTCATTTGATCTTGACTTCAGAGAGTATAAATTCTTGAAGATATGGATGCTTTATTTTAGGTTAGAGTTTTTATTGTCTAACAATGATGAATAGCTTAGGGGTGGAGGTTATTAATCAAGCTCATACAGCTAGTGGTGTTATTCCATCCATAGCTATGTGAGAGAGGGATGAACTAAATTGGGAGGTTGAATAACTTGGTTTGATCAGTGCATGCATGAGTAAATCCTTACTGTGTTTGTGTTTGACATGATACAAACATGAATCCTTGTATTAGCATAATGAAGAGTTGATTAGTGATTGGGGAATCTATGTTGAGGAAGATTCTATGTCTTGAGAAGAAAAATTTGATTTCTTATATTAGAGAATAGATACATCCTTGAGTGTGAACTATGCATATTAAATCTTGACTGTCTCAATCTTACCATTGAAGGAAACACATGGTTGTGGGTTATAGAAATACAAAGGTGAATAATTTTGAGTGAACGTTTCTTTGGAAAGATGACACATACCTCTAGGAAGGAATCCAAGCATTAAAAATAAGCTCCATCAAGTGTTACACATAGTTGAGGGTTTTAAGAACTCTAAAACGTTGGTTACAAAGTTGTGGCATAAGGAAGTATAGTAAAATATAACTTTTTAATAATTTTTAGAGTCCAATGTCACTTTAGACATGTGATAGAGGTTAATGAGAACCTATAAAAATAATTTCAAGGATTCAAAACGAATTTGTAGAATTTGGTAAGCTATTTTGCATTCTTGGGTTATCACAGTCACCTAACAAGGGATTGGTCACTACGAGCTTGAACCAAGGAATCACAATCCCAAAATTTCAAGAAACGATAAAGAGAAGGTACTTGAACTAATTAAGAAATAGTTTTTAGTTTCCATAGGTGGAGTAAAGAGATATTCATGATAGTCCTTAGAAGGACCCCAATCATAGTCATGAGGGCTAATTAGAGAGGTATGGTTACAAAGAAAGTTGCATCTATCCATCGAGTTCAACCTTGGAAAGTTAGGGGAAGGGGAAAAGGCTTAATGGGTGCCTAAAAACACCTAGATTATGTCTTGAATACCTTTTATTTAGTAATTATGCATGATTTAAGGCTGCCCACGAGTTACTAAAGGTTTGAGAATAAAGAAGAGAAAGGTGAGGTTCGAGGGTGAAGGATAGAGAGTTGGAACCTGAGATTGGGCATATACTATGGTGGTGGATAAGGGTACTTAAGAAGGTTAAGAAATTTTTGTGGGTGGCTATAGGCTGTCCTCTGCATGGAGATAACAAATTACATTATCTTAAGGGCACTATGTAGTAGTCTAGGAAAGATGGGTAAGAGTTGAGGCATGTTGGTCTTTTGGGTCTTTTTTTATATTGTGTTTAAGTTTATGTAGAGTGTGTGAATAGGGTGAAAGAGAAGATGAATAATTCAAGATATTGAAAGTCAAAATTACATTCCTAGACAAGGAGCTAAGAGGCTTGGAGCTGACAAAGTTGGAGAAAGGTAAGAACAAGAAGATTTATATGAAGTTAGATGAGTTTGATGATTGAATTAGTAGTGAGTGAAGGCGTTAGCAAGGTATAAGGATGATAATACCATTCTATGTGATATTTGTTAATTTTAGCAAGTTTTGAAGCCATTGTAGGCTTGCATAAGATCTTCAAAATGTAGAGTAGGTAGAGATAGTTGTTTGAATCTTTTTGACTAAATGGATGTGTGATTGAGTCTAGTTTTCTCTACATCATTTGGTATCAGAATAGGAGGCATGTATTTGAAATTCATATGTTGTTCTAATATTGAAGTGATTGAGTTGTAGAAGTGAAGGAGTCAAGTTTGTAGAAGAAAGAGGTGAGAAGAAAATTGTTGAAGGTGGGTGTAAATGATTTTTAGGTACTGATACTTGTCTCAAAGATATGTAATTACAAGTGACTAAAACTTGATGAAGAATACTTTTTTGATGTGAGCCTTGAAGATTTAATATTTCTTGAATTTCCAGTGAAGAATGCTAAGTTTTGAAGAATGAACCCTTTTTAATTTTTTCATGCAACAATACTATAGAGCTTTGATGTTTGAATCTTTCTTGACATTTTTAGGAACTTTGATGCTTGAATCTTTCTATATTATTGCTAACTAATCAATTTAATAATCCTTGATATAACTGTGCACCTAAAAAATGGTGAAGTGATGGATGGTCAACAAGTTGAGAAGATAAGAGAGGAAGTTGTCTAAGAGAGACAAGTTGAGGAACCTAAGAAGAGGTAGAAGACTACAATAACAACTTATAGCATTGAAGGCAATAGAGAAGGCCAAGAGACTAGGGTACAAAATACCTAGGTGAGTACCTAAGGAGATCAATAGACCAAGGTGAAAGAGACTTGGGTGAAGATCTTATGGAGAGGTTGAGAAGAGACATGGGTAAAAAATCCAAGGGATTGGAAGAAGGAAAAATCTATGGTAAAGTGAAGGAAATCAAAAAAGTTAAAGAGTTACTCTTAGAGAAAGAACTAAAGGAAGCAAGGGAAAGGTTTGAGAAGTTGGAAACAATGATCAAGACCATGATGGAAGTGGAAGACCAAATATTTGAATGGAAGCTGCAAAATAAGATAAAGTGACCTATCAAACTACTTATGAAGAAGAATAAGAGGCAATATAAGATTTATTTGGAAAGAGGAATGGTAGAAGATACTCATGAGAAAGTGAAGGAAAATGAGATGTTATGTGGAGAAGAGGATGAGAATAGAGAGAGCAAGAAGGAGGATGAAGTGGAAAGAGAAGAAAAGAAGTGCTTATGAATAATACTATCATAAGGGCCTTATGGGATCTTGTTTTGTTGTCTAACTCCATGTTTTAGTGGGTACTTGTGGGTATGAAGAAAAATGTGATGAATATGAAAGAAAAGAACTCAATATGGATGAAATTAAGGTCAAATGAAGCACCTTTGGAAGAAGATGAAGATGAAATAGAACAAGTTCAACTGGTACAAGGAAATGAAGACAAAATAGAAGACTTTAAACTTGATTAAGAAGACTATGTAGATAAAATTCCATTCTATGAGGCATGGGAAAGTTACTTGGAAGAAGAGAAAAGTGCTAGTGAGGAAAGTAAGGTTACTAATAATAGAGCATTGAAGATAGATCAAATTGTGCAGCTTAGAAATGAAAATACATAGGTTTAAAAGTTACTCATAATTTAACAAAGAGAAAAAAGGAACATACTAATAAAAAACACCAAGTTTCTCATTCAAGGGATATCATGAACCATGGTTATATTGTGCCTAAGTGGCTTAAGGAGAATACACTGAAAGTTGAGTACAAAGAGGATGCAAGTGACTGGAAGGTTCATCAAGATTTTGAGCCAAGTTTACAAAACAAGGAAGAAGAGAGAGATGATATTGGAAAAATTTCAAGCTATAAATACAAGAAGGCACCTAATATGAAGGAAAGAAGTTAGCCCAAGCATATGGTAAGCAATAAATGGATAGTCAAGAGTAAGAGTCAAGTGAGTATACCACAAGAATGCACGAAGAATGAAGTGGATGCCAACTTAAAGGAAAAAGGCAGCATGAAGGAAACAACCCAAACATGACAGCCAAGAATTTTATAGAAGAGTGAAAAAACTCATGAAGAAGACGAAGGCAGATTTCAAGGAAAAAGGGAAATCCAAAGATTTCAAGGAGATGTATAAGGTAACTATATGGGAGGTTGGTGAATACTCCTACAAAAATGAAGAAAGGACATGGAGGAAATATGAATATTTTGCACAAGGGAATGATCAAGACAACCTGTTGGTGAGAAAATTTGTCAAAGACAAATTGGCGGTTATCTTACCAACGCTCTGGGAATCTAAGTCCCTCTACTTAACCGGTGCAGATGTCGTATGTGCATGCATGAAAAAACTGTGGATTTCTATGGTGGTCTTTCAACTGGGGATCTAATAGGGGCACTCCACTGACCCTGTGGCAAATCTTGTAGATACTTGCAAGAGATAACTTTGTCTAAAACTAGGAAAGGGAGTGAGAAATGAGATAGGGAAACTAATGTTGTAGGTAGGAAATTAAATTCCTACACACATTACTAAGAAACTTTAACACATGCATTTATGAGAAGACACAACCCTGCAAATGGCAACAAGAGGAGATAATATTAAGAACTCAAAGTTTCTAAAATCTTCTCATCAAAGAGGCTATAAACTCCTTCTTGTATTGATGCTTAAACAGAAGTTGTATATAATGTGGGAATGGAAGAAATTTGAGAATGGAGGAAAGTAGAATAAAATGACTATCTCCTTTGTTTTCTCTAAGTATAATGCACTCATGAGTTTACAAGATCAGTTGCCAACCCTTTTGAAATGGGGAATGGGATTTACGATTTATAGAGTAGACTTGACTCCTCGTCTTCCTCATGACCTTTCGAATACCTTAATATGGCTCAATATTGTTCATATTCCACTTTAAATATTTAATTCACTGTTATAATAGCAAGGCGACTTAATTTACATTATATTTCTAAAGTCATTTAAGTCATATTAAAAAGTGCAACCCTCAACACAAAAATATAACATTGAAGAGAGAGATACTATCGTATGAGGAGTAAAGAGAGAGATAAAGAAGAGGAAGAACAATAAGAAGAAGAATTATACCGAAGGATGAGTTTGCTGCAGTGGCCTTGGCTCCATTCTTTGATTGTTCTCCACTTCGTGATCTTGAGAAGGGATTCTACCCCTATCCACTTTGGCTTCATATCTCCCTTAGGTAAAATAAACTTACTATTTTTAGTAAGGTGTGAGAAATCAAGTCCCTGATCTTCAAGTAGATGTTACGGGTTAGTTTTCCTCTTTCTCCCTGTGTTCATCATTCTTTCTAGATCAACTTTATATTTTTAACGGGTGCTCAGAGGTCCCACTTATTATTTTTAATAAATGCAAAAAATTTCTGTATATTGTGAATTCTCAACTGTAGTGCACCTCCAATGTCTTCGTCATCCTTCACAGGTTCTTCTGTTGATGAATTTCGTGAAATAGCAAGTTCCTATGTAATAGACCTACTATTTTTAGAAAGTTTGTCTTCTGGGAGTCGGATTGATGTGGAACAGAATTTTTTTGATATGGGTTTTTTCACAATATCCACTCCTCTAAAAGTTTGAGCTCCTTCCTGCTTAATAGTCCAAGGAGATTTGAAAGTCTTAAATTTCATACCTGGCAGTGCTTTTGGACGCAACAGCGATTTATTAGACCTCAAAATTACAGGTCTAGGTTTCTCCTCCATTTGCAAATAATTTTATATATTTGATATGTGTTTTTTTTTTTTGATGCTTCGCACGTGCAAGTCTACTTCAGTTTCTCCCAATGGTTTGACAAGAAATTGGATTTTTTGTTTGTTGAGCTAGAAGTG
Organism: Taxus chinensis; assembly: GCA_019776745.2. NCBI lineage: Eukaryota > Viridiplantae > Streptophyta > Pinopsida > Cupressales > Taxaceae > Taxus > Taxus chinensis. Next base: position 657,228,176 of record CM034154.1, read on the forward strand.
GCATTTCTTCATCTATAAATGCTCTGTTGCACGAGAGGAGGGGTTTGAAGGTGTCTTCTTGATTTCCTTTGGTAGAGGGATGAACAGAAAATTTTATTTTGGTGTTTCACACATTTTTTTGGGAGATTACTTTAACTTCTCATTTCATGGTTATGGAGTTTTCTCCTTTTTCTCCTTTTGTGTTCTTTATTTCTCCTTCTTAGCTTGATAAGAATTCCTTCTCATACCTAAAACATCACTATAGGAAAATTTATTTAGTGTTTGGGGATTTTATGTGGCCATGGTGGATCTTGTTTGGAGTAATAATGGTGGACCGGGTGTTCTAGACAATCATGCACGGAGCCTTGGCAATGTATGAAGCTGTGAAGGAGAAATAAGGGGGAAGAAACGACTAAGTCCCGGATTTAAATTTTTCAAAACATGCACATGGAGGGGCTGGGTGCATTTTTTTTGTCCTTGATGTCCCTGACCTTAGGGACGTGAGGAACATCATTTTCCACGATGGTCAAGGTGGTACCATGTGTCCTCGATCCGACAACAGGGTATGGATGCTCCAAAAATGAACCTAGGAGTTGAAATTCGGTAATGTGGGTGTCTAGAATGATTTCTCATAGGGGATGGGCACAATTTTCAATTTCTTATGTCTCACACCTCATGGGACATAAGGTACATCAGTTTTCACGGTGCTCTTGGAGCTAACCCGTGGCGCCCGATCTGATGGTAGGGAATAGATGCTCCAAAAATGCAACTGGGGGCTGAAAGCCAGTCACGCGAGTGTCCAAAAGACTCCCCCTAGAGGTCTCGAAGCACATTTCTCCATGTCTTATGACTCCCAAATTAGATACATAAGGTACATTAGTCTTCTATGGTGGTCTTGGAGCTGAAACATTGTGCTCGATACCAAGCGACAGGGAATGGATGCTCCAAAAATGCACCTGGGGGTTGAAACTGTCGAGTCTGAAGGTCATATGAGGGTCCAATAGATAATATGGGGGATGGAAGACATTTTTCCATGGTTTTTGTACTTGACCTCAGTGACTTTCAGGGACATTAAATCCCATTCAAGCTCCTAAGTGCTAACATGCGTCCCTCCCGAAAAATGACTAAGTCCTAAATTGCCTTTAAGAGGGTAACTTGGAAAGAATATAACTTGAGCTCCTGGTGGATATTTCTTGGTGAAATTTTAAATTATCCTAACTAGAAATGGAATTTTAAATCCAATAGTATGGGGTTATTATTTTCTTTATTCAAAAATATCTGATCTCTGAAAAAATCTGATTTTTGATTTGAGACTCTACTTGTGCCAGATAAAAAACCGCCTTCCAAATCCTATGCGCCAAGGTATTGTTGAAAAATATGATTTTACCCATCATGTAAGTATTGTGAACCCTATTTATCCAGAGTATATTCTTATTTTACTTCTAATTCCATCCGGAGCTCTCAGGATCATCTTCTGAAGGTATGATAGCTATTTTAGACCTGTGCACTGCCTAGGCTAATGAGCCCTATTTTTACTCAGACTGCCCCAAGCCTTTCAAAACTTCCCCAAAGATTCCAAAATTCTTTTCATGAGGTTTATAAGGTATTAAATTCAAATACATTATTAATTTTACCCATTCCCTTCTGCTCCAAGGTGGTTGGTCCAATCCTAGGAAGGCTAGCGGTAGCCCTTCCCAATACTACCAAAAGATAATATCATTTTCAGACACTTCCTAAAATCACCTAGAGGGAATGAATAGACTTATCTAAATGACCTAGGGGGACCAGATTTTACATCAAATAAATGGGTGACCATTTGGATTAACATGGACTTGACCTGAGGTGCCTAGGAATGATGGGAACAAAAAAAAATTGGCACACTGGGGTATATTTGCCATGCTTAGAAATTTCTAAATTTCCATGTTGTACATTTACACGAAAATAGATAGCTCTAGCTTGGGGACATGAAATGGTACTAAGTGCATAGAGAAGACATGACATGGGAATCCAGAATCTCAGTTTTAGGCCATATAATTTCATTAACTAGTGCCTTATCCATCAGGCCCTGTACGGATTCATGTACAACCTCTAGAAGAGAGAGAGGTTGAGAAGAAGGAAACACACACATACAAAACTGACGGAAAGGAAGCACACGACATACAACAGGAAGGGAAACACAACTGATCAATCAACTATGGTACATAGCGGGGGACAACCCGCTTTAACTAAATTACTTTTCATTTCCTCAAAATTTATCTCATGGGTGGGACAACACTGATTGATGATGTTCTACAAATCCGTTGAACAGGTTCCAGTAAGTACCCTCCCCTCCTCAGTTATTTATAGAAAGCCAGGTGCTTTCACATGATTGTCCTGTGTCAATTAGTAGAAGTAATTCCATGTGAAGCTTCTTGAGTGCCCATTTCCTTGATTGGAAATTCCCATTACCTTCATGTTCTTTGAAGTTCAATTTCAGAGTGCCAATTTCCTTCCATGTTTATCCATATAGTTGATTCTCCATCAAACATCTCATTCCTGCCCCAGGGCTTCTTTTCATTCAAATTCCTTGTATATTTTGAGTTAATTTTCTTTCCCAATTCTATGCTCATAGACATCCTTTTTCATGAGAAACCCCATACTTATCCTTTTCCCTCACTCCACTGTGAGGTGCTTTAGTACTGATGGAAGGATTGCATGTGACCTCATACTTGTCTTGTATGTCCATGGAACTAGTGAAGAGATCAAGAATCAGCTTGAGATCTTATGTAACTTCTACTACATCCAATATTTCTTGCATGGAGTTATGCTTCATCATTTCCTGCATCTCCTCTTTGTACGTCTTTGAAGAATATTTATCTTGTAGCCCAAGGAAACTATTTAGAGGGATTACCTAATCCTTTTTGGAATTGCTACACTCTCACCGATCCTTCATTGAAAATATCTTCATCTTCAGAGGTCTAAAAACTATTTTCTTTAGTTTCTTTATCATGGGAAGGTTCTTCTTCTTCAAATGGGAAATAAAAAACCTCGAATTCTTTATTTCATCCATCAACCATTGGTTCAAGAAGGACATCACATTTCACATCTTGCTTTGTTTCAACATAGCCAACCTTCACACTGGTTGAGGCTTCCAATTCAACTTCATGTTTTTCTTGCATATTCATGGCTTGCATCAAGAGTTCAAGACTTATCTCAGGGTCTTCTATTTCTTCTACTGGATCTTAGCAGTCCTTGTATGGAGATTTATTTCAAGCCTTTCAAAGTCTCATTACAAGATAATTTTGTCTCTCCATAGATGGCCTGACTAAGATCATCTTCATCCCCAAATGGGAATGAGAATAACTCCTCATCTTGGAAAAGCATATAAGTTGATTTATCTTCTTGAAATTCATCGAGAACCATCTCCTCTTCCTCATGGTATGCATCATCTGGTGATTTGGGGTTGTCATCTTGTAACTCGAATCTCCTCAATGCTTCTTCAAAGTCCAAATCTCTCTGAGGAAGGCATGTCTAGACCTATCAAGATGGGAATATCCTCTTCCTCCTCGGTTGTCCACAAAGTGATTCATATCACCTGCTACATTGGTACAAAATGTTAGCTTTCTGGGCTTCTAGACTTTTACTACAGTGTACCTCATCTTCTTTTCGGGAAGCAATTTTATCCATGTCTCCCTTCACTGGTATGGTTGTGAATGACCAATTCATTTGAATTTTACCTCCCAAGTCTCAGACAAAAACTTCTACTTAGCAACATTCGAATGAGGCTGGGACATCTACTACCAAAATCATCACTGAAACTTTCTTGTCTGGGAAATTTGGCGAGAGACACCCTATGTATCTTTGACCTTCCCTACAAGTGGGACCTTTCTTGACTCCAAAGAGTAACAAGAGGCACTAGGTGGAGTCATGGTAAGTTTGAGATCCTTGGAAACCTTCAAAGGCATCACGTTGTCTAAGGCACCAGAATCTATTATGCAATTATTCAGTACATATTCTCTAACAAGAAGGGAGACATAGAAAGGTTCAACTTTATCAGTCTTTGATGCACTCAAAGAAAGCATGTTCTATGAGGGAGGTGTAGGTGATTTTGGTAGCATGCCTTTAGAACTAGATGTTACAACATTGGGTGTTAGACTACCACTCCTGATATATCGAGACGAACCTCTCAAATTGTTCAGGATGAGTCCACAAATATTTAGTTTCAGTAATCTACACTTTGGCCTTGTTTGCATATTATATGAAGTCAAAGGGAGAAGATGCGGACAAGGGGGGTGAAGGGACTGATTTTAGAGTCTGGATAGGCTTGGGAGAAAGATTTGATGTTTGAGGGATGGACGGTATTTTGAATGGCACACTAGGAGCTTTCAAGGTATTAGATTTTGTAGGAGCAGATTTAGATTTAGACTTAGAAGAGACATCAGAAATCTTACTTGGGATTGTGGGAGTCTTCTTACTTGCTACAGGGTCCAGGCTCCAACAATGCAGACTTCATGGAAGATGGAAGTGGGGATCCTCAACTGATTATTTTATTTTGCGGAGTCGCCACAGGAGGATCTTCAGTCTTCTTTTTCTTTACAGCAGTGGAAGGAGATTTTCCTTTCTCATACTTAGAATGAGTGAATACCACACATGAGAAACTAGGTGCATCTTCTTTGTCTTCTTCATCACATCTAGAATACTCACAGAATATGATTTGTGTATCATTCTCAAACTCATCATTTTCTAGGAAATCACCACCTTCACTTTCTTGTTCAAGATCTTCTTCATCTTCTTGAAATTTGTAATTTATGTTCACGGGTGAGGCCTTCAAGGTGATCCTTTGGGGTGCTCCTACAATCTGATTTATGTTGCTTCTTTGAGAAGATACTCATTCAAATAATTCCCTCTTCAAAGATGCCATCTCATTCGCCAACTTTTGCAGTGATGGATTGGTTCTCTCATCTCCAAGATGTTGGGCCTTTCCCTTTGATGGATTCTTGATCTTTCCAGAGAGGATGAGATCATCATCAAGTTCAATTTCCATCCTTTGTGCTTCTACAATGTTCCTTGGTTGGGCTCTTCACAACAAAAACCCTACTTCTGATGATTGAGCATTGATGAAGAATCTCTTGACATTGTTTTGAGATGGTGAATCCTCTTCAGGTATCCTGTGAAGCAACCGTTCAAAACGAGCCAAGAAGTCTCTCATGGTTTCATTTTCTCCTTTCCTCATTTGAGCCAACTGCACCAAGAGGTCTTGACAGTCTTCAGTTGATTTAAATCTTTCCTCGAAGGTAGCCTTGATATCATCCCAACTAGTGATGGATCAGAAGCGGAAAGGAGGTAAAACCATTCTGCTACTTTTTCTTGGAGGGACTCCATGAACAGTCTCACCACAATTTCTTCATGTTGGACACCAATAATTCCACATGATGTCCTTGAACGCAGTGATGTGTTCTTTTGGATGTTGTGTTTTGTGACCTTTGAACTTTGGAAAGTTCTTGCGGAACTTGTTGGTAGATCGTGGAGAGGTGGTTCAAGAGCAAGCGGGCCCGTATTCCTTCCCCATGGAACAATGGGTTGAGCTCTATTTCTTCTTCATCATTTCCATTCTTGTCTCTATTTTAGCTTTTACTTCTAGGAGCTCAATTCTTCTTCAAATTAGGGGGAGCACTAGGAGTTTTGAAAAACATCTGAAGCAATAGGAGGCTTCATAAATGAAGTATGGATTATCACTATCATTCTTGCTGAATTTGTGAATCCTCGAAATTGAAATCATCAACACCCTCTCGACCTGTTCAACCCTGGTGTGTCTTCCTTCAGCCAGCCTTTTGAAAGTCATGTGAAAATGAAAAGAAAGCAATGTGTCTTTTAGCAATGGACTTTCATGAACTCTCTTTTCTTTTTCTTTTTTCAATATTTGAATTTTTTTTGTATTTTGGGACCTTGTGGTTGTATTCCAGGTGCAGATGCTACTAAATTTGCCCCACGGTGGGTGCCAAAAACTGTTGGCGAGAAAATTTGTCAGGGTGGAAAAACTTATGGATTTCTTGCCAACACTCTGGAAATCTAAGTCCCTCTACTTAACCGGTGCATCTGCCATATATGCATGTGCATGAAAAGGTACATTTTTGTGGTGGCCTTTCAAACGGGGATCCAACAGGGGCACTCCACTGACCCTGCGGCAAAGCTAGCAATATCTTGTCTAGGGAAGACTTTGTCTAAAAGTGGGAAAGGGAGTGAGAAATGAGGTAGGAGAACTAATGTTACAGGTAGAAAATCAGATTCCTACACACATTAGTTAGAAACTTTAACACATGCATTTATGAGAAGAAACAACCCTGCGAAATGGAAACAAGATGAGATAAGATTGCACTGAACTCAAAGTTTCTAAAATCTCCTCATCAAAGAAAGCTAGAAACTCCTTCTTGTATTGATGCTTAAACAAAAGTTGTACATAATGTGGGAATGGAGGAAATTTAGAGAAAGGGGGAAATAGAAGAAAATGGCTATCTCCTTTGTTTTCTCTAAGTACAATGCACTCTTGAGTTTACAAGATCAATTGCCAACCCTTTGAAATGGGAATGGACTTTACAATTTATAGAGTAGAATTGACTCCTCATCTTCCTCATGACCTTTTGAATACCTTAATATGACTTAAGATTGTTCATATTCCACTTTAAATATTTAAGTCCCTTTTATAATAGCAAGGCGACTTAATTTACATTATATTTCTAAAGTCACTTAAGTCATATTAAAAAGTGTAACCCTCAATGCAAAAAATATAACATTGAAGAGAGAGAGTGTCATATGAGGAGGGAAGAGAGAGAGAGAGAAAAGAATAAGAAGAAGAAGAATTATGTTAAAGGATGAGTTGTTGTAGTGGACTTGGCTCCATTCTCTGAGTTGTTCTCCACTTCGTGATCCTGAGAAGGCTTCTAACCCATCCACTTTGGCTTCATATCTCCCTTAGGTAAAATCAACTTACTATTTTTAGTAAGTGTGAGAAATCAAGTCCCCGATCTTCAACTAGATGTTGCGGCTAAGTTTTCCTCTTTCTCCTTGTGTTCCTTGTTCTTTCTAGATCAACTTTCTATTTTTAGCAGGTGCTCGAGGGCCCACTTACTATTTTTAGTAAGTGCAAAAAATGTCTATTTTGGTGAATTCTCAGCTATAGTGCACCTCCAATGTCTTCGTCTCCTTCGCAGGTTCTTCTATTGATGACTTTCCCGAAATAGCAGTTCTTATGTAGTAGACCTACTATTTTTTAGAAAGTTGGCTTCTGGGAGTCAGATTGACGTGGAACAAACTTTTTTTATATGAGTTTTTTCCCAATATCACCCCTCTGAAATTTTGAGCCCGCCCGCTTAATAGTCCAGGAGATTTTAAAGTCTTAAATTTCAGACCTAGTCAGTGCTTCTAGATGCGGTAGCCATTAATGGACCTCAAAATTATAGGTCTGGTTTTCTCCTCCATTTGCAAATAAAATTATATATTTTATATGGTTTTTTTTTTTTGATGATTCACATGCAATTCTACTTCATTTCGCCAAATGGTTTGACGGGAAATTGGATTTTTTTCTTCGTTGAGCTAGAAGTGGGATTTCTTCACTGTGGATGCTTATGTTGCACAAGAGGAGGGTTTGAAGGTGTCTTCTTGATGGCCTTGGGTAGAGGAATGAATAAAAAAATATATCTTGTTGTTTCACGCATCCGTTTGGGAGATTTCTTAACTTCTCATTTCATGGTTATGGAGTTTTCTCCTTTTTCTCCTTTGTGTTCTTCGTTTCTCCTTCTTAGCTTGATGAGAATTCCTTCTGAGACCTAAACATCACTGTGGGAAAGGTGCTTCAGTATTTTGGGGAGTTTATGTGGCCATGGTGGAGCTGGTTTGGAGTAAATAATGGTGGACTAGGTGTCTAGACAAGCATGCACAGAGTCTTGGCAATGTATGAAGCTGTGAAGGAGAAAGGAGGGGTAAGAAATGAACTAAGTACCAGATTTAAAATTTACAAAAAATGCACATGGAGGGGCTGGGTGAATTTTTTTGTCCCCTGATGTCCCTGACCTCAAGGATTTGAGAGACATCAATTTCCACTGGTGGTTAAGGTGGTGTCATGTGTCCTCGACCTGACAGTAAGGGATGGATACTCCAAAAATGCACCTAGGGGCTAAAATTTGGTCACATGGGTGTCCATAATGACTCCTCATATGGGATGGGAAAAATTTTTCAAGGTCTTATGTCCCTCACGTTAGGTAAATAAGGGGACATCAGTTTCCACGATGTTCCTAGAGCTGACACGTGGCGCCCGATCTGACGGTAGGGAATGGATCCTCTAAAAATGCACCTGGGGGATTTGAAATTTGGTCACATGGGTGTCTAGAATGACTCCCCATAGAGGTTGGGCACATTTTTCCATGTTTTATTTTCCCCAACTTAGGGACATAGGGGACATCATTTTCCACGATGTTCCTGGTAGCCGACACGTGGCGCCTGATCCAACGATAGGGAATCGATGTTCCAAAAATGCACCTAGGGGCTAAACTGGTCGAGTCTGAAGGTCATATGAGGGGTCCAAGAGATCACATGGGGGTTGGGTAGAATTTTTTCAATGGTTTGTGTACCTAACTTTAGGGATTTTGAGGACATCAAATCCCACCAGGGTCCAGGTGCTGACACGGTGTCCTCTCAAATAATGACTAAGTCCTGAATTGCCTTTGACAGGGTGACTTGGAAAGATGATATCTTGAGCTCCCGGTGGAATTTCTTGGTTAAACCTTTATATGATCCTAACTAGAACTATGTAATTTTTAATCCAAATGGTGTGGTGTATCATGTCTTGATTCATTCATAGGATCCCTTGAAAAAAAGGATTTGTGATTTGAGACTCTACTCTTGCCTGATAAAAACTACCTACAAATCCTATGCTCCAAGGTTTTGTGAAAAATATTATTTTTACCATCAGGTAGTTCTTGGAATCTTATTTTGTAGATGTTTTGTTTTACTTCTAATTCTATCTGGAGCTCCTGGGAATCTTCTTCTGAAACCTGATAGCTATTTTAGGCCTATGTACTGCCTAGGCTTCTGAACCTTGTTATTACTCAAACTGCCCCAAGCCTTTAAAATATTCCCCAAACCTTCCAGAATCATTTTAATGAGGTTTTAAGGTCTTCAATTCACGTCCATGTTTAATTTTTCCCTTCCGTTCCACTCTAGAGTGCTTGGTCTAGCCCTGGGAAGGCTAGTGATAGCCCTTCCCAATACCGCGAAAAGATAGTATCTTTTCAGAACTCCCCAAATCACCTAGGGGGATGAGATTACATTATTCAGGAGGTCATTTGGACTAATTGGACAGACTCAGGGTGTCTTGGAATGTTAGTAATTTGAAAAAATTAACACTGGGGTATTGTTTTCATGCTTGGAAATTATCAATTTCCCTATTGGACATTTGCACGACAACACAACCCTAAGTTTGACGAAGCGATGTATGAAGAAGACACTCTCATGTTGAGAAAGGAAATGTACATGATTGAAGAAATATTTAAATCTCCAGAAGGTACACATACAAGGAGTGAAGACAAGGTGAGTACTTTTGATTATGGGATGCTTGATAATTCTGATTTTGTGGGTGAGTTCTTTGAAATAGCACATAATGAGTCTACTTGTACACTTGAGAAAGTTGACAATAAAGAAGGTGATCAAGTTTACATGAGTGAATGTGAAGAACTAGTACAAGAGTTTATGTTTATGATGGTTGAAGAACAAAATGGTGTAGGTATAGCTGAGGAAGAGATGATTTATTGGGAACAATATATGAAAAAAGAAATAAATGAAAAATAAGGTGTAGGTTTAAGGAATTTTTAAGTGGTGAAGAATGAGAGTAAGCAAGCAAATATTAAATGAAAAGAGATTACAATGAGTAAAGGCATGAAGATGAGGAGAAAAAGATGCAAAGTGAAAGAAAATGGATGGTAAAAAGATAAATTATGGGACACAGGTGGATATGACTCAAGAAATCATAATGAAAGCAAGGCAATAAGACTAAGGACCAACAAAGGAGATGAAGATGAGACCAAACAAGCAAAGTGTAGGAACACTTTTTCTCCACCTTGGGAGTATGATGTAGGGGAATCTTAAAATAACTTCAAATAAAGAAAATTCCCATGGTTATGAGGTCAAGGAGGTAAAATTGGGTATATGGAGTCTAGAGGGAGTGAGTTTTAGGTGGTCAACAATTTGAAAATTCAAAATAGTGTTTTCCCTCTTAAATGTAAATTCAAATCTTAAAGCATGTCAAGAGCCAATATGGCTTGTCAAGGTCATTAACAAGGGTGTCTTCAAGTGTGTAAAATTCTAAGGGGTGTCTGAGGATTTTATGCATCTTGGTAATAGGTCCTAGAAAATCAAGAATCATTGAAATGTTTAAAATACTGTGAAAATGACCAATAATATGTGAAAAAGGCATATGAGAGGACCATGAGTCATAAAAGCAAAAGTTATGAATCAAGAAGAATTTAATGCAAGAGGAGATTTCAAATATAGGAGAGGGATTCAGTTAGACTCGAGGATGAGAATGTGGAGGAAGGATGAAGTAACACTATTTTGGTATGTTAATATACAGTTATAAAGCAATAAACTCTGGTTTTATATGAAACGACATGCTTGTTGCATGTATGAAAGAAGCTTAAGGTTTGGATTGATATTCTTGAATGTTTGAGTTGAGTCTGAATGAATTGTCACTTCATCTTCAGTGGAACTCAGAATGCCAAATAGTTTGTATTGAGTATTCTTAGTTAGCAAAGCTCTAATGCACTTACTTTGGCTAAGTCTGAAGAAGGATAAGGTTTGAGTTATCTGACCCTAGTAGGATATCTCAAATTGGGAATGTATAATAGTGAGTTAACATAGTCTGTACTTGTTTGAGTACACTATTTGAAAGGTGGAAGGAATGTGTTTCCTGTGAAGTAAAAATAATTTAAATCAAGTAGGTAGGATTCATTTGATAGCTCATGTTAAGAGATGTCATATAACCCCTGAACTAATTACTAATTATGACTATGGTTGTTTGGTTAGATATCTAATTATGTCCTAATAGTGAACTGAATAACTTAGGGTTGGAGGTTCTTCAATCATGTTCATAAATGCTAGAAGGTGGTCATACTATCCATATCTACACAAGAGAAGGTTTATAAGTAGGTCTCAAATAAACCTAGGTTTGAGAAGGATGAATTGTTGATACAGTGAAACCCTTACTACGCACATATGTTTGACCTGATACAACTTGGTAAGATTTTTATTGAAATTTTCATGAGTTGATTCAGTGATTGGGTTATTAATAGGTTGAGGAAGTGTCCATGTATTGGAAAGGTAATAGTTTGCATTGTTTGTATTAGAGATACACATACGTGCTAAATTGTGAGATGTGCATATGAAATCTTGACTATCTTAGTAGTTACTAATGAAGAAAACTAGCTTCTCGGTTGCTGTGTTGTAGAGTATACAAAGGTGAAGGAGTTTGGAAAGTGAATTTCCATTATCTTTTTGAAATATGACACAAACCTCGATGAAGGAATCCAAGCATGAAAATTTGTAGTATAGTTTTTCCTCAAGCGTTAGATAACTATTGGTGAATGTTTGGAATCAAGAACTATAGAAACCACCTATGAGATATTACATGACAGTTGTGGCATAAAGACAGTCAAACACAGTGAAAAGGCTAATTGTGATTAGGTAAATTTATCAAAGGAGTCTAATGTCACTTTAGACATGTCAGAGTTAGGTTCTTGAGCACTTGGGGACAACATGAATTTGAATGATTAAAAATGGGTGCTTGTACAATTTGGTGAGCTATCCTTATACATTCTTGGCTTATCACAATAACGTAGCAAAGACTATAGTCATTGACAGTAGGTTGAACTCAAGGCTAGTCCTGATCCCATTGAAAGCCTCAGGAAGAAAATAGTGAGAAGGTCCTTGAACTAATTAAGGAAGCTAAGAGGTAGGGTTCTATAGGTAGAGTAGCAGAGCACCATTCATGGATAGTCCTGAGAAGGCATCTTGATTATAGTTTACGAGGGCTTATTGGATGAGGTATGGTTACAAAGAGAGTTGCATTTATCCAAGCTTGAATGATAACCAAGATACATTAGTCTTACGGGGAAATAGATTAATGGATAACTAAAGTTCAGCTGAAGGTTGATGTCTTGAGTATTCTTTCTTCAGACTAATTGATGCATGGGATCTAAGGCATGAAATGGACCGTGCTACCATAGGTTTGAGAATAAAGAAATGTGAAAGGTGTAGTTTGAAGGTCAAGAGGTAAGATAGGTGGAGCATGAAAGTTGTCATAGACCATTGGTGAAGAGATGCCAAGAGCATACTTGAGGAAATGTGAGTGTTTATGGTTTCTTCACGGAATGAGATGACTTTGGGAGTTGAAATGAAATTGTAGGGGAATGATAGGTCAGGGTATAGTGCTCATAATGACCACCTATAGTGAAATATAGATCAAAATCGATACAGTTGTTGAGCCATTTTAGGTCTTTTGGGTAATTTCCTCATATATTGCAGAGATAGGTTGAATTTGAGTGTTTGAACCTATCTTGTTTAAGATGAATGTATGAAGAATAGACTTTTCTTTGCATCAGAATGACTCAATAGACATAAGACTCATGGAATGCCATAGTTGCAAGATATGCACAAAAGACATTTTGCAATTATTCTATCAAACTCTATATGCAAAATGAATCCAACCTCGTATTAATTGTATTCAAATTAACTACAAAATGCATTCAAATTCTACCAGTAAAACTCATGTAAAAAAAACCTCACCTTTTTTATGCTTTATTATTCCAATCCTCCTACAACCCCACCACCAGTATGAGCAATAGTATGCTTTATTATAGACTACTATTCTAATCAGTTGGCTACTTCATAACTAACATGGAAGATGCATCTGCACTGCAAAAAAAATTACTCATATATTATCTTTATTTACAAACAAGGAAGACATATATTACTAAGCATTTTAAAGGACTCTCATTAGACAAAATTGTCACTATCATTAGTTGAAAGAATGCTTGAAATAACAAGACGTAGGTATGCCAATATGTTGAAATCTACTTCTCCTAATTTTAGCATTATTTAAATTTTGTAATAAATCCAATAAATACATTAAAAATTATATACCTCCAATTGGATGCAAAATTTATGAAGACATTAGCTATTGGATGGACTTTGAATGCATACCTCAATACTGCAAAAAACAAAAAGTTAATATAAACAATCAACATGAATGAAATTTCCTCTTTCCCAAAAACAAGTTTCTGAAATCTTTTAGAACCAGGATTAATGATTCCAGTAACAGATGGGTATCTCTTCTTGAAAATATAAATAAGGTTGATCTTAGATGACATTTATCTTGATTCAACCATGATAACATTCATATAAACAAGGATACCTCCACAAATGTCTAAAATTTATGTGTTAAAATGACCTTTTAACGATGGATATACAATGAATAAGAAGGGAACTAACCACAGAGGAAATCAAAATCCGGTATGCATTGAATAAGAAACTGCTTACAATTATAAAATAATGCCTAAGTTGAACAATAGAAAAGATGCCATGTTCACATGTTTTACAAGGGGAAATTTGACAATCACCCCTGTAAATTTGACAAACCCTAAATTCCCAATAAAATTAAACTAACACAAAAATGTCATCTCCCTTTAAAATAGTCCACCAAGATGGAAAGGAGATCTCATCAAGGGATGGAAAATGAACATCATCCATGAGGATCATTTTATGGTATAGACAGTTGCTAACAGTGGGCATGCAAAGAGTGATCTCTATGCAAGGAGTAAAGTCCTATCTTTTCAATAAATCAATCAATAAAATAATGTGATTCAAAATAAATAATATATATGGATTGATGATAAAAATAAATTTTCACATATAGAAGTAGTTTAGAATAGATTCATAACATAACATGAATTTAGATTTCTTTAATATTTTGATAACATCAAAAAAAATATGGAAAATTTTTGGAAGAGCCTGCAAGAAGTACTACTTATATATGTGAGATTCTGGAAGAGCCTGCAAGAAGAACCAATGCCCCACCATGAAATATAGATGCACAATTCAGACTATGAGAATCGATGAGGAGCAACAAGAAAGCCTCCAAATAGTAATCAACCAAATGAAGGCACGCCGACCATGATTGCCATCAAATTTCCATAGTCACCATCGACCTGAGGTAAGTCACCGATGACTTGCCTAGTTACTCTCGAAACAACCCTAATTTTCTTACTTTTTTCCCCATCTTGACGAATATCCTCATCTAATTATCCTTTCCTCTATATGTGCCAACCACGATCACCGTCAACTTTCCATAGTTGCCATCGACCTAAGGTAAGTCGCCGGTGACTCACCCAGTTACCATCAACCCAACCCTAATTTTCTTAATTTTTCCCATCTTGAAAAATATCCTCATCCAATTATCCTTTCCTCTATCTCAGGCTTGTGTGTCACCCATAACACACCTTGTCTTATCATACGTAGCCCCTTTTTCTTCTCTTTTGGGCCTATATTTCTATTTTTGCACATATTCCATCACATATTAGCACTTGCATTGTGGCCATCGTTGTGCCCTTCTTGGGACACCATTTCTCATCTTAAAATCCCACCCTCCTGGCCATCCTTTATCTCTGTCCCACCAGGGCTATATATTTTTCACTTCCACGTGTTCATAGGACATCACATGCTCTTTTTGACTCACTTTATTATTCATCCATTTGTCAAACCATTATTTTGATCATCCTTGCATTTAGTTCCACATAATTTTGATGTCTTCCTTTGACCCATTAGTCCCACAACTTGTACATCCATATAAGTGGATTCCCATTAGATTCCTTCCATCTCGCAGTGATTTTTCCAACTCAAAGGGTCCGTAGGCCACTAGCATTTCCTCCATCGCAGGCCATGCTATGTCGCCACTGATGTGTTTTAAGGGTCACAACTATATTTATTTGTTATTTTTATCCCATAAATAATCACCCTCAATTCACTTGTGGAATCTTTGTATCTATTTTCCCATCCATTCCATCCTTTCTCTCCTTTCTTAATCTATCTCTTTCAAACTTGTAATTGATTCCCCTTTGTGTCATCAATCCCTAGTTTGATGGGGAACACCTTGATCATCATATTTCATCGTCACTTTTAGTTTTTATATCACAACTTGCTTAAAAACAAGCCACTTGAAAAAAAGGGGAAAATGTAGACACTACTTTTCAGTACCCTCGTCCCCCATCCCACGTTCTCTCCCTTTCGTTATCACTCTACACACCCACATTACTTTTCCCATTTTAAATTTCTATTTTCCCTCCTAAATTTCCATTTCCCTCTTAATCCCATCTACTTTTTCTATTTACTACCTTAATCCCATTTTAATCCTATTATTATTAAACCCCCTTTTATCATCCATTATCCCATCTAATTATCCATTTATTATCTTAACCACTCCATCTTCACCTTATTATTATTATTATATTATTTATCCTAAAATCCACCCATTTTCCTAGGATTCTACACATAAATGTCCCCATTGTGGCTCCTATGATTCCCATCACTATTTATTCTCCTCCCATGCACCATTTATTCATCCAAAACAATCAAAAACCTGATCGCATCCCTTTTTAGACCCCCATTCTTGAGATTTCCATTACCTCCACTTCCCAAGTTGACAGTCTACTCCAGTCACTGGTGACTAATGCGGGTCGCCATCAACCCTATTTATACACTGCCACCCCTCCTCTCAAAATACTGAAGAATTTTTGGACTTCGAGCTATCTTACATACTTATTGTGTTCTTTCCTTATCTCTAGAGCCATAATAATATACTTGGGGTTTTTATAGTCTTTTGTATGCTATTTATGGAGGCTTTGAAGGCTTGAAGAGTTGATATTTTCTTGGAATCCTCCCTTTGGATTTTCCACTTTCTTCTCGTAGGTATGCAAGTGGTATCGAATATTTTCTATTACATTAGCCATCTTTGATTCTCCTTCACATCCCCTTCCTCATCCATCTATCTTGCCAAATCTCTAGTCATGTCCTGGTTGTTGTCGACCAATCTAGTTTTCGTCAACCCAATCAACATTTTTCATCAAATATTCCCTCCTCTACATCCACCATGTCTCCCAACCATCCTAATACCAAATCCAACACCCTAAAGTAGATTCCAGCTCTGTTTTTTGTATTTTATGATCAATTTTGCAATGGTTTCCATCAACTATACTAGTCAATCTTGGGTCACTATCGACCCACTCAGGTTTGGTTTTATTTATCAACATTTATATTTATCAGATCCATATCTTAACACCGTTATCATATCTGATATCTATCTTACTTTTTTATCTGTATCCTTCATCAGTTATCATTTATTCATCCTCGTTATCAAAGTGGGTTGACATCCATCTTAGGAAGTTATCACTTTCTCAGGACTGACCTTGTTAGGTAACCCACCATCTTATTTACTAATATTTTTCGTGTTTAATTTCTCTTTTCTATGCAATTTTTCAAGATAGTAGTGGAGAGGTTCTTTTGTTCCCGTACCTTCATCATCGCCATTGTAATCCACATCAGGAGGTAGCCTTAGTCCCTCCCATTGTTATGTGTTTCTTGATTTCTTGTCCCATTTGTATTAACTTATAACAAGAGCAAGAAATATCTTCAAACATGGCTGGTGTCTTTAGTGTTGCATTTTAAAAAATGTTTTCCAGTTTTTCAGTTAAATTTTGGGTGGTTAAATAGCGGGAATTAAAATTACAAGAAGTAAACCAAGGTAATGAAGAACCATCATTACCCTCTTCCATTCTTATAATATATCTTAAATGAAGCAACTAAGAAGGAATAATATAATTTTGTAGATGTCTATAGTTGGTACAACAAAGTTCCCATATCTGAGAAAGATCAGTTGAATACTACATTCACCACTCCATGGGGAAATTTTCTTGTAGAGTCATGCTATTTGGTTTATGTAATGTGCTAACAATTTTCTAACACCTAATGAATAGGGTGTTTGAACCCTATAATAGAAGCTTTATCATAATATTTGTGGATGATTTTTACATCAATGGGAGAAAAGTGGACCACTTGTATTAGATAGAGAAGGACTTTCAAAGGTTGGATGAAACATAAACCTCATTAATTTCTAAAAATCATGTTTTTGGATGCTCTAAAGGTATCTTGTTAGGGCATGTTTTATATAGAGATGCTATATTAGTACTAATCCTGAAAAAGTTTCAAAAATTAAACTACTATTCTGTATGAATAAAAGTAAGTTGAGATCATTTTTAGGCCATGTGGGTCACTATAGGAGGTTCTTTTCATGAGGGTTTGTCACAACCACATACAAAAATGGGGAAGTTTTACATTCCTTACTCATTTTAGAGCTTGGAGATGTTAACTCAATGTACGAGTTATGAGGTATGGGGTTTTATAAATAACAAAGTGGTGTAACAATAAGCACGCCACTTATTAACACTCAAATATTCTCACTATACTGGAAATTTCCTATATTTTTTTGGGGGTACTCCCTTAAAAGGATAGTTTTGATGTTGATAGGCTCACCTCAAAAAATTTGTAAAAAAGGGTAAGCTAGGGTAGGGCAGAAAAGAGGATTGATTGAAAACAATTAATATCTAGTATCTTAAATTCACCGTTGTATGATTCACTTAAGATACATTTATTAACTTAATCCTAGCATAACACGAGATTAAGATGATAAGGGAAATAATTCTATGGATAGTTATTTTAACAGACACGCATTAAGAAAACTCCTATTATTCCCAATTTCATTCAAAAGATTGTTAACACACATATATTCACAGAGAAGCTCTAAAATAATTGTAATTCACATCCATGTTAGTAATTAAACTTGCTATTGCACAATTCAAGTGATGATACTAAAGATCATGAAACAACATTTAACAAACTGCTACACAAATAAAAAAATATCCAATTACATTCGCACATTAACACTTTTCAAAACACTATGAAACTAATTTAACCTATGACTATCCAAGTAGCTACTGCACACTTAAAAATTCCATGATATAACATATTAAACAATTATTAATCAGTAAAACAAATCTAAGCAATTGATCAAACAATAAGCAAAGAAGAACTCACTGAAAAATACTTGGACTTACAAAGTGCTTTTTTCATTAAAAAATATCCCTCTTTAGAGGGTATACAAATGATGCACTTATACAAAATTTTTCATTGAATAGGGATTAAAATATATAATATAAAGATAGAACACAATGTTTCTCAAAAATTTATAAAAGAAAGAGGTAAACATTTCATGCAATAAATCTTGAATTGACTATTTTAGGACTGAATAATTTTACAATAATAATTCCTAAAAATAGAAAATCTAATGCCTATCCAATCTCTATTTAAAACTTCGACTTGGGGTTGTTTAAGTTGACCACACTTGAATTCATTTCAGTTTGTTCAAGGATGCTTTGAACTTATTCTTTATATACACCATATCCAAAATGGGTGATCACATCAAATCAAAAACTTCCTGAACTAACACTAGGACCTTGCTCTAAATATATTTTACTAACTCATTGAGGAGGAAAAATTTCTTTACTTTTCCATTCACAGAGGTGACCAATGTCATAATAGTAGATACCTACCTTGTTGCATTGGCATGTACAATTTTTTTAGCCAAAGTATAATACAATAGTTGATCAAAGAAAGGATTTTGAACTAACCTCCCATTAGGTTGGTGTACTAAAATTATTTTAGCTTCAGCTAAAATCTTAGTAGCCTTCTTTAATGTTTCTTCTAATTCATTTAATATTCCCTCCATTACATTCATCCAATCAGTTATTTCCTTCAAAGTGTATCCCATATAAACATTGTCCATATTTATATCGTAGCTCTTGACATGAAGTACATTCAAACAAAGATTCTTATTCATGACTACCATTTTTTTTCCATTATGGAAATCATCCTAGTCATATGCTTTTGTTGGATTTTAAATTGAATCCAATCTTTCTCTACTATATCCTTATGTTTTTGTATTGTCACTAGAAGCTCATACAGAGTCATTAGGGATGTTTACACATTACGTAGAGTGATTTTGGGAACAATAAATTTCTTTTGGTCCTTAAAGACATCTAAGATGGCATACATCCTTATAATCAAATCAACCATCATATACTGAGTAACATCAATGAAAAAATGAGGGTATATGTCCATGAATTCCTCCCATGTATGGGATCTTTTAGAGATCCTAATAATATCTTCCTCTTTCTCCATGTAAAAAATGGGTAGCCCCTTGGGTAGGTTTTATCTTAGTCATCCTCTTCAAAGTGCCCATAGGAGAACTGCATTTTAGGGCCACATTATGATCTTCAATTTGCACCATGGTAGAGGCCACGATAGTCCATGTTCCCCATGGGGTAACATGTGCAACTGTAGTCATGGAGGGAAAGACAGAGGAAGATCTCACCACTTGTGACAAAGATTTTGGAGTCCAAGTCAATTTAGGGTGAGAATAAGTAGGTTCTATAAGGGCCAAGAGATGACTCATGAAACTTTAAGTTACCCTGGGTGTAGGAAAAATAATAAATAGGAATATAAGAAGGGGCTTCAGAATGTTTGGAAGAAAGGTCTAGAAAACATAGGGAGTGATGGAAGGAAGAAAAGGTGGATTGAGGAACCAATTAGATGGTGGAGGTATTGGAGGAAGGGATTGGAAATATAATGAAGGATGTGTAGGTGCCTTCAATTTTCATTGGGATATTGTTCTAACAATAGTTCCAGAAGAAGTAGGAATTGAAGGGGAGTTTCCTAAGTAAAGAAGAAAAAATAATGGTTGTAGGAACTGTAACTGTTACTTCTGATGATGTTAAAGTAGAATCTACTAGCAATGTGGGTGTTTTCGTAATGATTTGAGGAGAAAACAAAGAAAGTGGAACCATGACTTATGGAGATAATAGTGAAGATAATGAAAATGGGAGAGAAGAAGGTGAAATAATTATATAAATAGGTGTGGATGAGATAGGTAGAGTGATAGAAATATTTCCCAAAATAGAAGATAACAAAAAATGTGAAATAACATGTCTAGTTGAGAAAGGGAAGAATGAGGAGCTTGAAAATCATTGGGATATAATATCTCTTGATCACCTCCTACCTCATCTTCAAAAGAAGAATTAGAAAAAATAATAATATTGTTAGAATAAAGGGTTGAAGAAGATGGAATGGAATAGGATATAGTTCCCATATAACTAACAATTACTAAAGGAATGAAAGAAGTAGGAAGAGGCATAAGAGACATAATTGCAACAATACTTACCAAGGGGAAAATTCTAGTAACACTAGATAATTTTGTAATTTTAGAAAACCTTATGTTGATCATTAAAGTGCTTGTAGGGATTGAGAGTTGTATGCTTGGATAAGCTCTGGGATGAGAAGGACCAACTATTTCTTTAAATGCAAAGAAGCTTCTTGAGATGCCTTGGGTCAGTACCCTACTCATCAGAACCTTAATATTATTCTTCTTGCACTTATTTCCCCAGTCTAAGCTTTATTCCACAAGCTCTAATTGGTTTCCCAATAGGTGTATAGGTGATGTTATGATTCCTCATGTTGAGGGCGACAATTTTGATCATTGGTTTCATTTTTGGAGACCAAGTCATCCTTAGGTGCTTGGTTCCTATAATTGTAGGTGGCCATGTATGGGGTAACTTTTTAGAAAAGTATAACTCTTACCATTGGATCAAAGGTCCTTGGATTATAGTACTCCAAATGAAAAATCCACCCTCTTCACTTATTTATAATCGTTGAAAATACTACAACCCACTAAAAAGAACAGATTGGGATAAGTGGATTTTTACTTCTTCCCCTCCTTTGCCACATGGATAATACCATGAAAAATTGGTAAGCTATCTCTTATCCTACCAACTTATCTAGAATGAAATTTGATATTTTGATAGGGATAGAGAGGATTCCCTCCACTTGGATCACAGTGCAATTTGGATATCACTAGAAAGCTCCCAAAGGACTTAATGCGTTAAATATCCTCGTACTTACCCTGGGCATTGAGGTATCATAAATAACATTGAAAACTATACGGTAATAATGATTGCATAGTACCTTATTAATCTTCCTATAATTATGCATGTGCATACTATTGAAAATCCTAGAAACTATATCTGGATGTTGGGGCATCTAAGAACCCCCTGAAACTACTGCACCACACATACTGCATCTAGCAAATATGACATCACATAAAAATTTGCTCCCTTATGCTTAATTGCTACAATAATATTTTAAATGTTTTAAGACAAAAATATAGACAAAGCAGGGATCCTTTCATCGTTGATTATCATAGTTAACGAGGGAACCCAACTCTAATTTACATGCACAATATATTACACTGAAGAGTTTGTTCATTAAGGAAATTCCAAAAATAAATGCACATTTGAAATACTATTAGTAGAAACCTTTAATTTTAAGTTAGTTTGGTCTTCTTCTTATTTCTTGAGCAATTCCCTGACTTTATTCTTTTGTCCCCATTTCTCCACATTCTCTCAATTAAACTTAACATTTGATGGTGGGAGGTGATAATAAATGAAGAATGCATCTTTAGTGATATTTCCAATTATATTTCCACCTTTTAACATTAAGACCCCGCCTATGTAATCTGTATTTTCACCTATTATGCCCTAGAGTAAATCAATGCATAATATTACCTCATATTTTCCTGTTAGTACATGCAATCTAGTTTGTTGAATTTCTCCCAAATATTCCATATATTGCACTCTATCCTGGTCTGCCTCATCATCATCATCTATTAATCTAGCCTCTTCAACCACCATTTGCAAAGCTATGTAATGGTATAATCCTATAACCTGTTTATCGAAGATTGTGTCCCAAAAGATATGGTTGAAGAAGAAATCAGGTAAATGGGCCTCTATTAGTAGTTAATTTTAGAAACTTTCAAATGATTGCAAGTATAAAAAGCTCTCAATATATAGAAGTAAAAAGATCTATTTTTTCTCACAATTTCTCATTTTTGAATTCCAAGTTCTCTGTATGAGCTCGAATGCAAGGTAGCTATTATGAATTTTTTTCACTCATTTAAATCTTGCATATATGTGCTAAAAAGGTGGAAAATTTTTGTAGCATTCAAGTATACTATGCCATTTGTGTATTTTGTCATTGAATTTGAGCTACTCATGTCTTTTACAATTGATGTGGATTTAATTAGCCACTTTTCATGATTTTTCTCCATCTCCCCATAGATTCTACTAGTCATGTCACTTCTAAATCTTGTTTCTACCATGCAGTGAAATTTTATAGCTTCACATTTCATTTTCCTTGCAAGAACATTGTCAAAATGTGAAGAGTGAACCAATGAGGATGCTCCATGTCTATACATATTTTGAGCCTATATGAACTATTTAGACATCTATGTCAAATATATTTAAGCACGAGATGCGAGCCAATGAGAAAGATCCATGTAGTCTCATATTTCACAATGTGAGTCCTCAATTAGACCTTGTTAGTTGTTTCTAGTAGCAAACCAGTAAGAAAGCTCCACATTTCTTTATATATCACGATGGATTGGTCATTGTTGAGATCATGTCACTTGCTGTCAGTGGAAAACCAATAAAAAATACATGTTTCCTTGCATATAACAATACCTATCCTTACTAAAAATTGTCAGTTGATATCATTAGTGAGCCAATGAAGAAACTTCAGGAAGCTTTGCAATTCACTATGAGAAAATTTAGTTAAAATTTTATAGATTTAGAGATGAAGTCATGTGAAATGCACATGAATAAGAAAGTGCCACATAGTGTAATTCCTTTGAAAAATTTAGAATTTGTAGATCCTTGAGATTACGTGTCCAATTAACTTGAGAATGGATAAAAAACAAGAAAGTTCCACGACACTTCGCAAGTACCAAATCTTGTCAGATCTACAAGATTATCTATTAAGGTACATAAATAATTTATAAATAGTTGCCATATAACTTTAGAAATATTAGAACCTATAAGATTTGTTTTGATAAACATTGACAATTTGATCAACACTGTGGTGATGTTCAATAAAACATCATAGAAAAAATGCTTGTTTCTTTGTAAGTTAAAGCTTGCAAATTTTACACTTGAAACCACGATTTTGATAAGGATTTTTTTTTCGAAAAATGTAATTTTGATAGAGCAATGAGATAAAATTCCAACCCGATAACAAAAACATTTAACAGAAAGAAATATGGTTGTTGAATATTTTGCTAAAATTTAACAGAGGACCCCATTACTTCTAAGGAAAGCACGAGGAGGTTTTGTTCACAAAAAATGGTCACTATGTAGGGAAACATTGTCAAATTTTAGAACCCAAAATTTTGTACCTTTTCCTTTTAAAAATAAGAATAATGACAATAAAATTATCCTTGCCAAAAACTCAAATGGAACCCCAAATTTATCTGGTGACATACTAATTTCTAAAACAAGATCTAGGAATAATTTTATATGTGTAAAATGGATTCATCCTCTTATTATGATGAATTGGCCTTACTTCTTGTTTTATTTTAAGATAACACTTGAATAGAGGGATACTATGTATGCATTTTTTATTTTTATTTTTTTATGAATTTAAGGATGGATGCGATGGGAAACAGAATGGGTATTGCTTTGGTACCATCCATGCATTTATAACCTTGACAGAGTTACCTTTGTCTCTTCTCAAGGTCTTTCTCTATTTCCAATCAAGCATCCATAGCCGTGATGGAGATTACTAGAATCACCTTCTAAGCATGAATTTTTTTCTACTTAAAAAAAAAAAAACTATTTTAAATGCAAATTTCCTTTTATTTTTATTTAAATAAGGTTGAGAACCAATCCATGGGTAATTTTTTTTCCAAAAGTCTCTTGATATCTAAATTCTTGAGTAATAAAACTAGTCAACCATAATGATACTTATCTTTTGTTAAAAGTTCCAACTTGTCTTGCAACATTATTTTAGAAATATTTCTAAATTAACTAAATTATTTTAAGGATCAACTCTCATCCTATCAAGTCTAAATATTATTGTAAAAATTCATCAAATTTTTAAGGAATTGGAACTTTGTTATGAATTCTTTGCGTTAACAATGAACCTTGATATACATAAATGACCTGCTATTTTTCTTTTCTTAAGGGGTGTTAATGATTATAACGTTTTGAAATCCACAAGAATGGGGAATATAAGATACCTATATAGACTTCAAAATTATTGAAAACATGGAAGTTAATCTAATGAAAACAAAAACTAAACCAACAACACTATGAAACAAACTATTCTATAAAAAACAAAAATGCATGGTAATACATACTAGTCTAATCATACCTACACTAATCTAAACTCACAATAATTCTTGATGGACATTCGATTATACAAAAAATAAGTAATTCTTTAAATGGTGACCAATGATTAACAGTGGCAGTTCATTTCCTTTCAAATATTTCAATTTGAAAGTATTATTTCCCAAAGTTTCTAATATCTGGTATGCTCAATCCATAAGGGATCCAACTTAACATGTTTCCTAACATTTTCATGTACTTTTCCACATAGTAAAACCAAATCTAAAATCCAATATTCTTTAACCTTGTACTTACTATCAAACTACCTTTTGACTACATCTTGATGTCTACTGAAGTTTTGAAGTGTTTTCTCTCTAAAATCTTCCACTTTCAAGATATTTAACAATCTTGATTCCACCTCATCAGTTTCTCACATGTATTCTTGCATAAATTTGTAGGTGGGTAGCCTCAATTTGATAGGAAAGTTAGGTTATATCCAATTTATTAACAAAAACAGGGGAAGCCTTTAATGCTTATATGTGTCTAATTTTATTTTCCGAAAGTAAATACTTTAATAGGAAGTGTTAGCCTCTTGGTTTATCCTTTACAGACTTTTAGATGACATCTATCAAATTTTTATTTTTGGAATCAACCAAAATATTTCCCTGGGGGTAATTATTTGATGAGAACTCAAGGATAAATTTATTTTCATAAGCCCATTCACTGATTTTTTTTATTGGAATTCTAGTCCATTATCACATACTAAGTATGATGGAGTACCGAATCTAGTAGTGATATTTTCCCCTAATAATTTTATGATTTATTTAATAGTATTGTTTTTAGTTGCTACAACTTCAGTACACATGGTACGATAATCTGTGACATTCAAAAAGAATTTGTTTCCTTCATAAGAATTGGGATCAATTGCCACTACAAAATCCAAGCCCTATTGTGCAAATGGTTTGTCAACCAAAATTGGATGTAAGGGAATTGTTGCATACTTTTCTTTACCTATAAATACTTGACATTGAAGACACGTTCTTACATGATGTTGAGGCTCCTTAGAAATTGTGGGCTCATAATTTCCAACTATAAGTATTTTGTGACCTATAGTGTTCCCTGATGGATGACCACTTCTTAAATTTTGGTGGAATTTATTATTGAGATTAGTTAATTCTTCTATAGAAACACACTTGAGGAGTATGCCTTAATAGTCATTTCTATATAAAACTCCTTGATTGATCATATAATGTCTAACCTTAAATATTAATGATCTTTATTAATTCTTATTCAGGCTTGGTGATGGGTTGCTGTGATCTCCAATCATTTAATCAGCTAGCAATTGATGTCATTATAACCAAGGATGCGCCTAAGGTAGTATGCAAACAAGAAAAGGAATATATAACTGGTATTGGTAGTTTTGGTTTTTTTGGGGGGGTTTGATTTTTTTCTTAGGTCATTTTTTTATTTAACTAACTACTAAAAGTCACATCTTCTAATCTATTCAGAATTAAACAACTTTTAATCTACTAAAATCGACATGTAGAAAGGAAATGCTTTTACATAATGAAAACTACTCTAAAACAAGACTTATTGCAATTGAAATTACTTATAAAGAAATATTACAGGAATTGAAATTAATTTTAAAGGAATTTTTTAAGAATTGAAAGTATTGTGTAAACAAAATATAGTGAAAGAAATGCTAGTCTAACTGCAATATTGTAATAAGGGAAATAGTTGCTATCAAGCACACTCAGAATTCAATATCGTAAGAAAGTATGAACATCAATGCCAACACAACAAGCTAATTCCTTCGTCGAGTGATCCCTTTCTCTTCCTTGGCTTTATTTGTCAACAAAATTTTCTCATAACAACATACCTTTATTGATAAAAAATAAATTCTTACAAATAATTGAAAAAATGACTTACAAAAGATATTTTCTATTAAATACATCTATATCATTTCTATTAAACACTATCTATTCTATCAAATCAATCAAGACTTCAATTTTATAGCTCATTTCTCCAACACGTACCCAAGAATTTAGGCGGTTAGATATGAGGAAAAAATTAGGATTTTGTTACAATTCATAAAAGAGTGTTAGGAACTAGGTTCCTTGTTTCTTGTCTTTACTAATTTTTTCAATTGATCCTTATGGTGGAGGAAACTGTGTCAATTTAGACTATGACATCTAACACTAGTGGTTACCATGAATTCATTACATTACACACATCACCACACAGCTCTTCAAATTAATTAGTTGAAAAAAAACTGTAATCATTGGTCCACAATATTCAACAAGGATAAAATGCATTATTTCCTAATTTGGACCTAATCAAGTCTAACCATCCCATACATTGATCAATGTGTTTAGAAGAAAAAATACTATAATTTGTGATTTAAGGGGTCAATCTATGGGCTCACCATCTCTGCTACACCTTACCTTTTTCACGTCCTCTTACAAACTACTACTCGCATTAACCTTTGCTCAAATCTTTGTGCTATATTAAATTATTCATACTGATTTGAATATATCTTTGAATTTGTACACTTAAATCCCCTATATAATATGACCTAAAGATTACCTTGAGGAACAAAAAAAATTCATTTCTTCAGATTGAGTGACATCCCAAACTCTCTACACCTTTCAAACAAATTTTCAAGATGCTCCATATGATCTTCACCCACCTTTGAGAAAACTGTGATATCATTCTAGTAAATGTGAATAAACTTGTTTACAAATCCCTTGAAAGTAAATATCTATAGCCCTATGAAAAGTAACACCAAAATTAGACAAACCAAAAGGAATTTTATAATAGGAATATGTTCCCCATTTAGTAGTAAAATTTGTCTTATACATGTCCAATTCTCTTACCAAGACCTGATTATAACTGGAATAACCATCCAAAAGAGAAAACCTTTCAGGCACTTGCTACTATTTGAAAAATTTGATCCATGGAGGGAGGTGATCCTTTAAGGAGGCTCTGTTTAAATATCTAGAATCAACACATAGCCTAATCTCCCCATTTTTCTTCCTTACATGAACTAAATTTTCTTCCCAAAAGCAACACTTAATAGGGAATATAATTATGGCCTCTATGAGCTTGGAAAAATCTTTCTTCATTAGGGTTTATATATTGGGATTTATAGGTATTTATTTTTACCTAATAGGATTAACATTGGGATTAAGGTCCATATCATGTTGGACAAGATTTGGGGTCAAAACATTAAGGTCTTCACAATTCCATGAAAAAGACATCATTATAAGTTTTCGCATAAGGAGATGAAAGCTTATTGTTCTCTTGCACTACATAATTTTCCTAGAATAACTCTTTTTATTGTGTAATGATGACCTTATGATAGTCGTAATTACTTTTTTTTCATTTTTTTCTTCTCCCCCTTAAACTCATCATCTGGGTTGAAAATGTCTTCAAGTGTGACTAGTCCTATTAGTAACTTGTTTGTCTTCAATTGAATAATTTGATCATCATAACCTTATTTTACAACCTTGACTACATTTGAGATGAGAATTCTGCCTCATTTTGGATGAACTGGACTATTTTCTCATCACTATAAAAGAATTTCTATCTTACTTCATTATCAGGAATGAATGGTCTAACCACCATCTTAACGTGCCATCCATTTCCCTGAATGAGGTCCTTGGGTGGATAAAATTGTGATCATAAAACTTCCATTTGATTAGCTTCACTTTTTTTGTCTTCTTGGTACCACTTGTAGGTTGATAACATCAAAATTTTCCATTAGATCCCAAACTCTATGCCTATTAGCTTGTTAGAAGCTTATTCTTAGTGGCACACTTCCCTCTTACTTGATTTATAACCAACTCAGTATCCCCAAACACTTACAAGACTTTTATTTTTATCTTTTAAGACTAATAATAATCCATGAATCAATGTCTCATACTCAACAATGTTGTTAGAACATGTAAACTGTAATCTATGGGAAAAAAGGATTTCTTAGTCATTGGAGAAACTAAAACCAAACTTTATTCCAACCACATGTTTGCTATTTGACCCATCAAAAAGAACATTTTCCACAAGCCTACTGCATCATCCTCCTCTTTACATGTGATATGGGGATAATAATATCTTCCTCCTGGATACAATAAGTTCCCAAAATATTTTCCTCAGTTGTATCATAAGGATCAAACTTATAATGCTCCTTAGCCCATTCATCTAACAAGAGGTTAGGCATGAAAGAGGTGGGACAAATTCTTGTATTGGCACTAAAATAATTTCTTATTTCTCTTGAACTATGTAATTAGAGATGATAGGGGTGGGGGCATAAATAAGACTCAACATGATAGGATAAAATGGGATCAAATTTAATGGTAAGCATCATGCCATATTTGGTCCTTAAGAGTCATATGAGACCAATCAGAGGAAAAGTATCCACCCACCTTGGCTATGAAGTCTCCTTGACAAGTAAACGGGAAAAAAATGGAGGTAAATCAATGAATGAATGTCTTGAGTGATGGTCAAACTAGGACAAGCATGGAGGGTCAACTCAATATTATTTGATGACTCCTAATAGTTTTAACTATAGTTGTGCCATCTAGTTGTAAAACACCCTTATAAACTTAGTTATATACTCAATACCTAAAGTGTTGCTATTTTCTTGGGCATTATAGAAGTAATTAACACCCAAGTTTATCATGAATTATGTACTAAATGATTCCCAAGTATCAAAGAATATATAAAGGGTGGTGGTTTCTTGACTCTACATACTTACTTGTTCTTAGGTTGGCATTGGCTAACTTGAGAGTTTGGATTTTATATAGTTGGTTCGGATGGTGGATTCAACTAACTCAAATTTTCGTTGCAAGAGGTCCCTCTGAGAGGGGATAGACAATGCATCCCACATGGTCATATTCAAGTTTTTATTCTTGATTTTTCTATAATGTTCAAAGGGATACCTGTAGTCTTGTGCATCATAGGTGTTGAGGATTCATTTATTGCTTGCTTCATTGTTGGAAAATATGTTCTTGGTTGAGAATTAACTTAATTTTATAGGGGACATACCTACTAGAAAAAGATAATTAATTGGTTTCTTTTCTTAAATATTCCATATATTCTTTCTCCTTGAGAGGAGGACTATCTTGCACTGAAGAGGATGGGAGAAACAGCTCCCTAGTCACCTATTCTTTGACCTCATGTTATTAACATGAATTTGTGTCTACTTGAGCTATTAAAAATTTGGTTTACTACACAAAAATCATCAAGGATGTAAAACATGAGATTAACCTGAGGGGAAAATGGCTATTGTACATTCATTTAGTTAGGATTTGGGAACTCCATCAATGATTCTTATTGATTGAATGAATTCTGACACCATGAGGGTCTAAACTTGCACACCCATTTGTAAAACTATTTTTATTATGAGGTTGGATGCATGGGAAACACCACTCAGATTCCTAGACTACATTATTTTGTAATGGAACAAGGGCCTTACTTGTGCTAGCAACAAGGAGATTTGTTATGCAGGGAAGAGTTTTTTTTGAAGGGGAAAATTAGTATCGTGCCCTTGAAACCTATTTGAATGATAATTTTGGACATATATTTGATTGGGATATCAAATTCTCTATTGCTAATAACCTTGATTAAAATTTTGAATTTGAAGGCTTCCCTTGTTGGGTAATTTTTAGGTGTTTGGGATTGTTGTCTCTTGAGGGAGATAATATTATTTGATAGACTTTTAACCAAAGCTCTAAGGTCATCATTATACTTTTTCTTATTGGGAGGATTAGATTCATTGGTGGATGGGGAAATATTTTGACTCTGAGAATAAGAGTGAAGGGAAGGATGAATAACTTGGGGTAAATTTAGAAAAAGAGGTGCACAAGAGGTTTGGGGCTATTTTACCATCTTAGACAGACAATTTTTAGCCATAATGGCTATTGCATATGCATCAGGTAATGTTGCATAGGTCCCATAGATTGAATCATTACTGCAATGTTAGAATTAAGACATCTTAAAAATATAAAAATACACCTTGAGGATGTTGGCTTCAGAAGAGTTGGAATCCTATCCTCCTAAGTTACTTTGAAATATGAAATTGAAGTCAATCATTTCTCAGTAAGATCTCTCTTGATAGATGTCAAATGCTCCAACAAAGAGATGTTGTCTACTTTTTCTCAAATTGCTAATACAATTGCTTCTCCAAGCTCATCCCATAAATGGATTAAGGCATGTAACAAGATCTTATACCATTGTAGTTCTTTCCCCTTGAGAGATGAAGATAAAATACTTACTGTTACATCATCTTCAGTTATAAAATGGACTGAACACACATTAACAACATCCTGAATATGTGTTCTATTGGGGTGGTTAGGGTTTCACCAATAAAAAATGGAATACTTTTTTAATAAAGTGGTAATATGATCATTGTGAGCGGTCAAAAATAAGAGAATTACCTTAATTGAAGGTAAAAAAATGTAAGTTATTTGGTGAGCCATGAAGGGGATAAGGCTTAAACTTTTGAAGGGGAAAGAGTAGGGTCTACTAAGAGGAGGAGTGGAAAAACTTTGGTTGGGAGGTGATGAGATTATCTGAGATGATCTTCCCTTTATTCTTCTCCTTGGTGAGAGATACAGGTGTTCAACTAGATCCCCCTAGCTAAACTTTGTCTCGTTTGTATTCTTCTCATGAAAAATTAAACACTAGAATACTTGAAACTAGTGTCTCTATATTTGGGAGTCACTAGATGTGTCAAAATAATGCCTCCAAAGAACAATTCCAGTAAAAACATACACCCCCCAATCTTAGTGAAACTTATTATAATGAGCTGAAAATGACTTAAATTGGGTGTGTGCCAAAAAATGTTATCACATGAGTTTGCACCCTTAGCTAAGGCCACGAGATGAACACCTTAGTAAAACATGGAATGACCTTTAAAGTGTGGGAAAATGGAACCTCTTAAGGTCAATCTCCAGAGAAGGCCAATTCCTTCTATTCTAGCTTACTGCAACTAATCTAACCAACACTACAATCTATTACCAACTAGTTCTAACCTAGCCTTTCCAAAGAACTAGGGTTCAAAAGGATGAAATACTAAAATAAAGAGAAGGTGATGCACCAAACTAAATAGGGTTTATTTATGAATATAAGAAACACAAATGTAAATTAGCACGTGGAGTTCCATAAAATGTACACAAAAAACATTGAATGAGACAAGTGAAGTAAGATTAAAAATTGCAAAGAGGATTGTATATTCAATTTGATATTATGCATTCAAAGGAAAGAGATCACACTTGTAATGTGACTCAAGAGCTTAACATTCCCAATCTCCACAAGCTAAAACACATGAAAAATTTAGAAACACATGTTATAGAGGTATGCGAGCATTAGCTTAGCACTCAAAAGGGTTGAGATCTAAAACTAGTAGAAAAGGGCCCTTAAATCATGCCCATACAATGTTTTTTTATAGGAGATAAGGGAGAAAAAAGAGAGAAGATCAGATGATTTCAATAATGAAGAAAACCAACCACTTTGCAAACCACCAAGGGTCAATCGACATTCAATTTTATAGACTAGATATGGGTGCCAAAGGTTGCTTGAATCACACTCTACTGGACCGTTTGGGAATGGGGTAACACAATACAAGGTTTAATGCTTGTTGTCAGGAGTGGTTCAAAAATTTAAAATGAGTTAGGCACAATTTTTCCTGTGTTTTGTGGATGTTTGATGACCCATAGTTGTATTTTTCCTCATGCTCTTGATCAACTATTTCCTTCTTATTCCGTGAATTTGCTTTGCTTTCTATAACCTTTCATGTTTCTTCATTTTGTGTCCCATTCTTTTCCTTCACTTTGTGACCTTCACTTTTTTGTGCTATGTGAATTTATATGGTTTTAATTCCTTTTTCTTGGCGTATATTATGTTTTGTGAAATCCTTTTTTTACTTGGCTTCCACTTTTTACAATGGGTCTCCTTTCCTTGGCACAAAATTTTCAAAAAAAATTCCTTCAAAAACCTTTTAACCTTATGCAAGTTTAAAATTCCCCACGAAATTTTATTTTTTCCTATGGATTTTACATATTTTCTACCACCAACCCTCCATGGTTTTTCCTTTGTTCTGGGGATTTGTTTTTCTGCAATACACTGATCCTTTGATTCATGATTTACTATTTCTCAAAAAAATTTACCCAAGGTAAAAATAAGGTAGAAAATGGAAAGTCCTTTTGGTTTTCTTGTAAGAGTTAGGGAGAAACCACTTAAGCAAATTTAGAAGAACTCGAAGCTGCCTAAGTCTAGAATTTGAAGTAATTTGTCCAGATAATTATGAGTGCTTCTTTGACAACAATTATTAAGGAACAAAGTTTTCTAAATCATGAAAAAATACACATTATAATTAGTCGATAGGCTATTATAATGTGAAAAAGATCCCCTCCCAAAAACATATCGGAAGTGTCTCATAGCTAAAATCCCTCACACTAGAAACAACCTGATCCGTAAACTGGTCAATTTTTTTCCTCAACCCACAAATCCTTATAGGAAACTTATTTTAATTTTGATTTTACCCCAAAAATTAAGTAACTTAAATGAATGCAATACATGAAAAAAAAATTGACAGTACACAAGAGTTGATAATGGAGTTCAGAAATTTTCTGTCTCTAAGTTCACTAAACACTGAACAATTAATTATAAGGTTCTAATTATAAGTAAAAATAAACTTACAATTCTATAATGAATGTTTTGGGTCAACCCAAACTCTAGTGCCAATCGGTCTGTGTAGAATCCTAATTGGTCTTGGAAAGTTGCTTAGTGTTTTGCCATCAATTTCCAGTTTTGCACATGTTATTGACTTCTCCTCTACTACACAACATCTAGCCTCTACAAAGAGCTAAGTTAGAATGTGCATGGTATCTACGAGTTTCAACCCTCCTATTGAATTCCCCTCTGTTGTACATACCTCCAACCTCTACACAGAGCTAAGTTGGATCTTAGTGTCATCAACGAGTTCAACAATAAGACTCTCCTCCTTGACATCCAAGAAATATGAACTTGGCTATTCACCTAGCATATGAAGAATCATAGCTCTATAATGCGCTTCTCTAGTGCTATATCAAATCCCTCTGGATCCATGATCAGTCTTTAGGCTTACACGAGTAGACTAAGGCGTACTATTCCTTTACAACTATTGGCGAGTTAAAAATAATTAAATCCCATTTTTTTTACAATTTCCTCAAAAAAGGTCTTTTATCCACCATGCCTATTTAAAAATAGGTATTACCTTCAAAAATTACTTAACACTATTATTAAGGATCTTTTCCACTCCGATTCCTTCACACTTTGATTTGGGAGTGCTTGTGTTTTGAGTGGGGGGGTTATATACCCACCTAATCCTTGAGCTTCCTACTTAAGGGCCTTATTTCCCCAACTCATAACCAAATTTATGAGTTGGGTGAGTTGGTTAGGCAACTTGCATCACAGGTGGGAGGATGGCAGTTTAAAACACCTGACTAGATTTACCCTAATAAGCTCATGTGTCCGTGCCATTTTTTCCACCCACCTCAACTATTGATATGGTCTGACAAGTTCTCCATGCTGACCATGTTCCACGTCTACGAGCTACTTGTTATCACTTGACCCTCCACATTTTTGACTCTCCATGTGTCCAATGCATGTCACCTATCCCGATCTGTTCCACTATGTCTGCCCTGCTGAGCTGGGTCTGAGTCACTCACCATGTTGGGCATGTGGGGGTTAATCCCACATGTACTAAGATAATGTTGGTTAAGGGAAATTAAAATATCCTGATCCCATCATAGATTTTTGTGGCTTTGGCCACATCCTGACATCTATTTTTCTATTTCATCCCTTCATTGGGCTCGCTAAGTTCTATGCCAGTCAGTGTAGAGTTGGTTCACATTGAGCTCACTGAGCAGCTCAGCATTAGCTTGCCAATGTAGATCAATCCTTGACTCGTCAAGTAACTCAGTTTGAACTCAATTATTTCACTGATGTAGCTAGCCATGAGTTTGAATCTATAAACTCATCATTGAGCTCAATCTTTAGCTCAGTTCTTCGATTGATGAGCTACTTGGAGTACTATGGAGTTCGGATCCCCCTCTTCAAAACAATAGTGGACCCCACTGTTACAAACATTTTGCTACGCCTATTGAAGATCAGAGGTTTATAAACACTCATTTTTTTCTTTGCGTGACTTATGAAGTCATGAAGACATGTGTCTATTTTCCACAACATGCCCAATCTCTACGTCATTATGCCTTGTTTTGTCCCGCAAACACCTTTTTCTTATGTGGATTACATCTGGAGTGTATTGTATCTATTTTGTGCATTCCAATAGGAAAGATCTCAAATCCTTTTACCATATTGTAATGATCCTAGGAGTTTTAGGGAAAATTTTCCCACTGATTTGATCTTCGAATCACACCTCCCTACTAGGAGGATTTTTTATCCCCAAAAATATTCTTCTTTTCTCTAGATCTAGAACTTTGTGTTATCTCAAAGAGATCTCTGCAGCTGACTCAATGGCCTTCAAACTAATACTACTTTAATCAAATAATCACCCTCTGTTTTGATCTTAGAGACTTCTGGAATTTATCCCACTTCCTTCTTGTTGTGTCACGTTGATGCCAAATCAGGATAGATAATCTCTATCTGGTCTTCATAAGGACTTCATAATAGAGATTTTGATTACCAATGTAAGAAAACACTAGGCATGATAAATATGTCACGAAGTGTTCACTTACTTAGTGGCTCTGGTCCTATGTCTTCTTCTTAATATGAAGGTAGATTTTCCCTTTTCTTAACATTGGCCATAACCCTCTTAACATGTTTCTTTTGATTTCCACACCAAATCACACAATGGCTATTGGATCCAAAGTAAGGACATGGATATGTCCACAATAGCTCTGTGGTTATTATAGGTTCCTTCTTTTAATCAAAGAAGACATGATCATAACTCTTAGGGATGTCAACTTTACCTTTTCTCACACCATTATTTGGAGAGTCTAGTATGTTCCCTACTGTAGGATTCTTTAGGAGGACTGGTGGCTTAGGATCTTTGATCGATGCTTTAGTTGTCTCAAAGATTTATCCTACCTCATTTTTACCACTACTATATCCTAGAGCCACATATTGAGGTATTTCCTCCACATGGATAGGGTTAGTGATACTTTGAATATTCACACCAAGGTATTTTCCTTCATATCCCATTTTAAAAATAAATTTTGATCCTATACCTCTAGTGTGATTTTCAAATTCACCAAAAGTAGGATTTACAACTTCATGGGAAGGAAAATTCAATGAATCACTTTCAGTGTATTGATTGGTAGGTGTACTTCTTTCTTCAGCATCCTACAATGTTGTTAGGATTATTTTCTTATCTTGCATTTCATGCTTTAATTCTATGATTACTCCTCCAAGGAAATCTTCCTAAGACTAAAACCTTTCTTGCAGCTCTTTCTTCTCTAATTCCATGAGTTGTAGATGTTTCCTCAATTGAGAATCCTTATTTGGGCTATGATGTGTTTTCTGAGATGTAGCTAAAGTAGGTTGGCTGCTACTGGTCTTTACTAATACCTTTTTAAGTTCCACCATTCGACTGTTGGAATCATTGTGGTGCTCAGTTTGGGAAAAAATACCAACATTGTTCCTTATCATGCCCAGTCATAGAGAAATGTGCACATACTTGAGGACCATCTCATTATTTGTTGGTCCCTTAGTGACAGAAGTTGTTCTTGCAATGTAGATTGTAGGAGTTCCATGATCCATCTCATTTCAACAATGTGACGTGTCTGATCTCGTCGATGTAGATTCACCATGTCCAACATAGTACCCAATATATAGTGAGTAAAATGGGCCATAGTATGAACTAGTAGAAGTCCATTTCACTATAACCACAGGTGAAAACTAGTTCTGATATCAACTTTCTTCAGAGATAAAATTTTTGTAGGAAAGATAACCTACTTTGATACAAAACTTGATCTGTAAACTGGTCCAATTTTTTTCCTTGACTCACAAATCCTTATAAGAAAATTATTTTAATTTTGATTTTACCCCAAAAATTAATAAACTTAAATGAATGTAGTGTAATAAAAATAATTGTAACTACACAAGAGTTGATAACGAAGTTAGAAATTTCCTATGTCTTCGGGTTCACTAAACATTGAACCGATTAATTATAACATTTCGATTATAAGTACAAATAAACTTAAAATTCTATAATGAATGTGTTGGCTCAACCCAAAATCTGGTGCTAATTAGTCATGTAGAACCCAAACTGTTCTTGGAAATATTCTTAGTTTTCCGACATCACTTTCGATTTTTACAACCTCTATTTGACTTCTCCTCTGCTACATGGCCTTTATCCTTTACACAGAGCTAAGTCATAATGTTCTTGGTATCAACGTGTTCCACCCTCTTGTTGATTTCCCATATATTGTATGGCCTTCGGCCTCTAGGAAAAGCTAAGTTGGATCTTAGTGTTGTCAATGAGCTCAACAATATGAATCTCCTCCTTGACATCCAAATAATAGCGAACTTGGCTATTCGCCCAACATATGAAGAATCAAGAGCTCCATAATGTGCTTCTCTAGTGTAATATCACATCCATCTAGCTCCACAATCAGACTTTGGGATCGCACAAGAAGACTAAGGTGTACTATCCCTTTAAAACTGATGGCGAGTTAAAACTAATTAAATCCCATTTTTTTACAATTGCCTTAAAAAAGGTCTTTTATCCACCATGCCTATTTAAAAATAGGTCTTATCTTCAAAAATTCCTTAACACTCTTCTTAAGGCTGTTTTCCACTCTAATTCCTTTGCACTTTGAATTGGGAGTGCTTGTGTTTTGAGTGGGGGGGTTTATATACCCACCACACTCCCTGAGCTTCCTACATGATGGCCTTATCACCCCAACTCATAACCAACTCGTTGAGCTAGGCGAGTTGGTTAGGCTTCTTGCATCATGGGTAGGAGGTTGACAATTTAAACCACTAGGCTATTTGTACCCCACTGAGTCTCACGTGTCCACACCATTTTTTCCACCCGCCTCAAATTTCGATATGGTCCATAAATTTTTCTATGCTGACCATGTGTCATGTCTATGAGATCCCTTATGTTACATCCTCTACGTTGCTAACTTGCCATGTATATGCCTGCATGTCACCTATCTTGAGTTGTTCCACCATGTCCAGCTTGTCGAGCTGGTTTGAGTCACCCACCGTATTGGGCATGTGGGAGTTAATCCCACATGCACTGGAATAATGTTTGTTAAGGGCTTAAAATATCCTGATCCCACAGTGAATGTTTGTGGTTTTGGCCAAATCCTCGCATCTATTTTTTCATTTTTCCCCTCCATTGGGATTTTTGAGTTGTATGTTGGTTGACGCAGAGTTAGCTTACAATGAGCTTGCTGAGAATCTCACCATTAGATTACCAATGTAGTGTAGATATAAAAATCATGCACTTGGGTACATTTCTAGGTCCTAAAAGCATAATAACATTTACATGATTCCTAAGCAAGAAAACTAGTAATTAACGATTGTCCTTGGCCTCTTTTATGTGTTTCTTATTTTCTATTTGGTCTTACACACCCTATATCTTAGTCGATATTTTATTGCTTTATCTTTTATGGCTCCATACACCAACACCTAGATAGGATAGAAGCACGCTGACACCCCTGTCCCCTTTGGATACCCCTGACCCTTTTTCACCTTACTCGATTCTTTTGGGTCTCTTTTATCTTTTGGGTATATTTTTCTCTTATCGATCAGACTTCCAGTTTTCAACTACAAAATTCAAATAAGAGAATCATATAAATACATAGTTATGTGACAAAAAATAGAGGATCAAACACTAAACATATAATATCATCACCTAAGATTGCATCCAAAGGCACCTAAAGAACTCTAAAGCATATATCTAGCATCCATTCAAGGGACAAGGGGCTGCATTTTCTGCATACATGAAATAGGAAGGGCGAATTATTTATTCCATCCACACATTATAATACATTACTACATTTAGCTACAACCTACTATCAAGTGCATCTTGCACAAGGGCATCATTATCACACACACCTACCAGAACTACATGAATTTTGAGATGTAGTGCAATGCTTGGTCATAAGTTCACCCCTGGGGTGATTATCGGGATCAGCCCAACTCCCCATATTTCATCTTTAATTTTAGGTTTGATGTGGTTTGTGGGTTTTTTACAAGTGAAATTCTATTTCTAGGTTACAAATACCTTCAACATTCATTGTGTAACTCTGTGGTGATCAATAGGAAGCATCAATGATGATCTTGTGACACAGTGAAAACCATATTCTGAACATTTACGCAGTCACAGGCACCCAATAGAGGTCTTTAGTTCCTAGGATCTCCTGTCCAGTCATGGGCACCCATGTCTAGCCTTGTTCCTACATTTCAAAATTTATTGCGAGTAATAACGACACTCTGCCTTGTCTGTTCATCACTTTTCCTAGTCTAAATCAGTCCTGGATCAAGTATAAATCAAATAAGTCATCTTTCTCTACTTCTTTCTTAGGGTTTTAAATATTACATCTTATATTACTTGCGTCATTTCTTCTTTTATGAATTTATACATTATTGGTTCAGATGTGACTCTAAAATATTTAGATTTAATTTAAATTTAATTAAATCATTTGGTGAACCCTACTCTTGATCATATACTTGGATCCTTATATTTTCTTCTCCCATGGATCCTAAAAATCCTCTCATCTCCTTGCACGACTTACTTCAAATGCACCCACATTGCAAATATGTTCTTAAAAAAACCCTAAACATTATGTATCTACCTCACAGTACGCCACCTGCTCAAGTAAGTGCCATTTTCGACTGTATATTTGATGACTCTATTAGTCTTAATCCTCCATACAATCAACCCATCTTAGACTCAATTCAATATTTACATTGTTTATTTCAAGATAAAATTTAAGCTATGGAAATAATGATTACATTTCTTAAATCTAAAATCCAACATCTCAAGGATGGTTTTCAAGCCCATGCTAGTTCTTCTTCTATGTCTCATTCTCCTTCCCTGACTTCTACATGTGCTCATATTAGTGACCCTCAAGTCTTACCATTACTCACACCTCTCCAGTTTTATCTCAATGATATTCAACATGATATTCTTCATTAGCTCCTTGCTCATCAATTGATCAAATTTCCATATACTCATTCATATCCTCCTTATCGGCTCCCAAAATACCAAGGTCACCCATATTGCAATTATCATCGAATTAATGGACACAATGAAAATGATTATTATGCTCTAAAATGAAAAATTGGCCACCTTAAGTATTTTGGTCTCATTTCATTTGTTACACAAAATGCTGCTACATGTTTATCTCCAATTGATAAATCCCACTGGGTTCCCAAATATGATCCATTTGTCTAGTGAGCATCATTCTATAATTGTTAATGTTCCTACTCTAGTAAGTCAAGAGCCACCTATTAAACCCATTCCAACTTATCAACTTCCTCTCAAACTCAGTCCAACCCCTCCTCCTCTCAATTCTTCTACTGTGTCATCAACTCCAACTAAGAAACTTCCTCTCGAAATCAGTCCAACCCTTCCTCCTATCAAGTCTTATACAACATTATCAATCCCACATAAGATACCACTATTCAAGATCCCTCCACATCCTACTCCACTTCCATGTCTAATGGATTTTTTTAAACAATTTATTCCTTATATTGATGGCCAAGACACATTTCAAGTTTTTCCGCCATAACATGATCTATCTCTACATCACACACTTGGGGGGAATTGTGTTTTCTCTCCCCTGTCAATTCTTATCAATGGTTACTAGTCTTTCTTACTACTTTTTCACATCTTGATACACACCTAGTATCGTCATTACCTTATCATGCACTATTATGGTATGGTTCACACTTGAATGTTGAGGGAATACTACATCAATGAACCTCTCCTTTCCCACCTCACACTCTATGCTTCATGATATATATTTCTATCACACATTTACAAAACCATTTCCTGATGACACACTCTTGTTCTATGGTTCATTCTTTATTGTTGAGGGGTATTTTATAAATGAAACTCATCTGATACTCATACACATCAACCAAGGGGAATGCTACTTATATCACATTCACATTGCATTCCTAGTCATACATTGCATATTTCATATCTTGGTTGCACTTACTCTTGCTTTCTTTTACTTACATGATGCACTTTACTTACTATGCTATTCATATACTCAGCATGTCATTATATTTCTATATACACATGTCTATTCACTTAGTCTCTAGTTGTGAATGCATATCTCACACACATTTTCACATGTTGTAATGATGCTCAGAACTGTATCCTTTTCCAGTCCCACCGATGCTCCTAGGGGCATCTAACTTTATTACTTTCACACATCACATGTGCTATTATTTTATTATTTACCAATTATACTATCTAGTACATCATTTCCACTGATCCATGCATACCTTGACATACCTTTTTATCTTTCTAACATGCTAACACTTTCTTCATATGTAGCATTTTCCTTGCAAGACTATTTTTCACTGTGGTTATCAGTTACACTTTGATTATCATTGCTTTCTACTTGCATGTCATTATTTGAGGGCTATCCCTATGTCTTGTTTGATCACTATTTGTATGATTTTGATCACTTCATCCCTGAATTATCTTGTGACATTGTGAGTGATGTCCCATGTATGAAACCTTGTTTTCGTGGCCCACTTTGTTTTCAAACTTTCTTGATTACATTGTTTTTCTATTGCATTCTTTACTTGCACTAACACATATTTCTAGCCATATTGTTTGCATCTGCCTTAGTTTTCACCATGCATATCCCTTACCCCTTATAGGTATTCATTTAAAATCAACATAAAGTACTCTAATTTGGGCCACATTATCCTAATCAACTTCACATGCACCCCAAATGAGGGGGGCATACATTGGGTGAAAAAATCACCCCTATAGAAGCTCAAAGATACAATTCAGTTCAACACAGTACAAAATCAAAAGAGGAAGACAGTCACAAAATGACCCAAAATTTAACTTGGGTCCTTAGCACAACACATATACCAATTCCTAGACTTCGACACTAGTTCCAAGGTTCTCTTGACCTCCCTTAGGTGATAATGTCATGGGGGCAGACACAATCAGTTTCTTAAATTAATACATTTTATAACAGTTTACAGAGCATTTTTCGCAGTATAGAAATAGTCCTCTAGAAATAGAATACAATTTATCTCCTACAATGAGTTCAATCAATAAATTCAAAATAAACTAGGGAGAACCAAAACAAAAAATGGACACACCATCTGCAGTGGTGTTTATCGGGTAGAGTCAGGGAAGGAGAGTAACACTAGACTTCTCTCCCCAAAACTTGTTCTTTAGCATGAGATCACCTAAAAAACTTGTACTTGGCATGAGATCATCTAAAAACTCACTCTTTCCATGAGATCACCCAAAAATCTCATTCTACATAGCATATTCATGACACTTTTCTATCCTTTTACACTCTTCTACATTAGGTGCACACTTTTCTTTTTACACACTTTCACATACCTTTAAATACTTATGTAAATTTTTCATATACATGACTTTGAATACTCTCTTACTCTTAGTTTTATAGGTTTTTCCTTACAATAAGAAGAAATCATAGGAAGAATAAAATGTACAACACAAAATAACACATACACTTCACCCCTAGGATCACTTTCTCTTCCTAGTTTCCACACTTCACTTGTCACTCGACACACTACTTGCCACATTCTCTATAGGAAGATAAGGTAAAAATCTCTTATCTACTTTATGTTATCATGTATTCACTTAATAACATAAATTTGGGGCAAGTGTAGACACAAAATCATGCACTTGGGTACATTTCTAGGTCCTAAAAACATACTAGCATTTACATGATTCCTAAGAAAGAAAAAAAGTGATTGGACAACAATTTCCTTGCATCTCTTTTTTGTGTTTATTTTTTTCTATTTGTTCTTACACACCCTACAACCTAGTTGGTATATTACTGATTTATATTTTATAGCTCTAGACACTAGCGCTTAGCTAGGACAGAAGCACCCAGGAGCCTCTATTCCCTCTTGGCATGCCTGACCCTTTTTCACCTTACTTTATTATTTTTGGTCTCTTTTATCTTTTGGGAATATTTTTCACTTATGGGCCATCATTCTAGTTGTCAGTTATGAAATTCAAATAAGGGAATCATATAAATACATAGTTATGTGACAAAAAATAGGGGACCAAACTCTAAGCATATAATATCATCACCTAAGCTTGCATCCAAAGGCACGTAAAGCACCTTAAAGCATCCATCTAACATCCATTCAAGGGACAAGGGACTTTATTTTCTGCATAGATGACATAGGAAGGGGAATTTATTTATTCCATCCAAACATTCTACTACATTGCTACATCTTAGCTACAACCTGCTATCAAGTGCATCTTTCATAAGGGCATCCTAGGGCATCATTATCACAAACAAATCCCCAGAACTACATGGATTTTGAGATGTAGTGAAATGCTTGGTCATAAGTTCACTCTCAAGGTGACTTCTGGGGTCATTCTGACTCCCCATACTACATCTTTATTTTTAGGTTTGATGCGGTTTGTGGGTTTTTTCAAGTGAACTTCTATTTCGCAAGTTACAAGTACTTCCGAAATTCATTTTTTGACTCTTAGGTGATCAAAAGGAAGTAACATCAATGATATTGCAATGGATTCAAGATAATTTCCATAGTCATAAGCACCCAAAATATTTCTTCAGCACCCAGGTGCCCCTATCCAGTCATGGGATCTCGTGTCTAGCATTGTTCCTACATTCCATAATTTATTACGAATAATAATGATACTCTACCTTTTCTTCTCATCACTTTTCCTAGTCAAGATCAGTCCCATATCAAGCATAAATCAGCTAAGTCCTCTTTCTCTACTTCTTGCTTAGGGTTTCAAATATTACATCATAGATTTCTTGTGTCATTTCTTCATTTCTACATTCATACCTTATTGGTTCACTAGTCACTCTGAATATTTAGATTTAATTCAAATTAAATTAAATCATGTAGCTCGATCCTTGACTCATCGAGTAACTTGGTTTGAACTTGGTCTTAACTCACTGATGTAGCTTGCCATGATGTTGAATTTGTCAACTCATCATTGAGCTTAATCTTCATCTCGATGAGCTACCTGGAGTACTACAGGGGTTGAGTCTCCCTCCAAAAAAAGAGTGCACCCCACTATTGTGTAAACCTTTTTCTACACCTATCGAATACCAAAGGTTTATAAAAACTCTTATATTTTTCTCCACGTCACTTCTAATGTCATGAGGACACTTTGTATGTTTTCCACAGCTTTCCCAATCTCTGTGTCACTGTGCCCTACTTTTTTCTACAAACACCTTGTTCTTATGTGGACTGCATCTGGAGCATATGATATCCATTTTGCACATTCCAATAGGCACCAAAAATCTCTCGAATCCTTTTATTGTACTGTAACAATATTGGGAGATTTAGGGAAAAATTTTCTACTGATATTATCTCTGAATCACAACCATGCCTAAAATAATTTACATAAGAAAAAGTCAAGTTGAGGAAAAGTTGTTTTACTAACATTTGTTAATAAAATATATTTTCCTATCTTTATTGGGTTAAATATCTTACATTTTCACTTAAATAGTCACATATGTTATTATATGAATTGGTATCCTTGTGAAGCATTGACATTATTTAACCAAATGCAACCAATAGGTGTCCAATCTGATCAGCTCACCTTTACTAGCATGCTTCTTATCTACGTAGAAAATGGATCTTTGAAAAATGGATTAGGAAAAGTTCCCAAATGATGGTGTAGATTTGGTCTCATTGTGGGTTGGTGTTGGGAGAGACAAGATTCCAGTGACCTTGGATTTGTTTTTTGTATTTTTTATATGTAACCTCTTAGATCCATCAAATTTTTCCCCAAATTTGTGCTTATTTCATTTCTTTGTTAATGGTGTCAAAATCAAGAACCCGCCAAGAATTTACAAATGAAGCATCACCAAACCCCTCTTTTGAATTGCCTTCTTCATATTTTATAGATTAATAGAGAATCAAATATTGAATAATACTTAGATGACTATCTAAGAAAAATGAAAGCAACACTATGACATAATTGACTTACCTCGTCAGAGGAGGGAGAAACTATTTTGCAATATCTTTAGATAAGACTATGCTCAGTTTTTTGTCTCATTGTAAGAAGATCAATTACATAACTCGTTCCTAATAGATACCACATATATTTGAAAGGACCCACTATAATTTATGTATCTCCTTGCTTGAT
Organism: Taxus chinensis; assembly: GCA_019776745.2. Taxonomy (NCBI): domain Eukaryota; kingdom Viridiplantae; phylum Streptophyta; class Pinopsida; order Cupressales; family Taxaceae; genus Taxus; species Taxus chinensis. Next base: position 657,272,831 of record CM034154.1, read on the forward strand.
TTATCATTGGTTGGTTAAATAGTCAACCTTACAAACATATGTGATGTTTAAGCTGAGTGGAATTTGAGAAACAATTTTAGAGAGATTGATCACCCATTGGGTTTCATCCTTCCACTAAACACCCTTTTTAGATGGATCATAAGTTTAAAAATATTTTTTTTGTCTATATAGTATATAATGTGTCATTAGGTATTTGGAGTCTTCCTCAAAATATATGCATGCTGAGAAAATTTAGAACCCATGTTTCTATCGATCCCTTCAACATTCAAAACTTCTCTGTCTAAAACATAAATTCACTAGAAATACCTCTCCAAGTGACCACATAAATATAAACATGGCTATCAAATTCATGAATCAATTAAAAGGTCCCTCTATGTAGTTTTACATATTGATTTTACACAGTTTCAAATTTGGTTTTTTCACCAAAAGTAAAACGGTAAAATGAAAAAAAAAAATAAAAAAAATATGAGATGATCTCCATTATGAACTACAAAATATCTTATCCCGCAATAGGAGCAACAATGGGAAACCTTCCAATAGTCATCAATAAGTTATAAATGGAGCAATAGGAAAAGTATTCAATAGTCATCAATATCAAAATAGTATGGTTCAAATGTCTAAAAAATTATAAAACAAGAAATTGCACAAGAAGTGTGCAATGGGTATGTTGAAGGGTGACAAGAAAAATGAATGAGCATTTGTCTTGGGGAGGGGAAAAAGTTTTTGAATTTTTCATTTGCTAGAACCACTTTGCTTGAAATTGATGAGGTGAAATTCTATTTTTTGTGGGTTGTCATAATCAACACAAGGATAATTTTAGTGGAGAATATTGGTAATATGGCAAAAATTTAATTTTAAGAAAATTTGAAAAGGAAAATTTTTCGAAGAAGGTTAGTGTCTTGTTCGCCTAAAATTTACAATATATATATTTTTTAGGGGTCGACTTTGCCTACATTTGAAAACATATCCTATAAAAACCTAGGATGATTGTCGGGTAGTATGATACTAACTAACTACTGGTTGAGGTATCGACATATCAAGTACTGTGAACTTGCGTACTCTAAGCACCAATGAAAAGTGCAATGTATGTTTTGAAGTTTTCAGTCAGGTGACAAATGTTATTTATTGACATGGGACAAGGATATTTCACTAACATGTGACAAGGAGATTTCACTGATGCGTGGCAAGAAGATTTCATTGATGTGCGCTTAATAAGGGGTTTTTTGTTGATGCACGACACTACTAATAATGATGGATGACAATACTCTTGTTGACGCACGACACAATATTTCTTTGACCTGCATGACAAGGATATTCTATTGATAGGAAATTTAAATTTTGTAGTTCGTGTGATTATGTTTATTGTCACATGTCTTGAAAATGAAATCTTCTTTCAAGAAAAAATGTTGCACACAAACCCTAGAAAATTCACCTATTTTGTAAAAGTGGTTTCTGGGCATATTTATCAGGGATTTTCCACCTTTGATTTCCTAAAGGTCTCTTAAAATGAACCCTGAATCAACCACATATTGACCATGGTGTGGTGCCACTCCCAAAAAAACCAAAAAATGGGTAAGTGCACCAAGTTGGGGGGCCAAAAGGGGGTCTTAAGTGGACGCATTTTTCTGAAAAAAAAACTTCAACTTGTATGAGTTTTTCGAAATAGTTACACTCAAAATTGGAAGATGTTGTAAGAAATATGAATCGTAGAATTTTGAGTCTAGTTTCTAAGCTACTAAATTTTATTGAAAACGGATAAGTTTAAGTGGGTCAAACAACTAAAATACCAACAGATGCTCCTTTTTTTGTTAAAAAACATAATAGAGTGACTTTCGTGCCCCCCACCATTTTTTGAGCACCATTTAGTATTTTTGAAAACCCTTTGGTAGAAAGATAGCTAGGAGCATCTAGTTTGGGCTCCATTTTTAAAATATTTTTTAGAGAATATTTTTTATTTATGATTTTTCTAGTACAGAAATTTTATGTTTTGAAAAATAATATAGCTTCAACCGTGCCTCCCCCCTAACTACCTCAAAAAATATCGAAAAATTAGATTTTTTTTTTTAATATGTATAGAATTATGTCTATTTTGGGCTAGTATATATATTTTTTTAATTTCGATCACCCAAAAAAAAGATACACCATGAAAGATAGACATATTTACACTTCAAAACATAGCTATAAAAAGGCATAGTTAGAAAATAAATATGGAAACCTTATATTAGTCAGAAAATTTGAAAAATTATATTTTTAGAAAGAAGAGACTCTGCTCTACATTGTGGTATAATTTTTTAAAAATGGATCGATTGTTTTATTTTGATTTATCATAGAGGAAGTGTCATTTTTACATTTTCTTGTAAAAACTCGTTGTTTTTTGTGTTTGTGCAGGTCCATGCCTTAGGCTTGGGGATCCAAACCGGATCCCAAGCCTTGAGGCATGGCTTGGGAAAAGATAAAATGTAAAACACATATGCATTTTTATTTGTTTTATATATTGTGGCCCCCCAACGTCCCTTTCATCTCTTTCATGGGAATTCTGCAAACATTCTATTTTGTCTGCAATTTTCTCTACATTCTTGCACGATTTTTTAGTATTTCATTTTGTCCCCTACCCCACTAGTTGATTTTTTCTAATCATGGGAGATAAATGTCAAGCTAAGGACAAGAGGAAAGTCAAGAATAGGACACTAGAGCAATTGGAAGAGAAGAGAATAAAGAAATTGAAGAGAATGTAAAAACTTCGAGTAGGTCAAGGTACATCTGCTATATCAAATGTAGCTAATGTATTAGAAAATTGCGATGAAATACATAATGAAAATGTAGAGAATAATGATTTTTCAATGAATAATGATATTGAATTGAATGATAATGTTGGTATGGATGAAGAAATTGATATGAATCCAATTGTTGAACCCTTACTCGAGAATCCAAATGTTAACCCCGAAATGTTGTATGAAAACACTGAATGAAGAAAGTAACCTTGTAAACGAATCTTCAACTCTAAGAACACCTCCTTCAATTTTTTCACTAAGAAAACCAATTCACTTAATTGAAATTGATGAAAACATTATAAAACCAATGCCTAACAAAATGTCTGAAAGAAATGCAAGAAGAAAAGCTAGTGGAATTTGGGATAATTACTTTGAGAATTTAAATGACACACAAAGATGTCAATTATTTGTTTCATTGATGAAATTTATTAAGATGAGACATATAATGAAGACCATGGGGTTAAGAACATATAATGTTGTTGATCAAAGTGCGTCAATTGTTGAAAACATACATAAAACATACCAAACTGTAGGTGGAAAAATACGCACCGAAGATAGTAATGCTACATGACGTGCACTTACTAACTGTATAGTAAGTGATAAAACTGTTAATAAATGCATGATTAGAAAAACAAGTAGTGCTTTGAAGCTAAATAGAAAAACACAAATGAAAGAAATAGAGAGACGTAAATGTCTTGAGTTAGTCAATAACATTGACTATTGAGATTTTTCTAGCAAAATTCCATGAAAAGAAAAGAATACATCTGATATTCTAAAAGAATTAATTGTAGATTTTTGGAATGAGAACACAAGGGTGTCACTGAATAGAAGAGATACGGTAAAAAGAAGAATAGGTTCTTGTAATCGTGAATCGTGTGTAAAACATTTCTTAGATATGACTCAAACAAAATTGTTCTCTAAGTTTAAGAATGAAAATCCCCAAATTAACATTAGCCAAAGATTCTTTGAAATGAGAAAACCCTTTTATGTGAAAATCAATCACTCACGTACCACTTGTTGTTACAGGCATCATGTTGAATTTTCAATGCATTAAGATGTTTTTTTTGTCAAATACGTAGTGTTTTGCATACTGACATCATGTTGCAGGAGTGTGGAATAAATTTCCCACAAAAATCTTCAAGGGAATTTATTATGACAATACTTTGTTAAAAATCAACAAGATAATTTTTTTTTATAACAAAGCATGTTTGGATGGAATGTGCAATGTATGCGGTGGCTTGTCAAATCTAAAAAATTTGTATCCATGAGGAGAGTACATATTCAATAGGAAAATAATTGGTTAATTTCACCAAATATAAATCAGTGGCATATCAATTTAAAGATGGAAAAGAATCTAAGAGGTGTGAGCTTGTTAGAAAATAATTACCTGTATCAGAATATATGGTCAAATACAGAGAGGAAATTTTTTATGAGTATGCAAGGCACACACACAGAGCTCGATGGTTGGATGAACAATTCAAGTTAAGAAAGGACACATTCCCACTTGGTATTATTGTTTCATAAGTTGACTTCGTAGAGAATTACACATTGCAGCCACAAATGGAGGTTCAATCTAAATATTATAACTCAGTGCAAGTTTCTGTTTTCGTACATATAACATTCATGCACTCTCCTGAAAGCACTGAGCAAGATTGAAAAATATTAAGAGAGTATCATTTCTACATCAGTGATGATCGGATACACTCTACAGAATATATACAAGGGTTTTTCTAGGTGTTTTATGCAAAATTGAATGAGAGGAACATTAGTTTTGATCAACATTACATTTGGTCAGACAACTGCACATCACAATTCAAGAATGCATGAATGTTTTATTGGCTAAGCAAGATGCACAAAGAAAAAAATGTACAACATATCTGGATTTTTTCTGAGGTAGGACATAGAAAAGGAGAGCATGATGGTGTAGGAACATGTGTGAAAAGAGCACTTGCAAGAGAAGAGTTAAAGTTTAAGGATGGTGCTAAATTTACAGATGTAAAAAATATTGTTGATTGGTGTGTTAAGAATATGGGACATGAATCTCAAGAGAGATCAATGGTTCATAGATATTTTTGGTTAATAGAGCAACAACATCTGGAAAACTTTGAAGATTGTATGATAGTTGCAAGATTAAGTGATATGCACTCATTCCGTAGTTCAGATGCGAATTCTTGGACTATTTATACTAGGTGCATGACATGTTTTTGTATATCATGCATTGATATTACGTGGAATGAATGTGAGTCATAGCAGTGGGTAGATGAATGGACTTGTAGACCTCTAATCCACTCGACACACATCAAGTTCCATGAGCATTACAACTTACAGGGTCTTCAGATCAAATGAAAACATCACCCAACTTTGACCAAGTCTCTGATTTAGTGCAACAAGGTACATACATATATGTACATGCCATGTTTTAGATTTATAAATTATTAAATGGTCAACTCTTAATGTATTTATAAATTGACTGAATAGTTTTACTTTGTGATACATAGGGCACATTTTTGCAGTTATTGCGATGGAATTTAACGAAAAGGGAACATACTACTTCTTATCTCGTTGTGTAGAGGGGAAAAAAATTGACTTCCACAGTCATTGATGGTGAAGACCCTTGAGTATCCCACTGGATAAGTGGTAGTCACTGGAACTTGGCTTCGATGATATCCTATCAAAAAATAAAACATTTGGTTATTTGAAGACTATGAATTACATCGGAAGATACTTCACTATTCACATTTGGTCCTTACAACAAATATTAAATTGATCAAATATCGAGGTTGTCCAACAAACAAAAATCTGTGGAAGGTTCGTGAATCAAATCATGAAGCAATTCTTGCTACTGTCAAGAATAGAGTTAATCTTTATGGTTCACTGGATTGAATTTTCAAAGGTATGTTCTTCATGAATTTAATTTGAATATTTACTTAAATGATTTTGTTTAAATTTTGTATGATTTAAAATTCTATTTAATTTCTTACTAACATGTTTATGTAGGTTAGTGGTGCCAAAAAAGCTTTCACCTTCACATGGCTGGCACTGTCAGTAGAGAATTTATTATTCTTGAAGCCAAGTGAAGCTAAGAGAAATTAAATATTAGAAAGGAACAATGAACATAAATTATCATTTCACCACCTATATTGTAAAAATATTCTTATTAAAATTCTCATTTCACCACCTATATTGTATGAACCACCTATATTATTCAGGTGATTGGAAATGGACAACCTTACACTGACTCAGTCTAAATGGAGATGGATAAAACTATGAGAGGATTTTGTAGAGGGCCCTGACATGGAGGTCTCAGATGTGACGAAACGTCTCTAGGTGCCACGGAGTCTGAGAAATCTCTTGTCGAAGATATGGTGTGTTTGGGCCTCAAGGCTCTTAAGGGACTAAGCTCGGGTGGGGTAGCCCAAAAGCACAAGGAGTGTAGGGAACCAAAAAAAATCCTCCACTAGCATTCACCTAGCCACCCCAACATGTTGGAGTAGTTGGTTTGGTCCCACGAGCTTCTATTTATAAACTACAGCCTCTGACAACCCTACACCGACTCAGACTACACTATTTTGTGCATTTGCAAACAATAGCACAACGAGAGAACCAAATAGAGAAGAAGAAAAATGGGATATAATTTAGTAGAGGTCCCCAACATGGAGGTCATGGATCTGATGAGATGTCTCTAGGTGCCACAGAGTCTGAGAAATCACCTGTCAAAGATATGGCGTGTTTGGGCCTCAGGGCTCTTAAGCGACTATGCCTGGACGGGGTAGCCCGAAAGCATGGGGAGCATAGGGAATCAAAATTAATCCTCCACTAGAATTCACTAGGCCACCCCAATGTTTTGGCATAGTTGGTTCGGTCCCACAAGCTTCTGTTTGCAAACTACAGCCTTTGGCAGCCTTGCACTGACTCAAACTGCACTATTTCGTGTGTTTGCAAACAATATCATAGAGCGAGAAAAAAATAGAGACACAGAAGACCATGAAATTATTTTGAAGAGGTCCCCAACATGTAGCTCTTAGATCTAACGAGACATCTCTAGGTGCCATGGAGTCTGAGAAATCACCTGTCGAAGATATGGCGTGTTTGGGTCTCAAGGCTCTTAAGCGACTACGCCCGAACGGGGTAGCCGAAAAGCACGGGGAGTGTAGGGAACAAAAAAAAAATCCTCCACTAACATTCACCTGGCCACCTCAATGTGTTGGCATAGTTTGGTTTGGTCCCACGACCTTCCATTTGCAAACTACAGCCTTTAACAACCCCATAGTGACTCAGACTGCACTATTTCACGCATTTGTAAATAATAGCACAACGAGAGAACCGGATGGAGACAGAGAAAACCATGAGATAATTTCATAGAGGGTACCAAAATGGAGGTCTCGGATCTAACGAGATGTCTCTAGGTGCCACGGAGTCTGAGAAATCACCCGTCAAAGATATGGCGTGTTTGGGCCTCAGGGATCTTAAGGGACTACGCCCGGACGGGGTAGCCTGAAAGCACGGGGAGGGTAGGGAACCAAAAGGAAGCCTCCAATAGCATTCAAAAGGCCACCCCGATGTGTTGGAATAGTTGGTTTGGTCCCAGAATATTTTGTTTGCAAACTATAGCCTCTGGCAGCCCTACATTGACTCAGATTGCACTATTTCATGCGTTTGCAAATAATATCACAGCGAGACAACCGGATGGAGACGGACAAAACTGTGAGAGTATTTCGAAGAGGTCCCCAACATGGAGCTCTCAGATCTGACAAGATGTCTCTAGGTACCACAGAGTCCAAGAAATCACTCGTCGAAGATATGGCTGGTATGAGCCTCAGGGCTCTTTAGCGACTACGCCCGGACGGGGTATCCTGAAAGAACAAGGAGCCAAGGGAACCAAAAAAAAGCCTCCACTAGTGTTCACTTGGCAACCTTGATGTGTTGGCATAGTTGGTTCAGCCCCACAAGTTTCTATTTGCAAACTATAGCCTCTAACAACCCTAGATTGACTCAGACTACACTATTTCACGCATTTGCAAACAATAGCACAACGAGAGAACCAAATGAAGATGGAGAAAACCATGAGAGGATTTTGTAGAGGGCCCTGACATGGAGGTCTTAGATCTAATGATACATCTCTAGGTGCCACAAAGTCTGATAAATCACTCGTTGAAGATATGGCTTGTTTGGGCCTTAGGGCTCTTAAGGGACTACGCCTGGACAAGGTAGCCTGAAAGCATGGGAGCATAGGGAACCAAAAATAAGCCTCCAATAGCATTCACTAGGACACCCCAATGTGTTGGAATATTTTGTTAAGTCCCATGAGCTTTCGTTTGCAAACTACAGCCTGAGTCAGTGTAGGGCTACCAGAGGTTGTAGTTTGCAAACAAAAGTTTGTGGGACCGAACCAACTATGCCAACACGTTAGGGTGGCCTAGTGAATGATATTGGAGGCTTAGTTTTGGTTCCCTATGCTCTCCATGCTTTTGGGCTACCACGTCTAGGCGTAGTCACTTAAGAGCCCTGAGGCCCAAACACGCCATATCTTCGACGTGTGATTTCTCAGACTCTCTGGCACTGAGAGATGTCTCGTCAGATCCAAGACCTCCATGTTGGGGCCCTCTATGAAATCATCTGACAATTTTCTCTGTCTCCATCCAGTTCTCTCACTATGCTATTGTTTGCAAATGCATGAAATAGTTCAGTCTGAGTCAGTGTAGGGATTCTAGAGGTTGTAGTTTGCAAATAGAAGCTTATGGGATTGAACCAACTATGCCAACACATCGGGGTGGCCAAGTGAATACTATTTGAGGCTTCATTTTGGTTCCTTACGCTCCCCGTGCTTTTGAGCTACCCCGTCCGGGCGTAGTCGCTTAAGAGCCTTGAGGCCCAAACACACCATATCTTCAACGGGTGATTTATCAGACTCCGTGGCACCTACAGATGTCTCGTTAAATCCGAGAGCTCCACGTTGGGGGACCTCTTCGAAAGTATCTCATGGTTTTCTCCGTATCCATCCGGTTCTCTCACTGTGATATTGTTTGCAAACACGTGAAATAGTGCAGTCTGAGTCAGTGTAGGGTTGTAGTTTACAAATGGAAGCTTGTGGGACCAAACCAACTACACCAACACATCGGGGGTGGCTAGGTGAATACTAGTGGAGGATTTATTTTGGTTCCCTATGCTCCCTGTGCTTCCGGGCTACCTTGTCCGGGTGTAGTCCCTTAAGAGCCCTGAGGCCCAAACATGCCATATCTTTGACGGGTGATTTCTCAAACTCCATGGCACTTAGAGACGTCTCGTCAGATATGAGACCTCCATGTCAAGGCCCTCTACAAAATCCTCTCAATTTTTTCTCTCTCTCCATCCGGTTATCTCGTTGTGCTATTGTTTGCAAATGCGCGAAATAGTGGAGTCTGAGTCAGTGTAGGGCTACCAGATGTTGTAGTTGGCAAATAGAAGCTCGTGGGACCAAACCAACTACGCCAAAACATTGGGGTGGCTAGGTGAACACTAGTGGAGCATTCGTTTTGGTTCCCTACACTGCCCATGCTTTTGGGCTACCTCGTCCGTGCGTAGTCGCTTAAGATCCTTGAATGACTAGATTGGCTTAAGAATGAATTTGATAGGGGTATGTCTAAGAACACATGGGAGCTATCAATCGCTTAGTAAATCTTTCTTATTTAGTTCTAGATGGGAGTCAGTTGGCCTACGGCTTAGTGACCTTCCATTCATTGATAATTTATGTTATGATAAACCCATGGATGCTTTCAAAAGCGCCTTAAAAAGGATAGGGGTAGTCATCAAGCCTAGTGAAGGGTGTGATGTGATTTCCAAATAACTTGAAATGCCTACAGATTTAAAGATAATTACATGAATTGGACAGGATTAGACAATCAAGAATCATTGAGTGTCTGAATCAGAATGTCATTGCATCTGGAGACAATCTCAAGCATTGGAGTAATGTATATGGAGAGACATTATCAAAATATCAACAGATGAAAGGCATCAAATTGTGACGACTGTCGGGTGTTTTAACATGGGAGAAGACTACGAAGCATAGAAGAATGTAGTAAGTGCATGATAAGATATGAACCAGTACAAAGAGACCATGAGAAAGAAGAAGGGCAAGTAAGGTAAATACACATATACACATTGATAAATTGAATGAATAATTACTCAGATTAGGTAACTCTTTATATACATACATTATATAAAAATTGATTTCCAAGTTTTCATGCATATTATACATTGAAAATGCTAGTACATGTACATCACCAATACATGAAAAAATAATCCATAATGTCTTAAATATTGTCAAGTGCACATCATATTAGATTCATGCGAAAATAATCTCAGAAATGTAAGGTCTCATACAAAAATTATCAAGTTCTAAATAGTATTTTAGTGTGCATAATAAATACAAAAATTCCCAAATAGGTCATATACCATCAATTTCAAATGCCATATAGTCATACATATAATGTCATGCACATGGGCATACAAAAAACAATGTCATGTAAGACATATATATTTCCTACTCATCAAAATCTATCCCTCTCTTGGCCTTACTCGAAGAAGGCCCTCCCTTAGACGAATATGGAGATCCATGAGATGACTTTGGATCATTTGAGCCCATGCTTTGAGTCCTCTTCCGCTGAATACTTGCCTGTAGATGAGCCTGTAAATGCAAACAATGTTTTTTTTTCAAAACTTAATTTATATATGTTTTCAACATGTATTTAAGACCATACTAGAATGAAAGTATTTACATAAATACAAAAACTTACCGCAAGTTGTCGATCACGCTAAATTTTCATCTCACACTCAGATGAGTCATCAGGAGCTCCTACAGTATGAATGGGGCTACGAAGATGATGAGATGGAGGAGTCCCCTGCCCTTGAAGTCAAAATGGAGGGGGTTGAAGTTCCCTACATACACATAAGATTAGAAAATCTAACATTAGAACTAGCGAAAATAGAGCTAAGTACATGTATCTACATAATGACAATATTTTAACTAATTTTATCAATATAGAACTATTGTTTTTACCCTGCCATGCCTGTTAATCAAATGAACAGGGTTGCTACCTGTCACAGGGAACTCCTGCATATACACAATGAAGGACATTATTAACATAATTTAATAATTCTACAATGAAAGAAATTACTAACATGTAATTTAACATAATATGAATTACATGAGAAATTTAACAAAATTTATGTGTTGTTTGAATACCTCAGTGAGTTGCTACGCATATGAAATCACAGTGGCAACACCTTTATCTACTTGTCGCAGAGATGGTGGGGTGTCTAGTGAAGTCAACATATTTGTCAAACATGTATATCACATGAAGTTAGATGGACATACAAGAACATACATATATTTGACTTCAAAACTAATATATATATATATATATATATACACATACACACACACACACACACACACATGTATGTGAATTTATTTTCATAATTAACATTCTAAATTACCTCTATGAATGTATGTGTATGCATGGTGCTCTTTGCCTATGGTCAGGATGAAGATGCGCCTCCCGCGCATTGTAATATCAATGCATGTACATGTACAAATACAATTATTTCAAAAATTTAACATATATAAGTAAATCAGGTACTCCAAACTTTTTGTAACACACATAAAAAAACATAACAAATTTACCTGTAAAGGTGATGCTAATGAATGTAATCTAAATTTCTCACTCAAAAGGACATATGACATAGTGACATTATCATGTTCACCCCTAGCACCGGATCCACCAAAATCAGTACGCATGAAAGTATCATCCTCATCGGGCCTCAAACATATGCTACCACATGACGAGAAAAGATGTGGCCTCATGCTAGTACTCCCTAAGGGAATACTCTGTGTACCTCCGCGAGCATCTGACTCAGAAATATCCCTCATATGTCAAACAAGGGTCACAAATAGCCCCTGAAGCGTGTGGAGTGTATCAATCTCTACTGTCTCCTTCACTAACTTGAGGGACAATCTTAGGGTGAGGGGGTTTCTATGCATGGAATATACCCTACTCAATAGGTCATGTTTTGCACCTAGTCGATCCTTTAAAGATCCTTTTCCTCGGCCCTGGAAATCTTGGAAATTAAAATATTTTGGGATCTCGTTGAGGATAAAATCGCAATAGAGTTTCCTTAGAAAGTATAGTGGCACCTCATTGTTATTACAAGGTGGAAAATCAAACACAATCCACCATCAGTCCCAAAAATTGATTTTAATCAAATTATTATTGCACTAATGGATGGGAAATATTTTACATGTCAACGGAACAGGGAAATTAGTGTGGGGGTCCATGAATAAGGCGCATATGAGTTCTTTTGATTTTTTTTTTCTTTACAACCACATATGACAATTTTCTAGAATAATAAACCCTACAAACCTCTCTATAAGTTGTCCAACGATCAATTTTCTTCATTTCCATGTCAATTTGAACAAGTAATGCCTCCAATGTGTTTCCAAGAGAGACACGATGGGGGTTGTAGATTGTGCATCCCTCATTGTTCTAGTTAAATCCTCAATTTCAATTTTGTTTTCAACTAGTCTGGGCTGCTAAATATTTTTTACTACCTTAGGGATGTGAACAATTGTGGGCAGGGTCGAGGATGACAGAAACAATGGTTTGGTTTTGGTTGATTCCCGCTACCTCTACCGTAACAATAAAAAATCATTATTTCAATTCAAATTTGACTCTATAATTTCATATTTTCCATTTCCCTTTTGAGAAAAAATGATGCTTAATCTCTTCTTCTCCCGCTGGTGCCATCATCCGATTCCAGATCTTCTCAGCTATCGGAAGAGCCTTTGAGGTTGAGATCCAGCTAATGAAAAATGCGAGGTCACGGTTAAGCTTCTGAAACTCATTTTTGAGGGAGGTTAAATGAAGAGTCTGCGCTTTATTTTTGTTTATAGTAGAGCATATACTCGTACACATTATGCTTTTGATTCTCGAGACAAAAAGTAAACACGACATGTTTTAACAAAAACCCCAAAAAAACATTAAATTATCCATTTCACCACCTATATTGTAAAATATCTTATTAAATTCTCATTTCACCACCTATAATGTATGAACCACCTATATATTTAGGTGATTGGAAATGGACAACCTTACACTGACTCAGTCTGAATGGAGATGAGAAAACTACGAGAAGATTTTGTAGAGGGCCCGAAAAGAGGTCTTGGATGTGACGAGACATCTCTAGGTGCCATGGAGTCTGGAGATCTCCCGTCGAAGATATGGCGTGTTTGGGCATCAGGGCTCTTAAGGGACTAAGCACGGGGAGCATAGGGAACCAAAACAAAGCCTCCACTAGCATTCACCTGGCCACCCCAACATGTTGGAGTAGTTGGTCTTGTCCCACAAGCTTCCGTTTATAAACTACAGCCTCTGACAACCCTACACTGACTCAGACTGCACTATTTCGTGTGTTTGCAAACAATAGCACAACGAGAGAACCAGATAGAGACAAAGAAAACTAGGAGATAATTTATTAGAGGTCCCCAACATGGAGGTCATGGATATGAGGAGATGTCTCTAGGTGCCACAGAGTCTGAGAAATCACCCGTTGAAGATATGGCGTGTTTGGGCCTCAGGGCTTTTAAGCGACTACACCTGGATGGGGTAGCCCAAAAGCTTGGGGAGCATAAGGAACCAAAATGAATCCTCTAGTAGCATTCACTAGGCCACCCCAATGTTTTGGCATAGTTGGTTCGGTCCCACAAGCTTCTATTTGCAGACTACAGCCTTTGGAAGCCCTACACTGACTCAAAATGCACTATTTCGTGTGTTTGCAAACAATATCATAGTGCGAGAACCAGATGGAGACAGAGGAAACTGCGAGAGGATTTTGAAGAGGTCTCAAACATGGATCTCTCAAATCTAACAAGACATATCTAGGTGCCACAGAGTTTAAGAAATCACCCATCTAAGATATGGCGTGTTTGGGTCTCAGGGCTCTTAAGCGACTACACCCGGACGGGGTAGTCGAAAAGCACAGGTAGTGTAGGGAACAAAAAAATCCTTTACTAGCATTCACCTAGCCACCCCGATGTGTTGGCATAGTTGGTTTGGTCCCACAACCTTCCATTTACTAACTACAGCCTCTAACAACCCTAAAGTGACTCAGACTGCACTATTTCACGCATTTGCAAACAATAGCACAACGAGAGAACCAGATAGAGATAGAGAAAACCATGAGAGGATTTCGTAGAGAGTCCCAACATGGAGGTCTCAGATCTGACGAGATGTCTCTAGGTGCCACGGAGTCTGAGAAATCACCCATCAAAGATATGGTGTGTTTGGGCCTCAGGGCTCGTAAGGGGTAGCCTGAAAGCACGGGGAGCATAGGGAACTAAAAAGAATCCTCCAATAGCATTCAAAAGGCCACCCTGATGTGTTGGTGTAGTTTGTTTGGTCCCACAAGATTTCATTTGCAAACTACAGCCTCTGGCAGCCCTACATTGACTCAAATTGCACTATTTCACGCATTTGCAAACAATATCACAGTGAGACAACCGGATGGAGACGGAGAAAACTGTGAGATAATTTTGAAGAGGTCCCCAACATGGAGCTCTTAGATTTGACGAGATGTATCTAGGTACCACAGAGTCCAAGAAATCACCCGTCGAAGATATGGCCGGTATGGGCCTTAGGGCTCTTAAGCAACTACACCCGGATAGGGTAGCTTGAAAGCACGAGGAGCGTAGGGAACCAAAACAAAGCCTCCATTAGTGTTCACCTAGCCACCTAGATGTGTTGGCATAGTTGGTTTAGTCCCACAAGTTTCTGTTTGCAAACTACAGCGTCTGACAACCCTAGATTGACTCAGACTGCCTATTTCACACATTTACAAACAATAGCACAACGAAAAAAAAAATGGAGATGGAGAAAACCATGAAAGGCTTTTGTATAGGGCCCTAACATGGAGGTCTCGGATCTGATGAGACATCTCTAGGTGCCATAGAGTCCGATAAATCACTCATCGAAGATATGGCTTGTTTGGGTCTTAGGGCTCTTAAGGGACTACGCCCGGATACGGTAGCCGGACACCATGGGAGCATAGGGAACCAAAAATAAGCCTCTAATAGAATTCACTAGGACACCCCAATGTGTTGGAATATTTGGTTCAGTCCCATGAGCTTCTGTTTGCAAACTAAAACCTGAGTTAGTGTAGGGCTGCGAGAGGTTGTAGTTTACAAACGGAAGTTTGTGGGACTGAACCAACTATGCCAACACATCGGGGTGGCCTCGTGAATGCTAGTGGAGGCTTAGTTTAGGTTCCCTATGCTCCCCATGCTTTCAGGCTACCACGTCCGGGCGTAGTCACTTAAGAGCCCTGAGGCCCAAACACGCCATATCTTCGATGTGTGATTTCTCAGACTCTCTGGCACCTAGAGACGTGTCGTCAGATCCGAGACCTCCATGTTGGGGCCCTATATGAAATCCTCTCACAATTTTATCGGTCTCCATCTAGTTCTCTCACTGTACTATTGTTTGCAAATGCACAAAATAGTGTAGTTTGAGTCAGTGTAGGGCTTCCAGAGGCTGTAGTTTGCAAACAGAAGCTTGTGGGGCTGAACCAACTATGCTAACACATCGGGGTGGCCAAGTGAATGCTATTTGAGGCTTCATTTTTGTTCCTTACGCTCCTCGTGCTTTCAGGCTACCCTTTCCGGGCGTAGTCACTGAAGAGCCCTGTGGCCCAAACACGCCATATCTTCAACGGATGATTTCTCAGACTCCGTGGCACCTACAGGTGTCTCATTAAATCAAAGAGCTCCATGTTTGGGAACTCTTCGAAAGTATCTCATGGTTTTCTCCGTATCCATCTGGTTCTCTCACTGTGATATTGTTTGCAAACACATGAAATAGTGCAGTCTGAGTCAGTGTAGGGCTGCTAGAGGCTGTAGTTTACAAATGGAAGCTCGTGGGACCAAACCAACTACACCAACATGTCAGGGTGGCCAGGAGAATAATAGTGGAGGATTTATTTTGGTTCCCTATGCTCCCTGTGCTTTTGGGCTACCCCGTCCAGGTGTAGTCCCTTAAGAGCCATGAGGCCCAAACACGCCATATCTTTGATGGGTGATTTCTCAAACTCCATGGCACTTAGAGACATCTCATTAGATCTGAGACCTCCACATCAAGGCCCTATACAAAATCCTCTCGTTGTTTTCTCTGTCTCCATCTGGTTCTCTCGCTATGCTATTGTTTGCAAACGTGTGAAATAGTGGAGTCTAAGTCAGTGTAGGGCTGCCAGACGCTGTAGTTGGCAAATGGAAGCTCGTGGGACCGAACCAACTACAACAAAATGTCGGGGTGGCTAGGTGAACACTAGTGGAGCATTCGTTTTGGTTCCCTACACTCCCCATGCTTTCGGGCTACCTCATCCAGGCATAGTCGCTTAAGATCCCTGAATGACTAGATTGGCTTAAGAATGAATTTGATATGGCTATGTCTAAGAACACACGGGAGTTATCAATCACTTAGTAAATATTTCTTGTTTAGTTCTAGATGGGAGTTAGTTCACCTATAGCTTAGTGAACTTTCATTCATTTATAATTTATGTTATGATAAACCCATGGATGCTTTCAAAAGTGCCTTAAAAATGATAGGGGTAGTCATCAAGCCTAGTGAAGGGTGTGATGTGATTTCCAAATAACTTGAAATGCCTACAGATTTAAAGGTAATAACATGAATTGGACAGGATTAAACAATCAAGAATCTTTAAGTGTTTGAATCAAAATGTCATTGCATCTAGAGACATTCTCAAACATTGGAGTAATGTATATGGAGAGACATTCTCAAAATATCAACAGATGAAAGGCATCAAATTGTGGCGACTGTCGGTTGTTTTAACATGGGAGAAGACTATGAAGCATAGAAGAATGTAGTAAGTGCATTATAAGATAGGAACTAGTACAAAGAGACCATGAGCAAGAAGAATGGCAAGTAAGGTAAATACACATATACACATTGATAAATAGAATGAATAATTACTCATATTAGGTAACTCTTTATATACATACATTATATAAATATTGATTTCCAAAGTTTGATGCATATTATACATTGAAAATGCTAGTACATGTACATCACCAATAAATGAAAAAATAATCCACAATGTCTTACATATTGTCAAGTGCACATCGTATTAGATTCATGCAAAAATAATCTCAGAAATGTAAGGTCTCATACAAAATTATCAAGTTCCAAATAGTATTTTAAAGACAATAATATATACAAAAATGCCCAAATAGGTCATATACCATCAATTTCAAATGCCATATAGGCGTACATATAATGTCATGCACATGGGCATACAAAAACAATGTCATGTAAGACATATATTTCCTACTCATCAAAATCTATCCCTCTCTTGGCCTTGCTTGAAGAAGGCCCTCCCTTAGACAAATATGGAGATCCATGAGATGACTTTGGATCGTCTGAGCCCATGCTTCGAGTCCTCTTTTGCTGAATACTCACCTGTAGATGAGCCTGTAAATGCAAACAATGTTTTTTTTGTCAAAACTTAATTTATATATGTTTTCAACATGTATTTAAGACCATACTAGAATGAAAGTATTTACATAAATACAAAAACTTACCGCAAGTTGTCGATCATGCTGAATTTGCATCTCATGCTTAGATGAGTCATCAAGAGCTCCTACAGTATGAATAGGGGTATGAAAACGACGAGATGGAGGAGTTCGTGCCCTTAAAGTCAAAATAGAGGTGGTTAAAGTTCCCTACATACACATAAGATCAGAAAATCTAACATCAGAATTAGCAAAAATAGAGCTAAGTACATGTCTCTACATAATGACAATATTTTAACTAATTTTATCAATATAGAACTATTGTTTTTACCCCACCATGCCTGTAAATCAAATGAACAGGGTTGCTACCTGTCGCAAGTAACTCCTGCATATACACAATGAAGGACATTATTAACATAATTTAATAATTCTAAAATGAAAGACATTACTAAAATGTAATTTAACATAATATGAATTACACGAGAAATTTAACAAAATTTACGTGTTTTTTGAATACCTCAGTGAGTTGTTGCGCAGATGAAATCACAGTGGCCACACCTTTATCTACTTGTTGTAGAGATGGTGGGGTGTCTAGTGAAGTCAACATATTTATCAAACATGTATATCACGTGAAGTTAGATGGACATACAAGAACATACATATATTTGACTTCAAAACTAATACACACACACACACACATGTATGTGACTTTTTTTTTATAATTAACATTCTAAATTACCTTTGTGAATGTATGTGTATGCATGGTGCTCTTTGCCTATGGTCGGGATGAAGATGCGCCTCCCGCACACTGTAATATCAATGCATGTACATGTACAAATACTATTATTTCAAAAATTTAACATATATAAGTAAATCAGGTACTCCAAAATTTTTATAACACACATAAAAAAACATAACAAATTTACCTCCAAAGGTGATGCCAATGAATGTAATCCAAATTTCTCTCTCAAAAGGACATATGACATAGTGACATTATCATGTTCACCCCTAGCACCAGGTGCACCAAAATCAGTACACATGAAAGTATCATCCTCCTCGGGCCCCAAACATATGCTACCACATGACAAGCAAAGATGTGTCCTCATGCTAGTACTCCCTGAGGGAATACTTTGTGTACCTCTGTGAGCATCTAGCTCAGAAATGTCCCTCGTATTTCGAACAAGGGTCACAAATAGCCCTTGAAGCGCGTGGAGTGTATCAATCTCTACTATCTCCTTCACTACTTGAGGGACAATCTCAGGGTGAGGGGGCTTCTATGCAGGGAATACACCCTACTCAATAGATGCATGTTTTGCACATGGTCGATCCTTTGCAGATACTTTTCCTCAGCCCTGGAAATCTTGGAAATCAAAATATTTTGGGATCTCGTTGAGGATAAAATCGTAATAGATTTTCCTCAGAAAGTATAGTGGCACCTCGTTGTTATTACAAGGTGGAAAATCAGACACCATCCACCATCGGTCCCAAAAATTAATTTTAATCAAATTATTATTGCACCAATGGATGGGAAATATTTTACATGTCAACAGAACAGGAAAATTAGTGTGGGGGTCTGTGAATAAGGCGCATATGAGTTCTTTTGAAATTTATTTTTTCTTTACATCCACATATGACAATTTTATGGAATAATAAACCCTTCAACCCTCTCTGTAAGTTATCCAACGATCAATTTTTCCCATTTCCATGTCAATTTGAATAGGTAATGCCTCCAATGTGTTTCCAAGAGAGGCACGATGGGGGTTTGTAGATTGTGCATCCCTCATTATTTTGGTTAAATCCTCAATCTCAATTTTGTTTTCAACTATCTGGGCTGCTAAATATTTTTGACTACCTGAGGGATGTTGAACAATTGTGGGAGTGTCGGGAGGGATGACAGGAATACAATGGTTTGGTTTTGGTTGATTCCCTCGACCTCTAACTGTAACAATAAAAAATATGTATTCAATTCAAATTTTAATCTATAATTATCATATTTCAATGCAATTTTGAGAAAAAATTATGCTTATCTCTTCTCCGTGGTGCCATCATCGATTCAGATCTTCTCAGCGATCTAGAAATGATCCTTTGAGGTTGAGATCCAGCTAAATGAAAAAATGCGAGGGCACGGTTAAGCTCTGAAACTCATTTTTGAGGGAGGTAAAATGATAGAGGCTCAGGCCTCTTATTTTTGTTTATAGTAGGCATAACGCGTACACATTATGCTTTAGTGATTCTCGAGACAAAAAATTAAACACGAGCATGTTTTAACAAAACACATACACGTTTTTCTTTTTGCGGATTCTTGTCTGCTTTTTAGCCCCCCAATTTCGTGCACTTACCCAAATATTCCATATGACATGTTGGAATCCTAAGTGAGGAGGCATACTGTCTCCACCAACGCCTTCATATGGGGTTTAACCTACATCTTTCCAAATCCCTAACACTTCTACCCTTGCCCAACATGTTGTCTAACTTGTTCCACACCTTCCTATAGCCTTCAAGGATCAAAACCATTTCTGGAATGGCCACCTTATCAGTACCATTATCACGTTATTCCCTTGAAATATTGTTTCCTACAAACTATTAAGATTTAAAGCAACCATGAACATGAATTCGATCCCAAACCGAATGTAATCACCTTAGGTGACTAACCCAACTCAATTTCTTCACTCATCTTTATCATGAGATTTTATCATCTTTATTCATATTCTTGCATGCATGCATGTAGAGAATTATATCCCTTTGAATATGTGAGAAGAATTGTTATCACATTATCAGATCCTTTCCACCAACACTCATCTTCCTTCATATATTTTTTACATTATCCCCATGTTCTGCTTTATCTTTTTAGCATCGTCACATGCTTCCTAGTTGTACATTATTTCTCTAGTTTCTAAATTTAACCTAATAACAGAAAGTATTCTTTACACCACGTTGGTGTCCTAGCTAGAATGGGAGGACGATGATAGGAAGGAATGAGGTGGTTATATTTGAAGTCTTATATGCAACTGCCTATAGATAGAGTTCAATTTACATTTCATTAAAATTTAAAACAACCATAAACATGAATGAATTCTCAACTAGGAACAATGAAAGTAGAAAATAAAAATATGTTTTGTGCTTAGAGAACAAATATTGTGTCCTTGCTGACCAACCTATCCTTTGTTGGCCTAGTCCATATGAGGCTATTTGGAACAAGGTGAAGAGATGTGAGACAATTCAAATTGACTACAAGAGAAACTTGTTTACAAGCTCCTTAAGAAAATAATTGGATGTGAATACGTAGATGTATTCATAGTCTCCTTTACCACTACTTGCATATGTGGTTCATAACAATTCTACCCTTTCTCACCATGTCATCAAACTTGTCCCACACCTTCCTCTAGCTTTCAAGGATCAAAACCATTCCCACCATGACTACCATGTCAACATCATTGTCACTCTAATCCCTCAAAATATTCTTTCCTGTGTACCATTAAAAGTTAAAAAAATCATGAACATGAACTCGATCCCAAACCTATTGCAATCACCTTAGGTGACCGACCCAACTCAATTTCTTCACTCATCTTTATCAAAAAATTTACTTTTCTTTCTTCATAGGTTTGCATATATGTGGGGTATTGAATCCCTTTGAGTATGTGGGAGCCATTGCTATGACATTATCATGTATTTACCATCAACATTCTTCTTCCTTCACATATTGTTTACATTATCCTCATGTATCACTTGTTGTTTTTGGAATTTTTGCATGTTTCTTATTTGTAAATTATTTATTTGGTGTCTAAATTTTCTTTAAGAATAAAAACTATTCCATCAACCACGTTGGTGTCCTAGATAGAGTGACAGGATGATGAAATGAGGGGACCAAGTGGTTGTATTAGAGGTTCGTTATTCCATTTCCTACATATAGGGTTCAACACGCATTCCATTAAAATTTAAAACAACCAAAACAACCAAAAACATAAATGAATTCTTAACCAAGAACAGTGAAAGAGAAAATAAAATATGTTTTATGCCTAGAGAACAAAGATTGTGTCCTCACTGAAAAACCTATTGTTTTTCACTCCAATCCATGTGAGTAAATTTTGTGCAAGGAGAAGAGATGTGCCACAATTCAAATTGATTGTATGAGTAGGTTGTTTACAAACCCCTTAATCGACAACATAAAATTTTGAAAAAAATAGTTAATAATTTTATGGACAATTGAGCGTAATTTGATCAAATGACAGGATTATGGAAACATGTTAGCAAAATAAAATATAGAAAAGAATGTTTCGTTATGAAAAAAAATGTGGAAGTTTAACTACGACCTTACCATTCTAGAGATATCACAAAGAATCCATTCTCCGCGTTGAGACTCAAGAGGCAGTCACATTCATAATTATCCCTACTTTAATGAATATATATTTGAGAAAATACATATCATCTTCAATTTTTTCTTATATTTTACTATTGGAACCACCTTTATATTATATTAACATAATAATACAAAGTGTTACATAGTAAAGGGTGGTCGGCAATGAACATGGCCCAAAGTCTAGCAACAACCACAAGACAACACAAAAAAGACCATGAGGGCAACAGAGAATGACCACGAGGGAAAGAAAATGGCCATGAGGAAAATAGAGAACGGACACGAGGGTGACACAAAAACAATTAAAAACAACTACATTAAGGAATAGTCAAGAACATGTAGTAGAAAAACTTGGAGGTGGTGGTGGATCATCTCTCGGTGGAATAAAGTTGATTGTATTAGGCTCGTTAGCAGGGGGCAACCATCTAACCATCCAGATATGGCATCTACATATTGAGCGTAACCATAATCCCCCAACCGGGTGGAGGTTACCCTCCAAATCTAAGCACTCCTCTAGGTGAAGAACCCTAGTTTGAATAGCTGACAGTGACTTTTCCTTGCACAGGAGGAATCCAGCCAAGCCCAGAAGAGGAGGGGCTAAGGTGAGCCCGTGGAGGAGAAGGTTGGGAAATTTTAGAGTGGATGAGAATGTGGGTGTGACATCTGGGAGGTGGAGTAAGAGGAGGAGGACGCAGATCGTCATTTGGAGGGACCTGACTCATTATATAAGGTGCATTACCCCAATGGTTGAGTAACTGCTGAAGGTGAGAAAACTCTAGAGCCATGTTTTTAGCCTCGGCCTCAATTTGAATACACAAAGAAGAAATAATCACAACCTTTTCATTAATAGAAAGATCCAAAGTGGGTTCACATTGCTGAAAAAAGCATTATTCCTAGCCTTCCAAAGATGAAAGAGATTAACAGAACATAAAAAATTCCAAATTGAAGCAATGTAAGTAGGTCAGTTTACATAATCTCCAAAGAAGATAGTCTTCCAATAAAAAAATTTAGGATGATAAGGCTAGAAAAGGGAGTGGATCTAGTGCCAAGCACTTTGAGCATGAGGGAAGAACCCGAAAACATGCTTAAAAGACTCAGGACGACCACAACATAAGCATTTTGGGTTGGGGATGCCAATGTGGCTTAACCACTCCCCCAAAGGGAGGCTTTGGTAGATTAGGAAGAAAAGAACAAAATTCAAATTAGGGTCGAACAGAGGATTCTAAGCATGATGAAGGTGGTGAAGCTAAGTGGTAGTGGAAGAGTGTAAGTTCCATATGGTATTAAGCTTGTTAATGGTAGGAGAAATAGGGGGAAAAGGGAATAAATGACCCCTTAGTTATATTTGAGCAAAGGTATATCCAAATTCCATCTCTAATCCTTCCACCAAGAATAAGGTGGTTGTAGCCTAAGTTTGTGTAGCATTACATCTGGAAAAAGAGATTGTATTTTGAGGACTGAAAGAAAGTCTGTATTGGCTAGTTGAAATTTTTGTTTAATCTTTGGCCAAGGGATCTAATATCTTCTGGAGACTAGATTTATGATAGTGGAGATTCCTTTCCTAGTAATCCTCAATGCCTTGACATTAGGAAACTCTGCAAGGGGAAAAATGCCTGATGAGAAGATAGGCAACCACCAAATGTTATGATCATTGAAGGGTAGACTAGAATGGAAGCCATCTCCAACCCACCTCATCAGGGGATTTACTACCTCAAAATATCTCTAGATGCTCTTCACCACGAAGGTACTAGGTATTTTAATTGGCACTCTAGTAATTAATAAAGTATGAAAGCCATTATTCTTCCAATAATTCTTACCATAAGGAAAACCAGAAGAAATACAATTTTGTAATAATTTTTTCCAAGATTTACTACCATGAATGCTATAAATTACCCACTTGGCACAAAAAAGAGATTCTTTGTCTATACACATCAATAATACCCATACCACCATGTTCCTGTGGAAGTGTGTATTTTCCCACATCACCTGGTGGAAGCCTCCATGTCTGTAACTTGACCTTAAGTAGCCCCATAATAAATTAGCCAACTTTTCAAAAGAATTATGAGAAGGGAAGCAACAAGCTGCATAGTAAACCTGAGTAGCGACCAAAATATTAGTGCAAACATGGATTTTTCCTTCCAAGGAGAAGGGTCGTGAGACCAATTTTTTCACCTTTTTTTCACCCCAATAAATGATGAATTTCCATAGAGTAGCAGAGTCACTTTCAAATGCAAAGGGGATACCAAGAAACTAAAATATTTCTCCTCATTGTATCCATTTCTAGGGGTACGCCACCAACCAATCAGGCATAGGCCAAGAGATTTGGCTTAACCCAAAAGACTTAGAAAGCTGAACATTGGAACCCGAGGCTTTGCAAAAAATATATAAGAAAGAGAAGGTTTCTGGTATGTTCTTCTCGATTCAACTAGAGTGAGAAAGGATTCATCATCAAAGTGTCCATTAATGAGCTAAGTCTCGTGATTGGGGATAAATATACCACGAATGCATCTATGATCTACTATTTCCATAATGAGATACCCAAGAGCATCAACAACCAAAAAAAGAGAGCTAGAGAAAGAGGACAACCCTATCTTATAGATTAGAAAAAAACCACTGAAGGAGACTGATGACCATTGATAGTAAGACAAGAGGAAACATCTGCAAATAAATTCTGAACAACATTGAGGAAAAAAGTTCCAAAACCCAACAACGAAGCATAACAAGAATGAATGGCCATTCAATTTAGTCATAAGCCTTCTTAACATCAATCTTAAAAAATCACCCTCTGGAGAGAAGTATGAGCCCATTCCATACCTTTCCATACAACAATAAGGTTATCTAGAATATAACGGCCTTTGAAAAATCCAGATTTCTCAGGGTGCACGATCCTGGGGAGAATAGAAGCAATGCATAAGGTGAGAACCTTATCCAGAATCTTATAGGAAAAATTGAGAAGAGTAATCATCCTCCAGCTAGTAATAAACTTTGAATTCCCAACTTTAGGGATAAAATTAATATTTCCTTTATTAATAATATCTCTTAGGGACTGGTTCTGCAAGGCTTCTTGATACATCCTAAGAAGATCATTACCAAAAATATGCCAAGAAGATTTGTATAATTCACATGGAAAACCATCTAACCTAGGAAATTTATCATCAACAAGACAAAAAAGTGCACCATGAAGCTCTTCCAAGGTGAGAGAGGCATCAAAACTTTTCCTCTCATGCTGAGTCAGCTTGGTAAGGACAATTTCAATACATTCTTGTAGTATTTCTTGATTCTTGGATGAAGGTAGATGGGCATAGAAGGCCAATGTATAATGATTCATAAACATTGTGGTAATATCTGGGATGTTTGTGACCCGTGCATGAGAAAGTTAAATTGCCTTAATTTTATCCTTGACATATCTAGATTTGAGGGATTTACAAAAACCTTTGGAATCCTCATCACTAGTTTTGAGCCAGTGAAGCAGAGCATTGATCTGAGAACCCCTAGCCTTGTGATGTTCTATGATCTTCAACTTATTTCTAAGTTGTGCAGCCCAAAATTGAGTTGCCACATCAAAAGGTTGAGATTCTAGAAGCATGATAATCCTTTGAAATTCCTGGTGAAGAGCAGAGTTGGCCTGTTGATGAACATGGGCAACCTGACTCAGTTTTTTATGGAGTTCATTGGCTTAGTTTATATGTGGAGTTCACTAATTAATTTTTTTCTAGAAGGTAAGGGATTCCAAATTAAAATTTTAGCTATGCATGAAATAAAATGCATGCATTGTTTACAACATCTTATACTACACTTTTGCAATATAAAAATCACAATATTTAAAATTAATTTTTAGGTTTTGCTTTGTTAAATCTAAATTGTAATTTACGTGCAGTTAGGTGTTGCATTATTAACAGGACCAGATTAAGGGTTATAAGTGCACTAAGTAATATTAGAGCTAAAGCCTTCTATAAATTAAAAGAAAAAAATTAATCATAATCAAATATAATATTACTAAAATTAAGATAACTAGACGTTGTTGGGTAGAGGACATTAAGAGCTTTCCAAAAAGTCCTATTTTTCTCAAATCCAAGCTCCCATTCAAAAGTTATGGCCATCTGAAGATGAGGGTGCCATACTGCAATAAATGTGGGTGGTTGATCTTCCTTTTCAGAATCCAACCCTGCATCGCACCCTCCAAAATCCAAAATTTCAGATTTTTGGGATTCAGAGCTTTGGGTATTTTGACTTTGGAGGTTACAGTTATTGTTCACTTGGTCGGTTGGCTTGAGAGTTCTGAAATGTTGAACCTTTGAAGTCTGAAATTCAAACTTTAGAGTTTAGAATTTGAAATCATGTTGTGTGGAATTGTTCATCCATCGACTAAAATGTTCCAAAATTACAAAACCCCAAAGTTTGAAATTTTGAATTTGGGTTTTGGACCTTTGTGCTTTTGGGGGTTGTTGCACTGTTCACCTTCCCATGCTCACCGAAACCTTTGAACCTCTGAAATCCCAAATTCTGAATTTCAAAGTCCGGGTTTCAAAATTTTACCTTTCCCATTTTCAGACTTCATTCTGCTGAGTCCCCAAAATATGCCTCCAAAGGCGACCCCCAAAATGGTTGACCTCGAAAAGGTGTTGACCTCCGAAAACCCCAAACCCTTTTAGACTTTGGGGTTTCGAGCCTTTTGAGCTATCTGATTTGGACATCTCCAATGTTGAACTCTAAAGTTCCTGTGCCATTGACCCCAAAATCCCCCAATCCCTTTTGGACTTCAAGCTTTCGGGAGTTTGGGTTTCTCGGCTCGTTTTGTGTTTTGTGTGGTGAAAACTCTGAATTTCAAATTTCAGGCCTTTTCTTCTCCCCAAATTTCTCAGCCATTTCTACACTACCAAATTCTTATGCTTTTAGCTCAACTATTCATTATCAACTTGAGCCCGACCCCCTGTGATCATTTCATGTCATTCTCCTACTAATCTAAGCCTCGACTTGCCACTGTGAGCTCCCATGGCCAAATTGATCCTTCCATTTTTTCTCCATGAGGTCTTGTTTGTCCAATTTTTCCTGGGGGAAAAAATTAGATAACAAAACACTTAGCCAAACCATTAACTAGAAAAAAAAAATTAGGGGTTGAAATACAATTGAAAATCCAGTTGCAGAACTTAGAACTAAAACCCAACTTGAGAAGAATCTTAATCAGGAACCTCCAGTTTAATTTATCATAAGCCTTGCTAAAATCTAGTTTTAAGAACATACCCAACTTATGGTTAAGTGAAAGAGAGTGCAGTAAGAGTGCATTAGCTCATGGGAAAAATGATACCGTCGGAAAAGGACCACCCATGAATAGACCTTGATTTCCCCTGGGAGATGAAAGAATCTAGTAGAGGAGTCATACAAAGGGCGATTAATTTTGAGATAATCTTATAGGAGGTATTGCACAAAGATACCAGCCAAAATTCTTCCATGGATTATGCCAAGGATTTGTTTTGAAACATGCAGATGAAGGTTCTATTCAACGCCCCTAGAATATTTTCCCGTAGATCTTGATTCCTCTACTACAACCTAAACATCCTTGTCTATTATATCCCAAAAAACCTGAAAAAATGTTGCAGGGTAGCCATCGAGAACTAGAGCTTTATCCCCGCTCCATAGAAAATACAAAATGAATTTGATTTCCTCCTTAGAAAATGGGGAAATAATCCTTGCATTTTCCACATCATCAATCCTTCTAGGAACCAGATTCAAAAGATCTACCTACTCTGAACAAATTAGAGGCACTCTCACCCCCAGAAGATTGGGAGAAGTTGCTGACTGCTATATCCCTTATTCCTTTATGATCCTGAATCCAATATCATGACTAATATTTTTATCTTGGAGATGACACTATGAATCTGTCTTGGCCTTGACTAAAGAGTGAAAAAAATTAGAATTACGATCCCCCCTCTTTTAATCATGTCTCTCTAGATTTTTTGTTTCCAAAAGATCTCCACCCCTAAAATGTAGCTCACCCAGTTCTGATAGTCAGGGATTTTTCCTTCTGATATTCTTCCTAGCCCATTCCATTCCTGAAAAATGATCTCATTCAAATCTTTGATCTCTACTTCCAATATTTTCTTTTTGGATAAGATTGTTCTTAAATATGACTTACATTCCAATCATTCAAACTCTTTTTTAGCACCTTCACATTTTTTGGGATAAAAACAAACATATTTGTTCTTTTGAAATATAAATAAGACCACCAAACCTTTATTACAACTAGGGAGTGAGCGATCCCACATCCAAATAAGCTCAAAATAGAAGGGGGGAAAAGCCTTGGTGGCTCATCAAAGGGGATCTGAAGAGATATTGGCATAGTGATCATACCTTGAAATGGGGATAACCTCACATTCCAGAATGATATTTATCTGGAGCCACTCCTCATTAGAAAATAACCTATCTAGTCTCTCCAAAATTATGTTGAAACCCAGTCTCATATTAGACCAGGTGAACCACCCCCTCTTCGGCTACATATCAATCAAATCTAAATCATTTATGAAGGAACAAAAATCCCTCTGTGATGGTGGATTTCTTCTTATAGCCCCTCTTTTATCTTTCTTCAAAGAAAAGGCATTGAAGTCACCTGCTATAATGATTAACTCATCATTGAAGGTGTCCAAATACCCTCTTAAATATTTCCAGAAAAATCCTATTAGCTATGAGAATTGATGACCCATAAAAATTGCAAAGAATGAAGATTGTATCAACTCCGAGAGCTTACAATTTACACCATTGTAAGTTACTATTTTCCTCGACAAAAGAAATGACAACTATTCTCTCCTTCCAAATTATCCCTAGCCCACCTGACTCTCCATAAAAACCAATGAAACAACCATTCTAGCCCCTCCATTTTGTTGTCCATAAAGTACTGAAATCTTCTGCACTCAGTTTGGATTCTTGAATTAGACAGATATATGCCACTTGCTCTAAAATACAATGCTTCACTAAGCATTGTTTGTTAGGTGTGTTTAAGTCGCTAACATTCTAATAAAGGATCTTCATTGATCCATCAGGATTCTTGAATTAGACAGATATATGCCACTTGCTCTAAAATACAATGCTTCACTAAGCATTGTTTGTTAGGTGTGTTTAAGTTGCTAACGTTATAAGAAAGGATCTTCATTGATCCATCAGGAGGGACTTGCGCTCTGTACTTGAAAATAAATTATTTATCTATTCTTGCTTACCTTCTTTTATCTTATTTTTTTGTCTTTGCTTCATTACTGGGCCTCCCTAATGGAGCAAGGCATCCAAAATTCAGGTATTTTGGTAGGCTTGGAGTGCTGGCTAAATTGCAATCTTGGGTCAGAGTTGAGAACTTTTCCGTGCTCTAGATTTCTTCCAAAATTTCTTCCCCCTGAGGGTCTGATTGAACATCTTGAATTTTGTGATTATTTTGGACTCACTTTTGTAGGGACTTCTACCAATTCACCATGACCTGCCGTAGTACCAAAATGCAACAGATTTATAAACTTTAACAAAGTCGATCGCTACCTGGGTAGCTCCTTTAAGAAGGGATCATAAAGTCAAAGGGGGTTCCTTATTGTTTGGAGATTCCTTCTGCCTTTGATGGACATTTTCTAAGGTTGTATCTTCCTTTGTAGTCTCCAAATCCTCTTTTCTTCTCCTAGGGAACCACTTGAATCCTTCTTTGATAGGGGAATTATGAAAGTCCTTCTGAAAATGTTCAACTTGCTTATACTTGAAGCATTTTTGTGATATTATTTCATATTCCAATAGTTGGGCCCAATTCCCCAAGAGGCTATGAATGGAGATCAAGTCCGGGAGAGGAAGGGCTAGGTTGAAAGAGATATAAACCCTGGTGAAGGAAGCTAGGGTTCCATCCAAGGTTCTTTGGTTGATTACTGATACCTTACCAAAACTCCTACAATTTTTTTTGTAGAATTCTCAAGTTCCATTAGTCTATCGGGAGGGCATATAGCCAAATCCAGACCTTGTGCTCCTCTTCCACACACATTTGAGCATTCTAAATTCAGGACCTAGGGGTGCAATAGAATACCCCATTGTATAAGAAACTAATCCTTCCTCCTAAGGGCACCCTCACAGATCTCCCTACTCCTAAAAAATGATCATAAAGAAACCTTTAGCCAAAAATATGATCCTCAACCCCTTTCCCCACTTCTTTTCACACCAGTCGGATATTTCATTCGATTGACAACCATCTCCTAACTAACTTTGTGATTAGGGGATTTTCTTGGAGCAAATTAATGTGACCTTTAAAACCATCTTCAACCCCCAAAACCAATCTACCAATTTGTTGGGAAACGACCGGTGATTCCCGAATTGATTCAATCTCTGGTTGTGCATCCACACTTTTCTATGTGATAGGGGAGGAAGAATAAGCACCATCCTCCTTTTCTTAGACTATGTTTCCATCCCCTTTAGGGTTTTGGTTTAAAGGGCCCCCTAAAACATTTTTCTTCATTTTCTAGAAGAAAGGGATCCTTACGCAGTCTAAGTAGTATAAGCGCTTCTAGGAAGGGAGACAATCCTACTCCACCTTGATTTTGATACTCTCTTTCATTTTTAGAAGAGCTACCAAATTGGAAGGATCCTTAATTAGGGTCAACTTCTTTCCAACCTACATCCATCCAGAATGACCTCGTGCGATGACCCAGCAGAACCCTGTTTACACCTGACATCGAATCCCTCTCAAATCTAGTGCCTCTAGAACTTGGGGCTCATATAAATGACCTATCAAAGGGTCTCCAATCTCTCCCTACTTCTCCCCTCACAACCAAGGGGTCTCATAACTTCTCCCTCTCATTTCTCTTCAAGAACATTCATACCTTACTAGTAAGTTAATAGTATACTTTCTAGCGAATTACCTATGATTAGATAGGAGGAGTTATCAATAGGAGGTGAAGCCAACCCCTAAAAAATTTAATAATAGAAAATTTAGGTGAAAGGTACATTGTCATACTCAAAAAAATTCACCTTTTCAAATTTTCCAAATATGGAATATTCACCAAATTACGAATATTCGCCACTAAATTTTTTCCTGAATCAGACTGACCCCAATGGTCATCCTGAGAGTGAACTTATGACCGAGTGTTGTACTACATCTAAGACTCCATGTAGTTATGGTGAGTGTGTGTAGAAATCACTCCCTAGGATGCCCTTGTGCAAGTCGCACTTAATAGTGGGATGTAGCTAACTGTAACAATGTAGTAGAATGTGTGGATGAAATAGAATGAACTTCCCCTTCCTATGTTGTGTATGTAGAGTTGATGCAACCCTTGTCCCTTGAATGGATGCTAGATGGATGCTTTTGAGTGCTTTAGGTTTCTTTTGGATGCAAGCTTAGGTGATGTTAGTAATGCTTAGTGCTTGGTCCTTGATTTTGAACACATAACTATGTATTTATATAATTCACTTGTTTTAATTTTGTAATTGACAACTAGAAGGCCAACCCATAAGTGAAAAAGATTCCCAAAATATAAAAGAGGCCCAAAAAGAGTGAGCAAGGTGAAAAAGGGTTAGGGGCGCCTTGGAACTATTGTCTTGGCTGGGTGATGGTGTCTGAAGCCATAAAATATAAATCAGTAAAATCCTGATTGGGATGTAGGGTGTGTAAGACCAAATAGAAAACAAGAAACACAGAAAAGAGGCCAAAGACAGTCGTCAATTACTAGTTTTCTTTCTTAGGAATCATATGAATGCTAGTATGAGTTTAGTTCCTAGAAATGTACCTAAGTGCGTTATTTTGTGTCTACAGTTACACTAGCATAGATTTAAGGGGAAAGTTCATGAAAAAAGAATAGTTACTAATTTTTAATAGGAATCCCCTACCTACCTACCTTATGTTTTTAAAATAGAAATTTGTTTTAATAGAAATTATATTTTTTCATCCTTACAATTAATATTATAGCCTCGTGTATTCTTAAAAAGTATTGTTTTGATCAAAAAATTCAGCATGTAATTATTTGTCATGTTAGAAATTTGTAAGTTAATTTTTTCGTAATCCAGAGGGATCGACGAATACCCAAGGAGCTAAAATTAAGGAGCAAGACTCTAACTTAAGATGAGCGCCACTAATCATTCTTATTTAGAGCAACATTTTTATAAGTCATATATTGTCAACTATATATTTGAGAAACTCTTACCAGTGATCCATGATTCCCATAAATTATATATAGACATTTATCTTGATGTTTTGGATCAAAATTTTATGGTTCTCGATTTACTTTAAATTTGACAGTCACGTATACATTTGAAACACTTTTATGACATTTTTTTTGAAAATATTGACCTTCAAATTGTATACAAGACTATTATTTATAAAAATATTAATTTAAAAATAGAATTATGTGTATCAATACAAATTGTATATAGATATATGGAAAACATAATGAACCACTAAATATGTGTTTTGGGTGATGCGTGTTTAAACAAAAAAAACCCATGTTGATTAAATTTGATTGCATACATAAATGTATTGTTTCTTTTTAATGGTAAAATACCACCAAATTCGTTTGAAGAGTGTATTGAATGGAAATTTTAAAAAGACTATCCGAAATACACATGATCAAATAAACACATATTTATCATTTCAAAAGAAAAGTTTACTTCAACCCCGAAAATTTCTAGGGATGATTGTCAAATTTAACCCTTTGTACAATGCACACCAAATTTTCTTTACTTGATATAAGGTTTGTTTTTAAAGAAGTAGCAACTAAACTCTTAGCATGTCTGCAAAAGGAGTTATATTTTCTATAGTTCAATGGAGAGGTAGAAATGAAGAGCGAAGAAGAAGTTAACAACGTATTTTTCAAACAATTGTTCAACTTATTCTTACTTAACGTACAACAATGCAATGTGATTGAAATCAATGATCTTATAAGAAGTCGAGAAAAATGATTTCACTTCTAGAAGTAAGCTTTTTGTTGCATACAATAAGTGCGTTGTGACTGCGAAAGAGGCAAGAACATTTTTTCTCTTAATAGAACAGATACACTTGTACATTTCTAATACTTGAATAGAAATACATATTTAAGAATATGTCATATTTGATCTAATATATAGTGTTCAATGTAATTTCACACATTTACTTTAAATAATAAATTGTAACATTGATATTGAGATCTCTTGATTGGGATCATATTTCTTCCACCTCAGTTGATCCTGTTCACCCCAAAAAAAATAGAACATATCAGTGCCGAGCCATCACTAAATTATAAGAGAGATAAAAAGGAGAGAGGAGAATTAGAGGGAAAAAAAAAAAGGAAAGAAAGAAGAAAATTACATGGAGCAATTAACAGAAAGGGTGAGGGGGAAGCCGATGTTAACACCGCACAGGCCCGGCAATTTTGCAGCGTTGTTCCAGTCGAACTTCCCAACTGAACTCGCAACAGATTTTATGCAGCTACAGGCGGATTGTCTGTCCGTACCACTTTTGGCGGCGCCGTTCAGATTCTTGACGCCGTTGCAGCATCCTTCTGACGGCTGGGCGGCGCCGCCTCCAACGTACGACAGGCACGAAATCAAATCAGAGGTGACCGTAGAGCATGTTATCGCTGCATCCGCCCTCTTTATCATCGCCACGCCACAAACTATCAACACACTGTAAAATAATCTCAGGGTGAAATTTCCCTCCATTGCCATTTTCATTCAAGATTCAGACCACTGAGATTTCAGTGTGCTTGACGGGATCAGATGCAGGAGTGGAATATATAGTGGGTGAAGACTGAAGGAGCGAGGTAGTTTAATTATCCAATTTAATCTTGGTTTTTGAGATCCCGTGCACGAAAATTAGAAATAACTTGTACGTTACCGCTTTACGAATCTCTGTTAGCCTCTGAAACCAAGAAGTTTTTGGTGGGAGATCGTTTCAATTTGTCAAATAAGGCGAGGTGTGGAGGACCAAAGAAAGATTTTAACGTGAAGATGATGTTCCCCTTTATTTCTCAGGAACGATGGATGTGAAAGTGATTTCGGTAGAATTCTTATGAACGATGGTTGATATTTTCATTGGAGGTTAGATATTGTTTTTTATCAAATACCATTCCTATGAAGGTGGAATTGTTTTCTTTCTTTAAGTTAAGCATCAACTCAATTACTACAAATTTGAATTTTTGAATTATCTTTGTATTGGTGTTTTGACTTTCCCAAACACATTTTCACACACCCTTTCTAAAAACACTCTACCTATGTCAATTGGTGAGTTATTTTAGTACATGTTCTTAAATGGATGGTGTAATAGGTATTCCTTAACCATTCACTAGAATATAAATGTGAGGAGATATTAAATAATAGGGACGAGGCAAAACCCCTCAGTCCTTGATAGCTAAGCTTAAGAATTTTGTGCACCGAATCCATGCAAGTTTTAGATCAAAAACAAAAAAGATATTAGATCAATTACAGATAAATAAATCACACCCCTTAAATTCAACATCCTAACCAAAGACAAAATCATATTATAAAGAACCATAATATTAAGCAAAAAGAGTAAGTGTAACCTCCACATTTTTCCCACACAATCCCTCGTTAAAACCCAATGAATAATTAGGGAAAATTATGGAATAATTTTTTGTTTGAAGGGAAAGCCATTAGCCAAGCTTTATTTA
Source organism: Taxus chinensis (assembly GCA_019776745.2). Classification (NCBI taxonomy): domain Eukaryota; kingdom Viridiplantae; phylum Streptophyta; class Pinopsida; order Cupressales; family Taxaceae; genus Taxus; species Taxus chinensis. The sequence continues at coordinate 657,307,121 of CM034154.1, forward strand.
AAATCCTGATTATAAATTTTAGACAATTGCATGGCAGTCAGAAAATAAAATGTCGACTAATATTTCGGACCCAATTTCAAAATTATATTACGATTCAATTCTTTCTCTTATTAAGCTCCACTAAATTTAATTAATTAATACTCATCTTGCTTTTCGTTACTAATTCCCTATAATTTCCTTTAAATCAATTTATTTAATTAATGACCTCTAAATAAATTCCAAATTTAATTAGGTGAGAATACTAATCCTCTATTTTAGAATTATGTACTTTAATATTTAGTTTATTTCAAAAAAAAGGTCAAGGTTGCACCTCTAGGACTAACCCCCTTAGGCCCCATTAAAAACATTACCCATGCTATTAATTTAAAACACTCCCACCAAATTCCCTATCGCTTAAGTGATGTAGGGTTCATCCTACACCATTGGATCTAATCTATCTTAGCCATTAGATCTAGGTCAGACTAAAGAAACCCTACAAATCCTTAAGGGTTATCTTATAATCATTTCTTTACCTATTTTTTCAGTTCTCTTGTTTGATTTGCAGGTTAAAGGAGGAGAAGAAGATGAAGCCATGGAGCCCATTAGAGAGAGTTGAAGCTCTTCTTTTGTTAAAATTTTGTGTTTAAGACAACGATCCACTCATTTCCTTTGTGGGTTTTGATATCTGTTCTTTATTTGTTTTTACACAGTATTTTTCTTGCAGATTAAATGCATATACAATGAGTATATACCCATTTGGGGGTAAAAACAAGAAACCCTATGGATTTATTTTGTGTAAATACATGTATTTTTATTTCATCTTAAATAACCCAAAATTTTAAAGGGTTTTGTTGAATATACAAATATATATATGTATCAATTATCATTTATTAAAAAAAAACAATATACAAGAGCCACGTTGAAAGCTAAGATCGGGTTGCAATTTTTATGGCAGTAGCAAAGTTATGCGGTCGCTGTTTATAAGATACAGTGGCAGTTATAAATTTTGGGTGGGGGTGATGCGCCATAATTAGCAAGAACTTGACAAGGTCATAACTTGAGCTCCAGGTGTCCATTTGAGTCCTTTTTTTTTGAAACCACATGTTTTGATGAGACAAACACAGCGGCAACCAGTCCTACTAGTTGGGGAAAGTTTTCAAGCCCTAAATCCACCATCTTGAGGCTGAAAATTAGGATTTAAGTTATAGTTCAGTTTTTTTCCTATTTTTGGGCATTAGTTAATTTTAGTCTATTAGTTGCATTATGAGCTAGAAATTTGGAAATTCCTCTAATTTAGGGATGTAGAAGATGCGTGGCATTTTATGTTCCCGTACAAATAAGCATGCAAACTTACTAAGAATAGCAAAGTTTTAGTAAACTACTAAAAATAGTAATTTCCACCACCTAGAGTAGATTTAGGTCAAATAGTCAGAGTTTACTTGGAAACTCAAGTTGGGAGTTGTTTTCCTATTTAGGAAACATTGTAATTCATTATTCAATAATGAAGAAGGAGATCTATTTTCTTTAGAGTTCATATTATTTGCAGCAAATCAAGTTTGGTTAGAATTTGGTTACATTATCTGGTATCAAAGCTGGTTTGAGTCTTTTAAAAAAAAATGGCAGGAACAGGAAGAGGAAGAGGAGGCGGTATTTCCCAGATGAATAGAAATATGTAAGATTTGCAGAGGCAAGTTGTTGTGCTTTGCTGCAATGATAACCAAGAGAGGAAATCAAGGTGGAGATGACACAGATGAAGAAGAAGTTTGTGAAGAGGAGGAAATGCAAGCACTACCATTAGCTGTTGAAGAAAGGATGCTTCACGCATTAGAAGGAGAGAATGATGGGATAAGAGTTGATGTTTCAGAGTATGGTGGTAGTCTAAAACCAGAGGAGCTGATAGACATGGTTGAATAGCGCGGGGAATTTTTTTGAGTGGAAGGCTATATCAGAAGAAAAGAAGGTAAAATTTGCATGCAAAAAATTGAAAGGTCATGCTATGTTATGGTGGGATCACCTACAGAAAGAGAGGTAAAGAAAGGGGAAAGAAAGAATTTGGACGTGGAGTAAGATGGAGAAGAAGCTGCAAGATAAATTTCTCCTTGTGGATTATGCACAACCCCTTTATAAGAGGTTTAAGAATCTCAAACAGAACCTACAAACAGTACAAGAATATATAGATGAGTTCTACAAGTTGTCCATTTCGTTTAGAGCATGAAGAAACTGAGGAACAAATGGTTACAAGGTATGTAAATGGGTTAAAATTTTCTATTCAAGATGAGATAAGTATGCATAGGATTAAGAGCATGGAGGATTCCTATCAATTAGCCTTAAAGGCCGAGAAACAAAAAACTGTCAAAGTTTTAGGAGATCACTTGGAATGAATAGGGGGCCTCATATTCCTTTTGGGGATGAGATGGTTTCAACCAAGGTAGGGGAGAATCATCTCATGGATTGGAAAATCAATAATATACAAGACAAGATTTCTAGAATCAACAAAGAGGCAGAGGATTTTTTAGGGGTAGAGGATACACTGGCGATAGAGGATGGGAGGCTCCACGAAGACCATTTGTTTGTTACAAATGTGGTGAAGATGGGCATCGGGATTTTGAATGCCCACATTATTATACACATGACAAGAGGCAAGGAGATGCACTAAGAGTAAATATTTTTAAAGCTAAACAAGTAGAAGATGAACAGGACCTAGAAATTCCACCAGATGTTGGAGAAAATCTAATGATCAAGAGGATGATGATTGCTCCAAGAAAGGATATCAATGGGGATGCATGGCTACATACAAATATTTTCAGAACAAGATGCACTTCCAGAGGAAAGTTATGTAATGTTATTATTGATGGTGGTAGTTGTGAGAACATGGTTTCAAATGAGATGGTTGAGAAATTGGGTCTGCATTGTGAGAAGAATCCTAACCCTTACCGTATTGCATGGTTTAAAAAGGGTAATGAAGTTACTGTTGATAAGATATGTTTAATAAGTTTTTCTATTGGGAAAAGTTACAAGGATGTGATTTGGTGTGATGTTATTCCTATGGATGCATGTCATATGTTGCTAGGAAGACCATGGCAGTTTGATAGGAAAGTTATTCATGACAGGGGAAAGAATACTTACACTTTTTGGAAGGATGACACAAAAATAGTTTTACCACCTCTCAAGGAAGAGGGGAAGGCTGAAAATATTCTTTCTGTAAAGGAATTTGTGAAGGAGGAAAAGGCAACTAGTTTTTGTTATGCACTATTCGCCAACAAGGATGAACCTGCAAGTGCAAACATACTAGTAGAAATAGCAAAATTAATAAAATACTTTTCTAATGTTATTCTTGATGAGCTACTAGATGGATTACCACCCAAAAGAGATATTCAACACCATATTGATTTGATTCCAGGGTCTTCACTCCCAAATCAAGTAGCTTATAGGATGAGCCCGACATTGCATGCTGAGTTGAATAGGCAAGTGGCAGATCTCATGAGAAAGGGCATCATAAGGGAGAGCATGAGTCCATGTGCAACACCAACTTTATTAACACCAAAGAAGGACGGAACATGGAGAATGTGCATTGATAGTAGAGAAATCAATAAAATTACAATCAAGTATAGGTTCCCAATACCTTGCCTTGATGATATGATAGATGTGCTTGCTGGATCTAGGTATTTCACCAAGATTGATCTTCGAAGTGGTTACCATCAGATTCGGATCAGAGAAGGAGATGAGTGGGAAAACAGCATTCAAGATAGGAAATGGATTATATGAGTGGTTGGTGATGCCATTCAGGTTATCCAATGCACCTAGTACTTTTATGAGACTGATGAACACCGTGCTGCGGGAGTATAATGGTAAGTTTGTTGTGGTTTATTTTGATGATATCTTGATCTTTAGTAAAACTAAGGAAGAAAGTTTGAGGCATCTAAGGGTGATATTCGAAGTGGTAAGGAAAGAGAAAATATAAGCAAATATGAAGAAGTGCACATTTATGCAAGAGATTTTGGTATTCTTGGGCTTTATTATTTCAGCAGATGGGGTACAAATGGACTCAGAAAAAATAAAGGCAATTATTGAATGGCCTACTCCACGGAGTATAAAAGAGGTAAGAAGTTTTCATGGTCTAGCAATATTTTATAGAAAATTTATTAAAAATTTTGGCAGTATTGTAGCACCTATAACAGATTGCACAAAAGGAAGGGAGTTTTTGTGGACAAAGGCAGTTGAGGATAATTTTCAGTTCTTTAAGAAGAAGGTGATGGAGGCAAATTTTTTGGCACTAATAGATTTTGATAAAGTGTTTGAGGTTGATTGTGACGCCTCGCATGTGGGTATTGGTGTTGTTCTAAGTGAAGGTGAAAAGCTAGTAGATTTCTTTAGTGAGAAACTAAATGAGGTAAGAAAGAACTACTCTACTTGTGATGTGGAATTTTATGCAATTGTACAAGCATTAAGGAATTGGAGGCATTACTTAGTGCCTAAGGAGTTTGTGTTATTTATAGACCACATAGCCCTGAAGTATGTGAATACAAAAAAGAAGTTGAATAGTAGGCATGCAAAGTCGGTATCATTTTTACGGGGTTATATTTTCTCTCTAGAACATAAATCAGGAAAACATAATCAAGTTGCAGATGCATTGAGTAGGTGTGTGACTTTGTTTACCACTATGGAAAATGAAGGTGGTGGGTTTTGAAGCAATAAAGGGTTTGTATTATTCTGATATTGATTTCAAGGATATTGTTGAAAGGTTTAAATCATCCATTGTCAAAAAATGCAAGAGATGTCCTGGATGAGTACATTTTACAGGATGGCCATCTATCCAAGGGATGCCAACTATGTATCTATGAGAGAGAACATAGTGAAAGAGTTGCATAGTGGAGGATGGGCTGGGCATTTTGGTAAAGATAAGACGATAACCTTAGTAGTAGAGAAATACTATTGGCCAAAGTTGAAAAGAGATGTGGTAAGATATGTGCAGAGGTGTCAAATTTTTCAAGTCTTGAAAGGCCATGCATAGAATACAGGGTTGTATATGTTGTTTCCTATTCCTAAAGGGTTGTGGATAGATCTGAGTATGGATTTTGTTTTGGGATTACCAAAAACACAATGAGGTAATGACTCAATTTTTGTGGTTGTTAATATATTTTATAAGATGGTTCATTTTATTTCTTGAAAGAAAACAAGTGATGTGACAAGTGTAGCGGATTTATTTTTTAGAGAAGTTGTTCATTTGTATGGTGTTCCAAAAACCATTACTTCAGATAGGGATACAAGGTTCCTAAGTTATTTCTGGTAGACTTTATGGAAGAAACTGGGAACTCAATTACAGTTCAGTAGTGCCTATCATCCTCATACTGGTGGGCAAACAGAGGTGGTAAATCAGAGTTTGGGAAACCTGTTAAGGTAAATCATTGGGGAAAAGCCAAAACGATGGGACTTAGCATTACCACAAGCTGAGTTTGCATATAACAATTCCATAAATAGATCCACAAGAAAGTTTCCATTTTCAATTGTGTATGGGAGTAATCCAAATGGGGTATTAGATTTGGTACAACTACTAGTTGATGGTAGAGTTAGTGATGATACAAAAGCATTTGCCGAACATATACAACAATTGCAGGAAGAAGTGCAAAAGAAGATGCAGAGTAGTAATGATAAGTATAAGGAAATAGCAGATGTGCATAGACGAAGAAAGGTATTTAAAGTTGGTGAGTTTGTTATGGTATATCTGTTGAAAGAAAGGTTTCCAAAAGGAACCTATAACAAGCTGAAGAACAAGAAGATTGGTCCCTACAAAATCATGAAAAAATAAAAGATACTGCTTATGAGGTAGAATTGCCAGGGAATTTTGATATTTCTCCAGTGTTTAATGTCTCAGATTTGTATTATTTTCATGGGGATAGTGCATAAGGGGATTTTATTAATGAAGTAGTATATTAGAGGCAACAGGTTTCGACGCAGAAGAAAGAAGAAGTGGATCAGATTCTATATAAGAAAACAATGGACACACGACATGGGAAATACAACAAATATTTGGTACATTGGAAAGGACTGGAACAGGAGAACAATACTTGGGTCACAGAGTGGGAGATTAAGAAGTTAGATGCAAATAAATGGAAGTAGTTTGAAGAAGACAACTTACAGGAGCTGCTTTTTTTTCAAGCAGGGAGAATGATGTGCCAGAATTAGCAAGAACTTGACAAGATCATAAATTGAACTCTGGGTGTCTGTTTGAGTCCATTTTTTTTAAACCCCATGTTTTCATGAGACGAACACAGTGGCAACCAGCCCTACCAGTTGGGGCAATTTTTTGGGCCCTAAATCTGCCATCTTGAGGCCAAAATATAGGATTTAAGTTATAGTTAGGTTTTTTCCTATTTTTGGGCATTTGTTAATTTTAGTCTATTAGTTGCATTATGAGTTAGAAAGTTGGCAATTCCTCTAATTTAGGGATATAGAGTATGTGTGGAAATTTTTTGTTCTCATATGAATAAGCATGCAAACTTACTAAGAATAGCAGGTTCTAGTAAACTGCTAAAAATAGTAATTTCCGCCACCTAGAGTAGATTTAGTCAAAGTTAGTTAGAGTTTACTAGGCAACTCAAGTTGGGAGTTTTTTTCTTATTTATTAAACATTGTAATTCATTATTCAATAACGAAGAAGGAGATCTATTTTCTTTGGAGTTCATATTAATTGCAGTAAATCAAGTTTGGTTAGAATTTGGTTACATTATGGGGTTACAGTGTTAGAGGGAGGGGCGCTGACCACACCCCCACCTCATATATATATATATGGGTTGACACCCCTCCCCCCAAATATTTATTTAATTAAAACTTTAAAATCCTTTTGGCCATGGCCTATGGCCATCAAACAAAAAACATTAATTTTTTTTTTTAATATATTAAGACTATTACCCCCACTTTGCTGATTCAAATGGTTTAGCATTTTAATATTAATTTTTAACTATATATATATATATATATATATATATATATATATATATATATATATATATATATATATAATATTAAAATTAAGTATTAATATTTATATAATGATATTATTAATTTTGAAAATAATCAATGTATATTATGAATGTATATCTATTCTATATTAATAATATAAATTTATTTATTAAATAATTTTCCCATTTAAGTAGGGATTACAATATGAATAAGTAAATGGGTATGTGATTATACACTTAAATTTATATGAAATTGTATAAATGAAGATGTTTATAGTTTTATGAGATTGTGTTTCATGCTTTAATCAAAACAAATTATAAAACTCCAACTCATTTAGATAACATCTAATCCAATATAATTAATTTGATTTATTCATTTACTTAGGACAATTTCTATTGCAATAAAGGGAGATTTATAGTATAAAAATAATTCTATCTATTCCTTCTTGCACATCACTTGAGTATGAGGATATAAAACATATTTAAATGAAAATTATCTCATCCAAACAAAATTGAAAAGAATGCAAAAGTAATCAACACTCCCTTTCCATTCATGGACACTAACTCTTTCCAAAAATAGATTTACAAAATAACTTGAATAATACCTAGATTTAAAAAGAAATATCTTTGTTTCCATTACAACACCATTTCAAGGTTCTCATTTCCAACAAAAAATAAAAGCCATATTAGACCCATTTACAATATTTATCCAATAAAATAACAGGTTACAACCAATGTACTATTGGTACAATTTATAAGTTGTAGTTTCATAATAGAACAAGTTGAAACTTCACATGCATTTCTCTAACAAGAGCACTTCTTCCATTGAACTCCACCATCTTCATCAAGCTCAAACACACAATAAAATGGCGGAGTAGGAAACACTCTTCACCCTACCAAATATTCTAATGAGGGAGAGAAGTCTACTTCCACATTGGCCCCGAAGCCCCAACAAGGAAGAAATGAGGGGTATTAGACAACCATTGACATCTCTAAAAGGCTTCCACATACACATTCAATCAAGATAGTCAACACATCTATATGGACATGATCAACTAAATTTACAACTTCCTCAAACAACACAAAGGCTTGATATCAAGCCAAAAAGGAACAAGGACTATGGGAACAACTTCCTTTTGCCTTCCAAGTGAATTAAGAGTTTCACCCAAATCCTCCATTTGCACAATATAAAAACAAAACAATCTTATCTCTCCCTTGCAAGTATGCAAAAATATGAGAATGTTTTCCTTTTCTCTCCCCATAGGTGAAACTTCTAGTCACACTCCCTCCAAAATGCATTCATCACATCTCCCTTTTCCCTATGCAATGGTCCCATAAATCCATATCCCACACCCAACTTAAGGAAACTACCCAACCACACAAAAATAACCACATTCTTAACACTCACACAAACTTAACAAGCACATCAACAAGAATAATAAACAAAACAAAAAAAGTGGAGAGCCTACCTCTGCATCAATCTTCCAAGATAACTTCACTCCAAAAACAATTTACACCTCTAAGCCAAGAACACTCCAAAAGAAACTCCAACAATCTCCCAAATCCAAAACTATAAGAGGAAAAAAATGAACAATTAACCCCCAATCCATAAAAAATCCTCAATAAATAGAAATGGTATGTGAGGATGATGAGGTTGCTCCATGTAGGATTCCAATTCATCATTCCTCCATTCTAACACACAAGTCAAACACCATGCCCAAGACAATAAATGAGCATGTAGGAACTAAGACAAACCCACATGCCACTCAAATTTGCACACCAAGTCTTCCAAGGAAAAAAATTATAGTGGCAAGTAAGAAAGTGCAATTATTTTCACACTTTTACACTCCAAAAAGGATAAATAAGTTAAAAATTAACTCCCCATACCATGGGTATGGTTGTTGGGTAAATTTAAGAGGCATGTGACAAGCTTAGCTTGTCCCACAAGCCTCCAAAAAGCCCTCCCAAGTAAAAATCTGAATTTTGAAGTTGGGAAAGGGGTATATGCACAAAATCCAACACAAAATCTAAATCACATCCAAAATATTTCAAGGACCTACCCTCACAACTATCCAATTTTCACATCCCTATTTTAGTTAATAATTTAAGTAGGATTAGTTTAATTAAGACATATTATTAACTGCTAATAAAGTGACTACAATTTTCAAACAATAAAAAACATAACACAAAATAAAAACACACACAAAATTAAAAGAAGAGAGTATTACACCCATGGCCACACATGTGAGGTCACCACACCATAGGAAACCTCCTAACTAGGCATGCAACAATATAACATAACATTACATGAGTTGCCATGGTGACCTATTGTCAATATCCCACATCCCTTCGTTGTTGGTCTTCTATCCCCTATAGTTTGTTATGCTATAATTTCCTGCAAAATCAAACAATACATTCCTGGCCTCATGGCTACATTAATGATGTTGAGATAATAATAAAACACATACATATTTACATAACCATTTACATCATCGAATATCATAATCAAACCAATGTTAGAATCAAGTAATTCACCAATTGTTCAATTTTATAACATTTCGATTCTACCAATCCATCAATTTGTACTAAGATCATAACATCAACAATAATATAGAAATATCCATAAATCAAGTCCAATGTGTTAGTATAATAGTAACAGTTAGAACATCAATACTGATATGTAAATCAAACATATAAAATCCATCACATAAGTCACATCATGTCAAGATTCTAACACCTCCATACTATCTATCCATAAGGTTAATCAAACCATATACAATACTGTACATCAAATTCCACACTACAACCATATAGTCAATAACAATCAAAACACAACAATAATCATGATGTCCCACGCATCTTGTTGGTATGATAACTAGAATATAGAAACAAGGTTCAAGATTATAATCAATTCAAAATTGAAAACATAGTTTAATCAGTGTTGAAGTGGAGTGGGCATTACATCCCCCTCCCCTTAGATTTTATTTCCTCTTGGAATTCATGGAAAATAGGTAGCGAAACAATGCATATGAATAGAAATAACACCCTCTTTGGAATTTCTTTATTTCAAAAAAAAGTGGGTCCTTAGAACCAAAGTTTTGTCCAATGCTAATCAATAAAGAGAAAGGTGATTTTTTTGGCATGAATGCTAAACTTTCTTCTAACAATGTTGCAAACATTTAATTCTACAGATTAACTCTACGTGATCAACCAAGCTACAACAAAACACATCTAAACAAGAAATTGCCGAAGGAATCTTAAGAAAAACACCAAAGTAAAAGAATAATGGGAATAAATCCATGTACTTGGGATGACCACAAAGCCATACAAGGATACAACATACTGCAATAAGAAGGGTTAATGCTTCCACTTAGGTTGAGTTACACCTTAATGTTTGTTATTTAAATAAGGTTAACAACTACCAAACATGACCATCCATTTTACATGAGAAAACAAGTCTACTCATTGGTCTCACAAGTTTAATATCACACAAGAATGAGGTTTAACAACAAGGAGAACACCTAAATTAGAAAAAATGCTTACAACCTTGCAAACTATTCATTGGAAGAAATTTTATAACTCGAAAGGATTCAAGTAAATTAACTTGAATTTGCACTCAAAATCAAACACACAACACTAACCTAAATTAGAAACTTAAAAAATTAGATAATATTTCCACTTCGGAGCTAATCCTTGCAAAAACTAACATATCAATAGAAGAGGAACCAATCACTCAATATAACACAATGGAATTTATTTATTTTAAATCTTGCCTAAGCTCGAAATAATCATAAATAGAGAACATGCTTAATTTGTAATACAAAAGAGAATTCAAGGGAGCTAAAATATATAAATGGGCAATAAGAGGGGTCCAACTACAATTTACTAAAGCATCATACCAATAATCGAACAACAACTTATGAAAACAACTTGCAATTACCTTTCCCAAGGTCAAAAGGGAATAAACATCAACAGGGTTTCCGAAGAGAAGAAACAGAGAACTTCCCAAAAATCTTGCATAACCTTAACATATGTTTCCTAGATTTACCAATACATCTTGTTCACCAAGGAATTAATCAACACACAAGGAGGGTTTTGTTGTAAACACTAAAGAAGAAGACCCACTCCTGAAAGGCCACAAATCACACTTGTCGAGCTACGAGGAAACAAGTGTATGATGACCCAAAAATTCCTACAAGTGCCAAATGCACATGTCTATGAACAAGGGAGTACTACACAACTAGAACACATTACTATCAACAAGGTGTTTCAAAAATTAGGGTGAGTGAGCAAAAATAAAGGTTCAATTAGTTTCCACCCTTGGCATGATGGGATGTAGGGTCCATCAATACAAATATGTCAATTACTTCACACTAACAAGGGATATAATCTTTATGTATTTGAAAAACTTGCACTACTCAAAGAGGGGGTCTAGAAATGACATGGCATAAACTTGTGTCATAACCATATTACATATATTTATTGTTTTCTCTAATAAGGGGGTAGGTAAAATAATTCAAACATGCCAAATCCCAAAATCTTAGGCCACAAAAGAGGTTAGTTAACCCTACACTAGCTCACATTAAAACCTAACACTTATCCCAAAAAATTGTGACTAATTTTTTTTTTGTTAAAGTTAAAAGGTTACAGGGGTGTTAACCCTTAGGGTACATTACATTAATTTACACCAATAATCTCAAACTTTACAATTGATAGACCAGGTCTAGTTAAATGATTAAATATTTAATTTACTTTATCTCTAAGGTCGATTAATTTAAAAGTCATTTAGTAAGGTGCCCTAATTTAATTTACTTGGTTAAGTGTTTTCTCCTCTTTAGTTAATGTTCAATCCCAAAATTGTTAACCTCATGCTTAATTATTTTAGTTTCATTATCCTAATAGCTTAAAGTCCTTTTTATTAATTTCCTAAAACATACCAAGAACTAATAAATACTTTGCACCCCAAGGAAATTAAATGGCTCCATTCACCCATCTACACATACCTTAAAATTTATTTAAAAACATTTAAAAATACATTCCTACCAAACAAAAGTAGGGTTGATCCTCCACCCTTAGATTAATTCAATTGTGGCCACTAGATCCTAGGGTTCCAAACTAGCCCTAAAATTCCTTATGAATTCTTATTAAAACCTTTCCTTTATTCCATTCTCCTCATTTGGTCTATTTTCTCTTATTTGATTTACAGGTAGGAGAAAGGAAGCCATGAGAGAAAGGAAGGGAGAACTATGGAAAAATTCTTCAACATCAAGCTTAGGGTATTTGTTTAGATTGTAGGTTTATTATTGTAATGTCTTTCATTCAAGGATTGAAGGGATTTCCTTTTCAAATATGATTTTATTACCAATTATTTTTATTTGGAGTTCTCCATTTGGGGAAAACCCTACTCCCATTTATAAATATACAAGTTTGAGTACTTTGAATCCACCATTTGAAGATTTTATTGCTTAAAACCATGAGATTTAGCCATTATTTGATTTTCTGGTAGTTTCCTTGGTAAATTTTACATGCTTAAAATTTTAATTCGGCCAAGTTAAAAATTACATAGGTGAAGATCTGAGATTTTCCATCGAAAGTGATAGAACTGCCGCCCAGATACGGGTGGTCCTGGGTGGCCCCACTTGGGTGATGATTCACAAACTACCGCCTTGCCGGAGAGGTGGTTCTGAGACCACCACCTTGCCTGATCAGTGGTTACGAGACTGCCACTCTACATAGGGTAACAGTCCTGTTCCTTAGAAACAGAACCTAAAATCTGAGGTTTCTCAAAAAAAAAAGTTACTAAGGTGTTCCTAAAATTCATTCCAACTTGATTTTATGTGCCTAAAGTTTCCAGTTGTAGGATTTGTTTCCATCTATTCATTTCATAGTTAAAATTACTCATTTTAAAGCATTTCTTGTTTCAATAGTAACAACAACAATGAATCATTTTAAGTAAAAATAAATCTACTTTAACATTTACTACATGCAACATTTCAATATAACTTTAAATTTTTTGCCTATTTCCATTTCCACTACAACTTATTATTTCAAAAAAACTACTAACAACTTGGTTCTACATTCAATTTTTCCAAGCATACACCATACTTTTTTTTTTTTTACAATTTCTATATTTTTTCTTTTCATGTCACAATACTAAAACTTCAAATAAAAAGTAAACTTTAATACAAGACTAGCTTTACAACACAAATATTTCTTTCTCTTTTTCAATATACAATACAACTTTCATATCCAATAATTCAATGCAACTTTTCTTCACAAGATTATTACAATGTATTCCACTTAAAGTGGGAAATAATACAAGAATGTAAGCTAAAAAGCAAATACAAGGTTACAAGTTCCTCCACCCTAGAGTTTGAAAAACAATAAGGCTTCTCACAAGAAGGGATTTCTTAAGGACTCCAAAAAAATCTTCAAGCATTAGTCACATCACAACAATGAGAGATCCTTCATGAACATGATCCACAACAAAAATGGGGGGAGAGGAAACACTCTCCACCCAATGAAAATATCTAATGAGTAGGAGAAGCCATCTTCCTTATTGGCACCCCAGCCCCAACCACATTGCAATGAAAGGTGGATCTAACACATGGCCAAACAGGATTTGAACATCAAGTGGTTTCTTTGATACCAAATGTGAACCGTTACACCAAATTCCTAGTGAGGCTTCCTAGTAAAATTTCACACATGAGGATCATAACACTTACAAGTATACCAGGCTCCATTGTCTCAAGGGTAATAGTAGCTGATTAAAATGATCCAATCCCTCTCACATCACTAACAAGAGAGATCATTCAAGCTTTTGGTATGATTCAAGTCATGTAGCTCTGATTAGGTAAGTTAAGTGCAATATCTAATGGGGAATAGTTCCTTAGAATTACACCTAATAAAAGTATGAATCCCATGTCAGAAATTAAAAATACACAACATGAAGACTATGATTTAGGTTGTATCACCCAATGCGGGCTACTCCATCAAGTGGGACTTTGGTATTTGGTGTATTCAAGCCAACAGTCTTCTCAATTAACATGATGAGATCCCTCTGCGCTCACCAAACAGTTCCCTTTTCACACTGTGAATTCACACACACGTGTCACCTTCACAAAACACACTGAATAGAGGGATGCATTATAGTCCATCTATTTATAACTACATTGAATAGGTAGCCGAAGAGGTGGTTTTACAAAACAAATTACCAGTAAGAAAATGTCTACTCATACTCAAAGACTCATGGGCCCAAAAACAGCCCATAATGGTTACATCAATTACCCATGGGTTATGTAAATCCACCCATTGAAATTTGCTTTGGGGGCTTCACCAACATGGAAAGCTCCCATCGGGGGGACCACCGTAAAAATATCTGACTGTAACACATAGAGGTGTACTAAAAATCTAACATCCCAAATAGGATTTATGTAACCCATAACATTATTAATGGACAACAAAAATGGGGGGAGAGGCTGACACTTCACCCATGTTATGACAATAAAGAGGAGAATCCATCCTCCTCAAGGGAGTTACACCCAACCAAATAGCAATGCAATGTGGATTCAACACATGGCAACAAACGATTTTACAACATAAAACCAAGTATTGTCATTTGACCATTCCAAACCTACACAACCAAACTGAAAACTAGGTGACAAACAAAAGAAGGGAGAACAACAATATATAAAAGGCTTCTACATGAAAATCCAAAGGAGCAAGAACCTATGAGGGAGGTCACTTATGCCTCCTAATGGGAAATGGGTGCCAACCTTAAATGGGGACCTCCTTATGCCTCATATCTCAAAATGGGTGTCCACATACTCTAGATTCCTCCCTCACAGTATGTCAAAACCTCCTACACACTCTTATGCCTCCCTCATTCTCTTATGCCTCCCTCATAAAAGAAACAAGTAAGAAATGCAAGCATCCCTTGTCCAAGGTGGGGCACCCAACCCAAAATCCCTCCAAAACATGAAATAAACTATTATGCCTCCCTACATGAATTCTCCCCATAGTCCCCTCCTACACCACACTTAGGTAATCTACCCAAGCACCCAATAAGCATATCAAAACATTCAAAACAAGCACATACACACAAAATAAAAGAAGAACATTAATCAAGAGTATAGTTCCTACCTTTCCATGGTAGTGATTTATCCAAGAGTCCAATCTCCAAGATCCTTCAAGCCCAAAAAATCACCAACAAGCTCCAACCAAATCGAAAACACTCCAAAATTCTCTAACTCCAAAAATGCAAGAGCACAAAAGAATGAAGTAACCCCCAAACAAGTAAAAGAACTTGAATAAATAGAAAAGGGAGAGAGGAGGGTGAGGTGGCTCCATGTAGGATGCCACATCACTCATCCTCAACTCCACCTCACAAGTCAAACCTCAACCCCAATGCACCATAAATTGGTGGGTGAGAGGAATGAAAATTTACTTACACACACAAACCAAGCCCACACCCCCTAAGGACAAACTTAATTACATGAAAGAAAAGTGCAATAAAATTTTACCTTTTTGTCTTCCCAAAACACATAATGGGGTCTATTTTTGACCCCCCAACCCATAGGTAGGGTTGGCATAGTAATTTAAGAGGTGTGGGACAAGTTTAACTTGTCCCACAACCCTTCAAAATTTTCCCTTAAGGCCAAATTTGAATTTCTATAAAGGGGTAGAGTGTACAACACTCAAGATACCAAACACTCAACTTATAACAAAAAACCCAAGAACCATCTAGTCTAATAAATGAAATCCTTTGATCCCATTCTTAATTAATTTAGTAAACTAATTAATTTACCCATTACTGACCTAGACATAAATCAAGTGATTAACAAAAATGTACATCACTATAAGATCACATACAAAAATTAAATCAAGGAAACTAAATGAAAGAGTACAACACATAACCCCTTGGTCACAATAGGAGGTGATCCCCCCCATGGGGACCCCCTAACAACAATTCAAACACACACACACAATAAAATACATGTTGCCATGGTGACCCTTGTTGAATTCATCTAGCATCCCAATGTGGTTGGTCTCCAATCCCCCGATGTTTGTTGTGACATGTTTACCTGAAAAACACATAACACCTCCTTCATCCTCGTGGCTACATCAAAACATCCAAAATAAATATACAATATAACTCCACAATCATCTATATATGCATCAAATCATCATCTAGAAATTACGATATCATTTACAATTTCTAACAACATCTCGATTATACATTTCATCAATATCAATAGGATCACAAAATTAGTTCAATTATCAAGGTCTACTCAATGTGAAGAAAAATCACATGTAAGAAATATATATAACCATGTCAACAACATATCATCATCAATATAAAAATGTCTCTAAAATTCCACACACATCATACTAAGAATCCAAAACCAACAATAGTCTCAGTATCTCTAACATCTACATCATGCTAAGTCAGAATAATACAACTATCCATAAGTAGAGTCAATCACCATCAATGTTGGCATGACATCACACCATTCTATATAGGTGGTATAATTATCTATTTTACTTCTAGGGAAGGTAAATGTACAACGTTTCTTTCTATTTTCACGTAGTTTTATTCCTTCTATTAGTCCACCAGGATTAGAGTGACAAACCATTTTCCTTTTCCTAATGTTCCATTTTACTTTTTTGGTTTCAAAGTCCAAGCCCTGAATTAGAGTTTTATTATGCTCAATTTAATCATATTACCAAATGGATTTCAATGAGAAGGAAGAGTCAAACATATCACATTATTAATTTTATGAAAATAAGAGGTAAATCAACATATCACATATTTAATTAATATAGGAACAAGAGACCAATCAACATATTACATCATTAATTTTATAAGAACTAAATATCAATCAACCAATATGCCACATACCAAGATTTCAAGAGTTTACTAAAGAATTTCAAGCATCACTAAACACTCCAAGTGGGGCCTCCATAAGTATCTGTTATATATATCTACCCCCGGGTAAATATAGACAATAGTAGAATATGGAAATCAAGGAAAATTGAAATCCTTCATTTCAGGTTTCGGAGGGTGCATTACATGCCTCTACTCCCACCAAGGTCATTTCGGGTTTTCATGCATGCAAAACAAGTTTGGAATTCTGAATCCTTTATTTTGGGTTTTGGAGGTTGCCAAAACAAGTCCCCAGTCCTGAAATCCTTCATTTCAGGTTTTGGGGGATGCATTACATGGTCCGAAAAACTAACACAAAGAAAATATGCATTGCATGGTCGAAAACCCGACATAAGGGGTTTCGGGTTTCGGGTTTCGAGAAACATGAGACATGAAGCCATACAGATCACAAGGCATGTCTTGATGCTTGGGAGTTTCGAAAACCCGTAACACTACCTAGGAAAATTGGGTTTTGAAGTTGGGGAAACAAGTCAGGAAAACATGGGGCAAAAACATGTCGAGTCACCTTCAAAACCCAATGCATATGCAAGTCCAACTTCCAAACCCGAAACAAGGAAATCTTGGTAACACTAGCGAAAGTGGGTTTCAGGAAAACATAAGCATCAAACACATGTCAAGGTACCCTCCAAACCCGATGAAAATGCAAAGGAGAACCTTGAACCCAACAAGAAGCAGACCCTGACTCAAGAAACATTCAAATGGCCATAACAAGTTCTTCAAAAATTCAAAATACAGTTCGCCATTTTTTGGGTTTGCTAGGGTTCTCACCTACCACCATAATGAGATGAATTAAATGCAATCTGGAGGTGGTTGGGGTAGATTTCAAATTCCTCTCTTCTCCCTCTCTTTTCTTCCTATAAATTGTAAGGAGGGGCCTCTTTCTAAAGGTGGAACATTCTTGTTTTGCCCTTACCTTCTTCTCTTTGGCAGGTGAATTTGTGGAGTTTCAGACCTTCCATTCAAATTGTAATGCATGTTTGTGCCTTTTGGCTATTGTAATGGACTCTATCAATATTTGGAGCAATAAAAACTAAGTCTGTGGATTATTTCAACCCTCTTTTGTATTCATTGCTTTCAAATGATCTCTTATTGCAGCCTTGGTTACCTGTGCATGTTTATTGTATTGCATTTTTATGGTTTGTGTTTATTTGAAAAACAATTGTTCATCATTCTTTTGGTGCATCACCTTGGTTAGATTAGGTTTTATTTTCTTTAATCTTCTCAACCCTATCTCCTTGGCAAGTTAGATTAGGTTTTTGAGTGAACCCTCTACATTTTTATGCGTGCACATGAATAGAGGAATAGGAACCGACCTTCATCTGGAGAGCTTTCCTGATTCACAAGGTCCCACACTTGGGAAAATCTCCATGTTATGGAATCACACTGAGAGTCTCAACCCATCGAGCTGAAGACATTCAGGGGTGTTGTGATTCACCATCAATAGTATCAAAAGAAGCTACGATGAAAATTTCCATTATAGAAAATTTTTTTACTTTTATGAGTTTAAGAGGTTTACATTAGTTTGGGAAAAAAATAATGTTTGTTTTTTAGTCTCAAAATAAATTCTCTTAATAAGACAGGGAGAGTTTCCAAACAACACTCATACTTCCACATGATACCACCAATCAAGCAACAAGATGACACAAAGAATTTTACTCTAAGGACACCACATTTCCCACTAGAAGATTTCAAATGCAAGAGGACAATTAGTGAATTTACCCAAACATGGCCTTTACGACCAAGAGAACTTATAACTTTAAAAGATAAGGGTATGTTATAAGAACATCTGAGATTAGAATTTTAAGATCTATAAAACTAAAATATCTAAGATAAAGGTCTAAAATACCTCAAGGAATCCCTTCGAATCTCAATATAACCCAATACTTAATAGATTATAGAGTGGTAAGCATAAACAATTTAAAATGTTAAGGAAAGGGTATGTCTATTTATCGGTCATCAAGGGCCAAAATAAGTACACTTAATTGAGCACATTTCCTGAATGGGCTTACATCTAACCATATTTACTAAGATAGATACAATCTAACTTTCAATCCTTTCTAAAAGCAAGTAAGGGAAACCATGAAAAAACTTAGCATGCCATTGGTGGAACATCACATCCAAACAAAACACTTATCCACTAAAATATATAATCATCTAAGAGTTAATCCAATCCTAACGTAGTCAAATAACCCATGACCAAACACATCTACTCTGACGAGGAACATAGCTCTTACAGATTGCAAGAGAATCAAAACTACTACTATCAGAACTACCAACTAGACCACACGACACAACAAAATCTCTCTCTCGAAAGGTTGAGTAACAAAAGATTCACTCCAAGATCCTAAACACACACAAAGCTTCCATCCTTTCAAAACCAAGGGTATAAATTAAATCACCTAAGAAGACAATTAAGGCACCTAGGGTGTACCACCATACGAAGAAAGGTCACAATACAAACAATATAGAACTAGCTCATCAACCAACAAGAAGAATCACGTAAGATTCTTGAAAAAATTTAGCCAAGTGGGAAACAAGATAAATGAGCTCTGAGTCACCAATCAAAAGTAAAATCCAAGAAATATCAACAATCAAAGAAAGTGGCTAAGTAGCCACATTGCAATCCCAGAAAATCTCGTAAAAATATAAATAACAAAAAGAGCCTCAGAGCTTCTCAATTGAATTATAAAATTAAATGCTAGTCCATGATAAAGTATCATAAGTTTATGAATATAAAATAAAGAAAATTCCACATCACATCCACTTCACAGCCCCTTCTGGGACCGCTAGTATTGGTACTATACAACGAGATCAGATCTAAGGAAACATACAGAAAACTGGATTAAATGTGACACCATGTCATGATATCTACTCTCCCATACATGGATTAAGTTGAAAAGGAAACAACTAAAACTAACCCGTCTAACCACTGAAGGAAAGGGGATCCTTAGACGACTAAAAAACTTCTAATTTACTCAGAATGACCCCTATACACAACCATTAACACTATCCCACAAGAGTCACACCACACAATTTAGCATTCCAAACAAGGAGGAGTCTTTATGGGATCAACACATCACACGACTAAAAGCAAGAGTTATGACTCATCAAACAACATCTTGGAAAGGGAAAACCAAGTTCTTACTACACTAGAAGTCTACAAGAATATCAATCTAATTCAACATTTTCCATTAACCGGGTTCGACAAAACACCACTAGGCGAGCAGAACAATCCAAACAACTTTATTATTTTATTGTTATTTTAGTCATAGAGGTTCAAGGTTTGCTAACTGGTTGTCGGGTTCCCATGTTGGCCCAGGGTCCAAGTGTTGAACCCATGGATATGATACCAAGTGTAACATCCACATTTTCCCCACACAGTCCCCCGTTAAAACCCAATGAATAATTAGGGAAAATTATGGAATAATTTTTTGTTTGAAGGGAAAACCATTAGCCAAGCTTTTATTTAAATCCTGATTATAAATTTTAGACAATTGCAGGGAAGTCGGAAAAGAAAATGTCAAGTAATATTTTTCACCCAATTTCAAAATGATATTACGATTCAATTCCTTCTCTTATTAAGATCCAATAATTTGATTAATTAATCCTCATTTTGATTTTCATTACTGAGCCCCTATAATTTCCTTTAAAATCTATTTATTTAATTAGTGACCCCTAATTAAATTCCAAATTTAACTAGGTAAGAATACTAATCCTCTAGTTTAGAATTATGTACGTTAATATTTAGTTTATTTCGAAAAAAAGGTCAAGGTTGCACCTCTAGGACTAACCCCCTTAGGCACCATTAAAAACATTACCCATGATATTAATTTAAAACACTCCCACCAAATTCCCTATCACGTAAGTGATGTAGGGTTCATCCTACACCATTAGATCTAATCTATCTTAGCCATTAGATCTAGGTTAGACTAATGAAACCCTAAGAATCCTTAAGGGTTCTCTTATATTCATTTCTTGACCTATTTTCCCATTTATCTTGTTTGATTTGCAGGTTAAGGAAGCAAGAGAATAATGTGAATCCATGGATGCCATTAGAGAGGGTTGGAGCTCTTCTTTTGTTAAAATTTTGTGTTTGAGACAAGGATCTGCCAATTTCCTTTGTGGGTTTTGATCTCTTTTCTTTATTTGTTTTTACACAATATTTTTCTTGCAAATTAAATGCATATACAATGAGTATATACCCATTTAGAGTAAAAACAAGAAACCCTGTGGATTTATTTTGTGAAAATACATATATTTTTTATTTCATCTTAAATAACCAAAAATTTCAGAGGATTTTGTTGAATACACAAATTTTTTATACAAAAATACACACACATATCAATTACTGTTTATAAAAAAAATATACACGAGTGGTATTGAAAACTAAGGTCGGGTCACAATTTTTACATTTGTGGAAAAGTTACGTGGTCGTTTATAAGATATAATGGTGGTTATAAATTTTTGTGGGGTTATAGTGTTGCGGGGAGGGACACCGATCCCACCTGCACCCCATATATATATTATATGGGTTGGGGGTGGGATCGGTGCCCGTCCCCCAAACCTGTTATTTAATTAAAACTTTAATATCCTAATAGTCGCGGCCTACGGCCGACAAACACAAAACATTCACATTTTTTTGTTTTTATTTATTAAGACTATTATCCCCACTTGGCTGATTCAAACGGTTTTAGCATTTTAATATTAATTTTTAACTATTAAGAAATATTAATATATAATATGTATTACTATATTATATATATTGATATTTATTATTAAAATTAAGTATTAATATTTATTAATAATATTTATATAATGATATGATAAATTTTTAAAATAATCAATGTACATTATTAATGTGTATCTATTATATATAATTAATATAAATTTATTTACTAATTTTAAGTTTCCCATTCAAATAGGGATTGTAATATGAATAAGTAAATGGGTTTGTGATTATAGACTTAAATTTATATGAAATTGTATAAATGAAGATGTTTATAGCTGTATGAGATTGTGTTTCGTGCTTTAATCCAAATAAATTATCAAACTCTTATTCATTTAGATAACATCTAAGAGGATATAATTAATTTTATTTATTCATTTACTTAAGAAAATATCTATTGCAATAAAGGAAGATTTATAGTATAAAAATAATTCTATCTATTCCTTCTTGCACATCACTTGAGTAGGAGGATATAAAACATATTTAAATGAAAATGATCTCATTCAAACAAAATTGCCAAGAATGCAAAAGAAATCACCACTCCCTTTCCATTCATGGACACTAACTCTTTCCAAAATATATTTACAAAATAACTTGAAGAATATACATATTTAAAAAGAAATATCTTTGTTTCCATTACAACACCATTTCATGGTTCCCATTTCCAACAAAAAATGCAAGCCATATTAGACTCATTTATAAGAGTTTTCCAATAAAATAACAGGTTACATCTAATGTACTATTGGTACAATTTATAAGTTATAGAGTCATAATAGAACAAGTTGCAACTTCACATGTCTTTCTCCAACAAGAACACTTCTTCCATTGAACTCCATCATCTTCATCAAACTCAAGCACACAAAAAAATGGGGGAGTAGGAAACACTCTCTACCCAACCAAATATTTCAATGAGGGAGAGAATCCTTTCTTCCTCATTGGCCCCCAAGCCCCAACAAGGAAGAAATGAGGGGTATTAGACAACCATTGACATCTCTAAAAGGCTTCCACATAACACATTCAATCAAGATAGTCAACACATCTAAATGGACATATTCAACTAAATTTACAACTTCCTCAAACAACACAAAGGCTTGATATCAAGCCAAAAATGAGCAAGGACTATTGGAACCACCTCTTTTTTCCTCTCAAGTGAAGTAGGAGTTTCACCAAAAGCCTCCATGTGCACAATACAAAAACAAAGCAATCTTATCTCTCCATTGCAAGTATACAAAAATATTACCCTGTTTTCCTTTTCACTCCCCATAGGTGAAACTCCCAATCACAATCCCTCCAAAATTTATTCCTCACATCTCCCTTTTTCCCTCCCCAATAGTCCCATAAATCCATCTCCCACGCCAAACTTAAGGAAACTACCAAAAAAAATAGAAATAACCACAAATCACAACACTCACACAAAGTTAACAAGCACAATATTTTTACATCAACAAGCATAATAATCAAAACAACAATATTGGAGAGCCTACCTCTCCATCTATCTTCCAAGAGAACTTCACTCCACAATATTTTGACACCTTTAAGTAAAGAACCCTCGAAAATAAATTCCAACAAGCTCCCAAATCAAAAATTGTAAGAGGAATAAAATGAACAAGTAACCCCCAATCCATCAAAATTCCTCAATAAATAGAAATGAGATGTGAGGATGATGAGGTGGCTCCATGTAGGATCCCACTTCATCATTCCTCCATTCCAACAAAGAAGTCAAACACCATGCCTAAGATGATAAATGAGCATGTAAGAACTAAGACAAACTCACATGACACTCAAACTTGCACACCAAGTATTCTAAGGACAAATTTATAGTGACAAGTAAGAAGTGCAATTAGTTTCACCCTTTTACACTCTAAAAATGATAATCAAGTCAAAAAATAACTCCCCATACCATAGGTAGGGTTGTTGGGTAAAGTTTAGAGGCATGGGACAAGCTTAGCTTATCCCACAAGCCTTCAAAAAGGCCTCCCAAGTCAAAATCTGAATTTTGAAGTAGGGAAAGGGGTACATGCACAAAATCCAAACCACATCCACTAGATTTCAAGGACCATCTACCCTCATAACTATCCAATTGTCAGATTCCTATTTTAGTTAATAATTTAAGTAGGGTTAATTTAATTAAGACACATTATTAATTGCTAATAAAGTGACTACAATTTTCCAACAATATAAAACATAACACAAAATAAAAACACACACACAAAATTAAAAGAATATAACATTAGTCCCCATGGCCACACATGTGAGGTCACCCCCCATGGGAAACCTCCTAACTAGGTGTGCAAAAACACAACATAACATTACATGAGTTGCCATGGTGACATGCTGCCAATACCCCACATTCCCTTTGTTGTTGGTATTTTATCCTCCATAGTTTGTTGTGCTATAATTGCCTGCAAAATCAAACAATACCTTTCTACCCTCATGGCCACATTAATGATATTAAGATAATACAATACATACATATTTACATAACTATTCACATCATCAAATATCATAATCAAATGTTAGGAATTAGAGAACAAATATGTGGAAACAATTCCTCAAACCACAGTAGTAGGAAACTATATAGCAGAATTATACATGCAAAAATATAACAACATAAATAAATAATGCACAAAAGAAGACAAGACAAGATTTAACGTGGTTCACCCAATGTGGGCTACGTCCACCAAGAACTTGCTCATATTTTATTATCAACAAGAGTAAAACAAATCTCACAGTCTTCTCTCAGTTATGAACTCACAACAGAATTCCAAAGATGCTAAACCACATCTAAACCACAATTGACACCCAATTGCTTAACCTTGATCACTCTTGATCACCTCTTGATCACTAAGACTCAAGACCTCTTGAACACACAAGATATCTTCAAGATACCCTAACACCTCTATTTATAGGATTACAATCCTTTAAGAAGTCCAAAAGCCGACCCTAGAAGTTTGAAAGTCATGACCTTTCATCTTTCCCATGGCTGGAAAAGAAACTGTCATGACCTTTCATCTTCCCATGGCTAAAAAAGAAATGGTCATGACCTTTCATCTTCCCAATTCAAACTCCACACTTCAATACTGATTTGAGAAGACCAAAAATAGGCTCCACACCCCAACAATCTCCCACTTGGAGACTATTCCTACTGAGAAAATTTCTCAACCCTTCATTATCAACCATGAAGGCCAATCAAAGTTGAACACAACTTCAACTTCTCCCTTGTGACTACCTTGGTCATCATATCCACAGGATTCTAACTGGTATGAATATTTTCCAGCTTCAACTTATCTTCTTCCAAAGCTGCCGTGATGAAATGATATCTTAGCTGAATGTGCTTTGTCCTAGAGTGAAAAGCGGAGTTCTTCACTAAATGAATAGCACTCTGACTATCACTGTGTAGTCTCTCAACTTCCTTCTTATGACCAACTCATCAAGAAAACTATTGTAGCCAAATCATCTCCTTGCTTTCCTCTGTGGCAGAAACATACTCAGCCTCTGTGGTTGACAAAGCCACAACCTTTTGTAACCATGAAATCCAACTCACCGTTGTATCACCAACCGTAAATACATAACCTGTTGTGCTCCTCCTGCTGTCCAAATATCTTGCCATGTCCGAATCTACATAACCACACAATGTAGTGTCTGATCCACTGAAAACACAATGCTTCTCCCATGGTCCCTCTCAAATACCGAAGGATCCACTTCACTACCTGCCAGTGCTCTCTACCTGGATCACACATAAACCTGCTCACTACTCCCACTACATGGGAAATTTCAGGCCTAGTGCATACCATAGCATACATCAAGCTACCAACCACTGATGAGTATGGTACCCTGGACATCTAGATTTTATCCTCCTTAGTCTTGGGACTCTACTCCTTTGATAATTTAAAGTGACCTGCCAAAGGGGTACTAACCGGTTTAGCATCTTGCATACTAAACCTCTTCAAGAAATTTTTTATGTACTCTTCTTGAGATAACACCATCTTCCTCTCTTTCCTGTTCTCATTTATTCTCATACCAAGGATTTGTTTTTCTGCCCCCAAATCCTTCATAGCAAAGGAGTCACCTAGCTGTTTCTTGAGTACCTTTATTTCCTGCATGTTCTTCCCTGCAACAAGCATATCATCCACATACAGGCACAGAATAATATAACTACCATCAAGAAACTTCTTGATGTACACACAATGGTCTGAGTGACACCTGGAGTAACCCTACTCCTGCATAAAACTGTCAAACTTCTTGTACCACTGCCATGGAGCTTGTTTCAGGCCATACAAGCTCTTCTTCAATTTACACACTAACCTCTCCTTCCCTTTGACCTCATAACCCTGTGGCTGCTACATATACAATTCCTCCTCCAACTCACCATGAAGGAATGCAATATTCACATCCAACTACTCTAAGTGCAGGTCTTCTACTGCTACTAAACCAAGAACAATCCTAATAGAATTCATTTTAACAACAAGAGAAAAAATTTCATCAAATCCTATACCTTTCTTCTATGCAAATCCCTTGACCACCAACTAGGCCTTGTATCTTTTCCTACCTCCATATTCCTCTTTGATTCTATACACCCACTTGTTCTTGCAATTCTCTCTTTCCCTCGAGTAGCTCCACTAGATCCCAAGTCTAGTTTTCCATAAGAGATCTATGCTCTTCATCCATGGCCTACTCCCACTTCTTCCTGGCATCCACCTGCACTGCTTCCTCAAAGCACTCTGGCTCTCCACTGTCAGTGAGCAATAAATAATTCAAAGATGGAGTAAATCATTCAGGTTCCCTTCTTACCCTAGAAGACCTTCTCACCTCAGGAGTTTGGGGTTCCTGATGAGTAGGTTCCTAGAACTGGCTATGCCAGAACATGCTGCACTTGAACCGGCCCCTTGGACACCTTGTTGTCTGCAATGTCCTCTAACACTGTGTATTCTTTCTTTGATTCCTCTTTTTGTTCCTGTAACTAATCTTTATACATGACTTTTTCATTAAAGACAATATCTCTAGACCGAAATATTTTTTCTTGTCCTTAAGACTCCAAACACGGAAACCAAAGTCATCCTCACCATATCCAACAAAGGTGCATTTCTCATACTTAGCCTCTAACTTGGTCCTATCATCTTTATCAATGTGAAAAAATACCTCACATCCAAATACTCTAAGAAATGAGTAATCAATTTTCTTACCAGACCAAGCCTCCTCAGGTATACCTCCATCCAAAGCCATAGAGGGTCCTCTATTAATTAGATAAACAACTGTGCTCACTGCTTCTACCCAAAACATGAGTGGCAACCCTGCATGTAACCTCATGCACCTAGCATGCTCCATGATTGTCCTGTTCATTCTCTCTGACACTCCATTTTCCTGTGGAGTATTTGGAACCGTTCTTTGCCTGCGGATCCCATTTACCAAAAAGTAATCAAGAAATTCATTACTGTAACACTCCCCTCCATTATCTGACCTAAGACATTTCAACTTGAGACCTGTTTCATTCTCAACCAAGGCTTTCCATCTTTTGAAGGTTTCAAACACATCATATTTCTTTCTAATGCAATATACCCAAAATTTTTCTAGTTGCATCATCAATGAAAGTGACATAATAACATGAACCACCAATAGATTTTACCTTAGCTGGCTCCCATACATCTGTATGCACTAAATCCAACTTACCCTCCTTCCTAGTAGGTCCAACCTTGAGGAATCTCATCCGCTTCTATTTTTCATAAACATAGTCCTCACAGAAGTCTAAATCTAACTCCTTTAATCTAGGACAACCAATCCTTTATAATCTGCATGCCCTTTTGACTCATATGACTGATTCTCTGGTGCCACAAATTTGCATCTCCATCTGCAACAAGTAAATTACAATAATCAACACTACTGGTTAAATACAAAGTACCAATTTTCTTACCTCTTGCAACCACAAGAGCTCCCTTGGTAACCTTCCAAGAATCCTACTGTAAAACTGACCGTATAGCTATCACTGCCCATCTGACCTACTGATATCAAGTTCCACCTCAACTTAGGCACATGCCTGACATCCTTAAGTATCCATGTGTTCCCATTCTACATTTTCACCCGAACACAACCTTTCCCTACTATTCTGCATGGTTCATCATCACCAAGATATACATGTCCAAAATCTCCTTGCAAAAAATCAATAAAGTAATGTCTATGTGGGGTGGCATGGAAAGAAGCCCCTGAATCTAACACCCAAGACTCAACAATATTATCTAAAGAAAGAATTAAGGCATCCTGACAAACATCACCTGCTGCCACATTTACCTCTTTAGTTTCCTCCTTGTTCTTCTTATCCTGAAGATCCCAACAATATTTCTTAGCATGACCAACCTTCCCACAGTGCCAACATTCTAACTTACTCTTGGACTTTGAACCTTCCATGATCATTCGAATTCCCACGGTTACCTTTCCCTCTATTCTTTTGTCTCCCTCTGCTCTCCACCATCAAATCATTTCAAGAAGAAGAAGAATCTCCATGGTGCTCTTCCTTCACATTTCCTTATTTAGGATCACACCTATTACATCCTCAAACTTCAACTTTGAATTATTAGAGACTGAATTACTTACAGCCATAACCACAGTTGTCCCAGCTATCTGGTAAGGAGCAAAAAATAAAAAAATCCCTGACCTCATCATCAAATTCAATTTTTACCGAGTTTAACATACTCACAACCGTATTAAATTCATTCAAATGAACAACAATAGAACCATTCTCAGACATCTTCATATTAAATAACTTTTTTTATCAACTATATTTTATTACAAGTAGAGGTTTTTTCATATAACTTCCCCAATGCACTCATGAGACCTTCCGTGGTCTTCTCCTATGATATGTTGAAAGAAACCGTAGATGCAAGGCATAACCGAATTTCCTTGAGTGCCCTTTTATCCAGCAACTCCCAATCCTCATCTGACATGAATAGAGGTTTCTTTTATTTTCCTAGCCAAAGGAACATGGAGGTCCTTCTGATATAAGTAATCCTACATTTGCATCTTCCACAAACAAAATTTCTTCCCATTGAAATTCTCAACCCTTGATCTTCCCTCATCCGCCATAGCTCCCACTCAAGATAAACTTTCCCTGTGATTTACCACTTCAGCAAAAAACCACCAAAGCTTTGATACCAGTTGTTAGGAATTAGAGAACAAATATGTGGAAACAATTCCTCAAACCACAGTAGTAGGAAACTATATAGCAGAATTATACATGCAGAAATATAACAACATAAATAAATAATGCACAAAAGAAGACAAGACAAGATTTAACGTGGTTCACCCAATGTGGGCTACGTCCACCAAGAAATTGCTCAGATTTTATTATCAACAAGATTAAAACAACTCTCATAGTCTTCTCTCAGTTATGAACTCACAACAGAATTCCAAAGATGCTAAATCACATCTAAACCACAATTGACACCCAATTTCTTAACCTTGATCACTCTTGATCACCTCTTGATCACTAAGACTCAATACCTCTTGAACACACAAGATATCTTCAAGATACCCTAACACCTCTATTTATAGGATTACAATCCTTTAAGAAGTCCAAAATCCTGACCCTAAAAGTTTGAAAGTCATGACCTTTCATCTTCCCATGGATGGAAAAGAAACTATCATGACCTTTCATCTTCCCACGGCTGGAAAAGAAATGGTCATGACCTTTCATCTTCCCAATTTTAACTCCACACTTCAATACTAATTTGAGAAGACCAAAAACAGGCTGCACACCCCAACATCAAACCAATGTTAAAATCAAGTAATTCACCAATTGTTGATTTTTTTAACATTTCAATTCTATCAATCTGTAAATTTTTACTAAGATCATAACATCAACAATCATCTAGAAATATCCATAAATCAAGTACAATGTGTGAGTATAATAATAACACTTAGAAAATCAATACTGATATGTAAATCAAGCATATAAAATCCATCACATAAGTCACATCATGTCAAGATTCTAACACTTCCATACTATCTATCCAGAAGGTTAATCAAACCATATACATTAATGTACAACAAAGTCCACACTACAACCATACAACCAATAAAAATCAGAACACAATAGTAATCATGATGTCCCACGCATCTTGTTGGTATGCTAACTAGAATACAAAAGCAATGGGCATTACAGTAAGCATTGTCTAACATAGTTCAATCACTGTTGAAGAGGAGTGGGCATTATAGTAAGGAAGTCAAAATTGGGTTGGCACATCACCTTAAAATATGGAATCCTAATTAGTATTTACAAATTATTTTCAATATTGAACGTCATCTTATTATACATTTGGATTATCTTGTTCCATGTATGAAGAAATTTGGTTAAATTTAATTGTGGGAATTTTTCACATGGTAAGGTGGTAGAGCCCCTTCACTACAATGAATCGAACAATTCTTGGAAGTAATCATCTCAAATGATTGCTAGAAATTTGTGGAGAGTAGACATGGTCATACGTGATATTTTCTTTCTCATGAATGATGAATGTGAAAGACATTGATTTCAGGAGAATTCCTAAAGTTGATATATTAATTGGTGGTTAAATATTGTTATTGTTATTGATATGTTCCTATAAAAGTGGAATTATTTTCTTTCTTTCAGTTAAGCATCAACCCAAAAAGATGCAAATTTTAAATTTTAAACAATCTGTATTTGACTTTCCCACCCACACTTTCACAAACCCTTTCTAAAATCATGCTACCTATGTCAATTGGCTAGTTTAGTTTACTACATGTTCTTTTAAAAATATATTATGAAATTGATGGTGTAAAAGGTGTTTCCTAACCATCCATTACGGTATAAATTCCAAGGGTATAATGTAATAAGAGATGAGGTAGAACCTCCAATCCCTGGCAACTAAGCCTTAGAATTTTGCTCACCTAATTTGTGCAAGTTTGGATCGAAACAAAAAGATACTATAAATTAGGGAGAAAAGAATAACACCCCTTAAATCCAACATACCAACAAAAAACAAAACAAGTTATAAAACACCATATTATTAAGAAACAATACTAAAGAGGTAAAAATTTGGTGGGCATGACATCACCTTCAAGTATGGTATCCAAATCAACATTTTTAGGATTGGGCATCATCTTATTAGACACATGTATTATCTGGTTCCATGTACGAGGAAGTTTTGCTAAATTTAAATGTGGGAATTTTTCATTTTGGCAAAGTGGCAGAGCCCATTCACTACAATGAGATGAAGGATTGCTTAATGGTAATCACGTTATATGATTGTGAAAAAGTAAAGGAGAGCAGATATGATGGTGGCCCCCACTTCATGCCAAAGGAGTTCTATTATGGAGTGGAAAAGAGAGAGGCACATGAGCCAATGTGCAAGGTATGTTGCCTCAATAATCAAGGATTGTTTAAATTTGGGACACATCTAGAGACATTTTATCAGACCACAGTATAATCATGGGGAATCATTTGGTATAAAATGTTCAAAATACATACAGCCACAAGATTATTAAAAATTCCCCTATTTTGGGAATTTATGAGACCACGTCCTTTTATTCTTGGGTCTAATTTTTACACTACCACCCCTATTTTTACTAGTAATTTGATATCAAACTTATAGATAAAATTTTTCCTTGTATGGTTTCACGTAGTTTTGACCATCTTATAAGGAAGACACCCTTTCTTATAATATAGATAAACACATTTGATACCACCATACAATTTTACAAGTAGAAAATTCCCATCAGTTGTATTACTTAATATCTAATTTTTTTAATTTCCATATAAAAAATAGAAATTCCACTAAAAAACATATAAATTTTTACGAATTTTTTTTGTTGATAGGATCTCATGGAGTTGAGACACTAGTAATGCATATTTAGAAAAATTACTTTGTATTTCTAAATGGAAAGGTTTGATTTTGAGATTGGTGGCATTCATTTCTTAGGAATACACGTTATGCCCTATACTTGATAATGAACTTGGTTGTTAATGATTGATTTATTTACTGGGTGTTTATTCAATGTTAGATTTTGAAAAAAGGGAAAAATAGTTTGCATCATATGTGTGAGTATTGAGCATCTTGTGGTCTTTGGGCTGACCATAACTAAAACTTGTTAAGAATTCTTTTTAGGTGAATGTGACTGTTTAGTCGAGCAATGTAATTGATTGGTTATGTTGGGATATACAAGTGCATTAATATAATTCTATCTCCTGTACCTAATTGTAACATATCAAATTGATATTATCATGTGCTCAATTTGTGGGGTTGTATGTAGTTGATATAAATTATAACATTTTTAATTACATACAAGTGCATTAATATAATTCTATGTTGGGATATACAAGTGCATTAATATAATTCTATCTCCTGTACCTAATTGTAACATATCAAATTGATATTATCATGTGCTCAATTTGTGGGGTTGTATGTAGTTGATATAAATTATAACATTTTTAATTACATACAAGCGCATTAATATAATTCTATGTTGGGACATACAAGTGCATTATAACATTTGTTATGTTGGGATATACAAGTGCATTAATATAATTCTATCTCCTGTACCTAATTGTAACATATCAAATTGATATTATCATGTGCTCAATTTGTGGGGTTGTATGTAGTTGATATAAATTATAAAATTTTTAATTACATCATACATTATTAATAAATAAATATGAATGATATTACTTTCATATCAGAATCATGATTTGTTGGATACCTGTATGATTTAAAACAACTTCATTAAGTAATATTATTTTAATTTTTCATTAATATATAACTCATTTGATGAATTACAAAGTTTATTAGTTATCTCTTGAGATAACCTTAACATATTCTTTTATTTCAATTTAAAGTGACATGGATATAAGTGGATAGTTCATAGAACTAACCATGTCTACAATTTTCTCTCTCCTACAATGTGAAGGATGGAGTAACATTATGAAGTGATTTATTGGACTGATTATGCATGATTTTTCATGTGATGATTGTTTATAATCCATTTCATATTGATGTATTGTTGTAATCGTATTTGTTTGTAATGAAAAAGTATTATTTTCATCAGTTGAATTAAAGGCATTTTCCTAATTGCACTATTCTAAAAAATTAGTATGTTATCGTTTTAGAAAAAATAAGGATTTATCCTTATGGAGTTGAAAAAATGTACTTATTATTCGTATCAGTTTTGGTGAGTTATAAAGATGTTTTTATTGTTATTTTTACAGTAGAGTATGATCTAAACATATAAAATTTTCAATGTTATTTACAAAACTATTCTTATTTATTAATTCTTTACAGATGAAAGAATATGATGATCTACAACAACAATATGATATGGATATCATTATCATACAAATAACATTTATAACCTTTTCATTTTTATTTAAAATTAAAAGTGTTCAAAAGTTGTTCCTAACAACATTGTTCATATATGAGCTATTTTTATTAATTAATATTCTTAGGAGATGATTAAATATGTCATTAATGAGTATAAGTATATTATGGGTAACAATAATATGAAAACAATATCACAGTACTATTGTACCTTATTAAAATAAATCACACTAATTGTGATGCAATGACGACACATTAGTACATGTAGCATTTCAAAAATTATTAAATCGAATAACTTTATGAGAAACATGATTAAGTAAACCCATGTTATATGACAACCATAAGTTTTTATATTATTTATCGGATGACATCCTTAGAGATTAAGTGAATCTTACGTAATGATAAAATTATGAGACTAAAACAATACCGACTAGGAAGTGATTGGATCATTTAATGTGAGACATGATTAAGCGAACCTATCCTTAGAAAATAATGATATGTTGGGATATCACGAAAAGAGATACTAATTAAAGTTAATAATAAGACAAGTTACTATAGTTATCTACTGAGAAAAGGATTACGTGACTTGAAACCTAATATCCTATTGTAAAGACATACACAGTATTAAATCAAAAGATATAAATTATTTAAATGAAGTTTTGGTGCTATGACCTGCCATTCCATTCAATAAAACCCTATCTATACCAGCTTAGGATGGCTACAATAATGGTAGTGAGTACTTAATGATGAATGCCATCAAATGTGGTCCCTATCTTTCCCATAGGGATCCTAAGATGGGACCGATAGTGTACTTTCAAATAGAATGGACAATCTTAGTTCCTACTTCTTCGGAACAAAAATTAAAACTTCTTAAACAATGAAATTGACATCCATATAACTATGTGGAGATGGTTTTCGAGTGACAGAGACAATTTTCATTGACTTATGTGTAGTGACAAAATTAAGCTTGCATTGCTCACTTGAAAAGTTGGCCAAGTAGTGTAACTAGTTGATTACAATGTCTGTTCACCATACTCCTACTTTCTAGTGTCAGATGCTAGATGGATTACATCTTGTATGTTCTCTAGGTTAAAACACAGGATTGCACATAGTTCTCAAGACCTGTTAAATTTTTTTAACCAAAATCATATAACTTATACTCACTCAGTTAGAGTGATGATAAGGGGGAATGGGTAGATCTAATAGACCCTTGCAGGTGCACATCGTTATCATTGATATCAAATGGATTGTAAACATTTTATTATGTTGGATTTTACTTTCTTCCTATTGAAAATCATTGAATTAATAATTTGTATTTAAGGGGTTTGTTTAAAAAAATTCCCTTAATTTGAATGAAATATAACATGGGTGTTACAAGATCCAACATCAAATAAAAATTATATTTTTTTAAAAACTGATAAGAAAATCGTTGTAACAGTTAATTAAATTTAAATAAAACAAGTTTACTTCAATTATTAGTCGCATAGATTATTCATTCTCATGAATATTATTAAAATTAGCCATTCAATCATTTTTTCATTTGCATTTCCAATCTAATGATAACGTTCATGAACAAAGAGAATATATAAACTATAATTAAATATGAAAACATGCTTGACGTACATGACGAACTAGATTGTAAATATTATGTGTGCTCTACCCAAAACATCATCTTCAATTAATATTCTTCCATACCACTTTCCTAGATCATATTTGTTCAGATTGTGTATCATTTTTAGGTTTAAAATGTCTCATTAGGCTAACAACATTTATTTTCTAGAAAAAGTAAGGAATATAATAATGTGAATGAGATATGCAAAAGAAGAGCTGAGATTTGACACCCATCATAGACGTTTTTTCCTATTTTAACCATATTTTAAAATTTATAAATTTTTTAGATTGTCCCTATTTGATGTGAAATAACTTGGAAAATACTTCATTATCACTATTATTACATTCAATATAAATATAAGTACAACATTACATTGATATTTAAATCACATATTTTACTGAAAATGTGTTTATATTGAACATATAATGTTGAACCCTAGTCATTGGTGTTGTCATTAATGTCAAGTGTAATTTATGGAAAAGGATTCAATGGTGAAGTGAAGCTTAGTAAAATGCATGAAGGTTGATTGGCAGTCCTTTCTCAGTGGTTTAGTGATATTTCAAGATGGTTTCATGATAGCTTAAGTGTACTATAGGCTTGGTTTGTGAGGCAGGAGTCCATTGGAAGCATGGAAATGGTTGGTACGGATGGTTTATACGTTCTTCATGTTAGATACCATGGTTTCAACATGAGCAAGATATCTTATAGTGGGTTACAGGTCATCTGGTGGAAGTCTCAGTTTGAACTGACTCATTTAGGCCTAGTTATAGAGCATAATGAGATCTAAAAGGTTGGTTCAGTTCATGGCAATAGAATGAAATAATGGGAGAATATTAAGAATGTTTCATAGGGAATTTGTGAGAAACAAAAAGGCTTTGTTTAGCTCCTGGAGGTAGATTTCAAAAATTCACCAAAGTTGGCCTTGAGGACTAACACTGTAGGTTGATGAAAATGAATAGGTCTGATTTGTATGGTCATATTTATGAAACATAAACTAATGGATCATGTAGAGGGGGGATTTTTTCTGCTCTATGTCAAATTTCATCAAATTTTGAAGAGGTATGTGAAAGTTGTGTAAGCTTTTCTACAACTTTTTCTTTAAGAAGTGCAAAATGAGATGTCTATCTTCTTAGCACCCAAGAAAAAATATGGAGCCTTTTTCAGATAAATCATAGAATAATTATTTTTTGAGAACTACAAGACTCAAGTGTGGAAAATAATTTCAAGAAAAATGGATAAGTATCAAACAAGTTATGAACATTCTACTAGCATGTTTCCTCTCTCCTCAGGTTTGCTTCTCGAATTGTCTAAGATCGAATGAGTTATTCTAGTTTATTTTGATGTTTTTGAATTGATTAAAATACATATATATATAAATAATTCTTTATTCATGCCATAATTATTTCATTTATTAAATTCAATAACATTTCTTCAAGCATTTCCATCTCAGTCTTGCAAGGACAATCTCATTCAATCATGTGATCTAAAGGTACAATACACGTACAATGCTTACAATGGTTGTTTGTAGTGGAAATTTTCTATTTCTATATTCTAATGGTAATTTATGATTTTATGGAATTCATAGTTTATCCTTGTAGTAAGTTTCAAAGCACAAAACTTTTGTTTCCACCCTGTCCTAAGTTATTTTTCTAAGAAAATAGTGTACAAGAGCTTGTTTGAAGATGTTTTTCTTGAAACCTCTCTCCTTCAAGATATTAAATGTGATTGTCATGTTTCTCTTGAAGTTTAGATGAAAAGTTTAAGATTGCATATGTGAATTATAAGACAAAGAAGGAGAAGTTTGTGTGTGTACCCATTGACATTCAAAATGCAAAGTGAACTCCTATGTGCAAGATGGTATCATCACATAAAGAGGATTAATTATTGATTAAATGGTGTGTTAGATGATTAATGGAGGTTAAGAATACCTCAGTGGTTATTCATGTCAAACCAATTTCAAGGAAAAACTCTAAAGCATACTATGAAGCATTTTTATATGAACCCTGTCAAGTTGTACAGTCATTGAGCACTGTTCTTTCCATTTATGAGCATGGTTTAAAGTATTTCAGGAATAATGAATGGTTTTAGATGGCATAAAAAATTCACACAAAACTTCAGGAGTTGGAATTTTTGTATTCCATTGAGAATTTCTTGAGATTTTTTTTTGAAGCCCCTTGGGTTTGTACAGTATGTTAAACCCTCCTTCTAGGGTTTGAAGTGAAAAATTGATCAAAATAGGAGTCTTACCCAATGAAAATTCCTAAAATTTCGAAACTATTTCTATGCATAGGATACAGTGAGTTTACAAAAATATCAAGTTGATTTCATCAAAACATAAAAAAATAATCCTTGACGATTTCTTGTTAGCTTCATTCAAATATGTGAAGACCATGTAATTTGAGTTTCTGAGAAAAATCCTATGTATAAATGACCTATCAACTCATTTAATTCAATCAAAAGGAAAATGGATGGCTTGAAAGATCTAATAACTTGGTTTTTTTGGTGTGAAGATTAAAAATTCACATGAAAGTGAAAGAATAAAACTCATTCTTCATGCTTTGGGTCTTAATTGACTATCAAAGTGTGGAATTGCTTCAATAGAGCTTTGAACCATGAAATATGTCCCTTGTTGAATCAAAAGGGAGCCTTGAAAGATTTCTTAGTGATTCACATGTTATATAAATGGTTTTTCTATCTAGTTTACTGTTTAAAACCACTTCTTTGCTTCTAGAGATGGTAAGATGTTGTTTGAACTTCTAGTGGAAATGTAGAGTCACAAGTTTTATCCTATTCAAAGGAATATAAGCCCATGAATAAGTCAAATATTATTCATCAGTTTCAAAAATTCCTCTCTTTTCATATGGCCCAAACAAGTAGTTGAAGGGTCATCTTCTATTTTTCAAGGAAATTGAATAAGTTCAAAAGAATGAAATTGAAGAGTTTTCTGAGGTGTAGATACAAACTTGAGAAATAGAAAAAAAATATTGAATTTTTAATGGATTTGAACATGGTAGAAGGTGAAAATAAACGATATTTGGTTGTAATTTCTTGAACAATAACTTTGAGTAATTGAGTTTAAGTGTGGCAAAAGTTTAATCATAAAGTAAGTGATAAGAGAGAGACTATAGATTTTCCTTGAAAAGTAAGAAGACAGACCATGTTTTGATTGATAAATGTATAGAAGATTAAACAAACAAGTGTAGAGAAATGTGAATATTGTTGAATCAAATAAAAAACAAGATGGTTAGAAACATATACTTGATATATAGAAAAAGGTGAGAAGCATTAAGTATAATCCTGAGAAAAGAAAGATAGATGGTATTATATCTATTGTAGAATGAAGATACTCCACTTAAAAGCCATAAAGATGAGTTGTAATGACAAGGGGTGTGAATCAGATTGCAATAGATCAATATTAAACTGGAAAAATAGAGATAGTTTTTTCTCAAGAAACCTTAAAATTGTAGTGACTAGTGGATAGAGAGTTAAGAGTGTAATGTGACGCACAAGAAGATGAAAAGTGCAATGATGAAGATACGTTGAAATCTTGAGAAAAAAGTGAGTGAGTATGTAAAATAATGTATGAGTGACCAAGGATCAGTGAGTGCATAGATACTGATGTGAAGAAGCAAACAGTGAAGAAAATTAAATCAAACTGTAGGGTAAAATTTGTGAAAGATGTGAAGAAGGATGATATGATAAAATTATTCAAATTGATAGAATGAAATTGGTTGATATACACATGATTTCATAATGATATTTTTTTTTTCAAAAGTTTTTTGAAGACTAATTTAAATGCCAGTGATTTCTATATGATAAGCTGATCTTTGAATTTTGAAGAATGAACAAGACCTTGAACTGATAAGCAAAGAGTAGTCATTGAGTACTTCAAATAGTCAAATAAAAAGTAGGAGTTTGAAAATTGATGAAATCGCATGTGAAGTAAGAAATTCAGGTTGTAAATTTAGGGTCACAATCAGATGTATTACATCCCAAAATGAAGAGTGATCAAAGAGTGTATATATACTGAGTTGTAACTCAATATAATAAGGGATTTGTAGCTTCCTTCCATGTTGTAGCTAGTAGAAGGTCAGTGGTTGTTGACTGAATTAATTTGGGGGTTGTTGATTTATTGTATTCTTTGGTTTTTAGCCTCAATAGTTGAGTTGTATCTCAACTTGGAATCATTATAACACATAGGAAAAATTATCCAAAGTTGGTTCTCTGTTTTTAGTGGGTTTTCTCTAATTTTTGGTTTCCCACATAAAACATTTTGTATTGTCTCTCTTTCATTGTCTTATGTATGGTTGCATATGATTTTATTAACAATTTTTTTGAAGTAGAAATATATGAAAATTTTAATAAGACACTGATTCACCCACCTCTCATTATCCAAGTGTCCAACAATTGGTTTAAGAGCCTAGTCCTTCTAAATTGAGCCTAACATATTGAAGGTGATCTTGAACACACAAGCATGGGTACATCAGTAGAGTCAATGTTTAAAAAGAAGTATGAAAATTTTCAAGCTCTTATAAATGAGTTAAATAAAAAAATCTAGCTCAAGGAATTTAACCATGGTCAACAGCTAAATGAGATGGCTTCATTTGTTGAGAAAGTTCAAAATTCTTGGAGAGAAAAAGAAAATTCTTACCTTAAATTTTAAAAGGAACTAAAGACCTTGAAGATTGAGTTGGTACAAGTTACTAACCAGCTTGATATTTTGTAAAGAAAACAACAAAATTCTGGTGATGTCGAGCATGAGACATGCTAGGAAAATATTGAAGCCAAGAGTGAAGAATGTGAAAAATAAAATGCAAATCTAAAGACCCTCAAAGAGGAACTAGAATAAACAAGACAAAGGGAATTGAAGGCTGATTCAAGCCATGCAGCTTGCCAAAGATGTTTAGATAATAACAATAAAAGAAAAGAGCACAAGAAGACCCGTTAAGGTGTAATCATAGCACCCCTGATTTTGCAACTCAAATGAGTGAAACTTTCAGTGTGATTGCATAACATGGAGATTTTCCCAAAGTGTGTGACTTTGCAATTGGGAAAGATCCCCGGAGAAGGCCGTCTTCTTGTCCTAACCTAGTACCAACTACTCCAAACTACAGAAAGTTTCATATCTAACCCTAATCTAATATTCCCAAGGATATAGAGAAAGATAAAAATGCATGAAAATTAAAACCTAATCTACGGGAAGGTGATGCACCAAGAAGGATGTTGAAAAACCTACACAATAAACACATGACTACCAAAATCATGTAATGAAAACAACAACAATACACATTAACCTTGCATACAATGAAAGATCATAAAGTTACAATATAACATAGAAGAGGGTTTTAAGCATCCACATATCTTATTTTATTGCTCTCAAAGTTGATACAATACATCACATTTAGGGCCAAAGGCATAGATTTTGCATTACAATGTCTACTAGGGAGGTTTGGAATCTCCAAAAACTATCTTACAGATAAGAAGAAGAAGAAGGGAGAGGCATATACAAGGTGTCCAATATTTTTAAGTGAACCCCTCATTACAATATATAGGAAGAATGAGATAAGGGAGAGAGAGGAACTTGAAATCTTGCTTCAACCACCCTAAAATGCATTAAAATCACTTGCAACAATGATGGGTACCATTGCAAAATCCATACCTCCATCAAATTTTCCTTGTTGGAGAAGAAAGGAATCCCATATCTTCATCATTTGGGTATGTGAGAACTTTGGAAACACCCTCTAAAATGGCGGACTGTATTTCTTCATTTTTAAATACTTACCCTTACTAAAATTCCAAAAAGTCTGATTTTATGCAAATCCGAGCTCCCAGTCAAAATTTATGGCCATTTAAAGATGAGGGTGCGATACTAAAATAAATGCCAATGGTTAATCTTCCTTTTAAGACTC
This sequence comes from Taxus chinensis, assembly GCA_019776745.2. Taxonomy (NCBI): domain Eukaryota; kingdom Viridiplantae; phylum Streptophyta; class Pinopsida; order Cupressales; family Taxaceae; genus Taxus; species Taxus chinensis. Next base: position 657,347,570 of record CM034154.1, read on the forward strand.
TGAACCTACATCGTACCCTCCAAAATATGAAATTTCATACTTTCAAGATTTAGAGCTTCAGGCATTTTGACTTTAGAGGTCGCTCCACTGTTCATCCAGTGAGATGGTTTGAAAGTTCCAGAATGTCAAACCTCCAAATTCCAAAATTCATACTTTAGAGTTTGGACTTCGAAATCATGTTGTACATGGAACTGTTCATCCACCTAAGCCCTGAAATGTTCCAAAACTCTGAAATCCCGAAGTCTAAAATTTAGACTTCAGGTTTCAGACCTCTTACTTTTCAGGTTTGTGACATTATTCATCCTCCCAACTTGTTGAAACCTCCGAGCCTTTGAAATCCTGAAATTTGAAGTTCAATGTTCAGGCTTCAAGGTTTGAATTTTCCCATTTTTGGACTCCATTCTTCCGAGTTCCCAAAATGCACCTCCGAAGACGACTCCCAAATGGATGACCCCGAAAAGGCATTGACCTCTGAAAACCCTAAATCCTTTTGGAATTTGGGGGTTTCAGGATTTCAGGCCTTTTGAGCTTGCCGATTCAGAATTCTCCAATGACAAGCTCTAAATTTCTTCTGCCATTGACCCTGAAAACCCTTCAAGCCCGTTCAGACTTCAGACTTATGGGGTTTTGGGATTTCAACTAATTTTTTGTGTTTTACATGGTGAGAACTCTAAATCTCTCAATCTTAGAAGTCAAATAATTTCAGACTTCGTTCCTTTCTGCTTTGCAAATTTCTCGACCATTTCTACACTACCAAATCCTCATGAATTTGGCTCAATGAGTCATTATCGACTCAATCCCAACTGCTTGTGATCATTTTGTGTCACTCTCCCACTGATCTGAGCCTCGAATTACCAATGTGAGCTCCCATGGCCAAATTGATCTTTCCATTTTCTCTTTGTGTGAGGTCATGTTCACCTAATTTCACTTGAGGGGAAAAATTGGATAACAAGACCATTAGGTAGCCAAATGAAAGAAGATTATCAAGTAAATTTCATGGAATATTTTTTCATGTAATATCTTTGAACATATAATTAGAGACTATTGGAGAGAGGTAGATAATGACCATCCATAGAGAGATTACAGGTATGATTATGAGAATAACATAGTGTGTTTTAATTCCAAAGAAAAATGTCACATATCTAAGTACTATCTAGAAGATCTAGTAAGTCAGTTTTGGGACAAGAATCATGTTGTTTGCTTTAACTTCCATGGAAAAGGGCATTTTCCCATACATTTTCATGAACCACCTAGGTTTTTTATAAGTTGAATGCATTCAAGAGACAAGAAAAAAGGGTATTCAGAGAAAATAAAAACTCTAAGAGTAAGACCAAGTCAGCCATGATTGAGAGAGATGTTGCAAAGAAGAAAGAAAAATGGATATTTAAAGTCAAGGAAGAAAATTTAGATTTTGAGACATCAAATGATGATAAGAATATAGTAAGGGTAGATGCTGAAGACAAAAAACAATCTAAGACCATCATAGGAGAAGCAAGTACAAGAAAGACATCCAGAGGTGATGGAAAAGGAAAGAAGAAGGAAGACAGTTCCAATGAAAAGGATAAATAATTTCTTCCTCAAACAGTGTTGGAATAAGTGTATGAGCTGCACATGTGTGCTTATCAAGTACTCAAACAGAATATGAGAGCTTAGGTGACTTGGTTGTCACCCCAAGGAATGCATCCAAGAATACCAACAAGAAAACAATGATAAGGAAAGGAAAAATTGAGTCATCATGATGTCTTAATGAATTCCTGTTAGTCTGATGTGAGATGATAAGGAAATATGCCTTCTTTAGGTTTCTAGAAGGCATATATCAGTTGAAAAGAAGCACATTATGTTTCTCACTAGTTTACTCCTTTTTCAATCAAAGTTACCTCCATATCTATACCGAAAAATTCTATGAAAGCCTTGCGGAAAAACTAAAATCAGTTATTACAGATTGGAGTGCTCGTGATACTTCCATGACTATACTGTGGAATGTGTCTCAATCCGATCAAGGTTATTTGAATGCAAGATTGCAATGGTTTCAAGGGAATAGTCTACAAGAGGTCAATATATACACTACAAGAAAATATATAGAATATACAATGGTACAAATTGATATGAATGGATTTATAGTATTAGGTAATTGAAAGAGTTACTTTAATTCAACTTGGCTCACTTGCAAATGATATGAAGTAGTGTTAATTGTAGAAGATAGGTTATATGAGAAAACTAGCTAAAATATTTGTTTTAAAGACAAGAACTAAGGAATGTATGTTGGAAGCCGTCAAGCTCAAGTGAGTGAATAGAAGAGACTCATGAAGACACTAAAGAAGCATGATTCTTGGTTGAGGTATTTATCTCAGTTTTTAAGTTCAATATGTAGCTCAAGGTTTACTATGTCCAACTGAGTTTGATCTTGTGAATGTGAGTCATAAGACTATGATATTTTCATGAAGACCTCATAAAATACATGAATGTGAATCAGAGAGGGCTTGATCAGTGATGATTTTGTGTAGGATATGTATTGAATAAGTATACTTCTCAATGAGAAATTTTCACCATGTTTTGTTCTAGAAAACACACAATTTCTTAATGTTGAAATGTGCAGATCAGGACGATTGAAAAGGGAATGAAAGGGAGATTCCTTGTGAATTCTATCTCCCACCGGTAAGAAAAAAATTATAGAAGATATTTTAGTCAACATGTGTGGCAACTTTCAATTATTTTATTGATGGTTTAAAAAAGTTATAGTCAAATGACCTCTCCTAAGTGTGTTAGGAAGGTCTCATGGGACACTGCTAAGGCTTATCGGTTAATGAACTAAAACACATAATTATTACATGAAATTTGGAATTAATGATGCAAGATAAGTTCTTAGGTATATTAAAGAAGAAATTTAAAATTTCTCTAGTAAAAACTAGAGATATTCATATCAGTTTCATATAGAGTGGATGTACACATTGTTGACCTAGTCTAGTGAATCGGTTTCCAAATAAAGTGACATATCTACTTAAAGTTAGATAATGAAACTTTCAAGGAACACCCCCTAAATGACCTTCAGATCTGCAGTCCAAAATTGGTCATTTAGTGTGATTGCACAACATTGAGTTTTCTCCAAGGTGTGGGACCTTGCAAGGTGAGAAAAATCTCCAGAGAAAGTTGGTTCTTACCCCTCTGTTTAGGTGTATGCATGAATTTTGCAGCAGAGGTTCAATGCTAAATCCTACTCTAGATTCCAAGGAGACAGAGTTAAAAGATGCAAAAGGAAACAAAACTAAGTAAAAAATGGTGATACACCAAAGGAGTGATGAACAATTGTTTTGCTGGTAAACACAAACATAGAAATTTGCATGCAATAGCCAAACATAGATAACCAATCTTGTAATAGAAGATCAACTAAGAACAATGAAGACAAAAAAGGGGTAAAAATCACCCACATGCGTGTATTATTGCCCTACAGATCGATACAACGTGTTACAAATGGCTACAAGGCAGAAATACATGTAATTTTAATGGAAGGTCTGATAAACTCCACAAATTCACTTGCCAAAGGGAAGAGGGGAGTCTAAAAACAAGAAATGATTGTCCAACCCTTTACAATGAGTTTCAACCCTGTTTTATAGATTCAACATGAAGGGAGAGATAGAGAGAGAAGTGGGAAAATAGTTCAAAGCTCAACCAACCACTTATTAAATGCCTCCCACAAAATTGACCCCAAATCTGTCTTGACTGCATCAATTTCTTATTCGACGCCTCGAAGGAGGAGGAAACAGACAGATTAGATCGAATCTGATCTTGTTGTTGGGGTGAAATAGATCCTACATTAATGGCCCAAATAGGTTTCTCCATTTTTCTCCCACCTAACCTCCCCAAACTTAAATTTTGATCTCCATGGTGTAGATGAGGCCGAGATCTTCCCAACGGTGCCAGATCTTCATCAATTTTGGTGGTTGGGGGTTGGTTCTGCATTTTTTCCCATGCCAGAGACATTTCTTCATTTTTCTCCCAAAAACCCCACCAAAAATCAAAATTGAATAGTCATCGTGTGGATAATTTCAACAACTTTCCAATGATACCAAAATCGTGAAAATCCAAGCTCTGGTGTGAAAGATATGCCCTTCTGAAGATTTGGGTGAAAAATCTCAAAATTAGGGCAAAATTCAGGTTCATTTCCGAAATTCTCCCTTTTTCCCTCTTTTTTCAAATTGGGAAATTTTTCCAAAAAATCTCCATAGCCCCGCTTCTCTGATGACACGTGGCACCTTTTGATTGATCTGCGGGCCTCAGGAGAACATTCTGCCTAGTTTTCCCGCTTGGGAAAATTTTTCAAAAGTCTCCCGTCGGCCCGACCTCTGCTTCCTACTTTGACTTTGACTTTTGGTCTCTGGCGGAAGTGCGGGTCACCTTGTGACTTTTTCCCTTTGGAATGAAAAAGGGTTAAGTTCCAAATTTCCTTTGATCCTCTGCCTTCTCGCTTTGCTTAATATGCGGCCACGTGTCCTCCTCGGACCTTAGGCAAATTTTCTTCCTTTGTGCCTTTGCGGGCTCGTGGGCCAAAAATTACCTTTGTGCCCTCTTAGCCAAAAAAGACTAAGTATCAAAATTCTTCGCTTTCTACCGACCCGCAATCTCTCTTTGGAAAAATTTCTTCCTTAGCTCCGTGGACCCGCCCAGGGCAAATTTTCACTGTAAACTCCGCCAAGCCATAACTCAAAAAATACAAGGAGTTAGGAGGACTTCTTTACCTTTCTGGAAAGGGGAAGAAAAATCCTATCTGATGAAGCCATCTCTAGGAACTTTTGAGTGCTTTAAAGTTACAAAAATCTTTCCTACTAGAAAAAGGAAGGAAGAATGAAGGCAAGTTAACCAAAACAAGCATGGGCTTATTTTGGATAACAATTTTGGCGACTCAGAGGGGTCATCTTCCTGCTAGATGAAGTGACCAGCTACCTAGAAGCAATCCATTGGGCATGGAGTCATGAACTCAACTACTTGTTACTCTCAATTCATTAGAAAATCTCTAAGATGAAGATTGTGAGAGTAGAAAAATTACTTTGACCTGGAACATGATCTACAAAAGATGCATCCTTGGGGCAACAAAACCTGTGCCAAAGCACTTAGGGAAATGTAAATCTAAGCTATAACAAAACAATGTGCATAAGCACTTGGAGGAATGAAAAAAAATCTAAGCTAATATGTACAAGGTGAGAAGTTTCCCTTCTAGTAGCAATGCTTTAGATGGATTCCATTAACTAGAATCTACAGTTCCTCACCATCCAATGTAGACAATTGGAAGGCATTGTTGTTTTTGCATTTTGTGACCATGTAGGGGCCACTCCAAATGGCATCAAATTTTGAATGCCTTCCTGGCTTTGCTCGGTCTGCATCCCATTTCAACACTAAATCTCCAACTTGGAAAGTTCTAGCCTTAGCTTTCCTATCAAAGCTTCTCTTGATCAATGCTTGGTCCTTTTCCATTGTTTGGGCTGCATGCTCTCTGATTTCTTGGAGTTCCATCAATTCTGCATATCTAACCTCCATGGGCTCACACTCCAACAATTCCAATTGCTTCATGAGTTCCAATGTTGGCAACTCAAGTGATATAGGCAAGACTGCCTCTTTCCCATAAACAAGTCTGAATGGAGAGTTACCTGTGGATCTCTTGGGAGTTATCCTATCAGCCCATAGAGCTGATTTGAGCTTAGTGTGCCAAGTCCTCTGATTTTCATCAAGATTCCTCTTGATGATCCTTAATAGATTCTTGTTTGTGGACTCAGCTTGGCCATTACCTTGAGGGTAATAATTTGATGAAGTGCTCAAATAGATCCCATTTCTAACAGCCCATTCAGTTACCTTTGATCCTATGAATTCCAATGCATTATCTGATATTATAGTGGTAGGTATACCAAATCTGGTTGTTATCCCCTCATAGAAGTCTAGAATGCTAGATTCATTTGCCTCTTTGAGTGCCACCACCTCAGTCCATTTGGTGAAGTAGTTTGTTGCTGTTAGAATCCATTTGTGCCCTTGGCTTGAGTTTGGATTAATGACTCCAATGAAGTCCAAACCCCATTGCATGAATGGCTGGTCAACTGAGATTGGGTGCAATGGAAGTGTTGCTAACCTCTCTTTTCCTGTGAAGAATGCACAATTCTTGCACCTCTTGATCCATGCATAACAATCACTAAACACTTTGGGCCAATAATAACCAGCCTTCATGATCTTGAGAGCTGTCACTCTTGGAGAAAAATGACCCCCAGCTGATCCATCATGGAACTCTTCTAACATTTTCTCAATCTGATTTGTCCCAATGCATCTCAGCAACACTCCATTGATATCTTTTTTGAACAAGATGCCATCAACAAGTGCATACGGAATAGCCTACAATCTGAAGTGTCTTCTTTTGGCTTTGTTCATCTCTGGAGGGCATAGGCCTGTTTGTAAGAAGTGCATTATGTCTTGGGTCCAGCAAGGAGTGAGCACACCACCATTTTCTTCTTGAACATCTCTTTGTTCTTGGCTGTCTTGCAGCACCAAAACAACATTCTTCTCTTTGCTTGCTTCAATTGGTTGACTCAAGGCCAATTTCTCACACAATCCCTTTCCTCGGACCAGCTTGGTGACTTTGATCTCAATGTCATACTCCATGACACGAGTAATCCACCCTACACATTTTTCATTTAGATCTTTGTTGAGGAGGAAGTCTTTAACTCCCACATGAGAAACCAGCAGTTGAACCTTGTTGTTTGAAACTAGATGCTTAAATTTCTTCAAGCTCCTAATCACTGCAAGAACATGCTTCTCAATGAAGGAATACCTTACTTCATAGTCCTCCAAGCTTTGGCTAAAGAAGGCAATTGGCTGCTCTGCATTTTCTTCATTCTGTTGTACTAAAATTGCAGAAATTGTATCACCACCACCAAATGCATAAAGGATGAAGTCTTTGGAGAAATCTGGGTTAATGAGAGTTGGAGCCCGTGAGATAGCTTCTTTGATTGCCTCAAAACTTTCCTTACCTTCAGCTATCCATTTGAATGCCACACTTTTCTTCAACATCATAGTTATTGGCTTGACAAGGGCTGCAAAGTTTGGAACAAACCTTCGAACAAAATTGATTCTTCCCAAGAAACTTTGAAGAGCCTTCTTATGACTTGGCAATGGCAGTGCTCTTATTGCTTCAACCCTCTCTGGATCAATTGCTAACCCTTCTTTGGAAACAATGTGGCCTAGGAGCTTGCCTTCATGAGCTAGGAATATGCATTTTTTGGGATTCAAGGATACCCCAAATCTTCTACATCTTTGGAACACTTGTCTCAAATGAAAGAGATGGTCTGCTGCACTTTTAGAAAATATAGTAATATCATCTAGGTATATCAACACTATTTTGTTGATCAATCCCTTGAATGCCATATCCATTTCCCTTTGGAAAGTAGCTCTGGCGTTAGACAACCCAAATGGCATTTTTCTATATGCATAGGTTCCCCATTTGGTGGTGAAGGTTGTTTTGAACTGATCATCTTCCTTTACCATGATCTGATTATACCTGAATAACCATCTAGCAATGAAAACCTCTCAGAGCCAGCAACAACTTGCAAAATCTGCTCCATAGAAGGAAGTGGGTAGTGATCCTTGAGGGATGCTCTGTTCAAATCTCTAAAGTCTACACACAACCTGATTTCTCCACTCTTCTTTCTAACTGGAACCAAGTTTGCAACCCAGCTTGAATGCTTGATGGGGAATATGATACTTTCCTCTATTAACTTATTCAATTCCTTCTTCATGAGAGGCTCAATGTGTGGATTGACCGGTCTCTATTTTTTCCTAATGGGCTTAGCACTTGGATCTAGTTCAATTGTGTGTTGAGCTAGCTTGGGATTGAAACCTCTCAAGTCTTCATAGCTCCAAGAAAATACATCCGGGAACTCTTGGAAAAGTTGCATGAATTCATACCTTTCTTGCTCGGTTGCCACTTTACCAATTTGAAGTGACTTGCCTTCTCCAACTGAGATGGGCTCTGAATCCTCTCCCTTGACTTGGATGTTTGCTTTCTCCTTCCTAAATTGATCATTAGGATTGAAGATAGACTCTAAAGTCACAAGTCCTTTTGGCAGTTTGTTGGTTCTCAGCTGTACCACTTGATCACTGTACTGTTGTTCCAACTTTCCTGATTTTTGGCTGAGAACTCAGCTTCCTCTTGCAAGAAATTGATGATTTGTTGGTCACTCTCAAACACTTGCCAACTTGCATTATTGTCTAGCACTGATGGCCTCACAATCACATGGATGTTTGGCTGCATTTTATCTCTTTTGATACTCTCCACAACATCAAAAGTTGCTCCAACTACTACAAGCCTATCAACAGCTTGGTTCTCTTTCCTAGGGATGGAGTTGATGCCAAAGCCCTCAAAATCCTCAATGAGATCCCACACCCTATTCTTATAACTCTTGAGCAGGTCATTCTTGGCAGCATGTTGTCCTTTAACTTGATTAACAATCAGCTCACTATCACCAAAGACTTGTAAGTTTTTTATGCCTCTCTTCCTTGACCAATGCAATCCATGTATCAAAGCTTCATATTCAGCAGTGTTGTTAGAACATGCAAACTGAAATCTAAAAGTTGAATAATACTTAATGCCTTGAGGTGAAACAAGCATAGCTCCTCCTCTTGCACCTTGTCTACTTCTTGATCCATCAAAGAACAACTGCCATACCTCATTGTCATCTTTATGGTCTGGCTTGGTGATGCTAGGAAGAGGCTGATTTTCTTCATGCATGTAATAGACTCCTAGTTCAGATTCCTCTATTTCCTTGTAGGGATCAAAAGCATGTACCTTGCTTTCCCATTCATCAAGAGTCAAATCTGGAATGCTTCCAACTTTGGTGTCAGCTTCATGTGTGCTTGGATAATCCTCTTGATCAAACACTGAACAGTTGGCATTGATTGGGCTTGGAGTATGAGGCTCAATGTGAAAGTTTGCAATAGGTTCAGACCTGATTGTGGCCTTGGCTCCATACCTTGTCCTAAACAGCATGTGTGACCAATCAAAGATAGGTAGCCTCCAATTCTAGCTATGAAATCCCTTGACAAACATATGGCAAAGAGTGGTGGCAAATCTATCACCGACACATCTTGCAAAATAGTGACATTGGGGCATGCATGCAAAGTAAGGCTCAAATATTTAATTACCCCAACTATTGCTACTGTTTGTCCCATCTAATTACACCACCCCCTTGGATATGACTTCATATTGAAGGCCCAGCTGATCAGCTATTTTCTTGGGCATCACAGAACTACTTGCCCCAGAATCAATCATACAATTATGTACTAGTTTATCCCCAATGATCAATGAAACATAGAATGGAGGGGGCTTCAAAATTTTACCTTGTTGTCCTCCATGATTCCCCTCAGGCTGAGTAGCATTTGTGAGTACCTTCTCTTGCATATGAGCTAGCTGATTTGAGGTTGACCAATTCTTCATGGCAGCTTGTAATAGATCCCTTTGTCCTGGGATGGATAGTGACTCCCACATAGATATGTTCACATTGGTCTTCTTCATTTGTTCAATGATGTTAAATGGGGATGAACCATCTCTTTTTGCCCTTTAGTCTACACATTATTTTCTTGTACATGGGCTACAACAGCTGGCATTTGAGCTGGTCTAGAAGGTGGCTTGGGCTGTCCTTGCACATTTGGAACTGCATTTTTCTTGCCAACACCTTGTGGAGTGATGGAAGGTTGTGAATCACTTGGATCTAATGACTTCCCTTCACCAATATTCCTCTTCTTTGACCATGTGTTAGCTGCTACACTCTGAGAAGGTGTTTGATTCATACCACAAAAATCTTCAGCCTGCCAATTCACAAGTGTAGTCTCATTTGGAGTTGTATCTTGTTGAGATGTCCCTTGTTGTTGGTTTGTTTCTCGACTCACTTCACTCTCTACACCAGTTGTTGTCACCATCAAAGCTTGGTTCAAAGCACCATTGAAGCACATAGATTGGTTGTGAGGTTCATTGCATGGGAAACACCAATCATACTCTTGAGCTATATTATTTTGCACTGGCACTAAGGCTTTAGAGGTAGATGCAACATTGGGGTTATAGGGCTGAAATGGTCTATTGGCAGGAGGCCTTACTTGATTTTGATTTGCAGCTGGGTTGGGTGGCCTATTAGGCTGATATGGTTGTCTATTAGGCTGAGTTTGAGGCTGATAAGAAGGCCTAAAACTTTGAGCTTGTTGCCTCTTGAGTGTAACCAGCTCATTGCCCAAATTTTGTAATTGTTTCATAACTTCTTGAAGCTCATTTGAGGCACTAGAGGATGAAGTAGAAGTTTCATTTGAACTCTGATTTCTAGGAGTGGGAATAGGAGCTAAAGTAGGTGCTTGACTAGTACTTGGGCTTCCCAACTCTGGATATAAGGGCATAGGAGGCCTAGGTGCAAGTTTACCAGCTTGGATCAAACAATTCTCAGCCCTAATGGTGATGTTGTAAGCTGCAGGTAGAGTTGCACCTCCCATGGATTGGATCAACATAGAAATGTCAGAATTTAAAGCCTTGAGAAAGTATAAGAAAGCACCTTGAGTTGTTGGCCTCACTACCAATGGGATTCTATCCCATGTTCTTTGAAATCTGAAATTGAAGTCTGTTAGCTTCTCATTGGGAGCTCTCTTGATAGTTGTCAGTTGCTCCAATAGAGACAAGTTGTCCCCTTTCTCTCCAAATTGGTTATGGAGGGCTGTGCACAACTGGTTCCAATTTTGGATAGAGCCTACCTCAAGGCTTCTGAACCATTGCAAGGCTTTCCCTTTGAATGAAGATGCCAGCAATTTGACTAGCAATTTCCATCTCAACAATCTCATGGATTGCACAAACATTAGCAATGTCTTTGACATGATCACCAGGAGTGGTCTGATTTTCTCCAGTAAAGTATGGGATGTTCTTCAATGCTGCAATTGGAACTGGGTTTTGTGCATTGAGAGAAAGTGGGATGCTACCAGTAAAGTTGACATAAGGATTGGGTTGTGCCATTCTGATTGGCCTGAGAACCCTTGTTGATTGGATGAAAGGTCTACCAGGTGGAGGAGTTGATAGAGTTCTGTTTGGTGGAGATGGAGACCTTTGAATCCTTCTTCCTCTTTCTCCTCTTTCTGGGGATAATTGTAGATAGTTAAACAATCCCTCTTCTCTAGTCCTTGACCTTGTTTGGATCCTTCTCATGAATCTTCAAGCTTGGACTGCTGAAACCAGTTGATTCTATCCTTTTGGAGTCGCCAGATGTGCAAATCAAGGCTCTTTCAAGCAAGAAACTTACAACAATTACACATCAACTTTGTTGCAATGAAGATGAAGACCTCTAAGGTCCCACCAGGCATGCCAAAACTGTTAGTGCAAATCTACAGCACCCCCTAAATGACCTTCAGATCTGCAGTCCAGAATTGGGTCATTTAGTGTGATTGCACAACATTGAGTTTTCTCCAAGGTGTGGGACCTTGCAAGGTGAGAAAACTCTCCAGAGAAAGTTGGTTCTTACCCCTCTGTTTAGGTGTATGCATGAATTTTGCAGAGGTTCAATGCTAAATCCTACTCTAGATTCCAAGGAGACAGAGTTAAAAGATGCAAAAGGAAACAAAACTAAGTAAAAAATGGTGATACACCAAAGGAGTGATGAACAATTGTTTTGCTAGTAAACACAAACCAGAAATTTACATGCAATAGCCAAACACAGATAACCAATCTTGTAATAGAAGATCAACTAAGAACAATGAAGACAAAAAAGGGGTAAAAATCACCCACATGTGTGTATTATTGCCCTACAGATCGATACAACATGTTACAAATGGCCACAAGGTAGAAATACATGTAATTTAATGGAAGGTCTGATAAACTCCACGAATTCACTTGCCAAAGGGAAGAGGGGAGTCTGCAAAACAAGAAATAATTGTCCAACCCTTTAAATGAGTTTCGACCCTGTTTTATAGATTCAACAGAGGGGAGACAAGAGAGAGAAGTGGGAAAATAGTTTGAAGCTCAACAACTACTTATTAAATGCCTCCCACAAAATCTACCCCCAAATCTGTCTTGACTGCATCAATTTCTTATTCGGCACCTCGAAGGAGGAGGAAATGATGGATCAGATCGAATTTGATCTGGTTGTTGGGGTGAAATAGATCCTGCATTAATCAAAAATGTTTCTCCATTTTTCTCCCACCTAACCTCCCCAAACTTAAAGTTTCAGATCTCCATGGTGTAGATGAGGCCGAGATCTTCCCAATGGTGCCAGATCTTCATCAATTTTGGTGGTTGGGGGTCGGTTCTACATTTTTTCCCATGCCAGAGACATTTCTTCATTTTTCTCCCACCAAACCCCACCAAAAATCAAAATTTAATAGTCCATCGTGTGGATAATTTCAACATCTTTCCAATGATACCAAAATCATGAAAATCTGAGCTCTGGTGTGAAAGATATGCCCTTCTGAAATTTGGGTGATGGCAAAATAGGGCAAAATTTGGGTTCGCTTCAAAATTCTGCCTTTTTCCCTTTTTTTCAAATTGGGAAATTTTTCCAAAAAATCCCGCACACTTCCTCTGGGACACGTGGCACCTTGTTGATTGATCTGCGGGCCTCAGGAGAACATTCTGCCTAATTTACCCCACAACAAATTTTTCAAAAGTCTCCTTCCGGCCCAACCTCTGCTTCCTACTTTGACTTTGACTTTTGGTCTCTGGCGGAAGTGCGGGTCACCTTGTGACTTTTTCCCTTTGGAATGAAAAAGGGTTAAGTTCCAAATTACCTTGATCCTCCGCCTTCTCACTTTGCTTAATATGCGGCCACGTGTCCTCCTTCGGACCTTAGGTAAATTTTCTTCCTTTGCGCCTTTGTGGGCTCGTGGGTTGAAAATTACCTTTGTGCCCTCTTAGCCAAAATACTAAGTATCAAAATTCTTCTGCTTTCCACCAACCCGCAATCTCCTTTGGAAAAATTTCTTCCTTAGCTCCAGCCGGACTCCCTGGAAAATTTTCCTCTTTACCCCGGACCCGCCCAGGGAAAATTTTCACTGTAAACTCCGCCGAGCCATAACTCAAAAAATACAAGGAGTTAGGAGGACTTCTTTACCTTTCTGGAAAGGGGAAGAAAAATCCTATCTGATGAAGCCATCTCCAAGAAATTTTGAGTGCTTTAAAGTTGCAAAAATCTGCCTACAGCAAAAGGAAGGAAGAATGAAGGCAAGTTAACCAAAACAAGCATGGGCTTATTTTGGATAATAGGTACTAATGAATCTTGTAAAGTATTCAAATAACCTCTAGACGTCTTCATTCACATGTGAACCAAGATTTCATTATCTCAAGTTAGAAAAGGGAAATCTTTGCCAAAATGTAAGCTTGGCTATTTTATATCATTTTGTGATTATCTAACTTTGTTTGAGGTGTATAAGAAGGAAATATTACAAAAGTAAGCATAAAAGAAGTCAAAAACCATAGGTGGTATTCTTAGGTAGTGGCCAGTATGTAAGAAATGGAGTAAGAGAGATGAGTATGGAGAAAAAAGACCCATGGGGAGATATGAGGCTGATTGAATGCCTCTATTAGTGACAAAGAAGAGTGAGATAGATGTCTACAAGACATGTGAAGTGTTTCAATTGCTTCAAAGTGGCCTAAATGGTGGTATATATGGTTTATTATAAATAAACATCAATGGTAAGTATGTACCTGACACATGGAGGTTGTATATACATAAAAGGGTGTGAAAATGAGTGATCAAATGCCTCAAGACTATGGCAAAGAGAATGAGTTCTTCCTAAGGCAAGAAATCAAGGTATGATGTAGTTCCCACTTCCCTTTGACACCTTTTGTTATTGATTATGATATTGTTGATTATACTTATAGACATTATTGTAGCTTTTAGTTTGATATGATGTTAGATGTTAGAGATCATTGATTGTGGTTGATTTTGATTCATATATGATGCATGTGGATTATTAGAGACATTTATATTGATGTTGATACACTGCTTGACATGGTTACACACACACACACACACACACACACACACACACACACACACACACACACACACACACACACACACACACACACATGTTTTTCATACATGTGATAGTTTTTCATATTGAGTAAACCTATAAAATTGAACTAATTTTATGATCATATGGTTATTGAGGAAATTGTAAATGACATTGTTATTTGCCTTGATGATGCTTGATTTATATATAGATAATTTTAGAGACATATTTTATATTTGTTTTAAATGTTTTGATGTGGCCACGAGGCTAAATGAGGTATTGTGTTTTGCAGGAAAACATGTCACAACAAACATTGGGGGATTGGAGACCAACCACATTGGAATTCTAGGTGAATTCAACAAGGGTCACCATGGCAATGTGTATTTGTTTGTGGTTGTGTGTGCTTGTTGTTAGGGGTTCTGATGGGGGGAGTCACCTTTAAATGTGACCAAGGGGTTATGTGTATTCTTTTATTTAGTTTCTTTTGTTTAAATTTTAGTATGTGATTTTAGTAAAGTACTTTCCCTTTTATTATTTAGTTAATTTTTGTTTAGATTTGTGAGTAATCATGTTGTTAAATTTATTAATTAGGTCAAAATAATGTATTTATTAGAGTTGATGGCTCTTGGATTAAGTGTTGTAAGTAATGTGTAAGTAATTTTGAGTGTGAAACACTCCACCTTCCTTTTGAAATTTGGATCTGTCCTTAGGGGCAAATTTTGGAGGCTTGTGGGACAAGTTAAACTTGTCCCACAACCTCTTAAATTTTTATACCAACCCTAACTAGGGGTTAGGGAGTCAAAATTAGGCCTCATTATGTATTTTGGGAAGGCAAGTTGTAAGTTTTTATTGCACTATCTTATAAGAAATTAATTTTGGTCCTTGGGGTGTGGACTTGGATTGTGTGTGTAAGTAATCTGTCATTTTATTCCCCCACCTTTTAGATTTTTTTTTGGAGTTTGAAGTGGATTTGTGAGGTGGAGTTGAGGATGATGATGTGGCATCTACATGGAGCCACCTCATCTTCCTCTCTCCCTTTTCTATTTATTTGAATTCTTTTTTTGTTTTGGGGGTTACTTCATTTGGTGGCTTCATTTTAGGTTACTCTTTTGGTTTGGAGCTCTGGTAAATTTGAAGAGAGTTCACTACTTGATAATGGGGTACATATCCACAATTTATCTACATTTTTATTATGGATATCTTTTATAAAATTGTGAATCCAAATTTGTTGACTCCACCCACAATTTTTTTGTGCAAACGTTAAATGTGACAAATATTGTAAAAAAATCCATAGTTCAAAATTGTGAGAATTCCACAATTTAAAATTGTGAGACTGGTGACAATTTGAATGTCGTTATATATCTACAATTGAAAAAAAATGTAAAAAAATTCACAATTTCAAGAACATCTTAAATCCACAATTTTGAAATTGTAACTATTTATTTTTCCCTTAAAAATTACAAAATTTAGTTAAATGGAAAAATAAATATTAATATATGTATTTGTATTATATATTTAAAAAATTATTTATGTATTATATGAATCATTTCAATGATTTTTATATAATATTTAATATTTAAATTTATATAGTATATTTTACATGAATTAGTTGCATAAAATTTGTAAGCAATAATAACATTAAAACAATTATATTTACATAATTTTTTGAGTACTAATATAATAAAGATATTTCTTTAGTTGTACCTAGGAAAATAAATCATTTTCATATTACAAAAATATATATTTATTAATAAAAATTCAAAATTACAATTTTAACAAATACTATATTTTAAAACATACTACAAAATGACAATAATCTATATTAAAGAAATAGTGCTTCTCTTTTTCTAACTTAATGGAACAGCCACATACTACAAATCTAAGCATCATAACTATTCACAAATGCAGCTTCTATCTTACAAGATTAAATAATGTTTGATTCCCAATTTACAAAAATGGATTGAGGAAGTAAATGAAAAATAATGAATCACAGAAAAATCTCGGAACTTGGGGGTTGTGCCTCACAGAAATCATCAATAATTAAATCGCCGATCACTCCCATCTAGCCATGAAGAGAAGGAAGAGAACTAATTGTCAGTAACAGAAAATATAACATAAAAAAGAGCCAGATTCAAAGTAGATTATTATTTCACATCCTCATGTCAAAAGCGTGCATGAAAGATCAGTAAACAAATAAATGTCTCGGGGAAAATGTGAATGCATATATTTGTGTTGTTACAATATTTGAGACGCTGTCAGGAGTCTAGATTTTCGAGAGAGAAAAACAATATGAGTTGTGAAAAATGTGGTAATAAATTGCAAAAACAAAGAAATTGGGTTACATAATTGTGGTTTTCAATTCCACAAGTGTTGGAAAATATTCAATGCAAGATATGGCCGTACCAAGAACATATCTATAAGGACCTCGTGAGCACTATCACTTAGCTATGTAAAGAATACTCTTTCTTTAACCCAATGACAAAATTTTGACAGCAAAAAGCACATAAAACTTCTACAAATCAAACTAACTAGTTAAAAATGGGAATTTTTATATTAAAAACCTGATCACTGCTTAAAACCCTTCTAACTACCCAGTCATACACGGTACTCTCTAACCACCCATCTATCTTGCTCTCCAAGTTTCCAAATAATTGTCGAGTCATTTGGAAAATTTAGTAAACCCCAAATAATTGCCGAGTCATATGCTTTTATCTCTAAGTTTCCAACTACTCTAGTCTGTTATTTCACTAAATAATACCTCCCTCCATTTTGAGGGTTTTACGGTATTGCATGCATTTCCATAGATGTCTCACTCTACCATTTAATTTATTAATAGATTTTTATTATGGTTTTTTAAAAGATTTTTTTGGTTTAAATCTAACAGAAGAGTGTAAAATCCACAGCTTATTTTAATATATGATTTTCCACATATGTATAATCTACAATATTCAAATGAATACTATTAATTATTATAAATTTAACCTTAAAATTATTATGGGTGACTATACATTTTTTTAATTTTTAGATTTTATTACAAAAATTGAAATTAATTAATTTTTCTATTTATCAAGGTTACATATTTGCAATATTAATAAAAAAAATTAGCAATCTAAATTATTGATAAAACTTGTTAGGAAATGTAAATTATTTATCAAAATAAGACTTAAAGTTTATAAGTAGTATATTATGTTGAAAATTCATCATTATAATTTTTTTAGGTAAAATAATTGTGTGGATTATCTAAAATGGGTGAAAATGCCTTTGGTTTATTGATGTTGTTGTATGGCTTTTAATGAACCCATGAAGGATCAAGTATTATTGAATGCAAGATCTAGAGACACCTAAGATGGTCAATTATATGACACCTTAGAGTTGCTCAACCAAAAAAAATATAAAAAATTGGGCATTGTTTCTATACAAAAAAATGTGTTTTTGGGTGTTCTCATAATTGTATTTCAATTTCATCTAAAATGGGGAAAGTAGGTGTGATCGTATATGGCTTTCTCATAATAAAATTGATACAATGTCAATAATTCACAATTTCATATTCAATTATTGTGATATTGTAAAACATTCATAATATATTTGATCAAAACACAAGGTTATTGTGAATAATCCACAAATATTTCACAATTTCTATTTTTTGTAGATACCCTTGTGGATAAAGGGCCCTCTGTCTAATAGTAGTTAGAGATTTTTGTGGAATTCTTGTGGATTGTTGGAGCTTTTGGATTGTTTGGATTGGAGTAAGCTTGATGTTGAACTTTTGGAGGAAAATATACCATGGAGAGGTAGGAGTTTGGCTCTTTAAAATGTTATTCTTTTATTTATGCATATGTGAATGCTTTGAATGTTTTGGTATGTTGTTGGCTGGTTGGGTAGATTGCCTAGGTATGGTGTAGGAGAACACTATTGGGATCTCTTATGGGGATGTATAAGAGTTTTGGGGAGGATATAAGTGTTATTATGGAGGGAGTTTGGGATTGGGTTCCACCTTGTAAAAGAAATAGTTTGCATTTCTTTACTTGTTAAGGGGTGCCATAAGAGTGTGGAGAGGCATAAGAGAATGGGAGGTATAAGGGGTACTTGGAGGAGACATAAGGGCATGTAGGGGTTTTGAAAAATATATATATATATATATATTGGCAGGTTTATCTTAAGGTGTACACCCATTTCCCCTTTGGGAGGTATAAGTAGCTTCCCCCATAGGTCTTTTTCCTTTGGCTTGTGCATTATGAAGCATGAGTATTGTTTGTTGTTCTTCCCGTGGTTGCAAAATACAATATGTATTTAGACCGTGTTCTGTATGTGAATTTTTTTTTTGTGTTATGGAAGTTTGTTTGTTGCCATGAGTTGAAATGCATCTCTTATTTATTTGTGGTTGGGGCTCGGGGGCCAATGAGGAGGATGAATTTTCCTCTTAATTGGAATTCTTGGTTGGGTGGAGAGCATTGCCTCTCCACATTTTTGTTGTGATCAAAAGATATATGGTGGATCTTCTTGTTGTTGTTCTCGAGCTCAAGATGAAGACACATTTTGTAGTTCCTCCTTGGGTTCCTTATTGTGAAATTTTCCCATTTAAAGTGGATGGCATTGTAATAATATTTGTGATGGAAAGATTCTCTATTTTGGAAATGGAACCTACATTTGAACATGAGAGATGTATATTCTGTAAGTTGTATTTGATGAATGAAAAAGGAAGTTGTAAAATAATCATTGGAGCTCAATAGAAGTTGCTTTAGTTACCACAAATGATATGGTTTTCATTTGAAATCTGTGTTTGAAATATATTGTGAAATCTCTATTTCAAAATTGGAAAAAGAAATACATATCAAGAAATATTACATTTCTTTGTTTCATTCGAAGTGCATGATTTGAAAGTAGAACTACATTTTGGGTTTTCATGCATAGATTGAAGTAAAGTTAAACATTGTAAAATTAGAATGGAATAAACTTAAATATTTAAAGTATGGTAAATGAAAATAGATCGATTCGGGTTTAATTATGATTTCTATTTTTGATTCACTGTAAAACTGCAAATAAATATCAGAAAAACATACAGAGTACCCTGCAATAATGAAAGACAAGATAAAATATTAAAACAAACTAAGGACGATCGAAACACATTCCAAAATAGTTTGTATTGGGCCTTGCAATTTACACAGTTCATCTTTAATTGGGAAAGAGGCAAAATAATGCAAATTCACATAAAAGAAAGGAAATTCATTTTGAATACTCAATCATTGATATTTTATCCTTGCAATCTATTTGAAATCCTTGAAGTGCAACTCTCCACATCTATTTGGCAAGTTGAAGAAGAAATAATGACGGATCAAATCAAGTCTGGTTTCTGAGAAGGTTCAATTCACGTTTTAATGGTAGGAAAGATGTTTTTATCAAATACAACTACTTAATTTCATCAAAAATGAATTTTGATGTTACCTATGCAAACTAGAGTTCTAGCTCTTTCCAAAAATTTCTCATTTGCCCAAATTTGAGCTTCCTGTCGAAAGTTATGGCCCTTATGAAGTATTTAATTTGCTTAGTTGAAAAAAAAGAGAGGGAAATTTTTCTAAATTGGACCCGCGGGCCCGAAAATTACTTAGGGCACTTTTTTACAAAAATTAAAAAAGTCACAAATTCCTCTATGGCCCCGTCACCTCGACAATTTCATTTTTTAAAAAACACCTCCTTGGGTTCGCAGGCCCGCACTTTCAAACTTTACCTTTTAGAAAAAGGGTGAAAAATATTAAGTCTCCCCATCGGTCCGCTTCCCCACTAGAAATCTTGGGCATGACATGTGGTGTCCCTAGCTGTCGGCGGAGGCACAGGGGTTTTTGAACCTTTTTTCCCTCTTAAATAAAAAGACTTAAAATCCAATTTACCTCCAACGACCCACCTTCCCACGTCAGCTTAACAATGTGCCATGTGTCCCTTGCGCCTTTAGGAAAATTTTCTTCTCAAGGCCCGTAAGCCAGCCTTTAGGGAAAATTTTCTTCCCCAGGCCCGCAAGCCCGCCTTTAGCGAAAATTTTCTTCCCCAGGCCCACAGGCCCACCTTTAGCGAAAATTTTCTTCCCCAAGCCCGCTGGCCTATAACTTAAGAAATATGAGGAGTTAGGAGGACTTATTTATATCATTAGAAAGGGGAAGAATTTTCCTATCTAATGGAGATGTTTTTAGAAAAACTAAGTTCATTAAATATGTGAAAATTAGGTTGAAGTGCAAAGATGAGTTTGAGAGTGGGTAAGTGGGAAATTACTCTTTTTAACTTACATGTTTAACTCTAAAGCATGGGTTGAATTTTTTTTAAGGGTCGCGATAGGGGATAAGAGAATGTTTTTATATCCCATGCAAATAAGAACCTTGTTTATTGTTTAGACCTGGTGGATTAAATACCTTGGGTATTTAATTGCTTTGGCCCCT
This sequence comes from Taxus chinensis, assembly GCA_019776745.2. Taxonomy (NCBI): domain Eukaryota; kingdom Viridiplantae; phylum Streptophyta; class Pinopsida; order Cupressales; family Taxaceae; genus Taxus; species Taxus chinensis. The sequence continues at coordinate 657,368,002 of CM034154.1, forward strand.
TTGACCCTCTAAAATTAAATAAGAAATATTTAACTATAGTGTAAAATTAATGGTTTATTAAATTAACACTTAGGATAAATTTCACTATATTTGTTTAATTACACTCATTAATTTTGTAATGTGAATCTAATGTTTACTACATTGGGGAAAATTTCATTTATTAAATTATAATGGACTTTGAATCTTTGTTGTTGCAGCTATTGCTTAAAGCCTGGTTGTGGTCATGTTTTTTTTAAAAAAAAATAAAAAACTATTCCATAATTTTTCTATCTAAACCTAGGTTGTTCTTGGGTCTCGATTAGTAGTTTTAGTGGGCGTTACATATGATATCAAACTTTTGAATCATTCACTTGAGATTTGGAGAATTTTCTCAGGGGGATTCATAAGAGAATGATTCATGATGAGTGTGAGCTTCTAGAGCTTGGAAAATTTTGTTTTAGATTTACTAAAGTTGTCTTTCAGGGAACATGGTCCTAACATTAGATATGACAGAGTAAGAGGCAACTTTGTGATATTAAGCATGATAATGGACTAGAAAGTGATGAAAAACATGAATGAAGGAAAAATAAGGAGAGTTTTAGTTTAGGGGGAGTTTGTTTTTGTCAAGAAGAGGTCACTCAAAGCTAGTATATGAGCTTAGAAAATAGCAAATATAATTTCAGGGGAAGCTTGTGGCTAGGTAAGTTTATTTTCTAATGCATCATTGTTTTCAATTTTCATTATTTCATGTTAAGTGGAAAAGAAAAATTTGTCATAGGTGTAAAATGGGGACAAAGTTTTTCAGAAACTAGGAGTGGTGATTGGAAGTTCCTGGTGTGTGAATTGTCCAACAAAGTTTCTAAGTATGTTGCCATCAATGACAAAGGGGGAGATTATTGAACCCTGTCATTGGTGTTGTCACTGATGTCAAGTGGAATTTATGTAAAATGAGTGAATGGTGAATTTAAGATCAGTAAAAGGCATGAGGGTTGATTGGTAGTTCCTTCTCAGTGGTTTAGTGAGCTTTCAGGATGGTTTCAAGAGAGTTTCAGTGTACTGCAGGCTTGTTTTGTGAGGTAAGAGTCCATTGAAAGAATGGACATGGTTGGTATGGATGGTTCATATTTTCTAAAGGTCATATATATGATGGTGTTAGTAATATCAAGAGCTGTTACAGTGGGTTAGAGGTCATTTGGTTGAAGTCTCAATTGAAACTGGCTCATTTAGGCCTAGCTCTATAGCCTAATGAGATGTGAAAGGCTAGTACAGGTCATGGAAAGAGAATTAAAGCATCTAAGGAGCCTAGGAATGTTTCATAGGGAATGTTTTAGTAACAACAAGGCTTTGTTTAGCTCCTGGAGGTAAGATTTCAAAAATTCACCAAAGTTGGCCTTGAGGACTGACACTGTAGTTTACTGATGCAAATGAGATAGGTCTTAGTTGTATAGGCATATGTATGATAACTAAACTCATGGATCATGTAAAGGGGTTAGTTTTGGTACTCTATGTCAAATTTCATCAAATTCTGAATAGGTATGTGAAAGTTCTATAAGCTTTTCTAAAACTGGTTCTTTAAGTAGTGCAAAATGAGTTACATGTCTTCTTAGCACCCAAGAAACAATATGGATCCTTCTTCGGATAAATCATAGAAGGAATATTTTTAGATAACTCCAAGACTAAATTGTGGGATTTTTTTTAGGAAAAATGGAGAAGTATAAGAGAAGTTATGAACATTCTACTAGTAGGTTTCCTCTCTCCTCAGGTTTTGCTTCTCAAAGTGTTTGAAATGGAATGAGTTGTTCTAGTTTCTTTCCAAGTTTGTGAAGTAATTAAAATGTTCAAAAATAAATAAGGATTTATTCATGCCATTATGATCTTACATGTATGAACTTCAAGAACATTGCTTCAAGCCAATCCATCTTAGTCTTGCAAGGACAATATCATTCAATCATGTGATCTAAACATAAAATTAGGGTTACAATACTCAAAATGGATTTTTGTAGGTGAAATTTGGTTTGTATCTCTTCTAATGATCATTTTTGAGTTGATGGAGTTCATGGTTGAACCTTGTAGTAAGTTTCAAAGAACAAAACATTTATTTCCACCTTGTCCTGAGTTGTTCTGCTAAGATTAAAATAGTGTACAAGAGGTTGTTTGAAGATAATTTTCTAGAATACTCTTTCCTTCAAGATATTGAATTTGATTCTCAAGTTTCTCTTGAATTTTATATGAAAAGTGTAATATTCATATGTGGATTCTAATAAAAAGAAGGAGAAGTTTAGATGTGTGTCCATTGACATTCAGAATGTGAAGTGAACTCCTCTTGCAAGATGGTCTCATCACATAAAGAGGCTTAATTAGTTCTTGAATGGTGTGTTAAATGATTAATGAAGGTCAAGAATACCTTAGTGCTTATTCATGTCGAACCAAGTTTAAGGAAAAAATCTAAAGCATACTATGAAGCATTCTTACATTATCCCTGTCAAGTTGTATAGTCATTGAGTACTATTCTTTCAATTTCTATGGGAATAATCTAATGTATTTCAGGGATAATGATTTTTGTAGAATTTGCAAAACAATGAAATGAACATAAACTAAAGGAGTTGGAATTTTTTTATTCCATTGAGAATTTCTCTAGAAAACCATTTTTTAAGCCCCTCAGGCTTGTACATTCTGTAAAAACCCTCCTTTTAGGGTTTGAAGTGAAAAATTGATCGAAATAGGAGTCTTAGCAAATGAAAATTCCTAATTTTTAAAAAAAAATCTCTATACATAGGATACAATTTAGTTTTCAAAAAGAATAAAACTATTTCAGGAAAGCATCAAAGAGTTCTCCTTGACAGTTTCTTGTGAGCTTCATTTAAATATGTGAAAACCTTGTAACTCGAGTTTAGGTGTGAATTCCACTATAAAAATGACCTATCAACTCAAGAAAATCAATCAAAAGGTAAATGTATGGCTTGAAAAATATAAGAACACAATTTTTTGTAGCACGGTTTTTTTGGTGTTAAGATTCAAAATTTGCATGATAGTGAAAGAATAAAACTCAGTCTTCATTTTTTGGGTCATAGTTGACTATCAAAGTGTCGAATTACTTCAATCAAAGATTTGAACCATGAAATATGTCCCTTGTGGCATTAAAAGGGATCCTTGGAAAAAAATATAGTGCTTTACATGTCATCTAAATGGTTTCTCTATTTCAGTTTCCTATTCAAAACCACTAGATTTTGCTGCTATAAGTCGTAAGATGTTGTTTGAACTTCTAGTGGAAATGTAGAGTCACAAGTTAGTCCTATTTAAATAAATATAATCCCATGAAGAAGTGTAAGATTCTTTCATTAGTTTCAAAATTATCTCTCTTCTCATATGGCTCAAACAAGAAGCTGTGAAGGTTCATCTTCTCTTTTCTCAAGGAAATTGAATAAGTTCAAAAGAATTAAATTAAAGAGTTGTCTGAGGTGTAGATGCAAACTCGAGCAATTGACAAATAGAATAGAAATCGTAATTTATTTGAATTGGGTAGAAGGTTAAAAGACACCTTTTGGTTGTACTTTCTTAAACAATAAGTGCATCTTTTAAAGTTTAAGTGTGGCCAAAGCTTAATCATAAAGTGAGTGATAAGCAAGAGACTATGATTTTTTCCTTGAAAAGTAAGTGTAAAAACCATGTTTTGATTCATAAATGTATAACAGATTAAAGAAACAAGTGTAGAGAAAGGTGTATACTATTTCATCATTGACAAAAATAATATGGTTAGAAACATTTACTTGATATATAGTGAAAGGTGATCAGACTTAAGTATAATTCTGAGAAATTAAAGATAAATGGTATTATACCTGTTGTAAAATGAAGATACTCCACGCTAAAAGGTATAAAGAAAATTTGTAATGACAAGGGGTGTGAATGAGATTGTAATAGATCAATATTGAATTTGAAAAAAAGATAGTTTTTTCTCAAGAAACCTTAAAAATTGCATTGACTAGTGGACAGGGAGTTAAAAGTGTAATGTGAAGCATAAGAAAAGGAAAAGTGTAATGATGAAGATATATGTAAATCAATGAGAAAAAAATGAGTGAGTCTGTGAACTAATGTATGAGTGACCAAGGATCATTGAGTGCACAAATACTGATGTGAAGAAGTAAACAATGAAGAAAATTAAATCCAATTGTAGGGTACAGTTTGTTAAAGATGTGCAGAAGGATGATATGATAAAACTAGTCAAATTGACAAAATGAAACTGGCTGATATACACATGTTTTTAGACTAAGATTAGTTATTTTGAAGGTGATTTGAAGACTAAATTAAATTCCAGTGATCTATATGATATGCTCAAGTACTTTGATTGTTGAATAATGAACAATACCTTGAACTGATAAGCCAAGAGTAGTGATTAAGTACTTCAAATAGTCAAACAACAGGTGGAAGGAAAAAAAATTTTTAAAACTGATGAAATTACAGGTGAAGTAAGAAATTCAGGTTACAAATTTAGGGTCATAATCAGATGTATTGCATCCCAAAATGAAGAGTGATCAAAAAGTGTATACAAATTGAGTTTTAACTCAGTATGATCAGGGATTTATAGCTTCCTTGCAGGTTGTAGCTTGCAGAAGTTTAGTGGTTGGTGACTGAATTAATTTGGGAGTTGTAGATTCCATCATCAAGTTGTTGCTTGATTGTATTCTTGGCCGGTTAGAGCCTCAAAAGTTGAGTAGTAGCTCAACTTTAAATCATTGTAACATATAGGACAAATTGTATCCAAAGCTAGTTCTCTGATTTTAGTGGATTTTCTTCCATTTTGGGTTTCCCACATAAAAAATTGTGTATTGGATCTCTTTCATTGGATTTTGTATGGTTTTATATGCTTTTATTAACAATTTTTGTGAAGTATAAATATATGAAAAGTTTTAATAAGACATTGATTCACGCCCTCTCTCAATGTCCAAGTGTCTAACATATAATCCCATAAACTTATCCGATACTTGTAAATATAGTTAAAACCAACAATGTATTTTTTAATTATTAAATAAAGAAAAGGTATTTAAGAGAGATGGACAGGCTGTTTAAAACCTCTTAACATCATATATTTTTAGTTTGATGGATGGGGTTGGCTAGTTCAAATCTGTTATGCCCTTAACCTATTGCTTGTATTAGGATATGAGTAGCTGACTTGTGGCTTACCATATCATTTTATTATATCATTTATACTTTCTCATGCTTAATAGGTCGGCCTGGGTGATGGCCATAACATATGAATAGTATATAAAGAGGATTGTAGGTAGTAGTTCATTATCATTTGAGCATTTGAGTCTTATTATATAGTTTGGAGGTTGCCCCCTCGAAGTGGTGAAGCTATTACAATTGCATATTGAGATCATTATTCTGAAATATTGTGTTATTTTGTGTTATATTGCTGATCATAATCTGAATTATACTAGTAATTTCATTACAAGTGGTATCAGAGCTGCGATCTGGGCCAAAATTAGGGCAAAAACCCTAATTTTTTGTTTCCATAATATATTTTAAACCACAGCGAATTGGTAGGAGATATTTTTACCAAAGTTGAGAAACATTTCAGGTAAGGTTCCTTGAAAATTTCTGACTCTTTTGATTTAGTTTGCACAAGTTATTACAAATTTAGGGTTTTTCATAAAATCACTCCCTAGGGTGCAAATTGTGGAATTGTTTCAAGTTATTTACATTTTCGGAAAGCTCTGAAAAAAATAGTATTATTATATTCTTTGTTTTTTTTCCTGTTTGGCCTAATTTGTATCGAAACCCTAAACCCTAAGGTTTGATATCATGGCAATGCCTTCCACAAGAGCAAAAAAGAATCCCGTTACTATGGGTAAAACCCCATATAAAGATGAGATAGTGATTGAAGAGATGGATTCAGAAGGGGTAAATACAAATTCCTCAGTAGTAGGGTTTACTTCAGTTGATCATAAGGTGAGCCAACTTGAGTATGAACTGTAAAATGTACAATCTGAGATGGCCTCTAAAGGAAACATAACCCAAATCAATCATCGGTTGGATGATATCATGCAACATGTAAAGGGTAAACAGTATGGCCCAAATCCATCACATATCAACCAAGGAGGATCTTCAGTTCAAAACCATGGACAAAATAACCATGTTGGATCACTTTTCCAGCCCAACCAGAATCCAACTTATTCGCAACCACGGAACATGATGCCGAAAGTGGATATGCGCAAATTTGATGGTAAAGATCCCCTGAATTAGATAAATCAAATGGAGAACTTATTTGAGCTACATAAAACACCATCAGGAAAAAAGGTGACTTTGGCATCCCTGTATCTTAAACCAGACCAATTCATTTGGTATCGATGGTTATGTGCTCAGAGGTAGAAGACTGGTCTCGGTGTCACTTGGACAATTTTTACCAAGGAGTTGCAATTGCACTATAGTTCGAGTGTTTCAAAGAACTAATTTATTCAATTAGAAAAGTTACGACAAATAGGATTAGTCAAAGATTATGTGCATCAATTCCAGAACCTATCCTTAAGGGTGGAGAATATACTAGAAGAGAATCTGAATGACCTATTTCTTGGGGGTCTTAAGGACCACATCGAGCATGAGGTACATATGTTTAATCCACTAAAGCTTTCTGATTCTATTATCATGGCACGTTGAGCAGAGGAAAAATTTCTTTGTAGTAGGAGGCTACCTTTCATTAACACTGAAGACCGTAGTATCTCTTCCCCTTCATTTTCTAGGCCAATTAGACTGACTCCTCAACAAATGGAAGAAAAGAGAGCAAAAGGATTATGCTTTAACTGTGATAGAAAATATGGATTGGGACACAAATGTGCTGAGAAGAAGTTGTTCTATATTGACGGAGGTAATGAGGATGATGAGGATGCTGAAATTATAGGAGAGGTTGAGGAACCAGTAGAAGAGGAAGTAGAGGATCACCAACCTACAATTTCTTGCCATGCATTGTCAGGTATTATTACTCCTCAAACACTCAAGGTTATTGGCTATCTCAAAAAATAGAAGGTGACAGTGTTGATTGACTCGGGGAGTACTCATATCTTCATAAATAGTAAGTTAGCTTGCCTGCCTCAATTGTTTTATTTACCCAGCTCCAGAAATGCAAGTTATGATTGTGGATGGTGGGACAGTAAAGTGCACAGGAAAATTCCATAGTATCAAGCTTTCCATGGGATACCACATGTTAGACTCACCTATGTTTGCTATTTCTATGGGAGGGGCAGATATTGTTTTGGGTGTCTAATGGCTCACAACCTTAGGTATTATAGAGATGAATTTACAAGAATTGTTCATGCGATTTCATTCAGATGGAAGGACAATATAATTGAATGGGATGGTAGCTAAGTCTCCACAAATTATTAGCTCTCATTAGATGCAGAAGGTCCTCAGAAAAGGAGTAGATGGATTTATAGAAAATTTATTTTCCATAGAAGTACAAAATACAGAGTCTTCAATGCCACCCGATCTTCAGAAGATTTTTTATGCTCACTCATCTATTTTTTATGCAATTCCAAAGGGACTACCACTAGTTAGGGATCATGATCATGCCATTCCATTGATTCCAGGGACCCAAACACCTAACATCAGACCATACGGATACCCATATTCCTAGAAAAGTGAGATCGAGAAAATGGTTCAGGAAATGTTGAAGGTAGGTATCATCAGGCCTATTTAGAGTGCCTATTCTTCCCCAGTGTTCATGGTACGTAAGAAGGATGAAACATGGAGGATGTGTTCAGATTACTGATAACTCAACAAGTATACCATCAAAGATAAGTTTCCTATTCCAGTAATTGATGATTTACTTGATGAATTGCATGGTTCTATTTATTTCACAAAATTAGATCTTCATTCAGGGTACCATCAAATTAGAATAAAAGAGAAAGATGTTCATAAAATGGCTTTCAGGACTCATGAGGGCCATTATGAGTTTTTCTTAATTCCTTTTGGTCTTACAAATGTGCCTTCAACCTTTCAAAGCTTGATGAACACTGTTTTCAAGCCATTTTAAAGAAAATTTGTATTATTTTTCTTTGATGACATATTGATTTACAGTAAGACATGGTAAGAACACTTACAACATGTAAATAAAGTGTTGGAAGTTTTGGAGAAACATACTCTCTATGCAAAGCCATCTAAATGTTCTTTTGGTGTATAAAAGGTAGAGTACTTGGGTCACATTGTATCCCATGAAGGCATCAAAGTTGATCCTCGGAAGATCAAAGCTATGGTGGAATGGCCAAGACCCAAAACTCTCAAAAATCTTCATGGGTTCCTAGGACTAACATGGTACTACAAAATATTTGTATGGGGATATGGTATAATAACAACACCACTCACTGCATTGTTAAAGAAGGATGCCTTCCATTGGACAGACTTAGCCACTAAATCCTTTGAGCAACTGAAGGAAGCCTTGTGCAACACCCTAGTTTTGGATACTCCCAACTTCTCAAAAACTTTCATTGTTGAATGTGATACTTCAGGATTAGGATTATGAGCAGTTATAATGCAAGAAGGAATACCAATTGCATTTAAGAGTCACCAATTCAAAGGAAAATATCTTCTCAAACCAGTCTATGAGAAAGAAATGATGGCTATTCTTCATGTGGTCAATCAATGGAGGCCCTATCTCATGGGTAGACACTTCAAGGTAAAACTGATCATGATAGTCTCAAATACTTTTTGGAGAAAATGTTATCATTTGAGGAACAACAAAAGTGGGTAAAAAAAAATGTTGGGTTATGATTTTGAAATCATATACAAAAAGGGTAAAGAAAATGTAGTATCTGATGCATTGTCCAGAAGGGATATGTCCGTAGATGCCTTACTATGTGGAATGTCCATGTTGACAGCCGATTGGGTGGATGAAGCAAGATTGGAATGGGATCAAGACAAGGATACACAATCTCTAATACAGAATATCAAGCAAGGATCTATGACATCTAAAAAAATTGAGTGGAAAGGTAATGCCCTATGGTACAAGGACAGGTTATACTTGAGTAAAGATTATGAGTTGAAGCATAAGATTCTTGCAGAGCTACATGCCTTTCCTGTTGGAGGACACTCTGGGTTTTTGAAGACATATCATAGAATAAAAAGATAATTATTTTGGGAAGGACTCAAGGGGGATGTAAAAAATTTTGTATCAGAGTGTTTAGTGTGCCAACAGAACAAAGGGGAAACAATTAAGACACCAGGTCTGTTGCAACCCTTACCAATTCCTAGCCAGAGATGGGAGGAGGTCTCCATGGATTTCATCACTGGATTGCCTTGTTCAGAGGGTAAGAATGTTATTTTGTGATTGTGGATAGGCTCACAAAATATGCCCATTTTTGTGCCCTATCACATCCATTTTTAGCTAGCACTGTCGTAGCTATTTTTTAGAGACAGTTCAAAGGCTACATGGAACCCCAAAGATAATTGTAAGTGATCATGATCCTATTTTCACAAGTAATTTTTGGATCGAATTATTTTCATGTTTGGGTACTCATCTAGCTCACAGTTCATCTTATCATCCTCAAACTGATCAGCAAATGGAAGTGGTCAACAAATGCTTAGAGGGGTATCTACATGGTTTTGTATCAGATAAATAGGAAAGATGGATTAAATGGCTACCACTTGCAGAATGGTGGTATAACACATCTTTTCATACCTCTTCTCAAATGACCCCATTTTTAGCATTATATGGTTACCATCCACCTTCAATCACTTCCTCCTTGAGGGTGCAAACTAAGGTCAGAGATGTTGAGGAACACATTCAATATAAACAAAAAGTTTTGGCTAGTTTGAAGGAGAATTTAGCATTAGCACAAAACAAGATGAAACAACAAGCAGATCAACATCGTAGTGAATTACATTTTGAAATTGGTGATTGGTTTTTTGTATGTCTCCAACCTTATAAACAGATTTTTCTAAAGCAACAAAAAAAGGACAAAAAACTTGCTCCTAAATACTATGGCCCTTATCAGGTTCTACAGAAAATTGGCAGTGTTGCTTATAAACTAGAGTTGCCTCCATCTTCACACATACACCCAGTATTCCATGTTTCATACCTGAAGAAGGTTATTGGATAGAAATTTGAAGCCCAAATAGAGTTACCAGAACTTGACGAGGAAAGAAGAATCATTTTGGACCCAGAGAAGATTCTGCAAACACATACTAAGAGGCTGAGAACCAGAGACATTAAGGAATATCTGATCAAGTGGAAGAATCTGAGCATAGAAGATGCCACTTGCGAGGACGAAGGTTTTCTGTCTAGCAACATCCAGGATTATTCAATGTTGAGGACAATGTTAGTTTGAAGGGGAAGGGCATGCTACACCCTTAACCTATTACTTGTATTAGGATATGAGTAGCCGACTTGTGGCTTACCATATCATTTTATTATATCATTTATACTTTCTCATGATTAATAGGTCGGCCTAGGTGATGGCCATAACATATGAATAGTATATATAGAGGATTGTAGGTAGTAGTTCATTATCATTTGAGCATTTGAGTCTTATTATATGGTTTGGAGGTTGCCCCCTCGAAGTGGCCAAGCTATTACAATTGCATATTGAGATCATTATTCTGAAATATTGTGTTATTTTGTGTTCTATTGCTGCTCATAACATGAATTATACTAGTAATTTCATTACAAAACCATATAATTGTGTCCCCACTTGGTGGCTAAAAATAGTTTAAAATCTATCTAGTAAATTTAAATATTTAAAAATACTATAAAACTTTAAAAATCAGGTAAATTCTAAATACCCTGCACCTTAGTATTAATAAGCTCTTAAAAATCCATGTACGGTCATTTATTATGTGTTTGGTCATGTTTTGGTTGTCAGACATATTTTGCTGAAAGTACAAAAACTGGAAAAACATGGGACACATTTATATGCTTTGATCTGACCATCAAATATCATCCCTATTTAGTAGTTATTTCTCAGCTCATCGATCATTGACTACTATCTTGGAATTTTTTGGTTTTGGATTAATAGAGTCAACAGACATGGAAGAAATATTTTTTCCACCTTCATCATCACCTGTGTAAAAATAATATGGTTTTTTTCTTGTGTTAGCTAATTGAGGATGTCATTTATTTCTACTTTAACCACAGTGTTACCAGTATAAATGAAATGCATTGTTGTTATTCACCTGTAAAATGCAAGAATTGGTGCTAGTATGATATCCAAGGAAAAGAGTGCATGGATTGCTTAATATATTTCTAGAATGGATTAACCGGTAGTAGAACCTTAAATGCACCTTGTTCACATATGTATGGAAAGAATATCATGTCTTTAATGGAAAAAGTGGGTTTACATCAAAATTATAACATTGTAAATAAATCAACTCAAACTTTAAAAGAAAGTAAAACCAAAATCAATTGTTTAAAATATTTCTAGTGTAAGAATATAACTTCAATTGCACACAAATTGTGTAATGGAGACGCCAAAGGGGATGTGACAAAGAAGTTAAATTTGATGGAGGGAAAAATTTTATAAGGAAGAGGGGAAATGAAGAAGGGGTTTGAGGGAGGAGACGTACATGGGTAAGAAGAATGTTAGGGGAGACTAATGTGAAAATCTTCTTTGTTACAAGAAGACACATTTGAACAACATGCCAATTTTTTCAATCACTTGAATGACAAAGGGTGTTGGTGAAAATTTTGTTAAGGAAATGTATTATGGAGATATCTTGATCTAAATCAAAGCATGTTCAATCAATACTACTGATGTAAATAAAGGAAAATTCTAATTATTCTTTTTGTGGTAGTCATTGGTGTATTGCATGGAGTAGAAACTTAGTAGTCCCAACACATATTCTCCTTTTCCACCACTTATATCTATCGATTTTTCATATGTTTGAATTTTGAAATCTATATATGTTAGATTTTAAAAAAATTATTTTAGAGTTCATTATGTCATTGATATGAATGTACATAATCTATTGAATTCATAGATGTCAGTCGAGGAAAATTGGAAAAGATGTCAAACTGAATGTCAACACATGTGGACACATGCAACCTACATGATATATCCATTTTGAGAGTGGACCAATGAAATCATTAAAACCACCACATGAAAAGAGAAAAAGTGGGTGAGTAGAGGGAACACACAAAGTTGGATGATCCTGTTAGCAGTGTGGAAAACTATTAGATGTGAGAAATATTAAATTGCAATCTAATAAATATGAGATGCATGATGTAATATGTTGTTCCATGAAGAGAAATGATGTCCATTTTTTACAAGATTACATCTATGAAAAGTATAGACGTCTCTCGAATTTTATGTTATCCTGCTAGGGTAGTTTTCTAAACAGATAGAGAAAGTGTTGATGTTGGAAAAAAGATATATTTTCTTTTGAAATGCGAGTCGAGTTTCAAAAAAGGATGGGGAGGTTGGGAAGGATTTTTTGTAGAGAAAAGAAAATAAAAGGAGAGGGCCATTGTCATCATGTTCATCACCAAATTGAAATGAAATGAAAATTTTGAATTTTTCATCTCATATTTGATTGAAGGAGCTATATACATTTATGAAATTGATAGAATCATCATCATTATCATCTATCATCATAAAAAAACTTTGATTCCCTACACAAGTTTCCTCTTAATAATTTTTCGTAAGCAAAATCAAGCATTTCCAAACAATATGCTCTTTTTATTTTAGAGAGGAGGGAACATGTAGTGATGGTAATATATCATTGGAGAAACACAATTAGGATATTCGTGCACATTACAGAGGATGTAACTACAAGGTACTTTCCCTTACTATAGACACCTTTAGTTTGATCAAAGCACTATTATTCTTAATATTTCACTAACTATTCTACTCCTCGCAAATTCATGATACCTCACCAATTAGGCCTATCTAACTCTCCTTTTATGACATCCTTTTGGTCGTATTCCTTTTATAACTGACTAATCAAACAAATATAGCTTCTTATCAGGTAAACCCTCTTCTAATCTCCTTCTAAATTGCTTCTACTAGCTTCCTAGGTCATCAATCCATATCATTGGATTGAGTTGTCCTCTCACAACTCTCGCAGACTCCTAATTCCTCACTAATTAGGATTAATTAGCCTAAACCTAGATTAACTAGCCTAAGGCCTATTTAACCTCTTCTAAACCTAGTAAAATCTTACTTTGACTCACTAAAAGTGCTTTTTGGCTTATTCATTTTTCCCACATGCACCCAAATCATTTCATTTCTAAAATTAGATACCTATAAATATCCCACTACCCCTAGACCATTTCTAAGAACATTTCCTCCTTTCTAACATAAACTATAGAATTTTTTTTACAATTTAGAGCTTCTTTTCATTTGTTTATTGAGCTATTTTCTTTGCTATTGCACTACACACCCAAACTTTGAGTAAATGGGAAGAACCATATGGTTTTTTATCCATTAATGGTGAGATCCCATTTTCATAATCACAAACTGATTTCTTAGGATCTTTATTAGGTTCGTTTACAAAGCTTTTGAGAATAGAGGATAACTAAACATCTTAGGTTCACTTTTTTACTTCAATATTAATGCATGCAAAGTAATGAATCATTTTTTATTTCTTATCATGATGGGCCATTGATTTGTTTGTTTAAAGCTTTGGGGTCTCTTAAGTGTTCTTACCCCATTTTCATAGTTTTTTGCAACTTTTCCTTGTTCACACCTACCTCTCACATCCCCATTTTCACCATCACCGATCTCATAAAATAAGATGTGGTCAAGTTCAATATAAATTCTAAGACTTCTTAGGTAGATTTAAATTTACGTATGGGCTAGCTAAACTATACCATTATAGTCAAGACTATATGCATTGGTTTCCCTACTATAGTATTACTTACTATAGGAGCGGGAAACTAATTGAGTGGAGGTGGATTAGGTTTGATATTTAGGAAATACACCCTTCTTGTGAACAATAAATTGGTGGTAGAGATAAGGATGCCAAACAGTCGAATCCATTATGAGTCATGCATAACATTTCCTCCATCAGGATCATTTTTGCAATCATATGCCTAGTAAATTAAGAGCGTTCCAAGTAAATATGTAAGATGAAAAGTCCAGGGAAATGAAAGGAAACCCAATTTTACAAGAAATATGATAAAAAAATGACAAAAAATAAATATAATGTGTATAATATTATGATGCAAGTATGTGGAACACAATTTCCCCTTTAGTTATGTCTTTAGGAACAACATGAATTTGTTATTTTTTATTTTACAACGATAAAGTTTTCAATTAGATAGAGTTTAATTTGTTAGATAAGAGGAAGACATGATTAAAAAGTTGGAAATAAAAAGTTGGCAATTAAATACCTATGTATGTCCCACACCTATTTCATAGCTCACATTGTTCCCACTGAAATCATTTTTCTATATATGCTCCACTTTATCGTCTCCATATCACTCGCATTATTCATTTGAGTGTAATTTCCGTATAAAGGGGCCAAAATAAAAATGTGATATCCCAATAGGTTCTAGGTTCACAACCCAACCACAATGCTTGCTTCTTGTAGCACTTTGTAGCCTTCCTTTTTATTTTGAAGATCGAGTAGTTGTAGGTAAATAGGTGATATGTAGATTTTATCTACCGATTGAATTTTTTAGATTGAACTCCATATAATTTCTTACATTCTTGAGTACTATTTTCCTTTTGATTTACAAGGAGGGATTTTTACTAATAAAACCATCAAAGTGTACCATGTAATGTCTAAGTCTGAAAGAGATTCATTGTTCTCTTAATTTACGATTTGACATGCTTACTCTAGGTTGAATTAGTTGTTTCCTTGCCATCTAGACATGGAATTTGTGAAGAAAAGAAGTGGAAAGCATGTTGGATCAAAACATGACCCCAAAGAGAGTTAACATGAAGGAAAATAATAAATATGTAGTAGCAAGAAAAGCAATAAGAAAAGATGAAGTCCATCTAATGTGGCTCACCAATTTAATGTTCTCGCTTACATCAGCACCATCACCTAAAAAATCAGAGGTTTATTTCTACAATATAAGAAACTTTTAAACTTCGAATATCATTAATAAAGAAAAATTCAAAAAAATAAAAAGATACTAAATGAAACAACAGGATACGGTCAAGTAATCAAATTTAAAAACTTATTGTTTAGAACTCAAAAAAAGTGCTTAAAATACTTAATAAACATGCCACGTTTTTCATTTATATTATAATTGTACTCGGGATTAAGGGTTTTGTTTGCATCATATTTTCAATGTTACCTTATAATAGATACCACATCTCCATTGTCTCCACGTTGACTTATAAATTTATATCCGCTGTTTAGGAAACATTTCGATGATATTTCTGCAACTCGAAAACGCGAGGTCCGATTTTGTTTTACCAAATGGCTATGGGATTAAAAAACTTATTGTGTAGAATTCAAAAAAATACTTAAAATACTTATTGTTTCGAATTGAAACAAAGTATTTATCCGGCATCATTCGAAACAAAACATCATATGCTATAAATGATAAATCTGCTTTCATGCTTGTTGTACGATGTAGGGGTAAATAAGTGTGCATTGTGGTGTCGAATCGAGCAGTATTCCTTTGGCGGTTTTTGAATGATTGGTTTGCTGATCAAGTGAAAATTATTTTGTCTGCAACTTCCATATGGAGGTGCTTCAACAACCAATGAAACACAAACCGTCTGTTTTAATGGTGTATATCAGGGGCAATAAGGTTGGATGTACTTACTCTAGGTTGAAGCAACCAATTGTAGCCATGGAATTCGTGAAGAAAAGAATCGAGCCGTCCAATTTTTATGTCAACGCCATAATTGTCTGGTGATGAATGTTGATACGGTTATGTCAGAACCAACTCCTTCGGTGTCTATAACTATGACTTGAAAAACACCGTCGCATAAATATTACATAAATCTAACCAACTTAGGAAATCAATTATTTTACATTATGTTCACGTTGGATTTAAAAAAAAAGAAGAGCGAAACAGAGACACGGCCTGCTTCCTATTTATTCGAGAAAATTCCTTCGCCACCTTAATGAAACCATAGCATCTAAGTTTTAACAAAAGAAAATTAAATAAAAGCGTGTTGTCTTAGAAACAAGTAGTCGCACGTTCGAATCACAGAACTAACTAGTAGGTAGTTGTTCGTTGTTGTAAGTAAAAACATAGAGATGGTGTGCATTTCAAATCTGTGTGGATTGGCCTACCGCGATTCGATCCTCCGACCTCTTGCTATACACAGAGTAGGCAACATGAACACAAGAAGAAATGGTGGGTTATCTAATTTCAGCGGCTGTGAACTTTCTAGAAATCAAAAGAAGCAGCTGGGAAGGGTGTGCTTTGTTATCAGTAAAAATCTCCAACAACAGACGGAGAAGGAAGGTGGAGAGCTTGACGAAAATTGTGGAAGATGGAGGGGAGAAATTGACATATTGTCACTCGTTTGTTGCTTAGAAATGGTAAAAAAAAAAACCAATAATAGTAAAATCAAACATACATTTTGTGGGACTTTCAAGTAATGGAAAAATATAAAAATTGCTCTTCTTAGGTGAATATTTTTCACAAGGATATTCACATTCCAAGTCAAATCACTTCATTTTATATTTTTTAAACTATTAATTTCTTGTTAGAAATAGTTATAAAGGAATTGTCATTCAAATCATAAAAACATTGAAGTGGATTATAAGATGATAAGAACCTTAATATAGTAAATCAGTAAATTGCAGAAGATAACAAAACACAAGAGATATGGGGGGCCAAGACTCCCTAATATGAAATATATTCAAAATAATACCCTTAAGGTAGGGCAACACCATACAATCCTCCTTAAGGAAAGAGTAACTCCACAATCTCCCAAGATGGAAATCCACTTTGAGGGGGACATCTCCAATATACCTCTACCAAGTAGAAGAATCAACTCATACATACATGACCTCCTCATAATGATACTCACATCCTTTAAAGAGGATGGGTAACACCTAATCCCAATGTAGGCCGACTCATTACCCAATATAACAAATTCCTATGTGAGCCCATATAACTAACTAAGGGGGATGTGTGCCACATATCGGCATCTCCATCAACCCATATACATTATAATATTATATCCCATGTGAACCCATACATATAACTAAGGGGACATGTTGGCATCTCCAGCAACCCCTACATATTATATTATCATATCCCAAGGTACATAGCATAAGAAGATGATACAACTATAGATCATTTTGATATGGATGGACTGCAAGAGGAGAAGGATGATGAACAGGCAAAGGAGGAGAAATCTTGGGCTGCCAAGCTCTTCAGGAAATGACCAAATGAACCATTGCAGTGGCTAAATCTTGTATGGAAACATGACTCAACATGGCTTAAGGTCTTGGATATTGTTGTTGATAGAGCCATGGACATATATAGATTTGCATTGATGGGTTCTTTCGTTGGGATAAGACCAAATATAGACCAAGGAGTTGGACTAGGAAAAAATGGAAAATTCTAGGACAAGTCTCCATGCTTGCACTATATGAGAAAAGCTTCCTTTTCGTTTTCTCCTTGGAAGAAGACCTGAAGCATGTTATGCTAGGCGGACCTTGGTTTTTTGGGAGAACCACCCTCTCCATGGTAGGCTGGAAAATGAGAGCTATAACTCACATGCCTATGGCATGGCCTATTTGGATCAAGCTCCCTGCACTTCCCCTGGAATTTTGGGAAGTTGATGCATTAGTTGGTATAGCTAAATTGATGGGGGAAATCATTTCTCTTGACCCATCCATAGATGTAAGATCTAAATTTATCGCAGCAAGAATGTGTATTAATATGTTTGCATGTTCTTATCCTCCAGATGTCATTAACTTGGAATCCAAAGATGGTTTGTGGAGGTAGAAAATATCTTATGAGGATTCACCTATGTTTTGTAGCAAATGTAAAGTAGTCGGGCATGGTTGTTATGGCTGTAAAGTAATTTGAAACCCACCATTGTAGACTTGTGAGCAGAAGGAAGAACAGTCGATGGTGACTGAAACTGCTCCTGCACTAGGGGGAGAGGCAGGGGTTAAATTTGACGCCCACCTATGCCTATCAAGCAATTTTTTAGGTGACAGTAATTTTTCAAAACCACCTTTTGTAACACCCACTAAAACAACCCACTTGAGACCCAAGAACAACCTAGGATTAATTAGGAAAATTATGGAATAATTTAATTTTTTTTGTTTAAAAGAGTCTACAACCAGATTACAAGGCAATAACTATCACTAACAAGTTCTAGAAAAATTCTAATTCACTACAACATGCTTTTATTTTATTAACAATTATTAGAGGTCATAAGGTCCAAATTTTAGGGTTAGAAGGTTCAATAAGGTTTAGAGGGTAATTCCTCATTATACCCACTCTCTAACTGGCTTAAAGGTTCAACTTGATTTTTCTCAAAGTTAACGCATTCAAAATTTTCCTAAATCACTCCCATTGGATAGGAAATTTCCTCACCTTTCCAGTGATTTAAAGAATTCCTCCTAACTCATATTTTTCAAGTTATGGGCCGGTGGGCCTTGGGGTGAAAAGTTTCCCCAAGAGTGGCCCTGTGGGCCCAAGGGTGACTTTTGGAAATTTTCCCGTGCGGCAGAAAAAAAAAATTTTGCACCCATGCACTCGCGGGTCCGTAATTCCTTTAGGGACACGTGGTGCCTCCCAAGTCAGTGCGAGGCAGTGGGAGACATTTTGAAAAATCTTCCCGCGTAGGGCGAAAACCAACTTTGCACCCGCGCTTCCACAAGTCTGCAAGGGACACATGGCATCTCCTAAGCCAACATGGGGAAGGTAGAGCGGCAGGGAGAAAATTAGTTTAACGCCCCAAAGGGATAAGAGGGTAGCATTCACCCGTGCCTCCGCCGGCACCTCGCGATGCCACATGGTGGCTCTTGATTGGCTGCGGGTCGACTGGTGGCGGGGAATATTTGGAAAATTTTCCAAAAATTTTCTGAAATGTAAAAAGGAAAAAAGGGACCCGCTCCTTCGCCGATGTCTTGTGACGCCACATGACATCACCTGATTGGTTATGGCTTGGCAGGGCGGCGGGGAAAAATTTGGAAAATTTTCCCAAAATTTTCCGAAGGCACTAACTTAAAAAGAGATCCGCCCCTCCTCCGATGCCTTGTTCTGCCACGTGGCAGTCTATGATTGGATGCAGGTCGGCAGGGAGGCGGGGAAAATTAAAAAAAAAAATCCCGAAATTTTTCCTAAGTTCTAAGAGAAAAATTTGGACCTGCGGGCCCACTAAGGAAATTTTTCCCAATTTTTTTTTTCAAGCCAAGTGAAGGAAAAACTTCAGAAGGCCATAAATTTTGATAGAGGGCTCGGTTTTGGGAAAACAAGGACTTTTGGAAATCTCTCAATGTCCTTTTTACACATGGATCATTATTTTTTGATTTTGATATGGTTTAAGTGGTTAATTTTGTGAAAACTTTCTACAGGATTTTACAGTGTAAACTGGTAAATTTTAACTTGTTCAATTTGTTCTTGTCCCTCTCTCAACATGTTAACTAGACATGAAAAAAATTTCTTAGTTGTATTTAAGAGAGATTTCAAGATTCAATTTGTCTAATTTATTTGCAATTTGAACATTTATAATTTCTTGACAGTATCACGACTGTAAAACGGTTTATGCCCGATTTTGCTAATTTTTATAAGAATTTCCTTAAGTGTTAATGTCTAGGTGAATTCGATTAGTGAAAACTTATTATGCCAATTTTAATCGTTTCAGTTTTTTATTTCATTGTTGCGGGTATTCGATCTGTGCATTATGGGATTAAATAATTACCAACTTGAAAATACAAGACATGAGATCAAATTTTTTAAAGGGTTTATTTTCCATTTCTCTTCTTCCAAGTATTAGAATATGTTCCAATTCTAATCTAATACATCTTATTTGATTAAATTCAACTATTCCAAAACTAAAATACATCTCTGATTTCCAATTTTCACACATTTCAAAAGATAGAGTACTCACACTTCCTCTATACTCGTTTCTTCCTTTCAAGCAAAGATTACAACTCACATATAAGATGATTAAATTTAACACAATGATACAATTTGAGGAAGGTTATGCAATCCTTTATCTATTCCAGAAGACAAAACTTTACAACTTCCTTCTTTTATTCTTTCCAAAAACATATATTATATACAGGGATAGAATAATACATTTTCTTCTCACATGTTTCCCTTTTCCACTAACCAAACATGGATTTCATAGAACATGCTTAAATACATATTTCTAATGTGAAGAATATCATATGAGCAAGGAAAACAACTTCCATTAATTCCAATGAAACTCTTACAACCTCCTTTCCATTTGATTTCAAAATACAACATACAAAAAATGTATCATTCTTTCACATTCTTTCCAAAACAGACTACAGAGTATAACTCATTTACATTTCAAATTTCCACCTTCATTGTCAATACATAGTATATTTCCATTATAAAGAATACACGGATCATCCAATTTAAGTGGGAAAGGGGCTATGATAAGATTTCATTTCACAAGGGACTGTCAAACTATCTTTATCTCAGCTCCAGAACAACAACATGCAGATTTTCTCATTCTTCCAATTTGATCACAACAAGAGTAGGGGAAAATACAACGCTCTCCACCCAACCAATACATCTAATGAAGAGGAGAAGCCATCTTTCTTCATTAGCCCCTGAGCCCCAACCATAATGCAATAAAAGATGTGATCCAACTCATGGAAATAATAGGCTTCCACAAACACACAAGTAACACTAATCACAATAAAAACACAGTGCAAAATAGAAATGTATTTTTACAACTGCATTAAAACATGAAAAACAATACAAAGGCTTCATCAAGTAAGCCAAAGGAGCAAGAAACTACGGGGGATGCTACCTATGCCTCCCAAAAGGAGAAATTGGTATCACCACTTGAGAACAAACCACCAAAATATATATATATATACATACATACATACATACATATATATATATATATATATATATATATATATATATATATATATATATCATTTCAAATCCCTGACATGCCCTTATGCCTCCCCATAAGTACCCCTTATTCCTCACATTTCCTTATGCCTCCCCAACCTCTTATGGCACCCCATAACGAGTAAAGAAATGCAAGCTATTTCTTTGTAAGGTGGAACCCAAATCCCAACTCCCTCCACTCTTATACCTCCCTAAAACACACTTGTGCCTCCCACAAAATAAACCCATAGTCTTCTCCTACACCATTCCTAGGCCATCTACCCAACAACCCACAAACATGCCAAAACATTCATACATTAATACTTACATTCATAAAAGAAGAGCATTTCAAGAGTCAAGCTCCTACCTCTCCATGATGGAGTTGTTCCAAGTTCCAAAACAGAAAGCTTTATCCCAATGCAAGCAATCTCAAAACAGCCAAGCACAAGCATGCAACAATCTTCCCAAAACTTCTTCAAAGCAAGAGCTCCAAAACAAAAAAGAATTCACCCAAGAATCTAAGTCTCCAAAATGAAGCAACCCCAAAACAAGGCAAGGAGTTTGAATTTTATAGAAGAGGGAAGAGAAGAGGATGAGGTGGATCCATGTAGGATGCCACATCACACATCCTCAACCCCAACCCCAAAAGTCAACTTCATTCTCCAATGCATAATAAATAGGTGGGTGAATAATATGACAGTTTACTTACACACTCAAATCCAACCCACACCCCAAAGGACTGAAATTAAATATGTAAGAAAAGTGCAATAAAAACCTACAATTTTCCTTCTCAAAAAGCATTATAAAAGTCTAATCTCAACTCCCCAACCGTAGGTATGGTTGGTAATTAAATTTAAGAGGTATGAGATAAGTTTAACTTGTCCCACAAGCCTCCAAAATTAGCCTCCAAGGACAATTTCAAATTTCCAAGAAGGTGGAGTGTTTCACACTCAAAACTTAACTTACACACTTACAACACTTAACACATAAAACTTTAAATCATGGCCAACAACTCTCATTAATTAATTTCTTATGACATATTTTAATTATTTATTTTAACAATATGATTACTCACAATATTTACACACCATTTAATAATTAATGAAGGGGTAAAAGCACCACAAAATAAACACATGCAAACATAAACAAAGGGACCAAAATAAACAAAATACATAAAACCCCTTGGTCACAATTAAAGGTGATCCCCCCATGGGAATCCCTAACACAACACAAACACGCACAAACAAATACTAGTTGCCATGGTGACCTTGTTGAATTCATCTAGAATTCCAATGTGGTTGGTCTCTAATCCCCCGATGTTTATTGTGATATTTTTAACATGCAAAATACAAATACCTCCTTTCGGCCTCATGGCCATATCAGAACATCCTAAAATAATATAAATATAATTCCAAAATCATTTAGATATATGAATCACAACAACATCAAAGCAATTCTAACAATATCATTTATAGTTTTATCAACAACTATATCATCATCTAATAATTTCCATTTCTAGGTCTACTCACAATATTCAAATATCACAAGTCCGAACAACATCCATCATATAACCATGTCAAATTGTATATCATCATCAACATATAAAATGTCTCTAATAATCATCATGCATCATAACTGAATCAAGTCAATCAATAATCCATGATCTAACATATAACATCATACTATAATAAGGTGCATAATAATGTCCATAATATAATCAACAGTATCATGATTAGTATCAAAAAGGTGTCAAAGGAAAGTGGACACTACATCCCCCTCCCCTTAGACTCAACTTCCTCCTGGAAGTCACTGGAACAAATGTGGAAACTGAACTCGTAGCAAAGTAGCATCCTCCCATGTAGCTGCAGTCTCATCATATCTGTCCCACTGCACCCGGACCTGATCAACCTCTCTACCTTGAAGGCCTAGGGTCTTAGGTGATCTAGGATGCGAACGGGCTCCACCATCACCTGCCCCTGATCCTGCACCTACAATGATGTCAAATCTAACACATGAGAAGGATCTACAATATATCTCCTAAGAACTGAAACATGAAACACATCATGTACACGAGACAAGCTGGGTGGTAATGCTAGATGGTAGGCCAAAGGGCCGATACACTCCAAGATCTCAAAAGGACCCACGAATCTAGGAGCTAACTTAGAACCTTTTCCATAACGGATAGGGCTCTTATGTGGCCTGACACGAAGGAACACCTTCATGCCCACATCAAAACTACGGTCGGTCCTATGCTGATATGCATACTTCTTATGTCTGTCA
Organism: Taxus chinensis; assembly: GCA_019776745.2. Classification (NCBI taxonomy): domain Eukaryota; kingdom Viridiplantae; phylum Streptophyta; class Pinopsida; order Cupressales; family Taxaceae; genus Taxus; species Taxus chinensis. The sequence continues at coordinate 657,391,223 of CM034154.1, forward strand.
TGTGCCTCCTGCAATCTCTGTCTGATCAAAACCACCTGCTGCTCCATGTCCTGCAACAAAGTTGGTCCAAGAGAAACCCTGTCCTCTAACCTATCCCAAGCTAAGAGGTGTCCTGCACTCTCTGCCATACAAATCCTGAAAAAGAGCCATGCCTATAGAACTCTGAAAACTATTATTATAGGAAAACTCCACCAAGTACAGGTACTCCTCCGATCTTGACTGCTGATCCATCACATACATCCTGAGCATGTCCTCTAAAATTTGATTCACCCGCTCCATCTTTCCATTTGTCTCAGGGTGATATGCTGTGCTGAAATTGATCTTTCCTGAGTGGTTCTGAGGGCATGCTTCATGGTAGTCCAAAAATGGGAAGTATACAAATGGTCGCGGTCACTTATGATCTTCCATGAGAATCCCATGCAACCTGACAATCTCATCCAAGTATACCCGTGCCACTACACTAGCTGTATAGGCGGTCTTCACTAGGAGAAAAGTGAGCCACTTTTTTCAATTTATCAATTGTGACCATGATGGCATCGTGGTGATATCTTGATATCAGTAGCCCAACAATGAAGTCCATGGAAATGGTGTCCCATTTCCACTCCAGTATAGCATGAGGAAAGAGAAGGCCAGCTGGATGCTGATGCTCAGCCTTCACTTTCTGGCACTCTAAACATTATGACACAGAACTGGGCCATGTCTCTATGAAGTCCTCTCCAATGATACAACTGTCTCAAGGTGGCGTGCATCTTCTTCACCCTAGGGTGGGCTGAATAGGGTGCACGATGTGCCTCCACCAAGATGTCCTACCTCAAGCCTCCCTCTCTGGGAACATAATTCTGACCTCTGTGCCTGAGAAGACCATCTGCCTCTAAGGAAAACCATCAAACTTCCCCTCGAGGGGTCTCTGAGACTCGATCTCTGCTTGAACTGCAATGTAGAAGCTGTCAAGAGGAAGCTACTAAAGAATACTACTCTACAAATTTGTGCTCACTGAGGTGGCCATAGCCACATGTCTTCATGTTGTTGAGAGTGTCTACCACCACATTCTCCTTCCCCTTCACATGCTCTATCTCCATATCATACTCACAAAGCAACTCCATCCAACGCCACTGACGAGCGTTGAGATTGGGTTGCGTGAAGAGGTGGTGAAGACTCAAGTGATCTGTCCTGAGTGTGAATCTCTGACCAAGTAGAAAGTGCCTCCATCAAACCAAAGCATGCACAACCACCACAAGCTTAAGATCATGAGTCAGATAATTAAGCTTGTAATATTTGAGTTTGGCAAGATTCAAATGCCACTACTCTGCCGTCCTGCATCAACACACCTACCCAAGCCCTGCTAAAGAAGCATATGTGCAAACAAAAAATCACCCCGTGGATCCGGCACTGCAAGAATAGGTGTTGTAGTGAGACATTCCTTCAGTGTACTGAAGGCCTTCGTACACCTTTCTGACCAAACAAACTTCTTCCCTTTCCTCTGAAGGGAAGTGATGGGGTGTGCAATCCATGAGAGAAGTCCTGAACAAATCTCTAGTAGTAACCTTGCTAATCCCATAAAGCTATGCACCTCAGTCACAGTAGTGGGTGCTCACCAATCCATAATAGCTCTAATCTTGGAAGGATCGATGGAAATAGCTTCCTCAGAAATGATATGACCCAAATACTTCACATCCATCTTAAAGAATGCACACTTCTCCAAGTTCCTGTAAAGCTACTACTCTCGAGGACACTGAAGAACCCGGCGAAGGTTCCCCTCATGCTCCTCACGCATACGTAAGTAAATCCAAATGTCATCAAGGAAGATGAGCATGAATTGATCTAAGAAGGTCCTAAATACCCCATTCATAAAACTCATAAACACTGTGGGGGCATTCTTCAAACCAAAATGCACCACTATGAACTCATAGTGTCCATATCTCACACGGAAGGCAGTCTTATGAATGTTCACCTCTAAAATCCTCAGTTGATGGTAACTTGACTTAAGGTATATCTTAGAGAAATTTGTGGCTCCCTTCATTTGATCAAACAAATCATCAATACGCGGAAGGGGATAACGATTCTTGATCGTTACCTTATTTAGCTGGTAGTAATTAATACACAACTACAAGGATCCATCCTTCTTCTTTACAAAGATCACCGGTGCACCCCAAGGGGATACACTTGGGTGGATAAGACCTTTCTCTAAAAGGCCCTCAAGGTGCAACATGAGCTCATAGAGCTCTGGTGTGGTCATCCAATAAAGTTCTCATGAGATAGACTTTGCTCCCGGAACCAGATCTATATGAAAATCAATCTCACATTGGGGTGGTAACCCTAGTAGTTCCCCTGGAAAGAAATATGAAAAATCTCTAAAAAAGGGGTGATCATCTATAGATGGTCCACTAGACCCATCCTCTAATCGGTCACTAACTATAACAACATACATCTAACAACCCTGTCACACACACCACTTGAGCTATATAGCAGAGATGGTGCAAATAGAAACGGATCTCCTGACCCCTGAAATCACTTACTCATATCCCAAATCCTCTTCACAAGATATGATATTTTCGTAACAATCCACTCTAGCCTTGTGTGTCGACAACCAATCCATATCCAAGATGACTCCATAAGAGCCCAAAGGAAGGATACGAAGATCCGAGGTAGTGGTGAAAGGTCCCAAATCCACCACACACTCCTTAACTAAGGAGTCTATAGAGATCTTGGGTCTAGAAGCCATCTCAACATCCCAACAATGACCCTACCTAACTGCCACCATCTTGCATCGCTCTACTAAAGATGGTGTAATAAAAGAATCAGAATCAAACAAAATGGAGGTAGGAATACCACCAATGTTACCTGTAGTCTCAATAACTGTACTCTGATCCTCTGCCTGGCAGTTCTTGACTACTGCATACATCCTATGACTATGCCCCATATCACCAATAGTAGGCTCTAAGATCTGTGTCTTACCCTTGATATTAGGGTTATGTGGGGAGTCTCTCCAGAAATGTCCAGTAACACCACAACCACAACAACCGCCTGATCATCTCCCTTGTGTAGCAGGTCCATTCGGTACTCTAGAGGTATGTAGTGTGGATCCTGATGATCTGACTGTGGTCTATTGAGGTCTCTACTAGTGAGCTCCTACTGAGTGAGCTCTCTGGGCACCCTGTGTCCTAATGGGACCCCTAGGAGGAGGCCCCATACTCTGACCTCTCTGTGCATAAAATCTCTGTGGATGTCTATAAGGTGGGTGGGACTACTACTAGTGTGGTCTAAAATATGATTGTGTTGAACCCTTTCCACCACAAGGAAGTTATACTAACCCCCTGATCTACTGTCCTGCATCTGCTGTATGCGGCTCCGAACTTGGTCTCTAGCCTACTGGTCTTTCCCTGAGTCTCCTCTTCTAGATAGGCCTTCTTGATGGCCTCATCTAATGTCGATGGACAACAGATTTGCACTGCTCCTCCAATGTCTAGATTCATGCCCTAGATGAACCTATGAATCTAGACCTGCTCATCCTACATATAACCAACATACTGGAGTAGATCCAAAAATCTACTCTCATACTCAACCACTGTGAGAGATGTCTGTCGGAGGTCATGGAACTCATCTATCTGCTACTATATGAACCTCTGTGAAAAACATCTGGTCCTAAAATACTCCTCAAAGAGCTCCCATGTAACTATCTCAGATTCAACATGGAGCTTTTACTCCTCTGTCTGTCACTAGACACTAGCTCCATCCTTTAGTGGATGGATCGCAACATGAGCTTTCATGTTGCTAGAACAAGGACAGAGCTTGAAGCACCCACTCAAGCTCACCAACCAGGCCTCTACCTAAAATCCACCTATGTCACCAAAATAATGGGATGGACAAAACTTTAGGATCTCCCTAATGTGATCTATAGCTGTGTTCTGACGACCTCTAGGTCTCTCTGCATGCTCATCTCTAAGCCTAGGGCTCTGAGACCTCTCTCTATATCCTCAAACTCAACCACCCTACTCCCTCTGCAGTGACTCAACTCTAGCTAACTTTACATGGGATTTCTCTCCTCCATGCTTCTCGCTAGGTCAAGGAGATACATGACCCTCAATGGAAGGGACTCTATCAAGTCTGGGTGTATGTCCTCCTACTGATCCTCCGCGTAGAGTGGCATTAACATCCTAAAGAGTCTGTAAAATATGGGGTAGGATGGCTGGTACAACATGGTCTAGTGGTGGTAAGTCTAGGTCTATGTGAAAAGACCCCTCATCCCATCTGTGCCTCCTGCACAGACCAAGGTGAGAGTTATTTCATCTTTATAAGTTTTATTCAGTTTTCATGTTTACTAAAATATGCAATTTCTAAACTAAGTTGTTTTCTAGATTTAAAAGTGTGCTAGGTTTAAGGTTCATGTCTCAAGTTTCTAGTGTGCCTAATGGTCTAAGATTTTGAACCACTGCTCTGATACCAAGTGTAATACCCACTTGAGACCCAAGAACAACCTAGGATTAATTAGGAAAATTATGGAATAATGTTTTTTGTTTAAAAGAGTCTACAACCAGATTACAAGGAAACAACTGTCACTAACAAGTTCCAGAACAATTCTAATTCACTACAACATGCTTTTCTTTTATTAACAATTATTAGAGGTCATAAGGTTCAAATATTAGGGTTTGAAGGTTCAATAAGGTTCAGAGGGTAATTCCTTACCATACCCACTCTATAACCGGCTTAAAGGTTCAACTTGATTTTTCTCAAACTTAACACATTAAAAATTTTCCTAAATCACTCCCATTGGATAGGAAATTTCCTCACCTTTTCAGTGATATAAATAAGTCCTCCTAACTCCTCATATTTTTTGAGTTATGGGCCGACAGGCCTTGGGGTGAAAATTTTCCCCAAGAGTGGGCCTGCGGGCCCATGAACGAATTTTGAAAATTTTCCCGCGTGGGGAAAGAAAAACAACTTTTCACCCACATAGCTGTGGGTCTGCAAGTCCACTAGGGACATGTGGCACCTCCCAAGTCATTGTGGGGAGAGCAGGGCGGCGGGAGACATTTTGAAAAATCTTCCCGCGCAAGGCAAAAGCCAACTTTGCGCCCACACTCCCGCAAGTCTACAAGGGACACGTGGCATCTCCTAAGAAAAAAATTGGAAGGTGTGGTGGTGGGGAGAAAATTATTTTAATGCCCCAAAGGGCTAAGAGGGTAGCATTCACATGCGCCTTCACCAGCACCTCGCGATGCCATGTGGCGGCTCCTGATTGGCTGCGAACAGCGGGCGGCGGGGAATATTTGGAAATTTTTCCCAAAATTTCTTGAAACGTAAAAAGGAAAAAAGGGACCCACTCTTCCACTGATGCATCATGATGCCACATTGCATCATGATGCCACATGGCATCACCTGATTGGTTATGGCCCGATGGAAAAAATTTCAAAAAATTTCCCAAAATTTTCTGGAGGCGCTAAGTTAAAAAGAGATCTACCCCCTCCGCCGGTGCCTCGTTATACCATGTGGTATTCTCTAATTCGCTGTGGGTCGGCAGGGAGGCAGGGAAAATTAGAAAAAAATTCCCCAAAAAATTCCTATGTTCTAAGGGAAAAACTTGGGCCCGCGGACCCACCAAGGAAAATTTTCCCAATTTGTTTTTGACACCAAGTGAAGGAAAAACTTCAAAAGGCCATAAATTTTGATAGATGGCTCGGTTTTGGTAAAACAAGGAATTTCTAGAAATATCTCGACGTCCTATTTACACAGGGATCATTAATTTTTTATTTTGATAAGGTTTAGTCGGTCAATTTTATGAAAACGTTCTGCAGGCTTTTACAGTGCAAACTGGTAAATTTTAACTTGTTAAAAGTTGTTCAATTTGTTCTTGTCCCTCTCTCAACATGTCAACTAGACATGGAAAAATTTTCTTAGATTTATTTAAGATATATTTCAAGATTCAATTGTTCTGATTGATTTGCAATTTGAACATTTACATTTCTTGACAGTAACACGACTGCAAAACGGTTTGAGCCCAATTTTGCTAAGTTTTATAAGAATTTTCTTAAGTGTTAATGTCTAGATGAATTGGATTAGATATTATTATGCCAAAATTAATGTTTCATTTTTTATTCCTTTGTTGCAGATTTAGTCTGAGCATTTGGGATTAAATAATTGTCAATTGGAAATATAAGACATAATTCAAATTTTTTAAAAAGTTTATTTTCCATTTTCTTCTTCCAAGTATTATAATGTGTTCCAAACCTAATCTAATGCATTTAGTTGATTCAATAAAACTATTCAAAACCAAGATATATCTTTGATTTAATCCTTTCACATATTTCAAAAGACAGATTATCACACTTCCTTTATACGCATTTCTTCCTTTCAAGCAGAGATGACAACTCACATCTAGATGATTAAATTCAACACAATAATACAATTTGAGGAAGATTATGCAATCCTATATCTATTCCAAAATACAACTTTACAACTTCCTTATTTTATTCCTTCCAAAAACATATATTATATACAGGACAGAATAATACATTTTCTTCTCACGTGTTTCACTTTTCAACTTTCCAAACAGGTATTTTATAAAGCATGTTAAATATATATTTCCAATGGGAAGAATATCATATGAACAAGGAAAACACTTCCATTAATTCAAATGAAACTCTTACAACCTCCTTTCCATTTGATTTCAAAATACAACATACAAAACACGTATCATTCTTTCTCATTCTTTCCAAAATAGAAAACAAAGTATAACTCTTTTACATTTCAAATTTCCACTTTCATTGTCAATACATAATATCTTTCCATGATAATGAATACACAAATTATCCACTTCAAGTGGGAAAGGGGCTACAATAAGATTTCATTTCACAAGGGACTGTCAAACTGTTTATATCTCAGCTCCAGAACAACAACATGCAGATTTTCTCATTCTTCTAATTTGATCACAACAAGAGTAGGGGAAAGGAAACGCTCTCCACCCAACCAAGACATCCAATGAAGAGGATAAGTCATCCTTCTTCATTGGCCCCCAAGCTCCAACCACAATGTAATAAAATATGTGATCCAACTTATGGCAATAACAGGCTTTCACAAACACACAAGCAACATAATCACAATAAGAACACGGTCCAAAACAGAATGTAGTTCTATAACTACATTAAAACATGACAAACAATACTAAGGCTTCCTCAAGCATGCCAAAGGAGCAAGAAACTATGGGGGATGTTGCTTATGCCTCTCAAAGGGGAAATGGGTATCACCACCTGAGAACAAACCACCAAAATATGTATATGTGTGTGTGTGTGTGTGTGTGTGTGTGTGTGTGTGTGTGTGTGTGTCATTTCAAATCCTTGACATGCCCTTATGCCTCCCCCAACTACCCCTTATTCCTCACATTTCCTTATGCCTCCCCAACCTCTTATGGCACCCCATAAACGAGTAAAGAAATGCAAGCTATTTGTTTGTAAGGTGGAACCCAAATCCCAACTCCCTCCACTCTTATACCTCCCTAAAACACACTTGTGCCTCTCAAAAATAACCCCACAGTCTTCTCCTACACCATTCCTAGGCCATCTACCCAACAGCCCACAAACATGCCAAAACATTCATACATTAAAACTTACATTCATAAAATAAGAGCATTTCAAGATTCAAGCTCCTACCTCTCCATGATGAAGTTGTTCCAAGTCCCAAAACAACAAGCTTTATCCCAATGCAAGCAATCTAAAAACAACCAAGCACAAGCATGCAACAATCTTCCCAAAACTTCTTCAAAGCAAGATCTCCAAAACAAAAAAATAATTCACCCAAAAAAAATTAACTCTCCAAAGTGAAGCAACCCCAAAACAAGGGTAGCCATTTGAATTTTATAGAAGAGGGAAAGGAAGAGAATGAGGCACATCCATGTAGGATGCCATATCACATCTCTTTAACCCAAACCCAAAATTCAACTTCTTTCTCCAATGCACAATAACTAGGTGGGTGAATAATATGACAGTTTATTTACACACTCAAATAAAACCCACACCCCAAAGGACTGAAATTAAAATATGTAAGAAAAGTGAAATTAAAACCTACAATTTGCCTTCTCAAAAAGCATCAAAAAAGTCTAATCTTAACTCCCCAACTATAGGTATGGTTGGTAATTAAATTTAAGAGGTATGGGACACATTTAACTTGTTAAACTTGTCCCACAAGCCTCCAAAATCAGTCTCCAAGGACAATTTCAAATTTCTAAGAAGGTGGAGTGTTTCACACTCAAAAGTTAACTTACACATCACTTACACATCTTTAATCATGGCCAACAACTCTATTAATTACTTTCTTATGACATATTTTAATTAACTAACTTAACAACATGATTACTCACAATATTTACACACCATTTAATGAATAATAAAAGGGGCAAAAGCACCACAAAATAAACACATGCAAACATAAACAAAAGGGACCAAAATAAAACAAATACATAAAACGCCTTGGTCACAATTAAAGGTGATCCCCCCGTGGGAATCCCTAACACACAAAAACATGCACAAAAAAATATTAGTTACCATGGTGACCTTGTTGAATTCATCTAGAATTCTAATGTGGTTGGTCTCCAATCCCCCGATGTTTGTTGTGATATTTTGAACCTGCAAAACGTAAATACCTCCTTCAGCCTCGTGGCCATATTAGAACACCCAAAATAATATAAATATAATTCCCCAAAATCATTTAGATATTTGAATCACAACAACATCAAAGAAATTCTAACAATATCATTTATAGTTTTATCAACAATTATATCATCATCCAATAATTTACATTTCTAGGTCTACTCACAATATCCAAATATCACAAGTCTGCACAACATCCATCATATAACCATATCAAACAGTATATCATCATCAACATATAAAATGTCTCTAATAATCATCAAGCATCATAACTGAATCAAGTAAATCAATAATCCATGATCTAACATATAACATCGTACTATAATAAGGTCCATAATCATGTCCATAATATAATCAACAGTATCATGATTAGTATCAAAAAGGTGTCAAAGGGAAGTGGGCACTACACCTTTCAAATATGTAAAATAATGTTATTTTTACTAATTATTCTATATTTATTATATTTTTTTAATATAAATTTACATATTTTTTTATAATATTTATAAAAATATATATATAAATTGATGGTCACGTTGTAAATATGTGAGTTGCATGTGACAGTTAGATAAAAAAATTACAAGTATTTTACGTCTAAAACCACAAAAAAACGTCCAAATGGCCGTCAAATTTAACCCCTGAGAGGAAATACCTACTGTTGTAACAAAACTGACACACGCAGAAATGCAAACTATGGTTGAGGAGCTGTACGTGGATCTAGGTGTGGTTGGGTTAGTAGGTGCTAGGATGGAGAACTAGGAAAACATGGAGGTGAACTTTGAAAACCTACCCTCTGATAACTATGTGATGAAGACGGCGGAGGTGGAATGCCTACCCAAAAGAAATTTAGATTCCTCCAACTTGTTGGAACCGAGCCTCAAGGAAGATAACGCACAAATCAATGATTTTACAGGTTGTGTGGGACATGAGGATATCTCAAAAATCCTGGCTGGGGGAGTCAAAATCACTAAGCCCATTGTAGTCCAAAATAAAGTTATTTTAAAAAAGGATGCATCCGTGAATGTTGAGGAGTTGATGATAGAATCATTACTTAATGATCTTGAACGGAAACTTAGTGAGATGAATGAAAACGTACTATGAGTGGAAACCACATCTAATTTGAGAAGTGTAATAAAGGAAGTGAGAAACCCCTTGACAAATGTTAATGGAATTATTATTTCTGTATTTTCCAAATCTTTGGGGAAGGTGGATATCATAGCTCTAAATGAGGGAGATGAGGGATGGACAAGCTTTCAGAAGAAACTGGCACATACGGTTCATCCTGCCACGACCCAAAGTCGTGGTAGGAAATTCTAGTTGTATTCTCCCTATTTCTGTTCTTTGTGGATCCAGTTTATGTTTCCTTTTGTTTCTTGGTTCCAGACCACACCTGAACTGGTCTTTCTGTTGTTTGGTTGGCCTTTGGCAGTTTTTTCTAGTTTTTCATGGTGGGCAGTTGTTGTTTTGTTGTTCTTAGGATTATTTTCAACAATTTGTCCAATGCCTTTGTGCTTATTTGCATTTTCTGGAATTTTGGTCTTTCCTCTATGGTGTGAAATTCTATTTATATCAGGGTTTTGAGATTCTTTTTCCTTCGAGGTATGGTTCCCTTCAAAACCATTTACCCATAATAAAAAAATGATACAACTGAGGAAATGAATCAAGCTATGATGACATAGATTTTTGGAATGATATATTTATTAATCTTATTTATATTTCACTAATAGAGGGATTTTGGTACGTGTAAAGAAAGTAGGAGTACCCATATGGCCTTGGACAGATATCAACAAAAACACATTAGTCATATGTTATCAATCACCTATAGAAGTGAATTTGAGCAACCTAATATTGTGACGAATTGGTTTGTAGTTATATCGAGTAATCAACATTCATTCTCCCCATAAAATCCTAAATTACACTAGTCTTCATATCAATACATTCCTTATGTATATCCATTAGACACCTGTAAGAGATTATATTTTCATGGAAACCTTCTCTTGGATAAACTGAACAAGATCCATTTAATGAGTTGAATTGCACTAGATAATGTATAGTAACCCATTGAATTATGATGATAAAGTGACTGGGTTAAATTACACTAATGAATATGGGTTGTCATAGTATAAGTGAATGAGGAATACACACCTTCTTACACATGGTAATTTTGGCTTAAATCAATAGTTGGGTAACTTATGACATTATATGGTGTAATTACAATATATATGCTACAATTTTTATCTTATACGCTACTTGCAACTTTATTATCATGTGGCAATTTCATATTGATATTGGATCATTGTTTTAGGTTATGAAAGTATTTATATTGAGACATTGTGAAATATTGTATGTCTTGGTAATGTTGAGTTAAAGAAATCATCCATCCTAAACCCACATATCAAGCATAAGGATTTTATGGGTTTTATCTCCAACTATATCATATCTCCAACTTGTAGATGGAACCAAAATATGTCAATAAACCTATTTAATCAATTATTAAACTACTCGTATGACACTTGATAAAAGAGACAATATATAAGGATAAGTCACTATTGGTTCTTTATAACAACATCATAAAACTCATGGTGATTTCAAATTGATATTGTAGAATTGTAACATTATATGGATTGAAACATCTCTTTATAGCATAACATGAAACTCTATGATAATAAAAATTTACACATTGAAATTATAAATTTTACATTTAAAGTACATGAGTCAAGTCAAGATCATGTTAACTACATTAAATTAGACAACTATGTTAACTATAACATTAACATCATCATCACACTTAACATTCACATATTTTCATTATTTTTCTCATGTTCTATTAGATGAAATCTAACAACACCATCTACATATAAAAAATTCCACACAAAATAGTAAATAACACCACTTCATAATATAATATGATAATAGGTAGAGAAATTATAGGCAAAATATTTAATAAGAACCAATAAAGTTGATTATGGTTAACATGCGTAATATAGTCTACTTGTAAGTCGTTGTTTTTTTTTCCATGATCTTCTATATCTACTCTCTACTTTGTACATCCACGTGTAGTCTTCACTTAATGCAGTTGTACCCTGGCAGTGCTTATATTATGGGTGTAATGATATACCTTTTTGTTTGGTTTGTATTCAATAAAGTGAATCCCACTTTGGAGGACTTTCGATTGACTTAAATATGTTCCCTACACTATAACTGAGCCAATATAAAATGTTGTATCCTTACTTATTATTTCACTTGTTAGCTCTATTCTTACTTCTGCACAATGAAACAAGTAGTACTCTACTTTCTTAAAATTTCCTTCTTCTGCAATGATTACAAATACACCATATATAATACAATCATCATAAACAAGTGTTTGTTGTTAAAATCAAAGGATAAAATATTGAAATTTTCAAAATTAATTATGTATTATTATCAATTGTAAATTAATTCAATGATCAAAGAAAATCCTTTTACAAAAATATCTTATTTAAAGAGTCCATATATGTGGTCACAATAACGTGAAATCAAGGGCACATCTTTGGAAGTATCATCCACATCTAATCCATATGAACTAGCCATAACTAAAGAAACTTACTTCCACTCACATACATAACAATATTGTTGACTATTGCACTTTGTATATGTTTTTTCCATGCATTCATAACAAAAACAAGAATAATCTCTTGTACACATTGTCTAGTCGTTACTTTCATATTCATCATAAATGAAAATACCTATGATTAGGAATCCTTTCACATCCATGTTTTGTGCTTCAATCAACACCTAATTAATCATGAAAAATAAATTAAGTTTAACAAACACCAAAATTTAGAAAATAAATTTGTACACAAGTTTATGTGTAACGTGTACAATCAATTTCACATCAATATGTATGTTATGCACATACATGTCATCTCCCAGAAAATTCCCTGTGGGGGATTTTATTCTCATGTGATATTTCCCAAACTAAAAAATATTTCCTATACTATTCAACAACAATGTGAGCATAAATCAATTAGTCTCCATCATAATCAAATATTTGTTTCTTTAGGGCATGTTTTATGCATGAAATCACACCACCATGTTCCCTCTTCCCATGAATACTCTAAAAAAACTCCACAAATGATGTATGTTGAGATAGCATTGATAGTGACTAAGTGAAAACAAGGGACGAGAAGATTTGAACTGTGATGCGTAACCATCAAACCGAACTAAATATTGATCCAATTGTACTCATCATTAACTAATTAGATAATGCAAAAATAACTAAAAATAGTGTTGTATGAAGTGGGTGTCATGTTCCTTACAATCATTGATATAGAAGTGGTACTCGTTAATCACTCATTTATCATATGCACTTTCAACACTAGCCAAAGCCAATTTTGTATACCTATAACATACATAAACCATAATGGTAACCTGATCAGTATGATAATATTGTCTCTAAATCTCTTTTTGATGAGAAAATGAGTAATTCTCAGCAAAATCAACCACAAACAATATGGAACCAAGAGGACATGTGTCTCTATTAGTCTTAAATTACGTAGCTTTCCACTTTGTATAGTGAGAATGTTTGATTTAAGGATTACTCAAACTTCATACACTATTCATTAATGTTACAACATGGATTTCCTCTTCTACTAAATCAAATCTAGATATGTTCTTTCCAAATCTTATTGTATTTGATGTATTTGAACATACATAATCCAAGTTTTTATATTCATGCACACTAAACATAAATTTCAAAATATAATATATCCAAATTTAAAATTAATTAATTTTACTTTGAAATGATCACCTCTTAGAATTTGCCATTTTACCATGCCCGAGTCCATGGGGGGTTCACTTAGTAACAGTATGGTATATCACGTGCGTTCGAAGGGTATTAAATAATACCCTTAATTATAGTTTTTACCTCTAATTATTCAATTGATAATACCCCCTCATGTTATATTATTAGAATGAAAATACCCCCTATTTTTCCCATATACCTTACTTACCCATTTTTCAATTACAATTTTATTTACCCCTTTTAATTTCTACCCTAATATTTAAACAAAAAATATATCATATTTCTCACTCAATTTTTTTTAATATATATTTCCTCTCAAAAGATATTTTGAAGCCATTGAAAACCTATTACCAATCACCTTATAAATGTTAAGATTTAATCATTTATCAATAGTTATTCAAATAATTAAGATGGTGAAATAATATCACTTGTGTCGAAAAGCATACTCAATCCTAATTTTCTACCATCTTATTATTTCTTGGTTAAGAATCTCGTAATTGAGATATATTTATTTAAAAAGAGATTATAATTTAATTTATGACCACACTCCTTTTGCAATTTTAAAGTATTTACTTTTAAAAACTAGGGTTCAAATGTTTTAGTTTTATATTGAAATTAAAAATCCCTTTCCATTGGCCCACCTCTCTAACCTACCCCCAATACCTGATTAAAAATATTAATAAATTAAACCCTTTCACCCCCTCATGTCTATCGATATGTTGAATTTAATTTTATTAATTTTAATTACTTCAATATGAACCCACGTACTAGGATATTGCCTAGCTAATAAACCCCCCATGCCCGAGTCTTAATCTGTTTCTATAAATATTTTCAAGACCCCACACATGTCACAAATACCTTTTATGCAATCAATACGACCATCATTATTATCATCAAATATAGTGCAGATAATTGAAGATAAGAATTCACTCACTCATCTCAGGGGCATTTTATGGACCATTTGATGCTTATTGTAACTTTCTATACACCTAAAAAAACATAGATCATGATTACATAAATCAAATTGCATGTAAAATAACAAAACAATCATTTGTAATAAACATAGAAATGAAATCACACTTCAATATTTAAATATATTATTTTTTGTAACTAATAGTGATAATAAAACTTGACATGATAGCTACAACAACATGTTTCAAGGACTTTATTTTTCTGCACATACCAAGGCTTCAAAATCTCAAACATTCATTTCCCAATCTAAATATGTTGATGCTCTTCTTTAAAAATGATTCACATCTCATGTTGAGTTATTTTTATCAAATGATTTGAATGTTCTTCATAGTTATTATGACATATCCTACATTTCAAAACATCCTGTAGATCAAGAATTTTTGTGCTTGTTACCTGTCCAAGTTAATGTACCAAACTAAACACAAAGACCCTGAAAAACTCAAATGAAATTGATAGCTAATAGATAAGACAAGATGCGAAGATGTAGATGGAAAAGAAAGCCGATGTAGGCAAGACAGGCGCACACGAGCGATCTTGTAAGGTAGATCTAAGAAAACCTACGAGACACAGATACTTGACAGAAAAAGACAACGTTAAAATATATTTGGGTGGACTACCCAAAAATTAGGTCTGGGAGCGGATGTCAGTCCACGTTTTCAATTAAAAGAAGAAGCATACATGATAAAAGAATGTAAATAAATGTCTAGGTTTTTTTATCAAAAGTGACAGACAGAATGTAAACAGTGGACAGAAAGTAACAAAAAATAGGAAACTGTGAAGACAATTCTGGATTTGTGTTACTTGAATTCTTTTACCTGTCCGCAGGTCGATCGGCATCGATTAGGAAAATCAACATCGACTAAGATAGGTCGGCGTCGACTGGGACAGGTTGGCGTCGACTAGGGAGAAATTGTAGGAAGATTGAGAAACAGATAATGAAAGCTAGATCATCAATGTTCGCTGGATCTACAGGAGCCTTAAGGATGCTGAAAAAGCTTGACCTTCGCTAGATGCAGGAGCAGAGTCACCAAGAGATCAATAGAGGCTCGCGATGTCGATGTGGTAGGAGCAGAGTAACGGTACTCTTCTCAGGGATTGATTTGGACAGAATTATCTTTCGTTTGATAGATAATGCTTAGGCTTGATGTTCAGAACTCTCTGTTGTTCTTTATGTCTAACCAGAATTGAATTCTAGCCATGTATTTGTAATCAGCACTGACTGGCGTATAGTCAGCGTCGTTCCGAAAAATTGGTGTCGACCGAGTACTATTCAGCGCCGATCAGGGAACCGACTCCCAAAATGGCTAAAAAAGACCTTTTTGGAAAGATGCAAGTGATCCCTCCGACTCAAATATGGGAAATATCCCACTTCACGGTTTGGGGGAGGAAAAATAGTGGGGATAGATGGATAGAATTGATATGGGAGGTTAGGAATTGATATGGGGTAGATAAGCGGTTAAGATATATGTAAAAAGTGTAATTAAATAGTTAATATTTAATTATCCATGGGTAAAACATAATGGGGTGAAACAAACTTAGGATAGATGTTTAAATCAAATATTTAAACAATACCCAAAGGGAGAAGTGGTGATATAAAAGTTCCCCAGGTTACTCGAGAAGGCAAATGAACGTGGGGGACACTAAATTAGGTAACCAATTTTAGGTGTCTACAATTTGCCCCTTTTTGTCAAGTAACTTGCGATAAGCAAAGTTGTAAGACAAAAACAAGGAGTTGGAAGAAAGGAAGAAAAATTGATGATGTGATCCCCCTCAAACTAGGGATGGGATGGGTCCTAAAAGAACAACTAATCCCAAGTTTGAAAAAGGTAGATGAAAATGCAGGATGCGCCAACTAGATGCCTGGAGTAGATCTAATCATTGATGACACACAAAAATAATAAAAAAGGTAGCAACCTAAGGAACTCACATTGGTATGGTAGATTAGATGGTCTTCACATGAGATGATGTTAATACCTACAGACCTGTGAGTGTAAAGAGGGCTGAAAAATAGTAGCACCGAAAGAATGACACATTGGTAGGGAAAACCAGATGGTCTGC
This sequence comes from Taxus chinensis, assembly GCA_019776745.2. Taxonomy (NCBI): domain Eukaryota; kingdom Viridiplantae; phylum Streptophyta; class Pinopsida; order Cupressales; family Taxaceae; genus Taxus; species Taxus chinensis. The sequence continues at coordinate 657,407,672 of CM034154.1, forward strand.
GAAGCAGACGGCATTAGTGCCTACGGACCCGTTATTTTTTAGCTGCCAAAAATGTGATTGCTCCATGTACAGGGAATAGACTCGAAATGGGTGATAATATCGAAAGTATGTGCCAAAAGGAAACAGTCAAGTCACAATAATGACCAGATAAATAAGCCAAGCATCAACACTATGGCAAAAAGATTAGGAGATGGAAGAAAGTGATGTGGAGAAGCAAAATTGCAACCAATCGGCAACGATGAGCCTAAATCGGCGTTGATCAAGCAAAATTCAACGTTGACTAAAACAATCAGTATCGACCAAAAAAATTGGCACCGACCGTACCGATCCCATATAAATATGAAAAAGAAAAACGTGAACGATTTATTTACACCGTGACGATTGATTTAGAGAGAGTCAAAAACTGATTTTGAGCAACATGGAAGCCTCTAGGAGCAGTCAGAAGTGGAAGAGGACATGACCTGGGGTAAGTGGATCTTACTAAACTTACTATATAGTTTTCTCATGAAATAACATATTAGGATGCTAGTTTTTAGAGAAAAACTAGATAAATGAGAGGCCAGAGTAGTTTGGGCATTTGGCCTTTCAATCGGCGTCGATTGGAAAAATTGACACCGATTGAATTCAATCGACGCCGATTGGTTTCAATCGACGTTGACTAAATTAGATCGACATCGATTTAACTCAATCGACACTGATTGGAGTGCTTAGTCTTAAGAAAGTGATAGAACATGTTTTTTGATGTTTGGATTTGGATAAATAAGTAGCTAACACCGTCCATGATGTCATGTGATGTAGGCACAAGAGGCTTTACATATGCAGGATGCTATTCCCGAGCTTCTAGGGACCATTCTCCCTGATGTGACTAACACGGATTGGCGTCACCTAGAGCTAGTTGGGCTTGGGGGCTTCTGGTACTACCGACGGGTGCCTCAAGATGTAGAGTTGATGCGAGCACTGGTACGACGATGAGACAACAGGACATGCACTTTCTGGTTCAGGATGGGTGAGATGACCATCACCCATGAGGATATATATAGGATCCTGAGGCTGCTGATCATTGAGGACCCAATTGAGATTACTCCACGAGAGCAGCAGCAAAGGGCCCTAGGACGATTGTATGGAGATAGGGCAGATGATTCAGAGATAGTGTCTGGGGTAGTGAGGATAGCCTCACATTATAGACAGGATGATGCTAGGAGCAGACAGATAGCACTGATTCGGATGGTGATCTCTTATTTTACCCTGCCAGATTCAGAAGGTGGGAGATTTCCATTCCTGTTACTAGACTATGTTTGTGACATCCTGCAGTTTAGACAGGTGTTCGCATTTGCTGATGCCCTGATAGCTCAGATATACTATGAGTTATGGATGTACACCACCGGTAGACGAATAGGTATTAATGTTAGCTTTTTGCTCCATTGCTGGGCATATGAGCACATAGTAGTGATCAGGCCATCTAGGCTTCCATGGATGCCAATAGTAGAGGGGTGCCCCTAATTATGGATTCTGGTGATGGCGGGATGACATGGCCCCAGGAGATACAGGGAGATATATGAAGTGGTATGTTGAGCGCTTGAGGATGCTGACACCAGAGCAAGTCATTTTGAGACCATATTGGGTCTACCCGACATGAACCGGTCAGGAGGCTCACCTAGTGGAGCTGAGACGGAGAAGGGTGGTTAGGGGCTGCAAGGCCAGATGTGTGGGGAGCGCATCTTGTTTATATGGGTACTGAGGTAGTTTGGCTTAGTACAGATAGTCCCAACCACCTATAGGCCATATAGGTGGGATAGCAGAGAGATCGACCTGCCAATTTCGATCCCAGTAGATCCATTGAGGGAGGCTCCACCTTCCATAGATAGTGATGATGATGCAGGAGTAGATGATGGCTATGTGGCATGGTATTTGACAGAGCTACCACGACACCTACCATCATCCATATATGTAGATGAGGAGGACATAGCTGCAGTGCTAGAGAGGCTAGAGGGAGAGCATGCTACCCTGATGTAGACACTCCAAGCTGCCCTCGAGGAGATTATAGCTCTAACGGAGGAGAGGGATGCACTGATACTAGAGAGAGACATAGCACGTCATGAGAAAGATACAACAATCTAGCAGAGGGATCACTACCATCGACACAGAGAGGCCCTTAGGGCCAAATACGGTGATACAGTCACTACCTCAGAATCTGGGTCATAGGGTGCAACATCAGGAGGGCCACCAGTAGCAGCAGCAGTAGCACCATTACGAGCACCTAGTACGGTGAGTCTGATCACTTATCACTTTCTCCTCACCGAGGTGAGATACTATGACGACGCCCTGGCACAACATGCCCCTAATGTGCCTCATTACGGTGTGAGGAGGAGATCAGGGACAGTCGCAACTAGTGGTGCATCAAGGGGAGGGAGCACTGGGAGAGATCGAGGTGGTGGTAGGACCCCAGCAGCAGGTGCTTCTAGCTCAATAGATGGTAGACAGCAAAGACAGCCTGGACCAGAGGAGGGTGGAGGAGATAATGTCTTCCACCTATCGGATTTTACGATATAGATATGTTATTTTCTGTATCGATATATTGATGTAGTCTCGATTTGAAGGCATTTTTGATGTATGATATAGATGGCTTGATTGAAAGCCATCCATTCTTTGTTGTACAGACACTTATGTATATATATAGATTCATCATTTTCTGTGTTATGTGATGGTACTCATGCATTTAGTTTTGGTAGATATGGATAGATGTAGCATAATTGTGATGGACATAGACATATGCTGATAGAGGATAGATAGATGTGATTTGATGGAGATAGACATAGAGGATAGATAGGTGTGATGTGATTTGATGTGATTGATATATTTTAAAATGTTAATTTAATTTTGATGAAATAAATATAGATAGATTCACATGTGTTTGCAATACATGCTTTGATATGTATTTATATAAAGTAGATAAGATGAGTATGGATAGATGATAGATTTTGAATAAATTAACATGTTGAGTTGAAATGCTCCTTGTGGCAGCAAAGGATGTAATGATATTATCTTAGTTTAGAAGATAAAAAGAAATACACCTAGATAGGAAAAAGAATGATAAGTTAGGCCCCTAAATGACCACAAATAGGACTTTGGTAGGAAACTGAAAGATGATGCATATAAGGCCATAGATACAGATAAAATGAACTTGACACTAGTCAGTCACAAACCAGATCTAAGAGATAGATGGAACGAGAAGTAAGTATGTATCTTTTCGAAATGTACGCAGGACATAATACATGCTCATATTGGGAAAATAACGTCTCCATATGATCGAAAAAGGTCTTATATCTCAACTTCATGATTTTTATTTTGATACAAGAGCAAACTGATCAATGCAGGAAGTTTTCCAAACATAGAAAGACTGATCGATACATGAAGTCTTTCAAAGATGTTAACAAGTGAAAAAACTTGCCGAAAAGGAATTTTATTACTGTAAAGGTTGATCAATGCGAGAAGCCTTGAAAATTCCATGGAATAAACAGCCGTCCTTCAAGGGAGCGGTCTATATTTTGATGATAGCCATCCTTCAAGGGAATGGTTTATACTTTTTGATTTATTTGATAAGGAAGGGATAGCTATCCTTCGTGGGATCAGTCTATCTTTTGGATTTTTAGGATAGCATTTTTTTAATTTTTTTTAAAAGAAGTTGAGTTTAGACCTAGATAGATCAGATAGAGGGGATGAAAATGTATACAAACACCTATTATAGCCCCGAGTAGATTCGATTATGATAGGCACTTAGGACAGATGAAATAGTGATTAAGGTGTTCATACCATGAGGAGGAACATATCCATAAGAAAAATTCCATGAGTAGAGCCACGGTACTCATATTTAAGGTAGAAAATACATAACGCAGAGAACTACATAGTTCCAAGTCACAACAAAATACATGACCAGCATTAGATGGATGAAAGATCTATTTTGTGACCAAGATCGTGTAAGATAGACATTAACAATAAAAGGGCCTTAGATGCAAGGCATTAAGAGGTTCCATTTTAGGTACACCATCCAGGGAAGATAGACGATAAGCCCCAGATCCATATTTATGAGTGACTACGTATGAACCCATCTAGTTAGGAGCGAACTTACCACGCTGACTCCGTTCTAGTGTAGTGACATTTTGGTTTTCTTTAAGAACAAGATCACCAACTTTGAAGTCACAGTGTTGCAAGTGCTTGTTATAATCACGTTTGACACACTCAAGATAGACCTGATGATGATTGAGAGCATTGAGATGTCACTCATCGAGCAATTCAAGCTGTGTTAGACAATTTTGACGATAGTCTTCATTAGAGACAAATTCTCTAAGAGAGACACAAAGAGATGGGATCTGGACTTCTAAAGGAAGGACAACCTCAGATCCATAGATGAGAGAGAAGGGATTAGCACCAGTAGGAGTAAGAATGCTAGTCCGATAAGCCCAGAGAGCAAAAGGGATATGTAAATGCCAATCCCTACCAGCTAGACTAGTTACCTTTGCGAGGATATTACACAAAGTTTTATTGGAAGCCTCGGCCCGGCCGTTAGCTTGGGGATAGTATGGAGAAGAAAAGCTGACTTTGATATTGAATGCATCACAAACATTCTACAAATCGATGTTTTTGAAATATTTACCATTGTCTGTGATGAGTTTGTGTGGGACACCAAAGTGACAAATGATGTGTTGATAGACAAAATCAACAATGGGTTTAGCTTTAGTCGATGAAAGAGAAATAGCTTCTACTCACTTAGTGAAGTATTCTATGGTAGTAATGATAGAATTATGATGCTATGAGGAGTGGGGATTGATGATACAGATGAGATCAAGACCCCATTGTGAAAAAGGCCACAAATCCATTGTAAGTTGCAAAGCCTGACTAGGGATATGTGTAAGATTGGAATGTTGCTGACACTTGACACATTTCTTAGTGTATTTGCAACAGTCTCGATTAAGAGAAGGCCAATAACAACCTAAATGTAAGATGCATTTAGCTATGGCCAAGCAACTAAAATTTCCACCACAGATACCATCATGGACCTCTTGGATAGCTTTAGATGATTCAGGGGTTTTGAGGCACCGAAACAAAATACCCTCAAAACCACGTTTGTAGAGGATTCCACCTAGAATAGTATAGTGATTAGCTTGTGGGATAAAATATCTTCTACCGTTGGATGTCAGATCAAGAGGGATCACTGAATGAGATAGATAATCAAAAATATGCCGATACCACTCATCTTGAGTGTTGGTTGTGTTGGCATCGATTGAAGTCAACTACCTGAGATGAGGGGGTTGGTCTAAACGCTGTACAACCACATAAAGTCACGAGTATTCGGTAAAAGGTGGAATAAGCGAGGCTAAAGAAGCCATTGTATCCGTGAATCGGTTCACAGTGTAAGGGATAGCTTGGATAGTGAATTTATCAAAATCTTGAAGTTGAAAGAGAACGATATCTCGATATTTTTGAAGAATATCATTTTTGCATTGATAGACACCTGTGACTTGATTAATGATGAGCTCAGAATCACCAAAGATGTCGATATGGCGAGCACCAAGATTAATGGAATTTTGAAGACCCAAAATAAGAGCTTCATATTTGGCCATATTATTGGTACACTCAAAGTTAAGTTTGTGTACGATAGGGATAAGTGCGCCCCAAGGAGGAATCATAACAAAACCTGAACCTCCCCCTTGCTAACATCTGAACCCGTCAAAGAAGAGTTTTATTTTAAACGGAGAAAGACCGAAATCAATTTGTTGAATGCATTCATTTGGGAATTGAGCAAGGGGAATTTGAGTGTCTAGAAGAGGAGTATCAGCTAATTGATCCGCAATGACCTGACCCTTGATAGATTTTTATGAGACGAACTTGAGATCAAAATCTATCATGAGCATGAGCCAATGAGTGATACGATCATTGTGATATGGTTTCGCATGCATTGTCTTAAGTGTATTGATACTCGTAACAATATAAGTCTTTTGGTTAAGGAGGTAGTGACGAAGCTTAGATGTTGCAAAGAAGAGAGCACAACACAAATTTTCAGCTTCAGAATAGCGTGTTTCATACTCATGAAGAGTGTGACTGATGTAATATACAACTTGTTCTTTACCGTTAGCATCTTGATGTGAGATCATGGCTCCCAGAGCATGGTCAGTCACAAATATATAAAGATAGAATGGATCCCCCTCGCGTGGAGGTGTAAGCATAAGTGGAGAAAGAAGATAAGCTTTGAGATCATCAAAGGCCTTTTGGCAATGCTCATCCCATTCAAAATGCACATTCTTACGGAGGAGATGATGAAAAGGTTGACAACAATCTGATAGTTGCGATATAAAATGACGTATTGATTGAAGATGTCCTTGAAGACCACATATTTGTTTTAAGTTAGAAGGGGGAGGCATCTCCAGGATAGCCTTAATTTTTGCGGGATCAACTTCAATGCCCCTAATAGAAATGATAAAGCCTAATAGTTTACCCATGAGAATGCCAAACACGCATTTATATGGATTTAGGCGAAGACAAAAATGAATGAGCCTCTCGAAGAGAGGTGCAAGAATGAAAATATGATCCTAACGACATTTGGATTTACCGAGTCCGAGATCATCGACATAATCCTCCACAGTTTTATGTAAGAGATCATGGAAGATGTAGGTCATTGCCTGTTTATAGGTTGCTCCTGCATTCTTAAGACCGAAAGGCATGACACAATAACAAATAGTCCCCCAAGGAGTTATGAAGGAATTATTATGCTGGTCCTCTGGTGCAATGAGAATTTGATTATATCCATAGAAACCATCCATAAGAGAAAGCATCTCATGACCTATAGTTAAATCCATGAGATGATCGATATTAGGTAAAGGAAAATCATCTTTTGGACTTAAGATCTCGGAAGTCGGTACAAATTCAAATTTTCCCAGTAGCTTTAGTTATTGGTACTACATTCGAAACCCATTGTGGATAATCAATGGGTTAGATGAAGTTAGCAGAAAGCAAGTGCTGCAACTCTTCTTTGACAAGAAGGGCCACACGAGGGTGAATTTTAAGCAATTTTTGTTTAACTGGTTTGATGTCTAGAAGAGTAACGATATTGTGGACCACAATATCAGGATCCAGTCTTGGCATATCTTCGTATGACCAAGCAAAAGCTTGGTGATGGTTGGAAAGAAATGTGGTAAAGTCTCCTAACTCCTGTGGATTAAGAGATTGGCAGACCTTAATGATGCGAGGGTCTTCAGAAGTCCCTATATTAAGGTAAACAGTGGCTTCGTTGAGAAGTGTAGACATATTAGAAGGAACGGTTTTAGGAAGATAGAAATCCTCTGCCCCCAGATAGGTGAGGAACGAGTCATCATCCGCACAGTGGATAGTATTAATAGTAGGAGAGTCGTCTCCAACTATTTTAGGGAAGACTGATGGTATGGAAGTGGATTCACCATTAGCTTTATAGGTCAATGGACCTATGGAAATGGTATTGACTACAAAAAAAGTTAGGGAGGATGGAAATGGCGTCATCCACATCAAGTGATGCTTCTGACCTGCGGGAGAAGATGGTTCTTCAATGGAGAGAGGCTCATCGAGAATGGTGATGATGGCTTTTGAGAGAGGTTTAAATCCTAAACCAAACTTTTGATGTGGTTTAAGAGTTGGAATGGATGTGAGGTCATGTCTACCATGTTCATATTTTCCCAGGCCAAAGCCCTTCCATGCGCATCGATATAAATAAGTTTTTGCGAATGTAAGATTCTGTAAACAATCAAACCCTGTTGAATAGGGTTTGGCCCTTGGGGGGGAATCCAGGTGATAGTGAGGTGTATCAAGACCACCGTAAATGAAGTTAGTCTATTGATTTAGCAGACCAATAGTGACGATGCGACCAAAACCTGGCTGATATTCAGGTTGTTTGTCTGGTCTACCATACTCATTAGGTTTGAGATGGGCATCAAAAGAAAGAAGAGGAAGCTCTCCTAGCAAAAAATGCTGCAATGTTTCTTCCAAATTTTGTAAATCTAGTAGTTTTGTTACAAGTATGAAAGAGGATGAAGCCTCGTCAGGAGAACTATCATTCTCCTTTAGAGGGGTAGATCTTGTGGTCATGTCGCACTGTGCAGAAGGAAAAGGATCTCCTGGATGAGTATAGATTTTTCCCTCATGCTGATATTTTAAGCATCGATAGAGGGTTGATGAGACACAATGCATTGTACAAATCCAGGAACGTCTGAGGATCAAGTTGTAGTGGAATTTCCCTTCAATAATGTAAAAAAGCTCATGAATTAGTTTCTTACCCACCCAAATGGGCAGGACCATAGTCCCTAAAGTCACCGCCAGCTGATCGTTAAATGATTGAAGGGTGAAAGGTGGTGGTGACACTACATTCTTTCGTAACTTAAGTTGCTCGAATGTGTGAGAGGAAATGACATTGAGTGCAGCACCACTATCGATCATAGTGCGCTTTAACGTAATATTGTTGATTTGAACTGTGATAAAGAGGGGAGCCTCTAAATCCTCAAAAGCAAGGGAAGGTATTTCATAATCCTAAAAGGAAATGGTGGTTGACGGTCTATTCAACCCAACAACCATCTCAAAAGGCTGGGGCTCATATGAATTGACCGTGATACGGCACATATTATCAATCAGAGCCTGGCGATGTTGTGGATATGTTTGAATGAGTTCAAAAAGAGACATTTTAACCGGAGCATGGGTAAGTTGTTTCATAACACATTCCTCAACTGACACAGGAACTTGGGCCTGAGGTAAAGCACAAATAGAGACATAAGGTCTCGAGGCTGATGAGGAGGGAGGAACTCCTTCAAGGGCTGCGGAAATGACAATCCATGGCCAAGATGTAGATGGTGACAGATTACCATACTGTTGTGCTCTAGTAGCGATATGAATTGTGTTGACTTGAGACGGTGGAAGATCATCTGGAGTGGAAGTAATAGAATTAGAGGTCTAGGTAGACCATTCAGGCTCAGATGTAATTGAGATGACAGGAGATATTTGTTCCTCCTCCTCTTCTAGCAAAAGAGCACTTTCTTCCAAGAGACTGTTAACGACAGATTGAAGGGCTTTACATCCCTCAGTGTCATGTCCTGGGGTGCAGTGGTAAGCATAAATCAAATCAGAGTTGAATCAGGAAGGATTTACTCCTTTAGGATTATAGGGTTTGATCGAAGGAATAGATATGGGTGAAGATTGGACAAGTTGACAAATAATTTCAGTATAGAATCCGGTAGACAAAGATGAGGACAAAGATGACGAAGGCACCTCTTTTGCCTCAGCAGACTGCCGAGGCAAAAGAACCTGCATGTCTGGTTTGACAGTATTTTTAGGGATCGTTTTTCTTTTTTGGATATCGAGAGAAGTAGCCTTGGGTGCTTGAGACAGAAGTAAGTGGGGAAAGATTGATTTTGGTGGAGGAGGAGTTCCTAAGATAGATTTTGAAGATGACGAAGAGGTGACAAGTGTTGTGCTCTTCAAAGATGAAGAATGCTACCTGGTTGAAACAAATGATGATTTAGATAAGACTGAATTAGATGAGGGAGGATCTCCCAAAATAGGTCTGATAGGAGGGACAAAGGGTGCCTTGGATTTTGGTGACGAAGATGATGGTCTTGATAAAAGAGGTGACACCTTTCTAGTAGATAAATCCACTTTATGAGGCATCAGTGAAGAAGGTGTTGTAGAAGAAGATGATAGTTTTGATGATGTTGTAGAAGAAGACGTTTTCTCATTGGATAAATCTAATTTTTAATGAGGCACGGAAAGAGATTTTTGAGGGAAAGCAACAAGAGTCTTAATAGTCTGAAACATTGGTTTTCCTTTTTCGGGGATGGTGACAACTTTAACTGCATAAGGTGATTGTAACATTTTCGGGGGAAGGAGATTATGTGGTACTGATGATGCAACGTTAGACTTTAGTTGTCTCGGTTTAAGTTCAGGAACCGAAAGTGTAGGTGTCGGCACTATTTCTTTAGATTTTTCCTTAATGGTCAAGGAAGCGTCGGTGATGGAAGAAGTGGGTGATGAAGATGTGGTTCCCTGTGAGGGAGATACTTCTAGTACAGTAGTTGTGGGTGTAACTACTATAGGAAAAGAAACGGGAAGAGTCAGAATCAAAGATGCTTCCATTGGTAGAGAAGTTGGTATGACTATAGGTATATTTTCCAATGGCATAGTTGCAGCAAAAATGGGAGAAACAGAAGTAGATGTATTCGTTGTGGAAACTTGAAGGGATGTAAATGTTTCTAGCATCGAAAGAATGTATGATGACGAGACAGATGAGGATGACACTGTCTCTGGCATGGATGGAAGATCAGATAAAGAGACAGGGAGAGATGAATCCATCTCTAACAACGGAGAAATATTCAAAGAAAAATTGTTCAAAGATGGCAGAATTTCAAAATTTAACGGAGTGGGAGTAAGTTCCGATTTAGTCGACGTGTTCGTAGATGGATTAGTTATAGAAGGAGATTCTTTAGTAGAGATGAAGCTGATAGTATGAGTGTTTAGTTTTTGAGACCCTGAAGCATCATTGTTCGGGGAATGATTGGGAAAAGGTTGTTTAAAGACATCAAGTGCCTGATTTGGGGGAGCATTTGGGTTATCCAGAATGAGCTCACCTTTATCAATGACTTTTTGGACAAGGTTTTTGAAGGCTTGATATCATTCAATGTCATGGCCTTTGGTTCTATGATAATGACAGAAGTCCTTTTCCCTATACCAGAAGGGTCGTTCTTGGCTCTCATCAAAATTTCTAATAGGGGGAAGTTCGATCATGTGAACTTCCAACATTTTTTCTAAGATAGACGCATATGATTCCCCTAACAAAGTAAAAGATCGAGATGACGAGGGTCCTTTTTGAGAAGATGAAAATTCTCTCTATGGTGTTTGATTAGAAGTGTTATCATCTCGCGATGTTTTTAATACAATAGCGTTGGTGGACCCCTGATTTTTTTCTTTATTTGAAGCAGAAGGGTTTGATTTTGTAAACCAAGAAAAATATGGTTTAGATTTAGAGTGAAGTTTTAACTTCCCTTGTTCAATGGCACGGGACTCCAGTTTGTGCACCATTGTAAAGGCTTCCTCAAATGTGTAAAACATTTGAATCCTTAAAGTGGAAGAAATATGATTAGTGCAAGATCGAGTAAATAACTCAATCTGTTGAGATTGAGGGAGGGAGAAAAACAATTGATTTATTATACCTCTCCAACGAGCGACAAATTTTGCAATAGAATCGTCATCGAATTGATGAATGTTATAAAGATCTGTAATTGAGATCTTATGTGTGATATTTATTGAAAATTTTTCAAAAAACATCTGAGCTAATTGAGAGAAAGAAAATAGGGAATGTTGGGGAATGTTATTGTACCAGTCTAAAGTAGGCCCTGCTAGAGACATAGGGAAAGTACGAAGCATAAGCTCATGATCCTGGACTATAAGGTAGCAAGCATTTTTGAATGCTCACGGGTGTTGTTGAGGATCCTCCCGACTATGAAATTTTGAGAACGTAGGAAGTTCCCATTGGGGAGGATAAGGCTTAAAAGCCACTAATGGATGAATCGGTTCATTACACACTTCTTCAAAAGAGTATGAAGGGCGAGCCCTTTTGGTGGAAGCTTCCAGGTCTGTGATTTTCTTGAAAATAATTTGGACAACATCAGATTGAGGAGGAGGTATGTTGGTATGTCATGTATAAGAAGTGAATGGTATATTTTGTTGAGACGTTAACGGGGGATTCATTTGTTGATTAACAAGATGATAAGAGGAATAACCAGGTGTTCTGGGTGATGCCTAATGAGGTACTCATTGTGAAGGAGCTTGTATATGAATAGGCTGTGAGATGACAAGTGGTTGAGAAAAAGGTGGTTGAATGAAAGATGGAGCCTGTGATTGGTAGGCTCCAGCACTTGTCGACTGAATCGGAATGGGTTGAGGAACATGGGTGTTGATTTTATTGGACATGGTGGGGAACAAAGTTTGAATGAGGCTTTTGACTGCCAGATTGGTTATTAAGGGTGCCGACGCCAGAGGATGTGTAAAGGTCACTGTCACTAGAGTATTGGAAGAAAGACCAGCTAGAGGACAAGAAGAGGGACCTGACTGACTCAAAGAAAGGGGTTGATTCATAGAGAGATACTGACCCTGAGATGTAATAGATGGCATAGAAGAATTAACAGCAATCTGTGAGAGTGTGGATGCACCCATCATAACTAAGGAAGAGGGCCTCTCAAAAGTAGGTTGTGGAGTAGCCGAGGTAGCCGTGGCACTAGGAATAGGAAAGACCATTTAAGAACCAGTCGATATGGTCGGTGGAAGAGAAAAAGGAGGTACAGATGCACCACCCTCTTTCGTGGTTCAAGGCGAGAAAGAGTATGCTAACTGTTCTATAAAATCCTGGGATGGTTCATGAGAATAATCATAAAATTGCTGGATTGGTAGTCCCTGATCAGATATTCAAACAGACTTATGCACTAGATACTCCATAAGGGCCACTGGATTGCGATCAAGGAGTGCCTGAAATTTAGGATCTCCACGAGGAACATACTCTATATCAGAAGCGGATGATACTTCTGAAGGACTGGGGGAAGCTAGACATGATGGGATCGCTTTAGGATGATAAAAAGGATTATATGACCAAGATGGGGAACCAACTAATAGTGGTCCTAAGGAAGACTTGAGGGGTGCTGAAACATCCACATTAGTGGTGATCTCGGATGAAGAAGGGGCCAATTGAGCCATTTTTCTAGATTGTAACCGGGTGATGACCATCATAGACAAGCACAAACACAGAAAAAATATTGACCTAACTAATGCACAGACAATTCAAGTAGTGTAGGTGATTATCTCTTTTAAGTTTTCATGCTTTTAAGAAAGAAAATATTAGGGAAGGCCTTTTAGAACAGGAACTACTTAGATAGCCAAACTACGGATGGTTTGGGGAATGATTTGGTGAGGAGTCCCGAAGGCACTTCAGTAAAAGACTGGTACGTGGCTTGATATAGGAGCCTACCCCCGCACTTCACACACCGCTGTGATAAGGGAGTTAGGTGCTTTGCCAATATATACCAGAACTTTCATGAATTTATAGCGCGGCCCGAGTACCGTGTAGGCTCTTCCTCTTGGATGTCACTTCCAAGTAGGCGAGGCTAGGGAAGGAATTTTTGTTTAAATGCTTAATACCTAGTGATTTTGGCTTTGTGTGCAAGGGTGAAAAATAAAAATCAAATAGTGTCACTACCGATTTTAATCAATTTTCCAACCTATTTAGAAAACTAGATGAAAAACATACAACAAACATGACAAAGAAAAGTTCTTTTTAAGCACTAAAGATGAAGTGTTTGATTTCGATGAAAACAAGTCAAACAATTTCTTTCCCAAATGTGATTAAATTCCTTTTAAGCACCAAAATTGAAATGTTTGAGTGTGATAGAAAACAAACAAACAAGTTCCTTTTAAGTTCTTACAAAGAGAAGACACTGTAAAAGAGGAATACCTGTAGATTTATTTCTCCAAGGTGTGTGGACTTCAAAAAGCATGTTGTTGAGCTCCTCCCCTAAAAAAATCCCATGAACAAGAAAAGTGCTCCACAAGAAAAGGTTAAGCAAAAAAAAATCCATAAAGATATATCCAGATAATGGTAAAATGAAAATTTCTATTTAAGGAACTAGAAAACTTTCAAGGAAATAACAATTTTGCATAAAGAGATGAATAAAAAAATGCAATATTGAAATCAAATGAAAGATTTTATAATATTTGGAATAGAAATTAGGATTTAGATTTGCAAGGAAGAAAAAACTTTGATTTGGAAAATTACAAATGAATGAAGCAAGACCAAAACGAAGGAAGGAAATGCTTAAGGAAAACTGATGAAAATTAGTGAAGAAAAAGAACAAAAGCTCAAAACTGGAAAAGAAATGAACTTACCAATAGGGGAATTTGGTTAGGTCCCACCAGGCATGCCAGAATGTAGATCAAGAATTTCCGTGCTTGTTACCTATCTAAGTTAATGTACCAAACAAAACACAAAGACCCTGAAAAACTCAAATGAAATTGATACTTGATAGATAAGACAAGATGTAAAGATGCAGATGGAAAAGAAAGCCGATGTAGACAAGACAGGTGCACATGAGCAATCTTTTAAGGTAGATCCGAGAAAACCTGTGAGACACAGATACTTGACAGAAAAAGACAACATTAAAAGATATTTGGGTGGACTTCCCGAAAAGCGGGTCCGGGAAGCGATAATCTCCCTCGGCGGATGTCAGTCCACGTTTTCAATTAAAGGAAGAAGCATACATGATAAAATAATGTAAATAAATGTCTAGATTTTTTGATCAAAAGTGACAGACAAAATGTAAACAGCAAACATAAAGCAACAAAAAAAGGAAACTATGAAAAAAATGTTGGATTTGTGTTACCTGAATTCTTTTACCTGTCCGTAGACCGATCGATGTCGATTAGGAAAATCGATGTCGACTGAGATAGGTCGGCATCGACTATGGAAAATCAGCGTTGACTGGGACAGGTCGACGTCAACTAGGGAGAAATTACAGGAAGATTGAGAAATGGAAAATGAAAGCTAGATCGTCAATGTCTGTTGGATCTATAGGAGCCTTTGGGATGCTGACAAAGCTCCACCTTCACTAGATGCAAGAGCAGAGTCACCAAGAGATCAATAGAGGCTCGCGATGTCGATGTGGTAGGAATAGAGTAACGGTACTCCTCTTAGGGATTGATTTGGACAGAATTATCTTTTGCTTGATAGATAATGCTCAGGTTTGATGTTCAAAACTCTCTTTCATTCTTTCTCTCTAACCAGAATTGAATTCTGGCCCTGTATTTGTAATCTGCGCCGACCGGTGTATAGTCGGTGCCATTTTGAAAAATCGGCGTCGACCGAGTACTAGTCGGCACCGATCAGGGAACTGACTCCCAAAATGGCTAAGAAGGACCTTTTTGGAAAGATGTAAGTGATCCCTCCGACTCAAATACGGGAAATATCCCGCTACACGGTTTGGGGGGAGGAGAAATAGGGGGATAGATGGATAGAATTGATATGGGAGGTTAGTTATTGATATGGGGTAGATAAGTGGTTAAGATATATGTAAAAAGTGTAATTAAATAGTTAATATTTAATTATCCATGGGTAAAACATAATGGGGTGAAACAAACTTAGGATAGATGTTTAAATCAAATATTTAAACAATACCCTAAGGGAGAAGTGGTGATATAAACGCGCCCCAGGTTACCCAAGAAGGTAAACAAACGTGGGGGACACTAAATTGGGTAACCAATTTTAGGTGTCTAAACATCCCTCACATTTGGATAAGCATAAGTCATGTCACTCAAAAAATTAAAAATTACCTTCACAGTATTGTTCTCAATTTTATCATAACACAAATTTCTACACATTAGTGCCCAATTTTCTTCCAACTTATAATCATCCAATGTCTTCCTCATCTTCATAAACCTATTGATACTAATTCTAGAAACATTGAAGTCCTAATAAATAGTTCTAATATGGCATTTCTTTTTTGTATCTTCACTTACAATTGAAGTTAACATTTCTCTGCGAGAAAAACTCTTATCATCAAACCAAGTTTTTGTACCCACTAAACTTATTCCTTTAAAAACAATCATAAAAAACTCTTGTTCTAATTGTTATGAATTTCCCCATCCAAAATTGACACCCAAAAATTGTGTGTCCTTCATATTAGTATGATTTAATAATGAAACCAACAAATGTGCTCCAATAATTGTTTTCAAATTAAAAAATTCACTATGTCATCTCTTAACAACTTTACTTATTTTATTTCTTGATAATGGTTCTTGTTGGGAATATTATTTTAATTTTTTGATATCCATCTTCACCAAGTGTTTCACATTTTTCTTAGGAATTAATTTCATAACTTTTGTTATCAAATCAACATATGATTTAGGAGAGGGGGGCCTTCCTTTTTTGCATCACCTGTTTCCATGACACCAAAATTTGCCAAAAAATTAAAATACACTATTACACCATTCATGAATGATTATATATATATTGATACACAAAAATTATCGAATACAAAGATTTTATATTTGTACAAATGTTAAGTATACATCCATATAATAATAAATTACACCATTTGCAACTATGTACATAGTATGTATATTTTTTCATGTGTACATACATCATGTTACAATGTTTAATTCACAACAATACATGCTCAAAACATAAGAAACCAAATGAGGAAAATTAAAAATTGCACAAACCCTTATTACCAGAGTAAATGTAATGCTCACTCCTTTTCAACACTAATTGAAGTATGATTTCAATTTTGGTTTATTATAATCTTGAACCTTGTTGTTGTATTCTTGTTAGAATATTGATAAGATACATGGGACATCATGATTACTATTGTGTTCTGATTGTTATTTTGACTATATGGTTGTAGTGTGGACTTTGATGTACATTACTGTGTATGATTTGATTATCTTATTCCACAGACATTATTTATGTGTTATACTTTTGACATGATGTGATTTATACAATTGATTATATGCATGGATTGACATAACAATATTTGATGATCTAGTGTTACTATGGTACTGACACATTAGACTTGATGTATAGATGTTGCTAGATGATTTAGTTGGTTTTGTGATTTTATTGCAAATTGATGAATTAGTAGAATCAAAATGTTGGAAATTTTAACAATTAGGGAATTACTTGGTTTTAACGATGGTTTAGTTATGATATTTGATGATGTAAATTGATATGTAAATATATGTGTTTAATTATCTCAACGTTGTTAATGTGGCCACGAGGCTAGAAAGGTATTGTTTTGAGTTTTGCAAGAATTTTTAGCACAACAAACAAAGGGGGATAGGAGACCAACTGTGAAGGAATTTGGGATATTGGCGACAGGTCACCTTGACAACTCATGTAATTGTTTGTTGTTTGTTGTTGTTAGCTTGTTAGGAGGTATCCATTGCCCGGGGTGACCTCAAAAGTGACCTTGGGTAAAAAAAATTCTTTTTTGTTTTATTTATTGGTGATTATTTGAATTATTTTAGTTTCGTGATTCGTCTTTATTAGTGTTAGTTGAAATGCTCCATTTCAGTTGATTAAACTTGATTAATTAGTGTAATTTGAGATGTGACCTAAGGGTGGTATTTAATGTGAGAAGAAAGTTCTTGGTTTGTGTTGGATTTGAAAGAATTTAATTATTTTTGAATGTTGTACACTCAACCTTACATGTAAATTTCGGATTTTGACTTTTAAGCCAATTTTGGAGGCTTATGGGAAAAGTTAAGCTTGTCCCACACCTCTTAAACTCACCCACCCACTATGCCTATGATGTGAGGGAATTATTTTAGGCCTTTTTTGTGTTTTAATGGAGAAATAGATAAATTAATTGCACTTTTCTTATAAGAGTCTTTAATTGTGTCCTTCAGGGGTGTGGGTTTGAGTTTGAGTGTGTAAGAGGGTTGTCATTCCCTCAACCACCAATTTATTGTGCTTTGGAGATTGGTTTTGACCTTGTGAGGTGGAGTGGAGGAGAAATTATGTGGCATCCTACATGGAGCCGCATCACCTCTTCCTCCTCTCTTTTCTATTTATTCATATTTCTTTTATGTGTTTGGGAATACTTGTTCATTTTTTGGATTCTTGCAATTTTGGGGAAAAGCTTGCGTTTGGAATGGTTGTTTAGAGCTTGGAGTGGATTATGCTTGCTTAGGATTTTGGAAGGCTTGGATCTTTCTTGTGGATTGATCCTATTACAATGGTAAGGTAGACCTTCACCCTTGTTTTCCTTTTCTATTTTGTTGCGTTCATGGTGTGAATGGATGATTGTTGCATGATTTTGATTGTGGAATATAAAATGGTTTTTAGGTTGTAGGAGAAAATGAAAATGGGGATAACTTGGAGGGAGGCATAAGATTGTTATTGAGTATTTTAGGAGGGATTTAGGTCGGGATGTTCCACCATATTGATAAGTAAGATTGTGTTTATCTTGTTTATTTCATTGAGGGAGACATAAGAGTGATGAAGGTATAAGAGTTATGTATTTTCTTGAGGGAGGAATAAGAGTGAGTGAGGCATTAGAGTGTTGTGGGTATGTGATTGAAATCTTAGAGTCTTTAAGTTGGACACCCAAACCCTTGGGAGGCATTAGAAGAATCCACATGTTCCTTTCTCCTTCTTGGCTTGTGTATTAAGCCTTAGTTCTTGGGAACTTTCAAGTTTTTAGTGATCTTGATATTGTGTTTATTGTGTTAAATGTCTTGTTGATTGTTAGTTTGGAAGCCATGTAGAGTTTCCAATGGTTTTTTCCTCATTGCTTCTTTGTTGGGGCTCGAGGGCCAATGAGGAAGAAGGCTTCTCTCCCTCATTGGATAATTGGTTGGGTGGAGAGTGTTACCTACTCCCCCATTTTGTTGTTATGTTGGATTTGATGAAGATGGTAGAACTCAAGTGTATATTGGTCTTGGTAGCACTTGAAGAAAATGAAGAGAGATTCCTCCTTTGTAAAAATTTGCCATGTTGTTTCCTCTTAAAGAGGAAGGCTTGTAGACTTGTATTTTAAAAGTGAAGCTCTTGGCTATTTTGTTAGAAAATTTGAGATGTTAGCCTTTGTTGTAAACAAAATTGGACAACTTGAATTTTATTCCTTTGTGTTGTTGAAAGGAGAGACTATTATATTGTAAGGATGAACCAAGTTCTTGAGAAAAGATTTGTATTATTATAAGATCATAGTTGTAATGTTGTATAAGAGGGCAAAAAGAACTTGAAATTTGTAGTCAAAAGACAAGTATATTTATTTTTCAAAAATAAAAATAAAAATTACACATTCTTGTATTTTTTCTTAGTAAAATGGTTGAGTTAGAATGAGAAAATTTTGCAAGTTATTAATATTTTTCTTATTGAAATGAATGTCATTACTTCTTTTTGAAAGAAAGGAAATGGCTCTTGTTTTATTGAAAAATAAGGCATCTTAAAAAAGTTGAAATTTTAGTTACATCTTAGAATTGTTGAATGAAAGAAAGTAGGTGTGTAAAATTTTTAGAATGAAGGGAAATCTCTGCATTGCTATTTATATTAGATTGATTGAGAAATTTCACTAATTCTTTCCAATTTTACTTTTATTTGAATAGGTGGAAAATTTTTAATTACCTTAACTTGCCTTACCCTATCTTAAGTAACTTGTGTTGAACATTCAATTATAGTAAAACAAAAAAAAAGGTACCTATAACTAGATGCAATTATAATTGAGCTTATTTATATAAATTTGTCCTACAAATTTATATATTAAGCTTATTGAAAAAATAATAATATTTAAAAAAATTTATCTATATATTAAATTGATAAGTAACATTTATATTAATTCACTAATAATGGAATATATATATATATATATATATATATATATATATATATATATATATATATATATAATATATATATATCTATATATATATATATATATCTATATATATATATATATATATATATATTATTAAGAGAAAAATAAACAAATTTTATTTTGGCAAGCCGTATGGCCTAAAATTTCCCCACGCGGCTGTATAACTATGCTTTTATATTTTATTGGGGTATGGGGGGAGGTCGCCAACCCCACCCTTCACCACATATTATATGGGATGGAGGGTGGGGTCAGAGACCTCCCCCCCCCACCACATATAAATGGTTATACATAACTATATACACCCAAAAACTTCGGGTTTATTAGATTGAAACAGAATATATATATATATATATATATACACAAAATATATATGTAGGTTTTCTGGTTATTATATAAATGGGCATATACAAATTGTTTATACATTTAACCTGTAAGTAAAATACCACATAAAAACAAATATGGAAGGGAAAACAATGCCCACAAAGGAAATGGGTAGATCCTTGTGTTAAGAACAAAATGATAACATAAATGGAGTTTCCAACCCTCTCTCATGGTCTCCGTGGCTTCAACTTATTCTCCCCCTCCAAACTTGTAAATAAAACAAGATAAAATGAGAGAATTGGGGACTGAATGAGTAATAAGATAACCCATAAGGATTTTTAGGGTTTCGATAGTCTAACCTAGATCTAATGGCTCATATAGATTAGATCCAATTGTGTTGGATGAACCATACATCACTTAAGTGATAGGCATTTTGGTGGGAATGAATTAAATTAATAGTATGGATAATGTTTTAATGAGGCCTAAGGGGTTAGCCCAAGTTGTGCACCCTTACCCTTTTTTTTAATAATAAATCAACTCTAATGTGCATGGTTTTAAAACTATAGGATTAATAGTCTTATCCAATTAAATTTTTGAATTTAATTAGGGGCCATTAAATAATTAGATTTAAGGAGCTTAATGGGGCTAAGTAATGAAAAGTAATGATGGGAAATATTTAAATAAAATATTGGGACTTAATAAGAGAAATTAAAATGTAATATTATTTTTAGGGGTTGGGTCAATATTAATTAATGATTTATTATTATCCAAACGTCGTGTTATTATGTAAAATTTTATAATCGAGATTTAATTAAATCTTGGATAATTCCTTACCCTTTCAAAAAAATTTATAAAATACATAATAATAATAATAAAATGAAATGAAGCAATGCGTTAGTGAGCAAGTTGGTGAATGGAGCAGACAGCTCCATGTGAAGGCACGTGGGCTAGTTTCCTTGGGAAGGTGTGAAAGCATGGGGGAAGCCGTATGTTGTTGACTAATAAAAGAGTGGGATTCATAATGGAATTCATTCATGTATTTTCCCTTGCATAGGAATACAACCTCCTTATTTGAATTCCAGACACAGGTACCCACTCTAAAAAAAACCAAGGTATATGTTGTAAAATTAACAGTATTTGGATAGTTGCAGTGATGAAGTTTGCAAAAGACATGGTTTCCCCTCACAAGGCAGTCCCACCATTTCACACATGCAACAATGAGTCTCCAATGTGCCAATTTTTCCTTCCTGTGAACTCCTAACCTATGCCAAATTTTAAACTCTGTAACAGGGTGTGGATGTCTAGCCAAGCATAACAAGGTGTTGTGGTTACAAGTGCTCTGATATATTTATATGCAAAATGTGGGTGCAAATTCATGGCATGTGGACTGTTTGACAAGAGTTCCAAAGATATATGGTCTTGTTGAATGTTATGGCTGTAGGATATGCATGAAATGGGTTTTGTTGAAAAGGCTTAGAAACTTTCCAGTAAATACATTTACAGGTTTTCAACTCCTATGCTAGCATCTCCTAGTCTATGCAAAAATATGGGCTCTAGAATAGGGTATGGATGCCCATCTAATAATAAAGGATAACAAGAATGTTTCTAGATGTTGTAGTTGCAAATACTCTGGCAAACACATATACAAATGTGGGACCTTGCACAAGGAAGGTGACCTGTTTAATAGAATGCATTTAGAAAACAAAACATGGGTTTTATGGAAGATTAGGCATGCACAATTTTATTGATCTTGACCTATATTTGCAAATGAAATGGGTCCAATTGTCTCTGAGAGGAAACCACTACTTGCTATTGTTATGTTTTTGTTTGGAAAATAAGATTGGGAATCAGATGGCAACTCATTGTTTTAATGGAGTACGTGAGCATTGGAAAGTAATCTAGGGAGCCTGATGAAGAAATTCAAGAAATAAACAAGCATGATAAACCCTCCCTTTAAAATAATATTCTCTAGTTTAATGCCTTCATGAAAGGAACGTTGTTTTCTCTTAATAGAAGCCGTTTTAATGGTTCTGTTATTTTTATATTTTATTTGAAGCTTGGAAATTTGTGTGTTTTCTTTGTTCTTCCACCTGGACTGCTTGAAATGACTGTGGAGTTACAGTATAACTTATATGGTTCTGGGTGTTTCTTAAATGGATGAATATTTTATTAAGTTTAAACTTTTATTCTTGTCAAATGACTATAATGTGATAGTATAGGAATATATCCATGAGAAGGGGTTTTATCTGTTTTCTTAAACAATATTGAAAGTGGAAACTTATTATTAAATTGTTTGAAGAAGGGTTGGAATATCTATTTCTACTTGGTTTCTTAAAACTTGAACGTCTATTGGGTATTTTTTTCTTATCTTTATTTGAACAGTTTCCTTAAGGATATGGACATCGAATCGATTTGATCTATGTCAGATGTATATTGCTAACGTTATACTTTTCATAAATGGACTTTACCTAGGTTGTCTATAAACCCTTAAATGGTAATGGATTTTTTATTTTATAGGTCCTCACCAATCGTAGGTCAAACTGGGTATTCGTATTCTTCTGATAAATGCAAATGGGTATGACGTATTTTTATAAATGATTTACGTTGATTGTATTTATTAGTGTGGTAGATCGTAACTTCTTCAACTATTGTCGAAACCTTTGGTTATCGATTATGCCCCATTTTGGGTTTGTGGTATGTCGACTTGGTCTATAGTCACACTTTGGAATAAGACAACTGGTTAGACATAAGTTGTAAATTTAATCTTCACTTCACTTAACTAATGTATAATGTTTAGATGCTTCGTGAACTTCCTGACTAGTTTTAGTGACGTATCGATCCTTAGGCTCATACAATTCGATATGGGTGTCTAATAACTATTTTATGTTTTTCTTGTTTGTTTAATGAATTGAGTCAATGTTGAATCGATGCTAGTTTTGGTAATTGTCGAACCTAGTGCTGGAAGTGGATTAATTTATACGTGGTATAAAAAACCTTTCTTCAAGCAGTTAAGATTGTACGATGGGTTTTGTTCCCTACTTTTGTTACGTTCTTCTAGTTTCAATGGTATTCTTTACTTCTTAAATCTTAAGAAGTTATGATATTTTTTCCTTTGGTTTGAACCTATGCTTAGAGCTCACTTCGGGCCTTACACTTCCATTGATCATCGATCGAACGTATATACATCTCCTCCCTTAGTGACACAATATATATTGAGTCCTACCCTATCATAGCAGGAAGTTACTATATTATAGTAACATAGTTAAGTGATGGTACCTAGGATTTAATGAACCCTTAGGAAACATGGAGTGAGTTGTTGAGTTTCCTATCGGCCACGTAGACCTTTCTACCATATCTGAGAATTTTTTGAGTTATATCTTATACTAGAAAGTGAATACAATTTTCGTATGCATAACTTGTGTTGATGGATGCCTATTTCATCAAAGTATGGATGGTATGTAGGGTATTGAATTCTATAACAAACTATTGTTGTTTAGATTAATCTTAACTATTATAGAAATTTATAGTTATATATGTGTGTGTGGGCTTATATGACTGTGGTATGAAGCTATTATTTGCATAGCTGAGAATGGATTGTTGAATAAGTTGTTATTAACTAGTTACTTAGATGTATCATAAATCTATTGTTTGCATGGCCGTTACTAAAATAAGGTACTTAGTTATCTTGTATTCATTATGTTGATGATTGTAATATGTTTAGGATGAATGTTTGAAAGAGTTGAATATTCCTTTTGAACCCTAGAATATTGTAGTTAAAATAAACATTCCTTTTATTAAATTACTAAGTTAGAACATGTTATTCTAAAGATTGAGGACCTATCATGCTCAGTTCATATGAACTGAAAGATGCTAACAACCTTGGAGATGGACTTCATGAAAGATGAAGAAAGAAGACATATAAAAATTTGCATTTATTATTTTGACTGAAAAAGGTTGAATGAAATACTTGTTTTTTAAAATTCAGAATTGAAATAATTCTATATAGAAATGAGAAATACCCTTGATCAATTACTGTAATTGTCTTGAAAGGAAATATTATGATCACTTTTATGACCATGATTTAATACCTATTTCTAGAAATTAATAAAGTTAATATACTTGTCTTATCATATTGAGAGAAAATGATTATTTTGGGAATATATGAATTATGCTTTGCATTAAAGGAAAAGTGTTGGATATATATGTTAAATTAATTTGAATTTAATATCTTGTAGTGCATTTCCAGTGTGTAATAGACAATTAAATAATTGGTGTGTTATGTTCTTTACCTTGAAACTGTAATAATGAAATCTAAATAAAACATTTGACCTTAGTGTAAAACTGGTGCATATCTACCTTTCTCGAATGATCCTTCTGAGCATAGAATAAATTGAAACCGTAGAATGAAATTAATCTTTACACTCAATGACACCTCTTAATTGAAGTAAATAAGATCACATGTTTGAGTTTGTCATCATAGCCTATATGCTTAACGACATTGTTGTGAACCCGATAGTTTAGAATGCCATGTTCAAACATTATCTAGAGTATGTAGATACCTTCCAGGATTGGTTATCATGTGTGTAGTAAGGAGAATGTGTCCTCTTCGGGTTCAACATAGATGGTGAGTGCAAAAGATCACCAACTATCCTTGGAAGTCATATTTTAAGAGTTAAGATTATAATTGAATTTGGTACAGAATCTCATTTATCATTAGGATTAATGGTTCAATACTAAGGGTTAACTATGAAAGTTAGCAAATTATTAAATTACGATTATTTGGAGAAAAAATTAACCATAAAATGATATGCTCAGAGAAAGGTGAAATTTAGATCATTTAGATAATGTATTTAAACCATCGCTTGGGTCCAGGAACTAAATTCATGACGTGCAATCCCTAATGTGAACATAATCCTTTAAACGAAGGAGTATTCCATCGTTGTTCCCCACTTTTCCTCATGCATAATAAAGGTACGTTGTGAAACCAAGTGGTCTTGTTCTTGAGGTAATTCCCTAGGAGGAGTACTAGTAGGCTCCCAAGCATGCAAATGTCCTTATTAACAAATGGGTTTTTTTAACAATTCCAACACACTAATTAATTAAAATTAAGTGAAATCATTTTAAGATGATTGTAAAAAATCTGAGCGGGCCCTGTGTTTTAGATACCTTCATATGAGAATGCTAAGTGTGAATCCCCTTTAACCCCCCTCTCAAACAAGATTTTAAGCTTGGCAGAAGTATCAGATTACCTAGAGTTACATGATGATTGTTGGCGATAAGGGTGGACAATCACTCTAGTTGTGACCTTAGTAAAGGTGTGTAAAATTTATAATTGAATGTCTCCTAATATCATGCATCTAATACTTATTTCCCAGAAAATCCAAATTTGGTTAAGTGTGAAATCATAATCCTTAGCTCTTGATGAGTAAGCATTTAACTAGAGTAGTTAGATTATGTGGTAGGTATTATAACTTAAATCATAAATCAAGTAACCTTGGTAATTAAATGCTAATTTTAAAAGAACGTGTAACCAATTCACTCTTGAACAAATCAGCATCACTAGTATCATGTGAACCTTATTTCGTGGTAACTTAGATAAATTGCTAAACCAATCTAACACGAAAACTTAAAAGAAAAATACTTAGAACAAACACCTCTAGCTTATGTGGGAATATATGTTCCTACTAAAAACTAGGTTACATCATTCTTGTGAGATGTGGGAAACAAACAAAATTAGGTGGGATAACTACAAGTGAAATGTTAAATAAAGTAAAGATAATGCAGTTTAGTCATAAAATAATTGATAAGTTATTTCCAAGCAAATAAGGTCAATGTCGAAATATAAATGTAATAAATATGCAAACAAGGAAAGTGTGGTGTTGGGGATGGTGCCTATATTGGAGTTTGTATTGTAGTGGAATCATCACGTGTTATGCCTTGTCATTTGGGAAAAGTGGCTTGATGTGTTTCATGTGAGTTTCATGTTACCTATGTGGGATAACGTTTGTGCAAGTGTCTCATGAGTATGTGTTATCCTAAACAATCCCTTGTGTTGTCATGTATACGACAATGTAAGTAAAAAAAATTATTCAGAATTTTTTTTACTATTGTATTCGTGTGTGTATAATGTGGTTGTTTTATATAATAAGTAGAAAATAATTCAATTTCATCATTTTCTATTTATAGAGGAAAGGGAGTGGAAAATGTTCAGTAAAATTATAGTTTAAATACAATATTTAGAAGTAAAAGTAACCCTAGAAATTTTATTACATTATATTTTATAGCTCAAATAATAATCATCTTCATTAGATTCATTTATATTAACATTGTATTCATCATTAGCAACATGTACTTATGTGTATCTTCAAGACTAGGTATTGTATCTTGTTCTTAAGTAAAGGAAGAATCAATATGAGGAGAGGAACTAAGCACCCTTAGTTCTGATTTCAATTTTTTTCCATATTTTTTATGTTGAAATATAACCCGTTTTTATTTAATGACTAGAGAATTAAGATTAGAATTAACTATAAGATCATATTCTAGTAAATTAAGAGGGGTGGGGGAAAGGTTGCATAGAATCCATTTTTTAGTGGGTACAATAATAGGAATTGATGCAGGGGCATCTTCAAGAGTCATTAACCAATGCAAACTATCATATTCATGAGTTCAATATGAGTATGAGAGATATGGTCTTGGGTGTTTGAGATTTTGAAAATTCAAATTTGTATTTCCCTCTAAAATATAAACTTCTAAATTGTAAAGCATGTAAAAATGCAATAATGGCTTGTAGTGGATGTAAAAGGGAAATGAAAGATTGACAAAGAAGGGGAAAGTTTCTAGATGGGATGTCATAGGTCCTAGTAGTGATTTGAAGTCTGTGAAATCAAAAAGTAATGGAAAATTCCCATAATGTGTGAAGAGGCATATGAAAGGTCATCTATGAGTCATGAAAAAGGTGGTTGGGGTTAAAATAATGAAGATATATGGATGGAATTCGAATGAAGTTAGTTAAAATTCTCCTAGGAGAAAGGGGGAGGATTACTCAAGGGGAGAGATGCCTTGGAAATATGAATGAATAGAGAGAAAGACTGATTTTGTAAGCATATAGTCATATAAGTATAATAATACTTTATTTTTGGTATGGGGATATTGTCTTGATTTTGATTGAATCTAAGTTTTTGTGGTATCTTCTTGTTTTGCATTTGGAAAGTGTGAATGAAGCTTTGTAGGAGGATTGAAAATAAATGGAGATTTGATTATTAATTTAGATGATTGATCACAGGTTTGCATGTGACTGAATAAGACACTAAATTTGTAACGCCCACATTTTACACACACAAATAAAACACTAAAAATACTAGAATATTTTTTTTACTTACATTGTAGTACATATGACACTAGAGGATATCACTTAGGACTACACACAACACAAGATATGTTTGAACAAAAATTATCCCACATAGTTAACATAAAAACATGTGGTGCACATCAAGGCCACTCCTGTTTTTCAAATGACAAGGCATGACATAACAATTTATGACATAATGATTCAACTACAGAATAAACTTGTAGATAGGGACCTTACCACATTTATTACAAACATGTTTCAAGCTTAACTTAAGTTCTAGAAAGACTCATAATATGTGAATCATACATTCACTTTTCCTTTTTGCTAGATTTCCTCTATATTGTTTAACATTTTACTTTCTGAGCATCTCATTGAATAAGGAATCATCTACATTATTGCAATTACTTGTTTAATTTTCTCATTCGTTAATAGGGTATTTATTTGCACACAAGACTACTAGGTCTTATATCCAATCTCCATTACACAAAAAAATAATGGTAAGTCCAAGGATGTGAAGTTCACCCTTTTTTTTGTTTAAGGATTTAGGGTCGTGTTTCTTTTACTCATTTATAAATTGATAGTCGATTTAGCACATAATAATCATCATATGAAATAGGTTCTTTATTCAAAACAAGAGGGTTAAACCACATTGCAAGGAAGATCGTGTTTCTATTTACTCAAGGGATAACATCTCATGCTTATGTTTCTCAAGGAAAGCGTCAATTATAAGTTTACTAGAGTTGTTCTCCAACAATTATTTAAGGATTCGAAGGCTCAAAACATGGAAAAATTCTTCCTTATTTTCTTGTTTCTAGATTAGGTTTCCTAAGTATCATTTTATGTCTAACTTAAGAGGTTTTATTTCTCCCTACTAGGTTCATGTACCTTTTGTAATTAATTGTGTAGACTATTTGTTAATAGGGGAATTTATATCCTCAATGAGACTAATAGTCCATATCTTGAGGGATTTGCCTCCAAGAACATGATCACATAGTTTCACATCATACATCCATTACATACTAGGACTAGTGGGAAATAAAGATGGAGTAGTCCATTGCTTAAAGGGTTAAGGTTTGCATTATAGATTACACAACGTGGGTCCCTTTTATCACCACAAGATGTTTTAAACATGATATAAGAGCGATATAAATTTCAGATTTCTCCTAGCATACCATATTATGGTTACAACCAACCAATCATAATTTTTAATGATGTTAAGCTTCGTAATTAACTCTTAGTATTATACCCTAGAACTAAACGATAATTTAAATTGGGTACTCGAGTTCTTTCCTGGTCATAACTCTTAAAGGAGACTTCCGAGGTTAGTTGGTGATCTTCACCACTCAACACGTGTGATGGTCTAAGAAGGTTTTACACTATGTTTAATGTTGGTTCCCAAGAGTACTACCTTAAGAGAACACATTCTCCTTACTACATACACAATTACTTATCCTGGAAGGGAACCACAAACTCTAGATAATGTTTGACCATGTCACTCCTAACTGTTGGGTTCGCGAAGATGTCGCTAAGCATAAAAGCTATGAAGATAAATTCAAACTTCTGATCTTCTTTATTTAATCTAAAAGGTTCAATCAAGCGTAAGTGTTTTTAGTTCATCATAAGGTTTTAGTTTTCTATGCTACAAAGAATCACACAGGAAGGGTAGTTATACACGAATTTTAATGTAGGGTGGAATGTTTCGTTTAGATCTCGTTATTACATTTTAAGGTAATAAACACAACATGCTAATTATTTAATCATCAATTACACACTGAAATTGCACTATAAGATATTAATTTCAGTTTCAAAAACATTTATACAACTTTTTGCAGTACAAATTTTAGAATCAAATAACACCCATGTTTAGATGAATTTTCCCCTTAAACACTAGCATCTTAAAAATATTAAAAAAAATCACTAATAAACCTTTCAATACTTCGCAAAATGTTTAACTATCCTCTACAATATCACTTAACACAAACACACACACACACACACACACACACACACACACACACACACACACACACACACACACACACACACACACACACACACACACACACACACACACACACACACACACACACACACACACACACACACACACACACATATATTATATATAACCATTTTTTTACCATATGTAAATCTGAATCAAAAGATCACCTATAGTTAAATGCACATTTCCCAAACCACCCCTAAAGCTAGCATCTCATACATATTACCAAATTTCAATAACAAGTCTTTACTATAACATAGCAATACACTAAATTTTCTTTCCATTAACATACATGAATTACAATAATATACAATGAGTTACAACCACGTCATTTCACCATCCTAGTTACATCGTGCAAAACCATGTGAGAATGAAATCAGCGATAACTCGCCGGCATGACATCCACCAAAATCTAGAATAATTAACATTTTTATTTTCCATGTACATAATAATAATACTTTGCACTAAAAAAAGGATTAGAGACACATAATCATTTGATTTGAATTCATTTCATTTCTTAACTAAGGAGAGAGAAAGAGATAGGGGGCAGAGAAACATTGGTTTTCTAAAAGTCAAATTTCACACGATAAACCACAAGATAAAGTTTCATACA
Organism: Taxus chinensis; assembly: GCA_019776745.2. NCBI lineage: Eukaryota > Viridiplantae > Streptophyta > Pinopsida > Cupressales > Taxaceae > Taxus > Taxus chinensis. The sequence goes on from CM034154.1 coordinate 657,437,380, forward strand.
GTTATCTATAAGTGTCAAAAGGTTTTCATGCCTATTTTATAACTTTTTAAGGGTTTTGCGGTCATCCTTAACATTTTCCCTCCAAGTTGCGAAACATCCAAATTTGACTTGGAGGCCAAGAAAGTGTGTTAAAAAACTGTCTTCTGATAAGCAAATTCACGATAGGGAGAATTCCTACGTGTCCACCTATATACCAAGAATCTAAAGGGACTTTCAAAATTCAAAAATGGCCAATGGTGTACAATTGGTGAATGGTTTTCTAGAGCCACAGGTCATATTCGGTCAAGTTGCAACAACCAATTTTAGCTCGAGCGCTAAGAAAACCTCAACTAGAACTACCCTTTGATAGATGAACATGCAATGGAAAATTTCCTACATGATCTCCTATATATGTAGAATTTATAGGAGTCGGTGAAACTGAGAACATACAAGTGGGTTACATACATCGACGGGTTTTTTGGAGCCACCAGTCATAGTTGAGCTAGTTTGAACTAGTCAAATAGTGACTTGAGGCCTATAAAATGCATACACCAAACTATATAGAAGAGTGCTTTTCCCCAAACTAAAGGTTACAAATGATTTTCTAGTAAAAATAATAGAGGTTTGTGAAAGAGGATAAGCACTTATTTTCTTAGGGTTCAAACTGCAAGTCGAAATGAGCCCCAATTTTTTAGTTTTAGCAGCCTCCTAAAAGTGCAAAAAAGGGTAATATGGTTCCTAAAAGAGCGGCGAAGAGAGTACTGTTGATGGAAAATCACAGCACCCCTGAATGTCTACAACTCGATGGGTTGAGACTCTTAGTGTGATTGCATAACATGCATCTTTTCCCAAGTGTGGGACCTTGAGAATCAGGAAAGCTCTCTGGATGAAGGCCAGTTCCTATTCCTCTGTTCAGATGCACACATAAAAATGTAGAGGGTTTACTCAAAAACCTAATCTAAATTACCAAGGAGACAGGGTAAGAAGATGCATAAAAATAAACCTAAACTAACAAAGGTGATGCACCGAGGAATGAAGAACACTTGTCTTGCCAATAAACACAAACCATTAAAATGTAATGCAAGATCATGCACGTATAACAAAATTTGTAGTGAAAGATCAGGAGGATGCAAATGAACATAGAGAGGGTTGAGAATCATCCACAGACATGCATTATTTGCTCCAAATATTGATACAATACACTACAAAATACCAAGAGGAAAAGTTACATTACAGTTTTAGATGGAAGGTTTGAACTCCACAAATTCAACCTTGCGTGAATCCGAGCTCCCTGTGAAAAGTTATGGCCATTTGAATATCTGCGTTAGGGTTTTCTTCCTGTCAAGTTCGAGGTGTCAATGCTCAAAATGTTGCACCTCCTGAAGGTGCACCTTTGCGCATCCATCCTTACGTCAACATACTCTTAAGTGTGCCATAGGCGCTGAAAATGTGGTGTCGACATCTTCTGATCTGCGCCTCTAACCTGCGCCAGGGTGTAACTTTTTCCATGTCAACACCTTCTGATATGCGCCTCCAGCCTGTGCCAGGGCACAACTTTTTTCATGTCAACACCTTCTAATTTGCACCTCCAACCTGCGCCAGAGCGTAACTTTTTCCATGTCAACACCTTCTGATCTGCGCCTCCAACCTACGCCAGAGCGTAACATTTTTCATGTCAACACCTTTTGATCTGTGCCTCCAACCTGCGCCAGGGTGCAACTTTTTCCATGTCAACACTTTCTGATCTGTGCCTCTAACCTGCGCCAGGGCGCAACTTTTTCCATGTCAACACCTTATGATCTGCACCTCCAACCTATGCCAGGGTGTAACATTTTTCATGTCAACACCTTTTGATCTGCACTTCTTGGAGATGCGCCTCAGCATAAATAATGTCGGGTTTTGAGTTTATTTGATTCCCATATTCTATTGTTTGCCTATATTTACCAAGGGGGGAGGTATATACAATAATTTGGTGACTGAACGGGATCACTTGCCTACTAGGTAGAAGATCAGTGGCCTTTTAGCAATCCATTGGGCATGGAGTCATAAGCAATAACCTGAAACCAACCTGATATATGATCCTGAGCCTGATACCGTAACTTCTTCTCCGAGAGCATGCTAAACTATAGAAATTCAACCTAGGAGCAACAAAACCTTTACCGAAGCACTTAGGGAAATTGAAACCTAACTACAACAAGACAATGTGCATATGCACTTAGAGGAATTAAAAACCTAGGCTACTATTCACAAGGGTAAACCTTTTCCTTTTAGTAGCAATGTTTAAGATAGATTCCATTAACCAAAATCGGGAGTTTTTCTCCATCCAATGTAGACAATTGGAATGAATTACTACTTTTACATCCCATGACCATATAGGGGCCACTCCAAATGGCATCAAACTTGGAATGCCTTCCTGGTTTTGCCTAATCTGAATCCCATTTCAGAACTAGGTCCCCTTCCTAGAAGGTCCTTGCTCTTGCCTTCTTATCAAACCATCTTTTTACTAAGGCCTGATCTTTCTTAATTGTTTGAACCACATGTTCTCTAATTTCTTCCAATTCCATCAACTTCACATACGTGGCCTCCATTGGTTCAAACTCAGACAACTCCAACTGCTTCATGAGCTCCAATGCTAGCAATTCTAATGATATAGGCAATACTAACTCTTTCCCATAGACCAACTTGTAGGGAGAATTACCTGTAGACCTCTTTGGTGTTATCCTGTCAGCCCATAATGCTGATTTTAGCTTGGTATGCCATGTCCTTTGGTTTTCATCCAGAGTCCTTCTGATGATTCTTAGCAAATTCTTGTTTGTGGACTCTGCCTGTCCATTACCCTGCGGGTAATAATTTGAAGAGGTGCTCCAATAGATTCCATTCTTGACAGCCCATTCTATAATCTTGGAACCTATGAATTCCAATGCATTTTCTGATATGATAGTGGCCGGCACACCGAACCTGGTCACTATTCCTTCATAAAAGTCTAGTATGCTAGACTCATTTGCTTCTTTGAGCTCTACTGCTTCGGTCCACTTGGTGAAATAGTTTGTTGCCATGAGAATCCACTTGTGGCCTTGGCTTGAGTTTAGATTGCTGACCCCAATGAAGTCCAATCCCCATTTCATAAATGGTTGGTCAACCAAAATTGGGTGTAATGGAAGCGGTGCTAGTCTTTCTTTGCCTGTGAAGAGTGCACATTTTTTGCACTTTTTTATCCATGTATAGTAGTCATTGAACACCGTGGGCCAATAATACCCTGCCTTCATTATCATGAGAGTTGTTACCCATGCGGAAAAATGTCCTCTGGAATCTTCATCGTGAAAATATCGTAACACCCTCTCAGTTTGATCTGTCCCAATGCACCTTTATAGAAGTCCATTGATGTCTTTCTTGAACAAAACACCATCAACAAGCATATATGGAATAGCTTGTAATCTAAAGTATCTCCTCTTTGCTTTGCTCATTTTTGGAGGGCATACAACTGTCTGTAGGAAGTGTATCATACTCTGAGTCCAACAAGGAGTGGGCACATCATCATTTTCCTATTCTTGACCATCCTGTAGTACCAAGATAGTCTCTTTTTCATCACCTACTTCAACTTGCTGACTTGAGGATAGTTGTTCAAATAATCCCTTTCCACAGACCAGCTTAGTGACCTTAATTTCGATGTCATATTCCATGACATGAGTGATCCATCATGCACATTTCTCATTCAGATCCTTGTTTAGAAGGAAGCCCCTGACTCCCGCATGAGAGACCAATAATTGGATCTTGTTGTTTGAGACTAGGTGCTTGAATTTCTTTAAGCTCCTAATCACTGCAAGGACATGCTTTTCGATGAAATATTACCTAGTTTCATATTCCTCCAAGCCTTGACTAAAGAAAGCAACTAGTTGTTCTAATCCTTCTTTGTTTCATTGTACCAGGATTGCAAAAATTATGTTTCTACCACCAAAGGTGTATAGCATGAAGTCCTTGGAGAAGTCTGGATTGAAAAGAGTTGGAGCTTGAGATATAGCCTCTTTTATTGCCTCAAAAATTGCCTTGCCTTCATATGTCCACTTAAATACCATGCTCTTATTTAACATCAGCATTATTGGCTTCACAAGAGCTGTAAAGTTTGGAACAAACCTGCGGACAAAATTGATCCTTCCTAAGAAGATTTGAAGAGCCTTCTTGTGACTTGGCAATGGCAACACTCGAATTTCTTCAACTCTTTTTGGGTCAATCATCAACCCTTCCTTTGAAACAATAGGACCTAGAAGTTTTCCTTCGTGAGCCAAGAATATGCATTTTTTGGGATTCAATGATACCCTAAATCTTCTACACCTCTGAAAAACTTGCCTCAGATGAAAGAGGTGATCCGCTACATTTTTATAGAATATAGTGATGTCGTCAAGATATATCAGAACTATTTTATTGATCAATCCCTTGAAAGCCATATCCATTTCCCTTTGGAAAGTGGCTCCAGCATTTGATAGCCCAAATGGCATCTTCTTGTAGGCATAGGTGCCCCATTTAGTGGTGAAAGCCATCTTGAACTAGTCATCTTCTTTCACCATTATCTGATTATACCCTGAGTATCCATCTAGGAGAGAGAATTTTTCTGAACCAAATACCACTTGCAATATTTGTTCCATTGAAGGAAGTGGGTAATGGTCTTTGAGAGATGCCCTATTGAGGTCTTGGAAGTCCAAACACAACCTGATTTCTCCACTCTTCTTCTTGACCGAAACCAAGTTTGCAACCCAGCTTGAGTGCTTGATCGGGAATATAATGCTTGCCTCTATTAGCTTGTTTAGCTCTTTCTTCATTAGAGGCTCAATGTGAGGGTTGAGTGGTCTCTACTTCTACCTAATGGGCTTAGCATCTAGATCCAATTCTATGGTGTGTTGTGCCAACTTCGGATTGAATCCTCTCAAGTCTTCATAGCTCCAACTGAAGATATCTAGAAATTCTTGGCAAAGCTATATGAAATCTGATTTCTCCTGTTCAGTGGCCACTTTACCAATTTGAAGTGTTTTTCCTTCCCCAACTAGAATTGGCTCTGAATCTTCTCTCTTGACCTGTATGTAAGCCTTTTCCTTATGGAATTGGTCGTTAGGGTTGAAGATAGAATCCAATGTTACTAAACCTTTGGGAAGCTTGTTTGTCCGCAGATGCATTACTTGATCACCGTACTGCTGCTCTAATATTTCTTGATTTCTAGCTGAGAATTCAGCCTCTTCTTGTAAAAAATTGACAATTTGTTGATCGTTCTCAAACACCTGTCAGCCTGTGTTATTATCTGGAACTGTTGGCCTCATAATCACATGGATATGTGGTTGTGTTTTTTCCCTTCTGATGTTGTCAACCACATCAAACATTGCTCCAACTGCTGCAAGCCTATCCGTGGCTTCATTTTTCTTCCTGAGTATGGACACAATGTTGAAAGTTCTGAAATCCTCAATGAGGTCCCATACCCTGTTCTTGTAGTTCTTCAGAAGGTCATTATTTGTAGCATGTTGTCCCCTGACTTGGTTAATGATTAGCTTGCTATCCCCGAATACCTGCAAGTTCTTTATGCCCTTTTTCCTGGCCCAATGAAGTCCATGAATCAATGCCTCATATTCAACCGTGTTTTTCGAACAGGAAAATTGGAAACAAAAAGCTGAAAAATATTTGATGTCTTATGGTGAAATCAACAATGCACCACCTCCAACACCTTGTCTACTTCTTGAACCATCGAGAAATAGTTGCCAAACTTCATTGTCATCCTTTTGTTCAGGCTGAATGATGTTAGGAATGGGTGAATTTTCTTCATGTACACAATACACGCCCAATTTAGATTCTTCAATTTCCTTGTATGGGTCAAATTCATGATTCTTGTTTGCCCATTCATCCAAAGTCAAATCAGGAATTCCCTCGACCTTAGTATCTATTTCTAGATCAGTTGAACAATCTTCCCAATCAAAGGATGAGCAATTTGCATTGATAGGACTCGGGACATGAGGTTTGATATGGAAATTGGCAATTGGTTCTGACCTGATTATTGCTTTGGCCCCATACCTTGTCTTGAAAATCATGTGTGACCAATCTGTAGATAAATATCCACCAATTTTTGCAGTGAAGTCTCTTGATAGACACAACGCAAAGAGTGGTGGAAGGTCAATCACAGACACATCTTACAGAACTGTAACATTAGGACAGGCATGTAGTGTTAGGCTTAACCTTTTTATGACCCCAGCTATTCGAACTGCTGTTCCATCTAGCTGTACTACTCCTTTCAACATTGGCTCATACTTCAGACCTAGTTGATCCGCTATTTGCTTCAGCATCACTGAACTACTTGCCCCTGAATCTATCATGTAGTTGTGTACCAAGTGGTTTCTAATAACCAATGACACATAGAATGGTGGAGGTTTCAAATTCTTGCTTGGCTGACCCCCACCCAGTTGCACAACATTAGTGAGAACTTTCTCCTGTCCCCAGTTTGATACATTCGAGGCAGACCAATTAGCCATTGCAACTTGCAATAAATCTCGTTGCCTTGAGATCACCAGTGATTCCCACATGGAAATGTTCACATGTGTCTTCTTCATGTCATCAATGATGTTGAAAGGGGATGATATTTCTTTTTTTTTGTCCCTTACTTGGTGCAACCCTTTTTTGGAGCTTAAACAAGTGCATGTGTTGCTATAACAGGTACCTTAGGCTGATTTTGCTAATTTGGAACTACATCTGGTCTACTAACCCCTTGTTGTGTAGGAGTGGGCTGAGAAACAACTGGATTAGATGGTTTCCCCTCTTCTATGCTTCTCTTCTTTGACCGTGTGTTGACAGCCACTCCTTAAAAAAGTTGTTAGTTAACTCCACAGAAGTATTTTGTTTGCCAATTGGCCAACGTGGTTTCTGTTAGAGGTGCTTCTTGTTGTGTTTCTTGCTACTGATTCCCGTTTTGGCTTGGTTCTTGAGACACACCAATGGTTTACACCATCAAGGCTTGATTTAGTGCACCATTGAAACATGCTGACTGATTGTGAGGTAGATTGCAAGGGTAACACCAGTCGTACTCCCGTGCCATGTTATTTTGTGTTAGAACCAAGGCTCTTGAGGATTTCGTTGCATTTGGATCATACAGTCGAAATGGCCTGGAAGCTTGAGGTTGCCCCTGGTTTTGGATTTGATTTGCAACCTGAGCTGGGTGGTCTGATTTGTTGGTATGGGGGGCTAGCCTGGTACTGTGCTTGAGGTTGATACGGTCTAGCACTTTGATCTTGCTATCTTTTGATAGTCACCAACTTATTTCCAAGGTTCTGCAGTTATTTCATAACCTCCTGCAATTCCTTTGAAGTATTTAAAGAAGTCGATGCCTCATTATTGCTTTGATTTCTAGGAGTTGGAATGGGATTCAACTCTGGCGCTTAACTGGTTGTAGGATTTCCCATATCTGGATAGAGAGGCATTGGTGGCCATGGTGCAAGCTTGCCAGCTTGGATCAAATAGTTATCTTTTCTGATAGCTATGTTATAGGCCCCTGACAGCGTTTTTCCCTCCCATTGATTGGATCATCATGGCTATGTCTGAATTTATAGCCTTCAAGAAATAAAGGAATGCGCCTTTGGTGGTTGGTCTAACAACTATTGGAATCCTGTCCCATGTTCGTTGGAATCTGAAGTTGAAATCTATCATTTGTTCATTAGGAGCTCTTTTGATTATCATTAGTTGTTCCAATAAAGATAAGTTGTCTGCCCTCTCCCCAAATTGGTTGCAAAGAGCTGAACAAAGTTGGTTCCAATTCATAATAGACCCTACTGCTAGGCTCTTAAACCACTATAAGGCTTTACCTTTAAAAGATGAAGCCAACAACTTGACCGCAACATCCATATCATTTATTTCATGGATTGCACATGCAATGGCAATATCCTGGATTTGGTCAATAGGAGTAGTATGATTTTCTCCTATGAAATAGGGGATATTCTTTAGCGCTACAATCGAAATCTGATTTTGAGAATTTAGGGCGAGTGAACTACTACCCATGAAATTGACAAAGGGATTCAATGGTAGATGTGCCATTATGATTGGCCTAAGAACTCTGGTTGATGCGAGAAAAGGTCTACCAGGTGGAGGTGTAGACAAAGTCTGGTTAGGTGGAGATGGTGATCTTTGTGGTCCTCTTCCTCTCCTTCCTCTGCCTGGTGATAGTTGCAAGTAGACAAATAGCCCCTCTTCTCGAGTATCAGACCTAGTTTGAATTATTCTCATATGCCTGGGAAACTTTTGCTACTACACCGCTGAATTCTATTCCTTCGGAGTCACCAGATGTGTTAGAGAACAAGCCTTAAAAGGCTAGATTATGCCAAGTTACACACCAATCCTGACAATATTAAAAAAGAATTTAAAACTTTGAAGGACCCGGAAGATACAGTTCTTCAATTCGGTTATTGGGTCTTGTTGTGTAGCTACTAATCCCCGAAAGGTATAGGTGAAACTCAGGTCATGCAAGGCAACTTACAAAACCTGAAATACACTGTGTCGGAACTTGGGACATGCTCGACACCTGGGAAAACCCAAAATACTAAAAACTATGAAATTTTGAAAGTCAAAATCTCAAAAATATAAGAATACCCTTTTGAATATTATCCCTTGATCTATTAACTGGTGAAATTTTGACTTGTTTTGAGCAAGTTAAGCCTTTGAAAATTGATTTACGGAGTTCAGCCTGGAAGGTGAAAAAATCTGAAATTGTAAAACTTGCAATTTCTAAGTCCAAATTTCTTAAAAATTCCTTCAAATCTTGTGGAATGACCTCTTGGTCCCACCGAGCATGCCAAAACTATTGATGGCGAATCACAACACCCTTGAATGTCTGTAACTCGATGGATTGAGACTCTTAGTGCGATTGCATAACATGGAGCTTTTTCCCAAGTGTGGGACCTTGCGAATCAGGAAAGCTCTCCGAATGAAGGCCGATTCCTATTCCTCTATTTAGATGCACACATAAAAATGTAGAGGGTTTACTCAAAAACCTAATCTAAATTTCCAAGGAGATGGGGTAAGAAGATGCATAAAAATAAACTTAAACTAACAAAGGTGATGCACTGAGGAATGAAGAACACCTGTCTTGCCAATAAACACAAACCATTAAAATGCAATGCAAGATCATGCACAGATAACAAAATTTGTAGTGAAAGATCGGGAGGATGCAAATGAACATAAAGAGGGTTGAGAATCATCCACAGACATGCATTATTTTCTCCAAAGATTGATACAATACACTATAAAATACCAAGAGGCAAAGTTGCATTACAGTTTTAGATGGGAGGTTTGAACTCCACAAATTCACCTGCCAAAGAGAAGAAGGGAGGGGCAAAACAAGAATGTCCAACCTTTAGAAAGAAGCCCCTCCTTACAATTTATAGGAAGAATGAGAGAGGGAAGAGAGAGGAATTCCAAATCTACCCCAACCACCTCTAGGTTGTATTTAATTAATCTCATTATGGCAGTAGGTGAGAACCCTAGCAAACCCAAAAAATGGCAAATTGTATTTTGCATTTTTGAAGAACTTGTTCTCACCTAATTAAATATATCTAGTTTTAGTTGGATAGAGGACCTTGTAAGATTTCTGAAAATTCCAACCTTGCGTGAATCCGAGCTCCCTGTGAAAAGTTATGGCCATTTGAATATTTGCGTCAAGGTTTGCTTTCTGTCAAGTTCAGGGTGTCAACGCTCAAAATGTTGTGCCTCCTGATGGTGTGCCTTGGCGCGTCAATCCTTATGTCAACATACTCTTAAGTGCACCATAGGTGCTGAAAATGTGGTGTCAACATCTTTTGATCTGTGCCTCTAACCTGTGCCAAGGCATAACTTGTTCCATGTCAACACCTTCTAATCTGCGCCTCCAACCTGCGCCAGGGTGCAACTTTTTTCATGTCAACACCTTCTAATCTATGCCTCTAACCTTTGTCAAGGCGCAACTTTTTCCATGTCAACACCTTCTAATCTACACCTCCAATCTACACCAGGGTGCAACTTTTTTCATGTCAACACCTTCTAAGCTGCGCCTCCAACCTACGCTAGGGCGCAACTTTTTCCATGTCAACACCTTCTGATCTGTGCCTCCAACCTGCGCCAGGGCGCAAATTTTTCCATGTCAACACCTTCTGATCTGCACCTCCAACCTATGCTAGGGCACAAATTTTTTCATGTTAACACCTTCTGATCTACGCCTCTTGGAGATGTGCCTCGGCGTAAATAATGTCAGGTTTTGAGTTTCTTTTATTCCCATATTCTGTTGTTTGTCTATATTTACCCAGGGCGGAGGTATATACAACAAGTAAAAATGGTCATTTTCAGTCTAAAGATTGATATGACTCTCCTCATAGCAAGGAACAAATACACCATTTTTTCATCTCTTTTTTGGGCTCAACATGTTGTTTTGCACGTCTCTTGAAATTGCATTTTTCTAAATTTTCTAGGTAGACAAAATGGTTATTTTAGTTGGCAACTCAACTGGTGCTCACTAATACCAATGAACACGAGCACCAAATTTTGATACCATGGGTCTAGAAATTCCTAAGGTTGTGGTCACAACCATAAGTGATGATCAAATTACAAGTTGGTAATGTAAATCATAAGGAGGAGTTTTATTGTTTTGCAATAATAGTCTAGTTACAAAATTTTTCCAGATTGTGTCCAAATGAGGGTTTTACATTTATGCTTGGCTACCAAGTGTTATTTGGGTTACATAAGTACCAGACGAAATTTTATTGTTTTTTAAAACAAGTTTATGTAAAATAATCAAATGTGAGATATTCTAAGGTTTTAAATTTATTTTGTTGTGAATGAAAAACTAAGGTATGAGAATTATGAAGGACAAGGTGAGATCAAGCATGCCTAGAATGATCGATGATAGAAGATAAGTGGTTTTGGGGTTCCATGATCTGGTTATAGTTTCTATAGGGGTTTCAAAACCATTTTCACCAATCCCATCTTGTATATATTCTTTAATCCTCCATAATGAAAAAAGTGTCTAGATTTGTTGCAGTGTTCTTCATAGGTCAAGGAGTTGGGAGAATCTTTACCACAACCTCACCCTTATTTTAGAAAATGTTAGCGCAAAAAAAATTGGATAAATTCCAGTACCTTGGCTAGTTCGGAAAGATTCTGGCACTCCTTTATAAAATGTACTCAACTTCATTGACATCATGATTTGTCACGTTCCCCATTCTTTTCACTTTAAGGGCATCCTCAATATCAAAATTCTTAAAAATGTCTTCCAGATACAATCTAGTTTCTTTTTCTCCTATTTCATAAGAACTCTCAATCTTTGAATCCATCGCTTGCTAGCAAACCCTACCACAAATGCCACTTCAAGGTGAGCCCCTCCTATCTATTGCTGGTGCAAAAATAAAAACTTAGGAGTAGAATATGTCCATGCATGATCCCAACTATGTAAAGATTCAGAACAGGATAAGAACATATGTGCTCCGAGTTATATGCCACTTAATCATGCTAGTGTAGTACAAGGCATTAGATCAGCTTGTCCATAGAAAATCCAAAGTACACCCTCTTAGCATCCACATTTATCGTATAGGAGAATTAACACAACACACAAATGAATCTAGTACCAATTTTAATTTTGAAAGGCATGAGTCTTCTCCTCAAATCCATTAACTTTGAACGTGCACTCAAAACATTGGCAAGAGTAAACTTGTTTGGCATCACATCCTCCAATAACAACTGAGTAAACAGTCTGAGGGAATCTTTTCCACCATAACCTACAAACACTACAGTCCATGTCTACCAGAGCATTTGTAACTACACCATCTAGGAAAAAACCTCTATATTTTATGCTTTGATGGACATCTAAACCCTGTTCAAAAGATCTCATTTTGATACATGTTAGGAGGATGCTAGCAAGGGTCGTGGAAGCTTAATTTACACCTGCCAGTAGCATTTTCTTGAAATTTTCTAATCCTTTTCAACAAACCCATTTTGTGTGTATCCAATAGCCATTGCAATCCACCAGGCCACATTTCTTTTAGGCATCCAATTGAATAGTTCACAAGCCAAGTACATACTTCCACACTTGCATACATATTTACTAGAGCACTTGCAACTAAAACATATGATAAAATTGCTCTACCTCTTATGCTTAGATGGACATCCATACCATGTTCCATAGCTCACATTTGGCACATTCCATCCACTTGTTTGCTGTAATTATCCAATCTCTGCTAAATTTACAATGTTAAATGTGTTTCACCATGGTAAATGCCTACGGATCTAAAAATAAAGTGTTTGTATTATTATGCAAGGAAATGGCTTGTCTTACTGGATGTTGAGGAGGCCCATGTGTGGTGTCAGCCACCTGCCACACACCTATCCCTTCCACACACAACCAAAAAAAATTTAGACGCAACTGCCCTCCATCACGCCTCCATTAAATTCTTTAATATTTTGTTTTATTTTTGTGTGGGGCACTACAAAATATGTATTTTGCAAGTATCTATGTAATTACCTATACCTGAGAAACTATGTATGGGGTTCCTTATACATTGAATGAATGATTAGAGGAGGTTGCTATGGGAATACAAGGACTTGAAGACATATACCCTGATAGTATACCTTATGTGTTAGGAATTTTAATAAAATAAGACTGTGACTATGTATTTCATTCAAATTCTGATTTGTTTTTCATAGTGATAAGTGTATGGGATGAAGAGACCCTAAATGAAGGGTTGTACGAGTTAAGTAAAGCATGATAGATGACTATATAAGGTAAGGAGTATTAGTTCCTTCATATTGGAGTAGTGAGGGTTTCAATACCCTCTTTTTAAACGTGCATGCACAGTCTTTCTCAGTCAACTGTTAACCTTTACCAAGATTTACACATCAATACCATGATAATTGTTAGAATAAGAAAGGAGATATGTGTATAACATACATTCCTAACCTATTTTTGTGCCTTGAATTGCATCTAGGTTTAAATATATAGTAAAATTTAGTCTCTCTAGCTAAGAAGATGCATACTTAGGGTTTGAGAAGGAAATGCGTGTTAAAAACCCCCAAATTTGTATTCTTTCTCTAAAACATGAAAATAACCTATATTACATGGCCCTTAAACATAATCAAAGATAATTTTGATTTTTCTAATTTTTTTTGAGATATTGATGACAATGGCAAGGAGGGAAGTTTAACACAGTCATAGACGTAATAAAGATAGTCAATTTCTAAAGGAAGTATGCTCTACAATTGTAATCAGAACATGAATCCTTGTGCAAAGAAATAATATGGAAAAGGGTGTCTTAAAATGGTGTTATTTTGTCTTTACCCCATTTTCAAATAAATTTATGGTGAGAAAAGTGGTTGGATAGGGCTAGTAGAGGTCTTGTGAGCCTAGAAGGGAAAAGAGTGATAGAGAGAATAAGAAAAGGATTAGGGTTCTAAAATTTTACACACAACATGGAAAATTTAAAGGTTACTTGAGACAGTCAGTAGTTTTTTATGGGTAGCCATAGATTCATCTAGCCACAAAGCTAGCACAAGTCTTGGTCTTAAGAGCCAAGAAGGGCAATTTAGAGCTAGTTTGGTGAAATTTTGTGCTAGAATTCTTTTTGAGACAAATTAATGTTGCATCTAACATGGTTTGAAGTTTACAACAGGGTAAAAGACACTAAGGAGATCCTAGAAAGCTAAAAATCCAAAATTTTCATTTCTGGACTAGGAGCTACTGAAGCAAGAAGTTGGGCAAATTGATGAAAGGTAGGTGTTGAGTGAGATTTGATGAAATTTGATTAGTTTGGAGTTAGTTTGACATTGCATGTAGAGCAAAAGAGTAGGGTATGGTGACTGGATAAACCAATTAAGGTTAATTTGGTCACAGATTGCAAGAATAAGCCATTTGGGCTTGGGAATGATCCTCAAATGCATAGATAAGTTGAATTTTTTGTTTGAAACCCACCTTGATTATTTAAATACATGGTTGATTATTAAATCTATCTACCTCAGGAATTTATTAGATTGGATATTAAAATTGGAAAATCCACTTGGATATGTAGAAAAATGATCCCTACTCATAAACTAGTGATGAACATAGATCTGGTCAAAGGGATGGTATCCCTCATCATATTGAGAGGAAGGAAACTTAAACCTTAAGATACCCATGAAAATACAAATTAAAAGATAAATATGTAAGTTGCGGGAAGATTAATACATTTAATACTTGGGCATTTAAATATTTACTCTTTTGGAATTATACTTTATACATATCTTAATTATATAAACCTAATTTAGATATTATAACTGCAAATAATCTGACATAAATGCTAAAGGGAAAATTACAAGGAGGTAGGAAAAATATTTGGAATAATTTTAATGGTAATCTAAAGGGGATCCAGAGGTATTCTAAGTAATTATGAGGGTGATAACAGTTATGATTTAAAGTGGTACTAAAAAGGTACTAAGAGGATTTAATAAGGAATGTAAGAAAGGATGTAGTAGAAAGCTAGTGGGGGGTATATCAAAAGGGAAGAGCTACTATGGAAATGTCAAACAAAAAACTTCTCTCACAAAATACTACCAAGCATCCCACCCCACTACTTGTATACATGTGTTTATCAATCATAGTTTGATTTTTTAGACGTATTTAAAGAAATGGTTGTATTTGTTGTGAAATAAACCTAGGTATACATAGTTTTAGATCATTAACAATTATTGAATAAAATAGTAATACCTCACAAATGATCTAGTTTTTTTTGGAAAACATATGTAAATTAGTTTTTCACTAGTTAAAAAAAAAATCCTTTTAGATCTTGTTGGAAATCATGCTATGTTATTTCCTAGTACATAACCATTTCATGCAACATAATCATTCTTAAAATAAAGAAGAAATTTCATAAATCTTATACATTAACGCACTTTTTTTATTTAAGTTCTTGATGACTTTAAACAATTACATCAATCCTATATAGTCCTCCCACTACAATGTTTTTGATATCATTTTCTGTTGATCTTACATATCCTTGTTCAAGTGTGAATTCAATTATAGGTCACATCCTCCATGTTTTCCCTTATTCCTAAAAAATAGAAATATAACTAGTTTTACATCATATGTACTCTTTATCTCATGCTAAATATAGATTGCTAAAGTATTTTTCTTATAAATATAGATAATTGCTAGAGAAATTATCCCGTGAAGTTTCCTTTTCTAGAAAAAAAATTACACAAGGCATGTTTTTAATTTGAGGTAATCTAGACTTGGATTAATCTACTCCAAAATTATTTAAATTTATTCAAACTTAAATGTTTTTTTTTAATATTGGTAAATAGTTTTAAAGGGACTATACCCTGTTACAAAAAAGGGCTCAACAACCTGATATAACTATGAAGATGTAATAAAAAAGGATCAAAATCCAAATAGAACACTATTTCTATAAGTAACTAAGAGATAGTTACAAACAAGAAACAAAAAAGGACAAAGACTTGCAACAGAACAACAAAAAAGTAGCAAAGTCATAGCAAAAATACCACAAAATATCAGCATCTAAAATGACTCATGCCAGCCCAAGTGAGTTTACTTCTTCGATGCTCTTTCAATTCTGTACTGGATTGTTTGCAACGAGGTGAACAATGCCAATGTGGTGATATACGTTGGGTCTGAAGCATTCAACTGTGAGATGGTCAGACTCCTCTCTTTATTATTCCACCAAATAGTTACAAGGATCTCACTGAGCATGGCAATGCTCCAAACTTGCTTCTCTAAAAATTCAGTTATGGCTTTGAAGATAGCCATGTTGTGATCATGTTTATCTTTAGCTCTTCCCAGTCTACTGTCCAGAGAGTTCAACTTCTTATAAATATCAGCAATTTGATCCTTGCCATTGTCATTATCTTCATCATTTTTTATTTTTCCTTTCTGATTTTCCATATGTTGAAGGTCCTTCTTCAGTTGCTTCATCTCTTTCTCCAGAGACTCCAATCTATGAGGCACCTCATTCCCCTCCTGATGCAGGGCCATATCACTACCAACATTACTGATATGCAGCAATTTTTAAGCAACCTCCAACTCTTTGGTGCTTCTGAGAATCCTAGCAGTGTGAGGGGTGTCTGTTTTTGAAAGCTTGGGGTTCTTTATTTTGGATTTAGAAGGGGCATCAAGAATGGGAGTGGGAGCAGAGGAGGTGGTAATGTGTGGATCACTAGGAGAATTTGGGAATCCAGGGAACTTGGAAACACAAAGATTATGCAATAGGAAGATAAGCCCTTGATGCAAAGGAATAGCATGGGAGTGCTTTTGAAATTCCAAAAATAGAATGTTGAATGGAATTGAGTAGGTAGTGCAGGAAGCAGACTACAAAATGTCTTCTAAAATGTTTTAAAAAGACAAGGTGTTTAATAGGGACCGTTTTATAACATCCTTCCAAAGAAATATATCTAACCATCATATTTGTCACTTCATCATAGGGCTTGGGAATAGAATTTACCCTTATTCCTGTAGTAAAAAAATCAAGCTCCTTGCCCTTGTCAGAGAATTTCTTGGCCTCGACGACCCTGTCAATCCTTTTACTGAAAAAATGATAGCCCTCCAGTTCTAGGCCTGTAGCCTCAACAACTAGCGCTTTGTTGATAGTAACACGATGGCCACCATATTTTACCCTTCTATCCTTCCAATCCATAGCAAAATGAACTGAAATGTTCTGATCATGACCCTAAATGCACTCAATGAAATTAGAGATTCCTCCCTTGTGTAAGAGGTTCCAAAGTACCTCGTTATTTTTCCAATCCGTATCACAACATGGCTCCAATTAACACGGCACCCCTCCCATTTTCTTCTTCTTCCTTCTAATCCTGCAATTTTTTTGCTCAAAACCCTCATAAGAGTCTATTTCTTCCTTATATCTATCTTGTTTTTAACAACTCCTCCCACCTATGTGAGGTTTAATGGCTTTAATGTGGCTGTAATAAGGAGGATAATTCACACATGTGTAAATTTTCACCTCTGTTAAGGCCTGCTCCATGTCATTATTATTATTACTCCACGTATGTAATCCCATAATTATCCACATTAATGCTAGTTTGAACCTCCTTAGGGATGTAATTTTACATTATCCCATATGATAAGATTATTATTGATGCCCATATTAGCCAATGTGTCTACAACCTTATTCCTCTCCCTGTAGGTATGTTTAATGATGATATTCTTGAAATTTTGACAAATATTTCTTGCTTCCAAAATAAATTCCTTGATAGTCTAGCTACGAGGAGAAGTTTTATTTAGATGGTTGATGATGTTAAGATAATCCCCTTTCAAAATTAAGTTTTGTATATCATAATCTTTGGCAATCCTTAACCCCCATAGAGTAGCTACGGCTTCAGCATAATGTTTCGTCTAAATCCCCATTTTACTAGATAAGTAGCAACTAAACAACCTTTATGATCCCTAATAACACCTCCCCCAGCAGCAAGACCAGGATTACCCTTAGAGGCACCTAAATGTAGGGTTTAGGGTTTAGGGTTGAGGGTTTACCAGCATAAGCAACAACTAAACTTAAATGTAGGGTGGTCCTAATTGATGTTATTAATTTATGGAAATTTTAATATCTTTGATATATATTTACTAAAGATGTTGATCAGAATTGTAAGTCGGTAAATGATTGGGATTTATTTGTGTTTATATAACTCCATGTGATATATAATTTTTCTTTCAATCTCACTAGGAAGTTTATATAAGATAAACACGATAAAATATAATCATTACAATGCCTCCATAGAGCCACCAGGTAGGTAAAAACCATAATACACTTTTGGTTATATTAGAAGGTGGTGTCCATGAGAACTAAATTCTAAATATTAAGATATGGAGAAGTTTGATATGATATAATGGATGTTCCTAAGTAAGTAATTAATTATTTTTTACACTCATATTTTTTCCTTGATGATTCCCCTTCTTGAAACTTATTGACATATGGTTTTCCTCATTTGTTTTACACCAAGCTCTAAAATATTAAAACTAAAGTTGGGTCCTAACATACTTATCAAATTATATGAGTTGTGTGGGTGAGTGGTTGAGAAATAACTCATAATTTAGTGTTGAACTATGAGATCTAGGTTTTCCATCCTATTTTTCTATAAACCTTAGAATATTTTTTAAAATAGATTTGATATTTGAGTTATACTATGTAAATAGATCTTATTTTTAGATCTAGGTTTTGTATAATTTTATATTATAACTCCTTAACTCTTGCCTAAAGTTTTGAATTTTTAATTTTTATCCTAGATGTTTTTACACTTCAACTAGACAATGTTTTTGCCAATTTAACATACATATCAAAACAAAATTATGATTTCAAGTAAAAAAAGTACATACCAATGTTTAGCTGTTCAATAATATCTTCCACAACCTTCTTTGCCTCTTTTTGATTTCTCCTACGAATTGACCTTATAACACGATGCTCTTATAACTCTGCCTCTGTATATTTTTGTTGGTTATTCTTCTTATTTGTCATGATTTCTCCACTTTGTCAATTTTTACTTGCACACAAATTACTATATGAAACTAAGAATAAATTTAAAACAACACTATACACAATCTCATAATATATAGGATTTTTGATGGATTAGATTGTATTTAATCAGCGAATTTTCTAAATTTAAAAAAAATCTTCTAATATATAATTATTAAATATTTATGGTGTCTTTTTATAAACTTAACTTGATTTATAACTATACATGGTTTTTAATTTAATTTAATAACATACATATTTTAATAATAATACACATCTTATCTATTGTTATTTTTAGATAAAAATCAATAGATTTAAAAAAACATAAATTATTTATTAAATATAATAAAATCTAAAAACAAAAGTATATTAAGCATTATATCTTAAGAAAAACTATGGTTTAAAATTAAAACTTAGTTGGTGGTGTTTAGGTGGTGGAGAGGCTGTAGGAAGGGTATTTAGGGTGTTCGCCTAAAGGGGTGTTTTCGCAAAGGGGGTTCGGTTAAACCCTCTTTAGGCAAACACCCTTACATGGAGCCCATGTGGGATCTATGTGGCATGTTTTGACCCTTAATCCATTTGGAAGATAATTATAGGCTTAAAAGTGTCACATATATACCACATATTTAGGTAAAATTGATTAATTAAATTATGAAAAGTTATACTTAAATAAAACAAAATTACTAGCTATCTAAAAATAGTTTTTGTTTTGAAAATATGTTTTTTACTATTTTTTAATTATTTCCAATACATGGTATTATGAGAAACTCAACACAATATGAAAAATAGTAAAATATATCCAAAAAATTTGAAAATTTAATTTTTATTATTTTTTGAAGTCTTCTTTGTACTTACAAGAAAAAAAATCTATATAAGTATGGAAATATATTGTCATAAACATATGTACATCCCTAAATATGAAAAATATATTCACTACAAAATTAATTAAAATACAAAACATATATATCAAAAAATACAAAAATAAATCACATACTCGATATTGGAGTCTAGAACATAGCTAAAATTTTATGGTGAAACAATAAGTTTTGACTACAAAACATGATGCTAACCCTTTTCCACTCTACCATAAAATAAGAAAAAAACTTTGAATAAAATTAAGGAAAAGAACAAAAAATACTTTTGTAGAAAATAAAAAAAATTACATACATTCTACACTCAAAACACAACATTTCATTAGTTCATGTTGTTTCATGAATGTGTACAGTTTTGTGTCAATTTCCTCTACAATTTCAATGAAGTTGAAGACTCATGTTTTTAAAGGTACATAAATACAAAACATAGGGAAACACTTACATGCTTTGACCAAGTGGTTGGAATTACATATCAATAAGCCAAATCCACGTAAGATCTCCCCATATCTATTCCATTTTTTCATTGGAGCTCTTCTCTTCATCCTCTATTAAAACAACATAATAATATGCTTATGTTACCACCTAAATCCAAGAAATAATTTCCTAATTAATTAATATCAAATAATCTTCTTGCTAGTACTCCTTGGCCCATCGAGATAAGATTCATTTGTGAGAATTAATAAATAACAATGTCGTAGTGGAATGACTTTGATAACTTGATGGTGAAGTCAAATTTCCACCTAAGAAAGGATTCCTTGCCATCAAGGATGATCAATCAAATTCATTGGTTACTAAGGGAGAGGAAGATAAATCCATGTTTATCAAGTACAATAATCCCAACTATACTATACATGTTTAGAGATTGATGCCTCTTTCAAAAAGTGTAATGTTAAGGTTTCATCATACCTTAATTTGAAGCCATGTATTAAAAAGGAGACATTTCTTTATGCCCTATCTATGGTGTTGAACATTGGGATGACCTTTTCAATGGATGAAATAACTATTCTTTGAGAGGAAAGTGTCTATTCAGACATCAAACCATCTCAAATCTTGACACATATTTGTCATCATTCACGCTCATTGCAAACCATGAGGAATAACTTTAGCATACTAAAAATCAAATGAAAAACCATTAGAAGCATAATATAATTGAATAATGGGTGTATCCTAAATTTTAATATTAAATATCTAAGGAGTAAGAACATTGAGAAATTTTCATGTTCGTGTCATTAACCGCATTTACTGCAAATCTTATCACATGGTTGTGCATCATTAGAAATAGAAGTTATTTATCCCAACCAGTTTGTGGATTTGTATGAGCTTGATTTGTATATTGCCCGAGTAGGTTAGAATATGTATTCTTTCTATAGATAATTTCCCTACATACTCTACATTTCTACTTGGGATATGTATGTGTTTATCTATTTGTATATAACTTTTAGACCTATTTCAAAGTTGCATAATTAAGGAACTAGAGCAAAGTGTTCTCATGCAAACTTCATGCCCAAAGAATTCTTGATGGATACTAGTTCTCTTTACCTAGCTCATGTAAATTTATTTGTGAGTTTCTATCATTTTTAACTATAATAATTCCTTTTCCCATTTTTGTTAACATTTTCTCTTACGGATCCAAGATACTAAGCACTTGTTTCATTTTTTGAAATTGGTAGTAGTTTCTTCATTCCACAGGCCATGAACTACTACACATTTTTTTGCATCACTATCATGTGTCTTTCAAGGTTTCATTCATTTTTTGTCCATTTAAAAATTATCATATAGAAAATTATCACACTCAAGGTAAAATAAGAAGTTATGTGAAATGTCCAATTTCTCACAAAAAACCTCCAAGTTGGATGTTAAATAATGTAGCTTGTTGTATAGTATGGGAAAGGATCTCTAGCTAAATTCATGGAAGTTTGGAGGCATTAAATTTGAGATAGATTAATATGGGTTTATATTATAGATAATGGGTTCATGAAAAACTAGAGTCTATAAAGGATGGAGATATGTCTAAATTCTCACCAAAATCTTTATTGATAATTCCAAAAAGCAGCTTTGTGTAATATTTTCCAGGCATGACAAAACTATTGGATTTTTAAAATATCTAATTTATGAACTAATATCACTATCAACACAACATTGGATTGCTTCTCAATTGTGGGACTTGTCATTGAGGCAATCCTTTAGAAATATCCAGCTTATCATTTGTTTATACACCTAACGCTACTTAAGTAACAATACATAGGATAAGGGATAAGGAGATAACATAAAAAGGAAATACTATGTGGCAATATAGAAACAAGTATCATCTTCCAATTTATGTTTAAGGATATCACATATAATCCTCATATACACAATGCCAACATATACTGGGTAAGAATGACCTGTACGATATTCAGGAGATAATTGGGATAAAAGTAGGATAGATATAATCCACAACACTACCATTTCTTAGATATACAGAACTATTTTAAACTAAATAATAAGGATAGGAAATAATTACATTCATTAATATAGATTCTAAAACACCGTACAAATAAAATGGGAACTCAAGAAAATCCTATATAAAGAGAAGAATGATTTAAATATTAAAGATCCCAAAGCATTTTTATAACATAACAAACTCTATTCTTTATAGAATAAAATGGATGGAAAATAAGTTTGAAAGAATACAATATTTTATGAAGGAAGAGAGAAATCTCATCCCATTGTGTAGAAATTAAGGATTCAGGTGTTTGTAGTGCATATAAAGGGAGAAAATAGTCATTTAAAGTAAGTATTAACTCCAAACATCTATGTCCTGTTTGTATATTGTGTTGTCATAATTACATGAAATTATATTAATTATTAAACTTTGTAACTTACTTGGGTATCATAACACAATATATGATCATAAAAACCTCTGGAAACACAAGGAGTATCTCAAGACATCAATGTGAGTTGATAAAAACCCATAAAAATGATATACAATAAGGAAGAAATAGGGTAATAGGTTTGATTACAAGTAAAGATGAAATATATTCAAGAAGATAAAGATATGTATCTATAGGTCTTCAAACAAGATAATTTTTTTGGATGAGGCAATATTGCATTGAAATACAACTAGAATAATAAGGTTTGGATCACAAACTATCTGAAAGTGGGAGGTAAGGCACCACAGAAAGATGCACCATTGCATAACTTGGAAGAAAACTATGGAAAAACATATTGTACCATGGCATGAAGAGACCAAGGTGGGTGTTAGAAAGGTGGTACAGATCTACGAAGTAATACCTCATAGGAGAATATCTTCATGGATAATACAAGCATTATGTAACCACTTAACAATTAGACATTGGTTCATGGCTCTATAAGGTGTTGTCTAGCTTGATAAGAATTACACAAAAAAATTATCGTACCAAGGATTGTAATAGTGTTGTCTAACTTGGGAATAACAATGTGGCTTTGTGCAAGAATTTGTGGCTTTTGAATTACTTTTTTGCATTCTATGAATTTTCAATACATAATGGTGGAAAGAAATGGAAGGTGAGAAAGAATTAAGGATGGGAATTGAGGTGGAATAATAGAAGAAGGATGTAAGTGTGGTTAATTAACACTCAATTACTTAAAATAAAGGTTAGTGGCTTACATGTATTCAAACTCAATGTGAATGATTGAGTTGAGGTAATTTAGTAGTTGATGATTTGTAAGGTGAAAAAGGAATTTATTATGGAGAAGCTAGGAGTCTCATGGATTCAACTAAGGCTTCGTTGGGTAGCATAGTAGTTCCTAGCTTGCTACAATTATTCTTGAAATGCATTAAACCTTAGTAGATGTTATGTAGAGATGCACAGAAACGTGTAGTAGTTTGAGGAGCATGGAATGAAGAAACTATTGCTAGATTTTCAAATGAAAAAATTCTTGGGATCTTAGATCCTTAAGAGTAAAATGTTAACAAAATGGGGAAAGGGTTTATTTTAGTTAACAATAATTGAAAACATAATTAATCCCTATAATATATTACTCTTAGAATCACACTAATACATTTTTATCAAATATTTTCCCTAAATTTTAACATCAATTATTTCCAACTTTATCTCCTTAGTATGATTATATGGAGAGGAACCACACCACAAAACATAGAAATGTACATGTATGTCAACACATACTCTATGACTAAACTCATGCTACTAATAACAACTATTTCTTGTGATCACATACATACATAAACATAATCAATCATTTTTCACCTCTAGTAAGTGTTTGACTTCTCATTGTAAAATCGCATACTTTTAGCAATAGCTTACATATGTGAATACATTTTTTCATGATTTCACCTATAGTGAGAGTAAGTAAACTCACCAAAACATCAGTGAGAATTACTCAGTAGAGGATACATAGTATATGGTTTCTCTCCCATTCATTTGTTTACAGTATTTGTTTTCACCATAGAAAATAAGAAACTATAAAGTTTGAGAACCAAGTCCTCATTGTCTAGAATATGTTCTCATGCTTAAACATTTTTTTGTCAAAAATAATGGATTCAAAATAAATTTATTATAGGATAATTCCCTAGATATCCTAATATTGATATATTCATTTATGACTAAATATTATTTTTATCAATGCTATTAAATTGGAATCCCTTTCTTTATTTAAGTTAACCATAAAATCAAATGCTAAAAAATTTAAAATTTAATTTATTTATTTATTTCACATTACATGTTGGATTTATGTGTTTCACCAGATTCTTAGCAGATTAATGAAACAGATAAGGGTAGAAGGCCAAGGAGGAATACCTGTTGTAATATTGGTTAAAGGTCGAATGTGCATGTAGATGAATTTTGGATCAAAATGGATGTGAGAGGTTCCTTTTGGCTAGGAGGAACTACATGTAGATAAAAAACAATGAGTGGATTGCCTAGTGGAAGCTAGATTCAGGAAGCATGATACTTCTTGAACATGATGTCAATCCAATTTTATATAACAACATTAATACTAGTTAAATCATACATGAAATAAATATCCTATTGGAATTGAAATGATTTAGGTATTTTGTACAAAACAATAAGAAAGGTCATGCAAAATGTTGTTTAAGGTCAAAATGGGAGGGTTGACTAGCTAGTGTTGAGTTTTAGGTCTGGTACAAGATTTGGGTAAGGTCTGATAAGGATTAGAAATGGTTCTGGAATATTGGGAAGTGGGTATTAGCTCAATGGTCTGAGTTATATATCAAGACACACTAACCAGTTTCGGTAGTCTTATCGATGCCGGTTAGGCCGAGTGACGGACATCAATTGGCTAATTGACATCAGTAGAGACAATTAGATGAAAGTTCTTAGAATTGGTTTTCCAAACTCCCTATGATTTCACAGAGGTTGGAAATGGTTAGGGTGGGGTCGTCAAATGGTTATGAAGACTTAGAGATGATTCGAAGAGAGTGAAAATGTGTGAAAAGTCTAAAAATGATCAGGTGATGGGTTGATGGAAGAAAGGAATTATATGGGTGTGGAGAGAAATAGACCAGTAGAGATGAATAAATAAATCTACACAAAGAAAAATAGAGATTCAATGTAAATATGCTAAATACTTATTGGAAAATAGATTGGAGAATGTAGGTGATGAAGATAGTGATAATAGAGATCAAGAGAGAAGAGTTTTTGTATTCATGCTGTGACAGTTCAAACCTCCATGCCTCTCTATTTTGAATTTGTGATCGTGAAAATGATGATGAATGGTGACCAATTTTGGTAGTGCTCCCGTGTGTCTTCTTTTTCCAGAGTGCTTAAGAAATTTGAGTGCTCCAAGTCTCTAGAAGAATGATATCCTGAATGAAAAATGACCAACCCTAGAAAATGGTTGCCACATTGTATATATGGTGACCAACAATGGTCAAGGTGACTAGCATCGGTTGAAGTTAACCAGTGTTGGTTCAAGTGGGATATCCTAGGTTTATCAAAAATAGTAGATCTATGTTATTTTTGGCATGCTCTACTTGTTGGTTTGGGTCTCAAGTGATGGTTAGTGCTTAGATAAGTGGGAATGTTGTTGGAGAATAAATAGTGATATAATATTAGGGTTAGACTAATTCCCAGTTGGTTAAGATAAGTAGAGACGTAGTCTTCGTTAATTAATAGGCTAAGAACATGTCCATGAAGAGGTGACTAGTTGATGTAGTTGGGTGAGGTGTAAATTATTTAATTAAAGTAATTAAATTAATAAATAATGTGAGGATGGGTATTAATTCAATTTTGAGTAATTAAATTAATATGAATGTGGGGTAAAGGGGTCATGGTTAGGTGAACATGTTATGTTAACTGATTGAAAGAGGAATAAGGGGAGTGTGATCCAAATTTGGTGTCTACATTTTCCCATTTTTATCACATATCTTGTATTTGGTAAGCGATGCTAAAAAAATAGGAATTGGTTTCCATAAATATAAGTGAGAGTGGGATTTCCCCAAGTAGGGATAAAGGTGAGGTTGCCCCAAGTGTGGGTGGAGGTGATCCCCCTCAAACCAGGAGCTGATGAGGTGTTAGATAGAGTTGGTGAGTGGTTTGATAAATGGGTAAGTGATGAAAATGTAGGTAGGTGAGTTATACATAAGGGTATGGGAACTTTTGGGTAATGGGTTAAGGGAAATCAAATGAATGCAAACGTATAGACTGAGACACAGTACCAAGTGGAAGATCTTGCAAACTCTACATTTTCCAAGGTTGATAGGTTTATCCAAACAAGGTGGAAGTGTTTTACATATCCAGGGTAAAGGATATGGTCTGGAAACACAACTTAGGCTAGGTGTAGGAACATGTAGGTATGATCCAGTACACCAAAGCTTTGATTGTGATAAATAACATGGCAATAACCAAGGAAAGGTCATTAGGCTAAACAACATGGGTAACAACATTGCAATGTATAGGGAGTACACAAATTCAAATGTCATAAAAGGTGGTTCAAGTCAGGGTATATAGGTCATGACACGAGTAGGGACAAGGTATGGGTAACTAACATGTCCCTAAATGCAATTAAGGAAATGTATAGGTGATTGAGGCTTATGGGTAGGGTCTAATAGGTGTTGGTAAGGGTAAAAGGTATAGGGTTAGTAATGTTTTTAGGAAAAATGGGTATTTAGGTGGGTGACGAGGTAAGGGAAGGTGACCGATTTTGGTTGGGGTATAACCAACATCGGTTGGCTAGGGCATGATATGACCGATGTCGATCATGTCGATTTAGGTCTAAAAAAATAAAATTCTGTGTTTTACGGATTCATTTTGACTTTTCCATTTTTAGAAAACGATAGAGAGGTGGTGAGGAGTGAAAAAGAGATATTATGAGGCATTGAGATGAGTTGGCGAGCCACGTAGCGGGTGATTGGTGTTCGAGTGTTTTCATTGGGTTGGAGTGGGTCTTCTTCACTTGGGCACCAACGTTACTAGTTCAATTATATAGGGAGTTATCGGCCTATGTGAGAGTGAGGAGGTTTGGGTGTGTTGTACCTTTCTACTACACTACTAGGCATACAAGCATATCGTATGTGTGTGATGATCTGTCATTTGACATATTTTTGATGAATGAATTTGAGCTCTAGGTTGTCAATAAGCATGAGACAATGTGCAACATATATATGTTCATAGGGCTTGGTGTACATGTAATGTAAGGGGTCAGTATTGGTGACAATAAAGCTTTTTTGGTTAAGTAGGTAATGGAAAAGTTTAGTGTTGACAAAAACTAAAGTTAAGTAGAGTATTTCAGCGTGAGTATATCTAGTTTCATAATCTAAAAGTGTATGACTTATTTAATAAATTGCTTGTTCCTTGTGTTACTCATGACAATGAGCAAGTATGACACCCAAGGAATGATCAGTAGCAGAAATATAAAGGAAACATGGTTGGTCATCCTTAGGGGTAGTGAGCACAGGTGGTTGAAGGGGGTATTGTTTTAAGGCATCAAAGGTTTTGCGGCATTCATCATCCCATTTGAAGGAGACATCCTTTTTAAGGAGATGATGAAATGGATGACAGCAATCGGAAAGTTGCATGGGGGGTTCATTAGCTAAGAAATATTCTAGCACGTGGGTTCATATTGAGGTAATTAAAATTAATGAAATTAAATTCAATATACCGGTAGAAATGAGGGGGTGAAAGGGTTTAATTTATTAATATTTTGAATCAGGTATTGGGGGTAGGTTAGAGAGGTGGGTCAACGAAAAGGAAGGTTTAATTTTAATATAAAACTAAAACATTTGAACCCTATTTTTAAAAATTAAATACCTTAAAATTGCAAAAGGAGTTTGGTCATAAATAAAATTATAATCTCTTTTTTAATAAGCAAATCTCAATTTAGAGATTATTAACCAAGAAATAATAAGATGGTAGAAAACTAGGATTGAGTATGTTTTTCAACACAAGTGATATTATTTCACCATCTTAATTATTTGAATAACTATTGATAAATGATTAAAGCTTAACATTTATAAGGTGATTGGTAATAGGTTTTCAATGGCTTCAAAATATCTTTCGAGAGGAAATGTATATTAAACAAAAGAGTGAGAAATATGATATATTTTTTGTTTAATATATTAGGTTAGAAATAAAAAAAGGGTAAATAAAATTGTAATTGAAAAATGGGTAAGGTATATGGAAAAAATAGGGGGTATTTTCATTCTACTAATATAATAGGAGGGGGTATTATCAATTGCATAATTAGATGTAAAAATTAGAATTAAGGGTATTCTTTAATACCCTTCAAACTCACGTGATATACCATGCTTTTACTATGTGAACCATCCATGGAAAGTTGAGAAATAAAGAAACGAATAGATTGTAACTTTCCTTGAAAACTACGAAGTTGACGAAGGTTAGTAGGTGGAGGCATTTCAAGAATAGCCTTGATTTTAGCTGGGTCAACTTCTATTCCACACAAAGAAACAATAAAACCCAGGAGCTTGCCGAAGAGAACAACGAAGACACATTTCTTAGGTAGAAGTTGAACACAGTACTTGATGAGATAGTCGAAGATGACCTTAAGGACTGTAAGATGTTTGGCCCAATGTTTAGATTTGGCAAGGAGATCATCAAAATAATCTTCCAATATGTGATGCATAATGTCATGAAAGATATAAGTCACGGCCCTTTGATATGTAGCACCAATGTTTTTAAGGCCAAAGGGCATGAATCGATAGCAAAAGGTCCCCCAAGGAGTGATGAAGGTAGTTTTATGTTGATCTTCTGAGGAAAGTAATATTTGGTTATAACCCAAGAAACCTTCCATGAGTGATAGCATCTCATGTCCGGAAGTAAGATCAACTAGTTGGTCAATACTAGTTAGAGGAAAATCATCTTTAGCAAAAGCTAAGTTAAGGTCACAGAAATCCATGCAAATGTGGAGTCCCCCTGTCACTTTTGTGACAGGAACGATGTTAGAGATCCATTGGGGATAATCAATGCATAGGATGAAGGACACCAAAAGAAGGTGTTGGATTTCTTATTTGAAAAGAAGGGAAATGCAAGGATGCATTTTCCACAACTTCTATTTGACAGTTTTGATTCAGGAATAGTTACAATATTGTGGACCACAATGTTTTTGTCAATACCAGGCATATCAGCATAGGACCAAGAAAAATTGTTGCTATGATCTTAGAGGAAATAAGTAAAATATTCCTATTTAGAAGTATCTAAAGATTGCCCTATCTTTAGAACATGTGGGTCTTCCTGAGTGTTAGTATTTATTTTGATGGTCGATTCATTTAACATGGTTTGTGTCTCAGAAGGTAACAATCAGTGAATATAAGAATCTTCTACATCAAGGTAGGTGAGAATAGACTCATCATCCATACATTGAATGACATTAATAGAAGGTGTATCACCATCGATCATGTCAGAATACAGGAAGGGAAGAGAACAGGGAGCCTCACCATCTCGTTGATAAGTTAGAGGTCCCAGGGAAATGGTGTTCATGAAGAAAAAAGTTATGAGAAATGGATTATGGATCCATAGACTCCGTAGGTGAAGGTGGTGAAGTTGGTAGATGGGGTGAAGGAAGGTTGTCATCCTCAATGAGTTCAATGTAGGATTTTTTGGGAGATGGTTTGACAAAGCCAATACCACTTCAGTATTTATTTTTATGGGTGGTTTACGAGATGAAAGTATGGCAGCCATGTTCATAAATACCAAATTCAAATCCCTTACATACACAGCGACGCAGGAAGGTGTGGTCAAAGTAGCAGTTGGTGAGATATTGAAGGTTAGATGAAAATGGTTGTGTTTGGGTAGGCATCTCAGGTGAGTAGGTAGAAGTATAAAGTCCCCCATACATTAATTTGGTGTGAAGGTGGGGAGGACCATAAGGGAAAACCTTTCCTATCTTGTGATCATAGAAGGGGTGGTGGCATAGGTTACCATACTCTTGAGGAGTAAGGAATGTGTTGATGTTGTACAGGAAGTACTCCCCAATAATGAGACATTAAAAAACACCTTTTAAGGGATATGTAGTTGGTATATGGGTAGCGGGAATGGATGAATTACTGGGTGGAAAAGAAGAGGAAAAATTGGTTGGTTGAGAAGTAGATGGGTTAGCAAATGGGTCAACTCCAGAGGTTGTGGTGGAAGTGGGAATAAAGGTGTTAGGTGTGGAATAGGTATCAAAATCATTGATGCAAGGGGTTGTGGGTGAAGGAGGATTGGTAGTGGTGGTAGATGCCTTAACTTGTACAAGGACATCATTAGGTTGATACAACATATTAACAGTTTTGAATGGCGAAGGGTCAGCTGGAATGGTATAGTTATGTCCTTCATGTTCAAATTTCACACAACGATTTAAAGTTGAAGGAATACAACCCATGACGAGGATGCAAGGTTGGCCAAGCAAAATTTTGTACTAGAACTCCCCCTTAAATACATAGAACAATTATGAGATGGTACGGGGGTCCACACAAACATGGAGAATGGTGGTGCTGAGGGTGGAAGTGATGGCATCATTGAAAGAATGCAACATAACTGGGTTATTATACATGCAATTGGAAGGGATGCACATTTGTTTGTATTCATGGGAGGAGATGATGTTGATGCTATCACTGACATCAATCATAACGCATCGAACACATATATTATCAATATAGATGGAAATGAAAAGGGTGGGATCGAGATCCTCTTATTGGAGAGGTATAATTTCGTCATCAGAGAAACTGAGAGAAGCTAATTGATGATTGGTGGCATGTATAGAGGAAGGGGGTGAATTGGTGAGAGAGGCCACATGGTGAGGGGTGATAATGGATGCCATAGGCATAGGGTCATTAGGTAAAACCTCGATGGATTGTAGAAATTCCATCAGAGCATGTCATTGAGATTTAGAGGTTTAGACAAGGTCGTAAAGTGACATTTTAAGCTTAGATTAGTGTAATTGTTTTATCATTGTATGATGGGTGACCCTATCAGAAATAGGGTATGTGGGTCCTTGAATGGTGATTTTTGGTGTGGGTACGGATGGTATATTGTGCACAGGATTGACAGATGGGCCGGTTACTTTTTCCTTTCCTTTTTCTTTCTCGATGCGAGTGGTAACTTGGATCATGTTAATCTGAGGAAGAGAGGTGGATGGAGAAGGTGTGTCATGAAAATTATAACGACATGATGGATAAAAACCTAGTGTGGGATAAGAACCTTGTGAAATGAGTAGGGCACACTGGCATTTTGGTGGGATTTTGGCTAGCTCTCTTATACGGACCATATTGATCTCAAATTTTTGAGGTGGATAAAATAGTTGTGGAGATGGTGATACATGTCACTAAATAGGTAGTGGGTGAGGATGTGTGGTGATAGGTGGAGGTGGAACAGGGTCCTCATCTAGAAGATCGTCTTTGTCAAAATTTTCTTCAGGGGGACACAATTAAAGGAGAACGGTTTTAAGAGACTTACGGATTTCTACATCATGCCCTGACACACGATGGTAGGCACAAATTTTAGTATCATCAAACCCTTTTGGTTTGGGTTTGAGTGGGTCATAATGTCTAAGAAGTATCAAGGTGATGACAACAGTCTCTAAAAGGTTGGCTAAAATATTAGCATAAGACCTTACCAATGTTCAAATTTCACACAACGATTTAAAGTTGAAGGAATACCCCCCCAGGGTAAATTTGATAACATGCATCAGAATATCCAAGTCCCAGGCACATTGGTTAATCCAGAGCAAAAATCAGGTTTCTAGGGTCCCTTCAGGAATCTTTCTAAACTCCCCAGGCCAAAGAAGGAAGGAACAAGCTTTGAGAAAGTTCGGAGAAGGTTGCAGAAAGCAAGTAGTTTGGGCCAGAAAAAATTGTGAAAATCGGCTAAGTCCTAGTCCAGCACAAGGTGGGACAAATGGGACAAGGTACGTGAACCGCCCGAACCGGCCGAAATGAGTCCAGGCGGCCCACTAAGCATTTGGGACAAGTGGGACGAAAGTACGCGGCGGGCGCGAAATGCCGGTTCGACCGAGAGTGAAAATCGACTAACTGCTGAGAGGGGCAGTTCGGGACGCGCGGGACAAAAGGACCTGAACCGGCCGAACCGGCCGAAAAGAGTCAAGTCAGTCCGAATCAAAGTGGGACAAGCGGGCCAGAAATACCCGCACCGGCCGAACCGGCCGAAATTGTCCCAAAAGGTCCAAAATCAAAATGGGACGTCCGGGACGAATGGACGCGAAGTACGCGGAAGACCCGGCAGGCCCGAGAACCATTAAGAAATTGCCACGTGTCATCAAGGAGAAGCCAAAAGGTCAAAAGGCAAGGTTTGAAGTGCTGGCCCGAGCCAATAGAAATTGGACACGTGTCTAATGGAGCATAGAAGTGCGGAGCTCGAGGAGGAGTTGGAAAGTTTGGCCAAATCTAAGCCAAAAGGGGTAAAAGGGAAGGAAGACCCGACAGGTTCGTGAACCAACCAATGCATGCCACGTATCCCTAGTGGCGGGGCATGGGAAAAATGTGGAAAATATTCCAAGAGCACCAAAAGTCAACTTTCAAGAGACAGCCCGCCAAAAAGTAGAAGGAGAGAGAATCATGCGACCAATCAGAGCGTGCCACGTGTCATCCAAGTGGCAGAGCGCGGGAAATATTTCAAAATCTGTTTGGGTCTGTTCCGTGCCCTAAATCTTCAGATCGCCATATCTTTTGATCCAGAGCTCGGATTTCCACGTTCTTTATATCAACGGAAAGCTTGTGAGATGCTCTACATGATTTTGGGATCAATCTTGAGTTTTGGTGTAGTCTGAAGAGAGAAAATGGAGAAACCGCACTGACGTGTGATAATGGCTAGAAGCGACCTTTCAACAACCTGTTTTAATGCTAATGGGTCGCATTCTTCTTCTGCACGGCTAGAAGTGACATTTTAGAGGCCCAGTTAATGCAAGTGGGTCGCATTCTCCTCAAAATCACTCAAAGTGATAGGGTATGGGTTGACAAAGATCCCCATGCTGATTTAATACATCTGCAGTCAATGAGGGATGGGCTTGCACGTTTTTTCACGTTTCTGTCCCCTAGGTTTGACCCATGTAATGTAAAAAGCCAGATTTGGCTCATTTAGAAGGGGTTGTTCATTCTTTCTACTCTACTCTCCCTTCTTTTCTTCTCTAGGGTTAAAAATGGAGTTAGAACCTCCTCCCTTGCTCTGTAATGGCGTTTTTGCCTCTTATTAATGGAATGATGTTCTGTGCAGACTTCTAAAGCAACAAAACATGTTTTGTGATGCATCTATCCATCCTTTCTCATTTTTGCTTGTCTTCTTCTTGCCTCTCTTCATTGCAGGTATTTGTGCATGTTTGAATGATCATTGCAGGTTTGGAGCTGTGTTCATGGAGTTTTGGGACATTTTCTGTGTGAAATCTATCCTTGGGCCTGTGATGCATCTGTCCATCCTTCCCATTGCTCACCTCTCTTTGTCCCATGGCAGTTTTGATAGATGTTCAACATCCTCCTTCTCTGGTGTATCACCGTTTTAGTGTAGGCTTTTGTTCTTTTCCTTTCTCTCTCTCTCTGTGTCTCCTTGGCATGGTTAGATTAGGATTAGATTAGCTTGCCTGCACTGGAATAGCTTGTGGCAGGTAGTTTAGGAGCAGGAACC
The DNA here is from genome assembly GCA_019776745.2 of Taxus chinensis. Lineage (NCBI taxonomy): Eukaryota > Viridiplantae > Streptophyta > Pinopsida > Cupressales > Taxaceae > Taxus > Taxus chinensis. The sequence continues at coordinate 657,470,785 of CM034154.1, forward strand.
AGCCTTCTCTGGAGATTCCTCTCTCGGTTTTACAAGTCCCACGCTTGGAGAGAGGTTTCCATGTTGTGCAATCACACTGGATACCTGAACATCAACCTAGAAGCCTGATGTGCATCCAGGGGTGCTGTGATTTTGCACTAACAGTTTTGGCACGCCCGGTGGGACCTTAGAGGTCTTTGACTCCATCTTTTGCAGGTTGATGAGTTCCTGTGAAGATTTCAGCCTTTGGAGGCACTTGCAAACACATCTGGCGACTCCATCTGGTCAACAACCCATCTCTGAAGTTGCAGACCTTCCTTTCCATTCATTTCCATCCATTTTCATCCATCTTCCTTTCCATCCCCCTCATTCTTTTCCATTCCATGAAGTTGTGCAATCATGACTTCATTTCCATCATAGAATTCACATCAACAACAACAGTATTTTCCACTTCCAACATGTTTTAAAAATCCTCCAGATCAACATGCATACTCATATGAACAGCAGTGCCAAAGTCAGTTTGGCTATGGAGCTTTCCAAGAGCAAGGGTGTGCATACAACGAAGACCATCAGATCCAAGATGCTGGTCTGTTGGAGAAAATCCAAAAGATGGAGGTGGGGATGTTGCAGTCCAGAGCAACAGCTCAAATGAGAGCTTTCAGAATTGGTTGCAGGACTCCTTGTCCATGGGGAGGCCCTTTTCCAAGACACTTCAGCCCTCAAGAGAAGCTGGACTTCATGATAAAGATGCTGCCCCAACTTGCACAATGGATAGCATAAATAGAGGCCTATACAGTCGGTGTTGAACAACCTTGTCAATGGGTAAGTTCTACACCATCATCTGGTTTCTCTCTTCCCATTACTCAAGCAGCATCATCTCATCTGGACCTGCAAATTTTAAACCCTCCATCTGCTGTCCCAAGTGTTGAATCCATCTCTCCACCTCTCAGTCTTCCACCACACCTCGATTCTTCTTTCCTTTTTCCTTCCAAACAGTTATCCCCTCCACAAGAGCTAACAGAAACACCCCCTCCTCCAAAGAAACAAGAGTTTTCACCTCCTCCACCACCACAAAAAATTGTCAAATTAGTGGAGTTTCAACCTATCCCTCCTTTTGCATTCCCAATTCCATGTGGGGAAGAAGAAATTGTAAAAATCAGTCATAAAGGATAGCAAGGAGAGGAGCCCAACAGAAAAGAAATGATAGACAGCTTGAAGGTTTGGGCTGCCAAATTTGGGATAGCAAAGATTCCCTTGATGGTTAATCCTACGGAAGAAGCCAAGGTTGAACAAATGGTGGTTAGGACTGATTTTTTTGAAGAAGAAAATCTTGCAGCCCCAACTTGCCCTCTAGAGCAGCAGAATGAAGAGTTTGACTTGAAAAACTTCACGCTGGAGGAAGAGTTCAACCAAGAGCAAGATTGCCTTCAAACATTGGAGGAAGGAGAAGCTGCTCCAAATCCAAAAGAAGAAGAGCACAATCTAGCTGTGAAGGAGAAAAGTGCAGATCCAAGGGCTTTGAGCACAAAGCAGGTTACAGAAGAACCTTTAGTTCTTCTTTCCACTTCATCTCTCTCAAGTTCTGGTACTGAAAAGGAGTTTGATCTCTCAAACTCAATGTTGGAGAGTGAAGGAAACCATGGTGGTCAAGTTGCAGATCAAGAGGACACCATGGAGGAAGTTGAACACGAACAACGGGACAACAATGAGGCAGTTTACCTGTCAGATTTGGAGGAATGTTTTGATGGAGAAGAACCGGTTGAGTTTTCACCATTCTCTCTTTCATCATCCACATTCCAAACACCAGAGCCTGCTGTCATGAAGGAGAGTTTCCATTTACAGCAGCCCTTTGGAATCAAAATTAGAAGATTCTAATCTTCCCTGTTCTTCATTGGAGGAAGAGAAAGGACAGAAGAATCCCACCATTTCTTCCACATCATCCATTCAGGAGGGCCTACAAGAAGACTCCATTCTTGGAGTTGAAAATCATAGCAATGGGCATACTCAAAGGACCATACTTTGCCCAATCAGGTATTTGGCTTCATTGGAGCCAAAGGAGAAGCCACAACCAGTCATGCTTGCTTCTGAGCATGAGGATGAGCTACAAAGTACCAAGGATCAGCTGCCATACCTCTCCAATCCAAATGCAGAGACACTAAAAGAGGTATTGGATTTTTCAGTTGATACCTTGATGATTTGGATAGAAGACCAGCTTCTTGTTGATTTTCCATCCATCCAAACAGCCATGATCAGTGCCAAATCAATTGCATGGCTGCCAATTTTGAAGAAAGGAAGCTATTTCTCACAACCTGTTGTAGGGTTTGTTTAGCTTGCCTTTGCTTCCAGCTAGAGTAGATTAGGTAGATTTGCTTTCAGTAGAAGAAGTGCTCGTGCACACTCTGCATGTTCCATTTGGGACATGTATGATTTTCAGTTCTGTACATAGTTTTTGGTGTTGCTGGTTTTGCTCTTGCACAGTTCGTTTCAATGGTTTTTGGTGAGAACAAATCCATGCCCGGTGGGTTTCCAAGTGGCTCAGAGGGGAGATTTTCAAAGTTCAGATCAGTTTTCAGGGTATTACTTATGACTCCATGCCCAATGGATTGCTTCAGGCAGCTGGCCTTTTCATCTAGCAGGCAGATGCCCCCATTGAGTCGCCAAATTGTTATCCAAAATTCACCCCCCCAGGGTAAATTTGATAACATGCATCAGAATATCCAAGTCCCAGGCACATTGGTTAATTCAGAGCAAAAATTAGGTTTCTAGGGTCCCTTCAGGAATCTTTCTAAACTCCCCAGGCCGAAGAAGGAAGGAGCAAGCTTTGAGAAAGTTCGGAGAAGGTTGCAGAAAGCAAGTAGTTTGGGCCAGAAAAAATTGTGAAAATCGGCTAATTCCTAGTCCAGCACAAGGTGGGACAAATGGGACAAAGGTACGCGAGCCGCCCGAACTGGCTGAAATGAGTCCAGGCGGCCCACTAAGCATTTGGGACAAGTGGGACGAAAGTACGCGGCGGGCGCGAAATGCCGGTTCAACCGAGAGTGAAAATCGACTAACTACTGAGAGGGGCAGTTCGGGACGCGCGGGACAAAAGGACCCAAACCGGCCGAACTGGCCGAAAAGATTCAAGTTAGTCCGAATCAAAGTGGGACAAGCGGGCCAGAAATACCTGAACCGGCCGAACCGGCCGAAATTGTCCCAAAAGGTCCAAAATCAAAATGGGACGTCCGGGACAAATGGACGCGAAGTACGCGGAAGACCCGGCAGGCCCGAGAACCATTGAGAAATTGCCACGTGTCATCAAGGAGAAGCCAAAAGGTCAAAAGGCAAGGTTTGAAGCACTGGCCCGAGCTAATAGAAATTGGACACGTGTCCAATGGAGCATAGAAGTGTGGAGCTCGGGGAGGAGTTGGAAATTTTGGCCAAATCTAAGCCAAAAGGGGTAAAAGGGAAGGAAGACCCGACAGGTTCGTGAACCAACCAATGCATGCCACGTATCCCTAGTGGCGGGGCGTGGGAAATATGTGGAAAATATTCCAAGAGCACCAAAAGTCAAATTTCAAGAGACAGCCCGCTGAAAAGTAGAAGGAGAGAGAATCACACGACCAATCAGAGCGTGCCACGTGTTATCCAAGTGGCAGAGTGTGGGAAATATTTCAAAATCCGTTTGGGTCTATTCCGTGCCCTAAATCTTTAGATCGCCATATCTTTTGATCCAGAGCTCGGATTTCCACGTTCTTTATATCAACGGAAAGCTTGTGAGATGCTCTACATGATTCTGGGATCAATCTCGAGTTTTGGTGCAGTCTGAAGAGAGAAAATGGAGAAACGGTGCTGACGTGTGATAATGGCCAGAAGCGACCTTTCAACAACCTGTTTTAATGCTAATGGGTCGCATTCTTCTTCTGCACGGCCAGAAGTGACATTTTAGCAGCCCAGTTAATGCAAATGGGTCGCATTCTCCTCAAAATCACTCAAAGTGACAGGGTATGGGTTGACAAAGATCCCCATGCTGATTTAATACATCTGCAGTCAATGAGGGATGGGCTTGCACGTTTTCCTACGTTTCTGTCCCCTGGGTTCGACCCATGCAATGTAAAAGCCAGATTTGGCTCATTTAGAAGTTGTTCATTCTTTCTGCTCTGCCCTCCCTTCTTTTCTTCTCTAGGGTTAAAAATGGAGTTAGAACCTCCTCCCTTGCTCTGTAATGGCGTTTTTGCCTTTTACTAATGGAATGATGTTCTGTGCAAACTTCTGGAGCAACAAAACGTGTTTTGTGATGCATCTGTCCATCCTTTCTCGTTTTTGCTTGTTCTCTTCTTGCCTCTCTTCATTGCAGGTATTTGTGCATGTTTGAATGTTCATTGCAGGTTTGGAGCTGTGTTCATGGAGTTTTGGGACATTTTCTATGTGAAATCTATCCTTGGGCCTGTGATGCATCTGTCCATCCTTCCCATTGCTCACCTCTCTTTGTCCCATGGCAGTTTTGATAGATGTTCAACATCCTCCTTCTCTGGTGTATCACCGTTTTAGTGTAGGCTTTTGTTCTTTTCCTTTCTCTCTCTCTCTCTGTCTCCTTGGCATGGTTAGATTAGGATTAGATTAGCTTGCCTGCACTGGAATAGCTTGTGGCAGGTAGTTTAGGAGCAGGAACCAGCCTTCTCTGGAGATTCCTCTCTCGGTTTTACAAGTCCCACGCTTGGAGAGAGGTTTCCATGTTGTGCAATCACACTGGATGCCTGAACATCAACCTAGAAGCCTGATGTGCGTCCAGGGGTGCTGTGATTTTGCATCAACAGTATGCACCTCTTTAATTTTTTATAAATACTCTTAGGAATCTATATACCTTAATAGGGTCCCATTGTAGCCTCAATGATAGAGGAGTTACCCCAAGTAGGCTATAATGGGTATGTATTGGCTGAAGTATTTATTTTTGGTATGAAATATGTTAGGAAGGAAAGTTTCATCTTAGATGTAGTTATATATGTCTTCATACCAATGGGAAAAGGGACCACAAACGTCACATACCAAACATGATTTTGCAAAGTCTTAAGGTAGACTTGTTAGGTGCTTTATCAAAATTGATAATCTCTACTATCTTGAGGTAGGTTTAATAGAGATCAAATATTTTCTATAGAATCCACATAATTATTTTGTATGTGTAGGACTGGTAGAAAAATTATTTGGACAAAATATAGTTTTAGATTATACACCATGCAATTAGAAGGAATAATTTTCTCATCTTCAACATTATATTCATCATTGACTTGTTTTATGATGATTTTTGAATCACCAATGACCACAACTTGTTTGAAACTCTGAGTCCTATGGGATTCTTACAAATAGGTACAATTTTATATATCTATTCAAATTATTCTATAGGTTTGATAAAACCAACTTCCAATAGGTTTTGGATTTCCTCTTTTATAAGAAGAGATATCTGAGGGTACATCTTACAAAGTTTTTTGTTGAAATTTTTGCTGATTTCCAAATTCCCAAGTAATGAACGACCAAGGTAGAATCAAACCCTAATATGACTTCATAAGACCATGTACAGAAATCTTTAAATTCCTACAAAAATTATATAAAATATTTTCTATTCGCAAGGACTAGTAGAAGCACTAAGTTTAACAATTATGGGTTGTTCCTTTGTGCTTGTGTTCATTAATGGTATCCTCAATAATAATTTAGAACCATAATCCATATATATATGGTCAAGGGGAGCGTTGAGTTCCTCCTCTATTGGCATCTAATATATATTTTCAATAATAAAATGGTCACTTTTATTTTTCATTTTCTTATTTTTGATTTTTTTGTTCACTAACGACTAAAAGAGGTTTTCACTATGGGACTTTTACTGTTATTTTTTGTTTTTTGATTGATTTTTTGAATATTTTTATTATTTCTAACCATAGAAATCATCATCTTCCTCAAATTATGCAATCACATCCATGTGGGTGAAGGGGGAAATCCCTTAGTGTGATCCCCTGATGGGATGTTATCATGAAGTCCCATAAGACTCTTTAATAGGCTTCCTCATGTTTGAAAAGAATATATCAGTGCTTGAATCTCCTCAATTCAGGGGTTCCAGGAGGAAATAAAGGAAGGGTTGGTATTTTTTTGATTTTAGGTTAGGACTTCACAGATATTGATGTCAATATGATAATGTCTAAACATATTTTAGTGGAGATGAAGGTCTTGATGCAAGCTACAATGGATTCTTGAAGATATGTAAGTTCTGATTAGCCGGTGCATTTCATTATTCCAAGACAAGATCTCCATTGTCTAACATTTCCTGGACAATATTTTTGAAGGTTATAAATTACCATCTTCTATGACCTTTAACATGATGGTAGTTGCAATAATCATGTTCCTTATCCACATGCCATAGGACAATGAGGCATCCATAAACCAGTATGTGGTTTGATGGGTGGAAGAGCAATTTCTCCATATTTCTCAGAAGTTTTTGTAAAACTGATGAATAAGGCTCCTCTAATATGGGACTGTACATTTTCATTTCTCCCACCTGAACTTAAAATCTTGGTTACTTTTTTGGAAAGGTTGGAAGTAGGTTTTGATTGATTGGATGGGTGAGATGGGCCAACTTTTAATGACTACCGCATTGGAAGATCCTTTGGCTTTGTAATAATTATTTTAGTGGTTTTGGAATAGGAAAAGGCATAATTTGATTTGAATGCAATGTTTTTGTTACGCAATTAAAGTTTTCTTCTCTTTGATGGCATAGATTTGAAGACTTCTAGCCATGGCTCAACACTTCATAAACTTTACAGAAGGTTTGGACTTGGAGATTTAGTGAGATGTTCCTATCACAACACCTGATAAACAACTCTATAAGCTCAGTTTAAGGTAGTTGGAATGTAACTTTGGTTGATGAGGTGCCAACAAGGGAAAAATCTGTGATAGACTCGTCCTCGTATTGTTGTGTTGAATATAAGTTGGTCATAGTGACCTTCTTGACGATATTGATCGAAAAATGGTCCAAGAGGGCTTGAGCCACTTGGTTAAATGAGTAAATGGAATGTCTTGGATAAACCATTATACCAATCTAACATAGGTTCTGTCAAGGACATTGGGAATGTCCACAAGAGTAGAGCATTTTCATGAGTGATTAGATAACACCCATGTGTTAGAGACCACAAGTGTAGTTGTGGGTCTTATTTTCTATTGAACTAATTAAATTTGGGCATTTCCCAATGTGTAAGGTATGGAAGAATAGGAATAGTTCCCAGATGAATGGGCTCATTGCATTTTTCTTCTTATGTTAAGGAGTTGCAAGATCCAGAAACCGATGCTTCTAATGTTTGAATCTTTTCCATCATCATTTTAATAAGGTCATTGGTAGGTTGTTATGACTGGGCACCCCCTACATTATAAAGGGGTTGATGATGAATGTACAATATGGACGAAATCCTAGTATATGGTGGTGTTGAGTACAAGAATTGCTAATGTGGGGAATAAATGCAGGTGGAAAATATGTTGAATAGGAAATAGACATGAGATTGGGGGTAGTTGGTGATATGTGTAAGTAGGTGGGGTGGATGTAACGACTCTTATAGTGATTGGGGGTAGGGACTGTGGGATGGAAAGGATGATGTTTTGGAATGAAGTATGAGTTTCTAACACCATGGCAAGTTGCGATGTAATAGGTTTATACGAGGTGGTGGGTGCAGACAAGGAAATGCTCAAGGTATTTGATGAAGGAATGGTTGACACTATGGCAGAAACTGACATCAAATGTGTGACCAATGTCATAGATTCATCAGATATTAAAGATGTGGGGTCAGTTTTGGATACTATGGGTGGTAAGGTAGAAGAAGGAAAGGCTGAGTTAGTACTATCCAACACGAAAGTGATGGTCAGGGCAGGGGGATGGACACATGCATGTTGTATACCAGTTGTCCTTATAAATCCCGAGTTGATGAATGGGTGAGATAATGTTGTAAGGAAGTGGGGTTGTGGTCAAGGAGTCTTGTGAACTACTTGTCATCAGTACTGATTATAATGGGTTGAGTATGATTTATAGGTGATAGGATGGAATGTGGCGATGGGCCAGGAGGGAGCTGTTGAAGGCTAGTGTGAAACATAAGGATGTTGGCTTGGCTATGATTCAAAACCATGTGATTTAGTGTAGACCTGGTAATCTTATCTCTGTAAATGACACAGAAAAATAGAAGGAATGGAGAAAAATAGGTTCCCAGAGATAAAATATGGTCGTTGTTTTAATTAAAAATTAAAACACAGGAACTGACGGTGGTTGGGTTAACTGTTGATGGTGAGAGGGTGACCGATGATAATTAAAGTAACCAATACCGATTATTTTGGAATATCAAATTATTTGCAAATGGGGTAATAACTAATGAAATTGAGACAAAACTAGATTTGACAGTGATTTTAAAGATCTAGAGGTATGATGGTGTGTTTGAGGTACCTCAGAAAGAACAAAAAATGGATGAGTGTTATTTTTGGAAAAATGACCAAAAAATCATGCAACTGACAATGGTTAGGTAAACCGATGATGGTCAAATGAATGAACTAATGATGGTTATTGAACTAACGCCAGTCACTATGAAATTTGAAAAGATGGGAAAAAATGAATTTTGTAACTTAGATCAGATAAAATATCAACCAAGAAACCTGAGTATGATAGTGATGGACCCTAGCACACTCAAAATTTTTTTGGAATACACCAACTATATTTGTGGAGTGTGAGAGGAAGAAAGAAAAATGGAGAACATGACCTCACAATGCAAAACACAAATCAAGCAACAGTTAAGAAACACAAAATCCTATGGGTGAATTTCTTTTTAGCTTATGCTATTTTAGATTGACTTGTGAATAGAACAAAGTTTTTGGTTTTATGGAAGGTGTCCTATGAAAATCTAAGATCTAAGGATGGTTTCATGTAATTTTTTTCTAGGGACAATCCTTACTCTAAGATAATGATTGGAAAGAGAAACCAGCTGGGCACCCACTGTCAATCCTCTAATCGTGTGATTTTTAACAGCTTCTTCCATGTAGGAGGATGTTTAAGAAGATGTGTAAATTATTTAAGTTGTTTGGTATAGAGAGAGATAATGTGAAAGTGATCTATGATTAAATTAGTCTAGCATCAACTTGGAATGACTTCCAGCATATAGGTTACCCTAAAATTAATGGGAGCTATAATGCAACAAACCAGAATGAAATGTAATTTTTTAAGCCCAAATCATTAATTACATTCGATGTAGCAAATGGAGAAGAGGAAGAGGAATGATCTTTCACTAATGCATTGCAGTATAAAAGAAGACATGTTCTTTTTAAATCACTAAAAGTATGATTTCTTTTAGTCAATAGAAAGAAGGAGAAGATTCCAGAGAATAAAATTTATGTGAATACTTTCAAAGAGAAATAAACACAAAATTTTAGCCTAGGAATGAACAAGTGCAAAGGGACCCCTGATGGGTCCCATCGGGTGTGCAAAAATGTTTCACCATATTCTTAGTAGATTAATGAAACATATAAGGGTAGAAAGCCAATGATGAATAATTGTTGTAAGATCGGTTGAAGGTTGAATGCACGTAAAGATAACTTCTATATCAGAATAGATGTGAGAGCTCCCTTTTGGCTAGAAGGAACTACCTGTAGATACAAAACAATACCACCAAATAGAGTTTAAAAAACAATGAGTGGACTTCCTAGCGGAAGCTAGATCTAGGAAGCATGATACTTCCTGAACATGATGTCAATCTACTTTTATATAAAAACATTAATGCTAGTTAAATCATACATGAAGTAAATATCCTATGGGAATTGAAATGATTTAGGTATTTTATACAAAACAATAAAAAATGGTAATGCAAAAGGTTGTTTAAGGTCAAACCAAGAGGGTTGATTGGTTGGTGTTGAGTTGTAGGTCTTGTACAGGCTCTGGGTAAGGTCTAATGAAGATTAGGAATGGTTCTGGGATATTGTGAAGTGGGTATTATCTTGATGGTCTGAGCTATATTGTCAGACACAATAACTGATGTCGGTGGGTTGACCGATGTCAGCTAGGTAGAGTGACATATGTCAGTTGGCTAACCAGCGTTGGTAGAGGCAATTAGTAGAAATTTCTTAGAATTGGTTTTCTAGGCTCTCTATAATTATATAGAGATTGGAAGTGGTAGGGATGGGATCATAAAATGGTTCTAAAGACTCATAGATTATTCGAAGAGGGTGAAAACAGGTGAAAATTTTGGGTATGATCAGGTGATGGGCTGATGGGAGGAAGGAAGTATATGGGTGTGGGGAGAAATAGACTATAGAGATGAATAAATAAATCTACACTAGGAAACTAGAGATTCAATGTAGAGATGTTAAATACTTACTGGAAAATATATTTGAGAACATAGGCGATGAAGATGGTGACTGTATAGATCCAGAGAGAGGAGCCATTGTATTCATTCCATGGCAGTTCAGACCTACATGCCTCTCTGTTGTGAATTTTTTATTGTGAAGAGGATTATGAATGGTGACTGATGTTGGTAGTGCTCCCGCGTGTCTTCTTTTTCCTGAGTGGTAAAGAAATTCAAGTGATCTAAGTCTCTAGAAGAATTAGATCCTGAATGAAAAATGACCAACCCTGGAAAACGGTTGCCAAATTGTATATATGGTGACTAACGATGGTCAATTTGACCGGCATCGGTTGAGGGTTAATTGATGTCGGTTAAGGCGGGATATCTTGAGTTTACCAAAAATAGTAGATCTTGGGTATTTTTCACATGTTCTTCTTGTTAGACTGGGTATTAAGTGAGTGTTAGTGCTTAGATAAGCAAGAATGTTGTTTGAGAAGAAATAGGGATTTAATGTTATGGTTAGACTATGTCCCAATTGGTTAAGATAATAAGAGACCGATTCTTAGTTAATTAATAGGCTAAGAACATGTCCATGGTGAGGTGTCTAGGTGATGTAGTTGGGTGAGGTGTAAATTAATTTAATTAAAGTAATTAAATTAATAAATATTGTGAGGATGGGTATTAATTGAATTTTGAGTAATTAAATTAATATGAATGTGGGATAAAGGGGTCATGGTTAGGTGAACATGTTATGTTACCTAATTAAAAGGGGACTAAGGGGAGTGTGACCCAAATTTGATGTCTACATTCACCCCTTTTTGTTGCATAGCTCGTATTTGGTAAGTGATGCTGACAAAAAAAAGAAGTGGTTAGCCCAAATATAAGTGAGAGTGGAGTTGCCCAAGTAGGGATAAAGGTGAGGTTTACCAAGTGTGGGTTAAGGTGATTGCCCTCAAACCAGGAGTTGATGAGGTGTTAGATGGAGTCTGTGATTGGTTTGATAAATGGGTAAGTGATGAAAATGTAGGTAGGTGAATTGTAGGTAAGGGTATGGGAACTTTTTGGTAATGGGTAAGGGTCACATGGGGTAATGGGTAAGGGAAATCGAATGAACGTAAACGTATAGACTGTGACAAGGTACCAGGTGGAAGATCTTGCAAAATCTACATTTTTTAGAGTCGATAGGTTTATCCAAACAAGGTGGAAGTGTTTTACGTATCCAAGGTAAAGGATATGGTCTGTAAACACAACTTAGGTTAGGTTCAGGAACGTGTAGGCATGATACAGTACACCAAAGGTTTGATCGAGATAAATAACATGGCAATAGGAAAGGCAAGGTCATTAGGCTAAACAACATGGGTAATAACATCACGAGGTATAGTGATTACAAAAATTCCATCATCACAAAAGATGGTTTAGGTCAGGGTATATAGGTCATGGCACGAGTAGGGCCATGGTATGGGTAAATAACATGTACCTAAATGCAATTAAGGAAATGTATATGTGATTGAGGTTTGTGGGTAGGGTGTAATAGGTGTTGGTAAGGGAAAAAGGTATTGGGTTAGTAATATTTTTAGGAAAATTGGGTATTTATGTGGGTGAAAAGGTAAGGAGAGGTGATCGATGTCAGTTACGGTATAACCGACATCGGTTGGCTAGGGCATGATATGACCGACGTTGGTCACATTAATTTGGGTCTAAAATAAGAAAAATCTATTTTTTTATGGATTCATTTTGACTTTGCAATTTTTATAAAATGACATAGAGGTGTTGAGGAGTCAAAAAGAGATAGTAGGAGGTGTTGAGCTAAGTTGGCAAGCCACATAGTGGGTGATTGGCGTTTGATCAACAGTCCCAAAGATCGATTTGAGTGTTTTCAATGGGTTGGAGAAGATTCATTTATTTTTTCATGGCAGAGGGGAGAGAAGGTGCGGGAGGTCCAACGACATAGAGACCAAAGTTACGACCATGTAGATGTCATCGAGAGGAGGTAGGAGGAATTCTAATACTCATTGTGTGATTAAAATTTAGTTTAAAATGAATAAATTGGGGTGGTGGGTTTTCTTATGAAATTCAGGTGAAAAGTGGGTGAAATTTTTATGGGGAGGTTAAAATGTAGTTGAAATAGGGTAGAAAATGAATCTAAGGTAAATGAGGTTGGGTTGGGGTAGGTTTCAGGTAGTATATAGGTGAATTTTAGGTTAAATGGGGTATGGGGGGATGGGTTTTAATTTTTGGTTTACACAATAGAGACCGACGTCAGTCAAGGTTTGGCCGATGTCAGCTGGCCTTGACCGGGAGTGGTAAGGACTGAAGTGACCAGCATCAGTTAAATGGAACTGATGAAAGGCAAGGAAAACTGGTGACGGTCAAGTTGATTGATGCCAGTTAAAGTTAAGGAAGAATAGGAGTAAGAGGGATTAGGAAGGAAATGAAAATAGGTAAAAAGGGATAGGTGAAGTGTGTATGGAGAGGGGTGAGGGTAACATATGTTTGTAGCAACATGGGATAGGTAAGTAGGTGACATGAACTAACATAGCGGGTAAGGATGACAAGGGTTAATAGGTTTCTAGGTAAGTAGGTTACATGAACTAACATAGCGGGTAGGATAGATGTTATTGGGTATGGTTGGGGGTAATACGTGTTTGGAGGTAGTCAGGTTTTAACAATGTTGTGTTTTGGTAGATGCAGTCAAGAGACCAGTTGAGGATGCAGGATAGAGTACCACCTCTTTTGGTACATATGCGGTCTAATGTGATCACGGAGGAGTGATAGAATATAACTGAGGTCAGAATTATCGGGGTTCAACGCTATAGGTGCATTGTTTGAGATCATAGTATAATGGTCTCTCTCATCGATAGATGGGATTCCATGACCAATACCTTCCACTTACTGATGGGCGAGATGACCGTTACCCTTAAGGATGTGTACCGGATCTTATGGCTTCCTATTATTGGGGAGTCTATTTATTCAATTACTTCAGAGGCATCAGTGGAGCTGATAGTGACTGTTTTTTGTAAGGTAATGAGTGAGATGAGGTTTCACAACGTGAGTATCACTTATGGATACATGTATGCAGCCTGCCCACATGAGACGAGGTTATATGTAGTGATGATGGAGGTAGTACGTTGTTTTTCACTACCAAATTCTCAAGGTGGGAGATTCCCACGAGCACTGATGGGAGTGCTCCAGGATATGATGGAGGAGTGGTTCTACTTCACTTGGGCACCGGCGTTCCTAGTTCATTTATATAGGGAGTTATGGGCCTATGGGAGATTGAGGAGGTTTGGGATGTGTTGTACATTTTTTCTACACTAATGGGCATACGAGCATATCTTATGTCTGCAACCAGTTGGTTTTCCTTGACATGATTGGTTCGGAGGAGGCTTGCTTTGAGTTGGATACAGACATTGGGTACTAGATGGTGGGAAGCCGAGGATGACTATGGCCATATATGATGTTATATACTACAGGAGATTGTTGGAGGGAATTTTAGGAGTTGACATTATTTGGAGGCCTTATATTAGATTTCCATCTTATAAATGCATAATGGAGGAGCTACAGGATATACAATTTTTGAGGTGGATACAAGGGCAGTGTACCGGTGAGTACGAGATGAAACCTTTTGATAGGGTTAGACGATAGTTTTGGCTACCACAGGATATACCCCCACCTTTTCTATAGTATCGCCAAGATGATGTGGAGAGACCTATGTCTCCACCATGTTCGAGTGTGCTGATAGGGTAGGAGGAGCAGGTGATGGATAAAAGGATTGATGATGCTAGAGTCACCAATGGATATATGTAATGGTGGACGACGCAATGATGGGTGGCACCACCGAGGATAGTGAATCCATATCTTGCTACGGTCATGGTTTAGAGAGATGTGTTGTAAGAGTAAGTGGCCACCCTATAAATGTAGATCACAAGTTTGTAGGGTTAGTTGACAGGGGAACATGCACAGGTGGCAACCCTGTAGGCTTAGGTGATGAATTTATAGGCCTAGCTAGCACGGGTACAGGCACTCACATAGGGAAGTGATGGTGATGGAGAATAGGTGGCCACATTACATGTATTAGTGGCCATTTTATAGGGCTAGTTGACCTCTTCACAAACACAGGTAGTGGCCTTATAGGCCCAGCTTGTAGTACAGGTACCTCCATAGGCCTAGGGATTGGGTTGAATATTACAAGACCCTACATAGGTAGGAGGACATGGATCCCAGGTATAGGGACCGAGGCCAGTAGTAACAGGAAATATCTCACAAGTTGCAATCAGACCTATGGCACCACCTTAGATGGTGTCGATGGTGAGGTTTAGTGCTGCTCTGAATGAGGCACATAACTATTAAGATCACCTGAAGACTATCGGGATAGATGTCCCTTCTTATGCTAAGTACAGAGCACAACATGCATTGAGTGAGAGGACTAGGTCTCGCACTCACATCTCAGAGAGCACCGAGGGTAGGCAAGCCCCAATACAGGGTCAACGTGAGGCTACTAGTTCACGGAGGCCAATCCCAGGTGAGGGCCAGGGAGATATTAGATCGAGACCCATGGAGGGTGGAGAGATGCTAGCATGGTGGCAAACAGGGAGGGAGGAGGAGACGAGGGAGATAGGACATGAGAATATCAGGTGGGGTGACGATTAGTCACTTGGTGTGATTATTATTTTTGATATTTTGATATATATATTGTCCTGTGTGCCGAAGATAGTGACACTGTGTATGAGAGTTTTGTGATTTTGATTTTTATACCGGCCTGTGTGTCAAAGATAGTTAGACTGTTTATGAGATTTTTTTTATTTTGATTTTTATGCTAGTCTTCGTGCCAAAGATAGTGAGGTTGTATCTGAGTGACTTGGGATACTTGTATGTATTTGTGTCTATGTATATGTGTATTGATACACATAATTTTTCCTAGTTATATAGATAATGATATTTATTGTATGGATGATGTACTTATTTTAATTTCCATCATTTATTTGTATATTGATGGAAACTAGGTGAATTAGGCATGATTGAGTTAAGTTCAGTTAGGCATGGTTTAGTTTAGGTCATTTAGGCATGGTTGAGTTAAGGTCGTTCAGGCATTGTTAAGTCAGGTATATGCATGGTGGAGTCTAGGTGAGTTAGGCATGGTGGGGTCAGGTATAGGCATGGTTGATTTTAGGTCATGTAGGCATGATGGATTTAGGTATAGGCATTATGTTTTCCAAGTTATTGGTAGTATGGAAAATAAATGATGATGTATATTTATATCATGGTGTAAATTTCTGAAATACTTGATATCATGGATATGTGAAATGATTCATTGGATGTTTTGAATATATGATAGGTATGAATGTTTTTATAATTTTTTTAATTTCCAAATGTTTGTGAAAAATGGAAACTAAGTAAGGTCAAATGTTAATGGAAAAATGAGGTGAAATTAGTTAGGGTAAAGAGTTTCCGAGCTAACCTCCAAGGGCACTATGCTCTCAGAGTACTGCCTACATAGCCCTGGTGAAAAAGGGACTCAGGCCAATGTAGTTATCCCATAATCTAGGGAATAATATGATAAGGTAGATGGATGGGTTGTTAGGTTGTAGGCATGATTGATTCTAGGTCAATTAGGCATGGTTGAGTTTAGGTCATTTAGGCATGGTTGAGTCTAGGTCATTTAGGCATGTGTGTTGTCAGGTGAAAGAGGAATCCCCAAAATATAGGTGTCGATGGTCTGGTCATGTATAGGAGAATCAATAAATAGGAAAAAGGTGAATGGTAAGAGGTGAAAAAAAGAGATGCCTAATTGATAAGAACCATAATGAGTTTACCACACCAAATATTGGCTTATGAACGTAATACCCTAAAGGCATTGCAAAATTGAATATTATAAGGGTGAAGAAAGTCATTTGATCAAGAAATGTCACATTTTCAACAAGTCCCTTAAGCAGGTAGAAAATTAGTGTGAAAAGGCAATGAGGTGAAAATAGTTTTGGTTTTAGTATGACCTAGTGTGAGATAGCATGCCATTTTGACAAGAGACCCAAGATCAAAATAGGTAAGTCCATGATGAAAAAGTTATCTTTTTCTTTTTGCTTTTGTTTTAATAGACTAATTGATGTGAGAAGTCTATGTGGGATTAGTAGATTATCTCCTTGAGGTCTTCGTGAAGCTGATCGATGCGGGAAGCTTTAGAATATTTTATTTTATTGTTTTGCAATAATAGTCTTCATTTGATGATAGATTATTTACAATATGGCTAGCTTTGTATAACTTGTCCTTTGAGGGAGAATTCTATTTATAAAAATGAGATAAAAAGAGTAGATGTGCTTTTTAGGGAATCATCTTTTTTCTATAAGTTTGACTCAAAGATTTGAATCCCATTTTACTTTTGAAATTGTTTTACTGTTGGACTTTTAGGTCATGGACAAGACTATAGAGAATGATAGGCTCCTTGTTATGAAGACAAAACCATAGCTCACAATGGTTAGCTATGATAGAGAGGTTTTAAGTGAGGAACGAACATGGGATTCCATCTTTAAAAAGAAAAAAAGTATTCATGAGAATTATGCCATGGGTAGAGCCGCAGTACTCATATTGAAGATAAGGTTGAAAGATGACGGGTAATCACATGATTCTTGTTTAGTCATTTATCCTTACAATAGGTAAATGGAATGTGAATGGTGCTCAAGGGACGATATTTTTTAATAGTTATAACATGATATAGGACTTGATTTAGAAAAATAATTGACGAAGATGCAAGGCATTGAGGGGATCATGTTTAGATTTATCTTCGAGTGAAGAAAAACGATAAGCACCTGATCCATAGGTATGAGTAACCATATATGGTCCTAGATAATTAGGAGCAAATTTTCCCCATTTACTTTTCTCCTCTTTTGTTACATGTTGATTTTCCTTCAGGATGAGGTCACCAACTTGGAAGGTTCGTTCATGGAAATGTTTATCGTAGGAACATTTGATAAATTTTTGGTAGGTTTGGAGGTGATCAAGAGCATTGAGACAAAGTTCATCTAATAACTTGAGTTGTGTGAAATAGTCTTGGTGAAAGTCATCATCGTTCAGCATCTCTTTAAGTGAGATATGAAGAGATGCAATCTAGACTTCAAGAGGTAGAATAACCTCTGTGCCGTAGACCAAATATAAAGGCATCGCAGTAGTTTATGTATGAATACTAGTGCAATAAGCTTGTAAGGAAAAAGGAATGTATGTATGCTAATCCTTTCCAGTATCATCAACATCTTTCATAAGATTTTTTTTAATGTTTTACTGGTTGATTCTACTTGGCCATTTTTTTAGGGTAGTATGGTGAAGAAAAACTGAGTTGAATGTCGAAGGTGTCATAGAATTTTTGTAGGTTTATATTTTTGAAATTTTTTCCGTTATCAGTGATGAGATGATGAGGAACACCAAAGCGTAAAATGATGTGATGATTGATGAATTCACATACTTTATCAGATTTTGTAGAAATAAGAGGTATGGATTCTAACTATTTAGTGTAGTATTCAGTAGCAGTAATAATCCATTGATGACGTTGGGAAGAATGAGGATTGATCTCTCCGACAAGATCCAAACCCCATTGAGAGAAAGGCTAAAGGTCTCATGCGACTTGTAAGATATGACTAGGGGTGTGATGAAGATTAGCATGTTGCTAGCACTTCACATAACATTTGACATAATCACAACAATCATGATTTAAGTTTGGCCAATAATAGCTCAGGAAAAGAATGTGTTTAGTGATAGCTAAACCACTGAAGTGACCTCCAAAAATTCCATCGTGAACTTCCTTTATGGTATAAGTAATTTAAGAACTTGTAAGGCATTGTAGGAGGATAACGTTAAATCTGCATTTGTAAAGAAGACCACCCATGATGACATAGTGAGAGAAAGGCTCATTTTTTATTGCGAGTAAGATATGGAGGTAGAATGGAAAGGGAAAGGTAGTCAGCAGACTGATTATACCAAAGGTCACGTGGGTCAGATCCAATGGTTCCGACAATGTTGACATCTCGAAATAGATAGAAAGATGATTGCAGCCTTTATACTGTGACAAATATTTTTGAGTCGGAGGGTGAAGTGGGTATCTAAGAAGAAAGGTAGACCATGGTATCCACAAATTTATTAGTAAAACATGGGGTGGTTTGAAGTTCATAACGGTCAAAGGTAGTCAAAAGTATGTTAATATGATGTTTATACTTTTGAAGTATCTCATTATGACACTGGTATATGCCATTAACTTGGTTTACAATCAGTTAGGAATCACCAAAGATATTTATTTACTTAATTTCTAAGGTGATGGAAGTTTGAAGTTCTAATACGAGTTCTTCATAATCGACAATATTATTAGTACAATCAAAATCTAGTTTGAAAGATAGTGGCATAGGCTCACCATTAAGAGGAATGACGATAAGTCTGGCACTACCCCAAGATGTCATTTGGAACCATCAAAGAATAAGGTCATCTAGTAAATGGTATTGTCTAAAGAGAGGGTAACGATGGATACATCTGGGAAATCAAAGTTAGAAGATTGGTTTTTAGAAAGAGGTGCATCTACAAGTTGATCAATAATGGTTTTTCCTTTGACATATTTTTTATGAATGAATTTGGGCTCTAGGTCTGCAAGAAGCATGAGCCAACATGCAGCATGTTGATGTTTATAGGGTTTGGCATACATTTGATGTAAGGAGCCAGTCTTGGTGATAATGAAGGTTTTTTCGTTAAGTAGGTAATGGAAAATTTTAGTAGCGACAAAAACTAAAGCTAAGAATAGTCTTTTGATGTGAGTATATTTAGTTTCGTAATCTAAAAGTGTACAACTTATATAATAAACTGCTCCTTCCATGTGTTTCTCGTCATGATGAGTGAGCATGACACCTAAGGAATGATCAATAGAAAAAATATAAAGGTAAAATGCTTGGTCATCCTTAGGGGGGATGAGCACAGGTGGTTGAAGGAGGTATTTTTTTAAGGCATCAAAGGCTTTCTGGCATTCATCATCCCATTTTAAGGATACATGCTTTTTAAGGAGATGATGAAATGGATGGCAACGGTCGAAAAGTTGAGAAATAAAGTGATATATAGATTGCAACTTGCCTTGCAAACTACCGAAGTTGACAAAGGTTAGTAGGTGGATGCATTTCGAGAATAGCCTTGATTTTATCAAGCTTAACTTCTATGTCACGCAAAGAAACAATAAAACCGAATAGTTTGAAATAGAGATTAGCGAAGACACACTTCTTAGGTTAAAGGCGAACATAGTACTTGATGAGACGGTCGAAGATGACCTTAAGGAATATAAGATGTTTGGCCTGATGTTTAGATTTGGAAAGGATATCATCAACGTAATCGTCTAATATGTGATTCATAATGTCATGAAAGATATAAGTCATGGCTTGTTGATATGTAGCACCAACATTTTTAAGGCCAAAGGGCATGACTCGATAGGAAAAGGTCCCCCAATGAGTGATGAAGGTGGTTTTGTGTTGATCTTTTAGCATGAGTAATATTTGGTTATAATCCAAGAAACCATCCATGAGTGATAGCATCTCATGGCTAGAAGTGAGATCAACTAGTTGGTCAATACTAGGTAGAGGAAAATCATCTTTAGGGAAAGCTAAGTTACAGTCGTGGAAATCTGGGCAAATATGGAGTCCTCCTGTCAATTTTGTGATAGGAACAATGCTATATATCCATTGGGGATAATCAGCGGGTAGGATGAAGCCAAAATAAGGCATTAGAGTTATTCAATGACAAGAAGGGAAATGCGAGGATGCATTTTCTTTAGCTTCTATTTGATGGGTTTGGATTCAGGAATAGTTACGATATTCTGGACCACATTGTTTGGGTCAATACTAGGCATATCATCCTAAGACCAATAAAAAGCATTGCTATGATCCTGGAGGAAAGAAGTAAAAGCTTCATGTTCAACAGTAGCTAAATATTGGCCTATCGTTAGAACATGTGGGTTAACTTGAGTGTTAATATTGATTTCGATGGTCGATTCATTTAACATGGTTTATGTCTCAGAAGGTAATGAATGGTGAATATAAGAATCTTCTACACTAAGGTAGGTGAGAATAGACTCATCGTCTTGACATTGAACGACATTAATAGAAGGTGTATCACCATTGATCATGTCAGGATATAGGAAGGGAAGAGAAGAGGGAACCTCGCCATCTCATTGATAAGTCAAAGGTCCCACAGAAATGGTGTTCATTAAAAAAAGTTAGGATGAATAGATTATGGATCCATAGACTCCGTAGGTGAAGGTGATGAAGCTGGTAGATGGGGTGAAAGAAGGTTGTCATCCTTAATGAGTTGGACGTGGGACTTCTTGGAAGATGGTTCGGTAAAGCCAATACCACTTCAGTATTTTTGTGTATGGGCGGTGTATGGCATGATAGTATGGTGGCCCGGTTCATAGAAACCAAAGCCAAATCCCTTCCATGCACAGTGATGGCGGAATTTGTGGGTGATGCAGCAGCTGGTGAGAGATGTTAGGTTAGATGAAAATGGTCACATTTGGGTAGGTGGATCAGGTGAGTAGGTAGAAGTATCAAGTCCCCCATATGTTAAGTTTGTGTGAAGGTGGGGAGGACCATAAGGGAAAACCTTGCCTATGCCATGATCATAGAGGGGATGTTGGTGTAGGTTACCATAATCTTGAGGAGTAAGGAATGTGTCGATGTTGTACGGGTAGTACTCCACTAGAGTGAGACGTTGAAAAACACCTTCTAAGGGATTTGTAGCTGGTCTATGGGTAGTGAGAATGGATGAATTACTAGGAAACAAAGAAGAAGCATTGGTTGGTTGAGAAGTAGATAGCTCAACTCCATAGGCTGCGGCGACAGTGGGAATAGAGGAGTTAGGTTTGGAAGAGGTAGTGGTTGCATTAGTGGATGGGGCTATGGGTGAAGGAGAAGTGACAATGATGGTAGATGCCTTAAATGGTACAATGACATAATTAGGTCAGTACAACATATTACAGGTTTTGAATGGCGAAGGTTTAACTAGAATGGTATAGTTATGTCCTTCATGTTTAACTTTCATACAATGATGTAAAGTTAAAGGAACACAACCCCTGACGTAGATCGAAGGTCGTCCAAGAAAATTTTTGTATTGGAACTCCCCCTCCAATACATAGAACAATTCTGGGTTGGTACGAGGGATAACACAAACGTGGAGAATGATGGTGCCAATGGTGGAAGTGATGGTGTCATTGAATGAACACAACATAACTGGGTTATTATGCATTCAATTGGAAGGGATGAACATTTGGTTGTATTTATGGGAGGAGATGATGTTGATATTGGAACTGCCATCGATCATAACATGTTGAACATGTATATTATCAATATAGATAGAAACAAAAAGGTCGAGATTGGGATCCTCTTATTAGAGAGGTATAATCTCATCATCATAGAAACTGAGAGTGGCTACTTGATGACTGGTGGAAGGTGTAGAGGAAGGGGATGAGTTGGTGAGAGTGGCCACATGGTGAGGGGTGATAATGGAGGCCACATGCATAGGTTCATTAGGTAAAACCTTGATGGATTGTAGAAATTCCATGAGGGCCTATCGATGATATTCAGAGATTTGGACAAGGTCGTACAATGAAATTTTGAGCTTAGATTGGTGTAATTGTTTTATCATTGTACGATGGGTGACCCCATCAAAAATAGGGTATGTGGGTCATAGAATGGTGATTTTTTGTGTGGGTACAGATTGTATATTGTGCACAAGATTAGCGAATGGGCTGGTTACTTTCTCCTTTCCTTTTTCTTTCTCGATGCGAGTGGTAACTTGGATAATGTTAATCTGAGGAAGAGAGGAGGATGAAGAAGGTGTGCCATGAAAATTATAATGACATGATGGACAAAAACCTAGTGCAGGATAAGAACCTTGTGAAATTAATAGGGCACACTTGGATTTTGGTGGGGTTTTGGCTAGCTCTCTTATACGAACCATATTGATCTCAAATTTTTGAGGTGGATAAAAGGGTTGTGGAGGTGGTGATGTAGGTCGATGAATAGGTAGTGGGAGAGGATGTGTGGTGATAGGTGGATGTGGAACAGGGTCCTCATTTAAAAGATCATTGTCATCAAAATTTTGTTTAGGAGGACATAGTTAAAGGAGAACAGCTTAATATCCTTATAGCTTTCTACATCATTCCTTGGCACATGATGGTAGGTGAAAATATCAGTATCGTCAAACTATTTTTTTTTTGGGTTTGACTGGGTTTTAAGGTCTAAGCGGTGGCAAGGTGATGACAACATTCTCTAAAAGGTTGGATAAAATATTGGCATAAGACCTTTCCTATAGATCACAATGTGAAGTGAGTGTGGGTCTAGATTGAATTGTGGGTGATTTTGGTGGGAGAGGTGTCATGGGAGGTGGAATTAGATGTTAAATGGTTTTGACCACTGGTTTGTAGGTGGTACTATTTTAGATTTGGTTTGTACCTTCTTAGGTAAAGGTGTATTATATGAACTAGTGATGGAAGGTGTTGTAAGATTACCTACCTCTTTTGAAGGTAGTGGATTTTTCAACTTTGGTTGCACCTTCCTGCGTAAATGTGAAGATGGAATACATGATTTAAAAGGGAAGGTAGATGGAAGAAGAGGAAAACTTAGCCAAGTTGATAAGGGAGGCGTGATGAAGGTTGCTGATAGAGGAAAGGTGGAAGATATCTGTTGAAGAGAAAGAAATATCATAGGTAGTGAAAAGGTTACTATAAGTGGTGTGGGTATAGGTGGTAAAAAGGTTACAGGTGACTGCAAAGGTGTATGCAGTGTAGGTAAGTTAGGTGTAACAGAGGCTCATGATGAGGGGATGGGTTGTTGTTTTTTTAGTTTACTTTGGGTAGGAGGTTACTTGACTAAGGTGAATGGGTGAGGTCCTAAGATAGATGGAAGCAATGAAGGTGACAAATGGGTAGTAGGAAAAATCAGTGTATGTGGCCTAGAATGTTTGGTCTTACAGTTATATGAGGTATTAATTTTTGCATGAGCTTGGGAAGATGTTGCTTAGTCCAATTTGATAGGAGGATGGATTATGCTTGATGTCGGCATGAATCCCAATGTGGTGATGGTTCTAGCTATAGGTTAAAGTGTAAGTGTGGGTATGTTCTTAATCATAGGAACAAGTTTTATTTTTGATAAAGGTTTAGGTGTAGGTGAGGGTGAAGAAGAAGAGGCTTTTATGACTGGTATGGGCATGGTTGGTTCGATTTTCTGAAATAACTTTGGATAAATCGTAGAGGTATCAATAGATGACATTTTCATTTGGGTTGAAAAGGGTAGCCAGAAACATCCCTAAAGCATCGAATTATCAACATAATCCAAGTGGTTATCTAGGCGCACAAATTACACTATTGTAAGAGGAGATGACATTTATTTAGTAGTAATCCCTGTAAAGTATGTCTATGAGACAGGGAATTGGTTGGCTTTAGACTCTGTGGGTATCAGAGCCAAGAGCAAATCAACTAGATCCTAGAAGGCTAATGGGGAATTCTCACCAACAAGAATTTTTGCTTCTAAAGGATCCTCTACTAGTAGGGGAGATAAAAAATGTGATGAGGTAGGTTCATCTTTTGGTGGAGAGGGAGATGAGCACGAATATCCAGTGGGTAGGAGAGTTAATTTCGTAGGTTGTTCATTAGGTTGTGAGGGGAGTGATAAAATGCCATCGGCAGCTATTATGATCTCCTCCGTGGGTGAAGGGGGAGATGAATGGGGACTCCTCTGTGGGTGAAAGAGTAGAGGAAATAGGCTTCTTCATGGTTAAAGGATCTCATGCTAGAATCTCCTTAATGGAGGGGATAGGAGGAAATTTTGGAAGGGCTGGTACGACTTCAAAAACAGCATGAACTTCACAGACATTATTGTCATTAGTTGCAGGTTTTCTAGTTTTAGATGATGGGGTGTGATTAGGAAATGGCTTCTTGAATATATGTAAGTTATGATTATCCGGTGTGTTCGACTTGTCCAAGATGAGATATTTGTTTTTTAATATTTCCTGGACAATATTTTTGAAGGTTATATGTAATTACCATCGCTATTACCTTTAACATGATGGTAGTTGCAGTAATCATGTTCCTTATACCATGCAGGATAGGATGAGTGGGGTAAAAACCAATATGTTGTTTGATGGGTATAATAGCAATTGCTCCAGCTTTTAGATTTTTTTATAAAACCAATGAATAGGGCTCTCCTATGGGAGTGTACATTCATTGTTCCCACCTGAACTGGAAAGCTTGGAAAAGAAAAAGGTTGGAAGTAGGTTCTAATTGATTGGATGGGTGAGACGGGAAAAATTGTAAGACTACCGTGTTAGAAGATCCTTTGGCTTTGGAATATTTTTGGGGGGTTTTAGAAGAGGAAGAGGCATCATTTAACTTGAATGCAACATTTTTTTTACACAATTGAATTTTATTCTATTATATGGCATGGATTTGAATTTTTTTAGCCATAGTGAATGCTTCATAAAATGTACAGAAGGGTTGGACTTGGAGATTTGGTGAGATGTGCCTGACACAAGCCCTGGTAAATAATTCTATAATATTAATTCAAGGTATTTGGAATGTAATTTGGTTGATGAGGCTCTACCAGTGAGTGAAAAAAAACTGTGAAAGACTCATCATTGTATTTTCGTGTAGAGTATAAGTCGTTCATGGTGACCTTATTGACGATATTGATCACAAAATGGTCTAGGAATGTGTTGACCAAAATAACCTCACACTTATTTTTGGTCAACTAACACCATTTTTTCCCTTTTGGTGCTTCAATATGAATTTTTATATATTTTAAGCACTTAAGGTCCCCTAAAATCATTTCCATCAAATAGGAAAATTTCTTTCCCTTTCAAGAAATATAAAGAAATCCTTCTAACTCATATTTTACAAATGGTTGGCTGGTGGGCCGGGGGAGGATATTTTGCCAAATGTGGGCTGATGGGCACGGGGAAGACTTTTCACCAAATGGGAAGATTGCAAATTGGCGGGGTGGTAAGAGATATTTTGGAATTTTTGCACTTTTTGCAAAAGGTACAAGTTATAATTGCGGGCCAACAAGCCCGAGAAGGATTTCTTTTGGTAAGTGGAAAATACAGGCCGATGGGCCCACAGATGACTTTTACGAAATGAGAAGTTATGGAGCCACGGTCCTGGAGAAGTATTTTCACCAAATGTAAAGTTATGAAGCCACGGAAAGTGCCACGTGCCTCAACGGTGCAACTCCAAAGGTCAATCCCAAGGGGCAGTCTCCAAACAAGTGCAAGCTCACCACGTGGATAGATTCAAAAAGGGGGGCAGAATCGGCCATTGAATCGGCTAAGTAAAGAAGGGAAATGGAAGGAGCCATGCGTTAGCTTGATGTAACTTCAAAGGCCAAATCTGGAGTGGGTTCCCAAATATGGGTGGAGCTTCCACGTGTCCCAGGTCCAAAAAAGGGACAGAGATGACCGTTTAATCAAATAATTATAAGAGGGTTGGCAGAAGCCTCCATATGCCTTATCGGCACAATTTCAAAGCCGCGAACCAAAGAAAAATTCCCAAATGAGCGCTAACCTTCCACGTGGTCAAAGCCTGAAAAAGTTAAATCTGCCGTTGAAATCTCAAAGCAAAGTCACAGACCCATGGAAGGTGCCAAATTCCTCAACGACACAACTTAAGGGGCAGTGTCTAAACAAGCACATGCTCGCCATGTGGTTAGGGTCAAAAAGGGGGACAAAACTAGTTGTTTAATTGACTAAGTATAAGAGGGTTGATGGAAGCCTCCACGTGTCATCTCGGTGCAACTTCAAAGGCACAGCCCAAAGAAAGTCCCTAAACTAGCACCAGGCTCGCCACGTGTCCAAGAAGTCCAAATGGGGACAGACATCAGCCATTGAAAATTCTGAAGTGTTAGAGGATCGACGGAAGCCTCCATGTGTCTCATTCGGCGCATCTTCAAAGAAAAAAACTGGAGGTAAACCCCAAACAAGTGCAGGCTCTCCACGTGTCCTAGAAGTACAAATGGGGGTAGAACCGGCCCGAATTGAAAAGTAAAGAAGGGGCAGTGGAAGCCTCCACGTGTCATCTCGGCACAATTCAAAGATCAACTCTAGAGGCCAGTCCTAAACAAGCGTTAAGCCTCCACATGTCCAAGGTCAAACATATGGTCCCCGCCAAAAAAAAGGACATAGAGCAAAACATAAAAAATAGAGTAAAGCCACGGAAGGAGCCACGTGTCTCTTCGGTGCTCTTTCAAGGGGCGAATCCAAAAGTAGTCCCAAAACATGCTCTATCTCTCCACGTGTCTCAGCAGTATAGGTAGAACACAAAGGACTTAACAACAAGGCCCAGAGAAAGCCGCCACGTGTCCATGTTTGGTGCAACTTCAAGAGTAATAAGGAAGGGGTTGAATCTTCAAACGTGTGCAAGGCTACCACGTGGACCCTATATGGACATACTCTTTTAAATATTGAGATAGTATTAAATACCTAACCTCAACCTTCAGGCAGCCATAACTTTTGATCGAGAGCTCATATTTGAGTGGGAGGGGACATTTTGGAAAGCTCTCGCATGCACCTTCTACTCACCTGCCACCATTAATGTTTCAGCCTGCCATTTTCAAGGCTGTCAAGTCTCCCACCTACCGCCATGATGAAGAATGGGCTTCCTTTCTTTCCCAGCAAGGGACAACGACGGGGGCATGGGTCTTGTAGTAAATCCCATCATTGTTACAGGTGGATTTCAATACTCTTCTAGGGGTGGTTGGATGCTCTTAGGGTTCTAATTCTTCCCTCTCTCCTTCTCTCATTTCTTCTATATATTGTAAAGGAGGGGCATTTTCAAAAGGGTTGTCATTTTTTCTCTCCTGCCCCCCTCTCTCTTTCTTCCTTAGGGTAGAATGTGGAGTCTAAGCCTCCTCTCTTGGCTCTGTAATGGCATTTTCTTGCCTCTTTCCCACTGATGATGTACTGTGTGAACTCATGGAGCAATAAAATCTGTTTTGTGATGCATTTTGTCCATCCTTTGCTTATTTTATTGTCTCTTCTTACCTCTCATCATTGCAGGGTATATTGTGCATACTTCTGATGTCTATTGCAGGTTCTGAGAGCTGTGTTTAATGGGTTTGAAGTGGTGTTCTATGTGAAATCTATCTTTGGTCTGTGATGCATTTGTCCATCCTCTCCATTGCTCACCTCTCTCCAATTTAGGATAGTTGGATTTGTGATCATCCACTTCCTTTTCTGGTGTATCACCACTTAGTGTAGGTTCTATTTTTATGTATTTCTCTCTCTCCATGTCTCCTTGGAAGGTTAGATTAGGATAGATAGGTTTTACCTACACTAGAGTAGCTTGTGGCAGGTAGTTTAGGAAGAAGAAGCTGACTTTCTCCGGAGGGCCATCTCAAGTCCGCAAGTCCACAACTTGAGAGATGGTCCCATGTTATGTAGATCACACTGGATGCCCCACTCAAATCGGGGGTGAGGCCATTCGATGGGTGTTGTGATTTTGTCTCATTATCAACATTTTTGCATGACGCCTGGTGGGACAGGTCTGAAGCACCTTACCACTTCATTTCATCAATTTGATGTGTTCTTGGTGAGATTCATCCTTTTGAGGCACATGCAAAGCACATCTGGGACTCCATCTGGTCAACAACCCATCCTCTGAGTTACAGACCTTCTTCCCATCCATTTCCACCCACTATTCTTTCCACATATTTCATCTTCTTCCATCCCATGAAGTTGTGCAATCATGACTTCTTTCCCACCATGGAATTCTCATTTGCAGTAACAGAACTATTTCCCTCCATCCCCACAGTTTCAAAATCCTCCTCCAAATCATTTTATAAGCCCCATTATCCCGAAAATGCATACAACCCACTTTTTTCTAACCAAAATGTTTATGAAGAACAAGTTTATATAGATGATGGTGGAAACTCCTTGGCTGAAGCTGATTTTGAGAGGAAGGTGCAAAAGATGGAGATGGACATGATGCATCTCAGAGTCAAGTGCTCCATAATGGACAGTTGAAGTTGGCTAAAAAGGCCCCTTGTCCATGGGTCGGCCTTGTACCAGGCTGGTTTAGCACCCAGCAGAAGTTGCACCTCATCACTGAGATGTTGCCCCAGATTACAGAGTGGGAGGATAGGAATGGAGGCTCAAAAATATAGCGCACCTTCCATCCCTTCTGCGTCCATCCTCCCATTTTCTTCCCAGTCCCCTCTTCCTAGTTGTACTATAAATGAACAACCCCCTACCAACGCACCTTCCCCAACCAATGTCATCATTTTCGATGACTGCAGGATAGTTGAAGAATGGCGTGACTCATGTGACTCTGACTAGGGAAGAGGAAATCATACGGGAACCTATTCTAGAGAAAAATCAGTTAGCTCTAAAGGGCGTAGTTCTGGAGGAGACTAAGTTGCTTGTAGAGATAGAACCATGCTTGCCACAACTTCACATGCCCCAACCTATAAGTGCTCCCCTTCAGAAGGAGAAACCATATAGTTCTAGAGGCTTCAAGTGTAGAGCAGGCCACAATAAGAACCTTCAGTTTTTCCTCCCACTTCATCCCCTTCAAGCTCTAATGTTGAAGAAGATTTTGAGCTTTCAAACTTCATGTTTGAAGATGAGGGGAACCATGGTGATAAAAATATAGATCCAAAGGACACCATGGAGGAGGTCAAACACACGCAACATGACAATGAGGAGGCAGATTATCTGTGTGACTTGGAGGATTGATTTGATGGAGAGGAGCAAAAGGAGATCACATCATTTTCTCCTCCATCATCCACCTTCCAAGCACATGAGTCTGTTGCCATGGAGGAGAGCATCAAATCATAGTAGCATGCATCTCACAACGACCCTCTATAACGAGGTTGGAGGATCCTAATCTTCCATGTTCTTATAAGGAGGAGGAAGGGAAAGAGCACGAGGATCCCATCTCTCTCCACACCATCCACCCAAGAAGGTCCGTAGGAAGACTCCATTCTTGGAGTTGAAATTTCAGAGTAATGGGCACATCCATCAGACCAGACCATGCCCAATTAGGTACATGGCTTCATTGGAGCCAAGGGAGAAGCTAAAACTAGTCATGCCCACTCCAGGGCATGAGGATGAGTATCAAAGCACCAAGGGTCAACCACAATGCACCTCTTCAGGAGTCTAAATGCCAAGCAACTAAAGGAGGTATTTTTATTGTTTCTAGTTGATACCTTGATGATTTGGGTGGAGGATTAGCCTCTTAGTTAGTTTTTCACTCATATAAGAGC
Source organism: Taxus chinensis (assembly GCA_019776745.2). Classification (NCBI taxonomy): domain Eukaryota; kingdom Viridiplantae; phylum Streptophyta; class Pinopsida; order Cupressales; family Taxaceae; genus Taxus; species Taxus chinensis. The sequence continues at coordinate 657,500,357 of CM034154.1, forward strand.
CATGTTGAGTGCCAAATCATATACATGGCTTCAACATTTTTTGAGAAAGGGAAGTTATTTCTCCCTACTAGTTTCAAGATTTGTTTAATTTTCTTTGTACTAGGGTTAGCGTAGGAGTAGGAGTAGGTTTGATTTTAGTAGAAGAAGTGCTTTGTGCACACTCTGCATATCCCACTTGGGGTGTGTATGATTTAATTTTGTACATAGTGTGTTGTGGTGTTTTTTTGCTCATGCACAATACATTAGAAGTAGCATTTGGTGAGATTAGCTCCAGTTCCAGTGCTGTTCCAAGTGTCTCAGGGATCAGATTTTAGAGATTATGATCAAGTTTTTGTTTATCAGACTATCATTCATGACTCCATGCCCAATGGATGCTTCAAGGCAACTGATCATTTCACCTACCAGGAAGGTGATCCCCATGAGTTGCCAAATTGTTGACCAAAATAAGCTCCAACTTATTTTTGGTCAACTAACACCATTTTTACCATTTTGGCATCTTCAATCTATCATTTTTACCAATTTGGAAGGATATTTTACCAAATGTGGGCCGGTGGGTCCTCGGGAAGAATTTTCGAATTTTCACCAAATGGGAAATTGTAAACCGGTGGGAGATATTTTGGCATTTTTGCACTTTTTGCAAAAGGCACAAGTTAAAATTGTGGGCCCTCGAGCCCGGGAAGGATTTCTTTTGCTAAGTGTAAAATGCGGGCCGGCAGACCTAGGGATGACTTTTGGGAAATGAGAAGTTGCGGAGCCGCGGGCCTGGAGAAGTCTTTTCACCAAATTTAAAGTTACGAAGCCGCAGAAGGTGCCATGTGCCTCAATGATGCAAATCCAAAGGTCAAGCCCAAGGGGAAATCTCCAAAGAAGAGCAGGATCACCACGTGGTTAGAGTCAAAAAGGGGGGTAGAATTGACCATTGAATTGGCTAAGTAAAGAAGGGTTGTGGAAGGAGCCATGCGTCAACTCGGTGTAACTTCAAAGGAAAACTCTGGAGTGGGTTCCCAAATGTGTGCGGAGCTTCCATGTGTCGCAGGTCTGAAAAAGGGATAGAGTCAGCCGTTTAATCGGCTAAGTATAAGAGGTTTGGCGGAAGCCTCCACATGCCTCATCAGTGTAATTTCAAAGGCACGACCCAAAGAAAAATTTCCAAATGAGCGCCAACCTTCCACGTGGTCAAAGCCTCAAAAATTTGCATCACCCGTTGAAAAGTCTAAGCAAAGTCATAGACCTGCATAAGGTGCCACGTGCCTCAACTGCGTAACTTTAGGGGAAGGACCCAAGGGGCAGTCTCCAAACAAGCGCAATATCGCCACATGATCAGGGTCAAAAAGGGGTTTCTAAACAAAGCCAGCCATTTAATCGACTAAGTATAAGAGGGCCGGTGAAAGCCTCCACATGCCTCATCTCGGCCCAAAGAAAGACCCTTAACTAGCACCATCCCTCCACGTGTCCATGGTCCAAAAAGGGACACCAGCCATTGAAAATTTCAAGTGTTAGCGAACTCCTCCACATGTCTCTTCAGTGCATCTTCAAAGGAAAAACCTAGAGGAAATACCCAAACAAGCGCAGGTTTGCCACGTGCCCAAAAGTCCAAATGGGGGTAGAACCGGCCCAAATCGGCTAAGTAATGAAGGGTCGGTGGAAGCCTCCACGTGTCATCTCAGCATAAATTCAAATATCAACTCCGGAGGTTAGTCCCAAACAAGTGCTTAGCCGAAACAAAAGGGACTTAGCCAAAACACAAAAAAATAGAGTAAATCCATGGAAGGAGCCACGTGTCTCTTCGGCACTCTTTCAGGGGGCGAATCCAAAAGTGTTCCCTAAACATGCGCCAACTCTCCACGCCTACTCTCCACATGTCTCAAGTTAGGTAGAACGTCTCCACCAATGGAAGGGACTCAGGTAGAACATAAAGGAAATAAGTAGGCCCACTAAAGTCACCAAGTGTAAGTTTGGTGCCACTTCAAGAGTAAGAAGGAAGGGGGTGAATCTTCAAAATGTGCAGGACTTCCGCGTGGACTCTATATGAACAAAATCTTTTAAATATTAAGATCCCACATTAAACACCTGACCTCAACCTTCAGGCAGCCATAACTTTTGATCGAGAGCTCATATTTGAGTGGGAGGGGACATTTTGGAAAGCTCTCGGCACCTTCTACTCACCTACCACCATTAATGTTTCAGCCTGCCATTTTCAAGGCTATCAAGTCTCCCACCTACCGCCATGATGAATAATGGGCATCCTTTCTTACCTAGCAAGGGACAGCGACGGGGGCATGGGTCTTGTAGTAAATCCCATCATTGAGTAAGTGGATTCAATACTCTTCTAGGGGTGGTTGGAGTAGGGTTCTAATTCTTCCCTCTCTCCTTCTCTCATTTTTCTATATATCTTAAATGAGGGGCATTTTTCAAAAGAATGGTCATTTTTTTCTCTCCTGCCCCCCTCTCTCTTTCTTCCTTAGGGTAGAATGTGGAGTCTAAGCCTCCTCTCTTGGCTCTGTAATGGCATTTTCTTGCCTCTTTCCCACTAATGATGTACTGTGTGAGCTCATGGAGCAATAAAATTTGTTTTGTGATGCATCTTTTCCATCCTTTTCTTATTTTATTGTCTCTTCTCACATCTCGTCATTGCATGGTATAATGTGCATGTTGTGGATGTCTATTACAGGTTTTGGGAGTTGTGTCTAATGGGTTTTAAGTGGGTTCTATGTGAAATATATCTTTGGTCTGTGATGCATCTTTCCATCCTCTCCATTTCTCACCTCTCTCCACTTCAAGCAGTTGGATTTGTGATCAGCCACTTACTTTTCTGGTGTATCACCGCTTTAGTGTAGGTTCTATTTTTATGTATTTCTCTCTCTCCCTATCTCCTTGGAAGGTTAGATTAGGATTAGATAGCTTACCTACACTAGATTAGCTTGTGGCAGGTATTTTAAGAAGAAGTTGGCTTTCTCCAGAGGGAAATCTCAAGTCCGCAAGTCCCGCAGCTTAAAAGATGGCCCCATGTTATGCAGATCACACCGGATGCCCCACTCAAATCTGAGGCCATTCAGGGGTGCTATGATTTTACATCAACATAAGGCTTGAGCCACTTAGTTAATTGAGTAAATGGAATGTTAGGCCATATTAATGACATTGGGAATGTCTGCAAAATTAGAGCATCGTCATGAGTGATTAGATAACACCCATGTTTTAAAGACTGGAAATGTTGTTATGGGTCTTCTTTGTTATTGAAATGATTTAATTTAGGAATTTCTCAATGCGTAGGGATATGAACGAATGAGAATAGATGGACGAATGAGATCCTTGCATATTTCATTGTATGTAAAAGAGTTATAAGATCTAGAAACTGATGCTTCCAATGTTTGTATTTTTTTCCATCATCATTTTAATAAGGTCGTTGGTAAGTTGTGATGATTGGACCCCCCTTGCATTATAAAAGGGTTGATGATGAATGTATGATGTGGAGGACATCCCAGTATATGGTGGTGCCATAGTATGAGAACTACATTGTGAGGGGGAAATAGATGCAAGTGGAAAATATCCCGAATAGGTAACATATGAGATTGGGGATTGTTGGTGATATGTGTAAGTAGGTGGGGTGGATGTAACGAATCTTGTAGTGATTGGGGGTAGGGACTGTGGGATGGAAAGGATGATGTTTTTTAATGGAGTATGGGTTTCAGACACCATGGCTGGTTGCGATGTAATAGGTATATATGAGGTGGCAGGTGTAGAAAGATCTATGCTCAAGGTATTTGATGAAGGAATGGTTGACACCATGGTAGGAAATGACGTCAAATGTGTGACTAATGTCATAGGTTCCTCATATATTAGATGATGTGGGGTCAATTTGGGATACTATGGGTGGTAAGGTGGAATAATGCGAGTTCGAGTTATTACTAGCCAACGAGGAAGTGGGGGAAAGGGTAGGGTGGTGGAGACATGCATACCATATACCAACTATCCTGATTAGTTCTGAGTAGATGAATGGGTGAGATAATGTTGTAAGGAAACGGGGTTATGGTCAAGGAGTCTTGGGAACTCCTCATCACCAGTACTAATGATAATGTGCTAAGTAGGATCCATAGGTGACAGGATGGAAGGAAGGCAATGGGCTAGGAAGGAGTGGCTGAAGGCTAGCATGAAACACAAGGGAATTGGCTTGGCTGTGAGTCAAAACCATGTGAGTTAGCATAGACATGGTAATCTTATTCTCTGTAAATGACATAGACAAACAGAAGGAATGGAGACAAATAGGTTCCGAGAGTGAAAACTGGTCGTTGTTTTAATTAAAAATTAAAACACATGAACTGACGACGGTTGGGTTAACTGATGATGGTGAGAGGGTGACTAATGACGATTAAGGTAACCGATACCGTTTATTTTGGAAATTTAAATGTTTTTTAAGTGGGGAATAACTGATGAAAGTGATAAAATACTTGATTTGACAGTGGTTTTAAAAGATCCAAGGGTATAATGGTGTGTCTGAGGTATCTCAGAAAGAACAGAAAATGGATGAGTGCTATTTTTGGAAAAATGAAAAAAAATTATACAACCGATAATGGTTAGATAAACCGATGAAGGTTAGATGAATAAACCCATGAGGGTTGCTGAACCGATTCTAGTCACTATGAAATTTGAAAAGATGGAAAAAAAAATTACTTATGTTACTTAGATTAGATAAAATATCAACCCAGAAACTTGAGTATGATAGTGATGTACCCTAACACACTCAGAAAAAGTTAGAATACACCAGTTATGATTATGGAGTGTGAGAGGAAGAAATAAAAATGGAGAACACAACCTCACAACTCAAAACACAATTCAAGAAAAAGTTAAGAAACATGAAATCCTATGGGTGAATTTTATGTTTTAGCTTATGCTTTTTTAGATTGAATTGTGAATAGAATAGAGTTTTTGGTTTGATAGAAGGTGTCCTATGAAAATCCAAGATCAAAGGATGGTTTCAGGTAAAGTTTTGGTGGGGGCAGTCCTTTCTCTAAGATAATGATTTGATAAAGAAACCAGTTGGGTGACCACTGTCAATCCTCTAATTGTGTGACTGTTCACATCTTCTTCCAGATAGGAGGATGTTTAAGAAGATGTGTAAATTATTTAAGTGGTTTCGTATAGAGAAAGAGTGTGCAAGTGAACTATGATTAAATTAGTCAACCATCAGCTGGGCATGACTTCTAGCATATAGGTTTCCCTCGAATTAATGTGAGCTATAATGCAACAAACCAGAATGAAATGCAAATGTTTTAAACCCAAATCCACAATTACATTTGATGTAGAAAATGGAGAAGAGGAAGAGGAATACTCTTTCACTAATGCAATGCAATAGAAAAGAAGATGTGTTCTTTTTAAAGCACCAAAAGTACAATTTCTTTTAGTCAATAGAAAGAAGGAGAAGGTTCCAGAGAAGAAAATTAATGTGAATTCTTTTTAAAGAGAAATAAACACACAATTATTTCCTAGGAATGAACAAATGCAAAGAAACCCCTGATGGGTCCCACCAAGCATGCCAAAATGTTTCACCAGATTCTTATCAGATTAATGAAACAGATAAGGGTAGAAGGCCAAGGAGGAATACCTACTATGATATAGGTTGAAGGTCAAATTCATGCATAGATGACTTCTGGATTAGAATGGATGTGATAGCTCCCTTTTGGCTAGGAGGAACTACCTGTAGATACAAAACAATACCACCAAATAGAGTTAAACAAAACAATGAGTGGACTACCTAGAAGAATCTAGATCCGAGAAGCGTGATACTTCCTAAACAAGATGTCAATCCACTTTTATATAACAATATTAATGTTAGTTAAATCATACATGATGTAAATATCAATTAGAATTGAAACGATTTAGGTATCTCATACAAAACAATAAGAAAGGTCATGCAAAAGGTTGTTTAAGGTCAAAACAAGAGGTTTGATTGGCTAGTGTTGAGTTGCAGGTCTGGTACATGCATTGGGTAAGGTCTGGTAAGGATTAGAAATAGGTTATGAGCTATTGGGAAGTGGGTATTAGCTCGTTGGTTTGAGCTATATTGTCCAGACATAGTAACCAGTGTCGGTGGACTGACCGATGTTGGTTAGGTAGAGTGACTGACGTTGGTTGGCTAACCAGCCGTCGATAGAGAAAATTATCATAGAAGTTCTTAGAAGTGGTTTTCAAGACTCATGATTGCACAGAGGTTGGAAATGGTGAGGGTGAGGTCGTAAAATTGTCTGAAGACTTAGAGATGACTCAGAGAGGGTGAAAATGGGTGAAAATTCTGGGTTATGATCAGGTGATGGAGTTGAGGAAGGAAGGAAGTATATGGGTGTGGAGAGAAATAGACTATAGAGATGAATAAATAAATCTACACAAGGAAACTAGAGATTCATTATAGAGATGTTAAATACTTACTAGAAAAGATATTGGAGAATGTAGGTGATGAAGATGGTGACAGTAGAGATCTAGAGAGAAGAGTCTATTGTCTTCATTTCGTTGACAATTTGGACCTTTGTGACTCTCTGTTGTGAATATGTGATCATGAAGAGAATGATGAATTAGGACCGATGTTAATAGTGTCTCTTATGTGTCTTCATTTTCCTGAGTGCTAAAGAAATTTGAGTGCTCCAAGTCTCTGGAAGAATGAGATCCTCAATGAAAAATGACCAACCCAGAATTTTTTTTCCAGAACTGTATATATGGTAACCAAAGAAGTTCAAGGTGGTCGGTGTTGGTTGAGGGTTAACCGACATCGATTAAGTCAGGATATCCTAGGTTTACGAAAAATAGTAGATCTTGGATATTTTTGGCATGCTCTGCTTATTAGTCTAGGTCTCAAGTGATGGTTAGTGCTTAGATAAGCGGGAATGTTGTTGGAGAAGAAATAGGGATTTAAGGTTAGGGTTAGACTAAGTCCCAGTTGGTTAAGATAAGTAGAGAATGAGTCTTAGTTGATTAATAGGCTAAGAACATGTCCATGGTGAGGTGTCTAGGTGATGTGGCTGGGTATGTGCTGGGTGAGGTGTAAATTAATTTAATTAAAGTAATTAAATTAATAAATAATATGCGGATGGGTATTAATTCAATTATGAGTAATTAAATTAATATGAATGTGGGGTAAAGGGGTCATGGTTAGGTGAACACGTTATGTTAACTAATTGAAAGGGGACTAAGGGAAGTGTGACCCAAATTTGGTGTCTACCTTATATTTGAAATTTCCATCCACATTTTAATAAACTATCTCTAAACCACAACCAAGCTATTTCAATTGGACAATTTAGCTTACTATGTGTTCTACATTTCATTAAATAGTGTTCTATACCATTTAAAAAATTATTATCTATTATACATTAATAAATCACATCCCTTAAATTCATCTTACCATGAAAAGATAAAAAATTATAAAAGCATGATATTAGTGAATAGTGGGAATAAGGAAGTAAAAATTTGGATGGGTAGGGCATCCCCTCCCAAATGAACTTGTCTTTTACATGTTTCGAGATTCCTATATTTTGCAAACAACTTGGTGAAAATATGTATAGTTACCTTGAAAAATTTTATTTCACTATCACATAATCTAATGCCAAATATGAGTGAAGTTTTTCTAAATCCTAACCATAATTATACTTTCACTCTCATATCTCTTGTGTATCGTGTGATCTAATAACTTTACATGATTTAGGGATTCTTTATTTATTATCTGTTTGTTGTGAATTATCTTTACACATTTAAGTAATATATAGTAAGGAACATAACATAGTTTTCATATTACAAGTAAGTGAAGCATACAAAAAATTGAGGGAGAATAAATCATTTACAAGTATGGAAGGGGATGAGTAGTAGAAATTTTATTTAGAAGACAATGTGTGGAGATGTTGCATAAGAAGAGAAGAGATAGATAATGATGTGAATCCAGCCGCAAGAGGTTGAAATACCTCAAAAACACACATAAACAACTTTGAAAATAAAAACAAGAGTTTTAAAATAGCTTTCTTCTCATTCTAGAATCCACACTAATCTTTTACGTCATTAGAATCAACCTTTTATTTCACGTCTACTCTAAAAACCCTAAAATGCCAAAAATTACCTACTAGCAAAACAACTCGGACAGGCTCCAAACATTGAGTTCCAAATATGCCTTCATAAATTAAGGCTCACACAATATTTTGACTTATTCTAATAATCACAACAAAAGTTATTAAAGTTCTAAGACCTAGTCAAAAGTAAAAAAAATGTTCGGAGACAATTTTAGGCCACTAGATGAAGGAATACATACCCAAAAATGTGCCTAAATGGACACAACCTTGCAAGCATAATTTACCCTAGCATAGTACTAATGTTTATCTACCACCCTGTAAAATTTCAAGATGATCCAACGATCGGATCAAAATTTATGGTCTCTACAAGTTATGATTCCGCATCATTCTCCCATGGTTGAAAAGAATTCAGCTCCTGCGAATTCAGTTGACATAATTCATCTAATTTTGCACTGTCAATATTATTCAACTAGTAATGCAAGTACTTTCTTCTTGTTGCAAACCTTCCCACTATACCAAATATTTGTTGTAGCTACCATGTCTAGTAGTGGTCCTGTCTTTTGGTCCAAGACACACATTACCCTTTCCTTTTTCTTCTTCGACATCTGTTGCTCCCACTTTATTTCTTCCTCCTCCACAACATTTTCATCATGACCTGGAAACTTATATAAGTCAGAAACATAGAAAACTTGTGAGATGGAAAAATTTTCAGGTACCTTCACCTTGTAGGCATTATCATTCATTTTCTTCAGAATCCTACATGGCCCAATCTTCTTACACCTGAGTTTATTATATGTCCCTTTGGAAACCACTTATGTTTAAGATGAACCATCACCATATATCCTTATTCAAATACACTTACTCTCCTTCTAGAATTTGTAGCTGCTTTAGTTTTTGCATTACTCACTTTCATATTTTCCCTCACTTCATCCTACAGATGTAGAATGTGTTTTACAAATGCTTTTGCATCATCACTAGTTTTATCTTCACCAAGTAGCACAATCAGATCTAGGAAATCCTTGGGATTCGTACCATATACAATCTAGAAAGGAGACTTCATTTTTTACCTTTTTACCAAGCTATTATAGGAAAACTCATCTTGTGGTAAAGCTAGGTCCCATTATTTTGGCTTTTCTTCAACTATGCAATGTAGGATATTTCCCAAGATTTTGTTCACTACTTAATTTTCCCATCAGTCTGGGGGTGATATGCACTACTGAACTGTAGATGTGTCCCCATTTTCCTCCACAGAGTCTTCCAAAATTGACTCAAAAAATTCGTATCACTATCTAAAGTGATCATTCTTAGAACTCTATGCAATCTAACTAGTTCTAAAAAAACAAATCTGCAACTCTTGAAGCATCATTAGTTGTTTTACAAGAAATGAAATATGCCATCTTAGAGAATCTATCAACTATAACAAATATATAATCATTCCCTCATTGTGTGTCAGGAAGTCCTAACATGAAATCCATACTCAAATCAACCCATGGCCCGGTAGTGACAGGTAATGGCATATACAACCCATTATTCTGTGCATGGCCCTTAGCCATTTGACACACTCTACATCTTGCTACAATTCTACTTATGTTCCTCTTTACCTTTGTCTAATAATACTTTTCTACAACAAGAGAAATTGTCTTATTTATACCAAAGTTTCCATCCAACCCCCTACTATTCAATTCTCTTATAATATTTTCCTCTCATTGAACCAGCATGGATGCAAAATTGTTTCCCTTGAACAAATAACCATCCTGCATCAAATAATCAGAAGAACCACTACCTACTATAGGGTCCTTAAGTTCTCTCACAACATCACCAAAATCTGGATCACCTTCATACAATTCTTTAACTTCCTCAAACCCTACTACTTTATTTTCCATTGTTGCAAAAAGTGCTACACACCTACTCAAGGCATCAACAACTTGATTCTTCTTACCCGACTTATTCTTTAAGAAAAAAGTATATTCTTGCAAAAATGAAACCCATTTTTCATGCCTACTATTTAGTGTCTTCTGTGTGTTTTCATGCCTCAAGGCTTCATTATCAGTGAAGAGTACAAATTCTTTTGCTACCAAGTAATGTCTCATGTGCCTTAATTCTTGAACAATAGCATAAAAGTCCAAATCATAAGTAGAATATTTCCTCTTGAATTCATTTAAATTTTCACTAAAGAATGCCATAGGTTGTCCTTCTTGACTCAGTTGAGCTCCAATCCCGACATATGAGGCATCACAATCAACCTCGAAGACATTGCTAAAATATGGCAATACCAAAACAAGTGCTTCAGACACTTTCTTCTTCAATAATTCAAAACTATTCGATGTTTCCTTGGTCCATACAAACTCCCTCCCTTTTTTACACTATGTTATGGGTGCAAAAATGCTATTGAAATTTCTAATGAACTTCCTATAAAAATTTTCCAACCCATGAAAACTATGAACCTCTGTCACATTCCTTGGAATAGGCCATTTTAAAATTTCCTTTACTTTTTCCTCATCCATCATCACCCCATCCTCTGATATGAAAAGCCCCAAAAAAAACAAGACTCTTATGAAGAAATCAACACTTCTTTAAGTTTTCATATAGACTCTCTTTACGTAACAAGTCTAACACCAATTTCATATGTAACAAGTGTTCTTCTACTATCTTACTATATATCAGAATATCATCAAAACAGACAACAACAAACTTACAATTGTATTCTCAAAGTACTCTGTTCATTAGCCTCATGAATTTACAGGGTGTATTAGATAGCCCAAATGGCATCACCATCCACTCGTATAGTCCTTTTTTTTTAAAATTCATTTTCCATTCATCCCCTTCATAGATCCAGATATGGTAGTACCCACTCCATAGGTAAATCTTGCTAAAATATTATGCTCTTGCTAGCACATCAATCATATCATCCAATCTTGGAATTGAGAGCTGATACTTAATTGTGATCTTATTTATGGCCCTGATTTCTACACACATTCTCCAGTCTCCATCTTTTTTTGGATTCAATAGTGCTAGAGTTACACATGGAATCATGCTTTCTCTCTCTAACCCTTTCTGTATTAAATATTTCACTTGTCTTTTAAAATCTTCACTCTTGTCAGAATCATCCAATAAGCTACCTAGTTTGGAAGGATCTGTCCTAGGATCAAATCAATATGGTGTTGAATATCTCACTTCGAAGGTAACCCATATGGTAACTTATCTTGTATGACATATTTGTATTCATTTAGTACCTTTACCACAACAACAGGTAAATTAAAATCCTATATTTCCACCTTCTTTGACATCAATGCATAACACTAGCCAACTTCTTCCATTTCTGTAATAAACTCTTTTGTATCCAACAAGCCCTTACTCTTCTCTTCTTTCTTGAAGGGTAACAAGACCACCTTTGCACCATCCTTCTAAAAAATAAATGTATGTTTTCCTCCATCACGTGTAACATTTCTATGGTATTTCCAAGGCCTTCCTAGTAATATATGGCATGCATCCATTGGGATAACATCACACCACACCTCATCCTTGTAGGTATTCCCAATCGGAAACTTTATAAGGCATCGTTTATTTATGGTTACCTCATTCCCTTTCTTGAACCATGATATACGATAGGGATATGGGTTCTTCTCACATTTCAGATTGATTTTATCAACCATCATAGTTGAAACCATATTTTCACAACTACCACCATAACTAATAATTTTACATACCTTTCCTCCATAGGTGGATCTTGTTTGAAATATATTTGATCATAGCCATGAATCAACACCAACAACATCCTATTCTTTCTCCTTCCTTGGGGAAATCATCATCCTCATTATCATGAGGATTTCACCAAAGTCTACAACAACCTTCATTTCTTCTTCCTCTTCAGCTTCAACTAGATTTACTAGTTGTTTTTCTCCTTGCCATCTATATTTTCTAGGATTGTGCAAACACTCAAAAGCTTTGTGCCCCTCTTCACCACATCTATAACATATATATTACCTTTGGGGAATATTCCATCCCCATCCTCAATTTTAACCTCTTCCCCTCTAAAACCCCTACCTCTTTAGTAGTAACGACAGATTTTACCAGAATCTTCATGCCCTTCTGCATTAGAGGATTCACCTTTTGTAGATTCAAATCTACCCCTGTCTCTCATTGGAGATGATGATGGCCCTCTCTTCACACCTCTTCTAAAATTATTCCTCTTGTTCTTTTCTTCTTCCTTGAATGTGAGTTGATAAACATCATCCAGGATATGAATCTGAAGCATACTCATTTCATCTTGTATGGTGTAACTCAACTCATTTATATACCATATAGCCTTTTGTTCTTCAAACTCTCCCTGTTCCACCCTAATTGACAACTTGTAAAATTCATTAGTATACTCCTCAATGCTGAGATCCTTTTGTCTTGGGTTTTGAAACCTTTACAAGAGTGTCTGAGCATAATCTACAAGAAGAAAATTTTCTTTGATATTATTTACCATTTTATTCCAGTTTCGGATCTTGACCTTTACATTCCTTTTTCTTTCATTTTGTAGGTGATCTCACTTGATCAATGCATGTTTGAACAACTTAGTGCATGCAAACTTAACCTTCTTCTCCTCTAAAATGGTTTTCCACTCAAAGAATTTTTCCATGCGATTCAACCAGTCAATCAACTTCTCTAGTCATAATCTTCCACCATAATCAAGAACATTAATCTTAATGTCATCATTATTTCCCTCTAAAGTCTGGATCAATCTCTCCTCAAATGGTCTCTCATTCACGGTTTCTTCATCTCTCTCATTTTCTTCTTCATATCCTCCTTCATTAATTGATGGAGGTACTTATTCAGTATCACTATCTGGGTCTGCATCCCCATTTTCATGTCTCCTTCTAAGGTGAGTAACTTCTCGTGTGAGCTCAGCAACTTGTCTCTTTAGCTTCTGCATATGCCTATTCATCTGGGAATAATCTCCCCTCCCGTGTGTATCCATGATTTTATAAAATAGAGGTAAAAATTAGATATAAAAGTGTAATATGTTACCTTAACTATTTCCGTAAGATCTAAATCCATCTCTGATACCAATTGATGTGAATCCAGCTGCAAGAGGTTGAAATACCTCCAAAAAAAACATAAAAAACTTTGTAGATAAAAATTAGGAGTTTCAAATTAGATTTCTTATCATTCTAGAATCCACACTAATCTTTTACATCATTATAATCCACCATTTATTTCACGTCTACTCTAAAAACCTGAAAATGCCAAAAAAACCCTAAAATGCTACAAATTACCTACTAGAAAAACAACTCAGATGGGCCCCAAATTTTCGTTGCAAATATGACTTCATAAATTAAGGGTCACACAAAATTTTGAACTTATTCTAACAAGCACAAAAAAATTTATTAAAGTTCTAAGACCTAGTCAGAAGCAAAAAAAATGTTTGGAGCCATTTTAAGGACACTATGTGAAGGAATCTGAACCCAAAAATGTTCCAAAATGGCCACAACCTTACAGGGAAAGTTGACACCAGAATAGTACAAATGTATATGTACTATCTTGTAAAATTTCAAGATGATCCAATAGTTGGATCAAAATTTATGGTCTCCACAAGTTATGCTCCTGCATTAGATAAGAAGAGTCCCATTTCATGGACAATATAATTCATCATAGGAAGAGGAAATATAAATATATAAGTAAATAGATATACATTTAGTGGATAAGGTTGGTCTTGTACCAAAAAACCCCACATTTGAGAGATAAGGAGTATCCAATGTGTGCAGGCACACCAAGACTCTATTAGAATGTCGAAATGATGTTTTTACCATTCAACCAAAATGTGTGAGCACCTAGATAAAAAAAACATTACCTAGCTAGGGTATATGATATAGAATCATATGGATTCACATATAATCTTGCATCAACAAAGAATGGTCATATTATATTTTGTATTTAAATATATTCTTGTGTGTATAGCACTAGAAAGTTGATCTAGAAAGGTTTGTATATATTTTTTAAGTTTAGACATTACTATTTAGAAGTTAGAATAAGTATATATCCTATGGAGAAGAGAAAAAATGATCTTTCACAAATAATGAACATACAACATGCATTTTTCCATGTATGTTTTATGTACATATATTTCATAGTATGTCACAAAGCTTGAAATATTTGAAAGAAAATCGAGATACTAGACAAATGATTAGGAGATGGTACATAATTGAGGAATCTTCAAAATGCTTAGGAAAATGCATAATAAACTTTTAGAGACTCTTGTTTGAAGGATATTATCATCTTGATACAATGCATCAACAAAGAAAACCATGAGGTCATTAGAGTTCCATGTATAAAATTAGTGAATTCATGGCATGCATAGATGACTTATGTAATAATGTGAAAATGTTTTTGATGGAGCAAATGGGAGAAACATTTGATTGGAGACATCTATATCATTGCAATAGTGACTTACCTACTGTCCAATAGTGTTAGTAGTTTTGGTTTGTGTTTGCATTGATTTTTTTTTATGTTATAGTTCCTTTAGGCCCTTATTCTTCATTTAATATTTACAACACATTTAATCCTTGTATCGGTAGAAAGTAGTTGAGGCCTAATATTATAAATAGTTAATTGTGTCTCTATATGAACACATCGACAAACTTGAGAAATACATTTAGTTATATGATTTGTAAATTCATAATCTAAGTGTAATTACATGTATTGCAATATATACATATTTATATGTCAAGGATAGAACTACAACGATTCAATCTCTTGGAGTAATAATGTGGTGTTCAGTTGTTGTAATCCTCTGGGAATTGTGTATTTTTGATGTAATAAGTCATATTTGGCATAGTATTGTAAAATATATTTCATTTTATTGTTATTTCCATTGTGCATGTGTTATTTGTATACACCGCATGGTCTAAGGCTTCCCTTATTTTGGACCCCTCACTATAACTACATCACTATTATTACATTTATATCAAGTACTAAGATAGGTTGAGAGGAACACTAACCATGACAACCTCACTATAATGACATTAGTATTAAGTATTCAGATATAGATTGAGATTATACAACCTAATACACTTGTTTGAAGAGGTGAGGCTAGAGAAGACAACAATTTTGTTGATCAAGATCCAAGATTAAAAACCAACATCAAATAAAGATTAGAACTATTCAAAGGCTAAAAAAACAACCCCTGTGATAGATAATTGTATTTTTATGGACCATCTTCTCTTCAATTATTAGCCACATATATTGCTTGGTCTCATGAGCATTATTAAAATATTTCAATCCTTCTTTTTTTCATCCACATTTCATGTCACAACCTACAATCCAATCTAATGATAATGTTGATGAGAAAATATAATCTATAGACTCTAATCAAATATGAACACATGCTTCACGTCCACGATGAATTTATTTTTAAATATTATGTGTTCTCTACCTAAAACATGATCTTCAATTAATACTCTTCCATACCACTTTCCCACATCAGATTTGATCAAATTGTGATTGATTTTTGGGTTTAAAATGTCTCATTTGGTAAGCAAAAAATAATTCATAACAAGTCAGGCATATAATCATGTGGATGAGATAGGAGCATAAACTTGACATATATATCAAATTAGGACTATGGACATAAAAACATACACATCAACATAAATATGTACACTTTAACATAAATATGCACAAATTATCACTATATGATATTTATGTAAAACTTCTCATTGGATATTATATATAAACAATATCCAAGTTATAAGACAAGTGAATGAATTCAATGGATTATTAACACATGGACACATTTATATAAATTATCTTCATTATTTATGTATTTTTCATGCTTTGATACCCTATTAAGATGCTCATTCCACATTTTTCATTTATGATTCTTAGGGGAGTTTGGAAAGAGGGGTATCTCATGTGACATGATAGGTTATCTTCTTCAGTTCATCAATTTTGTGCATTATTTTCTCTAAGAAGGGTGTTTTCATGGGCATCTTGCACTTGCTATAATGGTTTTGCCATCGGGTATTAAAAATCAAGTGTATTTGACATTTTCCTACTCTTGAGCTTCTTGTAAACATCTTCCATAAACTTATCTAAGAAATATAGCGTCCCACTATTGTTTTCTACCACGAGGCAATTCTCAAATATATCTCATTCTAGATGCTTCAAGTTCATCCTCTCTCCCATCAAGCATGATGTATTGATGCAAGAAAAATATAATGTTACAAATGCCCCAAAAAGTAGTATGGAAAATGATTATGATTGAAATGACACCTTACATGATTATCCATATTTACATCCAGTGAGCCTCCAATATCTATCAAACATTTAATTTGATTTGCATTTTCTGGTCCATTTTCCACACCCTATGTATTCAAAAGCAAAATTTCATATTATACTAATAATTATCTATTACTCTAAGAAAATACATCCCATGACAAATGTCTATAAGTAGAAAGAAAAATCATTGTGATTTGAGTGATTTCTAAAATTATTATCCATATCTACATTAGGTAAGCCTCTAATATCCATATGAGGTTCACTTTCATTTTCATTATTTAGATGGTTTTCCATACCCTGTTTATTAAAAACAATCCACTTGATACTAGGAACAAAATATGAAACAAATAAAATTGAAGAGGGAAAAAAATTTACATTCACCCTTGTATCATTGTTATTGATGGAATAACTAACACCATACTCTATGTCTTAAATGACATTTACTCCTCTTCTCACTCACATCATCTCCACCATAATGACATGTTTACATATCTAGTCTTGGGCTAAAAATATACAACTGTACATTGACATCAGCTCTGTCTTACTTTGTACCCATGTTATATGACTATTAGTAGTGTGAAAGGTGACATGGTATTCTAGAATTTGTAAATCTTTAACCCATGAGATATTTTAAATTTTTACAACCTTAAATTTCCTGTAAAATTCATTTTCCTTTATTATTTATAGCCACTAATATCGTATATAAACACTTGTGGTTGGTGAACTAACCAATCCACCCTCCAATTTGTATAAGTCCAAATTATACTCAAGAAATGATTTTGATATGTGAATGGTATGATTTTATGGCTGCATTAATTTATTTCCCAAAATTGTTTGAGGGTATGCAAACATATGGACCACATTCCAACCCCATGGAGCAAATTCTAAGGTCCCTATATTCAAAACATTTGGGTTATGTGGAACAATACTTATCTACAAACATTTTGGCCTACTTGTTATCCACCTCTTCATCAACACAATTATCCATAATGCATCAAAGTTAAATGAACATCACTCACCACACATCATCTTCTCTCACTTTTTTCTATCAAATTCTTCAACCATGCACAAGGTACAACTACATACATACACCTCACAATTCAAATTTTCCATGTATATGACAATATGTAGCATTATAATTTTAATATTGGTATATATGAGTTCTGTGGAATAACAATTGTGTTGTTCCTATACATCATACTCAACACATACCTTATTGATTTGATCTACACACTTACATCATCTACCATGAAGGAATTTATTTTCCATTCAATAATTTTTAAGTGTACTCTTTGTTGAAGTAATTACATCAAATGGGTCGGGTCACTAGTACATGATGTATACATAATCATCCATGTTATGGGTAGTGCTTAGTGTTTGTAATCAAACACCAACAACACTTACGATTGTAATTTCACCAAAATATACAACAAAATTAAAATTCTAAGTTTGAAAATTTTAATATCATCTACTACTATTGAAATAATTAAAATTTTACCTTCATTCCATTAGTTCCAAACACTAAATCTATCGTTAATAAAATATCATTTAAAAATATTGATAACCAATCCAATTTATGTGGGATTTTGATGCCCAATATCAACGGAATTTTTCCATCATCATTAGTACCTTGGTTATTGTATCTTTGATACAAACCCATTTCTCAAAATTTACCAGTGCCCACTCCCAACTAAATTCTACATCATTACCATGATGAAATACATATTTCATCTCCTTAATTTGGTGTCTCTGTTAAATATGTCATATCTATTTAGGAAACTATTCCATTATATTTCATCATTCAATATTGAAAAATTATCATGCGCCATCTAATGGTGTTTAAAGTGGATCTAATCAATAAACATGCCTAATAAAAGTAGCCTTTGAACCCATTCATCAAGCTACATGTTAATAAAAAGGGTGAAAAAATATTTCTTCTCTTTGATTTTTTATAATCCTATCCATGGAAATGATTTCCTTGACTATAAACATATTCTACATGATTATAGGTTACCAATACTTGATTAGGTATATTAACCATTCTATGGGTGTTGAAATGACACTAGGATCCACATCTAGTATTTTTTAGGCTTGTTTGGTTTCCTTTTACCTTATTTAGTAATAAAGACGTGTCTTATGACACAAAATCATTTTTTGGAAGTCCTCAGGCCCATAGGACACCTATATCTGTTGAACAAAGATTGAATTTCAAAATTGGCAAGATGACACAAAATAAAGTGCATGCATGCACACTCAATATTTAAAAAGAGAGGATATTTATATCATATATTCTAAAGAAGTTTTGATTCTTTTTTATGTATTTTTTATACAATGTGTCAAATGAAATTTGGATGGGTATAACTTCCTATTTAATTACACTTTCAAAAATTCCTCAACTCTATCACTCTCAACCCATACAACCCACAAATAATTCTTGTCAATGTTAGGAAATTTTTCCCACTTTCAATCACGTTGTATAAATAAACCCTTGATTGGGTTCTAAATTATAAGGTGTAGAAGTTGATCCCACATTTTTTCATATGCTCCAACCTCCAAGGAAAATGTTCCATTACATTAAAAAATGCATATTAAACATTATGGATTTTGAAATAGTACAATATGTAAAAAAAATTGTTGTAATAATACAAACATCATTATTGATAAGTTCAATATAGATCAATGAGAAAAGTGGACATCTATGAACATAAAATACACTTTAACTATTTGATAATCAACAATGTGGGTTAGAGTCATAGTGGTAGTATGGACACATTTTATTTAATAACATTTGAATTATTACCTTCCCACATTACTCTTATTCATGCCAATAAGGATCGCATATCCATCGAATTTATAATGTAATCATTTTTTAAATTTTCTTCCATGACAATCAACAGTCTATGATGGTACATTGTATCCTTTTTGTTAATAAAAATGAATCAAAAAATACAACCATTAAAATTATTGTGTCTATTTTGATTATTTATGTCAATATCATTAGTAGTTACATGTTGAAACTATGATCCAATTTTTTCCAATAGTCCGCGAGGCTAAAAATTGTATGCAAAACTCCCTCATTTTTCCCTTGAGGAAATTTTTTTCCTCCTCTCAAGAGCATGTGGCCAAAATTTTTCATGAGGGTTCATGGATTTAGTTCAAATCAATAAGAATCATATATCCATTGAAGATGTAATGCAATTATTTTTTGAATTTTCTTCCATTCCAATTGATAGTATAAAATACACTTTTTCCCAATATTACATGAGGACTAAACTTGTACACAATAATCGCTCAGTTCTCCCTTGAGGAAAAATTTCTCCTCCCCTTAAGAGCACATATCTAAAAAAATTAATTTTGTTTTACGATGCAAGATTTATATTGATGATTATATTAGAGAGCATTAGTGTATTTTTCATCCAAAAAATTGAGGGAGTGAAGTTAGGATTCTTAAATTTATTCATTAGGAATGATATCATGAAGATAAATCCAAAGGTAGCGTAACTCAATGTTTAGGGGGAGGACTACTTCGAAGATGTACACTAGAGAAAAAGGATTTTACTTAGTAGTGGTTCAAATAATTGTATGGTATACCTATAGTAAGGAGTATAATATAAGATGTAACTTGATACGGGAATCATGAATGGTTTTCAAGAGGATTTCATTGAGATTTTTGATGTTATATTCTACTTTCCAATTTCGTTGTAGATGATAAGGAGTTGAAAACTTGCACTTGATCTTGAGCTTAACACATATTTACTTCATTTTCCTGCATTTGAAAATCCACCATTATTAGAGATGATGGATTAAGGAATTCCAAAAGTGATATGATTTGGTTAAGGATTAATTTAATAGTTGTTACTGAAAGAGTTGTAGCTAGGATCACCAGATCAACGAATGCATATGATGGAAGATGGAGTGATCTCACGAGTCAAGAAAGAGCACATCACAATGAAGCTAGTGGTAAATGAAATCACTCATAAGATAATATTGCAAAGGAAGAGATAAAAGAATGGAATACTCCATATCATTTAGAATAATAAACAAAAAGGGAGAGGTTACATATATAGGAGGGAGAGAGATAGAGGCCCCACATTCCATTGAATGTGTGACTAATCCTCCCAAATGACCCAAATGACCTCTAGGACCCTAAGCAAGCATAAAGAACCATGTAGGAAAAACCCAGTGGGAAAAAAGGCCTACACAAACACCCCCCTTATTGTAGCTTAGTTGAGCTAGAGAATTGGGTCCTGAAAATGAGGCCTAATGAGGTACCCAAGTATATAGTGATGATCCTCAATATCCTACAAAATATGAAATATGTGTGCCTCCACAAAGAACATAGAGAAGGAAAGTGCAACATGTCACATGTTGAATGTTGTAGTAGGTCCTTTTGTAAAAAATGATGTCTCTAACTTTCGGAAGAAAGAAACCCCAAGAAAACAAACTACTGAATTCCCACTCAAGTGGAATGCAGGTAGGAATCAAGATGTATATCTCTAAAAAATTATCAACAGTCTCCCTGTTAGTGTTTGAATGTGCCAAAGTTAGTATCATGGGACTAACTGTAGAAGATGGCAATGATGAAGCATATAATGAAGGGAAGAGAGCACCATGAGAAGAGGATATGCATGGAAAATTCATTAAAAGAATGTCCATAGGGAGAGGAGAGCAAGGGTCAACAACCGCTGAAACTGAATACTCGCTCAGATTTCATTGGACCCCACTCTCTCTTCACCTCTGCTTCTGATCCACAGTCTTTCCGGGAGGCTTCTGGTATTCCTGAGTGGGATTCTACCATGGATGAGGAGTATTCCTCTCTCATGAAGAATGATACTTGGGATCTCACCACTCTTCCAAAAGGAAGAAAAATCGTTCAGTGTAAGTGGGTGTTCCGAACAAAGTATGGAGTAGATGGAGATGTCGAAAAGTTTAAAGTGCGATTAGTAGCTAAGGATTTCACCCAGATAGCTGGGGTTGATTATACAAAAACCTTTGCTCTGGTTGCGAATATGACTTCTATTCGACTGGCCCTAGCCATTGCCGTATCGAACAGATGGAAAGTCCATCAAATGGACGTTAAGAGTGCCTTCCTTCATGGTGACCTAGAGGAAGAGATCTATATGGAACAACCTCCAGGTTATGTCCAAGATTCCTCCCTTGTTTGTAAGTTAAATAAGTCTCTTTATGGCCTTAAACAAGCCCCTCAAGCTTGGTATGCCAAGATGGACTCCTTCTTACTTACATCAGGGTTTACTAGGTGTCACTCTGATCCAAATTTTTATATTCTATGGAAAGATGACTCCATACTCATTCTTGTTCTATATTTCGATGACTTTTTGATCACAGGTAGCTCTTCCTCTATTATTGATTCTGTGAAGATCGAATTAGCCAACAAGTTTTCATGACTAACTTAGGTCTACTTCATTACTTCCTTGGGATCCAAATTTCATAATCTGACTCGGGAATCTTGATTTTGCAACCTAAGTATTCTCTTCACTTGCTAGCTCGGTTTCAGATGTCTGATTGCAAGTCTTCTCCTACTCCTTTTCTTTCCGGGGTTAAGTTGGTTTCAGATTGCTCTACTCCCTTGGTTGATGGTACTCTTTACTGACAGTTAGTTGGGAGCTTGATCTACTTGACTCACACTCGACTGGATTTATCATGTGTTGTTGGGATCATGTCCAGATTCATGCAAGAGCCACATGAGCTGCATTGGAAAGTAGCTAAACGGATCCTTCATTATGTTCGTGGCACTTATGCTAATGGCATACACTATCATGGAGAGGTTGATATTGACTTAATTAGATTCACAGATTCTGATTGGGCCGGTGACTTAGATCATCAGAAATCTACTTCTGGCTATAGTTTCTCTCTTGGTTCGGGTCCTATTAGTTGGTCTAGCAAGAAGCAGAATGTAATTGCGATATCATCTATAGAGGCAGAATACAAAGGAGCATTTAACGATGCCACAGAAGTTATTTGGCTACAGGTTATTCTGAAAGAGTTTGGCATCCACTTTTGGCAACCTACCATTATCTACTGTGATAACATGAGCACAATCTCTATTTGTGGAAATCTAGTTCAGCATCAGTGGATGAAGCACATTGAGATCCATATACACTTCATATGGGAGCTTATTCATGATGGTATCATTGACATTTAGATAGCTGATCAGATTACATAATTATTCACCAAGCCTTTCACTGAGATGAAGTTTCTTCACTTACGGTCTCTTCTTGGGGTGAGGTCTTTTGCAGCTTCCCATCTTCTTAGGGCTATGTAGTCCTTCTTTTCTTCTTCTTCTTCTTCTAGAAAGATTTTGTTTGTATATGGGCACCTTATCAAGCCTTTAGTTGCCAGGCCCCATTGACACATCTTTCTTAGTTGTTTAGGAGTGTCTTCCTCTTCCATCTGACTCATCATAGCCGCTACCCCAGCTTCGATGAAGTGGGGTGTTAGTGTGAGTTATCCTATGTGTCCTCCTCTCATGTTGGAGAGTAATCTCACATGGGTTAGGTTTAGGGTTTCACATGTTTCATGCACTAGGGTTACTCAGCACCCTATATGTAGCCCTTTTCTATTCATTTATGAGTATGCCAAGACACTCCACTGTCTTTCCTCTAAAAAAATATATATTGACATAGCAACTGATTAACACGATGAGATCCCTCTCCACTATCAGTTCGAGCTTTTTGTGTGATGGCAAGTCGTGTAGCTATGATATCAGGCAGTTAAGCATGCCGCCCCTAGAGTAGTTCTGGGATGGGTGACCTCCCAGGAAATTCTCGGTGTCACTTCCTCTTAATATGTTGTTGGGCCTAATTGGGTGTATACCCAACTCCATCGTGCGGGAGGGTGTTGGCGTAGCAGCTGATTAACATGATGAGATCTCTCTCCACCATAAGTTTTAGATTTTGGTGTGACGGAAAATCGTGTAGCTCTAATACCAAATGATTTTCCGTCACACTAAAAACTCGAATTGATGGTGGAGAGGGATCTCATCGTGTTAATCATCTACTACACCAACACCCTCCCACATGATGGAGCCAGTCACACCAAAAACTTGAATTGATGGTGGAGAGGGATCTCATCATGTTAATTAGCTACTACACCAACACCCTCCCACACGATGGAGCCGGGTATACACCCAATCAGGCCCAACAGCATTAGGAGGTAGTGACACTAAGAATTTCCTAGGAGGTCACCCATCCCCACACTACTCCAGGGCTAGCGTGCTTAACTACCTGGCTCTGATACCAAACGATTTTCCATCACACCACAAGCTCAAACTTATGGTGGAGAGGTATCTCATCGTGTTAATTAGCTACTACGCCAATACCCTCCTGCATGATGAAGCTAGATGTAACCACGTGAGCTCTAGACCCACCACATATACACCCAATTAGGCCCAACGGCATTAGGAGGTAGTGACACTGAGAATTTCCTGGGAGCTCACCCATCCCAGCACTACTCTGGGGGTGGTGCGCTTAACTACCTGGCTCTGATACCAAACGATTTTCCATCACACCAAAAGCTCGAACTGATGGTGGAGAGGGATCTCATTGTGTTAATCAGTTGCTACGCCAATACCCTCCCACACGATGGAGCCAGGTATACACCAAATCAGGACCAACGGCATATTAAGAGGAAGTGACACTAGGAATTTTCCGGGAGGTCACCCATCCTAGCACTACTCTGGGGCTGGCACGCTTAACTGCTTGGTATTAGAGCTACATGAATTGCCATCACACTAAAAGCTCAAACTGATAGTGGAGAGGGATCTCATCATGTTAATCAGTTGCTACGTCAATACCCTCCCTCACGATGGAGCCGGGTATACACCCAATCAGGCCCAACAACATTAGGAGGAAGTGACACCAGGAATTTTTCGGGAGGTCACCCATCCTAGCACTACTCTGGGGCTGGCGCGCTTAATTGTTTGGTATCAGAGCTGCATGATTTTCCATCATAGCAAAAGCTCAAACTTTTGGTGTGACGGAAAGTCGTGTAGCTCTGATACCAGGTAGTTAAGCGTGCTAGCCCCAGAGTAGTGCTAGGATGGGTGACCTCCCAGGAAATTCCCAGTGTCACCGCCTTCTAATGTCATTGGGCCTAATTGGGTGTATACCCAACTCCATCATGCGGAAGGGTATTGGCGTAACAACTAATTAACACGATGAGATCCGTCTCCACCATTAGTTTGAGCTTTTGGTGTGACAACCAGTCATTTGGTATTAGAGCCAGGCATTTAAGTGCGCCAGCCCCAGAGTAGTGTTGGGATGGGTGACCTCTCGGGAAATTCCTGGTGTCACTACCTCCTAATGCCATTGGGCCTAATTGGGTGTATATGTGGTGGGCCCAGAGCTCACATGGTTGCATCTGGCTTCATCGTGTGGGATGTGTTGGTGTAGCATCTAATTAACACGATGAGATCCCTCTCCACCATTAGTTCGAGATTTTGGTGTGACAGTAAGTCGTGTAGCTCTGATACCAAATTATTTGCCATCACACCAAAAGCTCGAACTGATGGTGGAGAGGGATCTCATCTTGTTAATCAGCTGCTATGCCAACAGTCTGTAGATGAATATCAATAGGAACACATGCATCGTCAAAGCTCTCAACAAGTGTAATCTCACTAGAAATAGTAAATTTCTCCAAAATGTAAATATGTGAAGGCTCTGGAAGAGTAATAATATATATAGGAGTGGATGTAGAATCTGTAACGAGACAACTAAGGTTTGACAGGATCTCACCCTACAGCGGGGGCTTGATAGAAGAAAGAACAATGTCCACCATAGATGTTCCATCACAAGAAATAGAAGCAGGAGGAGAGAGTACAACAGTCTCAAAGGATATGATAGAAGGGGGAGGAGGAAGTGTAATATATGTCATAGTAGGAAAATACTCTGAAGTGTTTTCTAAACAATAAAGAGACAAAAAGTGTGCTCCACATAGTGGTGTAGATCCCATGAAACATGTTGCAATAAGTGACCATAGGCCATGCCACTAGAATTGGCGCAATCATTATATCGATGTGGTTCAATAGGAGTAGGAATTTTTCCATACAAGAATGGAATAAGTTCTTGATCCATGAGTGAGTGCTCCATGTATGACTACCATGAAGCATAATTGGTCTTCCTTATAAGAACCACTGGATGTGAATCAAATATCCTCCTTTAGAGTCTCTCAAATAGAGTCCTCATGATCGAGAGAAGACACCAATAAAATGTAAAACAAAGTGGCACAAACCACAATGATCCCCCAATGCACACTCATGAATGGGACATTGGGCACAATGGAGAATGCATCCAAATGATAAATAAGTGTAATAAATACAAAGCGTAGACAACCACCCCCCCCCCCCCCCCCCCCAAAAAAAAAGTGGCACTTTATAACATAGTGTGAAAATTACAAGTCTTGGGTGAGTTTTGCAAGAACCCCTCAAAAATGTGTTACTTTATAAAGTAGTTCATTTACAAAAATAAATGAATCCATCATCTAGAGCATGATAAAACATGCACTTTTAACCAAAATAGTGCTCAAATCCAAGTTACCGATCAAAAGTTATAGCAAATATAATTTCCTATAAATAATGACTTACTTAAAATTTTGCAAACTAATTGTAAAAAATGCCATAAATGAGAGAAAAGGGGTTGTACGTATACACGTTGGATCCAGGAATGAATGGAGAACACAATGGTTTAATTTGTGAGGGGGAATTGGCCTCCTGTTGACCTGAGCCTCACACTTTGTCTTCTTAGGTGAAGATACAAGTTTAAAAAGCATTTAATTCTCCCTTAGTGTATTTTCCAAAAAAATAACTTCCATTTAAAAAGTAAATAATAATTTTTTTTGACAATTTAAAACCCAAGTTGGAAAATAAGAGCAACGTGTTCACCTTATGATTGGAGGGGTCCACAAAAGGAAAGAGGCGTAGAGCTGATTTAGGATTAATAAAACCTAAAAAAACATTATACTTTGATGTTATTGTTTGTTGTTGCTGAGCACGGCTATCCAAGGAAAAGAGTCGCATCTCCATCCAAAGGCTTGAAGAAGACTAGATTGTATATTTAGAGCTGATTTGAAAACACCATGAGCAGATCTAGACCATGTAGAGGCGTTCTTTGCAGGTCTGAGGCGTTTTTTGGATGTTTGAGGCATTGTTTTGCATATTCCAATCCAAAAAAGGAGTGTATAGGCTATAAAATTCCTCCACGGGATTTTATTCACCCTCCAACACTATTTTGTTGAGAAAATGAGAAAAAAAACGTGGCTACAAACCGCAAAAATGCCATCAAAAGTAAAAAATGTCTCTCCAAATTCAGATCTAGATTTTAGCAAAAAAATATCATCCCAGCCAAAAGAATGGCGCCTAGATCTACAAAAGAAGATTGTACCAATGCAAACCAGACAAAACCAAGAAAATACACAACCGGCGCTAAAGCTATTGCAAACACTAAGGACCCACATATCTGAATATTTATCTCAACAATTCCTTTGATAAGACAATATCAAATCTCAATATTTCATAAAAAATAACAGTAAATAACCAACCAACAATCATGAACACAGATTGGCACTCTGATACCATGAAAGAGTTGTAGCCAGGATCACTAGATCAATGAATGACCATGATGGAAGATGGAGTGATCTCACAAGTCAACAAAGTGCACATCAAAATGAAGTTGCTGGTAAATGAAATCAAGCATAGATAATATTGCAAAGGAAGAGAGTAAATAATGGAATACTCCATATCATTCAGAATAATAAACACAAAGGGAGAGGTTACATATATAGGAGGGAGAGAGATAGAGGCCCCACATTCCAGTGACTGTGGGACTAATGTTCCCAAATGACCTCTAGGACCTTAAGCAAGCATAAAGAACCATGTAGCCAAAACCTAGTGGGAAAAATCCCTACACCAATAGTTGCACTGATCGCATTCGAGTGGGGCATGAAATCGAAAAACTTGGTGAAATAATCGGTTGTTGTGGTGATGAGGTTGTGAATGTTTTATGACTGGGGTAATTTTCTAATACAATCAAATACCCACATAGTAAAGTCCAAAGGAGATTCAATTATTTGAATCTCAACCATGGGGTGTGAATAATAATATCATGGAGCTCAAAATTCTTGTATCATTTCTAAAATGATCCATAGGGATTGAGAAAAACACACCACTTCATCAGTTACATCAGCACCAAGAAGGAGAAATAAGAAAAATGAGTAAAATGAGGTAAACGGAGGTTCTGGAAGGAACTGCTGCTCTGTATAGAACAATGGTTTCAGAGCTGCCACCCTATAAGGGAAATGGTCCTGATACCGCTGCCCAGCCAAGGCAGCGGTCCTAAGACCGTCGGTCTGCTCATGATAGTGGTCCTGTCACTTTCGAACAGAAAAGAAGAATGGAACGTGAATGGATGCGAACTTGAAGCGCTCAACCATGTCTCTTCCCGTCCATGCCCCTTCACATCCTCCAGTGCACGGAAGGACATGGGAAGGCCTATAAATGCATGAAAGGAGCAAGGGAATGGGCATTCGAAGATCCAGAGAGATCAAGAAGAAGAGTTTAATGAGAGCAGTGAGCAAGATCTTTAGTGCTGGAATGGGATTGTAGGAGCAAGGTGTAGAAATAGAGCAAGCAAGTAATTGGAGAAAATGTTTATATTGTTTCTTCTTTTCATACTTATTGTAATCTGTAATTGTCTATATTAGACCAATAAAAGTGGGAAGAAAGAGTAGTTTCCCTTCCTAACTGGTTTTCCTCCATTGAAGGTTTCCAGGATAAAATTGTTGGCATTGAAGTCTTGAATTCTTTCCTTCTCTGCAATTTCCTTTCTATAGCACTAGATAATCAGTCACGAAGCTCTAAGTTTTCAAGAAAAATTTTCATTTTCCAAAGTTGAAAGTAGAACATCATAGTTATGTGATTCATAGAGTTCCAAAGTAGAAGTTTACAGATCATAAAATGTGTGAGAATCAACCTCAAGAGTGGACCAATAGTAACAAATGCATAGGAATTTTCATTTCATAACATGTACACTAATATGGCCTCCTTAGATTCCCCATTGTGTTTGGTTGAGGAAAGGAGGTAATTCATCTTTTCTTTAGTAACCCAATGGTATAAGGTTCACTTAAATTTATGGTAGTTGAGAGTGTTATCCATAATGAGATATTTCAAGGATTTAGTCTAGATATTAAATTATTGTTGATACTGAACATCTTGAGCAAAAGTTTGGTTTTTAAGAAATTGGATGATATTCTTGTACCAAGGATTTTTCTTTTTTGATGTGGGTTTGATGTGATAGATGAGAGTGAGGCAAGGTGAAGGTAAGATAGGAGAAATCTTCTATACCTAAATATTATATTGTTAATTAAGGAGGACTTTATTTGATAATAAATATACTACCATAATGGTTAAGGAATCAACTAAAGATTTATCCATCTGGGTAATAAATTCAATTGTAAAAAAGGAAACCTAAGTGGTTAACTTAGTCACTATGTTTGATAGGTTTAATTTATAAATCAGTATTCTCCACTAACTTTTTTGTAGATGAGTTTTGAGTCACCCATTACATACAAGTAGATAATGTTAGTAATGATAATGGATAGTACTTGGCAATATTGTTGGTTACCTTGAAGTTTAGATGAAAAGAGAAGGAAAATATATTATCGAATAGGTCAATAATAATGCATCCTACATTAGTTCCTTCACGACATTTTGGTCTTGTCAAAGTGGAGGGTCTAGGAATCCTTGTGAAGGGCAGTGGTGGTTTATTTAATCTCTCCAATCTTAACTCTAGAGTATTTTGTTCTAGATTTTGTTTTACTTACTTTGAGGGTTGGTACCTCAAGATAGGTAGTGAATTGGTTAAAATAGGATTCAACGGTCATTTCTTGGTTAATACCCTTAATGCTAAAACTTTTTCAGTGAATAATATGTGTGGGATAAGATGAGTAGAAATGGATGGTAGAAAACTCAAGAATTTATGAACTATCATGTGTCCCGTGACTACTTTTTATGTGATGATACACAATTCAAATTCCATGATAATGGTAATCCATTTTTTATGAGGTCTATAGGAAGGAGGTGGATTAGAAATTATAGAGAGGATTAGTGTGGATAATTATATAAGTGGTTTGACATAACATGTAATACTGTCAAAATATTTTTAATAGAATATATATATATATATATATATATATATGTGCACAAAAAATCCATGTAAGTGTAGTGCATATCACAACTGAGAAGTGCTAGAATAATATAGTAGATAGAATTTTATTTTCCCACTTGATCTTATTCTTGTAGTATCACCCCTATGGATATGGGGGTGGAAGATGCATATAGAATTATAATTGGGATAGAATATATATGTTTTAATGTTGGTACATTGAGTAAATGTTTCTTCACAGAATTAAAGCTTTGTTTTTAAGCCCTTATTCCATTCCAAATTAGTGTTTTTCCTAAGTAGTTATTGATGACCATGAGTCACATTAGCGACTTTGGGAATGAAACATAGGATTTCCTTATCAATTCATACAAAAATGTGGATGTTTGAGATATAAGTAGGATGAGAAATTTGAAAAATGGCTTGGATTTTTTTAGATTCCATGTCAATTCCAAATTTGGATATGATAAATCCTAAAGAGCTTTCCTTAGGTGACATGTAATATGTATTTTACTAGGTTGAGGTGGACCTTATATTTTTGAAGGATTTATAATGATTCATCGAGGTCATGAGAATGATCTTGATTGAGGTGCAAGAATCGATGACTTGGCTAAGTTGATGATAAGTACTCAATCCCATTTGGAGGCTATAAGGACTGTATAATGTAGAGGAATCTTGGTAGGTGATGTTAGTGATAATGAAACAAAACTTTTGGAGACAAAATAATAAGACACAAAATAAGAAGTGGATGTGCAAGATTATGAGTGAGAAGAGAGGATCGCACATAATATTGGAAGAATGGGGAGTAATCTTAAGTTAGAGACACCAAGTTATTCTTTTAAGTTTGGAACCAAAAGATCTCATTGATTGGATAACAAAGCTCAAAAATTATTTTGAATATGAAGATAGTGTTTTAACCCTAATTGAGTTATAATGTGTTGTGTATGTAAAACCAATAATAAAGATGAAAGAGTGTGTATCATGTAAATCATTCTAATTAATTAACTTCCAACATTAACCATTCACAATCAAAATAATGCATTCATGCTTGAAATGATTGATAAACTATAAATAATTTATAAAATACACTTTATAGAATTAGTCGTGTATCAAAAATTATGATGATATGAATGTGTAGGATAGTGGAATATGCTAATTAGGAACTGTAGATGCTTTGGTGAAAGTTATAGAGCTAAAAAAATCAATAGGGGAAGGGTCATACTGTTAGCATAGGCTAATACATTGTTTAATCTACGTAGTTTTGCCTTCGTGGCATTTTTTGTTCTCCTAAATGCCGTCAATTATCTCCACCTATAATCGTTTCTCTTTGTATATATTCTAAAGCTTGGAACATATTTTAATCAAGGCAATCAATAGTTTCTGCTTTTGTTTTTTCCTTCAATAGTATCATAGGGGCATTTCTTGATCAGAACGAAGTAGTAGAAGAGGCATGCATGGAATTTGTCCCCTTGGCAATTTTGGAGACCTGTTTGGCGCAGAAAGATCTGAATTCAAAGCAGTTTTGTTTTTCAGTTTCGCACAGTGCAACAACCTTAACCAGTGACCAAGGGAACGAGCAAAGAAACGACCTGGAGAAAGCTGCATTTATTAATTTAGAAGTGGTCAAAGGCACATGCCATTGATTAATTATATGATACAATATAGTGTGTGTAGGGGTTGGATTGTTTTTTTCCTCCGGCACGGAAATGACTTCTTTAGCATCAATAAGATGTGCTCGAGTTTTATCGACTGCTGTTGCAAATTCTATTGTTCGCCTTAATCGTAATAACCCACCTGGACTTCATCGAATGCTTTTACACACTGCACCATCTCATCCTCTCCCGCATATTATTCTTGTGCTTTACACACAGTTCGTGCTATAACCACATCGGAATAAAATATTGATACAAAACATCAAGAAAATCAAAGAAGCAAAGAGCCTTTTGACACATGGAAAATAAAACTGCTTTATGATGGAGAGTATTCACTGTGTATGCGTGAGGTTAATATGCTTCAAGAAAGGAACAAACTTTATGGAACAATCAAATTCGTGGACATAAGTTTAGATGGGTATTCCCGAGAGGAAAATGGAAATCTTGATTACCAGACCGTCATGGGACGAATACATACAATTCTATATGATGGGACAGTGGTCACTGATATTGCGGCATTTAGGAGACTATATGAAGAAGTTGGGCTTGGATGGGTGTATGCCATCACAAAATATGAGCAGATAGAAACTGTAGTTAATGCTCTATATACTATTTGGGCGAAATACCACTTGGAGATTACACAGTGCCCTCCTCTACAACAATTATTCGAGGAAAGACAACGAAAAAAGGATATATATACAACAATGAAGGTCTTTGTCGGATAAAATAATACTCAATAAAAAAATGGAGGCTGGAGGATACATAGAGGTTGGAGGATAATTAGCGCACTCTCGTCAGTCACGTACAGCAGGGTCACATCATTGATATAGTGACATTTTGTTTTTGTGTTTGTTTTTTTGTTGTGCATAATGTGTTTTGTTGTAGTGTTTTTTTCAATAAAATGCAAAGCATTTTCCAGTTTGGTACCTCTTAATAAGAACATTGTGATGAGAAAAAGCACTGAAGTAAAGCTTGATTCTTGGAAAAAGGTTTGTGGAAATCCGAGAAACCACCAAAGTGTATAGTTGAGACCTCCTGTCACCTACAGGTTGATGGTCAACCTGCAGACTGAAAACCATAGGGATTCGTGGTAATCCGGGAAACTAGAAACCACCAAAGGTATTAGCAAAGACATGTACTCATATCACTTCCAGGTTTGTGGTAATCCTGCAAGGAAAACCCAAGGTGGCACAAAGACGATGAAGCCACAAATATGGAATGCCACCTCAAAGGTTAGCAAGCTACACGGAGAGTGTGTTGGTGCTCGTTTTGATCTCACACCATTTTCCACTGATTTTCCTTTTATCTATGCGTGTTATGAAATGTTTTATCTCTTGATGCTGGATGTTATTAAGCTTTTACCTCCATTTGAATGCCTTGAATTTTTTGCAGAATCCATTGTCATGCCCCCTTTTGAAGAAGTCTCCGAGTTTTCCCTTTTTTATGCCCTAATTTCTTCAAAAATCTGCGGGCTCTTTCATTTTTTCCTATTTTTCCCCAGACCATGGAAGCTCGAGAATGATCAATTTATATTTGTATGCCTTTGAAAATACAAATACATGGTTGAAAGATGCTTGGGACCATGATTCACTTGGTTTTGTTTCAAAAAAATTCATCCTTAGCTAAAAATCGAATTGTGGGCATGAATGGTGAAATTTATACGTTTTTGACGGTCCTGATGGGTGTCTTTTTCCTGTCCTAAATTATTCCTCAAGCATTCACGGTGGTCACACGGCTTCTTTTGGTTTCTCAGGGGATGGAGAGAGAATGATTTAACTTGACGCTTTCTGCTTTTTTGGCAAAAAGGTGATTTTGGTCCCATAGCTCCACTCAATTTCTGATTGGTTATTCTCAGTACTTACATGGATTCTTCTAATTGGATGATGCATGCGATAGGTCCTTTCTTGGTGAAATTTTTCACTTTGGTCACATTTATAAAAAATATCAAGTTGGCCCCGTGGCCCCCGATAACATCTAATTGGTTATTCAACAGATATGAAGCGGCAGGGAAAAAATCTTACTTTGACCCCATGGAAGGACATGTGGCAAAGTTAAAATCAGAGATGTGGGCTTTCGGAAGTAAGTTGCATATTTTTCCCTTTTGGAAAAAGGGAGTAAAAGTTCTAAGATGGAATCGCGCCACCCGCCAAATCATATTGAAGCCTTAAAATGTTCTTAAAGTTGTGTCATGAAGACACGTGGAAGTTTCCACCAGGTCTTCCTTCCTTAGGACTTTTCAGCAACTTCTTAAAGGGTCGGAGACACATGGTGACCCTGCGCTTATTTCGAGTCTCTTTTTTTGGGGACCATCTCAAGATGCACCATTGAGACACGTGGCGGTTTGAAAATTCAAGAGGCAAGGGAGGCAGGCAATTAGGGGAAACTTGGATTTTTTTCCCCTTATTATTACAAAAGATTAGAACTCATCAAACCTGACCCGTGGGCCCGACAGAGAATAGTCAAAAATTTTGCTCCAGTCAATGGCAGAGGTGCAGGAACTTTGGGGGAGATTTGGAAAATTTTCCTTTTGTGGAGAAAGGAGTTAAAAGTGTAAAAGGAAGCATGGTTCCACTGGGACCCCACATCAGAAACTAGAAGCGGAAGGGCATGGAGTTGCAGGGAAAACTTGGAAAAAATTCCCTTTTCCAAAAAAGAGGTGAAATAGCAAAATTTAGCTCGCGGTTCCTTTGAGGACCCACAATGGGACATGTGTCAAGCCCATTTTTCAAAGGCAGGAGGGGTGGAGAAAATTGAGAAATTTTGCATTTTTTCCAAAAAGGTGTAAAAAGTAAAAAAGAAACCCCGGGCCCATCTTAACTTCGGATCTCCCACGTGGATGGTCCAAATTCAAAAGAGGATAGCGATGGAAACGATGTGTGCATCTTTATCTTGATTTTCTACCATTTATGCTCCAAAGCTCCTGGGGATGCGAATTTTTGTGGTTTTTTAATCATTTCTTGGAGTCTCCCACACGCCAAATGAAGAGGAACATTAATTTGATATCTTGGTTTGGTGGGAAAAAATCTGAAAATGTCTTTTTCCATTAAGATGTGATCTGACCATTGGCTTCGATCTGATTTTCCAGTTTTTCTTTCCTTGGCACGCAAAGAACCAGATTTGACGGATTGGAGGAGGAAATAGTTGGCGCGTGAGATGAAGAACGAACTTACCAGGTGAAGAATTGAATGCTGGAAATATTTGGAGAGATTTTCCCTGTTTACACACCTGACAACTTTTTACAAATCTGATTCTGGGAGTCTCAAGGTCGTAACACGCAATGGTGCTTTGAATGTCTCTGGTTTTGGGGGAAAACTCTTTTGTAAATGAAGTATTATAAATTTCATGAATTTGTCGTGCAAATGGTTGGAGTGTTAGAGATCGAGACTGATTTTTCTAAGAGAAAATCTTGATAGAACCCATCCTTCTTAGAAACCATCTAAAGAAACTTGTTTATCTCCTTTGTGTTAAATTTTATCATGTCAAGGTGGTTGCGAGTGTATAGGCCATTGACAAGCTCTGAGATTGTTCTAGAAACATTCCCCTACTGATAAATTTAATCAAACTTGAGTTAATCTACGTTATTTTTGGCCAAAATTTGTGTTTGCTTCATTTCTGAATGTCTGTAAGTAGTTTTCTTGTTCCCGTTGCAATCTTACATTGAAATCTTTGTGAATCACACAAGATCTTATCCTTGTGATAGTTTGGTGGCATTTCCAATTTCATTTATCAGAAGATCTTTCATTTGATTGTGAAATAAACAAATTTAAAATCACTGTGACTCCTAAGCATGACTATAAGATTGTTTGTTAGTCTTTGAGGGTATCTTAGGCGTGATGAAATAGAGGTTGATAATGTTTAGTTAAGTTTTCCAATTTGAGCCTTCATTTTGGATCCTTAAAGTTTGTGTGAAAAGTGTTGATCTGGGCCTCCATTGAAGCACATATTCTATTTAAAGGAACATCCTAGCTATCCTGAAGCATTTTGTTGTTCAAGCACTCTCCATTTTTGTAAAAATTCTCAACGATCTAGTGAATCAAGTTCATATTCTTCCTCACCTCCCACCAAAAATTCATTTAAAAAAAAACAACCAATCATACCCATACTACCCATATTTTTCTCTGTGTGTATACAAATGCATAATTTTTACTACCAAAACATTTAGAAATAATTAGGTTGTCATTGTCTTTAGTGGCCTGAACCTTTCTTAGAAAATATCTCCATTATCTAGAGTGACAACTCATGAGAGTTAGGTTTTGTTGCATTGATCATATTTTCTTCAAGGTCTTCTTAATAACTTCGCAAGGAAGGATATCTCCATCTCCTCCACAAACAACCAGGCTACAAAAAGGGTCCTCTCACCCTGGTTGAAAGGCACAACCATAAAGTAGTGAGGATAGGTCAAATCCTCTTGAGGGTGCTACCCATTTCTCCACATCTGAGTGAAAAAGAGCAAGTTGCATTCCTTCCCCGGCTACAAAACAACACACAACATGCTCTACTTGTAATCTAAGCTTCATGTCAAAACCTGGTGATGTTGCTCAAGCCTTCTGAGGGAGAATCAATTTGGGTACCAACACCCGATTGGCACCCTTTCCGGGGACATAGTGTTTACAATTCATATTTAGACCTTGGTAAACACTTCTTATATGCTCTAAGTGCTAATACATTTTTTCAAAAATCATCTTGTGTTCGGGCCTGTAAGAAGTATTCAAAGTTGCAAGTGTTGTGTGTAATTCTTTCAATTTCTACACCTAGTGCACTAGCTTTCATTGATAAATCTGGGTAAAGAAAAATCAGATCATTCCATTTCCAGTTTCTAGTATTGACAGACATTTGACAGATCATATTTTAGTGCATTTTCACAACTAAGGTGGAAATCCTTAGTGACAGACTCCCTGTTGATCTGATTCTTGATAAGGTACCAGTGTCTTAACCTCTGTCAAGTGAGATTTGTTACTAATATTTGCAAAGCTGGAAGGAAGAAGATCTTTCTTTGCTAGGGATCCTACTAGGACATTATTTCCAGAGCTAGGAAAAACAAAGTCAGAAGGAAGAAAAGACTGGAGAGTTGTTGGAGATCAGCAGTCAAGAAAAGGGATCTCCATTGATGAAAGTGATCGGTCCTATCATTGAAGACTTCCATTCAAGTTCTTATGAATCAGGTAGCCTCTTTGTGGAATTGAATTCTCCAACTGGAGAGGGGCCTTCATTTGAATTTGAAAAGTTTACTTCTCATTCTACCCCTGTCTTTTCAAAATTTGATAGGGTTTTCCAAGAAACAAGGCCTTTAGGGGATATCCATTTTGAAATTTATACTCCTGTGTTTCAAAGACCCCCTACCCCTTATCAATTTGTTTCTCCTCCAGGGTCACCTCCTCAAAAAAACATGGCCCAACCCCCACCCAGACCTCCATTTGTTTGTAAACACCTTTGGTCCGTATAAATTTTACAGGGGATGGCTGGTTATCCAAATGTAGTTCCCCAGGATGTGAGAAATAGATTACCAAAGTTCCAAGGAAACAACGCTATAACTGGTGATCAACATTTAAATATTTTTATCAATATGATGGAAGACTTTGAGATTGAATATGAAGATGTATATATCAAATTGGTTTATCCATACTTTGGAAGAGGATGCAAGGGACTGGGATAAAGCTTTGCCAAATAATTCCATTGATTCTTGGACATAGATGAAAAATGCATTTAGATTGCAGTATGGTGATAGAACTGACCCTAGGTTTCTTTTATCAGAATTTGAAAACATCAAGAAGAATCCTAATGATTCAGTACATGATTTCAACACAAGGTTTAACAAGACCTTGAGGAGATTTCCTGTTAGCTTAAGGCCATGTGATGAATCATGTTTGATCAAATATTCAGATGCATTTGATAAAAAAGTTTCTTACTACTTGAGGGACAAAAACCCTACTAATTTGAGGCAGGCCTTCACCATGGCTCTGCAAATTGAGAACAACATCAAGGCAATTGGAAAGCCTCCGAAAAAGGGAGGGTGTAAAAATAATTAACCCGGAAAAGCCTCAAATAAGTAAGGCTGCTGATTTGGAGGAAGTTGTGAAAACTTTGGTAGGGGTTGTCAAAGAAATATCATACAAATTAGCCATGCAGAAAAAGGAATTAGGCTAGAGTTCACAAGGTCAAAACAAGCAACAAGGCCAAGACAAGTTTACAAATCATCATAGAAATGATCAAAGATCAGATGATAGAGGCAAGGGACTTGTTGGATTTGGAAATAAACAGTCCCACACCAGGGAAAATAGAATGGTACCTGATCCTTTGGCTACTAGATTTGTTGTTGTGGAGGAGAAAAATGTCATTGATTGGTGTGATAGATGTTTCATGCCCCATGCTCCATGTGAGGAAGATCAGCAAGAAGAAGAAGAAGAAGTAGCTGATGATGATAATGATGATCATGTTTGCATGATGGGTTGCTCCACGAGATCACAAGAAGGGGAAACTTCAACTGAGCTAATAACTGCTAGAACTTCTGCTAATTTTTGGTATTGCATCCACCGGGTACCTATTCTTCCTCCCTCTCATACTTTAGAAGTAGATATTTTACAAGCTTTTGAATTTCCCAATAATGACTTTGAATATTTAAGAAATTTAATGATAAAGAAGTATGATGGAAGAATCCCATCTGAGGAGGACATGAAGTTGTTGATGAATATTGTTGTTTCCCAAGAGAAGGAGTATAACACAAGGAGTAGGGTTACCAAAGGGAAAGGGCCTTAGGCCAAGACAAAAACTCCATTGATTTCAAATATTCCTAAAGAGGATCCTAAGAAAGATACATTTGCCAAGAGCCTTGCTGTCCCAAACAAAATTCATACCCCTCCTCGTGCCCAAGCTGTCAAAAATCCTATGCCATCTAATGAGTGTGTCAATCTTCCTTCCAATGTTGGCTTGCCAAAGTTTGTCCCTTATGATATTTCCCAAGTCTTGAGTCAGATCAAGATATCAGTTCCAATTTTTGAGTTGCTTAGGATTCTTGAGCACAAGAAAAGAGCTTTTGAGTATTTGGGGCTAAAAGAGGAGAAGAATGCCCTAAGTTGAAATATAAACATTGTGGAGAATCCACTAGTCATTGAATAGTTAGAGACACCACCAGTTTTGAAGGAACTAGGTGAACCACCTGTCATTTATTTGGGGACATCCTTGGTGGAGTCTCAGCTAAATGTGGATCCATTCTTCACCACTTTGATCATTAAAGACAGATTGCTAAAAAACTGTATGTTTGACTTAGGGGCATCATGCAATGTTATGCCTCTAGAAGTCATAAATGAGTTTGATATCAAAGTAACAGTAGCGTATGGAAAGTGTACTGTTTAGGACCTCAGAGAAGAGCTAGTGGTGGGATGTGTGAAAGGTCTAGTGGTGTAACTTACAGCTTACCCCAGGTAAAAGCCTAACGTTTGATGATGTTATTGTTGATTGCCCCAGCCAAGTTGGGTATGTTGTTATCTAGAAAATTGGCTTCAAGTGTTGGTGGGAGTGTTTGAATGGACATTTCCTATGCTACCATCCCAATTGAGGGAAGCCTTATCAGGTTGTACAGAGAAAATAAGATGTTGCACCTTATTGAATATCCCAACAATGCATCTTATGAAGTATTATACACAAGTTTT
Organism: Taxus chinensis; assembly: GCA_019776745.2. Classification (NCBI taxonomy): domain Eukaryota; kingdom Viridiplantae; phylum Streptophyta; class Pinopsida; order Cupressales; family Taxaceae; genus Taxus; species Taxus chinensis. The sequence goes on from CM034154.1 coordinate 657,539,131, forward strand.
GATGCTGATAACTTTGTAGGACTTGTTGATGGAAAAGAGAACAAGATTGAAGAATGCAAGTGTCTTGAACATGAAGGCTCTCCTTGGACTTTATTGTTTGATGGAGCTTGCTCCAAGTTTGAAAATGGTGCTGGTGTTGTTTTGGTCTCTCCAAGCGAGGAAGAATTTGTCTGTTCCTTTAAACTCAACTTTGAGTGCACTAAAAAAATTGCTGAGTATGAGGCACTATTGTTAGGTTTGAGGATTACTTGGAAATATGGTGTTAAAGACATAATTGTCAAAGGAGATTCATAATTAATTATAAAGCAAGTCAGAAAACTTTATTCCACAAAAAATAATCGAATGAAACAATACAAGCATACCAGTTTGGGATCTCATTGAGATGTTTGATTCATTCAACATTGTGCATCATGATAGGAAGTTCAATGATTTGGTAGAAAAAATGGCAGTATTGGAATCTCGGTTTGATAATTGTATAGTATCCCCATATTGTAAATATGATGTTGAGGTGTTAACTAGACTATATGTACCTGACAATATTAAACATTGGTAAGTTTTTTGATGATGATGCTCAGGTCAGAAGATTTCTGCAGAAGAAAAGGGAGTTTGCTGATCAAAGTATTGATTAGGAGCCAATAATGTGCGTAGCAAAGGGTAAAGAAACCTTGTTTGGCAAAGGCATCATTCCTAGAGGACTGGTTTCTCTTGAATCTCTTTGATAATGTTGATCACATTATTAACATATGCATAGAAGCCTCAAGGGATGTTATGGAGCATGACCTTTGCACAAAGGATAAACCAAGAAAGATCTGGTTGGGAAGCAATCTCAACAAGGAGGAAAAATAGTCTTGTGTCCAATTGTAAAACAAATATCAAGATTGCATGGCTTGGACTTATTATGAACTAAAGGCATACAGAGAGGATTTGTTTCAACATGATATTCCCTTGGAATCTAATGCAAAACCATTCAGGAAGAAACAGAGTCCAATCAATCCACTCCTATCTCTTAAAATGTAAGAGGAACTGAAGAAACTGAGGGATGGAGGGATTATTCAGCCTATAAGGTATTCTTCTTGGGTTACAAACCTAGGACCAATTAGAAAGAAAGAATGATGACATCAAGCTATGTGTGGACTTCAAAAATCTTAATAGAGCATCAATGAAGGATAATTATCCTTTACCAAACATGAAAAACATGTTGCAGTTAGTGACCGCGGTTCTGAGATGCTATCTACCCTGGATGGCTTCTCTAGTTATAACCAAGTTGTTGTAAAGAAATCAGAAAGAGTTAAGACAGCCTTTACCACCCCTTGGGGAACATATGTATATGTCAGGAGGCCCTTTGGACTAATGAATGTTGGAGCAACCTTTCAAAGAGCAATGGATGTTGTTTTTGCTAGTTAAATAAATGATTTTATTGTTTTCTACTAAGATGATGTAACTGTGTTCTTCATAAAGAGAGGTGATCATTTGTAGCACTTGGAGAAAATGTTGATAAGATGTAGAGAATATGGCATTTCACTCAATCCAAAGAAGTTTCATTTCGGACTACAGAAGGAAAAAATTGCATGGTCACATTGTGTCATAAGAAGGGGTAATGATTGATCCAGAAAGGGTAGAGGCCATCAGTAAGGTCCCAATTCTGAGAACCAAGAAAGGGATTTAGTCCTTCTTTGGTTAGATAGAATTTATGAGGAGATTCATATCAAACTTTGTTGAGTTGACCATTCCAATCACTGGCATGCTAAATAAGGACCAGGTCATCAAATGGGAGGAGGATGCCATTCAAGCTTTCAATTAGATCAAGGAGGTATTAAAGCATGCCCCCTATTTTAGTAGCTCTAGATTACAAGAAGCCTTTCTAACTATTTTCTTTTTCTTCAGAGAACACTATTGCATCTGAATTATTGCAGAAAGATGATGAAGGGGCTGAGAGGCCAATTGCTTTTTTTAGTAAAAGGCATTGCAAGGGGCTGAATTGAAATACACTAGTATGGAAAAAATATGCATTTACCTTGGTAAAAGCAACAAAGGTTTTCAAGCCTTACATTTTGAGCTCTAAAATTGTTTCTTATGTTCCCCACACTATGGTGAAAGACATCTTATCAGAGATGGAAGTCTTAAGAAAAAGATGCAAATGGCTGAAAAAGTTGTAAGAATATGACATGGATATCCAAACCCACGAAGTTGGTGAGAGGTTTGGGCTTGGCTAAGCTTATGGCTGAGAGAAACTTGCAAACTAATGAGGTAAATGAGGTAGAAGAAGGAAAGGTAGATGTTTTTGAAAAACTTATGAGTTCTGAGTGGTACAAATATGTAATTTTTTATCTCAAACATCTATACTGCCCTAAGTATTTGAGTAAGAACTAGAAAAGAGCCCTTAAGTTGGCTTCCTCAGAGATATGTCATTACTGAATATGGGTTAGCTTGGAAGAACCCTGAGGGAGTTATCTTAAGGTGTATTACTTAAAGAAGAAGCCCCCAAGATACTTTTTGATCTCCATGGAGGAGTTTGTGGGGGGCATTTTGCTGGAAGAGTCATAACACACAAGATCTTGAGGGCTAGTTATTGGTGGAAAAATATCTTCAAGGATACAACTCTTTTGGTTAGAAGATGTGAGAGTTGTTAGCGCTTCTCTAGAAGACTTAGAGCTTCAGGCTCCCTTCCTTTGCATCCTGTATCAATTGAAGCCCCGTTCAAGCAATGGGGAATGGATTTCATTGGTGAGATTTCAGGCCCTTCAAGTGTTGGACATAAGTGGATTCTTATAGCCACTGATTACTTCACCAAGTGGGTGGAGGAAATCCCCACCAAAATAGCAACACACCAAATTTTCATGAGGATTTTATGTTGAACCATATCATCTGCAGGTTTGGGATGCTAGTTAAAATTGTTGTTGACAATGCCATGAGTTTCAGAGCTAAACCTTTGGTGGGAATGTGCAAAGAATAGGGGATCAATTTGACATATTCTTTTAATTACAATCCCCAAGGAAAGGGACAAGCTGAGTCTAGTAATAAGAATTTGCTGAAAATTATCAGAAGAACCTTGGAGCTGAACAAAAGAAAATGGGGTGAACAACTGAAGTTCGTTGTTTAGGCTTACAAAATTACTGTTAAAAGAGCCACTGGAAAAATTCCATTTGAGTTGGTGTATGGAACTCAAGCTCTGCTGCCCCTGGCATATGTAATTATCCTCATATCAGTTCATTCAATAACTAGAAGATCAAGAAGTTAGTCCATATGAGGCTCGCATTAACCAGATTGTTGAACTTAATGAAGAAAGGAGAGCATCTCACCAAAGGCATGTGAAGTTCAGAGAAAAATTGAAGTTATTTGACAAGAAGGTCACTCCCAAAGCTTTCAACATTGGGGTCTTGTGTTGTTGTGGGATAGTAGACATGAAGACAAGGGCAAGCATGGTAAATTTGATGCACTATGGATGGGCCCTTACTCCATTGACATTCGGATTAGTGAGCATACCTTCTTCTTGAAATATTTGGATGGTGAATTTCTCGAATTTCCTGTTAATGGCAGACACTTGAAACATTTCTTGGATTGGTTCCCCAGAATCAAGGTGAGCATCATTTGTATAGTGTATACCTTGTTGAGTTGCTTTCTTTCTTTTGTGTTTTTGCTCATTCTGGTCCTTAGTGACTTGGTTTGCTAGTTTCTCACTTCAGTTTTTAGGGGATGGTTCTGGTTGTTCCGCTATGCTAGCTTATTCTTTTACTCCATTGCTAATTGGTCTATTCTTGGCACTTAGTCTATTAGTTTTTCTTGTGGCACTCGCAGGGAGTGCCCATCCTCGATTCAGATCCAATGTTGGTGCTCATTTTGATCTCGCACCATTTTCCCTGATTTTCCTTTGATCTGCGTGTTATGAAATGTTTTTATCTCTTGATGTGGATGTTCTGAATCATTTGCCTCCATTTGTATGCCTTTAATTGTTTACAGAATCCATTATCATGCCATTTTTTGAAGAAGTCTCCAAGTTTTCCTTGTTTTTTTTCCCTAATTTCTTCAAAATCCGCGAGCTCTAACCATTTTTCCTATTTTACCCCCAACCATGGAATCTCAAGAATGATCAATTTATATTTGTATGCCTTTGAAAATCCAAATCCATGGTCAAAAGATGCTTGGAACAATGTTTCACTTGGTTTTGTTTCAGAAAAAATCATCCTTAGCAAAAAACTGGATTCTAGGCATGAATGGTGAATTTATGTGTTTTTGATGGTGCTGGATGGGTGTCTTTTTCCTGTCAAATTATTCTTTAACATTCGGTGGTCACATGGCTTCTTTTGGTGTGTCAGGGGATAGCGGGAAAATGTTTTAACTTGTTGCTTTCTGTTTTTTTTCGAAAAAAAGCAATTTTGGTCCCGTAGCTCCACTCATTTCTGATTGGTTCTTTCGGTACTTGGCTTGGCTTCTTCTAATTGGATGAGGTGCGGTAGGTATTTTTGGTGAAATTTTCCACATTGGTCACATTTGTAAAAAATATCAAATTGGCCCCGTGGCCCGATAGCATCTAATTGGTCATTCAACAGATATGAAGCGGCAGGGAAAAGGTCTTACTTTGACCCCGTAGAAGGACACGTGGCAAAGTTAAAAGCGGAGATGAGGGCCTTCGAAAGTAAGTTTGGATATTTTTCCCTTTTGTAAAAATGAAATAAAGGTTCTAAAATGGAAGCACGCCCCTTGCCCCAAATCATATTGAAGCCTTATAAGGTTCTTGAAGTTGCGCCGTGAAGACACGTGGAGGTTTTTGCTAGGGTCTTCCTTCCATAGACTTTTCAGCAACTTCCTAAAGGGCTTGAGATACATGGTGAGCCCATGCTAATTTAGGGTATCTATTTTTGGGGGCCATCTCAAGATGCACCATTTAGACACATGGCGGTTTGAAAATTCAAGAGGCGGGGAGGTGGGCCGTTGGGGAAACTTGGATTTTTTGCCCCTTGTTATTCAAAAGACTGAAATCATCAAAATGACCTATGGGCCCGACAGAGAATAGTCTAAAAAAATTCTCCAGTCAACAGCAGAAGTGCGGAATTTTGGGGAAAAATTGGAAAATTTTCCTTTTGTGGAGAAAAGATTTAAAAGTGTAAAAGGAAGTGTGGTTCTTGTGGGACCCACATTAGAAACTAGAAGCAGAAGGCGGAGCTGTGGGGAAAAATTGGAAAAATTTCCCTTTTCCCAAAAAAGAGGAGAAATATTAGAATTTAGTCGTTGGTTCCTTTGGCGGACCCACAATGGTACACCGTATCAAGCCCATTTTTCAAGGTGGAGGAGCAAAGCAAATTGAGAAATTTTGTATTTTTTCTAAAAAGGTGTAAAAAGTAAAAATAACCCCCGAGCCCGTCTTAACTCAGAGCTCCCACATGGACGGTCCAAATTCAAAAGAAAAATTGACAGAAACTCTGCATCTGTATCTGATTTTCCACCATTTCTACTCCAAAGTTCTTGAGGATGCGAATTTTTGTAGTTTTTTTTATCTTTTCTTAGAGTCTCCTACACACCAAATGAAGAGGAACATTAATTTGATATCCTGGTTTGGTGGGAAAAATCTGAAGACTGTCTTTTTCCATTAAGGTGTGATCCAACCATTGGCTTCAATTTGATTTTCTAGTTTTTCTTTCCTTGGCGTGTAAAGAACTAGATTTGATAGATTGGAGGAGGGAGTAGTTGGCATGCGTGAGATGAAGAACGACTTACCAGATGAAGAATTGAATGTTGAGAAATATTATGGAGATATTTTCCCTTTGAACACCTGACAACTTTTTTGCAAATCTGATTGTGGGAGTCTCAACATGCAACGGTGCTTTGAATGTCTTTGGTTTTGGGGGAAAACTTCTGTTGTAAATGAAGTATTATAAATTGCATGAATTTTTCGTGTAAATGGTTGGAGTATTAGAGTTCAGGACTGATTTTTCTAAGAGAAAATCTTGATAGAACTCGTCCTTTTGAAAAACCATCTAAAGAAACTTGTTTATCTCCTTTGTGTTAAATTTGATCATGTCAAGGTGGTTGCGAGTGTATAGCCATTGAAAAGCTCTGAGATTTTTCTAGAAAACTTTCCCCTGGCTGATAAATTTAATCAAAATTGAGTTAATCTACCGTTACTTTTGGGAAAAATTTGTATTTTCTTCATTTTTGAATGTCTGCGAGTAGTTTTCTTATTCCCAATGTAATCTTACATTGAAATCTTTGTGAATCACACAAGATATTATCCTTTTAACAGTTTGGTGGCATTTGTAATTTCATTTATCAGAAGAGATTTCATTTGATTGTGAAATAAATAAATTTAAAATCAATTTGACTCCTAGCATGACTATAAGATTATTTGTTAGCCTTTGAGGGTATCTTAGGCATGATGAAACAAAGGTTTATAATGTTTAGTTAATTTTTCCAATTTGAGCCTTCATTTTGGATCCATGAAGGTTGTGTGAAAAGTGTTGATCTGGGCCTCCATTGAAGCACATATTCTTGTTAAAGGAACATCCTAGGTATCCCAAAAGCATTTTGTTGTTCAAGCTCTCCATTTTTGTAAAACTTCTTAAGGATCTGGTGAATCAAGTTCATCTCTGCCTCACCTCCCACCAAAAGTACATTTGAAAAAAACCAATCATACCCGTACTACCCTTTTTTGTCCTATGTGTATACAAATGCATAATTTCTACTACTAAAACATGCAGAAACAATCAGGTTTTCATTGTATTTAGTGACTTGAACCTTACTTAGAAAATATCTCCATTATCTAGAGTGAAAAATTGTGAGAGTTAGGTGTTGTTGCATTGATCATATTTTCTTCAAGGTCTTCTTAATAACTTCGCAAGGAATGATATCTCCATCTCCTCCACAAACAGCAGGCTACAAAAAAGGGTCCTCTCACCCTGGTTGAAAGGCACAACCATAAAGTACGTGAGGATAGGTCAAATCCTCTTGAGGGTGCTACCCATTTCTCCACATCTGAGTGACAAAGAGCAAGATGCATTCCTTCCCCAGCTACAAAATGACACACAACGTGCTCTACCTTGCCTCTTAGCTTCCTGTCAAAACTGTGATGTTGCTCATCCTTCTGAGGGAGAATCAATTTGGGTACTAATAGAGTGTAAGAACAGTTTACCGTGTTTGAACATAAATGGGGGGTCCACTATTTGTAAATTTGATGTGTATAAAAACAATGTATTTAAGGGGGGGAATGCTAGCATAGGCTAATACATTGTTTCATATACGTAATTATGCCTTCGTGGCATTTTTGGTCCTCCTAATTATTGTCGGTTATCTCCACCTATAATTGATTCTCTTTGTATATATTCTAGATCTTGTAGCATATTTTAATTAACGCAATCAATAGTGTATGTCTTTTGTTTTCTCCTTCACATATAATTTTTTTATGGCCCATACCTAATTTGTATGGTCTTGACCTAGAACTATACTATCTTGACCCCTTTGAAAGTCTAGACCTATAATTTCCTATATTATTTTCTTATCTATAAATGGTCTTCACTATAATGTCCACTCTTGCTCACTTAACTTCAAGATGAGTTATAATCACTCTACAACAAAGTGGGAACCCTAGCAACCAGAAAAACCCTTAATAATAGTTGGAAAAACCTCATTCTTTAGACTCCCATATATTGAAGCAATCCAAATGTTACACTATAACATGCCCTCATTGAGGGATCAAACCTGATATATTTCTCCTCAGTGCTTGTACACACGTGAATAGATACTCAACCCCCTAGTGGTTCCCTCATGTCTCTTGGCACCAAGATAGTGGGATAAACGTGTAGTATAAAATGTACCCAACATGGTGGTAGTGATATCTTGGTGTGACTCGAGCTATGTGTCCTAACCCTTTGTTGATTGAAAACCTTTTTTAATGCTAAGAGTGACTTTTAATATTGTTAAAAACATGGATAATATGAACATTACATTCTTGGAAATGGAGGAAGCTATACTTTTTAACATGGTTGACTTCTTTAAACTTTTAGTAGGGACTACTATAGATGATGCAAACTGATTAGCGAAGATTTAGGAACCCTTTGAGTGCTTTTGGAATGATATTTACGAATAGGAGTTTGTAAGAGTGCTAGGTGAATTAAAAAATTGACATTAAGTTTGCTTTTATAAGCATTTTTATAGGTGAAATATTCTAATAAAGATGACCATTAGAACATGAAAAGACCTAAATAATATTTTTCAATTTAAAACTATAGTTAGTGAATGTGAAGGGGTGGGACTATAGAGGTCGACCAAGACCAAACTGTTATCACCGAATCATAGCACCCCCTATGCATATACTTGAACTCACAGTGTGATTGGATAACATGGGGTACTATCTCCAAGTTGTGGGACTTGCTACTTGAGATAGACCCCCAGAGAAAGCTGGTTCTTGCCTCCTAAACTACCTAGCCACAATCTACCTCTAATGCAGGATAAGCTAACTGTTCTAATCTAAATTTCCAAGGGACCAGGGAGAGAGAATACATAAAATGAAAGCCTACACTAAAGCGGTGATACACCAGAAAAGGAGGGGTGTGAGAGTAATCTCCAAAATGTGTGAAATACAGAGGCAGAGTTGCGCACTAGAAAGTCCAATTTTGTGAAAATCAGGAGCTCGGAGTCAAAAGTTATGGCCGTTTGAAGTTCCACGGGTCAAATGTTGACTTTTCTTCTCTGCCTTCAGCCGCTTCGGCTTTTCACGTCCCACGGCGTTGTCCCTTTGTCCCATTTGTCCCTTTGCTGAAGTTCCCTGTTTCGGCCGAACCAGCCGGTTCGCGTACTCGCGGCGGCCCAGATGTCCCATTTGCTTTCGGACCGTTCGGGGACAAATTTTCCCGATTCGCCCCAGTTCGGCTGGTTCACGTACTTTTTGTCCTGCGCGTCCTCCTGACTGAAAGTTCTCATTTCAGCCGATCCGGCCGGTTCCCCGTACTTCAGCCGTACCCTCGGCCCCAACTATTCTGGGCTGGCCTGTTTCAACAGTTAGTCAATTTTTTCAAATTTTCGGCTAGTTCGGATTTCCGCGTCCCGCGGCATCGCCCTTTGTCCCGAATGTCCCAAATGCTGCGCAGACTGCCTAGCGGCCTTTCGGTCCGGTTCGCGTCCAGATGTCCCCTCATGTCCCGAATCATTGCGAGGACTAGGACTTAGCCATTTTTTCACATTTTTTTCTGGCCCGAGCTTGTTTTTTGCAATTTTTTCACATTTTCTCAGAACTTGCTCTCTTCTTCTTAGACAGGGGAGTTAGAAAAAATCTGAGGGGACCCTAGAAACATGAATTTTTTCCCCAGACTCAATATAATTGCTTTGGGACTAAAGAATTTGATGCATATTATCAAAATTACTTTGAGGGGTGAATTTTGGATAACAATTTTGGTGACTGCAGCGGGGTCATCTGTCCTGCCCAGATGAAGAACGGCCCAGCTGCTTTGTAGCAAATCCATTGGGCATGGAGTTCTGTTTGATAGGCCTCTCAGCTGATTTGAAATTTGAAAACCTGTGTCCTTGAACCATTGAATCATTCGTTGAGCTGGTTTTTCTCATGGCTGCAAATTATTTTCCAGGCAGCCTTTGATGAACTGCAAACATGCACATACTAGAAGTAATAGGACATGTGCACAAGCACTTTAGGGAAATAAAAACTACCTCTAATAGTAGTACAATGTGCATAAGCACTTAGAGGAATGGAAATTCTAAATTAATATTTACAAGGGTGAAAATCTATCTTTCTATTAGCAGGCGTTTGAGGTAGATCTCGTTGACTTGGGATCTGCAATTCTTTCACCATCCAACTTAGCCAGTCGGAAAGCATTGCTACCTTTGCACTCAATGATCATGTATGGACCACTCCAGATGGCATCAAATTTGGAGTGCTTTCCTGGTTTTGCACGATCAGCATCCCACTTCAATACCAAATCTCCAGTTTGTAATATCCTGGCCTTAGCTTTCTTGTCAAAAACTCCTTTTGACAAATACTTTTATCCTTTTCTCATGGTTCTGTATTGCGTGCTCTCTTTGTCTCTTCTAATTCCATCAGCTCTGCGTACCTGATTTCCATAGGTTCAAACTCAGCTAGTTCCAACTGTTTCATGAGCTCCAACGCTGGCAACTCAAGTGATATAGGTAGGAACTGCATCTTTCCCGAATACAAGCTTGTATGGAGAGCTTCCTATAGATCTCTTGGGTGTGATCCTATCAGCCCATAGGGCTGATTTGAGCTTTGAGTGCCAAGTCCTTTGATTCTCATCAAGAGTCCTATTGATGATTCGTAGTAGATTCTTGTTTGTAGACTTGGCTTGGCCATTACCTTGAGGGTAATAGTTTGATGAAGTGTTGAGATACACACAATTCTTGACAGCCCATTCAGTGATCTTTGTGCCAAGGAATGCCAATGCATTGTCTGATATGATAGTGGCAGGGGCACCAAACCTCGTGACTATCCCTTCATAGAAATCTAAGATATTAGATTCATTTGCCTCCTTGAGCGCCACTGCTTCGGTCCACTTGGTGAAATAGTCTGTTGCTGTTAGTATCCACTTGTGGCCCTAACTTGAATTGGGATTGATAACCCCAATGAAGTCCAATCCCCATTGCATGAATGGCTGATTTACTGAAATTGGACGAAGGGGCAGCGCTGCTAACCTTTCTTTTCCTGCGAAGAATGCACATTTCCTGCATTTCTTGACCCATGAGTAGCAATCATTGAACACAGTAGGCCAATAGTAACTAGCTTTCATGATTTTGAGAGCTATCACTCGCGGAGCAAAGTGGCCTCCTACTTCCCCGTCATGGAACTCGTGTAGGATCTTCTCAACTTGACCTGTTCCAATGCATCTTAATAGAACACCATTGATGTCCCTTTTAAACAAAACTCCGTCAACAAGTGCATATGGAATGGCTTGTAATTTGAAGTATCTTCTCTTTGCTTTGCTCACTTCTGGAGGGCACAAGCCTGTTTGGAGGTAATGCACCAAGTTTTGAGTCCAACATGGGATGGGTGCATCATCAGCTGGTTGTTCTTGATCATTTTGTAGTAACAAGACAACATCTTCTTCACCTTTTAACCTGTCTGGTTGTTTGGAAGCGAGCTGCTCACGTAAGCCTTTGCCGCAAACTAGCTTGTTTGAATCTTATTGTTTGAGACCAAATGTCTGAACTTCTTCAAGCTCCTGATGACAGCAAGGACATGCTTTTCGATGAAAGAATACTTTATTTCGTAATCTTCCAAGGTTTGGCTGAAGAATGCTATGGGCTGTTCTAAACCTTCTCTATTCAGCTGTGTCAAGATAGCTGAGATTGTATCTGATCCTCCAAATGCATACAACATGAAGTCCTTTGAGAAATCTGGGTTGATAAGAGTTGGAGCTTGTGATATTGCATGCTTGATGTTTTCAAAACTCTCTTTGCCTTCTGCTGTCCATTTGAATGCCAGACTCTTCTTCAACATCATAGTTAGAGGCTTCACAAGAGTGGCAAAATTAGGCACAAATCTGCGGACGAAGTTTATCCTCCCTAAGAAGCTTTGGAGAGATTTCTTGTGGTGTGGCAATGGAAGCGTTCGGATGGCTTCAACCCTTTCAGGATCAATTGTTAACCCTTCCCTAGAGACAATGTGACCCAACAGTTTGCCTTCGTGTGCCAAGAATACACACTTCTTTGGATTCAATGACACTCCGAACCTTCTACACCTCTGAAACACTTGTCTGAGGTGAAAGAGATGGTCTGCTGCATTCTTTGAGAAGACAGTGATATCATCTAGGTATACCAGCACTATCTTGTTGATCAAGCCTTTGAACGCCATATCCATAGCTCGCTGAAATGTTGCTCCGACATTTGACAGTCCAAAAGGCATCTTCTTGTAAGCATATGTGCCCCATTTGGTTGTGAAGGCCGTCTTGAATTGGTCCTCTTCCTTCACCATTATCTGATTATAGCCTGAATATCCATCTAGCAATGAAAACCTTTCTGAACCAGCTACAACCTGCAATATTTGTTCCATTGATGGAAGCGGATAATGATCTTTGAGTGATGCTCTATTTAGATCGCGAAAGTCCACACACAATCTTATTTCTCCGTTTCTCTTTCTTACCGGCACCAAATTTGCAACCCAACTTGAGTGTTTGATGGGGAAGATGATACTGGCCTCAATGAGCTTGCCTAACTCTTTTCTCATGAGAGGCTCGATATGAGGATTTACTGGCCTTTGATTTTGCCTGACAGGCTTGGATTCCGGATCCAACTCAATAGTATGTTGTGCCAACTTTGGGTTAAAACCTCTTAAATCTTTGTAAGTCCAAGCAAAGGCATCTGGGAACTCTTGACAAAGCTGAACAAAATCAGATTTCTCTTGTGGAGTACTTACTTTGCTGATTTGCAATGTCTTGCCTTCTTCCACTAAAATAGGCTCTGAATCTTCACCCTTTACTTGAATGTTCACTTTCTCCTTCCGGAACTGATCATTTGGGTTGAAGATTGACTCTAAGGTTATGAGGCCTTTTGGTAATTTGTTAGTTCTCAGTTGCACCACTTGGTCACCATACTGCTGCTCCAGCTTGTCTTGATTTCTCATGGAGAACTCAGCTTCTTCTTGCAGGAAATTAACAATCTGTTGATCATTCTCGAAGACTTGGCCAACTTGTGTTGTTATCTGGAACAGCTAGTCTCACTCACCACTTTGATATGAGGCTGAGTTTTCTCACTTTTGATACTTTCTACAACATCAAACGCAGCCCCAATTGCTGCCAGTCTGTCAGCGGCTTCATTCTTTTTTCTTGGGATGGAAATGATGTTAAAAGCTTCAAAGTATTCAATAGAGATCCCATACCTGAGTTTTATAGATTCTTCAAGAAGGTCATTTTTGGTAGCATTTGAGCCATTTAAATTGGTTTATAACTCAGCTCACTATCTCTAAAGACTAGTAAATTCCTGATGCAATTTCTTCTTTTACCCAATGTAATCCATGAATAAATGCTTCGTATTCAGTTGTGTTGGTAGAACAGGACTGAACTTGAAACGAAAAGATGAATAGTACCTTTATACCTTGAGGTGACATAAGAATGGCTCCTCCTCCAATGCACCTTGTCTACTCCTCGAGCCATCAAATAATAGCTATCCCATATTTCAGTGTCATCTGTCCTCATCATCTGGTTTGGTGATGCTAGGGAGAGGTGGGTTTTCTTACATGTAAACAATAAAATGCCAACTCAGCTTCTTCCATCTCCTTGATATGGATCAAAAGAATTCTTTTTGTTTTCCCATTCATCAAGATTCAAGTTTGAAATGCCTCCAACCTTGGTATTTGTCTTCATGGAGTGCTTGGGGCAATCTTCTTGATCGAAACGCTGAGCAATTGGTCATTGATTGGGCTTGGAGTGTAAACATGGGTCCAATATGAAAGTTTGCAATTAGGTTCTGACCTGATAGTAGTAGCCTTGAGCTCCATATCTTATTCTGAACAGAGCATATGTGACCAATCAATAGACAAGATAGCCTCTAATTTTAGCGGTGAAATCTCTGAGAAAAACATAGATGCGAAGAGTGGTGGTAAGTAAATAACTAAAACATCTTGCAAGACTGTGACATTTGGGCATGCATGTAGTTTGACACTCAATCTTTTGATTAATCCAACTCGTTCTCACTATTGTCCCATCCAATTATACCACTACACCTTTGGAGATAGACTTCATACTTGGAATACCCAGCTGATACAGCTATCTATCTTGGGCATCACTGAAAATACTTTCTCCCGAATCAATCATGTAATTGTGTATAAAAATTTCTCCCATGATCAATTAGAGATATATAGAATGGAGGAGGCTTCATACATTTTACCTTGTTGACATCCATGATCTTACTTTGAGGTTGGGCAGCATTGGTGAGCAACTTTCTCCTGGGTCCTTGGGTAACTGTTCATTTGATGTGTGACCAATTCACTTCATAACTGCTTGCAGCATAGATATCTTTGGCCCAAGATTAGATAATGACTCCTACATGGAAATGTTTACATTTGTATTCTTCATCTTACTCAATGATATTGAATGAAGCATGAAGCTATCCCTTTTTTCTTCCCTTTGCTTTGCACATTACTTTTCTCTTGCACATAAGCTGCTAGCAACTAGTATCATGAGTTGGTTTAGAAGATGGCTTGGACGCTCCTTGTATGTCTGTACAATTAGAGTTTGTACTTGCCATTGTAACTCCTGTGGATAGAGTGAAAACATGTTGAGAAGAAATTGGATCTGGATGCCAATGGCTTCTCTTCACTCTTAATTTCCTCCTTCTTAGACCTTGTGTTGGCTACCACACCTTGAGAAGGAGATTTGATTTATACCACACAAAAATCCTCAACTTGCTAGTTCACAAGCGTAGTTTTATTTGGAGGATGCTTCCTTGCTGAGGTAGCTGCTTGCTACTTGATCCTTCTTCGCGATTTGTTTCTTGAGACACACCAACCATTTTCACCATCAGATGCTTGATTAAAAGCAACCATTGAAAGCATGTTTCATTGATTGTGCGGTTGATTACACGGGAAATCACTATTCATACTCTTCTGTGTCATATTGTTTTGAGACTGGAACCAAGGCCTCTATATGTAGAGGTAAATATTAGGATTATACGGTTGAAAATGGACATGTTAGCAGGAGGCCTTGTCCTTGATTCTGATTTCTAATTAACAACTTAAAGTAGGTGGTTTATTTGGCTGATATGGGAGGTCTAGCCTGGGATTGGGATTGAGGTTGTTATGATTTGAGCATTTTGAGCTTCCTACCTCTTAATTGTTACCCACCTCATTGCCCAAGTTTTACAATTGTTTCATGACCTCTTGAAGCCCATTTGAGGTGCTAGAGGAAGAGGTAGAGGCTCTCATTATAATTTTGATTTTTTGGGGTAGGAATAAAAGCCAAAGTGGGTGCTTGATTAGTGCTTGGACTCTCCACAGTTATGGATACAAGGGTAATGGGAGGCCTAGGAGCTAGCTTACCAGCTTGAATAAGATAGTTTTCAGCCCTAATGGAAATGCTATAAGCGGCAGGTAAGGTTGTGCCTCCCATAGATTGAATTAACATAGAAATATCAGAATTCAAAGCTTTAAGGTAATATAGCAAAAGCACCTTCTGCTGTTGTGCCTGACTGCCACTGGAATCCTATCCGACATCCTTTGGAATCTGAAGTTAAAGTCAGTCAGCTGCTCGTTGGGGGCTCTCTTGATAGTTGTCAATTGTTCTAGTAGAGACAAATTGTCTCCCTTCTCCCCAAATTGTTCATGGAGAACTATGCATAACTGATTCCAATTCATGATAGAACCAGCTTCAAGGCTCCTGAACCATTGCAATGCCTTCCCTTTGAACGATGAGGCCAACAATTTGATAGCCACATCCATTTCATTTATCTCATGGATTGCACAGATGTTAGCAATGTCTTTGACATGATCACCAGGAGTGGTATGATTTTCTCTAGTAAAAAATGGAATGTTCTTCAACAATGCGATTGGAACTGGATTCTGTGCATTGAGGGCAAGTGGGCTGCTACCAGTGAAGTTGACAAAGGGATTCAGTGGTTGTGCCATTTTGATTGGCCTGAGAACCCTTGTTGATGCGAGAAAAGGTCTACCAGGTGGAGGTGTAGACAAAGTTCTATTAGGTGGAGACAAAGATCTTTGAGCTCTTCTTCCCCTTCTTTCTCTGCCTGGAGATAGATGCAGATAAACAAATAGTCCTTCCTCCCTAGTTCTTGATCTGGTCTGTATTCTTCTCATAAATTTGTCAGGCTTAGGATTGCAGAAACCAGAAGATTATGCCTCTTTTGGAGTCGCCAGATGTGCTGATTTTAAAGCTCCTTCAAAGCTGGAACTTACAACAAGTGCACATCAATCTTGTTGTAATGAAATTAAAGACCTCTAAGGTCCCACCGGGCGTGCCAGAACTATCATCACCTCTTCTAGTGCACACTCTACCTCTGTATTTCACACATTTAAGGATGATTGACTCTCACACCCTCCTTTTCTAGTGTATCACTTGCTTTAGTGTAGGCTTTCATTTTATGTATTCTCTCTCCCTGGTCCCTTGGAAATTTAGATTAGAACAGTTAGCTTATCCTACATTAGAGTAGATTGTGGCAGGTAGTTTAGGAGCAAGAACCAACTTTCTCTAGAGGTCTATCTCAAGCAGCAAGTCCCACAACTTGGAGATAAGTACCCATGTTATCCAATCACACTATGAGTTCAAGTATATGCACAGGGGTGCTGTGATTCAGTGATAACACAAACCTCACATCCTGATCTTTCCTTTCAGTTTTTGAATTGGAGAGATGAAAACCAAACACTAAAAGTTATGCCATGAATATTAGAAGGTTAAATATTGATTTGATAAAATAACCTTCTCATAATTGTTGATAGATTAGAGTGTAAAGATAATAAATGTGTAAAATAGTTAGAAAGATGAGGTGATTGGATTATGAATGTGAGAATATTTCTTAGTAAGGGAATATGGTTAAACCTAGAATTGCACAAGAACAAGTTACCAAATTTAGTGTCTACAATATGAAATATGCCAATAGATTCATCCAAGTTTTCCTACATTAAAAAATGGTTTATGTATATCATTTTGTGGGAGCATGTATAGATGGAAAAAGTGTGTAGAGGAAAACTCAGATCAATACTTAGTAAATACAAGTGGAAAGACTAAAGGTGAAATTATTTTTAGGGACTACTTGCCATATTGGCTCAAGAGTTTGAAAAATATGCAATAGAGGGAAATCAACGTGAAAGAAATAAACTGGGGAATTTTACAAGCTCACCATTCAAATGGATCATGTAGAGGATGACATGGAGAAGATTTCACACTACATAAAGTGGTTTTATCTCTCAGTTCAAGAGGATTTTGGATTGACCAAATCATGATTCAAGAAAGATATCCATCACTACACACTAAGAGTAGAGGAAAAAATTGTTTAAGAAACAAAAAAATGAGGCACAAGGAAAGGTAAATTTCATTCAAGGCCATAAGAAATGTGGTGAAAGAGGGAGTTATTTATAAGAAAGAAAGGTTATAACTTCACTGTGATGTGAATATGTGCAATGAGGAAGAGGAAATTCCTCCACCAAAGTAGGGGCCTTGGCATGGCGAGGTCTTTATGGATTTAACAACACATGTCACATGTGTTGAGGATAGAGGCATGATGCAGGAGCATCAAATCTAGTGTGCATATAGGGGATGAAAACATCAAATTTTGGTTTGAAAAAGTATTGGTCATAGGTCTTTGAGGTCATTAGATGTTAGTTATGTGCTAGTTGGAGTCTAGGATATTCAAATTTGAAAATTTCACTTTCCCTCCAAAGTGTAAGTTTGGAAATCTTGGAGACCTATTTTGGTTTGACTATGTAATTTGGCTTAATTTAGGTGTTCTTAGATGTGCTCTTGGAGCTAAAAAGTTTGAAAAAGAATGAAATGAGGTCAATAAGGGTGTCTTAGGTCTAATCTTACTATTTAGAAGTCATAAATAGTGTTAAGCACCTAATGAATAAAATGTATGCACTCATTGATAACTGAAGGAAATGAATATAAATGCTTCAATGTAATTGAATTCACCTCAATTCCATCTGGATGAGAATCAAGAATGTAATGTTTCAACAAGAATAGTGAAGGTAAAACTCATGCTTGATTGTTTTTGGGCATGTTTTCTTGAGTATGTTGAGTTACATGAGATAATTCTTACTTGATAGAGAAGGTATCTAAAGATTAGACTAGGTACTTAGTTCTTACATCAGTGTTTTTTGTAAGTATGTATGTATTTGTATATGCCTTTCTGAATTTCATGGCTAGTACAGTCCTTGGATAGTTTGAAAAGAAAATGTGTATGAGAATCAGACCTAAGTCTAAAATAGGAATAAGGGATTTCAGCATCATAAAGGTTGATTATTTCCTTACGGTATTAC
This sequence comes from Taxus chinensis, assembly GCA_019776745.2. NCBI lineage: Eukaryota > Viridiplantae > Streptophyta > Pinopsida > Cupressales > Taxaceae > Taxus > Taxus chinensis. Next base: position 657,557,069 of record CM034154.1, read on the forward strand.
TTTCAAGTGCTTCTAATATTGATTTGATGTGTGATTTCCTGTTGAGCAAGCATTGAGGATAAGAGTTGATGAACAAAGATCATTCCATCACTGGAAACTATGACAAGAAAGAAGAAAAAATATGTCTTGAGAATACTACGAATAGCTCAAGAAAGTGTGGTCTCTAATGATCTTATGTTGAAGAAGTGTGTACAGGTAGAATAGAAAATATCTCTTAAAATTTTTGTGATCTCTGTTCAAAGGAGGCAAGATAAGTGTGTAGTTCCCACTCCTCTTCGAAACTTATTATATTTTCATTTCGATTACTGTTGACTATAGACATGGATATTATTATATCATTTTGGTTTAGCATGATGTTAGATGATATAGATATTCTGACTATTGATAAATTGTGATTCATAGTATGATTTGTGCTGGATTCTTAGAGACATACGAAAGACATTTTATATTGATGATGATGATGTGTTGTTATCATATATATGTACTGACATTCAAAATTCTTGTCATGTTAACTATGATGTAGCGTTTGAACTAATCTCATGATCTTACTGATATTGATGAAAATGGTAGAATCAAGATGTTGTTGAAATTTTAGACAAATGATAACATTGTGTAGTTGAGATGATGATTTAGTTATATGAGGATTATTATTGATTGATGTGCATATATTTCAATTTTGATGTAAATGATGTAGGTCATGAGGCCGAAGGAGTTATTATGTGATTTTGAAGTGTAATTATATCACAACAATCAAAAGGGGGTTAAGAGACCAACCACAAGGCGGAATACTAGGTGAATATAACAATGGTCACCATGGTAACTTGTGTAATGTGTTTTGTTTCTTTTAATTTGTTAGCGGGTCCCCATGGGGGGGGGATGGCATCCAATTGCTACCATAGAATTTGTGTGTAATTCTTTCCCTTTTTCTCTTTCATTTTAATTGTGGAGTATGTGATTTACTTTATAATATAATGCGCCATTTTTATCATGGTTGATTAATGTTCCTGTTGTATATATCTCCCTCCGCCAGGTAAATATTGGACAAACAGAAGAATATGGGATTAAAGAAACTCAAAACCCAACATTTATTTACACCACTGGAAGGCGCGTGTAAGAAAACGTCGACACGGAAAAAGTCGCGCCCTGGCGCAGGTTGGAGGCACAGATCAGAAGGTGTCGACACGGAAAAATTCGTGCCTTGGCAGCAGGTTGGAGGCGCAGATCAGAAGATGTCAACATAAAAAATGTCACGCAACCTTGGCGCAGGTTAGAGGCACAGATCAGAAGATGTCGACATGGAAAAAGTCGTGCCCTAACGACAGGTCAGAGGCACAAATCAGAAGATATTTGACATGAAAAAAAGTCATGCCCTAGCACAGGTCAGACGGCGCTGATCAGAAGGTGTCGACACCAACATTTTCAGTGCCTATGGTGCACTTAAGAGTATGTTGACATGAGTATAGGTGCACCAAAGGCACACTTTCAGGAGGCGCAACATTTTGAGTGTTGACACCGACCCGAACCTGACAAAAAGAAAACCCTAACGCAGATATTCAAATGGCCATAACTTTTCACAGGGATCTCAATATTCATGCAAGGTTGGACTTTTCGAAATTGCTTACAAGGTCCTCAAAAATGTAAAATACAATTCACCACTTTTTAGGGTTTGTTAGGGTTCTCACCTACCACCATAATGAGATCAATTAAATACAACCTAGAGGTGGTTGGGGTAGATTTGGAATTCCTCTCTCTTCCCTCTCTCATTCTTCCTATAAATTGTAAGGAGGGGCTTCTTTCTAAAGGTTATACATTCTTGTTTTTCCCCTCCTTTCTTCTCTTTCTCAGGTGAATTTTTGGAGTTCAAACCTCCCATCTAAAACTATAATGCAACTTTGCCTCTTGGCATTTTGTAGTGTGTTGTATCAATCTTTAGAGAAAATAATGCATGTCTGTGGATGATTCTCAACCCTCTCTGTGTTCATTTGCATCCTCTTGATCTTTCACTGCAAATCTGGTTATCATGTGCATGATCTTACATTGCATTTTTATGGTTTGTGTTTATTAGCAAGACAGGTGTTCTTCATTCCTCGGTGCATCACCTTTGTTAGTTTAGGTTTATATTTTATGCATTATTCTTACCCTGTCTCCTTGGAAAGTTAGTTTAGGTTTTTGAGTAAACCCTCTACATATTTACGTGTGCATCTGAATAGAGGAATAGGAACCAGCCTTCATCCGGAGAGCTTTTCCGTGATTTGCAAGGTCCTACACTTGGGAAAAGCTCCTATGTTATGCAATCGCACTAAGAGTCTCAACCCATTCGATGTTGCAGACATTCAGGGGTGCTGCTGTGATTTTCACCTTCAATAGTTTTGGCACACCCGGTGGGACCAAGAGGTCATTCCACAAGATTTGAAGGAATTTTCAAGAAATTTGGACTTAAAAATTCCAAGTTTTACAATTTCAGATTTTTTCACCTTCCAGGTTGAACTTTGAAATCAATTTTCAAGGGCTTTAACTTGCTCAAAACAAGTCAAAAATTTCACCAGTTGATAGATCGAAGGTATGATCTTCAAAAGGGTATTCTTAGATTTTTGAGATTTTGACTTTCAAAATTTCATAGTTTTTGGTATTTCGGGTTTTCCCATGTGTCGAGCATGTCCCAAGTTCCAACATGGTGTGTTTCAGGTTTTGTAAGTTGCCTTGCATGACCTAAGTTTCACTCTGTACCTTTCGGAGATTAGTAGCTGCAAAACAATACCCCTGATAACCAAATTGAAGAGTTTTATCTTCTCGGGTCCTTCAAAGTTTTAAATTCTATTTTTAATATTTTCAGGTTTGATGTGTAACTTGGCATAAGCTAGCCTTTTGAGGCTCGTTATCTAGCACATCTGACGACTCCGAAGGGGTAGATTTTAGCGATATAGCAGCAAAAGTTTCCCAGGCATATGAGAAGAATTCGAACCAGGTTTCATACTCAAGAAGAGGGGCTATTTTTCCACTTGCAACTATCACCAGGCAGGAGGAAGGAGAGGAAGAAGACCACGAAGATCACCATCTCCACCTAACTGGACTTTGTCTACACCTCCACTTGGTAGACCTTTTCTCTCATCAACAAGGGTTCTCAGGCCAATCAGAATGGCACATCTACCACCGAATCCACTTGTCAATTTCACGGGCAGTAGTCCACTTGCCCCTCAATGCACAGAATCCAGTTCCAATTGCAACATTGAAGAACATTCCATTTTTTCACTGGAGAAAATCATACCACTCCTGGTGATCATGTCAAAGACATTGCTAACGTTTGTGCAATCCATGAGATAAATGAAATGGATGTTACTGTCAAATTGCTGGCATCATGCATTTCAAAGGGGAGGGCATTGCAATGGTTTAGGAGCCTTGCAAAAGGGTACTATCCATAAATTGGAACCAACTTAGTTCATGCATAGTTCTCCATGAGTAGTTTGGAGAAAAGGGTAGACAATTTTTCTCTGCTAGAATAATTAACAACTATCAAGAGAGCTCCTAATGAGCAGCTGACAGACTTCAACTTTAGATTTCAATAGGTCTTGGGGATAGGATTCCAGTGAGCCATTAGGCCAACAGCTGAAGGTGCTTTTCTATACTATCTTAAAGGCTTTGAATTCATATATTTTTATGTTAATTCTAATCTATGGGAGGCACAACACTTACCTGCTACTTATAGACATTGCCATTAGGGGCTGAAAATTGTCTTGATTCTAAGCTGGTAAGCTGGCTCCTAGGCCTCCCATGCCCTCTGTATCCAAACTATAGAAAATCCAAGCAACTAGTCAAGCACCAGATTTGGCTCCTATTCCCACTCCTAGAAATCAAAGTTCAAGTGAATGAGGCTTCTACTTCATCCTCTAGTGCTTCAAATGAACTCCAGGAGGTTATGAAACAATTGCAGAACCTTGGAAATGAGGCTGGTGACTATCAAAAGACATCAAGCTCAAAGTGCTAGACCGTATCAGCCTCAAGCGCAGTACCAGGCTAGGCCCCCATACCAAAAAAATAGGTCAACAACTTAGGCTGCAAATTAAAATCAAAGCCAAGTACAGGCCTCCCGCTAATAGACCATTTCAGCCCTATAAACCCCAATGCAATGACATCTGCTTCTAAAGCATTAGTTGCCAGTCACAAAACAACATAGCTCAAGAGTATGATTGGTGTTTCCCATGTAATGAACCTCACAACACAATCTATGTTGGCATGTTTCAATGGTGCTACTGAACCAAGCCTTGATGGTGACAAATACTGGCGTTGAGGGTGAAGTGAGTCAAGAAACAAATCAGCAACAAGGGACATCTGGTAGACAAGAAACACAGCATGAAGCACCTCCAACAGATACCGCACGTTGGCGAATTGGCAAAGCTGGAGGATTTTTGTGGCAGTGAACCAATAGCAATTTCTTAGGCTATGTAGCTAGCTAACACACGATCAAAGAAGAGGAATCATTGGTGAAGGGCAAACCATTGGCTAATCTAGTTGATCTGAGCAACCACTCCATCACTCCACAAGTTGTCGGTAAGACAAAATGCAGCTCCAAACATGCAAGGATCAGCCCAAACCACCTGTCTAAACCAATTCACATGCCAGCTTGTTGCAAGCCCATGCACAAGAAAAGGTTATGCACAAACTAAAGGACAACAAAGAGGATGTTTCATCCCCATTTTAGCATCATTGATCAAAATGAAGAAGACAAATGTGAATATATCAATGTGGGAATCTTTATCAAATCCCAGGCCAAAGAGATCTTCTACAAGCTCCCATGAAGAATTGGTCAACTTCGAACCAGCAGGTCCATATGCGAGAGAGAATGTCCTCACAAATGCTGCTCATCCTGAAGGGAATCATGGAGGACAACAAGGTAAATTTTTGAAGCCCCCTCCATTCTATGTTTCATTAATCATTGAGGGATAAACTAGTACACAATTGCATGATTGATTCCGGGGCAAGTAGTTCTATCATGCCTAAGCAAATAGCTGGATCAACTGGGTCTCCAAGTATGAAGTCAGTGTTCAAAGGGGTAGTGCAATTGGATGGGATAGCAGTAGTCAAATGGTGGGGAGTGATTAAAAGGTTTGAATCCTTACACTTGCATGCATGCCCCAATGTTACCAGTTTTGCAAGATGTGTCAGTGATAGACCTTTTGCCACCACTATTTGCCCTATGTCTAATGAAGAAATTTCACTAGCTAGAATTGAGTGGCTACTTATCTACTGATTGGTCCACACATGATTGTTTAGAATGAAGGTATGGGTACTAAGGGTCAACAATCAGATCTGAACCAATTGTACCAACTTTCCATATTGAGCCTCATACTCCCAAGTCCAAATCAATGCCAACTGTTCAGCATTTGATCAAGAAGAGTGTATCAATTGCATCTAGATGAAGCTGACACCAAAGTTGGAGGGCATCCCAGATTTAACTCTTGGATGAATGGGCAAGCAAGAGTACATGCTTTTGATCCCATACCAAGGAAATAGAAGAATCTGAGCTAGGATGTCTATTGTGTACATGAAGAAAATTCAGCCTATTCCTAGACATCATTCAAACAAAAGCATAAGGATGACAATGAAGTATGGAAATTATTTTTCGATGGATCAAGGGAGTAGGCAAGGTGCAGGAGGAGGAGCTATGCTTGATTTCACCTCAAGGCATCAAATATTATTCAGCTTTTCGTTTCCAGTTTTCCTGTTCAAACAATACAGCTGAATATGAGGCCTTGATTCATGGACTTCATTGGGCTAGGAAAAAGGACATAAAGAACTTGCAGGTGTTCGGGGGATAGCGAGCTAATTCATCAATCAAGTCAGGGGGACAACATGCTACAAAGAATGAACTGCTAAAGAATTACAAGAACAGGGTATGGGACTTCATTGAGGATTTCGAGAGCTTTCAACATCGTGTCCATACCTAGGAATAAAAATGAAGCCGCGGATAGGCTTACAGCTGTTGGAGCAATGTTTGATGTGGTTGACAACATCAAAAGGGAAAAAAACACAGCCACATATCCATGTGATTATGAGACCAGGCAGTTCCAGATAATAACACAAGCTGACATGTTGTTTGAGAACGATCAATAGATCGTCAATTTCTTGCAAGAAGAGGCTGAATTCTCAGCTAGGAATCAGGACAGATTAGAGCAGCAGTATGGGGATCAAGTAGTGCAGTTGCAGACAAACAAGCTTCCCAAGGGTTTAGTAACATTGGAGTCTATCTTCAACCCTAACGACCAGTTTCGTAAGCAAAAGGCTAACATACAGGTCAAGAGAGAAGATTCAGAGCCAATTCTGGTTGGGGAAGGCAAAACACTTCAAATTGGCAAAGTGGCCACTGAGCAAGAGAACTCAGATTTCATACAACTTTGCCAAGAATTTCCAGATGCCTTCTCTTGGAGCTATAAAGACTTGATAGGTTTCAATCCGGAGTTGGCACAACATACCATAGAATTGGATCCAGATGCTAAACCCATCAGGTAGAAGCAGAGACCTAGTCGACCCTCACATTGAGCCTCTAATGAAGAAGAGAGCTAAACAAGTTAATAGAGGCAAGCATTATATTCCCGATCAAGCACTCAAGCTGGGGTTGCCAACTTGGTTCCAGTCAGGAAGAAGAGTGGAGAAATCAGGTTGTGTGTAGACTTCTGAGACCTCAACAGGGCATCTATTAAAGACCATTACCCACTTCCTTCAATGGAACAAATATTGCAAGTGGTATCTGGTTCGGAGAGATTCTCTCTCTTAGATGGCTACTCAGGGTATAATCAGGTAATGGTGAAGGAAGATGACCAGTTTAAGACGGATTTCACCACCAAATGGGGCACATATGCCTACAAGAAGATGCCATTTGGAATATCAAATGCTGGAGCCACTTTCCAAAGGGCAATGGATATGGCATGTCAAGGGGTTGATCAATAAAATAGTTCAGATATATCTTGATTGAAATCACTGTATTCTCCAAAATATGCAGTGGATCACCTCTTTCATCTGAGGCAGGCATTTCAGAGGTGTAGAAGATTTGGGGGTATCATTGAATCCCAAAAAATGCATATTCCTGGCTCACGAAGGAAAACTTCTAGGCCATATTGTTTTCAAAGGAGGGATTGATGATTGACCTAGAAAGAGTTGAAGCAATTCAAGCGTGGCCATTGCCAAGTCATAAGAAGGCTCTTCAAAGCTTCTGAGGAAGGATCAATTTTGTCTGCAGGTTTGTTCTAAACTTTGCAGCTCTCGTAAAGCCAAATAACACTGATGTTGAAGAAGAGCATGGCATTTAAGTGGACATCTGAAGGCAAGGCAAGTTTTGAGGAAATAAAAGAGGCTATATCTCAAGCTCCAACTCTCGTCAATCCAGACTTCTCCAAGGATTTCATGTTATATGCCTTTGGTGGTGGAGACACAATTTCTGCAATCCTGGCACAAAAAAACAAAGAAGGATTAGAACAACCTAGTTGCTTTCTTCAGTCAAGGCTTGGAGGAATATGAAACTAGGTACTCTTTCATTGAAATGCATGTCCTTGCAGGTGATCAGGAGTCTTAAAGAAATTCAAGCACCTAGTCTCAAACAACAAGATCCAATTATTTGTCTCTCATGCGGGAGTCAAGGAATTCCTTCTAAACAAGGATCTAAATGAGAAACGTGCAGGATGGGATAACTCATGTCATGGAATATGACATCGAGATCAAGTTCACCAAACTAGTACGTGGGAAGGGACTATGCGAACAACTAGCCTTGAGTCAACAAGTTGAAGCAGGTGATGAAAAAGAGACTGTCTTGGTATTACAGGGTGGTCGAGAGACAGGAAAATGATGATGATGTGCCTACTCCTTGTTGGACTCATAGTATGATAAACTTCCTACAGACAGGCCTATGCCCTCCAGAAATGAGAAAAGCAAAGAGGAGATACTTTAGATTACAAGCCATTTAATATGTGCTTGTTGATGGTGTTTTGTTTCAAGAAAGGACATCAATGGAGTTTTATTGAGGTGCATTGGGACGGGTCAAATTGAGAGAGGGTGTTACAAGATTTTCATGATGGAGATTCTGGAGGACATTTCGCCCCATGAGTAACAACTCTCAAGATAATGAAGGTAGGATATTATTGGTCGACAATGTTCAGTGACTGCGATACATGGATAATAAAGTGTGAGAAATGTGTACTCTTCACAGGAAAAGAAAGACTAACAACACTTCCATTGCACCCAATTTTGGTTTGACCAACCATTTATTGCAATGGGGATTGGACTCCATTCAGGGTTATAAATCCTAACTCAAGCCAAGGCCACAAGTGGATTCTCATGGCAACAGACTATTTCACCAAGTGGACTGAAGCAGCAGTAGCGCTCAAAGAAGCAAATGAGTCTAACATACTAGAATTTAGGTTTCAGTTTCTCTAAGTTAGGCACATTGTCTTGTTGTAGTTAGGTTTCAGTTTCTCTAAGTGCTTTGACACAGGTTTTGTCGCTCCCAGGTTGAATTTCTACATTTCAGCATGCTCTCGGAGAAGGAGTTGCGGTATCAGGCTCAGGATCAGATATCATTTTGGTTTTAGGTTATTGCTTATGACTCCATGCCGAATGGATTGCTAAAAGGCCACTGATCTTCTACCTAGTAGGTAGGTGATCCTGTTGAGTCACTAAATTGTTGTATATATCTCCCTCCCTGGGAAAATATGGACAAATAGAAGAATATGGGAATCAAAGAAACTCAAAACCCGACATTTATTTACACCACCGAAAGGCACATGTAAGAAAATGTCGACATGGAAAAAGTTGTGCCCTAGCGCAGATCAGAAGGTGTCAACACGGAAAAATTCGTGCCTTGGCGTAGGTCAGAGGTGCAGATTAAAAGATGTCGACATGAAAAAATTCACACCCTGGCACAGGTAGGAGGCATAGATCAGAAGATGTCGACATGGAAAAAGTCACGCCCTAGCGCAGGTCGGAGGCGAAAATTAGAAGATGTTGACCTGAAAAAAGTCGCGCCCTTGCATAGGTCAGAGGCATAGATCAGAAGGTGTCGACACCACATTTTCAGCACCTATGGCTCACTTAAGAGTATGTTGACATGAGTATGGGTGCACTAAGATGCACTTTCAAGAGGCGCAATATTTTAAGCGTTGACACCCCAAACCTGACAGAAAGCAAACCCTGATGCAAATATTCAAATGGCCATAATTTTTCACAGGGATCTCGGATTCACGCAACGTTGGACTTTTCGGAAATCTTACAAGGTTCTCTTAATTAGGTGAGAACAAGTTCTTCAAAAATGATAAATACAATTCACCATTTTTGGGGTTTGCTAGGGTTCTCACCTACCGAAATAATGAGATGAATTAAATAAAATCTGGAGGTGGTTGGGGTAGATTTGGAATTCCTCTCTCTTCCCTCTCTCATTCTTCCTATAAATTGTAAGGAGGGGCTTCTTTCTAAAGGTTGGACATTCTTGTTTTTTCCCTCCTTTCTTCTCTTTATCAGGTGAATTTTTGGAGTTCAAACCTCCCATCTAAAACTGTAATGCAACTTTGCCTCTTGGCATTTGTAGTGTATTGTATGGGTAAGTGCACCAAGTTGATGGACAAATATAGGGTCATCCGTGGACGTCATATTGCAAAAAACAGTGAAATCTCAACTTGTAGGGATTATTAGCTATACATGCACTCTAAATTAGAAAAAGTTATATAAATATGAATCGTAGCATTCGGAATCTAGTTTCTAAAATACTAATTTTTGTAAAAAACGGACAAGTTTAGCTATATTAAACACTTAAAATTATATGACTTACTTTTTTTTTTCGAAAAAACTTATAAGATTGTAGTCCGTTTGCCCGCATTTTGGATGAACAAATCTTGTTATGTTTTTTTTTCCTTTGGTGAAAAGTTAGATGTAGTTTGTCTATCTTGGGATGGATTTTATTTTGTATTTTTTTTAGCAATATTTTTTTTTTAATGATTTTTTCCGTGAAAGTGGTCTGAAAATATTTAGAAAATGGAGCGCTTTCCGTTTGCCCGCCATAACTATATCAAAAAATATCGAAATCAATTTTTTTTTTTTTAAGGTGCATAGAATTTGTCCACGCTTGGGATGGTATAATTTTTATCATATTTTGATAAGCGAAACAAAAGTTACAGTCTTAAATGTAGACATGAACATTCACGGGAAAAAATGTCTTAAGGACCTATTGTTAGTAATAAATTATAAAATGATATTTATCTTATTCTATTCACTTTAAAAACAATATTTTTACAAAGCTAAGAGTCTACCCTACGTGATGGCACCATTTTTGTGAAATGTTTTCTGTTTTTTAGCATGGTTCAAGTCTTTGGAAGAGCAGATTTGAGGTTTTTTGATCTTTTGCACTTCATAATGACCTTCCATAGCTTTGGTTGGGGAAAAACAAAGATTTTCCGAGGCTAAGGTTCGGCAAATAGCTCCGCGATCGCGGTTGTTTTTTGTAAAACTACCGCGAACGCGGTTTATAAAGCGCGCTCGCGGTTTATAAAGCGCGCTCGCGGTTTATAAAGCACGCTCGCGGTTTATAAACCATATTTACACACATCCCAACGTCCGAATTACCATGTGATTTTTACTCTCTGACCTTACCGTACGAATTACTGCGAAATTCTGTCTTTTTCCAGGCACGTTTTTTTATCACCGAAAGCAAAACATCATGGGAGACAAAAAACGAAGTCAAAAAAGGAAGTCATTAAGTAAAAAAACACCAAACGAATTAGAGGCCAACAAAATTGAAAATGCTGAGCGGATGCGGAAACTTCGTGAATCTAGAAGAGGTTCATCTTCAATCCCAACTACTGTAAGCAATGAAGAACTAGGTAATGTTTCTACTGTCAATGTTGAAGTTGAATTGAATACTCGTGATGAAGAAGTTTTTACTGTCAATGTTGAAGAAGAATTAAATACTCATGATGTAGCAAATGTTGAAATTGAAGGAGAAAATGAAAATGTGAATAAGGAAATTCATGTTGAAACTGTAGACAAACAAAATTTGACAAAAACACCTCCTAGGATTTTACATAAGAAACCTAATTTTTTGATTGAAATTGATGAAAACATTTTGAAACCAATGTCTGACAAACTTTCTGAACGACAAATCAGAAGAAAAGCTAGTGAAATTTGGGATAATCATTTTGAAATTTTAAATGATTCCCAAAGATGTCAGTTGTTGGTTAGTTTGATGAAATTGATTAAAATGAGACCTACATTAAACACCTTAGGATTGACAACATCTAACATACGTGGTCAAACCTCTACAATTGTTGAAAACCTTCATGATGCATATCACACTGTTGGTGTAAAGAGACGCACTAGGGATAGTAATATTGTGCGTCGTGTACTTGCTACTAGTGTTGTAAGTGAATCAATAAAAAAACAACGTTTGATTACGCAAACAAGTCGAATGTTGCAAGTTAATCGAAAAACTCTAATGAAAGCAATTGAAAGACGTAATATCCTTCAGTCACTCAATAATGTCGATTTTTGGGCATTTTCTGCTAGAGCACCGTGTAAGGACAAAAATAATTCTAATGCTATAAGAGAAGTTGTTATTAAATTTTGGCATGATAACACTAGAGTTTCACCTAATACAAGAGATGTTATAAAACAGAGAGTTGGTTCTACTAATCGTGAACCACATCCAAAGCATTTCTTAGATATGACTCAAACTCAATTTTTTCGTAAGTTTGAACAAGAGAATCTGGAAATTAAAATTAGTCAACGTTTTTTTGAAATGTTGAAACCATTCTATGTGAAAATCAACCATGCTCGCACCACTTGTTGTTGTAGGCAACATGTTGAATTTGCAATGCATTATGCTAAATTTTTACGTATTCGTTCCATTTTTCATTCTGAAACTATGTTATCTGAATGTGGTGTTCAAGTTCCACCAATATCTTCTAGGGATTTCATTCCTACTATATTTTGTGAAAAAGAAGTTGGACAATTTTTGTATAGTCAGGATTGTTTAGATGAAAGTTGTAGTACATGCGGCGGATTACCTAAATTGGAAAGTTGCATCCATGAGCAAATGGAAGGTACAATAGGACATAATTTAGTTGAATTTGATAAATATAAATCAGTTGCATACCAGTTGAAAGATGGAAAAGAATCGAAACGGTGTGAGCTAGTTACAGAACAAATGCCCATTTTTCAATTTATGAGAAAATTTAAGGATGAACTTGTTTATGAGTATGCGAGGCATACACATAGAGCTCGATGGTTGGATGAACAATTCCAGCTATGCAAAGACACATTTCCTATTGGTACTATTGTTTCAGTGGTCGATTTTGCAGAGAATTACACATTGCAACCACAAATGGAGGTTCAATCGCAATATTACAACTCAGTACAAGTTGCCATTTTTGTGCATATAGCATTTCTACATTCTCCTGACAGTACAGAGAATGATCGAAAAATTTTAAGAGAGTACCACTTTTATATCAGTGATGATCGTACTCATTCTACTAAATTTGTGCAAGGGTGTTTCCAGTTATTTTATGAAAACTTGTCTGATAGGGACATCCACTTCAAACAACATTATATATGGTCAGATAATTGCACGTCTCAATTTAAGAATGCACGAATGTTTTATTGGATGAGCAGAATGCATGTCAAGATGGGTGTGCAACATATTTGGAGTTTCACTGAGGCTGGACATGGAAAAGGAGAGCATGACGGTGCAGGGGCATGTGTGAAAAGAGCTCTTGCAAGAGAAGAGTTGAAGTACAAAGATGGTGCTAAATTAAAAGATGCAAAGAGCATAGTGGAATGGTGTACTGACAACATGACCCGAGGTTCTCAAGAAAATTGCACAGTTTGCAGATATTTTTGGTTGATAGAGGAAAAACATATTGCTAACTACGAGGATTGTATGACACTCACTGGGTCCAGTGATATGCACTCATTTTGTAGCTCAGACGCTACTTCGTGGGCCGTATGGACAAGAAAGTTGACATGTTTTTGTGCATCTTGTATCGAATTTGTCACTGCTGAGTGTGATTCACAAGAATGGGTGGAAGGATGGATTTGTAGGCCTCTAACTCCGCTTCCTAGTTATCAACCTCCGCAAGCACTACAACTTGTTTCTGCAGATGAAGTTACAACATCCAAGGACTTTGACGAAATTTCAATTTTGGTGCGACAAGGTATTTATCCAGTTATTTATTTAATTTTTGTATTGAGTTATGTCCATTGAAATTTTAATATGTAATTTAAATTTGAGTTTTTCAACCTTGGTTATTTTTTTGTAGGACATGTGTTTGCAGTAATTGCGACAGAAGACAATGAAGAAGGAACAGACTATTTCTTATGTCGTTGCATCGAGGAAAGAAAGAAGTTGACTTCTCCTATTATAGATGGCGAAGAGATTGAGTATCCTACAGGGTCAGTGGTAGTTACTGGAACTTGGCTTCGACGGTATCCATTAAAAAACTCCTCTGTTTGGGTGTTTGAAGACTTTGAGACACACAGGAAAATACTCTTATATTCACATCTAGTTCTAGCGACAAATATTTGTTAACAGCGAATCACAGCACCCCTGGATGTTGATCAGATTTCTAGTTTGATCACTCTAAGCATCCAGTGTGATTGGATAACATGGGTACTACCTCCAAGTTGTGGGACTTGCTACTTGAGATAGACCTCCAGAGAAAGCTGGTTCTTGCTCCTAAACTACCTGCCACAATCTACTCTAATGCAGGAGAAACTAGCTATTCTAACCTAAAATTCCAAGGGACCAGAGAGAGAGAATGCATAAAATGAAAGCCTACACTAAAGCGGTGATACACCAGAAAAGGAGGGTGGGAGAGTAATCTCCAAATGTGTGAAATACAGAGGCAAAATACACACTAGGAGAGGTGATGACAGTTCACCATAATCCAGCAAAATGCATTCACAGTAATATTCCAAGCACACACAATGATAATGGATTCTTACAAGAACATAATAATTAGACACAATATACTTGCAGAAAGATTAAAGGGGCAAGAAGAATGCAAGAAAAACACAGCAGGGGAAGATACATCCACAAACTTGTATTTTATTGCTTTCTGGTATGCACAATTCAGTCTATTACAAGATAAGGGCCTGGATCACCATGCAAGGAGTCCACTACAAGGGCCCGCAACACACTGGCTTCACAAAGCAATTTTGACAGAGCTTTGCTACCCAAAAACTCTCCCCTTTACAATAAGCCCAACACTCCAATTTATAGAAAAAATGAGAAGGAGAAGAGAAGAGAAAGTGGAAATCCCGAAATCTGTCCTTCAACCACCTGTAAGAGGCATTAAATTGAGTGGAATGGGTATACATTACTTGCAAAAGGCTCCCCATACTGTCCCATGTGCTGCAGCAGAGAAAGAATGATGACCATGCCTCTTAAATGCACTCCCAGCTACCAAATAAAACACTGTTGTGAACCCGGCCACGTTTTCTTAAAAATCTCAATCAATTTCTGATCAAATCTAGAATTTCTTGATTGCTGTGCATCGGGCTCGGAAACACGATTCCAACGGTACTAATTTTGTGCGATTTCGTTGAAAAATGCAAAAGTTATGGCCTTCTGAGTGCAGGCAGCTATTTTGGGCCTGGCAGGCGTTTTCTGTCATTTGACGGGAAAGAGCATTTACTGACTGGAGCCGAACATGTTTCCTTAATTTAAATATATCTACCCTCATTAAAAATAATAAATCCAGTTTCTGTGGCGTAGAGGACGTCGTGCTCGTTCCAGAAAGTCCAATTTTATCAAAATCGGAGCTCGGAGTCAAAAGTTATGGCCGTTTGAAGTTTCCGGACCAAACGTTGACTTTTCCTCCTGTGACACGTGGCAGCTTCTGATTGGTCCTCGGCTGATTCGGCTCCTTCGCGTACTTCGCCTCCATTTGTCCCGGATGTCCCATTTGATTAGTGCTGTCTGTGCTCATTTCGGCCGGTTCGCCCGGTTCGCGCATTTTTGTTCCACTTGGCCCGCTTTGTTTTGGACTGCCTTGACTGATTTCGGCCGGTTCGCCCGGTTCGCGTCCATCTGTCCCGCTTGTCCCATTTGACTTCGGACTGACTCGACCTTTTTCGCTCGGTTCGGCCGGTTCGCGCCCTTTCGGCCCAGACGTCCCAATCGTTTTTTTTTTGACTGCCTGTGCTCATTTCGGCCGGTTCGGCCGGTTCGGGTCTTTTTGTCCCAAACGTCCCGAGCAACACTTAGCCAAATTTTCTTCCTCTTTCGGCCGGATCGGCTTTTCGCGCCCGCCGCGTACTTTTGGCCCGATTGTCCCATTTGCGTTTCGGACCGTCTTGACTGATTTCTGCCGGATCGGCCCTTTTTGTCCCAAATGTCCCGGAGGCGACCTTGAGCAGGACTTAGCCAATTTTCATGATTTTTCCTGGATCGACCTATTTGCCTTCTTGAACCCTTTTTCCGCATTTTCTCAGAACTTACTCTCTTCCTCTTGGACAGGGGAGTTAGACAAATATGAGGGGACCCTAGAAACATGAATTTTTTCCCTGAATCAATATAATTGCTTGCATGTTATCAAAATTACCTTGGGGGTGAATTTTGGATAACAATATTCAGTTGTATAGATATCGAGGAAGACCTAATAACAAGATTCTTTGGAAGGTTCGAGAGTCAGATCATGAAGCAATCTTGTCTGCTATTCAGAGTAGATCCGATCCTGATGGTTCATTGG
The DNA here is from genome assembly GCA_019776745.2 of Taxus chinensis. Lineage (NCBI taxonomy): Eukaryota > Viridiplantae > Streptophyta > Pinopsida > Cupressales > Taxaceae > Taxus > Taxus chinensis. Next base: position 657,572,791 of record CM034154.1, read on the forward strand.
AATGAATTTACAATACTCACATGTCTGGTATATATTTAATTTCAAGTTTCAATTTATATAGCGTATATATATATATTATTTTTTTAGTTTAAAGATCTAGTATATGGTTTTGATTTGAAACTTAAATTTCTTTGACTAACAATTTTATGTTTAGGTTAGTGGTGCCAGAAAAGCTTCCACCTTCACGTGGTTGGTATCGTTAGTAGAGAATTTTAAATTCTCGAAGCTAAGAGAAGCTTGAACATTGTTTGAAAAATTTGTAAATTTTGAAAAGTCAAGTTTGTAAATTTTGAAAATGTTGTAAATTTTGAAAAAGTTGCAAATTTTGAAAATGTTGTAAATTTTGAAAAAGTTGTAAATTTTGAAAAAGTTGTAAATTTTGAAAACGACTCCTCTAGGTGCCACGGAGTCCGAGTAGTCACCCGTCGAATTTGAACGATATTTTGGTCTCAGGGCTCTTAAGGGACGTGCCGGCGCAGGCGGTTCGGTGCCACGGCCCACCGTTTGCAAAATACAGCGTTTGACAACCTTAAACTGGCTCCAACTGCACTATTGTAGAGGGTTCGTATGCCGAGGTGTCGGATCAGACGAGGCCTCTCTAGGTGCCACGGAGTCCGAGTAGTCACCCGACGAATTTGAACGATATTTTGGTCTCAGGGCTCTTAAGGGACTAAGCCCGAACGAAGTAGCCCGGAATCAACGACCCTTTCGCGCACCGAAACACCGCCTCCTCTAGCGTTCACCTGGCCACCCGGACGTGCCGGCACAGGCGGTTCGGTGCCACGGCCCACCGTTTGCAAAATACAGCGTTTGGCAACCTTACACTGGCTCCAACTACACTATTTCGCGCGTTTGCAAACATTAGGACAGCGAGAGCACCGAAATGAGAAGGAAAAAAATGAGAGAGGCTATTGTAGAGGGTCAGTATGCCGAGGTGTCGGATCAGACGAGGCCTCTCTAGGTGCCACGGAGTCCGAGTAGTCACCCGACGAATTTCAACGATATTTTGGTCTCAGGGCTCTTAAGGGACTAAGCCCGAACGAAGTAGCCCGGAATCAACGACCCTTTCGCGCACCGAAACACCGCATCCTCTAGCGTTCACCTGGCCACCCGGACGTGCCGGCGCAGGCGGTTCAGTGCCACGGCCCACCGTTTGCAAAATACAGCGTTTGGCAACCTTACACTGGCTCCAACTGCACTATTTCGCGTGTTTGCAAACATTAGGACAGCGAGAGCACCGAAATGAGAAGGAAAAAAATGAGAGAGGCTATTGTAGAGGGTCCGTATGCCGAGGTTTCGGATCAGACGAGGCCTCTCTAGGTGCCACGGAGTCCGAGTAGTCACCCGACGAATTTCAACGATATTTTGGTCTCAGGGCTCTTAAGGGACTAAGCCCGAACGAAGTAGCCCGGAATCAACGACCCTTCGCGCACCGAAACACCGCCTCCTCTAGCGTTCACCTGGCCACCCGGACGTGCCGGCGCAGGCGGTTCGGTGCCACGGCCCACCGTTTGCAAAATACAGCGTTTGGCAACCTTACACTGGCTCCAACTGCACTATTTTGCGCGTTTGCAAACATTAGGACAGCGAGAGCACCGAAATGAGAAGGAAAAAAATGAGAGAGGCTATTGTAGAGGGTCCGTATGCCAAGGTGTCAGATCATACGAGGCCTCTCTAGGTGTCACGGAGTCCGAGTAGTCACCCGACGAATTTCAACGATATTTTGGTCTCAGGGCTCTTAAGGGACTAAGCCCGAACGAAGTAGCCCGGAATCAACGACCCTTTCGCGCACCGAAACACCGCCTCCTCTAGCGTTCACCTGGCCACCCGGACGTGCCGGCGCAGGCGGTTCGGTGCCACGGCCCACCGTTTGCAAAATACAGCGTTTGGCAACCTTACACTGGCTCCAACTGCACTATTTCGCGCGTTTGCAAACATTAGGACAGCGAGAGCACCGAAATGAGAAGGAAAAAAATGAGAGAGGCTATTGTAGAGGGTCCGTATGCCGAGGTGTTGGATTAGACGAGGCCTCTCTAGGTGCCACGGAGTCCGAGTAGTCACCCGACGAATTTCAACGATATTTTGGTCTCAGGGCTCTTAAGGGACTAAGCCCGAACGAAGTAGCCCGGAATCAACGACCCTTTCGCGCACCGAAACACACCGCCTCCTCTAGCGTTCACCTGGCCACCCGGACGTGCCGGCGCAGGGCGGTTCGGTGCCACGGCCCACCGTTTGCAAAATACAGCGTTTGGCAACCTTACACTGACTCCAACTGCACTATTTCACGCGTTTGCAAACATTAGGACAGCGAGAGCACCGAAATGAGAAGGAAAAAAATGAGAGAGGCTATTGTAGAGGGTCCGTATGCCAAGGTGTTGGATCAGACGAGGCCTCTCTAGGTGCCACGGAGTCTGAGTAGTCACTCGACGAATTTCAACGATATTTTGGTCTCCCGACGAATACTTCCTATGTTGATCAACTAAAGTTATATCATATTGATAACAATACAATTTAAAAGCTCAAAGGATGATCTAATGTCATATTTTATCGAATGTGACAAATGACTCATATAAATTGTCACATTTAAGGAAATAATTACGTAAGAATAAAAATAGAGTACAATAAGGTCCATCATCCATTATAGATTGCAAAGGAAGTAGATTGTATTAAAAGGGGCGACATGTTCCAACTTAGAATCAAAGATAAATGATCAAAGTACAAACTAAGATATCTGTCAAGACTAATGAAATAAAATTGAAAGCATATGTTTAAAATTTTAGCTCTAAGAACTTGTCAAGCTTCAAAGATTAAAAAATTTATAAGAAAAGTTTTCCAGTGATATTTCAATATGATTAAGTCTAAAAATTTGCAAAATATTGCAAGAAGGAGATAGAATAAGCTTTGAAAAAGTAGAAAGAACATAAACAAACTTCAATAGAATAATATACATTGCATCCATAAGGTTATAATTATTAAATGTAAGGAAAATTTCTATACAAAGAGTGTATCATATGCAGCACTTGTATGATAATCATGGTTAAATGAGTAAGATGCAAAGCAAGTTAGAAAAACACTAAAGAGGAGAACCAATTTCCATGATTTTTTGAAGTCATGAAGAATAAGTACACAATATATGAGAAGAAATTTGTGAAGAGGCCTTTAAAGGTCTGAATTAAAAATTAAATACAACAAGGAATGAATCTCAGAAAATATAGATTACAAGTGTACAATAGGTACAAAAATTATCTAAATACCATAGCTCTTACAAGGAAATCGCAGATTGAGAGAAAGATGAAATAGTTATGCATGTACAAAAAGAGTTCATGTTGCTAGAGATATAGTTTCTTAAATGAAATAAAATCATTAAGAAAAACCTCTTATTCATAATAGTCAAGAAACTCAAAACTACTTAGAAGATGACAAAGTGTGCATATAGAATCATAATCTACATGTATTCAAGAAGACAGTTCACAGATCCACATCATCATTGAAGGTAGAAGATACATAATTTAAGAATACAACTTATTCCAGATTAGTTTAAAGTTTTAAATGGCTAAGTATAGTTTTGAGTTTTCCAAAAAATTAACTTATTTAAACAAAATAAAAAACTAGAGAAAATAATGAGAAAAATAAAAAGTAATCAACCTACAAAAAATATCCATCTTTCTCACTCCCAAATTCTAAGTCCGCCATTTCATTACTTTCTCCACCAAATCCATAACTAGAAGTAATACACTAAATCCACCGAACAAAGATCAAAACCCACTTTCTCAGAGTTAGCAATAATACCAAAATAACCAAATTTATAGCCTTATTTAACCAACACACATGGATATATATATATATATATATATATATATATATATATATAAGAATCAAATAAAGTGTGCTCCAGACGCGCACGTCTCTGAAAATATATATGTACATGTATAAGTTCATAATGTATGTATACAGATCTCGAACTAAGCACGTGCCATAATGTACATATGGGACCACATGCGGTCGCAAAAGGCTAGATATATATACAATGGACTGTGAATAGATGTACTCATGACCACATATATGTGGCATCCAAGTGGACTATAAATCTACTCATGAAACATCTTCCCTCTCTTCGCCCTGCTAGAAGTAGCACGTCCACGACCTGGGATGTAGTGGAGGGAGATGCCACTATGGATTTCATCCGTGTGGTCCTAGGTGTCTCCAAGCATGCCTGCAACCTAACCTGCACATTCATAAACAACAAGTTTTTAACACCCAAAATTTTAAAATACCTTCAAAATTTAGAAACTTGTACAATTTAGTTAAAATGCATGTGCAATCTTACCGCAATGTCATGATCCCTATCGATTTGTTGTTGACGCTTCGCAGGGACAACAATAGACTCACGAGGGGTAAGCTACATACAAATAATTAATTTTCAAATTAAATATTTCACACTCATATATATACCTACAAAATTTGATATTGTAGATTTAAGTTTAATAAGAAATAATGAACCTCCAAAATTTAACAAATTTAAAAAATTGTGTACCTCGGTTAGTGGATTTGCAGATGCTATGGCGGTATCTACAGCAGCCTCCACAGTCTGCATATGTGGAGGAGTCTCTGTAGCAGTCATAAGCTATACAAAAAACATGTACAAATCAATTTATTAAAATCTACTTAAGAGCTATACAAAAAACATGTACAAATCAATATTTAGTTACTCAAGAAAGAATAAAAATACATTATTAAATTTTATCTTCTATTTAGGATAAATACATAGGATCTATAAATGTTAGCACGGAGGCCATCTATCTTCATATGTATTTGTGTCCAAAGGTTGGGATGGAGAATACTCGTTATCTAGTAGAAGCGAAGTGGATATAGAGTGAGACATTGGTCACATTGGGAGCTTTTTGTACAGGAATAACAACTTCAAAATCTGTGATCGACTGATATGTGTTGCTTGAACAAGGAGAATGAGGAGGAACATTCTCCTTTGCCGCTACATGCGGTTTTGATTTAGTGTTTCCGGTCCTCTATGTTTCACCCACGGATAACCCCTTGTTTACATGATCTGTGATCTCTCTCAAAGGGGTTGCTAGGAAAGATTTGACCATGTCTTCCTCCTTAGTGTTTGAATTAGGGATTTACTTAGATTTAAATACGATATGTTTAGGGAGGGCATTTATCCACCAATTATTATTCTCTTTTTTAATGTTTTACCATCTCACAATCAGGAGCAGAATGCCCCAAAAAAATACATCTCCTACATCTGAAACCTGTAGGCCCTTATAGTCCAGAGGATGAGTGCAAGTTTGATTTTGCACTTTAAGATTAAGGTGGGTTGGAAGATTCTTTGAAGTATCAATCTCAACTAGGATTCTTGCATATACATTGTATGTGTGAAATCATAGGTTTGGGATTCGACGTTAATGATGTTTCCCAAGGTATTTCCTATGGATATCAGACAACTATGGTCCTAAAATTATAGGGGTAAGTGGGGTAATTTGATCTAGATTGGTTTGTGTGATAAAGATTCAGTGAGAGGGTTGAATGATGTGAACCATGGTTTTAAGATAAGGTACCTTTGTTGGAAAACCCAAAGTTGTTTAGAAATTTTGTCCTTGTCAGCTATAGAGGGGAAAAAATAATAAAAATTCCCTTAGCATACGGGTAGAGGTCTAACTTACCCGCTAGAAGCGGGAACCAATTCTTGGAGATCTAATCATGGAGGATAGGGAGGCTAGGCTAAAGATGAGTGAATCTACAGATCAAGGCATGATCTTGGTAAAATGAATATATTTCGAGGACTTCATCGCCAAAGGTTACACTTGGGTTTCTCTTAGTAGGCCTCATGGTTTTGATCTATGTCTTCTTTTACAAAACCTCATTAAATGAGTGATTGACTAAAGCTTTAGTTGTATCAGGAGTTTCCAAGCTATCAACAAGGGAGAAAACCCTAGTGTTTGCACCCCTAACAAAGATGTTAGGATTCACTCAACCTCCCAATGGGTTATTAGTGTCCCCAACAAAGATAACAGGATTTTCCATTCCTCCTTGCAAGTTCTTGGCAACATTGGTGCCAGTAGTGTCAGATCCAACCCCAACAATGGCTCCATTGCCACCTACAGTTTGAGCAACTGAAGCCCCACACCCAGTGCCCAAGAATATTTCTAGAAACAAACCCTTAGGGGTCTACATGTTCTGCAGAGGGGGATGTAGTTTCTAAAATGAAAGGACACCTCCATCACGTAATTTCACACAACCCTACGTGTGCACATATATATGTCCGCCGCCTCCAAATCTATTAGGGTTCATATGAGTGGTGGAGTTAGGGTTCGCAGGAGTTGTCATAAATTGGAGGAGTTGTCTATTAAGGGTACAATGATGTTGTAAATTCTTAAATCTCAGTACACCAATCCATATAAAACTTATAATCATATGGAAAGGACGCATAGATTTTTTAGATAAAGGGTACGAGAGGATTTAACCTTTTTTACATTTCTTCATCACTCTTATCATTCATTAAAGAGATTTGTAACTAACCTGCGTAAAACTCACGGGAGGCATGCCAGTAGCTTCAGTTCCCTGAGCAGATGATGACCCGCCAGGCTCCTGTGTATAAAAGAGAAAAATATTAATACATGTGCAACATACACGTGAAACAAATTATAATAATAATCTAGTGCAATTAAATGATTTATTAAAAATGTAAGTTTGTACAACTTGAAACTTACGTTTGAAACACGCCCAACCGCAGTAGCTAGCATGTCAACACCGGATGTTTCCTTCACCGGCTCTTTCTATTTAAAATAAAATAAAAAATTAGTTTTTTACATGTATGTACATGAAGTACAATCATATATATATTAATATCTCAAACATGTGAATTAAACTATTGTACATATATATATTATTTAAATTTATTTAAAATTTACCTGTGAAAGACCAATATCAGTGGCTCCAGTTCCAAAAACATTCCCCAGCATCTCATCTATAGAAAAAAAATCCTGTGAACCAGCAAATGATGTCTCGCCTGCAGTGCATACGGCACCACATGATCCACAGTGGTGTGGTGCACTAGAACTGGCACCTCCACCAACATCACCGGATGCAATCTGGGTGCTATGCTGGGTGAGAGTGTCAGTGAGCTCCCTCAATGCATGCAATGTATCAATCTCCACAACCTCCTTCACTGTAGGAGGGATAACTGAAGGCAATGGGGGTTTTGGGGCATGGGGGATCCTAGGATGACCTACGCGTGCACCAGGTCTGCTCTGTGCAGAGCCACCTCCTCGACCAAAAAAGTCTGAAAAGTCAAAATAATTCGGGACCTCATTGAGCACAAACTCACAATATAATTTCTTCAAAAAATAAAGAGGAACCTCATTGTTGTTGCATGGTGGATAATCAAAAACCATCCACCATCGGTCCCAAAAATTATTTTTGATTCTATCATCATGGCACCAATGGATTGGGAACTGTTTGCAAGTAACTGCAGGGGGGGCATTGGTTCTAGGGTCGGTAAATAATGCACAAATTAGGTCTTTTCCAATTTTTTTGTCTTTGACGGCCGCATGAGATAGTTTATCCGCATACCACCGCCTACAGTCACTTCTAAAGGTGTTCCATCTATGTATTTGGTTGGTTGCAGACTCGACTTCGCCAATCAATGTTTGCAATGTATTGGCTAAAGTCATGCGGGATGGATTTGTAGCATGGTTTTGTCTTATAGTTTGAATTAGGTTCTCAATGACAATTTTATTTTCTTGGATTCTTCCAATGATATTATCTTGCGTTCCTGTTGGCTCAGTGGGGACAGAAGGAGCCACAGGGGGCAGATCTATGTTTGGAGGAGGGTTTTGAGGAATGTTCGGAGGGTTTTGAGGAATGTTCGGTGGGTTTTGAGGAATGTTTTGACGGTTTGCACGAGCCCGAGCTTGCCGACCAACTGATAAAACAATAAAATTGTATACATAAACAAACAATTCACAAAACCCATGAAAATGCCAAAAAAAACCTAAAATGTAAAAAAAACAACCTAAAATGCAAAAAAATGATTACAATCGGGGACTTACCTCCTCGTCTTGGCGGCATGGTTGAATCTATCGCTATCCAGAAGTCCGATGAGCAATTTTGAGATAGTATTGAAAGTGCGAGTGAAAAACGTTTAGGAAAAGTCGCGGTTTGAATTGAAAATTAAGAAAATAACGAGTCGCGGGACTGTTAAATTTTGTCTCAGAGTTCCGCGATCACGGTTTATAACCGCGCTCGCGGTTATAAACCGCGATCGCGGAACTAGGTTCGGTAATTACCAAACCTAGAATTCAATAACCGCGATCGCGGTACCTTTATTTCGGGTTTTTATGTCCACGGAATTGTCCACCAACTTCGTGCACTTACCCGTATTAATCTTTGGAGTAAATAATGCATGTCTGTGGATGATTCTCAACCCTCTCTGTGTTCATTTGCATCCTCCTGATCTTTCACTGCAAATTTGGTTATCTGTGCATGATCTTGCATTGCATTTTTTATGGTTTGTGTTTATTGGCAAGACAGGTGTTCTTCATTCCTCGGTGCATCACCTTTGTTAGTTTAGGTTGCAAACTTATTGAAGAAAATTATCTACTTTAATATGTAGATGAAATAGAGAGAAAAGCCTTGACAATTCTCTCAAATCATCACTTCTAAATTTTAGGGGTTATGGTTTCAAGTTTCTAACAATTGGTGGAAATTGATTTTAAGGCTAAGCTAATGTCCAGGGAGTCGTAATCTAAGCCTACTATCAATAAACCCTTAGAATGTTCCTCAAATTTTAATAGACCAAAGGAAATGGGGATGTGACAAAAGGGGCCATCTATTAGAGTAGTTGGTCCTTTGGATCTCGTGATTTAAGTTGAGTTTATTTGACTTTGAGTGTCATACATCCTTCCTTGGGAAATTCGGATTTGGGCTTAAGGGCCATTTTTAGAGCCTTGTGGGACAACTTAAGCTTGTCCCACACCTCTTAATTTCATATTTCAACCCTACCTATGGATTGGGGGGTCAAAAATATACCCCATTATGTGTTTTCTAAGGAAAAAAGGGACATTTATTACACTTTTCTTACATGGGTTTTAAATTTTGTCCTTATGGTAGATGAGTTATGTTGAGTTCGTAAGAGGCTTGTAATTTTTCTCAAACACCAATTTATTGTGCCTTGGGGTTGACGTTTGACTTGTGATGTGGTGTTTAGGATGAGTTATGTGGCATCCTACATGGAGATACCTCACCCTCCTCTTCTATTTTTCAATATATGCAAGTTTATTTGTTTGTTTGGGGGTTACTTCATTTTATTGTGCACTTGTATTTTTGAAGTTAGAGTGTTTGTGGAATGCTTGTTGAAGTCTTGGAGCTTGTTGGAGTTGGATTGATATTGAAGGAGTTGTTATCACTGGATCACAACACCCTATGGTTTGAAAAATTATGTGTTCTTGATCTCATTGTGTGATTGGATGACATAGGTACTATCTCTAAGTTGTCGGACTTGCTACTTGAGATAGACCTCCAGAGACAGCCGGTTTTTGTTCCTAAACTACTTGCCACAATCTACTCTAATACAGACAAAACTATCTTTTCCTAATCTAAATTTCCAAGGGACCAGGAAGAGAGAGGGCATGAAAACAAGCCTACACTAAAGCAGTGATACAACAGAAAAAGAGAGTGTGGGAATAATATCCAATGTGTGAAAACAATAGTAAAGTGCATACTAGAAGGGGTGATAATAGTTCCCCACAATCTAGCAATTGCATTCAAAAAAATATTTCATACACACATAATGATAATGAATCCCTATAACAGCATAAGATAGGAACAATATATATGCAATGAGATTGAAGTGGCAAGAGGGATGCAACAAACACAGCAAGGGAAGAAGTATCCACAACTTGTATCTATTGCTTCATTGATATGAACAATGCAATCTATTACATAATAAGGGATTGGATCACCATGTAAGGATTCCACTATAAGGGCTTTATTCCTGCAGCACATTCACTTCAAAAACTAAACTTAACATATTTTCTCTACTCAAAAGTATCTTCCCCACTTTTACAATGAGCCCAACACTCCAATTTATAGATTTCTACGAGGAGAGAGAGAGAGAGGGAAAATGAAAATCTCGAAATCTATCCTCCCACCACTTGAAAAATGTCATAAATGGATTTAAATGATGGCATGTTTCTTACAAAATTGCCCACCATATTATCCTATAACTTGCAGTACTGATAAACGCCAGCACATGCTTCATTGAATGCATCCCAACTACCAAATAAAATCATTGTTGTGAGCTAGGCACATTTTCTATAAAATCACCATTGATTACTCACCAAATTAAAAATTTATTTATTTCTATGCATTGGTCTTAGAACCATGATTCCAACATTACCAAATAAGTGTGGTTTTGTTGAGAAATACAAAATTTATGCCCTTCTAAGTGTGGGCAGCTATTTTGGGTCTGCTAGGATTTCTGTCATTTATCGCGAATGAACATTTACTTTACTAGAGATGAGTATTTTTATTTTATTTTAATATATCTACCCTCATCAAAATTAATAAATTCATTTAATACCAGTGTAGAGGATGTTGTGCTCATTTCAGAAAATCAAATTTCATGAAAGTCGGAGCTCGAGGTCAAATGTTATGGTTGTTTGAAGTTCGATAGGGTCATACATTGAATTTTCCTTTTGTATGCGGTCATATCGGCTATTTCGGGTATTGGTGTCCCAAATGTCCCTTGTGTGACTTGGGCTGAAAACCTCCACTTTTTCCGATTCCCTCTTTGTGCGGTGATTTCGGCCTTTGATGTCCTGAATGTCCAAGCGTTGACCAGGCCATGAGGGTCATTGACCTTCACTTCCTCTGCATGTCTCTTGACCCGCTTTACAAATTGGTAAAGTCAGATTTTTGAATCCCATGCATCCCAACATCCCAACTGTCTCATAGAATGTGTGGGATAAAAACTTCCAATTTTTCTGATTCCCTTTGACTACGGCGTTTTTAGCTTTTTGGGTCTCGACTATCCTGACGTCCCCTATGCGGCCTGAAACATTCTGACCCAACTTGATCGATTCCTTTGCAAATCTGCCATTTTAGCTTTCTGGGTCCCAAATTTCCCAAGGTCCCATGGACCGCCTAGGACAAAAATACCTGATTTTGTAGATCTCAACTTTTTTCAGTCAGTTCGGGAAAATCTAGTTTTCGGGTCCCAAATGCCCCAACTGAACCTGTGCGGTCTAGGCACAAAAAACTTGACTTTCACACATTTCACTATCTCCTTAGGATTTTAGGCCTGAATTTGGTATGATGAACCTTGGTACGATCCACCTTGGTTCAATCCATATCTCTCATACCTGATTTGCATTAGAATAGGCTTGTGACCTCATTTTTTCATATTTTTGCAATTTCTTACTAACTGCTTGGAGTTTCTTGGACAAGGGAGTTATAGAAAAGAGGAGAGGTACCTCGAAAATCCAAGTTTTGGCCCTCAAACCATTTCTTCCTGCTCGAGGCTGAGGAAATTATGTAAGTTATCCAAATTACCTCAAGGGGTGAATTTGGGATAACAAGAGCTTGGGGTGTGATTCTTTGATCAATTTCTTACTATGGAAAGGTCAGAAATACACTCTTTTTAGTTGTTTTTATTATATGTGTGTATAGCATGTATGTGAATGGTTTGTGTGCTTGTTGAGATCTTGGGTAGAATGCCTAAGTATGGTGTAGGAGAACGCTGTGGGAATTTTCTATTGTAGGGAGGCATAATATTTTATTTCATGTTTTGGGATGGAGTTGGGTTGGGTGCCCCACCTTTGGTAAGAAAATGCTTGCATTTCTTACTTGGTTCTTTTGAGGGAAACATAAGAGATTGTAGTGAGGCATAAAAGAGTTTGGGAAGGCATAAGAGGATCTTGAGGGATGCATAAGAGTAATGTTGGGGATTTGAAGTGTATTTTGGAGGCTTTTAAGGTGGGCACCTAATCCCATTGGGAGGCATAAGTGATCTCCCCATATATCCTTGCTTCATTGGCCTTGCATTTTCAAGCCTTGTGTACATTGATAGTTCATTATTTTGATTGTTATCTTTTTGTTTGAATGTGTGTTAAATGGTTGTGAGATCTTTTATTGTGATGTGGAAGCATTGTGGTAGTTGTCATGAGTTATATCCATTCCTTATTTCATTTTGGTTGGGGCTCGCGGGGCCAATGAGGAGGATTACTTCTTCTTATCATTGGATTATTGGTTTGGTGGAGAGTGTTGCCTCTCCCCCATTTTGGTTGTTGTGATTAAAGTGAAGAAATGATGGATCTCTTGTGGAAGATTTGGGACTTGGAGCAATTTTTGAAATAAAAAGAAATCCTTCATTGTAGAGACCTTCTTGTAATTCCCACTTAAGGCTGAAGACTAGTAGACTTGCATTTAAAAGAAACGTTGTAATGCATATTTCATTTATTAAGTTATAATGTATTGTTGGAAATAAATTTATTTGTATTGTAAGGAATGTGCTATGCTCAAAGAAAAAGAAACTTCATTATTATTTGTATAAGTTGCATTATTTTTAGAATGAAGGGAAAAAAAACTTGGAAGTTGTAAATCCTTCAAAATGTATTCTTAGTAAATCTTAAATGTATAATAGTTTCTTGTTCTTTCCTTGAGTAAATTGTTGTAGTTGAAATGGAAAGATGCACTAAATTATAATGAGTTACCTTGTTAAAAGATTACATTTTTGTAGTGGAAAAGAAAGTAATGATACTTAGGACTAGATTGAATTTCATTCCTTCATTTGAGTTTGAAAACAATTTTGTTGGAAAAATATATTCTTGTAGTTATTTTTTTGTTACTATTGAAATAGGAAGTATTTGAATTTAGTAATGTAAGGCATGGAATTAATAAAGGGTTTAACCTTTCAACTAGATAATTTAGGCACATGAATTCAAGCTAAGTATAAAATATAAAGCACTCTTGTAAAATTTGTTTCTAGAACAATCGTAGAATTGATGGTTTTGTTTTTGAAAAATAGGACTACCACCCTATGCAGAGTGGCAGTCTCCGGACCACTGGAATGAATAGAGCGGTAGTCTTTAAACCACCACCTAGGTAAGGAGGCAGTTTGTGAATCGTTACAAGGTAGGGTAATGGTCCCAAGAACACCAACATGCTTGGGGTAGTGGTTTCATCATTATCAGTGGAAAAATAAAAATCCATGACTGTGCAGATTTAAACTTGATTAAATTAAAATTTGAGCCTATTAAATGTAAAAATGAGACTACTAGCAAACTATAAGGGAATAAAATCATTGTTTGAATCAAGTAAATAATTTAATGGAAATCTAAATGTATTAAATCTCATAGATTAAATTGGAAATAGGATTTTTCCCAAAAAAAAGAACTCAGGAATAAAAATAAATAAATAACAACCTCATATTTTGAGTGGAAACTTATACAATCTTCAAATGGAAGTCATTGCTCTAATAAATCCATAATCTAAACTAAACAAATATTTATCCTAATGAATCCCTCCATGGCTTCCATCCTTGCTCCCATGGCTTCCATTTCTCCAACCTCCAAATTAAAGAAAAGAAAAGAGACCAAATGAGGAGGCTAGGGAAAGAAAAATGATTTAATAAAATTCCATAAGGATGGTTAGGGTTAGCTTGGAACTCTAAGATCTAATGGCCACAATTGATTTGATCCAATGGTTGAGAATCAACCCTATAATTGTTAGGTAAGAATAAATATTATGGGTTTTTGAACAATTTAAATGTTTTTGAAAAGGGGCGAATGGAGCCACTTAATACCCTTATATGTTAAGTTAATTATGTAAATCTTCTAGTATGTTTTTAGTAAATTTTTCAATGGAAATATTAAAACTAGTAATTTACGGGAAACTATTTAACCAAGTAAAATAAATTAATGGACACTTTCTTATAGATTTTATATGTATCGACCTTAGAAATAGATCAAGAATATTTAATTATTAATCTAGACTTGAAGGTAAGTTAAAGCTAAAATAACATTCTCATGTTAAATTGTAGATTACGGTTACGTTGTTTCTAGGGCATGTGTTTAGAAGGATCAAATCATTGAAGTTTGTCTTAAAAATTTCAAGATATCAGGGTATGGAGTCCCTCTCAAGGATTTTGAAGGAAATTCTTAGTTTCAGTGGTGAGTTTTTGAGTTATATATGACAGTTGGGTAAGGAATATAGAAACCAAGTCTAAGACCTAAAAGGAGTGACCTATTTACAAAAGGGATGATGTTTCCCTTTAGAGTTTAGACTTGAAACTTATTACTAAGTAGGGAGGGCTTAATGTGTGCCAAAAAAGAATATTTTACTCTAGATACCCCATGAAAGTGATTCTAAGAAAGATATAATATAGGAGAAGGGCTAGAAAGAACAAGAAAGGAATACAAAAGTGGAGATTGAGAAGGAGTTATTGAAATATAATCTCTGATATTTTTCACACACTTCATAAATGCTAGAGAGCCTATGAATGTGCATACACTTCCTTTTGGGTACCCCTAAATATCATTAACCTTGGATATACCTAAAGGCTCTACTCAAGAGAAGTTTTTGATAAAAGAAGAAAAGTATTTGTTTTAAGTACAATGAGTCAATGTTTGGGCTAAGTACAACATTCTTTTGGAGGTGCAAATAGGATACCAATCATCATAGAGAACATAAAAGGTGAAATTAAAAATTATCTTGTTGATCCAAGAACCAGTGAAGTGAGGTCAGAAGATAAAATTAGGAAACTTAGGTAAGCACAAAGGAGATCACTTAGAAGGATAGTCAAGTGAGAAGTCATTTTATATTAGGATAATGGTCTAAGGATAGTGTCTAGTGATAGGAAATACCTTCAAATGATATTGCATAAACTTCATGCATTCATAAAGAAACTTAGGAAACTTATAAAACTTAATGATCCTCTTGCAGAGATAGAGTTGAGTTGATGTTTCGAACACTTGATTGGTGGAAGAATGATTAATTTTCTCTATATCAGGGCATAGGTATTTTGAATACCCGCATGTGCAAAATGATTATGGAAGAAAATGTTGAAATGTGTGTGCCCATATTGAACAACTAAAATAAAGTTAGGCATTAGTAGACTATAAAGAAGAATTATGGATGAGATAATCATTAATGATAAACTGAAAGTTTTAAACAATGAGAAAAGAAAAAAATCACCCAATATAGAGGATTAATCAATTTATAATTACATTTAAGTAATGAGGCAAGGTTTGTAAGATGATAGTGGATAGTGGAAGCACTAAAAATGTGGTAGCAAATGAGATGGTGGACAAGTTGGGGATAAATAGGATTACACATCCTAATCCCTGTAATATTTCATCATTTTATAAGGGACGCCAACTCCTATTGAATACAAAAAAATTGTTGAGTTCTAAATAAGAATATATGAATACAAGTTCTTGTGAAACATAATGCTCACAAATGTTTTCCATGTGTTACTTGGGATACCATGACGATTTGATAAGAAATTGAAACATGATGGTATTATAAACAAATACAAGGTAGTGATGTTAGTGTATGTTTTTTATTCCATTGCATGAATTTTACTAAACATATATTTAGATTTCTTACGTGTTGGAAGGATAGATAGGAGTTACACTTTTCCACATTTTTAGGTGGTTGTTACACTTCCCCACTTCCTATTTATACACCTCTTGTAAATCTATTTTGTAATGCATTCAATATAAAAGCTATCTTTTGGACCATGTTTGGTTGCTCTCTCTTACAACTTTACTCTCTTTGTGTGTAAATATTTTATCATTACTCAATCTTGGCCCACATTCTCACATGACATTAGATCTCATTTTGATAGTTGAATTTCATATTTTTTTTGTGTTTATTTTTTTGGATTCTTAAATTTTTCAATCTTGTTAGTGCACATTATTCGATCTTTAAGTATGTTCTTATCTTGCATCTTTGAATGATATAGATAATACATAAAGAGAAAAGGAAATTAGACCCTGATTCTCCATCTGAAAGAGATCATTCCTTACAAAACCATTCATATTTGGATAATACTGAGACTACTAATGATCCTCCTTCTACTATTGACACCTCATATACAACTGAGGATGATTTTGATACTACTTAAGAGTAAAAACTCATTTATTTTAGAGCTTCAAGTGATTATTTATAGATTGATCATGATCTTCCTCTTATACCTATTGTTTGTAATATTCAATATTTTGTTATGTGCAAGATTCCTATGATTATTCGCAATAGAATAATTTTATTCATGTTGTACTTGTTTCTACAGCATATTTGATAGCCACTTCTTCAATATATTATAGTGATTATTTGTAGCATCTTCAGATGTGTCCTCTCTATTCACCTCATTGGGACATATAACTAACCAATTTTACTTCTTTGTTTTTAAAGTTCCATATTTCAGATTAAATGAAATCATTATAGAGATCATTCTCCTATTTCATAACATTCATCCTAATTATGCTAAAATTTAAATACACTAGCCTAATCTAATGCAAGTTTGCAGTAAATAAATGAATAATGAGATACTTAAATAATACCCAAGAAAACTAAGCTACAAAATATGAAACCCTAATTTGTAAAGCGGGTTAGAAGAGCCTTCACTTATTCAATTAGGTTTCTGGACTATGTCACAGTGGAGACTAGTTGAATATAGATGGAAGACCGTCACACAGAATCTTGGAGAAATACATATTTGATAGGTTTGACTAGACTGGGGTGCCTAGAGAAAGAAAAGTGCACCTTTGGGTGCCCTATTCTATAGTATCGGTGCCCTAGTCTGTGCAGATAAATAGAAAACCTCATATGAGTTGTTGTAAGAGGTTTCAACTTGTTCACCTTTTATCACGTGTATGTTGCTGAATGTTTTTGGATGTCATTGTAAACCTGAAATGGATAAATCACCTACAAAACCCCAGGAAAAGAATCAAAATCCTAAAAAATAAAGATGCATATGAAGGTATTGGACTGTCCTCAGCTTCCAAATAGATGGACTTATCACTGAGTATTGCACTACATCTCAGACCCAATGTAGTTCTAGGTTTGTGTGTGTGTAATTATGCCGTAGATTGCTCTTGTGTCAGTCATATGTGAAGTAGTGATAAAGTAACTAGATGTAGAATGTAAATAATGTGTGCATGGAAACAATAGACTCCCCTCCTATGAAGTGTGATGCAGATGAACCAGCCTTATGTACCTTGTGATGGAGCTAGATGAATGCAAATGGAGCTATAGATGCCTTTGATGGATGAAACCTTAGGTGGAGATAGTAGATTCTTAGTGTTTGGTCCATTATTATGATCACATAGCTTTATATTAATATGATTTCCTTTCTTTAATTTCGTAATAAACCCCAAAAAGGCCAACTACTAAAAATATAAGATATTCAAACGAATAGAAAGGACCCAAAAACTGTGAGTAAAGTACAAAGAGGATAGGGACGCACAAAGGGGATGAAGGTGCCTGGCACTAGCGTTTTAGCTAGGCACTAGTGTCCAAGATGAAAAATGTCGAAGATTAAAAAGAAATACTGAGAAAGTAAGAGTGCAAGGATAAAAGTAGCAACATAAAGTAAATAAAGGTGCATAAAAACACGGATTAATTAGTAATTTTCTTAATTAGGAATCATATAAATAGTAGCATGCGATCAAGACTAGATAATTACCCAAAGTGTGTGATTGTGTGTGTACAATTTCCCGTAGTTTATGTTGGTGAGAGGAAATATCGGTAACATAAATTAGATAGAGATGTATACCTGATAAACCATGTAGATCGATGATGAAGGTATGTCGAGGGACTAGACAAAGTGTGGAATAATAAAAATGTGAAGCATGGATGTTAAGGATGATGAAGTGTAAAAATCAATGATGAAAATGAACCTACGGTAGAAGCACATGTGTAGTTGTCATGATGTAATTGTTTTTGATGTCAATGTGTGTGATGTTGTTGTTGATGATTTTGACTACCACTTCCCATATGGACGGACCTACAAAAGAAAATATGAAAAGTATTCAAACACACATGTATATGATCAAAATATGTAAAAATGTTGAAAGTGTGAAAAAGGAACATGTGCACCTCATCTATGATGAGGAAAGGGGTTTATAAAGGATCTTGTAGATGATGTCGACGCGTGAGTGTTTCAGACAATATCACATCAGTGAAGTGGACTAAGTGTAGGGAGAAGTTTTTGGTGTTGTCCTCTAACCTTTAACTACTTCTCGTTGTGTAATAAAACACTATAGATTGTGTTTATGTGCTAAGGATTGTCTACCCTATAAAATTTTTTGTGTATGGATTTCTTTATAATTTTCTTAACTACCAATCATTATATAGCTGCCCTCGGTTTCAAGTATCCAAGAAAATCCATTGTATTGCCCCTAGTATCAAGCATCCAAGAAATACCATTGTGTTAAGGACCCGAGTCTAATTTTTATCCCTTTCTAAAAATGAGAACTGTATTGAATCGGTACCATGTAGTGTATAACATTGTATGGGGTAATTGATTCACCCAAATGATGCCCGCATCATTTGGGGTGCATGCATCATCATTGAAGGAGTATGTAGCCCAGAGGAGGACCAAATATTGTGTTGTTCCCTAGAGGGGAAGGGAATGTTCTTGGTAGAAACCAAGGCACACGTAAACAAGTGGCTAGGAAAGTAAGTTTTAGTACAAGAAAAGATAAATACTCATGTATAAGATGAAATGTAATATAAGAAGAAAATGTGTAAGGTAAGAGGTAATTAGAAGAAAAAAATATATTGTGAAAAGTGGGTTGCAAACATGGGACACCACTTATGATGTCAAAATAAAATCAAGGCCATAATGGACGCAAACAATTAGAGAACCAACAAGACATAGGGAAAATCCCTCAAACAATGAAAAAAAAGGAAAATAGTGGACATGCAATGTAATAAACAGCCATAGAGGAAAATAGTCCAACAAAATAAATGTTGCACATGAAGCACCTGTTACCATGTTAGAAAGATAAAAATTATGTCAAAGCGTGTATAATTTGATAATCTAATGTGATATGAAACAAAATGAAACAATAACACCTGATAGTGTACGAAAGTGGACGTCCCCATGAGATGTTATGGGACTGGTAAGAGGTACTACGTCAAGAATCCATGTTGTGTGTAATGGATCTGTAGAATCTGTGATCAAAACTAGGAAGAAAAGTGAATGCACATCTACGTATGATAAAGATAATGACATACAATATATCTATCTATCATGTGTAATATTTAAATGATCATCTAGTAAGTAAATTTACTCAAGTCTAAATGCAACAAAGATATGAAATATGTTATGAATGAGGTGGAATGGAATGCAATATGAGTGATAGGAGTAGCGTGCCCCCAAGTGGATGTGTGTGTATGCAATGAGGATCATTTATTTATGCCCTCTGAACAATCAAGAATGAACCATAAACAAGAGTGTGTCATTAGGAAATGTTCAAACTATGTGTGATAAATGTATAATGATGACATGCAACATAGAGATGAGGTGTGAGAATGTGTGATGATGTAGGCTACAAAATATATCACAATAAGATAACGGAAGTAGTGATGATTTATCCTAAATCGTATATCACTAAAGGATGCTAGAAAGAGTGATGATTATGCCATAGTAACCTATAACATATATCACTAATCTAGGAATGTCTCATGGAAGAAATATTGATTGATTGAATGTGTGAGTGTGAAGAGGTCTTTTTGATTTGTATACCCTCAATAGTCCAGTATGTAATGTGAGACTAGAGTGTGTCATCAGGTACTGAGTGTAGCTTGTATAAGTAGATGTGTGAAATACGTAATGTCTGTAATAGATGTGGGGATGAGAAACCTCTTATGTCATGTGTAATGTGTAGTGTGTAATGTAGGAGGTATGAAAGATGTGTAGATGGTATAATACATGTAGATGCATACGAAATGTAAGATGTAAGGTGTAGGATACAAGATGTATGTATGTAAGATATGTGAATATGTGTGATGTGTAGTGTCTATTGTGAAGTGTGTGAGGTTCATGTGTATAGTATTCCCTCAACAGTCAAGTGTGAACAGAATCACAAGAGTACGTCATCAGGTAATTTCAATGCTAGCATCTTTGAAGATTTCTATGCAAAAGTTTACACTATGTGGATAGTAGGGAGATAATTGTAATTCCCCACAAGTGTGTAGTGGTAAGTGAACTATATGATGAAAGAAAAGGATGAAGGTCCTCTACTCAATGAAGGTTTAAACTTGTTCTCCTTTTTGCATGTATGTCGCTGAACTTCATTGGATGTCATTGTAAACCTACAATGGCTAAATCACCTACAAAACCCCAAGAAAAGAATCAAAACCCTAAAACATAAATATGCATATGAAGGGGTTGGATTATCCTCAAGTCCCAAATTTATGGACTTATCACTGACCATTACACTACATATCAGATCCAATGTAATTCCTGGAATCTGTGTGTGTGGAATTGTGCCCTAGGGTTCCCTTATGTCAGTCGCATGTGAAGTAGAGAGTAAGTAACTAGATGTAGAATACAAATAATTTTTGCATGGAAACAATATACTCCCCTCCTATGAACTGTGATGAAGATGAACCAACCTTGTGTCCCTTATGATGGAGTTAGATTGATACAAATGGAGTTGTAGATGCCTTTTATGCATGCAAACTTAGGTGGAGATATTAGATGCTTAGTGCTTGGTCCCTTATTATGATCATGTACATTTATATTTATATTATTCTCTTTCTGGAATTTCATAATTAACCCTTAAAACATTGACTACCAAAAAGATAATATGCTCAAATGGTTGGAAAGGACCCGAAAAGTGTGAGCAAAGTACAAAGAGGACAGGGGCACCCAAAGGGGACGAGGGCACCTGATGGTGGCATCCTTGCTCGGCACTAATGTCTAAGATGAAAATTTTTGAAGAGTAAAAAGGAATATTGAGCAAGTAAGGGTGCAAGGATAAAATTAGCAACATAAAGTAAAGAAAGGTGGTCAAAGACGTGGGTTAGGTAGAAATTTTCTTACTTATAGATCATATTAATAGTAGTATGTGATACGGACTAAATAATTACCCAAAGTGCATGAGTGTGTGTCTACATATCCATAACTTGTTAATTCATCAAATTTCATAGTTGTTTCCTTACCATACATTTCATATATATTTGTGTACTCTCACCCTTCAGATCTTGATGAAACTATGAAGGATAATTTTCATCTCCTTGATTTAAAATATAATAGAATTGTTTCAGTTATTTCTTTGGATGTATTATCTCCACTAGTGCATGTTTACATCATAATACCACCTATACTTTTACCCCTATCATTATGAAAGCTAACTTGAACACGAGTACTTGGTTTTTTGTCCAATTTACATATCCATGTTAGGAACCATTTTGAGTCCTATTTTGTACATGATTTGATTTATCATCACTTGTCACAGTTGAGCATTGGACTTATTGAGAAGTATCTAGAGAAATTATTTATTTCCTCCATCTTTGATGCACGGTATTTTAGTGTAGCGTCGGGCGTTCCATATTGGGATACAACCTTCATATATTTATTTACTAGCATTTTCCTTTTGTATCTATGAGATTTATTTGGAATTCATGAGTCTTCATCTTTTTGGGAGATTGGATATTTATCTCTTCTTCTCTTTATTTCTAGGGGATTTATCCATTTTATTATAGGAGGCTCATCTTTTGAGATAAATTTTCTATGCATTTTGTGAAGGATTTTATCCTAAATGTTCTCTCCTTTTATTCATTATATGAGGAATTTTCTATGTTCTTGGGTACCCCATCAGTCCTCTTTATCGGGAGCCATTTATTTTACCCATCTAATTTGTGCTAAAGAAGGTGTTAGTGTATATTTTTTATTCCATCAATGTTCCTACACATGTATTTATCTTATTTAGGTGTTGGCAGGATAGATGTGAGTTACACTTCTCCACATTTTTAGGTGGTGGTTACACTTCCCCACTTCATATTTATACACATCTTGTAAAGCTATTTTCTAATGCATTCAATATATATATTTTCTTTTAGATCATGTTTGGTTCCTCTCTCTCTAAACTTTACTCTCTTTGTGTTTTTTTATTTTATCACTAGTCAATCTTGGCCCAAATTATCACAAGTGAAGGATACAAGATATTTAAATTTTGAATCCCCCATTTTAGGATAATCAATAAGTGAAATAGGATTCAAATGTTTTGATCATGTCGGGAAAATAGTTCTCGAGTGAAGTCAAGAAAATTGATATATTTTTTGCATTAATAGTGAAACCCACACAAGGTGAAAATGTGGACACCAGTAAGGTAAAATTTGAGTTCCTCCCTTATTAGGTGAAGGAGATGTTGGAATATTTTTATAAGATAGTATCAAGTGATTTAAAAAAAGGTTTACCACCCATGAGAGACTTAGGTAATTGCACTAATTTTGTTTTTGGGTCACGTTTTCTAGACAAGGTCACTTACTGAATGATGCCTTAAAATAATTCAAAGATTAAAAAATAGTTTCAAAACTTATTTTATAAGAGGTTGATCATAAATAATATGAGTCCATATGCAGTCCCTGTAATTATTATTGTACCTAAAAATAATTGAGGGTGACATATGTACACTAATTTAAGAGAAATTATTAAGATCAAAATTAAGTATATTAATCCATTTGCAAATGTGGATGACTTCATGGATTGCTTAAGTAGATTAATATTCTTAACTAATATTGACTTTGAAGAGTTTATATTATCAAATTCAAATAAGATAAAACTAAGAATATAAGACTATGTTCAAAATGCAATAAGGACTATGTGAATGACTTATAACATCCTTCACGTTAAGCATGGAACAAAATAATTTTATTAGATTGGTGAATAAATTTCTAAGGCCATGCATATGAAAGTTTGTGATTATATACCTAGATGGAATTAAAATATATAGTGGGATGTGAGAAGATCATTTAAATTAAATAAGACAAGTGTTGTAGAACTTTCAGGAAGAGAAGTTATTGATCCATTTTAGAAAGTTTAATTCCATGAATAATAAATTTTATATTTAGGTTTTTTTATTTCTAATGAAGACATGAATATGGATAGTGAAAAAATGCGAGTGATACTAAATTGACCATTGCTATGAAATTCTTTTGAGGAAAAAATCACTCAAAAGATAACATTATCTTTTTATTTATTGAAAAGTGCAATTGTGTGTGTATAAAATAAATGTGTATGATGTTAATCGTAGAAAAAAATGGGTTGAAAATTCACACCCCAGAATATGAGATAAAATTGAGCCAAAGAGAAGTCGAGAAGGAGGCCATTTCACTTCAAAACAAAAAAAAAAAACTATATAATTATAATTAGCAATCAAATAAAAGTTGAGAAATCTTACAGGTGTTGATGGATTCCCTTCTCTTGGTTTGAGACATCTTACAATATTTTAGGACATGTTTCATCAAGCACATGTATAGAATTTTTGTTTGGCAAGGGATGGAATGGGCTTGACTCTCTAACCAGTTTTATTTATCAAAATTTATTTTTCTAAATATAGTATTATCTTACCACAAATTATTTATGAAATGTATAAGAACATTTCCAACATGAAGGATATGATAAGAGATTAGAAAGATTTTTTCGAGATCTCAGCCATGAAATTAATATTTCAAGAGCTAAATAATAAGGTGACCAAGAAACTAGTATATTAATATGCATAGTTTCATATTTTCTAAAGATATTCCAGGAGGATTGTGATACTAGTTGCACTTCCATTTGGTGTATGGTGAGTCAACAAGGAATACCAGTAGCATATTTTAGTGAAAAATTTAGTGATTTGAAGAGGAATTACAGTCTCTATAATCAATATTTAATATGCAATTGTGAAATCACTAAAGAAGTGGAGACATTACTTTTTCCAAGACTTTTTATGTATATTAATCATTAGGTGTCATAATTCATAAATAGTTAAGGAAAATGGAATCAACTCTAGGTATATAAGGTGGGTGAAATACCCACATAGATACAAAAAAAATTATCATAGGAGATGAAAATATAACAATTTTTTTGAGGTACTGAGTAGACACAATATCCTATTGACATTTTTGAGAGTAGAAGCTTTTGGATTTGATTCCGTGAAGAAACTATATGCAAGAGATGAAGATTTTAACAAGGCATGGAAACATTAAATGTCAACATGATGACTTGGTTATATTATTTATTACAATGATGCATGTTGTTTGAAGGAAGATATTTTTTCATTCCTCAGGAGTCAATGTAGGAGATATGGTGAAAGAAAATCACAATGGGGATCTATAAGATATTCTGGATTAGGTAAGACTCTAGTGTAGCTGGTGGAGAGTTATTTTTGGTTATGGATGAGTGTGGATGTGCACATACAAATAGAGTATGCTAGTTGGAAAAAGGAATATAATAACATGTAGGTCACACTAGCCTTTATCCATCTCAAAAAAAAACCTTTAGATGATATAAGTATGGATTTATCTTTGGGCTTACCTACGATAAAATGAGGAGTTAAGTCCATCTATGTTACATAATGGATAGAATTTTGAAAATGGAATATTTTATTACTGGTAGGAAGACAAGTGATATAATATATATTACAAAATAATTCATCAAGAATTTGATAGTGCTACATGGGTTTCCATGCACTATTGTGTTTGGAAGAGATACCAAATTTGTCAATATTTTTAGTGGACAGTGTACAAAAAGTTGAATAAAAATTTACAATTCGGCTTGACATATCATCCATAGATAGATGGATAGAAAAAAGGTTGTAAATAGAATTCTTAGGATTTACATATATTTTTAGTAGCATATAAGCTAGGGATATTGTATTTGCTAAGTTAGAACAAGTAGAATTTGCATATAATAACTTCATCAATAGAAGCACAGGGGAAAATACCATTTTAGATAGTATATGGAAGTAACCCAAGGGGAGTATCAAAATTTTAGAATATGAAAGATGAAATAAGGAGTGTAAAAGATAATATATTTTTTATTTTAAATTAATAATGTGCTCCAAAAAGTGTACATGAAATTCAAGGAAAGAAATGTGTAGTAAAAAATAACACATATAGATTAAGGCGAGAAGATGAATTTAAAGTCGAAGCTGCATTTTTTTGGCTCATTTGTGGAAGGAAATATTTCCTATAGGGACATAAAACAAGTTAAAGTGGAAGAAAATAGGGTCATGCATAGTATTGAGGAATATTTTTACAAATACATATGATATTGAATTGGTAGAAGGCATCTTTATCTCAAACATATTCAATATAGGAAACTTACATCTAGATTATTATGGGTTGAACATTACATAAGATTCACAAGCTTATTGGTGACAAAAATTCAATAGATTATATGTGAATAATTGGAAATTATGATTTACATAGGGTGAATAAAACATGTAACAAGGAATACAAATAATACTTGGTGATGTAAAAAGGAAGCAAGCTAGAATACATGATTTCGGTAAGTGTATTGGAAATTACAAGGCACCAAATTATGAAATAATTTAATGCATGCACCAAATCTCATGTTTTTAAAATACATAATGTGTATTATGTAGGAGCATCAAGATACATAAAACTATTATATCAACCAAAGAAACAATTAGAGTTGCTTGTTGTGTTTTTGTATTCTTCTGGACTTCTAAGTCATGTCAATAAAACCTAAGCCATGAAGTGGAATTCCAATCCATGTTGTGAAGGTCTAAATCATGTCATGAAGATATAATTCAATGTGTAAAATGCATATGAATTTTTTGATGGTCTTTTGATGCTATGTAACACCACAAATGAAGGTGTGTGGTTCTGTAGATATTTAGATCAAATTGAATTAGTTTTTATGGGTTTGATGGGCCTATTCTTTGTAACATACTTTAATTTTTTTGAGTATTATTATGTATTTTTTAGTTAATTTTGGGGATGATTTAGGTGGATTTCCTTCCTATATAAATGAACCCATAAGCCTTAAGATAGCGAACTAAAGCTAATGACAAGAAATAAGAGTTGGTAATTATTGGTGTAGCGTTTTTTGTACAATCTAATGATATATATCCTCTAAGTTATGTTTATCAACTATAATTTCATATCTCATAAAATATATTTGAGGCTATATATTTGAAAATATACCTATATAAGTGTGTTTGTTTTGTAAATCAAGAATAAAATTTGTATTTCTATGTCTGTTATACATATGGTATTTTTCATCCATTAGTTATGAGGGTTTTTGTGCTCAACAATTTCCCTTAATTGGTTTCCCTAAATGCATGTGCATCATATATTTAAATCTCTTAGTGCCCTAATGGTTGATACATATGACATATGAATATCTTAGTGACCCAATAGCTGATATACCCAACTCTCTCATTAGACCAATGCGTGATACACCTGGTTATTGATATACTAGCCTTAGTGGCTTGGGGATGATATCCCATAAGATATTAATTAAGTTATAACTTATTAGCACTCATATATGATGGGATAATTATCAAGTGTACATATTACATACAACATATTGGGGTATGGTTTGACATGATCAAACAGGTGTAGTCTTCCATGGATTATTTCAATTTTCAATTTTTAGTATTTTACATGATGATTTTATATCTCTATTGAGAATTTATACATGATTTTTCCATGTGGTTATAGATTTCCAATTGGATTGGTGCATGGGAAAATTCATTAGTTACTCATTATTTTCCTATGATTGGGATCTGAGGTTTGTGTTCACTTGTTTGTTTCTTCTAATAAATCATATTTACACTAGGTTAAATGGGGGGGAAATTATAGTAACCAAAATTTTGTCGTATGACACTTGAAAAACAGCATATTAGTATTTATTATGCCATTATCTTATTCTCCCACTTACTAACCAACTTAAATCAATTCTTTATCTATCTCATACCCTAAATCCATTAGGTCACACCAATATTCCAGCTCAACACTTTAGGAATCATTAGAGATTTTACAAAATACATCTACATATATATCATCTCCTATCTCAGATCCAATTCAAACTTCAACCTATATAAATTCATGGTCTGAATGTAGGTCTTCTTGATGAGCCTTCTACATAATACAAACCTGCACTTTACATTTTGAATGGTTATATTTTCAAATGTGAAAGCTATATTTGTTTCCCTAGGTGTAACTTTAGGGTTGGTTGAATGGGGAAATCATTCAAGAATAGTCATCTATGTAAATATATGCACCTTACTCTTTAAGAACATCTAGAGATACTATGTGAAAGACACACTCTAAGAACATTATTGCGGAAATAATTAAATTACCTATCCCTTAGAGTAAACTACAACAAAGTTATTCAAATATTGAATACAACTCTATTGAGGCACTAGATCAAAATTCTAAGCACTACAACCACGACATGTTTCAATTTCTAAATGATGAGAGTTGAATTGAGGGCTCCACCTTATTTGATTTATCTTATAATCTACCTCTTATCATAGGACATAGATAACTACATGTGGCTTGATTCTGCTTCATATTATTGGCACATAGTGTAAAATTCATCACATCAGTGGGGGTGTGGTGAGTTTAGTCTAGTGCAATTGTTGAATATATCCTTTTTAGTAGAATACGAAAGGAAAAGACATACATTTACATAGGTATGACTAAAAATATTTATATACATATTTTAGATCCAAATACGTAGAAAAAAGTGGATCCTAGAGTTGGAATATAGGTTAGATTCCTAGATGATGCCTTAGTAGATTCTTGGGTAAGTTAATCCATGAATTGTTTCCCCCTATGAAAAGAACTCATATTACATATATTTTCAAATTTCCCTATTTTCAAGACAACTTGGTGACACCACGTATAGCTCTAACAACTAATTTTTACCCACTATCACACAATTTGAGCCCAAAGAACAATGAATTATTCTAAATCCTAAACCTAATTAGAAATTTTATAGACTGAGAGACAACCCTTGTGAGAGGGGATTCTGTTTACATGGAACATATTCTCTTCAATTATTAGTCCCATAGATTGTTGGATCTCATAAACATTATTAAAATCTTTCAAATCTTTCTCTCGTTCATCCGCATTTCCCATCTTAACCTACAATCCAGCCTAATGATAACGTTGATAAACAATTAAAGTCTATAAACTATATTTTTTTAATATGAACACACGCATCACATCCATGAGGATTTAGTTTTTTAAATACTGCGTCTGCTCTACTAAAACATCATCTTCAAGTAATACGGATTTGATCAGATTGTGCATGATTTACGGGTTTAAAATGTCTCATTAGGTCAGGAACATTTTTGTTTCTTGAACAAGTTAGGCATATAAACAGATATGCAGTTGTTCTTTATTTATTTTTAAAAGTCGTCTCTTTTGCGTGCATGGATATCACGATGATCTCCATATCCAACCTTGTTTTTTTTTTAATACAGGAAAAAAACTCAATCGACTACATTTCGAAAGGAAGAATCTTCGCCACCTGTTTCACGTTTCCTTTTCAATCGAATAGTCAAGAGGAATGCCAAACTATATATATTCTGATCCAACCTCTAATTTTCTGAAATCTGTGGCATGAAGATGGGAAAACTCTCAGTTTTTTTCAATGGAGAGAAATTACGTGGGGAAATTAGTTCTAGTTTTAGTTGCAGTTGGGGGTGGCGACAGTGACGATCAGCACGGGAGTTAAGGGACGGCTGGCCCTATCCCTCACGTAAGTTCACAGGGGGTAGTGAGGTGGCTGCTGACTGGGCACTGTCTAGTGTTTTCACGGAGTTAAAAAAAAGTTAACGGAACCCAAGTCATTTCAGCGCTTCCCCTAACTGCTCAACTATACCTATCTATTCACATTTATTGTTATGAATATGTTGCACCATTTCAAAGCATCATTTCAAATATTTATTGAATGCTACCATTAATTCCTTGCTACCTAAATTATATTCATTAAAATATTTACTCCACTTTTTGGCGCCACTGTTCTGTTTTTTATTTTTATTTTTACATAAATGATTTATTTAAGTATTGCAAAAAAGAACAGTATTCATATTTCATTCAGTTTTATGGAAGTTGAAGGAGATTTCTGAAGGTTGGCTATGAGAAAAGAAAATTTCCCATGACAGGGAAAATTTGGGAACAATCTGTTCATTGCAAATCAGGTAAGAACATTACATTTTTTTAAAAATCAGTAATAAGTTTAACTCATCTTGTTTATAAATTTATTAAGTTTTTGAACTACTTTCCCAATCATTTACCACAACATCATTTTATAGTCATCTATCAAAGTTGAAAGGAATAACAATTTTGGTTAGTGATTGCAAGATTTATTTGAAACAAGGCTAATTGAAAACAAAGAAATTATAAGTTGAATGGTGATTCAGATACTTATATCTAATATTCAAGGTAAGATTTTTCCTAAGAGAGTTTTTTTTACAACAGTACAAACAACATTATACATTGTCGCCCAATATAAATGATGGAATACATTATATTTACAAGCTATGGTCATTATAGTGTATAAAACTATGATGAAAAATTCTTATGTGCCTACAGGATCTATATAAAAGTAGGTTGCTTTCACATGTAATACGTTGTTGCGTCAATGACCATGCATTTCTAAATATTGTTTTACACATCATAGGGTTATGAAACTATTCAAATTTGTTTCATTTAATTACTTTGAAATAATTTTCAAATCCATTCCCTCCTACTATGAGTACAACAATTTAACATCATATTACGTTGTTAGCCGTGATAACGATGATTTGACTCGTTACTAGGCTACATAAGATACATGGTGTACTATATAAAACTATAATTTAAGATCTTAGTGTGCCTACAGGATCTATATCAAAGAAGGAGGTTTCTCAACGTAATACGTTGTTTCTTTGACGACCTGCATTTTTAAAGTTTGTTTTGCACTGAATAATCTATTCAAAGTTGTTTCATTCAATTAAATTGGAATACTTTCCAATTCATTCTCTCACACTTTAATTTCGACACGACGACAACGTATTACGTTGTCACCCAAACTAAATGGTGGAACACGTTATTTTTACAAGCTATATTCATTATAGTTGGTGTACCTCTTAGCTCAGTAAATCCTCCTCAAGGAGCATGTCATGTTCTCATATTCATGTTCTTGTTCTTCTCTACAATCTTGCCCTCAATCTTTCTTTGTATGCATACACCTATCTTTTTGAACAATCAACATTGAAGTCTGACTTCCAAGCATATAACCAATGATAAGTACTTTGAGTAAGGTTCTTGACTACCCTCACTGTCCACATTTACCTTTTAATTCCTAGCTAGTAGTCCATTTATCCAACCTCAACACTCCATTTCTTCTTGAGTTCTAAAAAAAACACTCTCTCTTTGTCTCCATGCAAACTGTCTTAACTCAACAACACTCTTTTATGAACCTTAAATATCCTTGAATGCATATATAAAACTTCATCTTTGTTCTCCCTTGCGGAGATAATCCTTTATGAGACTGTTATGCACCCGATTTATCATCAAACAAGGTCTTCAAATGATACCATTCAATGATCAATTCTGCCCTTCAAAGGTTTTAGCCCACATGTGTACAATGTAGGATCATCAAAGTATCAAATCCTATTATTACGTTGTCACCCATACTAAATGATGGAGCACACTATTTTTACAAGATATAGTCATTATAGTGTATAAAACTGCAATGCACCATTCTTATGTGCCTACAAGGATCTAAATCCGTTCCCTCCTACTATGAGTACAACAATTTAACAACATATTACGTTGTTAGCCGTGATAACGATGATCTGACTCGTTACTAGGCTACATAAGATACATGGTGTACTATATAAAAACTATAATTTAAGATCTTAGTGTGCCTACAGGATCTATATCAAAGAAGGGGGTTTCTCAACGTAATACATTGTTTCTTTGACGACCTGCATTTTTAAAGTTTGTTTTGCACTGAATAATCTATTCAAAGTTGTTTCATTCAATTAAATTGGAATACTTTTCAATTCATTCTCTCACAACTTTAATTTCGACACGACGACAACGTATTACATTGTCACCCAAACTAAATGGTGGAACACGTTATATTTACAAGCTATATTCATTATAGTTGGTGTACCTCTTAGCTCAGTAAATCCTCCTCAAGGAGCATGTCATGTTCTCATATTCATGTTCTTGTTCTTATCTACAATCTTTCCCTCAATCTTTCTTTATATGCATACACCTATCTTTTTGAACAATCAACATTGAAGTCTGACTTCCAAGCATATAACCAATGATAAGTACTTTGAGGAAGGTTCTTGACTGCCCTCACTGTCCAAATTTACCTTTTAATTCCTAGCTAGTAGTCCATTTATTTAACCTCAACACTCCATTTCTTCTTGAGTTCTAAAAAAAACACTCTCTCTTTGTCTCCATGCAAACTGTCTTAACTCAACAACACTCTTTTATGAACCTTAAATATCCTTGAATGCATATATAAAACTTCATCTTTGTTCTCCCTTGCGGAGATAATCCTTTATGAGACTGTTATGCACCCGATTTATCATCAAACAAGGTCTTCAAATGATACCATTCAATGATCAATTATGCCCTTCATAGGTTTTAGCCCACATGTGTACAATGTAGGATCATCAAAGTATCAAATCCTATTATTACGTTGTCACCCATACTAAATGATGGAACACACTATTTTTACAAGATATAGTCATTATAGTGTATAAAACTACAATGCACCATTCTTATGTGCCTACAAGATCTAAATCCATTCCCTCCTACTATGAGTACAACAATTTAACAACATATTACGTTGTTACCCCTGATAACGATGATTTGACTCGTTACTAGGCTACATAAGATACATGGTGTACTATATAAAACTATAATTTAAGATCTTAGTGTGCCTACAGGATCTATATCAAAGAAGGTGGTTTCTCAACGTAATACGTTGTTTCTTTGACGACCTACATTTTTAAAGTTTGTTTTGCACTGAATAATCTATTCAAAGTTGTTTCATTCAATTAAATTGGAATACTTTCCAATTCATTCTCTCACACTTTAATTTCGACACGACGACAACGTATTACGTTGTCACCCAAACTAAATGGTGGAACACATTATTTTTACAAGCTATATTCATTATAGTTGGTGTACCTCTTAGCTCAGTAAATCCTCCTCAAGGAGCATGTCATGTTCTCATATTCATGTTCTTGTTCTTCTCTACAATCTTTCCCTCAATCTTTCTTTGTATGCATACACCTATCTTTTTGAACAATCAGCATTGAAGTCTGACTTCCAAGCATATAACCAATGACAAGTACTTTGAGTAAGGTTCTTGACTGCCCTCACTGTCCACATTTACCTTTTAATTCCTAGCTAGTAGTCCATTTATCCAACCTCAACACTCCATTTCTTCTTGAGTTCTAAAAAAAACACTCTCTCTTTGTCTCCATGCAAACTGTCTTAACTCAACAACACTCTTTTATGAACCTTAAATATCCTTGAATGCATATATAAAACTTCATCTTTGTTCTCCCTTGCGGAGATAATCCTTTATGAGACTGTTATGCACCCGATTTATCATCAAACAAGGTCTTCAAATGATACCATTCAATGATCAATTCTGCCCTTCACAGGTTTTAGCCCACATGTGTACAATGTAGGATCATCAAAGTATCAAATCCTATTATTACGTTGTCACCCATACTAAATGATGGAACACACTATTTTTACAAGATATAGTCATTATAGTGTATAAAACTACAATGCACCATTCTTATGTGCCTACAAGATCTAAATCCATTCCCTCCTACTATGAGTACAACAATTTAACAACATATTACGTTGTTACCCCTGATAACGATGATCTGACTCGTTACTAGGCTACATAAGATACATGGTGTACTATATAAAACTATAATTTAAGATCTTAGTGTGCCTACAGGATCTATATCAAAGAAGGTGGTTTCTCAACGTAATACGTTGTTTTCTTTGATGACCTGCATTTTTAAAGTTTGTTTTGCACTGAATAATCTATTCAAAGTTGTTTCATTCAATTAAATTGGAAACTTTCCAATTCATCCTCTCACACTTTAATTTCGACACGATGACAACTGTATTACGTTGTCACCCGAACTAAATGGTGGAACACATTATTTTTACAAGCTATATTCATTATAGTTGGTGTACCTCTTACGTAAATCCTCCTCAAGGAGCATGTCATGTTCTCATATTCATGTTCTTGTTCTTCTCTACAATCGTGCCCTCAATCTTTCTTTGTATGCATACACCTATCTTTTTGAACAATCAGCATTGAAGTCTGACTTCCAAGCATATAACCAATGACAAGTACTTTGAGTAAGGTTCTTGACTGCCCTCACTGTCCACATTTACCTTTTAATTCCTAGCTAGTAGTCCATTTATCCAACCTCAACACTCCATTTCTTCTTGAGTTCTAAAAAAAAACTCTCTCTTTGTCTCCATGCAAATTGTCTTAACTCAACAACACTCTTTTATGAACCTTAAATATCCTTGAATGCATATATAAAACTTCATCTTTGTTCTCCCTTGCGGAGATAATCCTTTATGAGACTGTTATGCACCCGATTTATCATCAAACAAGGTCTTCAAATGATACCATTCAATGATCAATTCTGCCCTTCATAGGTTTTAGCCCACATGTGTACAATGTAGGATCATCAAAGTATCAAATCCTATTATTAGGTTGTCACCCATACTAAATGATGGAACACACTATTTTTACAAGATATAGTCATTATAGTGTATAAAACTACAATGCACCATTCTTATGTGCCTACAGGATCTAAATCCATTCCCTCCTACTATGAGTACAACAATTTAACAACATATTACGTTGTTACCCCTGATAACGATGATCTGACTCGTTACTAGGCTACATAAGATACATGGTGTACTATATAAAACTATAATTTAAGATCTTAGTGTGCCTACAGGATCTATATCAAAGAAGGTGGTTTCTCAACGTAATACGTTGTTTCTTTGATGACCTGCATTTTTAAAGTTTGTTTTGCACTGAATAATCTATTCAAAGTTGTTTCATTCAATTAAATTGGAATACTTTCCAATTCATTCTCTCACACTTTAATTTCGACACGACGACAACGTATTACATTGTCACCCAAACTAAATGGTGGAACACGTTATTTTTACAAGCTATATTCATTATAGTTGGTGTACCTCTTAGCTCAGTAAATCCTCCTCAAGGAGCATGTCATGTTCTCATATTCATGTTCTTGTTCTTCTCTACAATCGTGCCCTCAATCTTTCTTTGTATGCATACACCTATCTTTTTGAACAATCAACATTGAAGTCTGACTTCCAAGCATATAACCAATGACAAGTACTTTGAGTAAGGTTCTTGACTGCCCTCACTATCCACATTTACCTTTTAATTCCTAGCTAGTAGTCCATTTATCCAACCTCAACACTCCATTTCTTCTTGAGTTCTAAAAAAAACACTCTCTCTTTGTCTCCATGCAAACTGTCTTAACTCAACAACACTCTTTTATGAACCTTAAATATCCTTGAATGCATATATAAAACTTCATCTTTGTTCTCCCTTGTGGAGATAATCCTTTATGAGACTGTTATGCACCCGATTTATCATCAAACAAGGTCTTCAAATGATACCATTCAATGATCAATTCTGCCCTTCACAGGTTTTAGCCCACATGTGTACAATGTAGGATCATCAAAGTATCAAATCCTATTATTAGGTTGTCACCCATACTAAATGATGGAGCACACTATTTTTACAAGATATAGTCATTATAGTGTATAAAACTGCAATGCACCATTCTTATGTGCCTACATGATCTAAATCCATTCCCTCCTACTATGAGTACAACAATTTAACATCATATTACGTTGTTAGCCGTGATAACGATGATCTGACTCATTACTAGGCTACATAAGATACATGGTGTACTATATAAAACTATAATTTAAGATCTTAGTGTGCCTACAGGATCTATATCTAAGAAGGTGGTTTCTCAACGTAATACGTTGTTTCTTTGACGACCTGCATTTTTAAAGTTTGTTTTGCACTGAATAATCTATTCAAAGTTGTTTCATTCAATTAAACTGGAATACTTTCCAATTCATTCTCTCACAATTTAATTTCGACACGACGACAACGTATTACGTTGTCACCCGAACTAAATGGTGGAACATGTTATTTTTACAAGCTATATTCATTATAGTTGGTGTACCTCTTAGCTCAGTAGATCCTCCTCAAGGAGCATGTCATGTTCTCATATTCATGTTGTTGTTCTTCTCTACAACCGTGCCCTCAATCTTTCTTTGTATGCATACACCTATCTTTTTGAACAATCAGCATTGAAGTCTGACTTCCAAGCATATAACCAATGACAAGTACTTTGAGTAAGGTTCTTGACTACCCTCACTGTCCACATTTACCTTTTAATTCCTAGCTACTAGTCCATTTATCCAACCTCAACACTCCATTTCTTCTTGAGTTCTAAAAAAAAACTCTCTCTTTGTCTCCATGCAAACTGTCTTAACTCAACAACACTCTTTTATGAACCTTAAATATCCTTGAATGCATATATAAAACTTCATCTTTGTTCTCCCTTGCGGAGATAATCCTTTATGAGACTGTTATGCACCTGATTTATCATCAAACAAGGTCTTCAAATGATACCATTCAATGATCAATTCTTCCCTTCACAGGTTTTAGCCCACATGTGTACAATGTAGGATCATCAAAGCATCAAATCCTATTATTACGTTGTCACCCATACTAAATGATGGAACACACTATTTTTACAAGATATAGTCATTATAGTGTATAAAACTGCAATGCACCATTCTTATGTGCCTAAAGATCTAAATCCATTCCCTCCTACTATGAGTACAACAATTTAACAACATATTACATTGTTACCCCTGATAACGATGATCTGACTCGTTACTAGGCTACATAAGATACATGGTGTACTATATAAAACTATAATTTAAGATCTTAGTGTGCCTACAGGATCTATATCAAAGAAGGTGGTTTCTCAACGTAATACGTTGTTTCTTTGATGACCTACATTTTTAAAGTTTTGTTTTGCACTGAATAATCTATTCAAAGTTGTTTCATTCAATTAAATTGGAATACTTTTCAATTCATCCTCTCACACTTTAATTTCGACACGACGACAACGTATTATGTTGTCACCCGAACTAAATGGTGGAACACGTTATTTTTACAAGCTATATTCATTATAGTTGGTGTACCTCTTAGCTCAGTAAATCCTCCTCAAGGAGCATGTCATGTTCTCATATTCATGTTCTTGTTCTTCTCTACAATCTTTGCCCTCAATCTTTCTTTATATGCATACACCTATCTTTTTGAACAATCAACATTGAAGTCTGACTTCCAAGCATATAACCAATGACAAGTACTTTGAGTAAGGTTCTTGACTGCCCTCACTATCCACATTTACCTTTTAATTCCTAGCTAGTAGTCCATTTATCCAACCTCAACACTCCATTTCTTCTTGAGTTCTAAAAAAACACTCTCTCTTTGTCTCCATGCAAACTGTCTTAACTCAACAACACTCTTTTATGAACCTTAAATATCCTTGAATGCATATATAAAACTTCATCTTTGTTCTCCCTTGCGGAGATAATCCTTTATGAGACTGTTATGCACCCGATTTATCATCAAACAAGGTCTTCAAATGATACCATTCAATGATCAATTCTGCCCTTCACAGGTTTTAGCCCACATGTGTACAATGTAGGATCATCAAAGTATCAAATCCTATTATTACGTTGTCACCCATACTAAATGATGGAACACACTATTTTTACAAGATATAGTCATTATAGTGTATAAAACTGCAATGCACCATTCTTATGTGCCTAAAGGATCTAAATCCATTCCCTCCTACTATGAGTACAACAATTTAACAACATATTACATTGTTACCCCTGATAACGATGATCTGACTCGTTACTAGGCTACATAAGATACATGGTGTACTATATAAAACTATAATTTAAGATCTTAGTGTGCCTACAGGATCTATATCAAAGAAGGTGGTTTCTTAACGTAATACGTTGTTTCTTTGACGACCTGCATTTTTAAAGTTTGTTTTGCACTGAATAATCTATTCAAAGTTGTTTCATTCAATTAAATTGGAATACTTTCCAATTCATCCTCTCACACTTTAATTTCGACACGACGACAACGTATTACGTTGTCACCCGAACTAAATGGTGGAACACGTTATTTTTACAAGCTATATTCATTATAGTTGGTGTACCTCTTAGCTCGGTAGATCCTCCTCAAGGAGCATGTCATGTTCTCATATTCATGTTTTTATTCTTCTCTACAATCTTGCCCTCAATCTTTCTTTGTATGCATACACCTATCTTTTTGAACAATCAGCATTGAAGTCTGACTTCCAAGCATATAACCAATGACAAGTACTTTGAGTAAGGTTCTTGACTGCCCTCACTGTCCACATTTACCTTTTAATTCCTAGCTAGTAGTCCATTTATCCAACCTCAACACTCCATTTCTTCTTGAGTTCTAAAAAAACACTCTCTCTTTGTCTCCATGCAAACTGTCTTAACTCAACAACACTCTTTTATGAACCTTAAATATCCTTGAATGCATATATAAAACTTCATCTTTGTTCTCCCTTGCGGAGATAATCCTTTATGAGACTGTTATGCACCCGATTTATCATCAAACAAGGTCTTCAAATGATACCATTCAATGATCAATTCTGCCCTTCACAGGTTTTAGCCCACATGTGTACAATGTAGGATCATCAAAGTATCAAATCCTATTATTACGTTGTCACCCATACTAAATGATGGAGCACACTATTTTTACAAGATATAGTCATTATAGTGTATAAAACTGCAATGCACCATTCTTATGTGCCTAAAGGATCTAAATTCATTCCCTCCTACTATGAGTACAACAATTTAACAACATATTACGTTGTTACCCCTGATAATGATGATCTGACTCGTTACTAGGCTACATAAGATACATGGTGTACTATATAAAACTATAATTTAAGATCTTAGTGTGCCTACAGGATCTATATCTAAGAAGGTGGTTTCTCAACGTAATACGTTGTTTCTTTGAGGACCTGCATTTTTAAAGTTTGTTTTGCACTGAATAATCTATTCAAAGTTGTTTCATTCAATTAAATTGGAATACTTTCCAATTCATCCTCTCACAATTTAATTTCGACACGACGACAACGTATTACGTTGTACCCAAACTAAATGGTGGAACATGTTATTTTTACAAGCTATATTCATTATAGTTGGTGTACCTCTTAGCTCGGTAGATCCTCCTCAAGGAGCATGTCATGTTCTCATATTCATGTTCTTGTTCTTCTCTACAATCGTGCCCTCAATCTTTCTTTGTATGCATACACCTATATTTTTGAACAATCAACATTGAAGTCTGACTTCCAAGCATATAACCAATGACAAGTACTTTGAGTAAGGTTCCTGACTGCCCTCACTGTCCACATTTACCTTTTAATTCCTAGCTGGTAGTCCATTTATCCAACCTCAACACTCCATTTCTTCTTGAGTTCTAAAAAAACACTCTCTCTTTGTCTTCATGCAAACTGTCTTAACTCAACAACACTCTTTTATGAACCTTAAATATCCTTGAATGCATATATAAAACTTCATCTTTGTTCTCCCTTGCGGAGATAATCCTTTATGAGACTGTTATGCACCCGATTTATCATCAAACAAGGTCTTCAAATGATACCATTCAATGATCAATTCTACCCTTCACAGGTTTTAGCCCACATGTGTACAATGTAGGATCATCAAAGTATCAAATCCTATTATTACGTTGTCACCCATACTAAATGATGGAGCACACTATTTTTACAAGATATAGTCATTATAGTGTATAAAACTGCAATGCACCATTCTTATGTGCCTACAGGATCTAAATCCATTCCCTCCTACTATGAGTACAACAATTTAACAACATATTACGTTGTTACCCCTGATAACGATGATCTGACTCATTACTAGGCTACATAAGATACATGGTGTACTATATAAAACTATAATTTAGATCTTAGTGTGCCTACAGGATCTATATCTAAGAAGGTGGTTTCTCAACGTAATACATTGTTTCTTTGACGACCTGCATTTTTAAAGTTTTTTTTGCACTGAATAATCTATTCAAAGTTGTTTCATTCAATTAAATTGGAATACTTTCCAATTCATCCTCTCACACTTTAATTTCGACATGATGACAACGTATTACGTTGTCACCCGAACTAAATGGTGGAACACGTTATTTTTACAAGCTATATTCATTATAAATTATGAATGATTCCTCAATCAGGTTGATGATAATGAATTTTTTCTAGCCTATGTTGTTTAGAGTGGTGGCATGTTTGAGAGGGCCTCCAAAATTATTTCCATAGTCCTTTCATATTGATGCTAGTGATGATTTGTGATACCCTTGAGAGCTATTTTTGGGTTGATTCTCTTCTATAAGGCAGCAGCTGATTTTAAACATTTCTCAACCTTGAATAACTTAGAAAAGATACTCTATTATCTAATCTGATGATTTGGTTCTTCGCAACCTTTGGCTATTAAGTTATATTCACCAACTTCTTTGTGCATCTATAGTTTTGGCTTTCATGAGAAAAAGGATAGATCATGATCTACATACTTCATGCTTCTTTTTCAGATTTCCTATTGTTGCATTGATACTTTTTCCTATTGAAAACATGAGTGGAAATCATTGTTGAAAAGAAAGAGGCAGTGAGATATCATGTGAGGGAGAAGGATTGGTTTTACAATAAACAATATTCAAATAATTCTAGTTTTTTTTAGTGATATGAGAGTGAAATTAATATGGCTAGCTCAATTTTATGAGATTATTGATGTCGTTTTTACTTTTTTTGTTGACCTGATTTTTTTTAATAATGATCCTCAATTTCTTGAACATATTGAACATTTGTGAATGCAGGTCTTATCATTTTAGCGTCAGCTATAATATAAATATCAAATGGTTAGTGTTATTGTCTAATTGTATAGTGTGTTAGCTTGAGCATTTTTTTTTCCAAATTTTAATAATTTGTAGTGTTATTAACATCAATGTATAATCAAGAGAGACTCAAAGTGGAAGTGCTTGTTAGACATTCCTATCCAATGTCCTTCGGAAGGACTGTTCTCTGCATCAGATGTAGTTTGGAGCAAAGTTAAAGATAACCGTGGAGTGGAAGGGGATTTTGTTGCATGGGTAGAAGTTGGATGAGTAGATGATTTTATTAAAGGGGAATGTCAGCGGACATCATTTCCAACAAGTTATTACAAACGTTGGAGTCATTCATCACCCATAAGGGAAAGTACACACCGGGTTCGAATTGATAGCACCATCAGTTATATAATGTATGATGTGGCAATGTTAGGTGATGTTTTTAATGCATTTTTAAAATTGTTGTTTATTTTATTATGACTCACTTTTAGTGACATTTTGCAGATATTGGTGTAGCTATGGGCCTGAAGACTTTAAAGAAGAGGATGTTTTCCATATGATAAGTCCAAGGTTCCAACTAGAGGGACGGGGAGTAGACCTGGACGTAAACATATAAAATGTGGTTGCCAATGCAATTTTAATGTGCACATTCTTATGAAAAGAAGTGAATATGCACTTATCACATATCCTCAGATGGATCATGTGGATAACAACAATCATATATGCCATGGCCAAAAAAATCACAAATTTGAAGGGACACGAGCTTATTATGTGCCACATATTAGTAAGGAATTGCAAGAATGGGTAGAAAAGTTATTGTTATTAGGAATGCCAACTGATATTGTGTTGCAAAAGCACCGTGAAATGGTTCATGAGAAGCTAACCTTGTTTGATGGGCAAACAAAACGTGATGATTTCTTGTCTTCACATGATGTTCAAAATATTGATACAAAAATAAAAGCAACAAAGTACATGTATGATAGAAATGATGCCCAAAGTGTGAGAGTATGGCAAGATCAAAATCCAAATATATGTTTTGAATACCAAGAGTATGAAGGAAATGTTGAGGAAGATGGTCATGTGCCGTTTATCATGGGCATTCAAATGCTGCAACAACTTGAGTGGATGTTAAAATATGGCCATAACAACATACTTGCAATGGACGCCACTTTTGGGACCAATGGAATGAAGGTATTCTCTTTTACATAATCTTATCAATAAATTTTTTCTGCAAAAAATATGTTACATTTTCTTACCAATAATCTACTAATTCACATTGTTATTGCATTGTCAACTCTCCATAGTTCAAACTCTATACCATCCTCGCATTCGATTCCAAACACATGGGCCTACCAGTTGCATGGGTCATAATGTCAAGAGCTACAACTAGCGACTTAACCCAATGGATGAAAAAGTTGGTGAATAGAGCACATGCTCATATGCTTGAGTGGAAACTAAATGCTTTCATGGTAGATGATGCTACAGCTGAAATCAATGCTATTAGGTTGTAAATTACTCTTTGTGTATATTGTTAGAATATATAAATTTAAATTATAGATATTAAGTTTGCTATCAAATTTTTAAAATTCTAATACAATTCATTTTCAAATACAGAGAAGTTTTTGGGTGCGAAGTATACTTATGCAGCTGGCATGTAAGGAGGGCATGGTTGAAGAATCTTGTTGCCAAGGTTAAGGAAGATCAAAAAAGACGTGTAATGTTTAATAGGTTGGGGGAAATAATGCACCATTCAAATAATGAGGAGAGTGCTATTCAAATGGCACAAGATTTTGTTACAGAATTTGTGGACGAGATAAAATTTATTAAATATTGGCAGGAACACTAGCTTC
Source organism: Taxus chinensis (assembly GCA_019776745.2). Lineage (NCBI taxonomy): Eukaryota > Viridiplantae > Streptophyta > Pinopsida > Cupressales > Taxaceae > Taxus > Taxus chinensis. The sequence continues at coordinate 657,614,722 of CM034154.1, forward strand.
TAAGAATTGGAATGTGGGTGAGACATCTACAGACTTTAAAGCATGTTGGGCAAGAAAAAAATGCTGCAATAGAGGCATATCACTCTATACTTAAGAGTAAGTGGTTATCCTCCATTCGAAAAGCATCTCATCGCAGGGTTGACTGGCTGATACATCAATTAATCACAGTTGTTTTTATATATTATTGGTGGAGTCAATGTTGTAAGGAAAGTGGGTTCTACCGTAACTTCAAAGTGGAGAAACTAGAAAATAACCAATGGCTGCATGCACAATCCATTCCTGATTATTATGTCACCTTCCATACCTCTGACCCACGGTTAGCATGGGTTCGTAGCCAGACGGATGATACTTGTCACTATGAAGTATGGTATCAAACCCCACATTTGGCAATGTGTGAATGTGGAGTGTCAAAGAATGGGTACTTATGTAAGCATGTAATTAAAGTGAATATGATGAAAAAGAATTCAGCGAGAGAAAACTTTAATGTTCAGGTATTCTGGGAAAAATGTTTTTCAAGATTTTCCAACATAGTAATTTATTGTATCTAAATTCTATTAATTTTGGTTTTTATTCAAATCTTTGATTTATTATACTAATTTGTAATGTTCTCCAGGGTTTATTTTGTGCTCCAAATGTTGCATGTGGAGATGAACATGTGGTTGATGATCCTTTTGGTCAAGCATGGAATCCTCCAAACACCTGTGAAGACTCTATGCATGTTTTGCAACAAGATAAACATGTTATAAATGAAGAAGATGAACACTTGAGCCCACAAGTGAGAAGGATCAGAAAAATAGTAGATAACAGTCTTGTTGGTCCTCTAAACAAGTCATTTCTTACTTTATTAGAGAATACACTTGTGGAAACAACAAACCGATTGAGGGGAAGCCAAATATCTTCTATATTAGGTGTGCAACATCCTGAGGCACAACCGTTTAGACCTGTAGATGATGGATTCAACAATACACTTCATTGAGAGAGAGATTTTATAGAGAAGATGTTGAATCGAAGGCGCCCATGTCCAACAAATAGGAAAGCTAGTTTTCCTATTGTAAAAAAGAGTCGTGTATCACGTCGACTAACATGGGAGGATGAATTAAAAAGAGCTGCAGAACGAGATAGGGAAAGGGGGCTTGTTGAAGAACGTGAAGATGAGACCAACACAAATGGAATTTAAGGGTAATTTTATGGAACAACTATTGTTATATAGTCTTTGTATATTTTGCCCATTTTTATAGTTCATAGGTCATATTCCTTTTTGTCTTTTTTCAACCACAGTGTGCAATGTCTATATAATTGTGTTTGATATGCAAATCTATGAGTGCATTTTGCAAATATATATCCTTGAATCATAGACTTCTATCTTGTAATCATTCTTCCCTCATATCAATATCAATATTTTATCCTTTTCAAAAAAAGATTGCAGATATTATATTTTGTTTTTGTTGCAGAAATTAAATTTATGTGTTGTAAAAATTATATTCAGTTTTTGTTGCAGAAATTATATTCATTCCCTCCTACTTTGATTGCAGCAGTTCAACAACATATTATGTTGTTACCCTTGAGAAATGATGAACAAACACATTATTAGTTTACAAGATATGCTCATTATAATATCTAAAACTGTGATACCATCTTTTTATGCTCCTACATGATCTATACCAAAGTAGGTTATTTCTCAACGTAATACGTTGTTGCCTCAACAAAATGGATTTTTAATGTTTATTTTGCATTTTATAATGTTATGTATCTATTCAAGGTTGTTTCATTCAATCACTTTGTAATAATTTCCCACTTATGCCCTTCTACTTTAATTAAAATAGTTCAACAACGTATTGTGTTGTCATCCGTAATAAATGATGCAAGTTTCAATCTTTATACAAATTTGTCACTTTTTAACAAAGGATATCCGTTTATCTCTTTATCAGAGTTACCCTAATCATGTCTATACAATGTTCTTATGGATTTGTTCTATCATGTAGTCGGCGACACTAAACATCTAAGGTAGCAGTGTTGTCTATTGGTGCAAGAGAATTGGACTAGATGAATGCATTAAACAGTCATTGTAAAATGTGGTAGTGAAGGAAAGCTATATGTTTTAGAGATTTGGAGGAAGGACCTCTCACAATTGCTCAAATAATCCTTTGAGTGAGGAACAATAAACAACAAGCTTTTGAAGGGTTTGCTATCATTTTTTTTGCAAATGCAAGAACATTATCCCACACTTAGATAGTTTCCTATTGGTACGTCCCTTTCTTGGTATCATTTTTCACCAATCTCAAAACCATTGTCAGTAACTATCTTTGGGTATTGAGCCAAAAATATGAGCGTAGACAAAAATATTGTCCATATCGGTAAACACTAAAATAATTTTTTTAATGAAAACTTCATTTTCAACAATCTAAGTGCAATACATGAATGTGAATACGTGAGAAAGAGATCATGTTCAGAGATTGAAGGCAGAAAATAAAATAGAAAACATATTATCAATTGATTACTGCATTATCAATGATTACTACCTTTGTCAAGATGTTGGGAGGATGCTGGCAAAGTTTGTGGAGCTTGGCTTTGCACCTGCCAATTGCATTTGCTTGAAAGTTTCAAAGTTATTTTCAACTAACCCATTTTTTTGCACATCCAACAATCATTACAGTTCATTAGACCACATACCTTTTAGGCATTTTGTCAACCAATTCACATGCTTGCACATTTTGCATACATATATGTCAGGGCACTTGAAACTAAAACATCTGACCAAATTCCCTCTCCATAATGCTTTAGTGGATGTCCACACACTATTTCAAAAGTCATGTTTTGGTAGAGGTTAGGAGTATGCTAGAAAAGGTGAACCGATCAGCATGGACACTTGTTGGTTACATTCAGTGAAGCAACATCAATGTTGTGTCAGGATGTCCTTGTCTTCTGTTAGCTACAAATATGGTATTCCATGATACATCCCCGTGTGTGAAAAAAGAGAGCTTTCAAACAGGTTATTTTACAGCTCTTGCAATAGCTAGGTGTTTACTATGCCAGTGGACAAAAATATAAGGTGGTGATCTGAAAAACATCCCTTCTCTATAATATACTTTGGTAGATGTCCACACTCTGTTTCAACGATCCTATTTTGGCACAGGCCGGGAGTATGCTAGCAAAGGTGAACTGTTCAAATTGGAGACCTATTGAATACATTTGGAAAAAAAATGTCAATACTTCGTGAGGATGTCCATTAGTTGAAATTGAAGGGCAAGTTGCCCATGACTCCAACATTCTGGTTTTGAATCTGAGTCTCTCTTCTAGAGATTTTCTCTGTCATTTGTTGCCCTCCTCTTCATTACACCAACGACAACTATAAACACAATAAAAATAGAAAATACTTAAAGAGCAAAAAAAAGTGTGGTATATTAAGAATAAATTTCAACATATTGCAAAGGTCATAGCAAACTCGATAACTTTAAATACTATTAATAAGATACATGTGTATAGAGAAGGTATGCATAATCCCATTCATCTAATATGGACACAATACACAAGCACAGTCATACACACAACACACAAGTACAGTCATACACACAACACACAAGTATAGTCCCAATCAACAACATCCAATCACCTGTAACCTGACATTCCTCTTCTGCACACAATTTCTATAGCTATTAAAACTAAGAAGAATGGAGATTGACAATCTATAGTGTTCTGCTATGTACCAGATTCATCTATAATAGGTGATTAAATTTAATATGGTTATTCCAATTTCTCAACGCTGCAGCTTACACAATTAACCTCATTGAAGTTCCTGTTTGTGCTACCTCACCTCTCATACATAATGATGAGAATTGTTCTGAATAGGCACAAGGTTTGCATCTCAATAATATCATAAGCATAACAGAGCAGGTCGAAGTGAACATTCTGAGTTGTCAGTCATGCAAGCCAAAAATATGTACAACTACAGGCGAGCACACGTTGGGTTTCTCTCGCTTCTCTTCATTTGCAAGAAGACTGCATAGCTTTGATGAAACGCATGCTGTGGACCCCACCATTCAGCCACAGTTTGCACAAAGTCTACTTCTTCTGTGTCCAAGCAGCAATACCAATGTGAGTAGAGGAGCATTTACGCATTCAACTAGTAATTGCTTCGCCAAAGTTTGATTCATTCTACGAATTTATCTATCTAAATCTCTCTAAAGATTTTTCATCAAATTGCACTAATGTTGCAGGGAACAACTGACACAAGAAATGCACACAATAGATAAGGGATGATGGCTATGGCAAGCTGCTCTAACTAAATGAATCGGTAAGACCTTCATCAGTTACTGTAAGTTGTTTGCAAAGTGTGTGTTGTTTGTTAAGGTATTACATCTAGTTATATAGGCAAACAATAACAGTGTGTATATTCCAATGCATTGAATGCTAGTATTTGTTTTAACTTTATGCAGGGGCGGCGAGTGTTGTAAGTAGTAGGTGAAGAGGATGTAAAATTTGATATAAATGCAGTATGGGAAGACATACCAAAAGGTAAATGCCCAAAACTAAAATATCTGTTGTTGCCGACAGAAATAAAAATAGAAATTAAAAAATCTGTAAACAAGAACAACAAATATGGTTGTAAAGAGGGAGAGATGCATGCTTATGATGTGGCATATTGGAAAATATACTGAAAAGAGTCCTAAATATGGAGAATTTTTATTGTTCTATTTTTGTGGACATCCATATCCTGTTTCAAACTCCTATTTCAGCACAGACTGGAAGTATGCTAGCAAAACCAATCAAAATGGACACCTGTTGGGTGCATTCGGTGAACCATTACGACTGACAAAAGAGTCTCAGCAGCAATAATAAATAGTCTCAACAGCAATAATAAATGCTACCAGTAAATTTGATAGGAAAAACTCATTACATTTTACAAGTCATGTCAGAAGAAGAGCCAAAAGAGGATTTTGGCATAAAATTGGCACTACATATGCATCTTACATTATTTTCTCATTCAAGGAGAAAAACCATAACATTAAACTTGATTTTTTCTTTGACATAACTGAGTATCTTGGAAATTGTTTTACAAATAATGATACAATTGATTGTAATATCAAAACTTCAACAAATTAAATCTGAGAGCTCTTCAAATTTCTCCGTTGCTTGTTAACAGCAATGGAGTTTCATGCTTCGATCCATCCTCAAATTTTTCTTTTATTTCCTTTCATCTCATCAGGCGTAAGGTGTGTGTGAACTGATGCAGCACTCTTGATACCCTTTAATCTTTTTCCCTGATATGTTTACAAACAATGGGCATATCAGTAAATAAAACTATGCAAACGTAAATGATAAAATAAGTTTATCAAAATTATAAATAAGATATTGTGTGGTCACCTGTTGTTGGGAAGAATGGATCCTTTCTTAAAGTTGCATCTCAGTATCACCTTCACTATTACGTTGCTACAAAAATGAAGGATTATTGATGCAAATTATTTCCTACATTAACTCGAAGAAAAAAACACAAATATTTTAAATGTTTTTATATTTGACTCCTAGAAGAAATTAACAATGTAAATCTTAGTTTACGTTACTTACCAAATCAGATGAAGCATGACCCGTATTATGTATAATTTGTATGGAATCAAGAATATTGGATAACATTTTTACGTTTCTTACCACAAGCTTATTTGGTTGTTCCTCTTCATTCTACAAACAATCAATTCATATAAATACTATATAATACAATTAAAGAACATGATTGTTAGAAAGAAAGAAAATTATAAGTAAAATGATATTGGGGTAAGGGAAGCTCCTGTAACAGCTGCAACAGTCAAGTAAGGGAAGCCAAGTTGGTATGAAAAGTACATAGTTTCATCGTGAATAATATGTTTCCATCATATAAAATATTATAGGGAAAATGCAAACCAGTTTTGAAAGATAAATACATAGAGGAATACTGCATAAGAATGTAATGGAAGGAAATGTATAGGGAAGTAGGAAGAAATTTAAACATTAGACTAGAAAGGAAAATCCTACAGTTTTCTTCTTTTCCTTGTGTCACCTATGCATGGTAAAATCTGAATATGAGCTCTCTCAATTCTATTGAATACTGAAATAAATAATGCATCATTGATATAGTCAATCAATTGGAAAAAAATAATGTACATCAAAACATAGTTTTACCTCAATTGCAACATTGTCATCTGAATATTCATTCATTCGCTGCAAACATGACATAATGGATAAGTATACTTATACTGGATATAAAATCAATCAAATGTGCTAAAAACACAATAACATCAATAAAAATACAAATTAACACACCTTTGTCTCTTTTCCATCCTCTTTCTGGTTAATTGCCTTCAAGCAATCTTTAAACCAGATGCAATATGTCTTCTTCGATTCACCAACAGTATCTGCTCCAATATGTGGAAAATGCAATGGAGCGTCATCTACATATGATTCTTCTATGCATATGACAATGCAATCCCTTTCTAAAGATCGTCCATGGCATTTTGTTCCTGGTTTAGTTGCATGAATTTTAGCAATGCCAACCTTTTTTACATGGTCAGGCTCTAGGAACATAAAAACTTCTTCTCCTATTGTGAATTCATAGGCAGCCATGTCCTTCACCTCATTCTTTGGTTTTCCCGGTTCCACCTCAACAAATTTTGGAAAATCAGTCACCTCAATCAATGGATCGGCCATATTTTTTCCCTTATGATCCTCTTTGTTGATTTTTTCTTTATCATTCATATCATTTCCCTCACTTTCCTTTGTTCTAATGGAAATAGGTGTTATTTGTATTGGTGGTTCATGTACCCATGCACTTGAAGTGTATGCTTCAACATTATTCTCTTCCTCATCACCCTGAAGCGGTAAAACCCAATTTTTCAAGTGCAACAACATAATAATTAATTGTATATAAAATATGTAGGTATAAATGCCAAATTAGCAATATGATTAAGTTTTAAGCACTTAAAATATATAGAAAACACAAATATTTATATTAGTAATTTACAACCGTACCTTGTTTTCCATTGGATTGTTGTTTACATTCTTTTTTCGTATCAGATTTTCCCCATCAACATCAGTTGAGTCCTATTCATGCATTCAAGTCATGAAACGTGTTAGAATCACATTTACACAAGATTTCAACATGTTAATGAATGAAAAATGACACTTTATTATTCCAACAATGCTACTAATGTTTTTAATGAAAGCATGTTTCCTTACATGATCAACATTAATGGATTCTTCTTGGATAATATCCTGTACAAATGAAACGTTAATTTAAAATAACATAAAAAAATGTGAATAAACAAAATTAAAATAATTTTAAATTTAAATTATAATAAAAATGGTAAATACCTTATCCTTTTGTCCATTTAGTTCAGAATTTGTACAATCGGTTTTCATCAAATCCTTTTTATATTGCAGCGTTGAAAGGGTTTTTTTCCTTCTTTCCTCCCTCTTTTCTACACTATCATACTCCTCTACAAGCTTGGAAATCAGATCTTTAGCTTGTTGGCTAAGGGATGAAAAATATTGCACCTTTTCTTCCCGACAATAACGCTCAATTAACCTAGATTTGTACATATATTTAGAATTATTCAAGTGCCAGTCAACACTTCGCTTTGCAACCATATTTTGTACTGTTTTTTTTGTTTTCCTTTTATACTTCCCGGTCGCATGTTTACCCGGCTTATGCCTATGTAATGGAGGGAGACCATTGTGATCATGGAGGCGGTGATAGTTGATGTCTTTCAAATGCCATTTTATTCCTTGCATTTCATAGTTGCAGCAAGGAAAGACCATGCACTTGAATCTGTCCCTCTTTCCAATTTCTTTTATAATTTTACACTGCTGCAAATACTACAATTTACATCCAATAATTAAATAGTTTATGAGTAACAATTTATGTGTAGGAAAATCCTATAACTCTTTAGTTGAAATTATTATGCAAATGTAAAAATATATGGACACTAAAAGAACAAAAAATTGGAAAATCCTAATAAATCTAAGACATACTAACATAAGTTGAATACTTGAATAAAAGTGTTTTATTCATGCAAAACAAAAATTCTAAATAACACTACTTACTGATCTTTGATGTTTGCACTCATTGGATGCTTTATGGCTCGGACTAGGCACCCAATCTTCATCTTCATCATCCTCCTCTACTTCATAATCTTCGTCATTTTGATCACTATTGTCATCTATGTTTAGTTCCATGTCAAATTCTTCTTCAACATGACTATCCTTACCCTTTTCCTTTTCAAAATCTGAATTCTCTTTTGTTTGATCAACAAATGCTTTTTCTTCTTCAATTTTTTCATCGTTAATCTATGTTTATGTTACAAAAACAAACACTATGTTGTCAGAAATAAGCATTTGATAACACATAATCCACTACAAAAATTATATTTCAATAAAAAACAAACAGTCACATTTCCTTACCCGTTTCAGAAAGGCCATTGCAGCACGTGTTGTCATTCTTTTTTTTGTGGTTGATTTTTTCCACAACCGCTATCTTCATTCATTTGATTTGATTTCTTTGAGGTTAAAAAATTAAAATTTAAAATTAATACATAATATATGGTCATGCATAATCAAAATAAACAATATTGATGAAAAAACATTGTTAAAAGTTTCATCAATACCTTTAAACACAAATGAAGATGTTGCTTTTGATGATTTCTTATTTGATTGCACGATGACAATGGTATATCGAAATTATTTTATGAACACGACTAACTCTCACCACAATCATTTACTCAAAACAAATTTGAGAAAGAGAAGTGTTTAAAGCAACCCAAGGAAATATCATAACTAGAAAATCTTACCACATAAAAAAAAATTATGATGATGGAGATGAATTTTTATTTGGTTATGTTCAAACAAGCAAAGCTGAAATCCAAAAATATAGAAAGGAACTTCAAATCATCTGCCAGCAATAAGATTATATCAAAAAATAGAACACAATATATTCCTGATATAATATCTACAATGTGTACCATGGAAATCCTGAAGAATTGAAGATTATATCTACCAAGCAAACATGATGGAAACAGGTCCGTAGCTTTCAGACAAGCGATGAGAAATATAAGATGAAGACAATTTATTTATGGATTATATCAGCTCAGAAATGCCATTTTTAGATATCATTCAAAAAATCAAAAGATAGAGACATTCTCATAAATCATTCAGGAACAACCTGGACATTCCATCTCGACGAGTTCAGCACATGTTGAAAACATCACATTAGCTGCTGAAAAAAAAAGTCAATTCCAAAAATGTTGGGGTGGCTTATGGCTGCCATCTATATGGGTGGAATACTTCCACAAATTAGTTTAAATGTGAGTTTTTTGTAGTTGCATTTCAGTGCTTGCAAGGTCTCAGTCTGTATTGCTGTGATTTGTTTGTTTTTCCCTAGTAGAAATGTGGTGACTATACTATATGGATTAGCTTAAAAGGTTGAGCGTTGTAATCAAGTTGAAACTCCAAAATTGTTGTAAATGAGTTGCAGTGAGTTTCTGTCTGCAATACCTAAGCTAACCATGTCCAATTGATGATAAATGTTGGTTGCAGATTAAGAGAGGGACCGTTGAGGTATTCTCACCCTTCTAAGAGATCTTTCGTAATTGATTTTTACTCTCAATTTGCATAGTAATTAAGTGGATCATAAAATTCACCCTTCTAATGTCGTTGTGTTAGCAGGGCTTGAATCCACTCATGTTCATGTTTTCCCTAACAGGGAATGCTACCTCTGTGGGAAGGTATATAGTTGAATTTATTTATGTTTTTAGCTGCTTGTTTTCAATGAATTAATCTCAAGGATTAGATGTAACATGTTCCATTTATTTTTTAATCATGCTATGTTTATGTTCAGTATAACTGTGAGGACTCTAATCATGCTATGGCTATGTTCAGTATAATTGTAAGGACTCTAAAATGGGAAAAGTTAAAGCCAACTATGCCATGGTTGGTGGACGTTGGTGTATGTGTACTATTGGACTTCTTTGTATCCTTTATCATACACAATGTTACTGGGAGCATTTCATATAAGATCAGGAAGGTTAAGTCCATTTGAGTTTTTTGTTTCCTCCTCAATTTGATTGCATTATATGATCATATGTAAATTGTTAGTTTATTATTTAAAACTTTGCTTGAACAAGGTTGTGAAATCAGAAAGTTGATCCTTAACCTTCCATAGATTCTTGCCTTAGTTTGTTTACTATAAGGTTGGAAAAACTCAGAACCAGGAAGATGAAAGTGGAGATTATGAAGCTGTCAAGACCTAGGACTTTAATAATGTGCACCTCTACAAATTTGTCTTATAAAGACATAATCAAATTGTTTCCATTTTCTTCACGACCAATTAATGTTGTTCTATTTCCATAATGGGGATATGAGCTCGCTACCCAGATAAATTGTTAGACCCACCTAACAATTCTCACAATTAGGACAGTTAATTTGATGGATAGTTCTCAGGTTGAGAATGCATATGTAACATGTGTCTCCATTTAATGATTGTAATTGTACTATGTCCCTACTCAGCAGAGGATATATTATATTTATGCTGACATAACCTTCAAGTAATTCAGGTCGCATGGCTGATATTTATTTCTTTTCCTGCTTTCAACCTGTAAATTTTGATGACTATAATTTATAATTCGAACAGCCAGAATTCACAAATTATTCTTGTACTAATTATTGCACTATTAAAACGAAAAAAACATTGATTAGGCCCACTACTCCAGGTGTGAAAAGCTTTATAAGTCTGGAAATTGATGGTTTGTAATCCGTGTTTGAGGTTTTTAGCCGTAAATTACAGTTTCAATTTTAGACAGCCCGTTTACAGGCTATACAATTTTTTTTATTTTTTGGGTATTGTAATCTTCAATTTGTTTAGATCTTCATTACCAAACTGTGAAAAAATTGGAGCTTTGAAACAGGGTGTGGACATATGCCAAAGTACTGTGCAGAAGGGAACAGTTGAAGTGCCCTGGTAGGTATTTATGCAAAATTTTGAAGCATGTAAATTATTCGACAAAATTCCTGAGATATATTTTGTCTCCTAGATTGCGGGATATGCAACTTAGTAACTTTTGGGCTATTTCAATTAGCATGTGCAAATCCAGACTCCATAAATCTTTCCAGCATCCTGCTAGCCTCTGTCAAAACGAGGGCTTCAAGAGCAGGCCATGAGCAATGATCAAAGTATGATGGAACATTGTTCATATTTTAAGGGTATTGATGAAGGATAGAGGAATTTAATAGATGGTGGGATTTAGTTGGATTAAAGGATATAAAATGGTGAATGGTTTTTTTGTGTAAGAGATGAATCACACCCACATAGGCATAGGAGATTAATGCAAAGTTGCAGAGATTTACAGCAGGGTATGGGCATCCACCAAAGCATAATGGAAGTGGTATTTCATAATTTCTAGTGTCTCAGTAAATGCAACCAACATGTGTCCAATCTCTTCAGTTCACTTTTCATATCATACTCCCATCCTGTGCCAAAATATGAGCTTTGAAACAGGGTATGGACATCTACCAAAGCATTGCACAGAAGAAAATTTTGTCAGATATTTTAGTTTCAAATACCCTGGTAGATATGTATGCATAATGTGGAAGCATGTGAATTATTTAACAAAATTCCTGAAACACATGTTTCTTTTGATGGTGTAAAATATAAAAATTGTTAGGATTTTGGCCAATTTTTTTGCAAAGTGTCAAAAAAATTGGAAGACCACTGTTTTTATTTTCCAGGAGGCATCCCTTACAGGAGCTTCCCTTACACTCAACCAAATGCCTTCTTCCACAATGAGTTAGGGAAGCTACTATTTTTATTTTACTGAGTCGTGAAAATCAACCAAATGCACAGAGTGTAGATTAACCTAAAAAAATCCAGCTTATGGAAGGGATTATTGGATGCAGCGACAACTGATTTTATTCTGAGAAATAAAATCATGGATTTGCATCCATGGTGATGTCAAGGAATAACATCATTTCAAACAAAGACATTGTTCTTGCTGAGAGTATTGGTGATGTATTCTGTAAAGCCCTATTTTATGACTCCATGGAGGTATCGTGACATTGAACTATTTTCAGGAAACCTGCACATATCTGGAATGAAAATGTATACGTATTTTTGATGGCACTATCTATATGATATTTTTGTATACAGTTCAGAATAACCATTGTAAAACAGGGGAAGCAAACAGAAAACCATTGTTTTATACGAATGGAATAACCATTGTTATACGATTAACAGCAATGATTTATATGATTAGAAGCACAGAATGTTTTGACAAAATAGCATGTAAAAGCATGTAAAACAGGGGAAGCAAATCTAGGAACATAAACATAGAAGCACCTAGATATCTTTGTATACAGTTCAGGGGAAGCATCCTACGTCAACTCTGGAGGAAGCACCCATGAAAGCTCAAGTTGTCAAAAGCAGAGATCCCTCGTTTCAATAGCTCAAACCAGGGGCATGGAAACCACATGGAAACCACTCAAACAGGGGGCTATGGTGGGTAATATATTTTTCATGAAGGTGGAGCTATGATTTTTGAAACTGGAACCTTGTGACAGGTGCACAGGATTTGACAGGAGTCGCTGATATGATGGCCGACAAAACCGGCAATAATTATTAGCTTGTCAGGATGGGAATGGAGACGGAGTTGGATGGAAATGAAAACAGAGAGTGGGTCAAACGCCACGTAGACCGTTGTGCCACCTCACTACCCCCGAACTTGCATGAGGGATAGGGTCATCGGGGAGTTAACGCCGCAATATCATGCTCCACGGTGATGTCAGATCTATTTCCATGCCTGTCGAACATTGCAGGTAGCGCCGCCGGTGAGCTACCAGCTGGCTGCTGCAACGGCATCAGAAGTATCAACACCGCTGCCAAAACAAATCTAGACAAGTGAACTGCGTGCAGCTACATATAATCTCTTGGAAATGCCGTCGGAAGCTCCGTCTGGGTGAAGGCTACCAAATTGCTAAGTCTGTACAAGGTTGACATCGGCTTTTCCCTCACCCCTTCGAGTAACTGCTCCATGTAATGTTTTCGTAAACTCTTTTACTTTTTTACCACTTATTTCTCTGCTCATCGATCACTGAGTAACGGTTTGGATGGTTTGTTTTGGATTAACAGGATCAATTGACATGGGAGAAATCTGTCCACCACCTTTGTTGTCTGGTTTTATTGCTTGTGTTAGGTTTATAGAAAATGCCATCGCTTTGTACTTTCGCAGAGAAATGCATTTTTGTTCTTCAACATTAAAATGCAAGAATCAGTGCTAATTTGGCATTCAAAGAAAAAGTGCAGGGATGGCTAAAATAATAGTAATATTTCTAACAATGGAAAATAATTAATCACATATGTGTTTTTATGTAGAGAGGTGTTCTTTAATGGTAGGGAAGGTTGTAATAGAGTTGGTTGTTCACTTTTATTCTCTTGTAATTGTGACGCCCACATTTTACACGCAAAAATACAATAGTAAAAAAATACCAGGATAATTTTTTTTTAACTTACATTGCTCACTACACAACACCACAAGGGCTCAAAGTAGAGAAATTCAACTACGCATTAGACACTAACATAAGTCATCAACTCACATAGACACATGAAAACACCATATACATGTCGATATCACACTTTCCCTACTAAATGAATACCAGTAATGACATAACCACGAAAAAAAAGGGACTCACGGATTGGAAAACCCACATGTCATTACCATGACTACATTTTAGTTATGATAAACATTCCAAGAACATTTTTATACAAGGATAATTTTATCCATTTTCTACCTACAAATTCTTAAATTCATTTCACATTCAACTCACAGTTCGACCATTTAAGTTGGCTCTTTATCCCTTACAACAATCTCCATAATTTACGTAAGTATTTGTCATATTTCAAATTACACACAAAGTTCCTAATTCACTCGTTCTTATGTTGAGCTTATGTTTTCTCAAACATTTATTTAATGTTTAAATTTTACCCTCACTACAAAGTGAATCTGACGTGATATCAAGAAAGAAATCTTAGGATTTAAGGGAGATTTAGATCCAAGATACATATTTCCACGAACATTCTTCGATCATGGTATCCTTGTTTCCTTATTGTAGTTAATATAGTTTGATAAATTGTTGAACACATTCAACATTTACAAGCCAAGAATTTTTATTTAGATTTATAAATATCTTTTGTTTTCTTGAAGTTGATCTCACCAAGACAATTCATATTCTTTTTAACATAAGGAAATGTCTAATGGAGTTATAAGGACACCAAGAGTGACATTATTCCTAACCTCAAATCTCGTTTTACTCTTATATTCTTTACTCTTAAATTGCATTATGGTCTCATTATTTGCATTACTAATTTATAAAAAAAGAGTTACGAACGTACTTGTCTAACATCTTGAATAAGTAATTGATTCGAAGCATTATAAACAATACATGAACCACAAGTGATTTGTGTTCAAGGTAAGATCCCATGATTCTACATTTCACAATTCCACGTGTGAAATTTATTTTATTCTTAATGTCATAAAAGGCATAACAAGGGATTACGGGACAAATTTTCCAGTTTCATGGATTCTCTAAAATCAATATGTTTCAAATCAATTTCGTTTGCAAGGAGTTATTTACCATTTTCTATCCACAAGTTAAGCCCTTAATTAGCCAAGGTTTGGCATAATTACAATTTGCACAATGGAAATGCACCACAAGATATTGAATTCAAATTCATTTAACATATATATATCCAACGTTTTTACCAAATATAAATCTAAATCGAAATGGTACCTATTATTAAATATAGATTTTTCAAGGCATCCCTAAAATGAGCATCTCATACAGATTAACAAATTTCAAATAAATAACTTTACTGTGACATAACAATACATAAAAAATTCCTTCTATTAAAATTCATAAATTCTAACAACATGCAATGAACCACACCCACGTCGTTCCGCCATCTTACTTGTATCCTACAAAAATATGTGAGCATGAAATCAGTGATAAATCATTGGCATGACATCCTCCCAAATATAGTATAATTAATGTTGTCTAGTCTCTGATTTACTTTATAATAACAATAATTTACCTTATAAAGGAAAATGGTTAGAGATATGTATTCATTTCATTTCATTTCACATCATTTCGTAACTAAGGAGAGAGAAAGAGACAAGATGGAGAGAGAAACACTATTTTCCCAAAAGTGAAATTTCACACAACAAGCCATAAGATAGAGTTCCAAAAAGTTTTTTTCAAGTGTCAACAAGATTCTGTAGTAGTTAGGTAACCCGATGAGGTCCTACAACTTCCTTTTTACATTTTCCTACTGGTTGTCAAAAACGTTCGAATTAGGCTCGAATGCTAAGAAACCATTTTCAAGCATTGTCTTCCAATGAGCAAACATGCCACAGTTAAATTTCTATGTGTCCACCTATATACCAAGATTTCAAAGGAACTGAAGGGAATTCGGAACTAGCAAATGGTTTTGCGATTGGTGACTAGTTTTCTGGGGCCATCAGTCGTAAATGCTCTAGTTACAAACAATTTAGATTTAGCTCGAGAGATCATAAAAACCACATCTAATACTGATGTTCAATGGATGAACATGTAATGAGAAACTTCCTACAAGTTCCCCTATATATGGATGATTCACTAGATTTGATGAGACAGAGAACTAGAAAGAGGTTTTCCAATGGTGACATTTTTTTGGAGCCACCGGTCATAATTGGTCAAGTTTGACCTATTCAAACTATTACCAGATGCCTACAAAATAGCTTTTTCAAACTATCAATAAAAGTGTTTTTCCTTAAACTAAAGGTTCCAGGTAATTGTTTAGTAAAAATACTAGAGGTTTTCGAAGGCAGATACGTATTTTGTTGCTTAGGGTTCAAATGATGAGCATATACAAAACCCAACTTTTCAAATTTTAGCAGCTTCCTACAGCCGCAAAATGGTGTAACATGGCTCTGAAAATGGCATCAAAAATATTACAGACCATCATTTGATGTCGATTCAAGGATTAAAGTGACTCCTCACATGTGACAAGGTACACGTAGGAAACTTAACATCTCCTTTTGTAACGACCCACAAATCACACACACGAACAACACAGTAAAAGACAGGATAAATTTTTTTTTAACTTGCTTGACACATAACATGATGCAACATGTCATAACCAAGGATGCAACTAACACTATGAACAATTTAATACAAGGATGGCCGTAAAGGCAGCACGGAAACGATCACACCTATCAAGGACAATTTACTCCTCTTTTGACAAGACAACGTGGAAGTCCAACCACATGACACACTTACAGCTAGGGCAAGCCACAGTAAGAAATGATTGGAGGTTATTTATTTTGATAATACACCCTTTAGCTCATGACTTAAGTTTTCAGAAGGATTCAATATATGATTCGCACAAATTCATCTTACCAACTGAGTTAATTTCTTATACACTGTAGAGAAGTTTACTTAAAATCTTCACTTTACGACAATAGAATTGTTTAGTTCCATTAAATTAATAAAGGGAATAATTAAATTCCACAAGGCTATCTGTCCATACTTACGCTACTAGAACTTGTTCATTACCTTGCTACAGCAAGAATTCGTGTTCAACAAAATCAAGAGGAACTTACAAAGTATCCTGGGAAAGAGATAAGGAGATTAGGTCGAGTTAAAATCCTCTTTAAGACGTCATTAGTTATTACCAAGGTTTAATTGGAGCTTGGGGTTTTATACGTAATTATTAACGCTTTTACTTAGGCTTAACTGAAAGAGTTTATCAAAAGGAAACTATTTACTTTCAAATAGGCTGAGAGATAAATTGTGTGGTTTCAAAATTTTCTTCTCTTACTTGTTAAATCTTATTAGAAACTAACTATTGTTTTCCTTTGGCTTGTTTTAGGCGTTCACCAAAAAAAGAGTATTGTTCACTAGTTGAGCTAGGGATATCAATTTATAAAAATTTACTTTACAAGGATAGTTTCACCTTTGAGTACTTCAGGAAGCTCTTGTTCTCAAGTAAGTCATCTCTATATTAATTTATCTGAATACACATATTTTAGTTAACTTCTATAAGGGTTAACCATTCCATTTAATTTTACTTAAATCACATCATTACAAGGTGTCAGAGAGTTTTGACTTAACACTTTATTCTCAAAAACAAGTTTTTACAATACTTATGCCAATGTAATGATTGAATATCATATCTCACCAGGGTAAGTAACTAGTCTAACAACAAAAAAGGGAAAGAACACTTCACCACGTAGTTTTTCCAAACTTACAACGGCAAGAGATCTTCTAAACTCCTTGCAAGAAAAGTTACAAAATTTACAATGCATTGAACTTTCTACAAGAACTTCATAATTTTGAACTGATGAAACTTTTACACTCTTTTCTTTAATCTACTCGCATAATCCATCTGCACAAATATTATCTAGAGTCAGTTCGCTAGAATTGAGCATGATAAGATATAAACCTCACCTAATAACTTATGCCATCTAGTATTCAAATAAATGAAAGTTTGCAATACTCCTTATCAAATAATTTCTAACATACATTTAAAACTTAACTGCACATCTCATGATAATGCATTTCATACTCATTAATGTTCACTTCCTTAAGATCTGATTACATAAGAACACCATTCCAAGAGACTAGATATATAACCTTAATCATGCAATTAATCATACTTAAATTACAGTAAATAATAATGACGCTCACCTAATACCCTCGACCTACTTCAAATACATAAGTTTCTAACAAGATTATCTTTCAATTAAATAAAAACACCAACGACATTAAGTTTATATAATAAATACAAGTATCAATCTTACATTGTTCATCGATATTACCCAAGTATCAAACCTTCATAGATAATCAGTGGTATGTAAGTATAGTTTGGATATTTATCCCACAATTTTAAGATTATAATTATATTAACAAGGATTCCACCAATCCATAGGTTCATGTATTATTTAGGTTTCCTTTTGGTTGCTTATTCCATGTCTTTATATATTTCTTCTAGTAAAAGAGTCCAACTCATAAGAATGAGTTATGACCGACAATACTGTCATCTGTCGGTAATATGCCAAAGATACATTTGACTAGCTAAGATATGCAAGTGCAGCCCAAGCCACTATGAATGCAAGTATCAACATTATCTCAACTCCTAATAAGATGCGAGTATCAATTTTTTTGCTAAACATAATAATCATCGTAAATAACAGAATTATTCCACTCGTTAACCAAGCATTGAAATAACATATTTATCCTTACCGGTTACCTGATAAAATAATATACCCTATTATCTAATTCAACCTCCACTTGCATACCCCAATCTATGGGTATTAATAATTGTTCTATAAAATGAAGTTAAAAATATTTCAGGTGGATTTATATCCTTACTCTCATACATGGTAAGCACAGTTCCATTATGGTAGCTGTCACCTTTACTTAAGGCTATGCATGACTCCAATTTAGGGTAGTTATCTTAACTTCTCTATTCATCTGTTTTCCTACCAAAAGTCTTTCGACAAGCTTCCAGGTCAAAGTATAAGATAAATTTAAAATTTTATTTTTCAAGCGTTGCCTAAATTCGTATGCATGAGGGCATCACAAATCAATCAAACTTGAAGAATCTCGATGCATCCAATATTACTTTAACCGATCCAAAGGTCCAAGTAGTGCCTCAAAAATTAAGCCAAAGAATTATCCTCACAGGATTATGACTTGCGTGCATAACATGTACGTAAAGGTCATAGAAAACCCATTAACACATGCTTCAGGAGGGTTCCAATCTAATAATAAGCTCATAGCACTAATAATAGCAGAGGGTCTGGTGAGGGGGTCTCCCATAATCCCCAAGGTAAATGATAATCGAATGACTCAGATGGAGCTATCTAGAAAGACCAATTAAACTAGTATGACTCTTCCCAAATAGAAGCCCCCAATCCTAATGGGGTTTAAATTATTATAAAACCATAGTAAAATCCAAATACAGTCATAACGGAAGATTCCCTTTTTCAAGCCATGTTCTACAAAATATAAACGATACAAGAAAAAAAAATTAAAAACCTCATTCATGCTCCATACTATTTTCTACAGAAACCCTCATTCGAAGAAAAAATCAAGGCAAAAGACAAACCAACATTATAAGATCAGTAGGCAAGAATCGATGTAGAGATTTCTTCTACTCAAATAGTAAATAAGATAAACCGTAACAGGGGAGAGAGATCAGTTCATGCAATTATAATTATAAGTCATCCAGAACCCAATCTCTACAGAATTCAAACAGAAATTACAGAGATTGATTTACCCAAATACTAAAGGAAATAAATTATTAAGAGAGAGGGTTAGGGCTTATCATGCCTATTTTAAACGCTATCTCGATATGCATCTGATTGTTTCAATGCAGCTGCTTGTGTTGTAGCTCTTGGGCAGCACACTCACTCCCTGCTCCAAACCCCACCTTAACAAAACCTAAGCTACAGTCTTTCCATGCTTCTTAGCAATCTCCTCAATAACAAGATTTTCCATCACAGAATTGGAACCATAGAAAGTACCAAATCCTCCTAAAGGAGACCACGCACTAACATGAATGTTGACATTGCTTCAAATAATCTCTTAGCTTCTTTTGTTGCCACAGAGGATGCATCTCCTCCTGATTGACAGCAGGAGATATGTTGGCATAGCTCAACAAGTCGCCGAGCTTCTTGCAGGATAAATTGCTCACACCAATAGATTTAGTAAGCCCCAACTCCACGCATTGCTCCATTCCCCTCCATATAGACTCTATATCTAATGGAAAAGAAAAGAAAGTCCTCCTCTTTGGGATTTGGATGTGAAAGCCCCCTTTCTCAAATTTATAGGCCACTGGATAAGATACAGATCCAGATATTCTAGCTGCAAATTCTTTAAGGTTGTCTTCAAAGCGGAAACAGGGTCATCGTGATCACTAGAAAATAATTTACTGGTCACAAAAATTTCATCCCTATTTATAATCCCCGTTAGAATAGTATGATTCAGAGCTTCTCCTAGAGCTGGCTCGGTGCAATAAATACTGGTAGTGTCAAGATGCCTGTACCCGACCTATAAAGCTGTGTCAACAGCTTGCTTCATCTGATCTATGTTGTCAGCCTTAGCCGCAGTACCAAAGCCTATCAGTGGTATTGCTATTCCTGAATACAGCTGTGAAACTCTCTCTCATATCCCCATGCTTCTGCTTTGACCGCAAAATTGAAAACAACTACGTAAGTTGTATTTCAGGTACAAATTGATTTTGGGCTGTGTAAAACAGTCAATCCCGAATAGATGGTTGCAGTCAATGCTGAACAGACAACAACAAAGTTGGACAACCTACTTGTTGGAGCACTCAAACCGGCTTCTACCAACTGTAACATGCCCGTTGCCTGGCTATTTACTGCTGCAGGAAGTTGCTGTGGATCCCCAACAAGAACACACCTTACAGCTCGCAAGGAAAGTGGAGGTAACACGCCTACTTCCCTAGCTTGTAGCTTCATCTATAACCACCATATCAAACCCATGGGCTAGGCGCTGGAATAACTTCTGGTCAAAACTAGAACCAGCATTGAACGCAATCTCAGCCTCATTGCAAAACTTGCCTCAAGATTTGATCGAGCTTCTTCCATGTTAGATTCGCCACCTGGACAGAAGTGACTTCCCGAAATGAAAAGGCAAGACAGCTCAACTAGAACTTTATCTCGTCCTTCTACTACGACTGCAAGATTTTGCAACAACTGGTCTCGACTGTGGTCGCGTGCAACTAGAACATCAGGATCAACACCACGGTTCCTTGGGCTTGCCCTGCAGTAGCTGTCGCACTTACCCACTCTGGAGGCCACTGATTTTCTGAGATAAGTTTACCTCTCGACCCTGTAGCTGTGGCATACAGCCAAATCTTCCTCACGGCCCTCCCAGGAGAAATTCAGTTCTGCGCCCACGGATTCTGCCTGGATAGCACGATTTTTGGAGACCCACACCCACCTGTACGCATTGAAGGAGAATCAGAACAAGATCATGGCGAAGAAAAATGGGGCTCCACCCACTCCCGTCTCCCTCATGCAAGGACAAAAAAGAAAACGCGGTGGTCAATTATCTGCCGGTCGGGTGGTTGGGAGGAGGCCAAGGTGGCAAAAACAGGATTCAATGCCCTATGAGGCATTACAAGTACACAGACTTGAATCATGCAATTTCATAACTAATGCCTCAAGGCCACTTTTAGGTGTTTAAGTGCATATGAAATGTATATCAAGGAAGCTCTGCATTTCACTGTGTACCATAGACCCAAAAACCAATCCTTTTCTTTATTACTTTGCAAACCTAGGTGCCTCATAATGGTTTTCAAAAAGTAGATAAGGAAAGTAGGTTTACATTAACAATGCACTTATAATTAACCACATACGCTACAATTCAGATCTAAATAGATATCAATCTGAAAAATCAGACCTAGTTGCATACAAGAATGCTCTTGAAGTAATAATACTTGTTAAGAAGAAAACTATTTGAATTTGTAAAAGCAGGAAATTTCTTTATTTCAAGAGCATCCCCATGGCAAAAGTAGAATTCAAGCACATAGAGAAGAGCAGCTAGTATTTATTTGCTACATTAATCAGAGGATTGAAGACACAAGGGTTGCATTACACCTTTCTAGAGTTACGAATTTTATTTTGGTAGTCTCTTAAAATTGTGATTTATCTATTTTAACAAGGGAGTGGTCAACATATTTATAGGGGTTCAACATCAACTTGTTAATAAAAATAGGTATTGAAGCAATCTAGTTTCATCTGGAAGCTTGTTAGATCATCTCAAAATGAGGGTTTGAATTTATGTTTGTCTACCAAGGAATATTTTAATTGTGCAAGCTATGGTATGACATATTTTTTATTTGAAAAAAAGTTTATTTAAAACTATCAATTCTATGATAATGCTACATTTAAAAATCTTATTTCTCTGCAAATGAACCACTAAAGAAAAAAAATTATAGAATACAGGGAGAGATGAACCATGTCTAGAATTGATCGATGATAGAAGATAGGTGGTTTCACCCGCACTCCATGAGGCTTCAACTCTCTTTTAGCATTTTGTCAAACAGTTCACGAGCATCCACAACTCCACTATTTTGTATTTGCTTGAAAGGTTCCAAGACCTTTTTAAAAAAAAACTATCGATTGCACTTGCTTGCAACGATATGAAGTATATCCAAAGTTCCAGTTCTCGAGCGTACCTTGCAACTATTGTAGCCCATGGAGCACATCTCTTGGAGTTATCCAAATAGATGTCTCAATTTATTTGTTTACACTTCTCGAGTAACTACCGGAGCCACCAAAATATTTTGATTATCTTGTCAAACAATCATGTCCTAGTTAAAATCTTCTACATTTTTGGCATACTATTCTTTCAGATCTCGAGAGGTTCTCCCAATGATTTTCAAATATTCTTGTATTTTGACTTTGAATATAAAATATGTTAATGATATGTCTGCAAGTGAGAGTTTGTTATGAGATTATCTATTTTACAGTCAAATTCAATCATTCCTCCCATGAAAGACAAATGTATTGCATTAACTTGAATGCCCAAATGAATAGAATTTATCATTTTATGTTTTGCATGGTATTTATACAGCTATCCATGCTCAATTTAACCAAAGAAAGCAAACAAGACCCAAAAATATTTATCCTTTAGAAGACGCTTGAGACAATTACCTCAAGTTGTCTTTGCTTTAGCGTGATATAGATATCTCTAGTATATCACCATGCTACTGACCACCAAAGGTAAATCAAACAGAGCATATGAAGATGGTGGTATGCCATTGAATATAAATTGAAGAAGTGTAACCACCATTAAATAAAATACAATAAAAAATACTTTCAAACACCACCAACCTGTGTGATAATGAGTCCAACTAAGATTCCACCAACTTCATTGGTGAAAATTGGGATCAAAGTTAATAAGCTCCACCCAGAGAAAAAACCCCACTGTCTGATAGCTTCCCCATCAGGTGATTTCAAAGTACTGATCAGCAAATATAGACCTTCAATAGCTGACATTTCTAAGGTCATTAAATATGAGCTTTTTTTTTTTAGCAGCGATGCAAATTTGCATAGTGATGAGGCTAGACCTGAGAGCATAAATGTGACTATTACAGGTATAATACCCATTAAAAATTCATATTCATGATCTACCCTTGAGCAATGACCCGAGTGTTCTCCAATGGTAAGAAGCAAGGTAGCAAATAGCAATAACACTAGGGCTCCAATTTGTTGAAGGGTCTTCTTTTAACCCAAAATCAAGTACATGAACAACATAGTGAAAAACAACTTTTTTTGGTTAAGCATTGTGAAAGTGAGAGAATTGAGATTTTGCCAAGAAACTTATAATAAAAATTTCTGCAAGTCATAAATTGTTGTTGGGAGGCCTAAAACTATCAATGAACCTATAAATTTCCATTCTTTACAAAGTATGTCCCAGCCGCGTTCACATGTAATAAGTATCAAAGCACATAGATCCTTTGCCCACTCACACACCAGTACAAAAGAAGTCACAATTACTTCTCTCCCCATGAAAGGTTTAAAGAGAAATGCTTGTGGGTTGTATTGCAAAGTGAGAAGAACAAGATAAATTCATATCCTACCCTTATGGCTCTGTGGATCTTGAACGCAAGATTTCTTCTTCTCTCTCTCAAGGAAAATTCAACCCAAAACGTTCTATTTATTCTATTTCTTTACAGTCGTTGTAACTCTCCAAAGTTTTGTTTTTAACCTGCAACATGAATTTGGGTTCCAACGTGGGTAAATTCTCTAAATTTCAATAAATTTGTTTGTCTTATTTTCCCTAGAGAAAGACAGATCTTACTGGGAATTGATGAAGCCAATATGCCTTCACGTGGGGGGGTGTCACCTACTCCATCCCTTCCAATACGCATCCCACTTTTATTTTATTATTTTTTTAATGATTTTGATTTAAATGAGTTTTTTATTCTCGTTGGGAACTATGTTGCTCTCCCCTTATAAGAGCATCGTCCTCGATGCAATGCAACACAGAAGCTCGAAGGGTAGCACAAGTGATAAGCAATTAAATATCCTAATGACGTCAAGTTTTGTCTAGGCATAAGATCTTTGTCATTAAAACACGACTAGATGGAAGTCAAGAAAGTTTAACAATTTCATTAACTCTTAATGTTTTGTGAAGATTGGTAGTTCTACTTTACCTTAATACTTAGGGAATGTTTTCCTGTACATTACCTCTAAATCTCAATTTCTTAATATTCTCTATTTAAAATTTTAATTGTCTTATATTCATGGGTTCCCAACAGTAATTGGCCTCAAGGTGTCACAAAAAGCTCAACACAGCACAAATGACCCACGAGACATATTACTACATACTTTCATGATTGTATCACATCACAAGACTGTTAATTCCACCTTGGAAATATAGTAAGTAGTCCACATACCGAATAATTTCCAACAATTATGTCATAGGCATAAATCAAACACACACAGGTGACTAAGAAAAAGTGAATCATGACACTGGTACAAATACAACTGGTATAACATGACCCAAATACCATGAATGTGATAGCAGGAGACAATGAATTATTTATTCAATGTATTCAATTCAATGTGTTCCAAACAAAAGAGCAAAGTCAAATATAAAGGTTGTGGGAGGAAGGAAAGGAAGGTGACAATTATAACTGTCCACCAACAAACAATGTATTATAAATAAACTAATGCTAACATTCCTCCCCTTAATACATTGCTCTTACAAATGTACCCCCTAAACAAATAAAACTTCACTTTGCAAAGAGGTTTGGTGAGAATATCTGCAACCTGAAAATCAGTAGGGCAGTACTAGAGTTGAATTTGGTGGTTCAAGACCTGTTCATGAATGTAGTGACATTCGACCTCAATATGCTTTGTTCATTCATGAAAAACAGGATTATTCACAAGCTTCAACACACCTTGATTGTCATAGTGAGTGATGGGAGATTTCTCTTCAGAAACTCCTATATCTGCAAGAATGCAACGTAACCAAATCGCTTCGCACCCAACTCCTTGTGCGGCACAGTATTCAGCCTCAGTGGATGAGAGAGCAACAACAATTTGCTTCTTGCTAATCCATGAGATAGGTCCAAATCTGAGATGAAAAAACATACCCTTAAGTGGATTTCCTATCAACGGATCCTACATAGTCCGAGTCTGTATATCCCTGTAAGAAGAACTGAGTGTTCTTATGATACTCCAAACTAAAGTCAACTGTACCTCAAACATATCTCAACACATGCTTTGTTGCTATCCAATGACATTTCTTCGGCTCCTGCATAAATTTGGCGAGATAGCTCACTGCAAAGCAAAGATTTGGCCTAGTATAAGTCAAGTAAATGAGACTCCCCACAAGCTTCGTATAGTGAGTTCCATCCACCTGTGGTGAATCCTGGAATCTAGATAATTGTAAACCTTTTTCCATAGGTGTGGACATTGGTTTACAATCTGACATTCCATACTTCTCCAGGAGAGTCTTGGCATATTTCATCTGGGAGATGAAGATATGATTCTTCTTCTGCCATATCTTTAAGCCAAGACAGTAGTGAAGTATCCCCAAATTGGTCATGTCAAAGGATTTCTGTAGGTCATTCTTTACATCATCCATAAGATTGTCAGAACTTCCAGTGATCACAAGATAATCTACATACAAAACAAGAATAAAAATATTTGTTCCTACCTTCTTGATATACAAATTTGTATCTGAGGGGCTACCAGTGAATCCATGCTGCAATAGGTGATCATCAATTTTTATATATTATGCCCTAGGTGCTTGTTTGAGTCCATAAAGTGACTTTATCAGATGACATACCTTGTGTGGTTGATGCTCGTCTACAAACCCTTCAGGTTGGGCCATGTATACTTCTTCTTTCAGATCACCATTCAGAAAAGCACTGTTGACATCCGTCTACTGAAGTTTTCATCCATTTTGTGCTGTCAGTGGATAGACAACTCTGATGGTTTTGATCTTCACAGTGGGTGCAAAGGTCTCATCATAGTCAATTCATTCTTGCTGAGCATAACCCTTTACAACAATTCATGCTTTGTGTTTTTTGATTGAACCATCTACCTTATATTTTGTTTTGAAAATCCATTTACAGCCAATGGATTTCTTACTTGGAGGCAGATCGACAAGTTGCCACATCTAATTCTAAAGTAGGGAATCATATTCAACATTCATAGCCTGTTTCCACTTTGGTTGGTCTACTTCCTCACGAACAGTGTCAGATTCGGTGCTATCAACAACTAAACTCATGAGTGCAAAATTTACCTCATGTCTGTCTTGACTTCGTGTTCTGACTCCCATAGAAGTACCTGGAAGTGAGTTCAGGTGTGCATCCCCAATAGTATTATGGACCCATTTTGGACGTTGGTGTTGTTGCTTCTGATGTGAAGATGTGTTTTCTAGTGTGCCTAGATCAACATATAAGTCTCCACTCAGCTCTTCTTCTATCTGAGAAGAATCATCTTTCCCATCATCTGGATATGTGAGCAATCTATGTGACGAGGTTGGTACTGGATCTCCATTGTGTGGCAGGGAGTCAAAGGATGACTCATCACACACCACATCTCGACTCTCGTAGATTTTCTTCATCTTAGGATCCTTGAGATGATATGCCTCTGAGGTAGTACTATACCCTAAGAAAAGACATGGTAGTGTCTTTGGATCGATTTTCTTCCTTTTCTTATCTGGAACATGCATATATACAGTACAACCAAAAACTCTCAATGATCGATAGAAGGTTTATGACCAGTCCATACCTCTTATGGTGTCCTATTCTACAATATCTTCGTGGGTTCCCGGTTCAGTAGATACACTAATTTCTAGACTGCTTCTACCCAAAACTAATCCTCCAACTTGGCGGTGGAGATCATACAACGATCCATCTCCATGACAGTCCTATTGTTTCACTTAGAAATCCCATTTTGTTGGAGCGTGTAGGGTACAGTCAGATGTTGCTGAGTGCCATGCTACTTCAGGTATGCTAAGAAATTCTTCGATACAAATTCCCCCCCTCGATCTGAGCAGAGGAGAAGGAGAGGCTTCCCAGACTACCTAGTGGCTTGCTGGTGAAAGGTTTGGAAATTGGCAAATGCCTCACTCTTCTTCTCGAGAAAATATACCGACATTTTTCATGAGTAATCATCAATGATGAGCTGGAAGCATTCAAAACCTTGGAAGCTAGCTGGCAGGGGTCCCCATAGATCAATGTGTACAACCTGAAGATACTCCATAGAATGATAAGAGCTTTGTTTGAACGGACCTCTATGTTTTTTACTCGTAAGACATCTCGAGAAAATATGTAAGGAATGGGAGAGTGGAGGAAGCCCTCTTACCATTTCCTTGGCACTGAGCTGATGCAAAGCCCCGGTAGAAAGATGACCATATCGAAAGTTCCATAGTGCAGTGGACTCCGCTGTTGAAGCAGAGAGAGCAATGTTAGATGAAGTGACCGCATCCAGTGCAAATATATGGCCCTTCATAAATGTTTGAGCAATGACTAAGTATCCCTTGGAAATGATGCAGGACTTGACCCCTTTCTAAACAAAGAATTCAACCTGCATTCGATGATTAAGAAGCTGACTCATAGACAAGAGATTTGAGGTCAAACCTGGAACATATAGCACCTTCGTGAGTGTACATCTTCGTGTCCCAAGAGGAATGATGAAATCACCAATCCCCACTGCAATATACTCCTGATTATCTGTGATGGTGATATGATCTCCGTGGGCCAGTCACTTAGGGTATGGAACAACTTCTTATCATCACTCATGTGTTTACTCGCACCCGAATCAATCAACCAGACACTTTCTAACAGCTGTGAATTCTGTGAGACTAGGACAATGTCTGGATGAGTTGCATCTAGAACCTCTTCATTAAAGGAGGCATCCTGCTAAGCAGAAATATGCCCCTTCTACCTCTAATTACGAGCATGCCATTGGGATTTCTTGGAATATCCTTGGCCAGAAGTGCTCTCTTCGCTAGAGTTGCCATGCTTGTGACTGTTGTAATAATAATTCACAGTCGTGTGCATATTCGTGGAGAAAATGTGGCACCATCGATCTACCTTGTTTTTCTACTTCTTCTGGGGTGGCCGATGTGGTGGCCGCTGCGAAGGTTGCTGTTGTGGATGTTGCTTTTGATTCAGGGGGGCTGACTACCCTTTCTGAGGCTTGTTGCTATGCTTTTACCTCGTGATGAGAGCCTTGTCTTCGAAGGCTTCTTGAACATTCTGAATCGCTTCTTCCTGTTGGAGATAATTCACTAGTTTGGAAAAACTCACCTCTTGTTGAGTGATGGTCAACATGGTGATCAGTGTCTCAAAACTAGGGAAGGAAGAGCTCACAAGGTGAGCAGGACTAGCAACTTGTCGTCCACCGGTTCACCAAGAGCAGAAAGTTCTGCGCATAACTTGGCCACACACCGCAAGAAGGCTTCGACTAATTCACCATCATGCATACTCATTGTGTGAAGATTTGTCTAAAGATGCAACATCTTCGTCAGATTCTTGGCTTCATAGATGGTACACAACGTGGCCCATTCCATAGAGGAAGTGGTTGCTTCCCAAATGTGAGGTTAAACCTCATCAAGAAAGGCTTAGAGTGATAAGCATTAATGCTTTTGCATTGGCCTTTTCATACTTAGCCAACATATTAGTGTCTGTGGGAGGGGCGTTCGTGCCAGAAATGATCCCCCAAAGATCTTAAAATTGAAGAATCGTTCTGCATCTTGGTTTTCCATGTGGCGAAATTTGGCCCTTTTAGCAACTGGGCATCCAACACACAAAATGAGAGGTGCAGACATTTCCAAAAACTCAAAATTGTATTTTTATTTATTGATTGTTAAAAAATGGTTACAAATGCTTACTGAAGGAACCTATCACAAAGATGGGCTCTATAATCTCATGCAGTGAGACGTGAGATGCTCCTATGGGCATTCTACTTTGCATTCATCATCTACATCATAACCGCACTCTGATTCTTAATGGATTCGGTGTGCTTGACAACACACGTTGAACCAAAAATAGTCAAACAATCCTTGATGCACCAATTTGTCAAATAATACGTTGCTGGTATTTAGCAATTCATTGAGCAAGGTAAAATATATATCGGTGGCGTCCTCTTGGGTTCTCAAAGGTGACCCAGCATAAGGGTTACTTGTAACACTCTCGGCATTGGAAATGTGTGACATGTACATGGCAAGGTTATCTGGATTAGCCTCTCTCGCCAAGCTCTTCACGCTGCAGGTTTCACACGGTCTCCAACATATTGAGGTTGAATGTCACTACATTCGTGAACAGGTCTTGAACCACCAAATTCAGCTCCAGTACTGCCCTACTGATTTTTAGGTTGCAGATATTCTCACAAATCCTCCTCGTTGCTTCCACGCAATGTTGGTTTTGTAGGATGTGGTCATCCTTGCTTCGTAACAGGTGTGCAGGCTTGGTATTGGCGGCTTACCAGCACAAAAACTACATGCAAGCCTGGTGTTGGCTGCTCCTTCCTTGGTGGCGCTTCCTCACAGCTCAGCAACACTCCACACTAGGCTTCTGCCCACATGGCTCACACAAACCTCCACGCATATGCATAAGACACATGTGGTTCAGGCTACTCACGGTTTGAACTGTGGCTCCACTGTTGCTAAGATCCAGGTCGCAAGGGACAAAAAAATGTAATGTTTCTTTGTTGATCATTGCAAATTCCAAGCATGCTGGTCCAAAATACCAAAACAATGGATGCTTTAAAACAGGTCTTTTCTCATTCCTCACGCTCTAGCAACTCAGAACTACAGATCTCCAGGTTTCCACGCATGATTCTTCTGTCGCTTCGCTTTGATTAATTATTTTTGACGAATGAAAATTATCACGTTTCCCACGCGGTCTGTAGAAAAAACAGATAAAAGTTATATGCACACAAAACACTCAACAACCAAGAAAATAAAACAAAAATAGGTTAGGATCTTACGCTGTAGGTGTTTCCTTCCTAGGCCGAGAAAGGAAGAGCTCTGATACCAATGATAGCAGGAGACAATGAATTATTTATTTAGTGTATTCAATTCAATGTGTTCCAAACAAAAGAGCAAAGCCAAATATAAAGGCTACGGGAGGAAGGAAATGAAGGTGACAGTTATAACTGTCCACCAACAAACAATGTATTATAAATTAACTAATGCTAACAGAATGTACCCACTTAGTGCCAAGACAATATTCAATAGTTCATACCAACCAAGGGGGCATCAATCCTTAATCACAAAACATGACTAGAATCATATAAGTATACATAAAAAAAAGTACCAACACCATACACCTCCCAAAACATCACATAACAACTCCATATACCTATCAAAACATAACAAGACCACTATATATATGTCCCATGCATCAAAAAACAAATACATATACCTCCCAAGTATCACAGGACAACTCCATATACCTCCAAAAGTGTCAATCACACCAACACAAATCTCTTATGCCTCCCTCAAGTCTCTTATGTCTCCCTCAAGTCTCTTATGCCTCCCTCAAGAAAATAACATAAAGATAAATTTTCCTTTTCGCTCCCCAAAAGAGGTTTGTCACCCTATGGCCATAAGCAAATGGATTCCAAATAGCTCTAACCCAAGTGACATAATAACTCATGGTTTAAACAACCCACTAGTTTATTTGTAACTCCTTAGGGCATACCCCTATACAATGAAGCGGGTCCATAGGTTCCACCACTCCATGGTGAATCCCTCGACCATATTCCAACACATTACTGCATTAGAACTAGCATAAAGATCCATTTAAAATGCCAAGTGGAAAAAAATCTCAAGCCTTGGGCTAGACTATAAAGCTTTTAAACTTGCTATGTAAATTTAAGACTAATAAAATCAAATGGCCAATTATCCATAATTAGTGCAAAAATTTATGTGTTAGTGCAACAACCAAATAAATGCCCAAAATATAAGAACATGTCAATCAAGAAAATTGCTAGTTCTTGCAAGAAAAGAAAAGAAAAATCAATTTACGAATAAAATACATATATGGAGATAACACATTACAATAACTATGTGGCCTTATACAACCACAAAAGAGGTACTAAATGAGTTGCTAGAACTTGTACATCGAGCCTCAACTCGTAAAATAACATATCAAATAATACAATTGTCATCATCTCTATCAGAATCATCTCACCACCACTTTGACAAGGCTCAACATAGTCAAAATCACATAGGTTGAATCCATACGATAACCATATCAAGAGAGAGAAAGGAGTATAATTCACCACCTATTGAGCCTAATGTGTCTGTGAAACACAATATGGATGACACCCGTTGAGCCAGTGCCACACATACTAAATGAATAAAAGTGAGTTTTTAGCGTATGTAAGGCTCCACTTCCTATCCTGTAATCAGCTCACGTGACTGGTCAATGGTACACATTTCCTCACTCCAAAAATACACATTTTACCAATTTCTGTTAGGGTCGGTTAGTGTAGGGTCCACAACATAACACATAACTACATCACTATCACAATGGTGATTCACGCACATTAACGATATAGTGTCTTACGCATGGTATATATACAAGGTCTAACAAAATCATTACTTTCATGGGTTACGATACATCCCATTACCACATACTGCACCTAAAGTACAAATCACTGTATAATAGGGATCATACGCTCATCATATGCCCCTAAATCATGAGATAAACCATCACATATTACATGAATTATACGTATGAGGAACACAATGTCTAACCCTACAACATATAGTCAATATCAATACAACATGGAGATGCACATGATTCATCACAGTAAAGTGACAACATCACAATACAGTATAACTCACTTTACACCAATTTTTTCATGCTATACATCAATAAACCTTCATATCACATAATGCCAAAATTCTCCAACACTCCACAATCAATAATAAGATTCTTTTTCACACAAAATAAGGCGGTACATCACATGTGAACTCTTCATACAAACCATGAAAAGGAGAGTGAATAATCTCATCACAAGCACATCAATATGTTAACGAATACACACTAAAAGACATGTACCACATGTGTGTTCACAATATCACAATTACAACGTTGTTCACATTACAACATATATCACATTACTCTTGCAAAATCCACCACCATCATGTAACATCATCACTACTCCAATATACCCCAGAGGTTTGAGAGCATGAACCTCCACTCTAATACCAAATGTAATGCCCACATTTTACACACACAAATACAATAGTAAAAAAATACCAAGATAACTTTTTTTAACTTACATTGCTCACTACAGCAACACCACAATGGCTCCATGTAGATAAATTCAACTATGCATTAGACACTAACATAAGTCATCAACTCACATAGACACATGACAACACCATATACATTTCGATGCCACACTTTCCCTACTGAACGAATACCAGTAATTACCCAACCACTAAAAAAGGGAATCAAGGATTGGAAAACCCACAACACATCATTATAATGATTACATCTTAGTTATGATAAACATTTAAAGAAAATTTTTATACAAGGATAATTTTATCCATTTTATTCCTACAGATTCTTAAATTCATTTCACATTCAACTCACAGTTTGACCATTTAAGTTGGCTCTTTATCCCTTACGACAATCTCCATAATTTACATAAGTATTTTCCATATTTCAAATTGCACACAAAGTTCCTAATTCTCTCTTTCTTATGTTAAGATTATGTTTTCTCAAACGTTTATTTAATGTTTAATTGTACCCTCACTACAAAGTGAATCTGACGTGATATCAAGAAATAAATCTTAGGATTTGAGGGAGATTTAGATTCAAAATAAATTTTTGCACGAACATTCTTTGATCATGGTATCCTTATTTCCCTATCGTATTTAATATAGTTCGATAAATTTTCTAACCCATTCAACATTTCCAAGCCAATAATTTTTATTTAGATTTATAAACATCTTTTGTTTTCTCGAAGTTGATCTCACCAAGAAAATTCATAGTCTTTTTAACACAAGGAAATGTCTAATTGAGTTATAAGGACTCTAAGAGTGACATTATTCTTAACCTCAAATATCATTTTACTATTATATGCTTTACTCGTAAAATTCACTATGGTCTAATTATTGGCATTACTTTATAAAAAAATACTTACGAAGGTACTTATCTAACATCTTGAATAAGCACTTGATTGGAAGCATTATAAACTACACATGAACCACAAGTGATTCATGTTCAAGGTAAGTTCCCATGATTCTAGCATTTCATGATTCCGCATGTGAAATTTATTTTATTCTTAATGTCATAAAAGGCATAACAATGGATTATGGGAAAAAATTTCCAAATTCATGGGTTCTCTAAAGTCAATATATTTCAAATCAATTTTGTTTGCAAGGATTTATTTACCATTTTCTACCCACAAGTTAACCCCTTAATTAGCCAAGGTATTAAATTCAAATTTGCACAATGGAAATGCACTACAAGATATTAAATTCAAATTCATTTAACATATATATATCCAACAATTTTACCAAATGTAAATCTTAATCAAAATGGTACCTATGATTAAATGTAAAATTTCCAAGGCATCCCTAAAACTAGCATCTCATATAGATTACCAAATTTCAAATAAATAACTTTACTATAACATAACACTACATAAAAAATTCCTTCTATTAACATTTATTATTTCTAACAACATGTAATGAATCACACCCACGTTTTTCTGCCATCTTAATTGTATCTTGTAAAAACATGTGAGCATGAAATCAGCGATAAATCACTAGCATGACATCCTCCCAAATATAGCATAATTAATGTTATCTAGTCTCCCATTTACTTTATAATAACAATAATTTATAGACAAAAGAAAAATGGTTAGAGACATGTATTCATTTCATTTCGTTTCACATCATTTCGTAACCAAGTAGAGAGAAAGAGAAAGGAAGGATAGAGAAACACTATTTTCCCAAAAGTGAAATTTCACACAAGCTACAACATAGAGTTCCAAAGAGTTTTTTACAAGTTTCCGCAAGTGGTTAGGTAACCCGATTAGGGTCCTACAACTTCCTTTTTACATTTCCCTGTTGGTTGTCAAAAATGTTTGAATCAGGCTCGAAGGCTAATAAACCATTTTCAAATGTTGCCTTCTGATGAGAAAACACGCAATGGCTAAATTTATACATTTCCACCTATATACCAAAATTTCATAGGAACTGATGGAATATGGAACTAGCGAATGGTTTGCAATTGGTGACTAGTTTTCCGGGGCCATCTGTCGTAAATGATCTAGTTGGAAACAATTTAGAGTTAGCTTGAGGGCTCTTAAAAACCACGTGTTAAACTGATGTTCAATGGATGAACATGCAACGAGAAACTTCCTAGAAGTTCCCTTAGTTATGGAGGATTCACTAGAATCAATCGGACAGAGAACTAAAAATCATTTTTCCAATGGTGACATGTTTTCTAGAGCCACCGGTCATAATTGGTCTAGATGCCTAAAAAATGGCTTTGTCAAACTATCAATAAAAGTTTTTTTCCTCAAACTAAAGATTCTAGGAAATTGTCTAGTAAAAATACTAGAGGTTTGCGAAGGCAGATAAGCATTTTTTTGCTCATGGTTCAAATGGCGAGTCGATACAAAACCCAACATTTAAATGTTTAGCAGCTTCCTACAGTTGTAAATTTATGTAACACGGCTCCTAGAAGGGCGTCGAAAACATCACAGACAATCATTCAAGGTCGATTCAAGGATTAAAGTGACTCCTCACATGACAAGGTACACGTAGGAAGCTTAACAATTCCTTTCTGGAGTTACGAAGTTTATTTTACAAGCCTTTGAAAATCGTGATTTATTTGTTTTAACAAGGGAACACTCAACATATTTACAAGGGTTCAACTTCAACTTGTAAAAAAAACGGGTACTGAAGAAATCTAGTTTCATCTGGAAGCTTGTGATGTCATCTCAAAATGAGGGTTTGAGTTTATGTTTGTCTACTAAGGAATATTCTAATTGTGCAAGCTACGGTATGACATTTTTTGTTTTGAAAACTAGTTTATTTAAAACTATCGATTCTATGATAATGCTACATTTTAAAAGATTATTTCACTGCAAATGAACCACTAAAGAACAAAAATTATAGTAGACAGGGAGAGATGAACCATGCCTGGAATTATCAATGATAGAAGATAGGTGGTTTCACCTGCACTCCACAAGGCTTCAAATCTCTTTTAGAATTTTTTCAAACAATTCGTGAGCATCCACAACTCCACTATTTTGCATTTTCTTAAAAGGTTCCAAGGCCCTTTTTAAAAAACCTATCAAATGCACTTTCTTGTAGCGATATGAGGTATATCCAAAGTTCAAACCTGAGTGTGCCTTGTAACTATTGTAGCCCACGGAGCACATCTCTTTGAGGCATCCAAATAGACAGTTTAATTTATTTGTGTACACTTCTCGAGTAACTACTAGAGCCACCAAAATCTATTGATTAACTTGTGAAAAAATCATGTCCTAGTTGAAAGCTTCTACATTTTTGGCATACTATTCTGCCAGATCACGAGAAACAATGGCATCTAACAAATTTCCTCTCCAATGGTTTTCCCAATGATTTTCAAATATTCTTGTATTTTGACTTTGAATATTAAATATGTTAATGCTATGTCTACAACTGAGATTATTTTTTTTACAGTCAAATTCAACAATTCCTCCCACGACAAGAAAATCTATTGCATTACCTTATATGCCCAGATGAATAGAATTTTTAGTTTTAGGTTTTTCATGGTATTTATACATCTATCCATGCTCAATTTAACCACAGAAAGAAAACAAGACCAAAAAATATCTATACTTTAGAAGACACTTGAGACAATTACCTCAAGTTGTCTTTTCTTTAGCCTGATACAGACATCTCTGGTATATCACAATGCTACTGACCACCAAAGGTAAAGCAAAAAGAGCATATGAAGATGGTGGTATGCCATTAAATATAAATTGAAGAAGCGCAACCACCATTAAAGAAAATACAATAAAAAACCCTTTCAGATACCACCAGCGTATGCGGTAATGAGTCCAACTAAGATTCCACCAACTGCATTGGTGAAAATTGGGATCAAAGCGTATAAGGTCAACCTAGAGAAAAAACCCACTGTCTGATGGCTTCCCTTTTAGGTGATTTCAAAGTACTGATCAGCAAACATAGAATTCCAATAGCTGACATTTCTAAGATCATTAAATATGAGATTATTTTTTTTACCAATGACGCAAATTGGCATAGTGATGAGGCTAGACCTGAGAGCACAGATGCGACTATTACAGGTATAATACCCATTAAAAATTCCTATTCAACATCTACCCTTAAGCCATGACCCGTGTGTTCTCCAATGCTAATAAGCAAGACAAAAAATATCAATAATACTAGGGCTCCAATTTTTTGAAGGGTCTGCTTCTACCCCAAAATCAAGTACATGAACAATGTAGTGAAAAATAACTTTTTCTGGTTAAGCATTGTAAAAGTCATAGAATCAAGATTTTTCTAAGAAAATTACAATAAACTATACTGCAAGGCATATATTGCTGTTGGGAGGCCTGAAGTTGTCAATGAACCTATAAAATTCCTTTCTTTGCAAAGTCTTCCCCAGCTTTGTTCACGCGTAATAAGTATCAAAGCACATAGATCCTTTTCCCACTCGTACACAGTACAGAAGAAGTCACAATTACTTGTCTCTCGATGACACATTTGGAGAGTAATGGATGTGTGTTGTATTGTAGAGTGAGAAGAACAAGATAAATCCATATCCTACCCTTATGGCCCTTTGGATTTTCAATGCGATATTTCGTCCTCTCTCTCTCTCTCTCTCAAAGACAAATTAACCCAAAACATTATAGTGGGGTAAACGTGTAGTATAAAATGTACCCAACATGGTGGTAGTGATATCTAGTGTGAATCGAGCTATGTTTCCTAACCCTTTGTTGATTGAAACCCTTGTGCAATGCTTTGAAGTGACTTTGCTCTTGCTAAAACATGGCTCTATGACCTTTGCATGTTTGGAAATGGAGGAAACTAGTACTCTTTGACATTGGTTGAGTGCTTCAGACTTGTAATAGGATTGTTCTACTATAGATGATGCAACTGATTTGTGCAGATTTAGGAACCCTTTGAGTGCTTTTGGAATGATATTTGCAATAATAGCTTGTAAGAGTGCCAAGTGAGTTATGAATTTGAGAATGACTTACTCATATAGCCTTTTGTAGGTGAAATATTCTAATAAGGCTGACCATTAGGAAGATGAAACTACCTAAATAATATTTTGAAATTGAAACTAAGAGTTGGTGAATGTGAAGGGGTGGGACCGTACAAGTTGGCCAAGACCGGACCTCATATCCTGACCCTTCCATACATTTTTGAACCAGAAAGATGAAAATGATGAACTGAAAGTTATTTCTTGAAGAACAAAAGTTTAATACTACCTTGATTAAATAGTACCTTCTTAGAATTGTCGAAAGAGCAAAGTGTAAAGATAATACAACTGTGTAAGAAGAGCTAGAGAGATGAGGAGATTGGATTCCGTTATGTGAGCATATTGTTTTAACAAGGGAACATGGTTCAACCTGGAATTGCACAAGAACAAGTTACCAAATTTTAGTGTATACAGGAGGTGAGTGAGAGTGTGCACGCATATGAGGTGGATTTCATCAGACCTAGTTGTCCAAGATATCATTATAAAACGGTTCACCTGTGTATCATTTATGTTCAGCATGGTATAGATGGAAAGGGTGTGTTGCCAGGAATTCAAAGATCAATACTGGTATTAAATACAAGTGGACCGAGCTAAAGGAGAAAGCATTTTTAGGGACTGCTCGCACATGATTGGATCAAGAGCTTGCAGAAAATCTTCAAATATGTCCAGGGATTTTTTTTTGGAGGCATAAACTAGGGAATTCTTACGATGGCCTTGCAACATTCAAAAGTTGATCATTTGTGGAGGTTGCGCATGGAGAAGATTTCACACTAAAGGACATGTGGTGCAATCGATCTCAGTGAAACCGAAGGCCATTTTGGATTGAATCCAATCATGATTCAACGAAGAGAGTACCATATCACTACACAGCTTGAAGTTGTAAGAGGAAAAAGTGTTTATGTTGCAAAATATGAGGCAGAAGGAAAGCTGCCCTAAATTTGCTGCAAGGCTACAAGAAGTGGAGGTGTAAGAGGGAGTTCTTTATAAGAAAGATACATTTTTATAGCTTCATGGTAGATGTGCACCTTTTTGCAAGGAGATAAAAGAGATGAAGTCGCGGGGACCAAGGCAAGGGTCTGTATCATGAAATCAAGGTGTTTAGAGGATTTGGATCAAGGAGATGTCACATGTGTTGAAGAGGGTAGACAAGTAATTGGGAGTGCATGCACGGGGAATGCAATTTTAGTGTGGGATGTATGGATGACCACTATCAGAGGCAATGTTCGATATTCCCTACTTATAGTCATAGTTGCAGAGAGGAGCAAAATGCCAAAATTTTTCTAGTGTACATATATGCATGAAAAAATGCAACAAATTCATGCCATGCTGTAAAACTATGGTCAAAGGTATCAGCTTTGTAGGAACAACATATGATACCCTAGGTGGGCCAAGTAAGATACGGAGATAGAGGACAAGGACGAAGAGTGAATACAATTGCAGGAGGTCCCTCCAAAATTTAAGGTTAAAGAAATCTTTGAGAATATTTTGGTTTGTCTAGTGTACAGTTGGCACAATTTAAGTGTTTTAGAAGTGCTCAAGGAGCTAACATGTATTGACACAAATAAGTTCAATGAGGTTACCCATAATGTGGTGGAACAAAAATCTAATCATACGTCAGAAGCCATAAGGGGTGTTGCAAGAAATTACATGAATGAGTTGAGATCATCGATCATAGCTGGGACCAATTGAATAGAGATGGGATAAAGTCGTTGGTAACTAAACGAAATGAATAGAAGAGGCTTCAATTTAGTTAAATTGAACCTCATTCCATCCAAATGTGCTTCTCAAGAATGTAATGATTTGCAACAAGACATGGCTGAAAGCAAAAGTCATGGTTGATTGTTTTTGGGCATGTTTTCAATTGAGTATGTTGAGCTGCATGAGATACCTATTAAGTGCTAGAGTCAAGTGGGCCCAAGATTGGGACAAGGTAATTTGGTCTTACATAGTGACTTCATTTGATTAGAAATTGTATGTATTTGTATATGTCACTCTGAATTGCATGGTTACTGATAGTCCTTGAAGAATAGTCTTGATTGATATATGGGTACGAGAATCAAAACTATGTCTTAATTAAAAAAAGGGGATTGTGTGGGCATCAGGATGGTGGTTATTTCCTTACGCTACATTCTACTTTCAAACATGCTATACATGGCCAACATTGATTTGACTGTCATGATTCCTATTGAGAGTTTTGAGGAGAACAGTGGATGAATTAGGATCATGGGTGTATCACGTAAACTCTGAAAAGAAAGAAGAAATAATATTTCCTGAGAATGACTGCAAAATAGCTCAGGAAAGTGATAGATATCCAACTGATCTTATGTTGAAGGCCATTGTGCTATAGGTAGTCAAGCATATATGCGCTTAAAATTTTTACATCAATCTTTTGAAAGGATGGTAGGATCAAAGAGTGTAGTTCCCAATCCCCTTCGAACACTTATTATACTGAGACTTGTGTACATGGAGAATGCAGAGGATGATGAAAAATAGACCTTTGTAAAATTACAGTGCAAGAAGAGGAAAGTGATTGGGATCAAGTGGAAGCCGAGTCCACAAGTTTGGCTTGTGCAAGATGGTTGCAAGGGTCATATGATATTACGGGTGATGGTTGCTCAAAGTGCGAAGTTGTAGAGAGGATAACCCTGTGAGTGGACTACTCATCTCAGTGAAATGACTTATAACTTAGAGGAGGAATCCAACAAAGAGATGGATCGCTAGGGTGGCCAAGAGTGTAAATACTAAGGCACCTAAGAGCATAGTTACTTGTTGGGAAAAGAAGGGGACAAACAACTCAAGGAAATAGAATGGCCAAAGATGGAAATCATGATCTTTGATGTAACTAATGTAGTCAGGAGGCTGAAGGAGGTATTATGTGATTTTGCAGCTAATTATATCACAACAATCAAAAGTGGGTTAGGAGACCAACCATAGCAAAATATTAGGTGAATATAACAATGGTCACCATGGTAACTTGTGTAATGTGTTTTGTTTGTTTTAATTTGTTAGGGGGTCCCCATGGGGGGGATGGCCTCCAACTGTTACCATGGAATTTGTGTGCAATTCTTTCCCTTTTTCTTTGATTCAATTATGGAGTATGTGATTTACTTTATGATGTAATTCATTTTTATCATGGTCGATTAATGTTCCTTTATTAAGTGAATTAATCATGTTTATTAAGATATTTGGGGATGTGACAAAAGGGGCCATTTATTAGAGTATTTGGTCATTTGGATTTTTCGATCTTTTTGAGTATAATTGACTTTGAGTGTTGTACACCCTACCTTACTTGGGAAATTTGGATTTGGGCTTAAGGGCCATTTTTAGAGGCTTGTGGGACAAGTTAAGTTTGTCTCACACCTCTTAATTTCATATACCAACCCTACCTATGGATTGGGGGGTCAAAAATAGACCCCATTATGTGTTTTGCAAGGAAAAAGGTGACATTTATTGCACTTTTATTACATGGGTTTTAAATTATGTTCTTAGGGGACGTGGGTTTTGATTGTGTGTGTAAGAGGCTTGTCATTTCTCTCAACCACCAATTTATTTTGCCTTGGGGTTGAGGTTTGACTTATTATGTGGAGTTGAGGATAAGTGTTGTGGCATCCTACATGGAGCCACCTCACCCTCTTCTTCCCTTTTTCAATATATGCAAGTTTATTTGTTTGTTTGGGGATTACTTCATTTCATTTGTGCTCTTGTAATTTTGGAGCTGCCGAGTTTTGGAGTGCTTGTTGAAGTTTTTGAGCTTGTTGGAGTGGGATTGAGATTCAAGGAGCTTGGAGTGTTACTCTTTGATCAATTTATACCATGGAAAGGTAGGAACTACACCCTTGTTTTAATTGGTTTCTTTTATATGTATATATTTGTATGAAAGTGAATGGTTTATCTGCTTAATGGGATATTGGATAGAATGTGTAAGTATAGTGTAGGAGAAGGCTTTAGGGATTTTTCCCTTGAAGGGAGGCATAAGAGTGAAAGATTTGATGGATCATATTGTAAACTATGCACCACAATGAATTTTCACTCTGGTTGAATCATAATGGCTCCAACGTAATCAT
The DNA here is from genome assembly GCA_019776745.2 of Taxus chinensis. Taxonomy (NCBI): domain Eukaryota; kingdom Viridiplantae; phylum Streptophyta; class Pinopsida; order Cupressales; family Taxaceae; genus Taxus; species Taxus chinensis. Next base: position 657,656,086 of record CM034154.1, read on the forward strand.
AAGGAAGAATCGATCAATAACTGAGTAACTTGCATAACAGAACAAATCTTGCACCTGTAGAGAAAATACAGTGAAGTGTCTTTGCATGCTCATAAATGTCAAATGAAGGGATACATATAGGGTGTTGAGTAACCCTAGTGCATGACTCAATAGCAAACCCTAAACCTAACCCATGTGAGATGACCCTCCATATGTGAGTGGAGGACACATAGTATAACTCACACCAAACCCCCCGTTCATTGAAGTTGGGGTAGCAGCTATGATGAGTCAGACGGAAAGAGAAGACACTCTTAAACAAATAAGAAAGATGTGTCAATGGGGTGTGGTAACTAAAGGCCTAATAAGGTGCCCATATACAAACATCTTCCTAGAAGAAGAAGAAGACAAGAAGGAATACATAGCCCAAAGGAGATGAGCAGCTGTAGAAGATATCACCCCAAGAAGAGACTGTAAGTGAAGAAAATTCATCTCAGTGAAGGGCTTGGTAAATAAATTTGTAGTCTGATCAGTTGTCTGAATGTACTAAATGTTGATGATACTATCATGAATAAGCTCTTGTATGAAGTGCATATGGATCTCAATGTGTTTCATCTACTAATGTTGAACTGGATTTCTGTAAATGGAGATAGTGCTTGTGTTATCACAGTAGATAATGGTAGGCCACCAAAAGTGGATGCCAAACTATTTTAGGATATCTTGTAGCTAAATAGCTTCTGTGGCAGCGTTAACTGCTCCTCTGTATTCTACCTCTGGAGATGATATGGCAATTACATTCTGCTTCTTGCTAGACTAACTAATAAGACCCGAACCAAGAGAGAAACTATATCCAGAAGTAGATTTCTGATGATCTAAGTCATCGGCCCAATCAGAATTTGTGAACCCAATCAAGTCAATATCCACCCCTCCATGATAGTGAATGCCATCAATATAGGTGCCACAAACTATTGTATATATGTCCCCCCGGGTAAATATAAACAAACAGAAGAATATGGAAATCAAAGAAACTCAAAATCTGACATTTATTTGTGCCACCAATCACCCATGGTGTAGGTCAGAAAATGTTGACATGTAAAAAGTTGCGCCCTGGCACATATTAGAAGGCGCAAACATGGAAAAAGTTCCGCCCTGGCACAGATCAGAAGGTGCCAACATGGAAAATGTTGCGCCCTGGCGCAGATCAAAAGGTGCCAACATGGAAAAAGTTACGCCCTGGCGCAGATCAGAAGGCACCAACATGGAAAAATTTGTGCCCTTACGCATATCAAAAAGTGCCAACATGGAAAAATTTACGACGTGGTGTAGATCAGAAGGCATCGACATGTAAAAAGTTGTGCCCTAGTGCAAATGAGAAGGTGCTGACATGTAAAAAGTTGTGCCCTTGGTGTAGATTAGAAGGTGCCGACACCACATTTTCAGCACCTATGGTGCACTTAAAAGTATGTTGACGTGAGGATGGATGCGCCAAGGCGCACCTTCAGGAGGCGCAACATTTTTAGCATTGACACCCCGAACCCGACAGGAAGTAAACCCTGACCCAGATATTCAAATGGCCATAACTTTTCACAGGGAGCTCGGATTCACACAAGGTTGAACTTTTTGGGTGAGAACAAGTTCTTAAAAAATGCAAAATACAATTCACCATTTTTTGGGTTTGTTAGGGTTCTCACCTACCACCATAATGAGATGAATTAAATACAATTTGGAGGTGATTGGGGTAGATATGGAATTCCTCTCTCTTCCCTCTCTCATTCTTCCTATAAATTTTAAGGAGGGGCTTCTTTCTAAAGGTTGGACATTCTTGTTTTTCCCCTCCCTTCTTCTCTTTGGCAGGTGAATTTGTGGAATTTCAAACCTCCCATCTAAAACTGTAATGCAACTTTGCCTCTTGGCATTTTGTAGTGTATTGTATCAATCTTTGGAGAAAATAATGCATGTCTGTGGATGATTCTCAACCCTCTCTATGTTCATTTACATCCTCCTGATCTTTCACTACAAATTTGGTTATATGTGCATGATCTTTCATTGCATTTTAATGGTTTGTGTTTATTGGCAAGACAAGGGTTCTTCATTCCTCGGTGCATCACCTTTGTTAGTCTAGGTTTATTTTTATACATCTTCTTACCCTATATCCTTGGCAAGTTATATTAGGTTTTTGAGTAAACCCTTTACATTTTTATGTGTGCATCTAAATAGATGAATAGGAACCAGCCTTCATCCAGAGAGCTTTCCTGATTCACAAGTTCCCACACTTGGGAAAAGCTCCATGTTATGTAATTGCACTGAGAGTCTCAACCCATTGAGTTACAGACATTCATGGGTGTTGTGATTCACCATCAATAGTTTTGGCACGCTTGGTGGGACCAAGAGGTTATTCCACAAGATTTGGAGGAATTTTCAAGAAATTTGGACTTAGATTTTGCATGTTTTGCAGTTTCAAAAAATTTCACCTTCCAGGCTAAACTCTGAAATCAATTTTCAAGGGCTTAATTTGATAGATTGGGGGATAATCTTCAAAAGGGTATTCTTATATTTTTGAGATTTTGACTTTCAAAATTTCATAGTTTTTAGTATTTCAGGTTTTCCCAAGTGTCGAGCATGTCCCAAGTTCCAACACGGTGTATTTCAGGTTTTGTAACTTGATTTACATGACTTGAGTTTCACCTGTACCTTTCGGGGATTAGTAGCTGCACAACAAGACCCGATAACCAAATTGAAGAACTATATCTTCCGGGTCCTTCAAAGTTTTAAATTCTATTTTTAATATTGTCAGGTTTGGTGTGTAACTTGGCAGAATCTAGCTTTTTGAGGCTTGTTCTCTAACACATCTAGTGACTCTAAAATGATTGAATTCAGTGGTGTAGCAGCAAAATTTTCCCAGGCACATGAGAAGAATTCAAACCAGGTCTAATACTCGAGAAGATGGGCTATTTGTCTACTTGAAACTATCACCAGCCAGAGGAAGGAGAGGAAGAGGACCACAAAGATCACCATCTCCACCTAACCATACTTTGTCTACACCTCCACCTGGTAGACCTTTTCTTGCATCAACTAGAGTTCTTAGGCCAATCATAATGGCACATCTACCACTGAATCCCTTTGTCAATTTCATGGGCAATAGTCCACTCGCCCTAAATTCTTAGAATCAGGTTCCGGTTGCAGCGCTAAGAATATAACCTATTTCACAGGAGAAAATCATACTACTCCTATTGACCACATCCAGGATATTGCCAATGCATGTGAAATCCATGAAATAAATGAAATGGATGCTGCAGTCAAGTTATTGGCTTCATCTTTTAAAGGTAAATCCTTACAGTGGTTTAGGAGCCTAGCAGTAGGGTCTATTTAGCTACTTTCTAATGCATCTCATGTGGCTCCTGCATGAATCTGGACATGATCCCAACAGTATATGATAAATCTGGTCAAGTGTGAGTCAAGTATATCAATCTCCCCACTAACCAAGGGAGTAGAGCAATTAGAAACCATATTAACCCCAGAAATAAAAGGAGTAGGAGAAGACTTGCAATCAGACATCTGAAAATGAGCTAGCAAATCAATAGCATACTTAGGTTGTGAAATTGAAATTCTCGAGTCAAATTGTGAAATCTAGATTCTAAGAAAGTAATGAAGCAGACCTAAGTCAGTCATGGAAAACCTGTTGGCCAAGGCAATCTTCACAGAATCAATAATAAAGGAAGACTTCCTATGATCAACAAGTCATCAACATAGAGAACAAGAATGAGTCACACAAACTCACAAAGCAGATCAAAAAACACTCTGAATTGTGACCATCTTGGTGAAGGATGTCGATGGAACAAAAAAAGTCAAACTTGTATTCAGCAACAAACATGCAAAAAAGCACAAAGGACCCAAAAAAATCTAAAGAATTCTAGTTTAATACAAAAAATTAAAAAACTAGAAAATACCCTTTTTTTTATGTGCTAGATTTAGTTTTGGTTAGCTAAATGTATCTGTAAAACCATTAATAGCTCAGGAAGGCCTGCACATGCATAAGAGGATCTTGACAGAGGCATCAGAGTTTTTTAGGGGTTTTAAGTTGATTTGTTTTAGGGCTTTAAGGTGGTCACCTAATCCCATTGGGAGGCATAAGTGATCTCCCCATAGATCCTTGCTCCATTGGTTTGCATTTTCAAGCCTTGTGTATTTTAGTAGTTTCATTCTTGTGATTATTACCTTGTGTTTGAATGTGTTTTAAATGGTTGTGAAATCTTGTATTATGATTTGGAACCATTTTGTTAGTTTTCATGAGTTGTATCCATTCCTTATTTCATTTTGGTTGGGGCTCAGGGGCCAATGAGGAGGATAACTTCTTCTCCTTATTGGATTATTGGTTGGGTGGACAGTGTTGCCTCTCCCCCATTTTTGTTGTTGTGATTGAAGTGAAAAAATGGTGGGGCTATTTTTTAAATCTTGGGACTTGGAGCATTGATGAAATCAAAAGAAATCCTTCATTCTAGAGACCTTCTTACAATTCCCACTTAAGGTGGAAGACTAGTAAACTTGCATTTAAAATAAAAGTTGTATTGTATATTTCATTTATTAATTTATAATTTATCATTAGAAAGAAAGCTCTTTGTATTGTAAGGAATGAGCTATGCTCAAAGAAAAAAGGAATGTCATTGTATTTGTAGAAGTTTTATTATTGTAAGAATGAAGAGAAAACTTGGAAGCTGTAAATCATTGAGGATGTATTTTTAGTAAATCTTAAATGTATAATAGTTTTTGTGCTTTCTGTGAGTAAATGGTTGTAGTTGTAATGGGAAAATGCACTAAGTTATAGTGAAATAACTTGATTGTAGGAATTATATTCTCGTAGTGGAAAGGAAAAAAATGATACTAGAAATAGATCAAGTTTCATTCCTACTTTTGAACTTGAAAGGAAATTTATTGGAAAAGTGTTCTTGTAGTTGTTTCCTTGCCTATTATTGAAATAGAAAATATTTGAATTTAGTAATTTAAGCATGGAATAAATACATGGTTTAACCTTTCAACTAGATACTTTAGGAACATAAATTCAAGGTAAGGATAAACTGTGAAGCACTCTTGTAAATTTTGTTTGTGGAAAATTTACAGAATTGATGGTTCTATTTTCAAAGAACATGACTACTTCCCTATGCAGAGTGGCGGTCTGTGAACCACTAGTCTGATCAGAGCAGTGGTCTCTGAACCACCTCCTAGGTAAGGTGACAGTTTAAAAATTGTCACCCAGGTAGGGTGGTGGTCCCAGGACTGTCGGCCTGCTTTTGGCATCGGTTTCATCACTATCGGCAAAAGAATAAAAATCCACAACTGTGCAAATTTAAACTTGGTTTAATTAAAAATATGAGCCCACAAATATGAGAAGGAAATCACTAGTAAGCTATAAAGGAATAAATTCATGGTTTTGAACATGTAAATCTTTAAAATGGACATTTAAATGTATCAAATCTCTTAGATTAATTGGAAGTAGGGTTTTGCCAAATGGAGAACCCAAAAATGGAATTTACTGAATAACTACTCCAAAGTAGAGAGGAAAATTCTACAATCATCAAGTGGAAGGCATTGATATAGTACATCCATAAACTAAACAAAGCTAAGATTGATACTAATGAATCTCTTCATGGTTTCTTCCCTCCTTGCTTTCATGGCATCCACTCCTCCGACTTGTAAATTAGAGAAAAGAAAAGAGACCAAATGAGGAGGCTAGGGAAAGAAAAAGGATTTAATAAAATTTCATAAGGATAGTTAGGGTTAGGTTTGAACTATAAGATATAGTGACCACAATTGATTTGATCCAAGGGTTGAGAATCAACCCTACAATTGTTAGGCGAGAATACTCATATCATGGTTGTAATTTTTAAATAAATAAAATGTATTTGAAAATGGATGAATGGGGCCACTTAGTGCCCTAGTGTGTTAAGTTAATTATTTAGCTCTCCTAGTATGTTTTAGTAGTTATTTAAAAGGACCTTAAGGATAATAAATTAAGGTAACTAAGGTAACCAAGGATAAGGGTTTAATAAATATGGGTTTGAATGTTAATCTAAGAGGGGGGAAAACATTTAACCAAGTAAATTAATTTATGGCACCTCCCTAGAAGATTGTAATTTAAAATTGACATTAGAAATAGATTAAGAATATTTAATTATTAATCTAGACCTAGTCTATCCTTTCTAGTGCAGTAATTTCTGGTAGGATTTGATTAAATGTATTATAAGGTTGACACCCTTGTAACCTTTTTAAAACAAAAACAATTACCACAACTTTCCAGATAATTATTTAAGGATTAATGTGGTATTTGTTCATCAAATTTATGGGCGTTACAAAGTGAGTCACAAGTTGGATATTATAGTGGAATGAATACAAATCCCCTCAATATTAAGATTTATAGGTTAACCCAAATGCATGAACAATTATTAGTAATTGGATTCCATAGAAACTGTATAAACTTGAAGAGAAAGCAATCCTTTCATTAGAAACACTAGTTGTCAGTATAAACCCTTGCACGCACAATATGAAATTGGTAAAAGCAGAGAAAATTGAAATTAGTAAAGGAAAATGAGCTATTGACAAGGGAATTATGTGAAGCCCTTATAGATAGATCTTAACTCAGAATTTGGAGCCTTCAACCAACCATTGAAGGTAAGTTAAAGCTAAAAGAACATTCTCATGTTAAATTGTAGATTACAGTTAAGTTGTTTCTAGGGAACGTGTTTAGAATGATCAAATCATTGAAGTTTGTCTTAAAATTTTCAAGATGTCAGGGTATGGAGTCCCTCTCAAGGATTTTGATAGAAATTCTCAGTTTCAGTGGTAATTTTTTAGTTATATATGACAGTTGGGCAAGGAATACAGAAACCAAGTCTAAGACCTAAAAGGAGTGACCTATTTACAAAGGGGGTGATGATTCCCTTTAGAGTTTAGACTTGAAACTTCTTACTAAGAAAGTAGGGCTTATTGTGTGCCCAAAAATAATTTTTTACTCAAGATACCCCATGAAAGTGATTTTAAGAATGATAGAATGTAGGAGAAGGGCTAGAAAGAACAAGAAAGGAAGACAAAAGTGGAGTTTGAGAAGGAGTTATTGAAATATAATCTCTGATATTTTGCACACACTTCATAAATTCTAGAGAGCTTATGAATGTGCATACGCTTCTTTTTGGGTACCCCTAAATATCATTAACCTTAGAGATACCTAAAGGCTCTATTTAAGAGAATTTTTTGATAAAAGAATAAAATTATTTGTTTTAAGTAAAATGAGTCAATGTTTGGGCTAAGTACTACATTCTTTTAGAGGTGAAAATAGGAAACCAATCATCACAGAGAACATAAAAGGTGAAATTAAAAATTATTTTGTTGATCCAAGAACTAGTGAAGTGAGATCAGAAGATCAAATTAGGCAACCTAGGTAAGCACAAAGGAGATCACTTAGAAGGATAGTCAAGTGAGAAGTCATTTTATGTTATGAGAATGGTCTAAGGACAATGTATAGTGATAGGAAATACCTTCAAATGATATTGCATCAACTTCATGCATTCATAAGGAAATTTAGGAAACTTATAAAACTTTATGATCCTCTTGCCGAGATAGAGTTGAGTTGATGTTTCAAACACTTGATTGGTGGAAGAATGATTGATTATTAATTTTCTCTATATCAGGGCATAGGTATTTTGAATACCCACATGTATAAAATGATTATGGAAGAAAATGTTGAAACGTGTGTGCCCATATTGAACAACTAGAAGAAAGTTAGGCATTAGTAGACATAAAGAAGGATTATGGATGGGATAATCATTAATGATAAAGTGAAAGTTTTAAACGATGAAAAATAATAAATTCACCCAATATAGAGGATTAATCAATTTATAATTACATTTAAGTAATGAGGCAAGGTTTGTAAGATGATAATGGATAGTGGAAGCACTAAAAACATGGTAACAAATGAGATGGTGGACAAGTTGGGGCTAAATAGGATTGCAAATCCGAATCCTTGTAATATTTCATCATTTTATAACGGACGCCAACTCCTATTGAATACAAGAAATTGGTTAAGTTCTAAATAATAATATATGAATACAAGTTCTTGTGAAACATAATGCTCATAGATGTTTTCCATGTGTTACTTGGGATACCATGATGATTTGATAAGAAATTGAAACACGATGGTATTATAAACAAATACAAAGTAGTGATGTTAGTGTATGTTTTTTATTCCATTGCATGAATTTTACTACACATATATTTAGCTTTCTTACGTGTTGGCGGGATAGATAGGAGTTACACTCTTTCACACTTTTAGGTGGTTGTTACACTTCCCCACTTCCTATTTATACACCTCTTGTAAATCTATTTTGTAATGCATTTAATATAAAATCTATCTTTTGGACCATGTTTGGTTCCTCTCTCACACAACTTTACTCTCTTTGTGTGTAAATATTTTATCATTACTCAATCTTGGCCCACATTCTTACATGACATTAGATCTCATTTTGATAATTGAATTTCATATTTTTGTTGTGTTTATTTTTTTGGATTCTTAAATTTTTCAAGCTTGTTAGTGCACATTATTCGATCTTTAAGTATGTTCTTATCTTGCATCTTTGGATGATATAGAGAGTACACAAAGAGAAAAGGAAATTAGTGGTTTTGCAGGGCAGACTTCATTCTGTTTATTTTATAGAGAAATGAATTATGTTATTGAATCCTTATCATTCCTAAACCATAGGATCAACAATAAACTCGAGTATTCTTTGAAGTAGGCTAGATTTGGTCTATTTTGGGTTTTTATAGTCATGTTTTGCATATTTGGTTATATTTTGTACCACATAAAAGTTTTTGAAAAACCATGTTTCTAGGTTTTTCAAGATCTTTTATGAGTGTTTGAATTATTTTATACCTTTAGTGGTGGTGGATGTACTTACATTGTTACTGATGTTTTACTTATGTTTTTGTTGGACCCAACATTGTACCAAAATTTCAGGGTCATTTTCTATGTGGACGTATTGACGTGTTGCAAGTGGAGAAATGAAAATAGCTATTGGCTATAGTAGTGGCATTTTTTAGTGTTAAGGGAGAGCTTTACAAAGGAAAATGATTATTTGTGGAGGAACCAGCATTGTTTAGCATTGAATTTGAAGTAGATTTTTTTTCTCAAAGTTAGACACAAAAAACCATGAGGGATACCTAACCCTAGGTTCCTCTCACCTTTATTTTTATAAGTGAAAGGGAATATTGTGATAAGAGGAAGGCCACATCACCACTTTTCCTATCTTTCTCCCCTAGTCACATGGTGTTTTATCCCTTGGTCACTCCCTACCCATGAAGGATTATCTTATGAAAGGAAAAAAAAAATCAAAGCACTCAAGAAAGTGTTTGAATTTGTAAGAGGAAAAGGGATGCAAATTTGTTCCAAGGTGTAAGAGGAAGTGCTAACATATACAAGAGCAAGTTACTTTAAAAATCCATAACTTTCTATTGAAAACTCCATTTGAGGTGTCACTTTTCTTGAAAGTTTGTATTTCTATAATATATTTCTAAAAATAGTACTTTTAATTCCTTGTTCAGACTCTATGATACATTTTGAATACTTTGAAAAATATATTTGCAATAAATTATAAAGTTTATATCTAGGGGTAATGTAATAATGAACTCAAATAAATTTCCATTTTGGTCATCACAGGTTTTGGTATTAACTCTCACTATTCTATTGTCTAGATAAATTCAAAGAACTATTTTTCCTATATAAATAAGGGATATATGATCAATGCATATTGCATGATCTAATGCCCTATCTTATCAGACTTTTTCCTTAGCCTAATGACTATAAGAATAATATGAAGTGGTTGAAAAAAATAACATCGTCTATGGACTAATCTGTCTCACTATTCCTGAGGATATTTAACATCAACTTGCATACACTTAGTGCCCTTTCACTACTTAGAGATTCATCTTGTAATTGTATTGAGACCATGATTCTCCATCTAAAAGAGATCATTCCTTACAAAACCATTCATATTTGGATAATACTGAGACTACTAATGATCCTCCTTCTACTATTGACACCCCATATACAACTAAGGATGATTATGATACTACTTAAGAGTAAAAAATCATTTTTTTTAGAGCTTCAAGTGATTCTTTATAGATTGATCATGATATTCCTCTTATTCATATTGTTTTTCATATTCAATATTTTGTTATGTGCAAGATTCCTATGATTATTCACAATAGAATAATTTTATTCATGTTGTACTTCTTTCTACATCATATTTGATAGCCACTTCTTCAATATATTATAGTGATTATTTGTAGCATGATCGTATGTGTCCTCTCTATTCACCTCATTGGGAATTATAACTAACCAACTTTACTTCTTTGTTTTTAAAGCTCCATATTTCATATTAAATGAAATCATTACAGAGATTGTTCTCCTATTTCATAGCATTCATCCTAATTATGCTAAAATTTAAATACATTAGCCTAATCTAATGCAAGTTTGCAATAAATAAATGAATAATGAGATACTTAAATAATACCCAAAAAAACTAAGCATGAAACCCTAATCTACAAAGTGGGTTAGAAGAGCCTTCACTTATTAAAAGAGGTTTTTACAATGTGTCATAGTGGAGACCAGTTGAATATAGATGGAAGACCATCACACAGAATCCTAGAGAAATACATATTTGATAGGTTTGACTAGACTGGGGTGCCTAGAGAAAGAAAAGTGCACCTTTGGGTGCCCTGTTCTGTAGTATCGGTGCCCTAGTCTGTGTAGATGAATATAAAACCTCATCTGATGTGTCATAAGAGGTTTCAACTTGTTCACCTTTTATCACATGTATGTTGTTGAATGTTTTTCGATGTCATTGTAAACCTGCAATGGATAAATCACCCACAAAATCCTAAAAAAGAAAGATGCATATGAAGGGGTTAGACTGTCCTTAGCTGCCAAATTGATGGACTTATCAGAGTATTGCACTACATCTCAAACCCAATGTAGTTCAATGTTTGTGTGTGTGTAATTGGGCCCTAGATTTCTCTTGTATCACTAACACATGAAGTAGCGATATAGTAACTAGATGTAGAATGTAAATAATGTGTGCATGGAAACAACAGACTCCCCTCCTATGAACTGTGATGCAGATGAAACATCCTTATGTACCCTGTGATGGAGCTAGATGGATGCAAATGGAGCTATAGATGCCTTTGATGGATGCAAAGTTAAGTGGAGATAGTAGATGCTTAGTGTTTGGTCCATTATTATGATCACATAGCTTTATATTTATATGATTTCCTTGCTTTAATTTCGTAATAAACCCCAAAAAGGCCAACTACTAAAAATATAAGATACTCAAATGACTAGAAAGGACCTTAAAAGTGTGAGTAAAGTACAAAGAGGATAGGGATGCATAAAGGGGACAAAGGTGCCTGGTGCTAGTGTTATAGGTAGGTGCTAGTGTCCAAGATGAAAAATGTCAAAGATTAAAAAGAAATACTAAGAAATTAAGAGTGCAAGGATAAAATTAGCAACATAAAGTAAATAAAGGTGCGCAAAGACACGGGTTAATTAGTAATTTTCTTAATTAGGAATCATATAAATAGTATTATGTGATCAAGACTAGATAGTTACCCAAAGTGTGTAATTGTGTGTCTACAATTTCCCCTAATTTATGTTGGTGAGAGGAAATATTGGTAACATAAATTAGATAGAGATGTATACCTAATAAACCATGTAGATCGATGATGAAAGCGTGTCAAGGGACTAGACAAAGCATGGAATAATAAAAATGTGAAGCGTGGATGTTAAGGATGAAGAATTGTAAAAATTGATGATGAAAATGAACCTAGGGCGGAAGCACATGTGTATTTGTCATGATGTAATTGTTTTTTATGTTGATGTGTGTGATGTTGTTGTTGATTTTGACTACTGCTTCCCATATGGATGGACCTACAAAAGAAAATATGAAAAGTAGTGAAACACACATGTATATGATCAAAATATGTAAAAAGTGTGTCAGGAAAGTATGCAAAAATTTTGAAAGTGTGAAAAAGGAACATCTGCACCTCATCTATGATGAGGAAATGGGTTTAAAAAGGATCTTGTATATGATGTCAACACATGAGTTTTTCAGACAATCTCACACTAGTGAAGTGGAGTAAGTGTAGGGAGAACTTTCTGGTGTTATCCTCTAACCTTTAACTACTTCTCATTGTGTAATAAAACACTACAAACTGTGTGTATGTGCTAAGGATTGTCTGCCCTATAAAATTTGTTGTGTATGGAGTTCTTTATACTTTTCTTAACTACCAATCGTTGTATAATTGCCCCACGGTTTCAAGTATCCAAGAAAATCCGTTGTATTTCCCCCTAGTTTCAAGCATCCAAGAAATACCATTGTGCTAAGGATCCAAGTCTAATTTTGATCCCTTTCTAAAAATGAGAACTGTACTGTATTGGTACCATGTAGTGTATAACATTATATGGGGTGATTGATTCACCCAAATGATGCCCCCCTCATTTGGGGTGCATGCATCATCATTGAAGGAGTATGCAGCCCAGAGGAGGACCAAACATTGTGTTGTTCCCTATAGGGGGAAAGGAATGTTCTTGGTAGAAACCAAGGCACATGTAAACAAGTGGCTAGGAAAACAAGTGTTAGTACAAGTAAAGACAAATACTCATGTATAAGATGAAATGTAATCTAAGAAGAAAATGTGTAAGGTAAGAGGTAAGTAGAACAAACAATTATACTGTGAAAAGTGGGTTGTAAACATGGGACAACACTTATGATGTCAAAATAAAATCAAGGCTGTAATGGAAGCAAATGATTAGAGAACCAACAAGACATAGGGAAAATCCCTCAAATAATGAAAAAAAAACGAAAACAGTGTATACATAATGTAACAAACAGCCATAGAGGCAAATAGTCCTACAAAATAAATTTTGCACATGAAGCACCCATTAGCATGTTAGAAAGATAAAAATTATGTCAAAGCGTGTATAATTTGATAATGTAATGTGATATGAAAAAAAATGAAACAATAACACCTGATAGTGTACGAAAGTGGATGTCCCCATGAGATGTTATGGGACTGGTAAGAGGTACTACGTCAAGCATCCATGTTGTGTGTAATGGATCTGTAGAATCTGTGATCAAAACTAGGAAGGAAATTGAATGCACATGTGCGTATGATAAAGATAATGACATACAATATATCTATCTATCATGTGTAATATTTAAATGATCATGTAACAAGTAAATGTAATCAAGTCTAAATGCAACAAAGATATGCAGTATGTTGTGAATGAGGTGGAATGGAATGCAATATGAGTGATAGGAGCAGTGTGCCCCCAAGTGGATGTGTATGTATGCAATGAGGATCATTTATTTATGCCCTCTGAACAATCAAGAATGAACCATAAAAAAGAGTGTGTCATTAGGAAATGTTTGAACTATGTGTGATGAATGTATAATGATGACATGCAACATAAAGATGAGGTGTGAGAATGTGTGATGATTTAGCCTAAAGAATATATCACAATAAGATAATGGAAGTAGTGATGATTTATCCTAAATCATATATCACTAAAGGAAGCTAGAAAGAGTGATGATTTATCCCATACTAAACTATAACGTATATCACTAAAGGAAGCTAGAAAGAGTGATGATTTATCCCATAGTAACCTGTAACGTATATCACTAATCTAGGAATGTCTCATGGAAGAAAGATTGATTGATTGAATGTGTGAGTGTGAAGAGGTCTATTTTATTTGTATACCCTCAATATTCCAGTATGTAAGGTGAGACTAGAGTGTGTCATCAGGTAGTGAGTGCAGAGTGTATAAGTAGATGTGTGAAATACGTAATGTGTGTAATAGATGTGGGGATGACAAACCACTTATGTCATGTGTAATGTGTAGTGTGTAATGTAGGATGTATGTAAGATGTGTAGATGGTATAATACATGTAGATGCATATGAAATGTAAGATGTAAGGTGTAGGATACAAGATGTATGTACGTAAGATATGTCAATATGTGTGATGTGTAGTGTCTATTGTGAAGTGTGTGAGTTTCATGTGTACAATATTCCCTCAATAGTCAAGTGTGAACAGAATCACAAGAGTACGTCATCGGGTAATTTCGATGCTAGCGCCTTTGAAGATTTCTATGCAAAATTTTACATTGTGTGGATAGTAAGGAGATAATTTTAATTCCCCACAAGTGTGTAGTGGTAAGTGAACTATCTGATGAAAGTAAAGGATGAAGGTCCTCTACTCGATGATAGTGGTGATGAAAGCATGTGATCCTGCTCTAGGAGTGGTGGTATAGAAGATAAATGTTGTGCAAGTGAGAAAATCCTATGTGCATGTGATGCATGATTATATGGTGGGTATTGTGGTGTAACAAAATGGGTAGGTGATGGAGACCAATCTTAAGTAGAATGCGGTGGTGATGGACACCTTCGTGGAATAAAACACAGTGGTGATCTATGACAAGTTGTAGTAACTATCTGAGGAAATAGACCTATATTTATTTTTTGGATAAGCAGAGTGATGAGGTTGTGTAGGTTGTATGTGAGTAGGTGAACTAGGACCAAATGGTTCTTTAGGTTCTATGGGACGTAGCGTACTAGATCAAGTAGGTGATACACTAGCCATTGTGAGATGTGGTTACGACCATGGAGTAGTTGGAGGTACACCATCGATAGAAATGACTTGATTGTTATGAATGAATTTTAGATGAAAATGATTCATGGAGATGATAGACTTAGACCTTACAAATCCAATTGATGCCTAGAAGCATGTCACGTACGTTGATTTCTTTTCTAACAAGAAAGGGTTAAAAGCATAGTGAGAGGACCTATAATAACATGAATTTTTACAACACCATATGAATTCTTCATCGGATATGAAATATTTGATAGGGGATAACCAATAGCGATGATGAGTGGAATAGAATATACGTTGATGGGCCAAGATGGATCAACCTTATTGTTATTAATAGGGACTGATCCGATAGAGGCACTAATATGTAAATTATTAGAATAGAATGTGGCATGATAATCACAATCAGAGAAAGAGATCATAACTGGTGGAGCAATGTCAGTGTTACCAACTAGGAATCAAGAGCCCCAAATGTAGGAGGAGGAATTACGTGATATACATAATTAGTCGAGGATTCAGTTGCTTTTGTGTTATCCTTCGGTAATGGATTCTTAAAGATTTTGAGCTTATGATTTTCGATGACGTGTAGAAACCATAGCTTCTAGAAGTTAAATGGTACCATTTTTTATTAGGCCCTAAATAAGAATAAGAAAATATATGGAATACCATCGCACATAAGACTAAAGAAATGTATAGTTAGAAGGTTTGACTGGACTAGGGTGCTTGAAGAAGGATAGGGGCACCTATGCGCACCTTGTTCTGTAGTATGTGCGCTCTAATGTTCACAGATGCTTGGAAAGCCTCCTCAAAGGTTTCTCAAAAAGTTTACACTTGTTCTCCTTTTTGCGTGTATGTCGCTAAACTTCATTGGATGTCATTGTAAACCTACAATGGCTAAATCACCTGCAAAACCCCAAGTAAAGAATCAAAACCCTAAAACATAAATATGTATATGAAGGGGTTGGATTATCCTCAGGTTCCAAATTGATGGACTTATCACTGACCATTGCACCTACATATCAGACCCAATGTAATTCTTGGTATCTTTGTGTGTGGAATTGTGCTCTAGGGTTCTCTTATGTCAGTCGCATGTGAAGTAGAGAGCAAGTAACTAGATGTATAATACAAATAATTTTTACATGGAAACAATAGACTCCCCTCCAATGAAGTGTGATGAAGATGAACCAGCCTTGTGTCCCTTATGATGGAGTTAGATGGATATAAATGGAGCTATAGATGCATTTGATGGATGCAAACTTAGGTGGAGATATTAGATTGCTTAGTGCTTGGTCCCTTATTATGATCACGTAGATTTATATTTAAATTATTCTCTTTCTTGAATTTTGTAATTAACCCTAAAAACGTTCACTACCAAAAAGATAATATGCTCAAATGGTTGGAAAGGACCCAAAAAGTGTGAGTAAAGTACAAAGAGGACAAGGGTGCCCAAAGGGCAGGAGGGCGCCTGACGGTGGCATCCTTACTCGGCGCTAATGTCTAATATGAAAATTTTTTAAGAGTAAAAAGGAATATTGAGCAAGTAAGGGTGCAAGGATAAAATTAGCAACATAAAGTAAAGAAAGGTGGTCAAAGACGTGGGTTAATTAGAACTTTTCTTACTTATAGATCATATTAATAGTAGTATGTGATCAGGACTAGATAATTACCCAAAATGCATGATTGTTTGTCTACATATCCATAACCTATTAATTCATCAAATTTCATAGTTTTTCCTTAGGGGCTACTTACCAAACATTTCATATATATTTGTGTACTCTCACCTTTCAGATCTTGATGAAACTATTAAGGATAATTTTCCTCTCCTTGATTTAAAATATAATAGAGTTGTTTCTATTATTTCTTTGGATGTATTGTCTCCACTAATGCATGTTTACATCGTAACACCACCTATACTTTCACCCCTATCATTATGTAAGCCAACTTCAACATGAGTACTTGGTTTTTTGTCCAATTTACATATCCATGTTAGGAACTATTTTGAGTCCTATTTTGTACGTGATTTTATTTATCATCACTTTTCATAGTTGAGCATTGGACTTATTGAGAAGTATCTAGAGAAATTATTTATTTCCTCCATCTTTGATGCACGGTATTTTAGTGTAGCGTCGGGCATTCCATATTGGGATACAGCCTTCATATATTTATTTACTAGCATTTGCCTTCTGTATCTATGAGATTTATTTGGAATTCATGAGTCTTCATATTTTTGGGAGATTGGATATTTATCTCTTCTTCTCTTTATTTCTAGGGGACTTATCCATTTTATTATAGGAGGCTCATCTTTTGAGAGAAATTTTCTATGCATTTTGTGAAGGATTTTATCCTAAATGTTCTCTCCTTTTATTCATTATATGAGGAATTTTCTATGTTCTTGGGTACCCCATCAGTCCTCTTTATCAGGAGCCATTTATTTTACCCATCTAATTTGTGCTGAAGGAGGTGTTAGTGTATATTTTTTATTCCATCAATGTTCCTACACATGTATTTATCTTATTTAGGTGTTGGCAGGATAGATGTGAGTTACACTTCTCCACATTTTTAGGTGGTGGTTACACTTCCCCACTTCATATTTATACACATCTTGTAAAGCTATTTTCTAATGCATTCACTATATATATTTTCTTTTAGACCATGTTTGGTTCCTCTCTCTCTAAACTTTACTCTCTTTGTGTTTTTTTATTTTATCACTAGTCAATCTTGGCCCAAATTATCACAAGTGAAGGATACAAGATATTTAAATTTTGAATACCCCATTTTAGGATAATCAATAAGTGAAATAGGATTCAAATGTTTTGATCATGTTGGGAAAATAGTTCTTGAGTGAAGTCAAGAAAATTGATATATTTTTTGCATTAATAGTGAAACCCACACAAGGTGAAAATGTGGACACCAGTAAGGTAAAATTTGAGTTCCTCCCTTATTAGGTGAAGGAGATGTTGGAATATTTTTATAAGATAGTATCAAGTGATTTAAAAAAAGGTTGACCACTCATGAGAGACTTAGGTAATTTCACTAATTTGGTTTTTGGGTCACGTTTTCTAGACAAGGTCACTTACTGAATGATGCCTTAAAATAATTCAAAGATTAAAAAATAGTTTCAAAACTTATTTTATAAGAGGTTGATCATAAATAATATAAGTCCATATGCAGTCCCTGTAATTATTATTGTACCTAAAAATAATTGAGAGTGACATATGTACACTAATTTAAGAGAAATTAGTAAGATCAAAATTAAGTATATTAATCCATTTGCAAATGTGGATGACTTCTTGGATTGCTTAAGTAGATTAATATTCTTAACTAATATTGACTTTGAAGAGTTTATATTATCAAATTCACATAAGATGAAAGTAAGAATATAAGACTATGTTCACAATGCAATAAGGAATATGTGAATGACTTATAACATCCTTCACGTTAAGCATGGTACAAAATAATATTATGAGATTGGTGAATAAATTTCTAAGGCCATGCATATGAAAGTTTGTGATTATATACCTAGATGGAATTGAAATATATAGTGGGATGTGAGAAGATCATTTAAATTAGATAAGACAAGTGTTGTAGCACTTTCAAGAAGAGAAGTTATTGATCCATTTTAGAATGTTTAATTCCATGAATAATAAATTTTATATTTAGGTTTTTTAGATTTCTAATGAAGACATGAATATGGATAGTGAACAAATGTGAGTGATACTAAATTGACCATTGCTATGAAATACTTTTGAGGAAAAAATCAATCAAAAGATAACATTATCTTTTTATTTATTGAAAAGTGCAATTGTGTGTGTGTGTGTGTATAAAATAAATGTGTATGATGCTAATCATACAAAAACTGGGTTGAAAACTCACACACCAAAATATGAGATAAAATTGAGCCAAAGAGAAGTCGAGAAGGAGGCCATTTCACTTCAAAACCAAAACAACTATATAATTATAAATAACAATCAAATAAAAGTTGAGAAATATTACAAGTGTTGATGGATTCCCTTCTCTCGGTTTGAGACATTTTACAATATTTTGGGACATGTTTCATCAAGCACATTTATAGAAGTTTTGTTTGGGAAGGGATGGAATGGGCTCGACTCTCTAACCAATTTTTTTTATCAAAATTTATTTTTCTAAATATAGTATTATCTTACCACAAGTTATTTATGAAATGTATAAGAACATTTCCAACATGAAGGATATGATAAGAGATTAGAAAGATTTTTTCGAGATCTCAGCCATGAAATTAATATTTCAAGAGCTAAATAATAAGGTGACCAAGAAACTAGTATATTAATATGCATAGTTTCATATTTTCTAAAGATATTCCAGGAGGATTGTGATACTAGTTGCACTTCCATTTGGTGTATGGTGAGTCAACAAGGAATACCAGTAGCATATTTTAGTGAAAAATTTAGTGATTTGAAGAGGAATTACAGTCTCTATAATCAATATTTAATATGCAATTGTGAAATCACTAAAGAAGTGGAGACATTACTTTTTCCAAGACTTTTTATGTATATTAATCATTAGGTGTCATAATTCATAAATAGTTAAGGAAAATGGAATCAAATCTAGGTATATAAGGTGGGTGAAATACCCACATAGATACAAAAAAATTATCATAGGAGATGAAAATATAACAATTTTTTGAGGTACTGAGTAGACACAATATCTTATTGAAATTTTTGAGAGTAGAAGCTTTTGGATTTGATTCTGTGAAGAAACTATATGCAAGAGATGAAGATTTTAATAAGGCATGGAAACATTAAATGTCAACATGATGACTTGGTTATATTATTTATTACAATTATGCATGTTGTTTGAAGGAAGATATTTTTTCATTCCTCAGGAGTCAATGTAGGAAATCTGGTGAAAGAAAATCACAATGGGGATCTATAAGATATTCTTGAGTAGATAAGACTCTAGTGTAGCTAGTGGAGAGTTATTTTTGGTTATGGATGAGTATGGATGTGCACATACAAATAGAGTATGCTAGTTGGAAAAAGGAATATCATAACATGTAGGTTACACTAACCTTTATTCATCTCAAAAAAAACCATAAGATGATATAAGTATGGATTTATCTTTGGCTTACCTAAGATAAAATGAGGAGTTAAGTCCATCTATGTTACATAATGGATAGAATTTTGAAAATGGAATATTTTATTACTAGTAGGAAGACAAGTGATATAATATATATTACAAAAGAATTCATCAAGAATGTGATAGCGCTACATGGGTTTCCATGCACTATTGTATTTGGAAGAGATACCAAATTTGTCAATATTTTTAGTTGACAGTGTAGAAAAAGTTGAATAAAAATTTACAATTCAGCGTGACATATCATCCATAGATAGATGGATAGAAAAAGGTACTAAGTAGAATTCTTAGGATTTACTTAGATTTTTAGTAGCATATAAGCTAGGGATATTGTATTTACTAAGTTAGAACAAGTAGTATTTGCATATAATAACTTCATCAATTGAAGCACAGGGAAAACACCATTTTAGATAGTATATGGAAGTAACCCAAGGGGAGTATCAAAATTTTAGAATATGAAAGCTGAAATAAGGAGTGTAAAAGATAATATATTTTTATTTTAAATTAATAATGTGCTCCAAAAAGTGTACATGAAGTTCGAGGAAAGAAATGTGTAGAAAAATAACACATATAGATTAAGGTGAGAAGATGAATTTCAAGTTGGAGCTGCAATTTTGGATCATTTGTGGAAGGAAATATTTCCTATAGGGACATAAAACAAGTTAAAGTAGAAGAAAATAGGGTCATGCATTATTGAGGAATATTTTTACAAATACATATGATATTGAATTGGTAGAAGGCATCTTTATCTCAAACATATTCAATATAGGAAACTTACATCCAAATCATTATGGGTTGAACATAAGATAAGCTTCACAAGCTTATTGGTGACAAAAATTCTATAGAATATATGTGAATAATTGGAAATTATGATTTACATAGGGTGAATAAAACATGTAACAAGGAATACAAATAATACTTGGTGATGTAAAAAGGAAGCGAGCTAGAATACATGATTTTGGTAAGTGTATTGGAAATTACAAGGCACCAAATTATGAAAAAATTAAAAGCATGCACCAAATATCATGTTGTTCAAATACATAATGTGTATTATGTAGGAGCATCAAGATACATAAAAATATTATATCAACCAAAGAAACAATTAGAGTTGCTTGTGTTTTTGTATTCTTCTGGACTTCTAAGTCATGTCAATAAAATCTAAGCCATGAAGTGGAATTCCAATCCATGTTGTGAAGGTCTAAATCATGTCATGAAGATATAATTCAACGTGTAAAATTCATATGAATTTTTTGATGGTCTTTTGATGCTATGTAACACCTCAAATGAAGGAGAGTGGTTCTGTAGATATTTAGATCAAGCTGAATTATTTTTTATGGGTTTGATGGGCCTATTCTTTGTAACATACTTTAATTTTATGAGTATTATTATGTAGTTTGTAGTTAATTTTGGGGATGATTTAGGTGGCTTTCCTTCCTATATAAATGAACCCATAAGCCTTAAGATAGTGTACTAAAGCTAATGAAAAGAAATAAGAGTTGGTAATTATTGGTGTAGCATTTTTTGTACAATCTAATGATATATTACCTCTAAGTTACGTTTATCAACTATAATTTCATATCTCTTAAAATATATTTGAGACTATATATTTGAAAATATACCTATATAAGTGTGTTGTTTTGTAAATCAATAATAAAATTTGTATTTCTATGTTTGTTATACATATGGTATTTTTCATGCATTAGTTATGAGGGTTTTATGCTCAACAGTTTCCCTTAATTGATTTCCCTAAATGCATGTGCATCGTATATTTAAATCTCTTAGTGGCCTAATGGTTGATACATATGAATATCTTAGTGACCCAATAGCTGATATACCCAACTCTCTCATTAGACCAATGCATGATACACCTGGTTACTAATATACTAGCCTTAGTGGCTCAAGGATGATATCACATAAGATATTAATTAAGTTATAACTTATTAGCACTCATATATGATGGAATAATTATCAAGTGTACATATTACATACAACATATTGGGGTATGGTTTGACATGATCAAACAGGTGTAGTCTTGCATGGATTATTTCAATTTTCAATTTTTAGTATTTTACATGATGATTTTATATCTCTATTGAGAATTTATGCATGATTTTTGCATGTGGTTATAGATTTCCAATTGGATTGGTGCATGGGAAAATTCATTAGTTACTCATTATTTTCCTATGATTGGGATGTGAGGTTTGTGTTCACTTGTTTGTTTCTTCTAATAAATCATATTTACACTAGGTTAAAAGGTGGGGGGGAATTATAGTAACCAAAATTTTGTCGTATGACACTTGAAAATAGCATATTAGTATTTATTATGTCATTATCTTATTTTCCTACTTACTAACCAACTTAAATCAATTCTTTATCTATCTCATACCCTAAACCCATTAGGTCACACCAATATTCTAGCTCAACAATTTAGGAATCATTACAGATTTTACAAAATACATCTATATATATATCGTCTCCCCCCTATCTCAGATCCAATTCAAACTTCAACCTGTATAAATTTATGGTCAAAATGTAAGTTTTCTTGATGAGCCTTCTACATAGTACAAATCCACACTTTACATTTTGAATGGTTATATTTTCAAACGTGAAAGCTATCTTTGTTTCCCTAGGTGTTACTTTAGGGTTGGTTGAATGGGAAATCATTCAAGAATAGTCATCTATGTAAATATATGCACCTTACTCTTAAAGAACATCTAGAGATCCTATATGAAAGTGTAATGCCCCATTTGGCGGTTACCCAGTTTCTTGGCGTAGTGACCTTTCCCTTGTTGGGCGTTGAACAACTGTGCGTAATTCCTTCGTGTCGTTGTTGACGCTTCTTGTGCTGGCCTCCGCGGCGACCATTACTTTTTCCCTATTTAATGGAATTTGCGTGTTCAAAGCCTGGTAGATGGCTTGTATGGCAGGTTAGTATTTTAGGGTATGTTCCTTTTAAAAAGAGATTCTTATATTTGTTTTTACAAAGAGGGGGATTGTAATGAATAGTTGATCTTTGTCGTCTATTACTATTGTCGATCTGGACTGTCGACATTATTAATATTTTTATAGTTTTCCTAGGTTGCTGGTAAACCCTTTTCGAAGGTTAATTGGGCTAGTAACTTTCCTTGAAGCCATTTCCATCCTGCTCCTATTCGTTGTCGAGCCAAGGACTTTAACCCATCGACATGGGTTGATGAGTTCGAACATTTGGTATATTATTTCTTGGGGTTCAGTTTTTGTTATGAGTTAGGATAGAACCCACTGTTAGTTGCAGAGAATTAAAAGACTGAGGTTTTTCGACTTGCTTTAGCCCAATGAATAAACTTGTTACTGAGCTACTGTTGGAGATGTTTTTGGTGACTCTGGTAAATTTGGATTATATACACTCCTTTTTAAGTATTTTTTGTTGCGTATTTCATTTACATGGGATTATATTTTAAAAATAAAATACCCAGAAGACATTGGTGTAGAACGATATATGTATTTATACACTAGTAAATCGAATCCTTAGATTTGAGTGTGTGGCTTTTAACTGATATGTTTTGGTTTGGGGAAATAGATGAGACCTTAAGCCGTGCAAGCCTCTTAACTTAGTATGTTTTTTTCAATTAGGTTATGTTGAGAATTATATCGTAACCTTTAGCTTGGTCTTACATCATGAAAGCAAGTAGCTTATAATTTTCCAAATCGCAGGATTTGAATGCAATAAATACAGATTTATACCGATGGCTTAATTTCTATTCTAATTAAGGTTTGGAATATAATGATCAATGGGTACTGAAAATAAACAAATAAAGGAATGGAGGGGTTGCGTGGAAAGATGGGGGGTAGGTGTGTGGCACAGGTTGGAGGGGACAGTGTTTTAAAATCAAATTCTATCTGCTTGTGCCTAAGGCCCTACTGTCCCTCACCCCACCTTCCTGCCATCTAGACCTGGTACATAGCCATCTCCCACTGGCCTTACCTCTACCAGCCGCCCCACCTTCTTTAATTCCTGTGATTTGCAAATATCTTGCATCCTGTGCTACCTGCTCTCTTTGACCTGTTCTGGCCGCGTGAGCAGGGAGGAGTGTTTTGTTGGGATTTGAGATGAATGGTGTGAAAACCCCAGTCCAGTCGAGATGCAGGTTTTTGGAAGCTCTTCTTTTGTTGTCCCTCTCCTTGCCATGGCTGCATAGGCTGTTTTAACAACGTTTTTTTTCCAGCTGTCGGGTCGTGTTTAGAATGGGGCTGAGTGTTTTGTAGTTAAATGCTTTCGCATGGTTGCAGCCGCCTGTTTCCTTCCTCCCTACTCGTGAAGTTCAGAGAAAAGATTAATAGAGGGGCGTAGTAATGGGTTGGATATGGTGGTTATAGGTGAAGCTTCAAGCTAGTGAAGTAGGTGTGTTACCTCCACTTTCATTGGGAGCTGCAGGATGTGTTCTTGTCAGGGATCCACAACAGCGGTCTGCAGCAGTTTCTAACTAGGCAGCAGACATGTTGCAGCATGGTAGAAGTTTTTTGAGTGCCTCCAACAGGCAGGCTATCCAACTATGTTGTTATCTATTTAGTTTCGACTGCATCCTCAAATTCGGGATTCTTCTTCAAGATTTTCTTTATCAAAATCGATTAAGTGACAGCAAGAGTGTTATCAGAAGACCTGATGAAATTTATTTCTAAGATTCTCTATTGACTTCTTACTTGTCTTACGATGTAACTCATGGAAGAGGATCTCATGGAGGCGGATCTGTTTCATATCATAATATTCATGAAGAACGATTTGCTTTGCAATTATATGAGCTTCTTCAACGAGTCACTGAGTTGGCAGGCATAAAGGTTTCTGTTGGACTTATCACACCTTACAAGCTACAGCTGAAACGTTTACACCGAGAGTTTGATGCTGTCCTCAAATCTGATGGAGGAAAAGTTTTATTTATCATTACGGTAGATGCCTTTCAGATCCAGGAGCGTGATGTAATCATTATGTCTTGTGTCCGAGCTTCAAATCATGGGGTTGTTTGTAGCTATTTTTCACCGCGAGAATGTAGCGCTAGCACGAGCTTGCAGAGCACTTTGGGTTAAGGGCAAGCAGTGGCATTGAAACAATCATATGCATATGGAGATGGCGTTTTAAACTAGGCATGTTAAACCTTCCATTGCAATCTTCTGCTACCATTTTATTATTTCATGAATTAAATGTCCTTCTATTTTTTTATCTGTTATGGCATTTAGAATGGGCTTCTACTTTTTCCTTGTGAATCGACCCAGATTGAAGGAAAGGAAGGACTGTTGGGAGTTGTTTGTTTTTCATACCCTGATAGCAACTGTGATAGCATGTATACATTCCTCTCTGCCTCGTTTTCTTTATCTTTTCGAAATAAAAGAGTAACTTCTATGTGATGGTAAAATAATGGTTGAAGTTTTATACTATGGGTGTTAGATCTTTAACCTAGGTGCTTTACTACTTAATTCTTCAAATTCAGGTGACATTTAGAGACAATAGTGAACAATGGCCATTGATTTCGATTTCTAAACCAGCAGTAGCAGATATAAACTTGAGCCATGAATAATATTAGTGGATATTAGTAGATTTGTCAATTCATGGCCAGTTTTAGGCTAAATGTTTGTTTTTGCCTTGGTAAAATTTTTTGTTGGGCTGAATCTATGTGTAGACCTCGCATAGTGAGCATGATTTTTTTCTTAGAGGCCTACGTGAGTGAAATATTGAGCTACTCACTACAGATCCTATGACGTGAGTCACTATATCATAAGATAAAAGAGTTCAATCGAACTCTATAGTAGCAGATGTTTTCTTTGGAGCGACTATGAGGATAGGTCGAGTAGACTGTCGTGAAATAGATGGGTATGCCCAAGCTATTCATATGTTGATTTAGAGACGGAAGAGAAGGCTTAGTTTGTAGGAAGAGTATTTTGGTTGTATTCCTCCTTCGCTGACTGTAAACCTTGTAATTGGTGACTTGAGTTGGGTCGCTGTAGGGCATCTTGTGTCGATTCAGTTATATTTTCCACAGACTATCCCTTGCTTGTTTAAATTCAAGTATCGAATGAAACGGATTTCTATTAAATCCATTATGTAGCTTAGCAAACCTTCAATAATTCAGGTAGGGACTGGTCTGAGTAAGTATTCGACTGAGACATGTATGAAAATAGAATGGTTACCTTTCTTCGAATTGGATTAGACTTGTATGAAAATGAAAAAGGTAGGAATCGACTCAGTTACATACTTTAGTGAGCTAAGTCCTTAACTCTTACAATGATGATACGAGTGGTGGATTACGGGTTTATTACTGATTATGTGATGTAAGATAATAACAACCTTTGGTGAAAAGACTTCTTCTTGATCCTTGCTTGTGTAATCCAACTATAGTTGTTGAATGTAATTTAGTTGGATAGAATCTAATTTATTTAACTTCTTGAAGAAAAATAATTAGGTTCGGTGAGAATTACTTGGCATTTTGAATCTTCAGATTCATTTTTTGTGTTGTGAGTATTATATGTATGTTGGTTTATTCAGTCGAGTGAAGTTAACTTTAATCTTTGACTTATTTGTGTTCATATATGGTTGGGGGCCTATATTCTTCATAAAACCAGGATGTGTGTTAATGCAGTCTTGTTACCAAGCAATTTTGAATATGTTAAGTCATTTGACTGATCTTTATCTTTTTGGTTAATAAGATTAGAATGATGTTTGGGTGTTAGATTTTCAATCACGTAATCCATAGGATTACGTGACTGAAATATCAATACTCTCAGCCTTGTTGTCTTCACCAATAAGGTCTCACCTTGTTTGTCTTTGGAATATCTCTCTCACTTGAATATTGGGATTCTTCGTTGTTGGTTGGTATAAATCTCTTCATCTTGTGAAACATATTGATTAGTGGTTTGTGATTTGACCCATTCTTGAGTTTAGAATTTTACTTTGATGATATTATAAAATGTTAGCTTATTGTTGCAATGGGTAGTCTTAACATGCTCAGTTCTAGTGAACTGACTCTAGTTTATATTTGTGCAGGTGGATTATGCGAGTAGACTAGAGGAAAAGAATGTTAAAGGTTCATCTGTACAATTTATGAAGTTCCTTGTAAAAATGTCCAATGTGTTGTAAATTGTGTAACATTGCTTGTAAAGAGAGTTTATATGACCTCTTGCCTGGAATTGTTCGGAGAATTACGTGAAGAAGTAGTTTTGTATTTTTTTGTAATTTGGCTGGTAACTCTTCTTAGTGAGAAATAATATTCAATCTCTTCACTGGCATAAGCATTGTAAAAACTTTGATCTTGAGAATTAAGTGTTAAATTAAATCTTTCTAGACTTTGTATTGATGGGTTATATGTAAGTTTTAATGGGGTGGTTTTTCCTTACTGAAGTTACCTAAAAGTTTTATTCAAATAAATCTGTCGTAAAGGAGATCCACTCAAGAACAAACAATACCCTGAGTGATCAAGGGTGAGGCTATCCTTGCAATGTGATTTTATATAACGTGTTATCCCTAACTGAACTAGTAACCACTACTCTTTTTGGTGAACGCTAGAAAAAAAAAAAAAAAAAAACAACAACAACAACAAGCTTAAAGGAAAACAATGGTTAGTTTCTAATAAGATTTAACAAGTAAGAGAAGAAAATTTGAAACCACTCAATTTATCTCTCAGCCTATTTAAAAGTAAGTAGCTTCCTCTTGATAAGCTCTTTCGATGAAGCCTAGGTAAGAGCGCTAATAATTACGTATAATATCTCCAGCTTCAATTAAACCTCAGTAAGAACTAATGACATCTTAAGGGTGAACTCATTTAACCTTCTTCCTTTAACTTTATCTAAGGTACCTTGTAATTTTTCTCTTAAGTTTGTTGAACGTGAACCGATGTTTTCATAAGGGCATGAACGAGTTCTAGTAACGTAAGTGTGAATAGATGGCCTTATGGAATTAAATTACCATCTTTATCAAATAAATATATAAAACAAATAATGGTTATAAAGGAGAAGACTTTAAGGGAACTACTCTACAGTGTATAAGAACATAACTCAGTTGGTAAGATGTTTTGTACAAATCATATATTAAATCCTTCTAAAAACTTAAGTCATGAGTTAAAGGGTTGTCTTATCAAAATAAATAACCTCCAATCATTTCTTACTATGGCTTTCCGTAGCTATGAGAGTGTCTTGTGGTTGGGCTTCTATGTTATTGTGTAAAAGAAAAAGATAAAGTATATTATCCTTTTGGGTGTGAACATTTCCGTGCTAACCTTGTGGTCATCCCCGTAACAAGTGGTTCCCAGAGTTTGTTGTAACTTTGTGACGAAATGTTGTGTCATGTTCTGTGTCGAAGTAAGTCAAAAAAAAATTTATCCTGTCTTTTACTGTGTTGTGTGTGTGCTTGATTTTGGGTTGTTACAGAAAGACACGCTCTAAGAACTTTATTGCGGAAAAAATTAAATTACCTATCCCTTAGAGTAAACTACAACAAAGTTATTCAAATATTGAATACAACTCTATTGAGGCACTAGATAAAAATTCTAAGCACTACAACCACGACATGTTTCAATTTCTAAATGATGAGAGTTGAATTGAGGGCTCCACCTTATTTGATTTATCTTATAATCTACCTCTTAATATAGGACAGAGATAACTATATGTGGCTTGATTCTGCTTCATATTATTGGCACATAGTGTAAACTTTATCACATCAATGGGTGTGTGGTGAGTTTAGTCTAGTGCAATTGTTGAATATATCCTTTTTAGTAGAATACGAAAGGTAAAGACATATACATTTACATAGGTATGACTAAAAATATTTATATACATATTTTAGATCCAAATACGTAGAAAAAGTGGATCCTAGAGTTGGAATATAGGTTAGATTTCTAGATGACGCCTTAGTAGATTCTTGGGTAGGTTAATCCATGAATTGTTTCCCCTATGAAAAGAGCTCATATTACATATGTTTTAAAATTTCCCTATTTTCAAGACAAGTTGGTGACACCACGTATAGCTCTAACAACTAATTTTTACCCACTATCACACAATTTGAGCCCAAAGAACAATGAATTATTTCTAAATCCTAAATCTAATTAGAAATTTTAACAGACTAGAAGACAACCCTTGTGAGAGGGGATTCTATTTACATAGAACATATTCTCTTCAATTATTAGTCCCATACATTGTTGGATCTCATAAACATTATTAAAATCTTTCAAATCTTTCTCTCGTTCATCCGCATTTCCCATCTTAACCTACAATCCAGCCTAATGATAACGTTGATAAACAATTAAAGTCTATAAACTATATTTTTTAAATATGAACACACGCATCACGTCCATGAGGATTTAGTTTTTAAATACTGCGTCTGCTCTACTAAAACATCATCTTCAAGTAATACGGATTTGATCAGATTGTGCATGATTTACGCGTTTAAAATGTCTCATTAGGTCAGAAACATTTTTGTTTCTTGAACAAGTTAAGGCATATAATCAGATATGCAGTTGTTCTTTATTTATTTTTAAAAGTCGTCTCGTTTGCGTCATGGATACCACGATGATCTCCATATCCAACCTTGTTTTTATTTAATACAGAAGAAAAACTCAATCGACTACATTTCGAAAGGAAGAATCTTCGCACCTGTTTCACGTTTCCTTTTCAATCGAATGGTCAAGAGGAACGCCAACCTATATATATTCTGATCCAACCTCTAATTTTCTGAAATCTGTGGCATCAAGATTGGAAAAATCTCAGTTGTTTCAATGGAGAGAAATTACGTGGGGAAATTAGTTCTAGTTTTAGTTGCAGTTGGGGGGGCGACAGTGACGATGAGCACGGGAATTAACGCCGCAATATCGTGCTCCACGGTGACGTCAGATCTGTTTCCGTGCCTGTCGTACATTGCAGGCAGCGCCGCCGGTGAGCCGCCAGATGGCTGCTGCAACGGCATCAGAAGTATCAACGCCGCCGCCAAAACAACTCCAGACAAGCGAACTGCGTGCAGCTGCATACAATCTCTTGGAAATGCCGTCGGAAGCTGTCTGGGCGAAGGCTACCAAATTGCCGGGTCTGTGCAAGGTTGACATCGGCTTTTCCCTCACCCCTTCGAGTAACTGATCCACGTAATGTTTTCTTAAACCCTTTTACTTTCTTACCACTTATTTCTCTGCTCATCGATCACTGAGTAATGGTTTGGATGGTTTGTTTTGGATTAACAGGATCAATTGACATGGAAGAAATCTGTCCGCCACCTTTGTCGTCTGGTTTTATTGCTTGTGTTAGGTTATAGAAAACGCCATCGCTTTGTACTTTCGCAGATAGCTTATATTATAAATGAAATGCATTGTTGTTCTTCAACATTAAAATGCAAGAATCGGTGCTAATTCGACATTCAAAGAAAAAGTGCAGGGATGGCTAAAATAATAGTAAGATTTCTGAGAATGGAAAATAATTACACAAAGATGTGTTTTTATGTAGAGATGCGTTCTATAATTACGCCGATGGCGTTCCCCCTATGGTAAAGGACCTCCGGACGTTTCTGCAACTGTGCTAAATTTGACGGCCGTTTAGACGTTTTTCATCGCCATTAAATTTGACGTTCGTTTGCCTGTATTTTTCTGTGTGATGTTGCTGCACGCGGTTTATTCATTCACAAGCTCCGAATTTAGATTTTTAACTCCCAAATGTTCAAGAGTTGTTAAAATTAAGATTGTTCCCTCCATAGAACCAAACACTACTTTCACATATTCAGGGGTTTTGGGCTCTCCGACCTTACTTCCAGATCAATGCCTAAATCCCTCAGAAATTTTTCCGCCACATCTGCAGAAGTATCATTCAGATTAAAAATTTCTAGCACAGGGTCGCTTTGTGTAGAAAACATTTCTGCTTGTTCTTCAAAACTAACGACCTTGGGATTCAATTCAGGTATAAAATTTTGTTGAATGGGGCTGTTAATTTTGGTGTTTCTCACGGCGGTGACACTGGTGGCGAGGTGTTGGATTTGGCGTGGTGTGAGAGCAGATGTGATGGCAGAATGGGGAAATGTGTTGGTTGAATCAGCGAAATTTAGGGAAGCGGAGGGGCCGCACAAGCATAAACAGGCAGCGTCATAGGCATGCGCCGCCTGGTCTGGTGTGGCGTATGAGCTGAGCCATACGCGTGCCCTGCATTTGGATATCCTTATCTCCGCCACCCATTTCCCCCACGATCTCCTCCTCACTCCCCTCAATCTCCTGCTCTCCTCAACGGTAACGCCTCCGCTCGTAATGGGCTCTCTCATCCTTAAACAAGAGAATTTATTTCAGACAGAACAGAAAAGAAGAGTTTGGGTGCATGAAATTGATGTATTTGAGTGTTCATGAATCACTTGTCCAAATTAGAATTTTATCAATACGTTATTATTTTTATTTTTATTTTTTATTTTATTCTTGTTTGTCCACTTGTCATTTTCCTTAGTATGGATCAGGCTGGAATTTCAATTTAATTATCTGCGAACACAACTGTGCAACAAGATGTAGAAGAAAACCTTCATTCTCTTAGGTTTCATGGAATGTCAAAGTGCATTGATACGTTTGTTAGCACTAGATTTTACAGACACGATTTCATTGGATTGGGGTTTGATACCTACACCAGGTGCTGCACTTTGGTGATTGGAATAAATAAGAGGGAAATAATCCTCGGAGGAGTGTTGGTAGTGAAAATATATGATTCAGAGGGGGATAAATGGACTACATTCCACACGAATAATGCTCTGTCATCGGCTCCGACAGGGGAAGGAGTATTCTCTGGAGGGAGTTTCTACTGGGTTACTATAACTAGTGAACTGAAAAATCGATTGATAATGATGTGAACTGGTGTAGTCACACTGAATGTGGAAAATAGGACATGAGGTATTAGTAGCACGCCACAAAGGCCTCTTAATCCTAAATTTGAACCATACTGCCATGATTGTATATTTGATTGGAACTTGATTGGGTATGACGGGAATGTGGTTTTGGTGTACACCAGATATCTACACTTGTGGAAGTTGGATGAAAATAATAATCCATGGGTAGAGGAGAAGCCATTTCCTGAAAGTCCGTGTTTGGGAATGTTGTATACGGGAATGTTTTAGATTTGCGAAAAGACAAAAAGGAAATTAATTATTCCCAACAGCCAAAAGATTTTTATTTTGATTATGAAAAATTGATGGCCACCCAAAAACATGGAGATCCACAGAGTTGACAGTAATAGTTACAATGCCTATCCATCCATGTCCGAATTGTCTTTGGATCAAAATTCTATAACACTTTTCTTTTTTTCCTACCCCCCAAAAAATGTGAAAAAAATCAGGACAAACCAATTATATCAGCACCAGGCCCTCAAATACATGTTTACTTCAATAATTTATTGAGATTCAAGTGTGCATTGAATTTCAAATTCAGAGATTGGTCAAGTCGCTTCCAAAATCCTGCGGGTTCTAGGAATCAACAAGTTTTAGTATAACTTCCCAATGATTTCCAATTGGGTGTCATTTCTGGTATTGGGTTTAGCTTCCATTGTGTTTTTTCCATGTCCATGTCCAGAAAATGGAAAAAGACCTGCAACTGTAAATGTGGGTGCTCTTGTGGCCTATAATACCACCATTGGGAGAGTGGCGAAGAAGGCTATTGAGTTGCTCAACAGAAAATGGAAAAAGACCTGCAACTGTAAATGTGGGTGCTCTTGTGGCCTATAATACCACCATTGGGAGAGAGGTGAAGAAGGCCATTGTAGTATTTGGCAGTGGGGACGATGGTCACCATGGTGACATGTACTCAAGAAAAAGTGCAACAAGGGGAAGATTTGAATAAGGATAAGACAATTGCTCAATGAAACCAACATATCAACATGTTATTAACAATAAAAAAAATGTTTTTTTTCAATTAAAAACCAACCAAACAACCAATGCAACCACCGTATCAAACACGTTGCAACACTAACACAATTTGGGAATTTCCCCTCCTTTTTCCTCTAAATAATTACAAACCACATCAACTAAAAAAGTAATTAACTATCCAAAGTGGTATCAAATGTATTCATGTTTAGTGCGAAAAAATGGCCACAAAAGGCTACCACTCGTGATATAAAATTTGCAAATGTATGAACAAACCAAACAACCAATGTAACCACCGTATCAAACACGTTGAAGTCTTCATGTATTCATGTTTAGTCCAAATAAAATAATTGCTGAGTAATGACGTCGTAAATTAGAGCATAGAACAACGAAAATCTCTAATATCTTTCAACTTACAATGACCAACAACCTACGATCCCCTGACATTCCAATCTTGCAGAAGGAACTTGGAGCAGTAGACTTTTGGTACAGGTAATTAAATCTACTTATTTCAAAGTTTTTTCCAAACTACATATCTAATATTTATGTTCATTTATGATTCTCTTTCTTTGGTGGTAAAGAAAAGAGTGTTGTCTCTAGACGAACTTCAGGTGGGTTTCAATATTGATTGAAGTATTTATTCAATTGTTCTCTTTATTGCATGTTATGGACTAAAAAATTATTGTAGAGAGTTTTCATGTTGTTTGGTTTGGATTGTTCCATTTATATTTGTAGTTGGCTCCAATCCTTTTTCCAAAGTGACATGTGGGGGCACTTGCCTTCGTCCCCAAATCCCCAAATTTTCTCTCCAAAATCCGCACAATTGGAGATCATTCATGAGGCTTCTATTTGATTTATGATTCCAATGAAGATGCACTGAAATATGAACCACCTCACAAATTGAGGAGAATGGGAATCCTAATCGAGGCATCTGTAAATGGATAAAAATACAAGAAACGTGCTAAAAAAATTACACAAGCAAAAATCAAGAAATTTGATTTAAAAAAATAGCTTGTAGTGGTTAGTTTATAAGTGTTTGTTTATAAGTGTTTTTGAAACAAACTATAACTCGTGCCAAATAATTCCATGTATGCATTGTGGCAATATATATCGGACATAGAATCAAACTTTTTAAAAGCATGTTCAGTTTTTGTAATCCAACAACTATGGATTTCGAATTTCTTTATCATTGTATCTCCATATAAATACCTATAGTTTTATAACTTCAAGTGTACATATTGTTGTTATTGTCTTCCATTCTATTTGCTTAACATAATAATCTATAATTCGTTACAAATAAATGCATGTATATATTGCGGTGGAACATATGGATCACAGAATCTAACTTTTTAACATACGTGTTCAATTATTCCTTTATACAATTGCTCGCTTCTTTATGTAAACCAAAAACACATTTTTAATGTGTTATTCATAATATTTTCACACAAACACATATAGTTTTATAATGTCGAGAAACAACCATACAAATTTTAGTTCTTTTCAACCAAAGCTTTGTGGGTTATATCACTTTTTTGCATATTGAATTGTTAAAGGATTAGACTTCATGTTTACGCTTTTTAGCAAATATAAAATAATAAGAAAGCCAACTTTAAAGGTTCTCATTCTTTACAAATGCATGCTTTCCTAAACACATCCTTCATTTCATGATTAACTGCCCTACAAGTTTACATTGACCACCATATATTTGCAGAATTTCCACTATCTCAAGCATCTTTTAGTTGCCATGGAACTAACTTTGACATAGTCGCTCGAGAATGTGCCAAAAGTTGACGAAATGGACTGGGAGGATACAATAGTTATTGAGATGACAAAACAATATTTTGATAAGTTTTTGTTTTCCTGGAACCCCCTCCCAACTTGCAACCACTTGGATTTTGTTCGCAAGTCACTCCTAGATGACCCTTGCTTGCTAGATACAACACAAATTCTATCCACCTCCCCACATGTAGACCTTGAAGAACTGCTTAATCGAGTTCAGCGCCAAACTAAATGTTCAGAACAGACATGTTTGCGTAGAAAGCAATCACAGTTGTAGTGCAGGTACAACGCCCCCTGGGCCATGCAACCTACTTCTTCCTTGCACATTGAAAGTGATGGGAAAATTAAGTACCTCCCTTCCAGAAATGATGACAGATTGAACATCCACAATCAAACTATGATATACATATGGAGAGAAAATGTTGATTGTTAACCGGTACTTTCCTGCCATGTCGTTCTTAACGTTCTTAAGTATATTACAAAATATGCTTTGAAATTCGAGCAACGTTCATAAACATATCACCAAATGCTATCCATATTTTCAAGAGACATAGACGCAAATTCTCCAACACATACCACGATCCGTAAAATGCTCACATAAAGCGTTGTTGAACATGACATAAGCACACAAGAAACATGCCACATACTGCAAAAATTGCCACTTGTTATGTGCAATCGTCCATTTGTATCATTAAATGTTGGAAAAAAAAAATGAGACGTGTCATTGAAAGTGACGCCAATGCACAACAAACAACCACTTTCTTGGATGCATATAAAGTTCGTCCAACAACCATGGAACACCTACCACTTATTCAAGTTGCTCAAGATTGGAGCTACAACAAGAATCGTAAAGGTGATAAATGGAAACAACGACCGACACAAGCAATTGTTCGGATCCACCCGAGATTTTTGGATGTCCTGTCTCAGGATTCAATGTCAGATGACCTTTTCTATTGGTCAGAACTCCTTTTATATAAGCCTTTCAGAAATATTGCATCCGAATTTGGCTCAACCCCACATGACATCAACGACATTTGGGACATGTTCAAGCACAACTACAGACCATGGCATGTTCTACGCACACCACAGACACAGGACTTGCTATAGATGTTAGTTCTGACTCTGAGCCCGAATTCAGTATTCAACAAGAACCATTGCAAGAATGACAGGTCTTCGCACAAATTCACCCTGGAAACAACAAGGGTCTAGACATTATTGACATGTTGGGGAAACGAGATTTTGACATACACAATAATTAGACCATACATGACGTTCCCCATGATTTATAGATAATTGGTTCATCATTCATTGAGAGAGAGAAGGCAGACACAATTAACAACAACATCCATGCCACACCACCATATTCCACACTTCCTTTGTCTCCAGAACAAAAAATATCTCTTAATACCATACTACACCATTCAGTAAACAAAACCCTTCTACCTCCACTAAGATTAATAATTCAAGGAACGACTGGCACAGGAAAATAATTTCTGATAACTAAAATCTGCAATTCATTCACATCACCAACCACATATCCCTCATGTATACTTTTTCTCTCCCCTACCGGTGTTTTAGCATTCAACATCTCCGCATCCACAATCCACGCAACCCTGTGTATTCCAATAAAATAATTGAAACCCCTTGAAGGTAGTGCATTACCGTCTTTTCAAGAGTCGCTGAAACATATAGAATATGTTATTATTGATTAAATGAGTTTCATCGGCCCAAAGTTTCTAAACAAAAATGGCAGTAGGCTCCGCGAAGCTTTCCCACACTCAAGAACATCTAGATTTGGGAACATAGCAGTCACCCTCCTCGATGACCTTAGCCAATTACCATTGGTTTTGGACAGTCCTCTTTACACAAGTAATTCCTACAGAGCAACCCTTTGGAAGGGATTTCAGACTTCCATTACATTGCAAACAATATTTCGGCAACAAGGAACAACCAATGCATGGGTTTCATTTCGGAATTTATTACTCCACATGCGAGATTCAACCCTTGTAATTAAGGATTGGGAAATCTTAATGTCTGGCACAGACACACACCTAACTCAGCAAGAGCTCAACAAATTTAAGGACACACCACATTTGTTTGCAAAAAATGGTCAGGTGGACTCCCACAACCTATAGATGTTGAAGGCATTGAACGTTCCGATCTCCCAATCCATTGCTGAAAGTAACTGGTGGAACGGACCAAGAAATCCTGATGATGATCAGTTGGAACACAAAGTTTTGTTGTGTAGACAACAAAAAAATCATGCTTATTACAAATATATGGGTTAATGCAGGCCTCGTGAATGGTGCCACAGGAACAATCATCGACATTGTCTATGACACATCAATGCAACCACCATCATTACCTTTATTTGTTGTTGTCAAATTTGATAATTACAACGACCCATGTTGGGTTCCCTCCAACCCATTACATATTCTCATACCCCCTATTTCAAGAGGGAATCAAAGACAATTTCCGATTAAAATGGCTTGGGGATTAACTATTGACAAGTCATAAGGACTTACTTTGCACATAGCAACCGTCAACATTGGAACCATTGAAAGGTAGGGTTTGACATTCACAGCTTTCTCCAGAGTTCCATCGCTTGCAAATCTGCGCATTTCACTTGCTTTTTCATTCAAGAGATACTCAAATATGGCACACATACCAGCACTTAGAGCAAGAAGAAAGGAGGAAGCAAGACTACTATCACTCAACCCATCGTAAATACTACCCTCTGCTTTGATAACACCTCCACCACTACTATACTCAACACTTCTTCTATCCAAACTGACACTGTCGTTCAAGGGGTATCAAATGTAATCATGTTTATTGAAACTAAAATTTCCCACTAAAGGCTACCATTCATGATATAAATACTGCAAATGTATACATGTCTCATTATGTGCACGTATATCTTCATTTTTTTTATGTTTTCAAATATGAAAAGCAACTTTAAATGTACGAATCTGTAATATAATTAAATGTACACATACAACATTTCAATGTAATGTTTCAACTAAATTCCTACACTACAACTTTCAATCACACACATTATCAACTGTACAATAAATGGTTTTCCAACAAAACACCAACCAAACAACTGATGCACAACTAACACAATAAAGCCGAATTAAATACATACCACATCAACTATAAAATAAATTAACTATTGAAAACGGTATCAAATGTATTCATGTACGAATTTATAACAACTTTGAAATATATAAACAACCTTAAAATTAAGTGGCCCATCTATATTTCTACACTTACGAAAACAATCGAACCCCTTATCAACATCAACTACAAAAGTAATAACTATACCTCTAAATCAAGTAACATATACCGTTCGGCGTTCACATCTCATGAAACACATGCGGTGTATTTTAGATAAATAAATTTAAGATATCTATAGTAGTGTTACTCTCTATAAAGATATGTAGGGAAAGAGTGGAACATGTTTTACAAGAAAGTGGGCTTAAATCAAAATGCAATTTATCTACCCAAAAAACATTGTAACTAGACTTTTCTAGTGTAAGAATATACAAGTGAGGGGAGCGGGGAGGGGGGGAATGTGGGGCGCGAGGGGCAGGGGGGACAAGGGGGTAAGAAAAAGATTTGATTTAGTCATCAGAGAAAACAAAAAGAACAAGATTTTTGTGTTAAATAGAGAGAATCCAAAGAAATTGTATTGAACACAAAACCTAACTAGAATTGTCAAGATCAAGTTCAAGAAAATGTCACCAAAAAATGATTTAACAGATATGTGATTTATATTTGAGATTTTGAAAATCTCATGTACATTTATGAACATTTTTTGTTGGATATATGGGAAATTGATCTTCCTCCAAATCTTAATATGGTAGCTAAGATTGTATAATGAACTATGAGTCAAAACATTGTTTATGGGCTTGTGTTCAAGTTCAACATTACTTTTTAAGAGTGAGCTACTTATTAATCATCTTAGTGATTCACAACATCGAAAAACACATTGTAAGAATAATACAATTCAACCATGCAATCCACCTTGATGTTTTATTTACTCTATATGAATTTTCATGTTATAATAAATTTTTGATAAACAAAAAATGCTTCAAATATATTCCATCTCTAAAATGCAGTGAATTCAAAATGAAACTATACCTCTTGATTTATGTATCATATATTGTTATATATATACTAATGCACCCTATCTATCCATCTATCTAGATCTATATAATTATTTATTTCAAATCAATATTTTAATGATGTTCAAGTTGTTGACGAAATAATATTTCACAAGGAAAAATTAGTTGATTTTCACCAATGCTCTGGGACTATGTCCCTCCTACTTGCGGAAGGGGAGGATCCTTTTATTTAATAAAGATAAAACAAATATTGTGTGTGATTACTAAGTCGGGGATCACACGGGACTACTTCACTAGACCTGCGGCAAATTGTTTGCACCTAGTGCAAGGGAGAAATTTGATTGGGAGACAAGATGAAGGGGAGTTAGAAATTAGAAAATAAATGGCTTAATCCTATAAATAGGCACTAGAAGACTTGCACAAGCATTAACCAAAATCAATCCAAACTCAATTAGAAGAAAAAAAAATCTAAAAATGACAAGACACAATAAATCGTGGACACATAATTCCATTGATCCATTCATCAAAAGTACTAACACCTTCCTTCATTGTACAATATTATCATGTGCACAAAGATGAAAAGTAGAGAGATATAGGAAACATAGATAAAAGTAAGATAAGAATGTTATCTTTTTCTTGCTTCTTAGTAGTAAAATAGCTATCTACTTATATACTCACAATTTACAACCCTTTAGAATGAGGGAGTCATACAATATATAGTTTTACAAAAAGACTCTTCACCTACCCCCTCCCCCCGCCTCCACATGAATTTTCACTTACCTTTACAACTTGTGACCTTTCATAGTTCACATGAAGTCATATTTCTCACATGTTTTTCCAATTGTTCAATCTTCTCCTAGTATTCCTCATTTCTCACAAGAAGACAGGTGGTAAAATATTGGTATAAATTAACATCCCCTCCATGTTTTATTCACCCCAAGGTAATTATTTTCATCTCATATTCTAATTGAGTCATCTCCCCAATGGTATTTACTACCTTTGGCCAAGAAATTTCTACATATTGATTTCTTGAGGCACCACTGAAGAAGCAAGAAGTTGTCTGGGATTTCTTACCTCATCTTACTTTTACCATTCTCAAAATATCTTGAAATTTTGGCACCACTTCCTATAATATTGTAAGATTCTCACCTTCTATCATATTTTAGATCCATGGAAAGATAATTTTTGTTATAGGTTCAGCACTAGGCATGACTGCAATCTTAGGCTCAGTGTGAGGAGGTATCTCTTACATTTGGAAAGTTGACTTTGCAGCAGAGGAAGAGATGTTTCGAGATCGATGTGGAATTGGTGGATGATAAGGATCAATATCTTCTTACTCTAGATCATCTACAAGGACTTGAGTGACTTTTACTTTCTTATGTAGCCTCATGTAGTGGGAACTTTCAGCATCCATTATTTTCCTCTTTACGGGCTCTCTTATGTGAGTAGATCTCGCAGTCCTCTTGGGTGCCTTTAGAGATGAGAGATGAGATGCTTGTCTTGTGAGAGTATGAAGACCACCTGATTCAATTATCACATCCCTCCTTTTCTTGAACCACTCCTTAGACCTTTGGATTACTATTGTAATTATTTCGTTGATATCTCGTGACTCATGAAGACTATGAGATTGGAGGGAGAGGTTAAACCTTCATTGCTTGGTATTCAAGATCGAACAACTCAGTTCCATCATCTTCTACACCTTATTTGAACCAATAAAATCTAAATTTCCTCATTTGGATGAATATCATCCTCATGTTATCTATTTTTCTTGTCTCAAAATGATGCAAGCACTTGACCCAATAGTCTTCAATATGACGAACATTGAATGACTTGGGGAGGCTAAAGATTTTGGGATTACTTCAGATGTCAAAATTTTCCCTAGATGTGTATGAATAGAGGCTCAAGGAGGAAAAAAAAGGTTCAAGATTTGAGGCATCAAAAAAAAAATTGCAAGATTAAATACCAACAAAAATGGGGAAGACACACCTTTATTCCTACGGTTCCTGAACTTCTTATTGATATGACTAAGTTGCCTACATAGTTCAAAAATCACTATTTTTTCACTGAGATATCTCGTGAGCTTGTAAGGAGCTAGATCAAATCTTGAAACATTGATATAAGAGAAGGTGGAGAATTGAGTGAAGTAGGACCCATACTTTTCGATCAAATTTATGGCTTAGGAAGATAGTCTCAACTCTAGGTTACCTTTAAGAAATCAGATGATGAACATGGTGAATGCATCATTCACCCTAGAAAATTAGTGGATTTTATCTTTGAGAGTGAGTTGCGAGTACATTTCATGACTTGGGGCCTTCTAAGAAACATTTTGAGAAAGAGTTAGGCCTTGAATGGCCTTGTGCTAGTAAAAGCATACTTCATAATACATATATGATGTAATTGTGAACTTTGTTGTAACCTACAACTAGAGCAACTGATGGTGGATGTTATCGCTTATGATTTTTTCCCAATCAACCATATGATTCCCCTTGGTGACAATAAGGATGAATTATGCCATCTAATCCTGAAAGTATTTTTTGGTTTCTTCTCCCATTACCTTGTTTAAAATTATGATTACATCCGAGTAACCCTCATGAAACTCACTCTGTGACAAGGTTTTTGGCATATGAGAGGGTTTCCTTCCTTGTCTAACACACGATTCCAGTGCGAGGCCTTGGAGATAGGACACGGCCTTTGACCACTTACTAGATGTGAACTCTTTTGAGATTATGACCATCTTTCTGTCGGTTGGAATTTTTATACATTGTGAGATGCCTTTCGGGGTGAGCACTGTAAGTATGGAATTTTCATCTTCCCTCACAATCCTAGATTCTAGCTCATAGTGTTCAACACATGCTAACACCAATTATATACTTTTTACTTACAAAGTATGTCCTCCAATAGAAAACAACACGCTTGTGAATATCTTATCCTTAACATGTTACCTTGGTCCTCCAAGCATCCTATATTCTAGGTCCCCTGGGTCCATGTGAGTGGCATCACTGTCACCCACACCTAGATACTTAGTTATTAGTGTTGAAATAGGTTCCATGCTAGATAATTCAAACTTCATGATCCTAAAAATCAACAAGATGAGTGAAACTGAAGCCAATAGCAACGTTTTGCACTAGAATCCAAAACTTTCTATTTTTGGCAGGTGGAGTTAAGAGTTGTTATTTTGGGAAATTTTACTTTTTTGCTTAAATTCTGTCTGATGAATCTCCCAGCACACTTAAACTACCTCCATTTATGATTATTTACTATTTTTATAAATTTTCTATTCTTATCAAGTTATGTTTTTAGAAACTATTTTTGGGAAAGTTGCATGTTTTGCCCTATTTGTTGTCTTTCATTGTTTTTTATTGTTCTGAGTAATTTGAGCTTGTTATTTTAAGAGTATTAATATTTTTAGTATATTTTTGTACCAATAACTTTATATTTTTATAATATTCACTTACCAGTGTTGGTTTCCAATGAAAACACCCTCATCGGATTCGGCCCTGCATCGAGATCTCATGCTCCAATTTTCATAGTGATCTTTCCACTGTAAACTAAAAAAGTAGTTTTCGGGGGAGGTTTTAATATTTTTTTGTATATAACTTATGGAATCATTTTATATGCATCAATAGTGCTCACAAAGGCACTTGGGAGGAGATTCTTCTGTGAAAATTTCAGTTGAATCTGATTTCTAGCTGAAGAGTTATGAAGAAATATTTGTTTTCAGGTCATGGCTGTTGTGGAATGCTTTTGGCAACTAACACCCTGATTTTTGTAAGTTATCTTGGTGATTATTTTTCATACTGTTGTAACTGCTG
Source organism: Taxus chinensis (assembly GCA_019776745.2). Taxonomy (NCBI): domain Eukaryota; kingdom Viridiplantae; phylum Streptophyta; class Pinopsida; order Cupressales; family Taxaceae; genus Taxus; species Taxus chinensis. The sequence goes on from CM034154.1 coordinate 657,698,405, forward strand.
AAATGAAGGCAAACATGTTAAGATATATTTTGATCTTAAGGGAATGTGTTGCTAATCTGGATTCTTGCATGCTGTAATTTATTTACATGGGACAGCAGTTATTGTTGCTTGTATGTTTGCTGATGTGACGACAAATTGTCGTATGCTTGCTGAACTCTTTATGCTGTGGCCTTCTTGTAATCGCTTTGTCGATTTACTCTTGAACTGAATTGAAGGTTGATATAAATGTGCAGCACCTGATTACAGGTATGAACAGTTGGCACGTAGATGCCAACGGAAAAGGTTCGATTCACGAACCATACACTGTCGTAACGTGAGACCCCGTAAGGTGAGAAATGCCGAGATACGGGTGGCTCAGGCATGTTAACATGGGACGGAATGTCCTGTACAGTGTTGAAATTGGAAGTCAGTTGGGAAGACTTGACTGGATTGAAGGTTGATTAGTGTTAGGTGTTAGAGGGAATTAGATCCTAATCTAATCCTAAGCTCTACCTTACATCCTAAACTACTATCCTAAGTGGATTTTTAAATTATATAAAAAGGTGGAAATAGACCTAAGTTCTATTAACCTAAAGACTAGGCTATGACCTAGGTCGAACACTAATATGAATCCTAAACTAATCCTAACCTAGAAGGGGACGCACAGACCCTTGGGGGGAAAGGATAAGGATGAAGGGGATTTAATGGCATTAATGTGAAGTCCTTACGTGGACAGCGCCAGTTTGGCGGGAACAGGGAAAAACTAGAGGTATCTAGTTGGTTATGAAGCTAAACTTGGTTTTGCATGCAAAATTCGAATTTGATGGTTCGCCAACCCAAGTCGGCGGTGGCATGAGAAAATAGGAAAAGGCAGAGCCTTTAATGCATTTAATTTTTTTGGTCTTCGTGACCAGTCCGCCTTGGAAAGAGTTTGGAGGAATTTTTTATTGTTCATTGTGTTGTTTGGGTTTTTGGAAAGTTGCTCTGCATTTGGTTTTTGCTTGGTTCAGTCGAACCAGTTTCATTTGGTTTTTATCACTGTTTCTTTGGAAATTGGAGGCTGTTGCTGAGCCTGAAGAGGAAGGGATTGTTTGGAAGCTCGCTGCAATGTTGCCGTGGAAGGAAACACCTTCTGTAGACGCGGTTTTCTTCGAGTTTCGAGGAAGAAATTGCAGGCATGTTAAGCCCTTCTCTTTAAAACACTTGCTTTGTTTAAGCGTCTCATTAAAACAACCCTGCTCTTGGGTTTTGGGTTTATTCGATTTTGCTGTCATTGTTTGAAATGAATTGGGTAAAATCGTTTCTTGCTGTTGTGATTGATCTGTCTTTGCATGAATTTGAGTAGGAAATACGAACTGCTGTGTGGGTTTGTTTGACAGTTTTGGAGAATTCGAAATGGGTATTTTCTCTGTTAATGTTTATATGAAAACGGTACAGGCAGTATGAGTTGTTTTCATTGCTGTGCAATCGTTCTTTTGTTATATGAACTTGAATGATGAAATCTGTACAGACAGTAGGAGTTGTCTTTCAGTGTTGAGCAATTGTTCTTTTGCTATATGAACTTAAGTGATAAAAACTGTACAGGATGTGCGAGTTGTTGATGTTGTTTCTATACTGAAATCTTTAAAAAGGAAATAAGATCCTTTTCCTTCTGCTGTTTTGGATTTTGATGGAAATAGCATTTGGGTTTTATTTGAGCTATATGAACTCGATTTGAAGGAAGTAATGGGAATATTTTTATTGTTGTTCCTTTTTCTTGCATAAGAAATGAACGAATAACGTTTTGGGTATTCGTGGAAGTAGGAGAAGGCAACTGTTTTTCTTCTGAACTTATTAATGAATTGTGTTTATCCTTGCTGTGAAGGTAGGATGATTTTGTTGTGTTTTATTGATGTTGTTCGGTCTTCCTGTTCGGACTGTGGACACGATTACAAACTTGGCTTTGTATTTCTGTGCAATGAATGAATATTATGAATTTTTTTCTTGCTTGGTGGGAAGTTGATTCCATTGTGTTTATGTGGATGCGATTTGACCTTCTGATTCGAACTATAGTTATGAATAAGAACTTGACTTTGGATTTCTGTATAATGAAGAAAAATGCATGGGAATTTGCTTGTTGTTTGGGTCTGTCTTGACTGTACCAGGCTTACGCATTTAACACCCTATACGGGTTTGCCTTGATAGAGGTATTGATAACTGATTATTGCATTCTGAATTTTTGCATATCATCATGAACTTGAAAAATGGATTTCAGGTAGAAATGTTTGTTTTTCATTATTGAACAATTGTTCTACTGTCGAGATGGGTTTGAGCTGTTTGAAGTAAACACGACTAGGGTGTTTTTATCACATTCTGAAGAAAATGATTGTTTCTTGCTGAATTATAGGGAAACGAGTTCTTCCTTTCTCTGCTGTTTTAGATTTTGAAAGAAACAGTAATTGGGTTTATTGAACTTTATAAGTTCGGATTGTTGGAAGTGACAGCGGTATTTAGATTATTTTTCTGAGTGCTGTGCTTTCTGTACAAACGGAATATTGAAATGTTTCATGTGGTCTTCTGATCTTTGCACTGTCATTCAAAGAAAAATGAATCCGACTTGACTGATTCTTGTTGAGTTTGAAGAAAATGATTGTTTTCTTATTGAAAGGTGAAAGGAATGAATTCTTCTCTTCTTGCTGTTGAATTCTGGAAATAGCATTAGAGCCTTACTGTGCATTATGATTTGGTCTTGCTGTAGGTAACAGCAATGTGTAAATTGTATTTTGAACTGTATGCGTTCATGGATATAGAAGGTCATATGAATAAGTGATTACGTGATTGTATAACTGTTATTTGGTTAAAAATACAGTGAAAGAAGTATGGAATCTTCTAGTACAGCAAGTACATAGTATGCATCCTTATACTGCTTGTTCTATGATGAATACGATGTTTTACTAACCTGTTTTTGGTATTCGTATGAGCCTGAATTAAATGAAGTATTGATAAGGACGATAAGTTCTTCCTTGTTTTCATTTAAAGCTGATTATGAATGAAATTATTCTTGCTGCTGGAAAGTGAATTCCGAATGGATTTTGTAAGTTTCACTCTGAACTGTTATCTTGATTTGTGTCTCGTTTGGATTCAATTTTTAGGACAGTCATGAGGAAAGAAATAGGAATGTGGATGGATAACTCGGAAAAATGATCTTTTCTTCTTTCATACAGTTGGAAATCTGTAATCGTTTAAGTACGAATTTTGTATTGCTTGGGTATGAGCAACTATATTCATTGTTGTTTGCTTTCTCGTCTGTACTTGATTGCTTGGAATCAAATGAGATGCATGAACTGAAAGGAAAGTAATTGGTTTACATTTCAGTTAGATTTTATCCTTTGCATTTACTACTAATGAAAGGAAATGGAATTGATAGCCGTTATGTTATAACAGCAGTATGCTTACTTATATTCCTAGTTCTTACAAATATTGTAATCTGGAACTTGTAACGGTTATGTGGAAAATAGGACAGCAATTCTTTGGCTGATTGGGATGATATTTAGATGGTTCAGTTGTTATGCTGTCCATTCTTTTGATGCTTAATTCTTGATTGATGTTCATACTGTCGTTTCATAAAAGCAGGGTTCTTTTATTGAGACAGTTAATTAAAAGCACCTCATTTTAATGACAAGTGCTTAATATGCTCAGTTCATTGAACTGACCCGTGCAAGTAATTTTGCAGATGGAATTTGATAGAACGAAGACATGGCTGTTTTCTGATGCTTCTTTTGATTGTCTGAAGATGAATTGTATTTGTTAGTTATTATTCCTCTACGAGGAATTGTGAAAAGAAGAAAGTACATTCTTCTATCTATGAGTTGTAATGATGTTTTATATAAACAAAGTCCAGTCAGTTGGATTGGCAGATGTATGGATTATGAAATGGATTGATGAATACAAATACAAGTGTGATATTTTAATAACTATATCAGTTTGATATTGTTGATTAAATTGGAAATATAATGTTATTTCTTGATTTGGATTTATTTAATTGTCCTTGGATGGATGTTAAAAAGGAATTGATATCTATTCTTACCTAAATGCAACTTTTAAGTTGAAATGTGCAATTAGTTCATACTTGGGTAAAGATGAATTTTTAATTGACATTAAAAAGGATTAGGAAGAATATGATTCCATAACTGATAGGTATTCAGGATTAGCTTGGAAGCTAAGGAATATCAATTAACTTAGGAGCAGCCGAACTTCGTTTTCGGACTCCATTAATAACCTCGTATGTTAAATTCAGAAAGAAAGGATATGGGATAAATATATCCAGAGCTAATGGACCTTAACTATGTAAGGTTAAGGAGAATAAATGAATACATTTATTGGGAATTAGACCTCGTTTAAATGACGTCTAATAAGCTGGAATTCTGAATTTAGTTACAGTTGTGAAAAACTTGGTTAAGTTTAATAGGTTAAACTTATCACGTCCGTCGGTAACGGGCTGCTTAATCCAATGATTAAGAAGAGAACCAAGTAGGGAAAATGCAACCCTTCGGTAAGAAGGAGAAGATGTATAGCAAGCTAGAAGACGGATTTAGTCTCTCTTAGCTACATACAACTGTAACGGGAACGAGGATAAAGGATCAGCATGGTTGCTGAAAGTTGATCTTAAATATTAAGATCATATCCAAATCACTTGAGCAGGATGTGTACTCTCGATGGGAGGATTCCGTAGGACATTGACATATGCCAGCTACAGCACGGTGTCTTCATGAAGACGGGGTCTTCATGATGACACAATGTTATAGCTGACATATTACAATGCCCTCCCGAATTAAATCATCAAGAATACATAGGTTGAATGTGAAGTTCTTGGCTGGGGATAGGAGTATGATCACGTATACGGAGTGACTCCGGAGGACTAAGGATAACTAGACACACGGAGTCATGGGGAACGACACCGTATGTCTGCGTATCTTTAGTTACCATGAGTGCCTTCCTATATTCGTTCATATTGCTAGTTGGAAATTGGAAGTTTGAATCTGACCTTAAATTGAAAGGACTGGTAGGAACCAGGAAAGACCATTCTAGATAACAGGTGAAGTGAAGTGAAGGACGTATTCCATTGATGTGTATCACATCCAGGAATATGATCATGCAAAGCATGTGAAAATCTTTGGCCAAAGTATCGCAAGTGCTGGTTGCGTTGTCCTAATCACTTAATTTAAGATGCAGGATGTCAGATGAATATCAGTAACAGATATTCAGATAGGCTTCTTAAATGGATCACTTCGATAACCGGAAACGGTTAAGAGAACTTGTATATATAATATACTATGCATGAACGAACATGAAGGATCGGTAGTTGCCGAGTCATGAAATGAAAGATCGTTGAAACTCCGAGCCATGAAAATGGGAGATCGGCAGTTCTTCGAGTCATTTACAGCAGCATATAGAATCTGTTATAAGATTGAATGGCATTGAATGTGTGTTCCATATTGTAAATATGTGAACAGGGAACATTAGTTTTAAAAGGAAATTGTGTGTTCCAAACTGTGTTGTTTGGGCAGAGAACAATTATTAAAACTTGAACGTGTGTTTGAATTATATAATTCATAACAGAGAACGTTATATAAAAAAAAAAAAATTTTTTTTTTCCCTTGTTCTAGTATCTTTATAATGTGAAGATGAAAAATTTGTTTAAGCACCTCTAGGACATGAGAGAAGTCACATGGGGGACCATTTGAGGAGGATTGCACTTGGGTACCCATTTTTATCCCCTTTTTCACATTATCAAAGGGAAAAGAGGGACACAATTTTTATTTGAGTAATGTGGTGACAAGTGGCAAGATTATGTACAGTGTGCAGATGATGAGGTTAGCCAGATAAACTCCCAGGAGCTGGAAAGATGATCATATGAAGAACCACGGCTTGCACTTAGGAACCTATTTTTCCCCTCTATCTCCTTGAAAAAGGGACAAGAAGGATAATAAATGGTGATAGGAGTGAAGTCATGACATGTGGCAGTAAAAAATTTGGCTAAGTATGGGAGCATCACTCTCTACACTAGTGAAGGCTTGAAATCTTCACCCCCAGAGCTTGAAAAGGTTTTTTGAGGTGAAATAATATATTATTTTCATTTCAAGAGACCTTATATGATCAATGGAATAGGTTTCATAAGTGAATTTTTCCTTAAAGTCCAAAAAATGGCCTCGTGTTTTAGCAAGACAATGATATGCACCTCCAAAAGTTTAGCTACCTTGATAAAGCCTTAGGTATTGTGTAAAATATGATTATTCCATCATGAAGAGGATTCTCTAATATTTTTTATTGAATTATTTTTTTCACTCTAACTCCTTACGGAGCTCTCAGAATCATCCGAACAAGCTCGAGTTCATGATTTGACCATTCATTACTTACACCTAAAAACCCGCTTTTGCACAGTCTATCCCTAAACCATCAAATATTACCTAAATATTCCTAAACCACTTAAAATAAATTAAATTCCATATAATACCACATATGAATGTTTATGGTCCTTTATAGCCTTCCCAGAAGATGTACAACTTCCTTGAAATGGACAAAATTGGCCTTTCTAGGCCTATAGGAGAACCAGTCTTCAGTTGTACTTTACTGAATGAAATAAATGACCTTATTAATTTACCTAAAAAACTTGCACATACTTAATCAATATATTAGGAGGACCTACAATTTTGTGATGATCATGACACAGAAGACAAATTGACCAGGAGAGGGATTCAGTGAGATTTTAAAGCATGTTTTCACCTTATGACCTAGTTTTCATGGTTCAAATTTTAAATTTTTGGGCTGGTGATTTCACATAAAAACACAAGCCAAGAAATAATGAACAAAAAAATTGACAAACAACACCTAATATTTCTAGGGGAAATTAAGGGCCCATAAGACAAACGACTTCAAATTTGAGTAGATAAAAGTTTTAAGGCACCTAGGTTGTGTATGGAAATGGGGGGCCAAAAGAGGGGCATAATACAACATTTTTTAGTTGAAAACATAAGTATTTAAATTTTGATGATAAATTCAAGCTACCTATACTTAGAAGTTAAGAATACTTCATAAAGAAAATATGTATCATTTTGAGTCTAGTTTCTAAAAAACTTTTTTTTTAAATGGTTGAGTTTAAGTGCATGAAAAAACTGATTTTTGAAGAGTTGTTTCAATATAAAAAAAATAAGCAGTCATATTCCCACATTTTTTAAACATAATTAAGAATGTTTTGAAATTCTTTTGTGAAAAAATAGAATACTTTTTCTTTCTTATGCCCAATAATTTTTCTATAAATTTTTAATCAATTTTATTAATTAATGTTTGAACTAAACATACCCTCAGCTCATATAATCGACCCCATATTTACAAAAATAAAAATAAAAATCATATTTTGAAAATGTGTATATAATCAATCATAACTTATTTTGGTAGTTTTTCCCAAATATCTTGCACATATTGGAAAATACCTATAAGACATGCACTTAATAAATAAAGTATAAATTCATAATCATGCTCTTAGATAGAAAAAAATAGACGGTAAATGTCAAGATTGACGTGTTTACAACATGTTAATGAAATAAGCATATTTAGATTTTATGGAGGGAAATTAGGTTTTTAAATGAGTACTTTATAGATTATATTGTGTTGTTGAAAGTTCAAGCCTTTAGATAAGAAATTGGAGGCATTTTTGAACCTAAAGACTTTTTTTCCAAATTCAATTTTTAAAACTATTTATACATTAGAACATGTATGTGTTTTGTAGTGATTTAAGTGCTAAAACAAACGTTTAGGGACACATAGACTTATATATCATAATATTTATAAAATAAATTTATATTATGTTTTTCATTATTAAATTTTAGATTCATTTCACTAAATATAAGAAACTAGGGATTTTTTGCATTTTCTAAAGTTGGTTTCAGAGTTTTATGAGTGATCATTTAGAATATAATATTCCATAATTTAATTTTAGTAGTATTTAGTCATTTTCAACATTACAATATCAAGTCTAAGGTTGTTTCGACATAAATTTTTCCCCTAATGTCTATCAAGGAAACTAAATGGTTGTTTTGTACATTTTAAGACCTTCTAAATTGATTTATAATATTTGTAAGTGTTTTAGGTGTACCAAAATTAAAATTTACAAACATCGCATCTTTTGAAGATAGTGAGAGATGAAAAAATATTGACATTTGAGTTTGTATACATGTTAATAAAAAAATATTAAGTCAAAATGGTGTATACATATTTTTTACGAGATAAAAATAGTTAACATGACTTGATACATCCTAATTTAGCACCCAGTATCACCATTTGTTATTTTATTGTGTAATCACGTCCTAGTAGGTGCCATTTTAGTCTCAATTAAGCCCTAATTGGTTACATAGGAAAAAATTAAGGATAATTTTTGTTAAATTGGTCTTATTTGAACACCATTTTCCCTTTTTACAATTGTAAATAGCATTATTTTTACAAACATGATTAAATCATGCCCCAATTAGGTATTGTGTGATAGATGAAGGTAAATTTGAGGGAAATCGTACACATTTTAAAGCACCATTTAACATTATTTGGTGATCACATGTTATTATTTGAGATAATTTGAAAACATCATACTGTTATTATGTATGATTAATTCTATATATGTATATTTAGGGAAATTGTGCACAAAAATTTAACGCCATTTGACATTATTATTTGAGAAACTTTAACCAAATAGAACCAAGTAATTATGTACAATTAGATACATGAAGGTAATATAAAGGGATGTTTTCTATTGTGAGTTCCATGTTTATCATACATTTATCCTTATTTCACATCATCAACTTTCATTATTTGAGAAAAAAATGACCAGATTAAAATATATTATGTGCAACCCATATTTTGGGAGAAAATAGGATACTACAACATCTTTTTCTATTTTTCATTGAATTTCATTGTTTGAGGATATATTATCGATATAGGTCTCAATTTATTGTCATTTGATACAAGAGTGTAGAGTTAGGGAAAACCATGCATATTTGAGCACCATCTATCATTTTTGTGATTGAATGCCATTATTTGGAAAATGTGATTAAATTATCAACAATTTGCTACATCTATTTTGGCATCATGTAAGTGCATGGAGATGGGGGACCTAAAAGGGATCAAAAGAGGCCACTTTTTTCCTAAAATCAATTAAATTTGAACTTCAACTAGTAATTTGGCATTCCTATGCTCAAAATTTGACAATTTGGTAAGAATAAGAATTTTAATGCTCAAAAACTAGTTTCTAAACTATTAATGTTTTTTCAAATAGTGGAGATTAAATGGTTCGAGTTTGGTGCACACATAAACTTGTATTGCTTTTAAGTCAAAAATATAACATAGTGTTGTGTGTGCATCCCCTCCCCACCCTCCCATCCCCCCCCCCCCCCCCCCCCACCCCCCCCGGCCACATTTTTTGAGGTCTGTAAAATATTTTACAAATCCTTTCAGTAGAAATTTAGCTAAGATCATGTATTAGGTCAAAGTAATTTTTTTCCTATTTTTTTTGCTAATTTTAAAAGTTAATGTATCCTAAAAATAAAATAGCCATATGTACCCCCTAATGTATTGAAATTATTTTTTTCCGAATGTGTGTAGAATGGAGCATAGATTGTGTCAATTTAACTTTTTGACATTTGGATGAGCGGATCAAAAATTATGTAGAAAATAATACATATGCTTTAGAAAAAATGAAGACACTAATAAAAGAAATTAAGGATCAAAACCTTAAGCTATTTGGATTTTAGAAAGAGATACATTGAAACAAACCAAAGACAAAGCATGACATCACAGTCCTACTTTTTTGGGAATATTGTTTTATAACACATGTGATTAACTAAACTATGGATTTTTTTAGAGTTAATCTAGATAAGTATAGTAATAAAATAACTAATATGAACTAAAATATGAATGTTGACTAATTTTATTTGATATTTAAATGAAATTAAATAATTAAAATAGGAGGGATAAGATACTAACCTGAAAATGACTTACCTCGTTGTGATTCTAGACTGAACAAGATGATGTGCGGAAGAAGCAGAGTATGATGGTACAACCCAAGGAATTACAACAGATGAATATCCAACTAGACTAGAGCTCCTGGAAGAGGATAAGGGAACCTATGGGCGCCCTAGTCTGTAGTATCATCACTTTGGTATGTAGAATAGCTCAGGACCTGGATCTTGAAGTGTCGCTAGATCTTTGCAATATCTTGATCTTTGTTGTGTGATTGTCACAGTAACTTCACTTATGTCATTGAAAAAATATAATGAATATCTACCTGCAAAACCCCATACAAAGCATAAAATCCCTAAAAAAATAAAGATGCATATGAAGGGGATGGACTGACCTTAGTTGCCACAATGGTGGACTTACAACTAGGAGTTGCACTACAATCTGGAACCGATATAGTTTTGTGTGCAATTGTGTGCCTAAGGTTCCCTAGTGCCAATGACACAGAGGTAGGGGTAATAACTAGATGTAAAATTCAAATGGTGGATTGAATAAAATGAATACAACCCTTCCTATGCAATGTGTGTGATGTAATAATGCCCAAATGCATTCCCTTGCGTTAGTAGATAGCTAGCCCTTGATAGAAGATAGTATGCCCATAAGATAGTAGGTATGTTATGTTTATAGAGGTATCTCTTGCTCAAATTTCAACACTAATGACCCGACATGCCCACTAGTACCTAGGGTAATGAGAGGAAAAATTAAAAATACCGACCTCGAAACTCTAAATTAGACACAAGTGTTTTCGGGACCAGGGTGCCTAAAATAAAGACCGGGGCACAAATGGGCACCCCAGTTCTGCCCTAGGAACCCTAGTCAAAGGCTTAAGACAAAAAATGACCAAATAACGACACTTGAGACTCCCTATGAGACAACCATAACTGTGAAAACATATGACGATTGTGTAGGACAAATGATGATGACAACCAACTAACTAATGACATGGCTAGGGGATGGGTCATTAGTGAATACTTTTCTTACGCAAGCTCCATATATAAAAAAAACATACTTGGCATGATAAATGTAATAGTAAGTCCATGATTTTGTGACTACATTTTCCCCCACTTTATGTTGGTAAGTGGAAAGGTCAATAGCATAAAGTAGATAGAGATGTGTACCTGAGAGAAATTCCGAGAAGCCCATGTTGTAGTAGAACATGTAGATGGGGTAGTAAAAGTATGCCGAAAGAAACATATAACATGTTGAACCATGGATTAGCATATTGATCCATGCAACGTAGTGAAAAGCGTAATGTCATGATGAAGTATACTAAATGAGAGTGATGATTTTAATTTTTTATAATTGATGGTTTTGAATGCGTATGATGATGATAAGATGGGGTAGGGAGTGATTAGTTCCCGACCTGAGCATGTGTACATGAATAATCAATCAGAGTATTTGGGCATCTTACCACCAGAGGAAGAGTGTAGGGATAAAAGTGTGTTATTCTCCAATCTATAACTACATCCTCAAGATCTAGCCACTATAGATAGGATCAGATAAAACATTTTTGGTTTTTTGATCCAAATATTTCCTTATCAAATAGTTAACCCATATAGAAGTGGTGTAGGAAAGGCAATCTTTCCCCCCACTCCACAGGTTTCACCATAATGTGATGGCTTCCAAGTTAGGTCATCTAGAAGTAAGAGTAAAATGATAGCTTCCAAGTTAGGTCATCTCGAAGCAAACGTGAAATGTAGAATATCCTCCCAGTTTAGGTCATCTGGGAAAGCAATGGATGTAATCTCCCAAGTTAGGTCATCTGGGAGGTCGATTGTGTTGAATTTTTATTGACGATATTATTTTTATTGTTAGGAATTTGAACGCATTGTTTTATTGATTGATTTTATTGATTCAATTTATTACTCGTAGAGATTTTTTACTTTAGTCACCCCCAGGTTAGGTCATTAGGGAGAATTGATAGAAATTTTTTGAATGATCATATGGAAAATATTTTTACTATTTTTTCCCCTAGTTTAGGTCATTTGGGGGAAGTGATGAAATGTCACAATAGAAGTCGTATGTTTGTTACCCCCCAGTTATGTCATTAGGGGGAATTGATGGTGAAATGTCGCATAGTGTGTTAGTAAATATTTGGAATTTTTGAATTGGTAGTGTCTATTTAAACACATGGTGATATAAGGAATATTATATGATGAACCCAATTATATTCCCCCCATTTTGGAAAAATGGAACGTGATGATAAGAATGAACGCTACGCCAAAAGTAAGCACGAGATAAATAGGAAGTTTCATAAATATTAGTGAAATATGTGTTTATTTATTGAAGGAAATTATTAAGGAGAGATAACACGTGTAATGTGTATGATACAATGGTAGGTGAAATTATAAAAATAACGCAACACATGGGGTGTAAATTAGAGTAAAAATGCTCGAGATATGGCGAGAATCGTGTAGTGTGTATTAGATGTGTGAATAAGTGCAAAATAATGACTATAGTAAAGTAGGTAAAAAGTTACTATAAGTAGTGAAGTGAAAAAGTTTTTAGTCACTTAATTTTTTGTTTGTGCTATTGTGATATTAAGCAAAAAGTGAGTGAAAATGCCGCAACTAAGATTAGCTCCTCCTAGTCAATTTGAGAGGGTGGCGACCACTGTAGTGTCATGCACGACTGCGGAGTTGGTAAGTGAATTGTTTTTCAAAAAACAAATTCAACTTAAGACCCATTTTGGCCTCCCATTTACATGCACTTACCCTTGAAATAACTATCACAAAGTTAAAATGCATGTCAAATTTAATTTAAAGAATAAAAATGAACAAATCACTCCATTACAACCTTAACTACCATTATTAGAACACCTCTGAACACAATAACTTTAACAAATAATGATTATTTTATTGATATCAAAAGTTTATTATTTATTTAAATACTATTAAAAAATGTTTGAAGAACTTACTCACAAAAATTTCATCTCACATCATGTAATATGATCTAAGTCTTTATTATACTAATACTTTACTCATATTTTATATTAAGGGATTCCATTGGCAACACCATAATTTAATGCTCGAGGGATTCCAAAAGCTAATGAAGGGATTCTTTTGTTTCGTTTTAACAATGATGAACACTGTAAATCCATTATCAATCACATCCCCTAGTTCATTTGAAAAAAATAGTCATGTTTTCTCACTAGATGAAGGATTTATAGGTCTTTGAACAAGCCAAGTTATAAATCCCAGTATGGTTGTAATTTCAAGGGCTTCCTCTATGTTTATGGTTATTTATCAAACACTTGATCAAAACCTTAGGCCAACTTATTTTTCTAGATTAGCCTGTATTTTTAAATGGCCACCCTAAAAAAAAATTTTGTATTGAGGTAGATTTATCCAAAGACCTTAAAAAATACATTGATATTCCGGTTGGATATAATCAGTTTTCTCAATAATTTATTTATATTAACTTCTCTAATACTTATTTTCACTGCCAAGCTTATGACCAAATGATTTGCGAATTTCGTCTAATGATTTAATTTTGACCTATGTCATAAGAAAATTTTCAAATGGAGTGTTGTTGGCACAGTGAGTGTTGAATTATCATTGATGAAAAAGGAGTACACTCATTAATGAAAAATGTGTGAGAGGTACAAAGGAGGATTGAAATTATGATGTCGTGAATAAACAAGGTGTGAATTAGTTGCAATGATGAAGACTGTGAAATTAGGTTTTTCCACCACACCTAGTCAATAGAATAACCTGAAATGATGGAATGAAGGAATGGATAAAATGGAGATGCATGGTCAAATCATGGAAAAAATGAAGAGGGTATATGAAGGTAGATACATGATGAAAATATGACATGTTCATGAAATAGGAAGTGAAACTAGCACATATAGGCCTAGTGTAGTTATGGCTTGAAGTATGGAGTGATGCAAGCTTAAGAAAAGTACATAAAGCATTGATTATGTATGATGATAGTTTAGATATGATGTGGAAGGTGCCATATGTCAAGATTTTACTGATAGAGGAATGCTTGAGGTCTTTTAGAAGTTTATTCTTAAGAATAAGCTATATATGCATTCAAAAATCATAGTGGTTGATGATTTTTATGAAATTTCAATATAAAATGAGAAATGGGACATATGAAGGAGGTCACTACAATGATGTGGTAAAAATTTCAAGTCGAAATTCAAATGGAAAAGAAATAAAATTTAGTTTTGGTGTAAACAAGCTCTCAAAGTGACCATTTCAAGCTCGAGGGAAAAGTTTCAGATGCTCACTGAAAAATTAAACTTATGCATGGAGACCTAGTGATTTCATCATTTTTGGGAATGGAGTTAAGATAATTCTACAATTGGAATGAGGAAAATTAATTTCCTTTGCTTTATGAACAAACGTTAAGAACCTAAACTGCTCCAAACCCTCTTAAAGCCCTCATTTCATTGAGATGTAGAAGAAATGGTGAATAAATCATCATTTTTTTCATAAAATCACTTCAGAAAGATAATAGTATTATTTAAAAATGTATAATACTCCTTTTACTTGATTTTGGTATTGGTCTTACTCTCCATGTCAACTTATAAGGAATTAAAATATGTTTGTTTTGAAGAATTTTGACGATATAGTCAAGTGATGGAGTCTTCATGTTGAAAATTATGATGTGGGAGAAATTTTGGGATTTCCCCTAAGTGATCATGAAGATTTTAAAGTGTGTTCTTTGCATAAATTTGTTGAAACAGGTTGAAATAAGGATGACCTACCTCTTAAGGGTTACAAGAGCCAAACCTATTCAAGGTGGATTGAATGTATGATGATGAAAATGCATAGTCTAAAAGATAAATATGAGCATGAAAATATGATATGAGTCTTATATGACATGTTTAAGATCATGGGTTTATCTAGTGAGGTGGTTTATTGTTCAATTTTCAATGGACAAATTTTTTTTTATTTTTCCTATTAAGAAGATCTACAAAATGGAAGAGTAAATGTTATTTTATCCTCATGAAACCTACATGTTACCACTTGAATCTATACTAGAGGACCCTGGTGAAGTTCTATAAGTAATTTTTTTCTTGAAAGCGTGTTCTATTGTGTTGTAAGTATTGTTTATTAAGACTAGTTTTTAGGTCATGAAAAAGCAATTTGAGAAGTATCTGAAATGCATGCATATTCATGATAAAAAAATTCAACTAAATATTTTTTGTTCGTTTAAATGATGTAGAAGGACAATATATTTTTAGAAATGTATAATTTTTGCTATGAAAAACTAGTTAGATGAGTGAACTAACTCATTTTGTTAGGACTTGTTTTCTGTTTTTGAAAAACCCTTGGAGATCTTATCCAAAAAAGTCTTACATGGAGAGAATGAAGGTGTTTGAGATACTCTAAGCTTGTGAAGGTTAAGTTGATATCCCTAACAAAATTATCTAGGCATAAAGATGTTTTTACATTGCATAAAGTTGTGTTAGTGAAGAAATCTCTTGACTGGTTTTTGAAAATGATGCACCTAGTGAATGATATGAGCTCAAATGAAGATTTGGTGATAAAATGATGAGTTTTGGAGCTCATCAATGTTCTATAAGCCTACTAATATAATATTGTAATGTGAGATACAAGTTGAAAAAAATTGGCATAAGTTAAATTTTCAAGATAACAAATATTCCAATGTGAGGAACAAGACAAAATAGAAAATGACAGTTACAAAATCAATATGTCAAGATGAAAATTGAATGTTTTTAGTTATTTTAATTTTGAAATGAGTTGAGCAAGGTTATCCTAGACTTAATAAGTGTTAGAGGTGTCATGAAAAGACAAGAATGATAATAACTCATAACTGACATGTTGCAAATGTAATTATTGCATTAGTAGTAGTCTTGATGATGTCATACTCATCCATTTTTATGAGTTGTAGAGAAAACTATGTGAAGAGTTGGAAGAGGACCAGGAAGAGGTGTTTATTAGGAAATAAGGAATAAAGTATGTGGAATAATCCCTCATAGAATCACAACAATAGAAACTAATATGCAAAAATTATTACAGATCTCAAATAAAATTACAGAATAAAATAACACAACAAAAAGAGACAGTATTTAACGTGGTTCACCCAATTTGGGCTACGTCCACCAAGAATCACTTGCTCAGATTTTATTACAAGCCACTGCTCTCTCAATACAATACCCAAATCTGTTTGGAGCTATGCTCAACAAACTCTACAGAATTCACAACCGAATTCAAAACACATCTGCAATACATTTACTTGTACATCTATCATATGCATAAGACCATATAAATAGACAACTGCTTAAGCAGTTTGATAAAAAACCGTGGGTATCAAAGCCATGGGCAAAAACCCGTCCCATAAACCTATGGGTCAAAAAACTCACCCATATGAGAAGAGCACATTTCCCGATATGTTCGGGTGCATTTTTCGAGGCCAAAAAAAACGGTTACGCCAAAAATTTGCTTCGGGGGCTTCACCCCCGGACCCCCGCTCGGGGCCTCACCCGAGCCCCGAACCCCGGTGAGGATACATGAAAAGTGTATAGTACTCTTAGTGTACAGTCTTCAACACTTTCACACATGAAAATAGGCTCCACAACATAACAATCTCCCACTTGGAGACTAGTTTTCCTCTGAGCAAGCTTCTCAACCCTTCACTAGTTTCTGTGAAGACCAACCAAAGCTGAACACAACTTTAGTTTTTCCCTTGTGACCACCTTGGTCATCATGTCTGCAGGATTCTGACTGGTATGAATCTTCTCCAACTTCAACTTCTCTTCCTCCAAAGCTGTCCTAATGAAATGGTACCTTAACTGTATATGCTTCGTCCTGGAGTGGAAAGCAGAGTTCTTAGCTAGGTGTATAGCACTCTGACTATCACTATGCAGCTTACATTCCTCCTGCTTATGCTCCAACTCCTCAAGTAATTGTTGTAACCAAATCATCTCTTTGCTTGCCTCTGTTGCAGCAACATACTCAACCTCCGTGGTTGACAAAGCCACCAGCTTCTGTAGTCGTGAAATCCAGCTCACTGTTGTCCCACCTACAGTGTAAATATAACCTATCGTGCTCCTCCTGCTGTCTACATCTCCAGCCATGTCTGAATCTACATAACCACGTAAAGTGGTGTCTGATCCACTATAGCACAAAACTGCCCCCATGGTCCCTCTCAAATACTGAAGGATCCACTTTACTGCTTGCCAATGCTCTTTACCTGGATCACTCATAAATCTACTCACAGCTCCCACTGCATGGGCAATATCAGGCCTAGTGCACACCATAGCATACATCAAACTGCCAACTGCTGATGAGTAAGGTACCTTGGACATCTGGTTTCTTTCCTGCTCTGTCTTGGGACACTGCTCCTTTGATAACTTAAAATGGCCTACCAAAGGAGTCCCAACCGGTTTAGCATCCTGCATGTTAAACCTATCCAATACCTTCTTAATGTACTCTTCCTGAGATAAAGTCAACTTCCATTCCTTCCTATCCCGAGTTATCCTCATACCAAGGATTTGTCTGGCTGCCCCCAAATCCTTCATATCAAAGGATTCACTTAGCTGTTTCTTGAGTACTTTTATTTCCTGCATGTTTTTACCTGCAACCAACATGTCATCTACATACAAACACAGGATAATATAACTTCCATCCTCAAATTTCTTTGTATACATGCAATGGTCAGAATGACATCTAATATAACCTTTCTCCATCATGAAGCTATCAAACTTCTTATACCATTGACGTGGAGCTTGTTTCAGGCCATACAAGCTCTTCTTCAGTTTGCACACCATCTCCTCTTTACCTTTGACTTCATATCCTTCTGGCTGCTGCATATATAGCTCCTCCTCCAAATCACCATGGAGAAATGCAGTCTTTACATCTAACTGTTCTAAGTGCAAGTCTTCTGCTGCCACTATTCCAAGAACAGTTCTAATAGAAGTCATTTTTACTACAGGAGAAAAAATCTCATCAAAATCTATACCTTGTTTCTGTGCAAACCCCTTGACCACCAACCGGGCCTTATATATTTTCTTTCCTCCTTCTTCATCTTTAACTCTGTACACCCACTTGTTCTGCAATGCTCTTTTACCTTCCGGTAGCTTCACCAAATCCCAAGTTTGGTTCTCCATGAGAGACTTATGCTCCTCATCCATGGCTTGCTCCCACTTCTTACTGGCATCTACCTGCATTGCTTCATCAAAGCTCTCTGGCTCTCCACTATCAGTGAGTAATAAATAATAAAGAGAAGGAGAAAAACGTTCAGGTTCTTTTCTTACCCTAGAAGACCTCCTCACTGTAGGAGTTTGGGGTTCCTGTTGAGTAGGTTCCTGAACTGATTCATGGGTCACTTTCCCATCCGGAAGATCCTCTACCACTGCATATTCTTTCTTGGATTCTTCCCTATTTTCTTGCAACTGTTGCTTATACATGACTTTCTCATTAAAGACCACATCCCTAGACCGAATGATTTTCTTGTCCTTAATACTCCAACATTTAAATCCAAAGTCATCACCGCCATAACCAATGAAAGTACATTTTTCTGATTTAGCCTCTAGCTTGGTCCTATCATCCTTGTCTATATGAACAAACACCTCACATCCAAAGACTCTAAGAAATGAATAATCAACTTTCTTACCATACCATGCCTCCTCAGGTATGCCTCCATCCAAGGCACTTGAGGGTCCTCTGTTTATCAAGTACACAGCTGTGCTCACCGCTTCTGCCCAAAAAGAAAGAGGCAGTCCTGCATGTAACCTCATGCTCCTAGCACGTTCCATTATTGTTCTGTTCATCCTTTCTGATACCCCATTCTACTGCGGAGTTCCTGGAACCGTCTTTTGCCTGCGGATTCCATTCTTAGAACAGTAATCATCAAATTCATTGCTGCAATACTCCCCTCCATTATCTGACCTAAGACATTTTAGCTTAAGACCTGTTTCATTCTCTACCAAGGCTTTCCATTTAACAAAAGTGTCAAATACATCAGATTTGTTTCTAATACAATAAACCCAAACTTTCCTTGTTACATCATCAATAAAAGTAACATAATAACTTGAACCCCCAAGAGATGATACCTGAGCTAGCCCCCACACATCAGAATGTACCAGCTCTAACTTACTCTCTTTCTTCGTAGGTCCAACCTTGAGAAACCTTACTCGCTTCTGTTTCCCATATATGCAGTTCTCACAGAAATCCAAACCTATTTCTGTATATCTAGGAAAATTCTTCTTTATGATGTTCATGCCCTTATGGCTCATATGACCGAGCCTATAGTGCCATAATGTTGTATCTACATCTGAAGCCACAAGATTACAATCATTAGTACTATCAGTGGTTAAATACAAGGTTCCAACCTTCTTACCTCTTGCCACCACAAGAGCACCCTTGGTAACCTTCCAAGAGTTACTATAAATATCACAGTACAACCATCACTTCCCAACTGCCCTGCCGATATCAAATTTCATCTTAATGTAGGCACATGTCTGACATCCTTCAATAGCCAAGTATTCCCATTCTGCATCTTAACCTGAACAGAACCTTTTCCAACTATGCTGCAAGGCTCATCATCACCAAGAAAAACATGCCCAAAATCTCCTTGAACATAATCAACAAAATAATGCCTATGTGGAGAAGCATGGAAAGAAGCCCCTGAATCTAAAACCCAAGATTCAGTAATATTGTGCAAAGAAAGAATCAAAGCATCCTAACATACATTACCCGTTGCCACATTTGCCTCCTTGTTTTCTTCCTGTTGTTTCTTCTTATCCCGAAGCTCCCAACAGTCCTTCTTTGCATGCCCAGGCTTTCCACAATTCCAGCATACAATCTTGTTCTTGGATTTTGACCTTGCCCGATCTTTTGATTTTCCACGGTTTCCTCTATTCTTCTGTCTCCCTCTAGTTTCCACTGTCAAAGCATTCCCTGAAGTAGAAGATTCCCCAGAGCTTTTTCTTCGCATTTCCTCGCTTAGAATCACCCCTACAACATCCTCAAACTTCAACTTCGAGTTAGCTGGAACCGAGTTACTTACCACCATTACCAGGCTATTCCAACTCTCAGGTAAAGAGCACATAATTAATAAAGCCCTAACTTCTTCATCAAATTCTATTGTAACCGAAGCTAGCATATTCACAACCGTATTGAAATCATTTAAATGATTTGCTACTGAACTATTCTCAGACATCTTCATATTAAACAACTTTTTCATTAAAAATATCTTGTTAGAGGCAGAGGGTTTTTCATACAACTTCCCTAATGCATCCATTAGATCTTTTGTAGTCTTTTCCTTTGAAACATTAAATAATACCGAAGATGCAAGACACAGCCGGATTGTCCCAAGTGCCTTCCTATCCAACAAATCCCATTCCGCATCTGTCATACTCGAGGGTTTGTTCACCTTCTCAGACAATGGAGTATAAAGATCCTTTTGATAAAGGTAATCTTCCATCTGCATCTTCCAAAGACTGAAATTCTTCCCGTTGAATTTATCAACCCTAGATCTTCCATCATCTGCCATAGCTCCCACTCAAGCTAAAAAACTTTCCCTGCGATTCAACACTTCAACAAACCAAACCAGGCTCTGATACCAATTGTTAGGAAATAAGGGATAAAATATGCAGAATAATCCCTCACAGAATCGCAACAGTAGAAACTAATATGCAGAAATTATTACAGATCTCAAATAAAATTGCAAAATAAAATAACACAACATAAAGAGACAAGTATTTAACGTGGTTCACCCAATTTGGGCTACGTCCACCAAGAATCACTTGCTCAGATTTTATTACAAGCCACCACTCTCTCAATACAATACCCAGATCCGTTTGGAGCTATGCTCAACAAACTCTACAGAATTCACACCCGAAATTCAAAACACATCTGCAATACATTTACTTGTACATCTATCATATGCATAATACCATATAAATAGACAACTGCTTAAGCAGTTTTACAAAACCGTGGGTATCAAAACCATGGGCAAAACCCGTCCCATAAACCTATGGGTCAAAAAACTTGCCCATATGATAAGAGCATGTTTCCCGATATGTTGGGTGCATTTTTTCGAGGCCAAAAAAATTTACGCCTAAAAAAAAAAAAATTTTCGGGGGCTGCGCCCCCCTAACCCCTGCTACCAGGGGCTGTCGCCCCCGGACCCCGGCTCGGCCCCGAACCCCGGTGAGGATACATGAAAAGTGTACAGTACACTTAGTGTACAGTCTTCAACACTTTCACACATGAAAACAGGCTCCACAACCTAACAAATGGCTCACATGAAATAGATGGAGTGGAGAGAGAAAAGGCTTGTCACGAAGGAGGAGAAGTGTATTGTAGTGATGGAGTAGGTTGAGCTTGTTTGCTTTGCTTGTGAGGCAAAGGTTAATATTGTGTAGGATGCTCAACCACTTTCAACAGAGGAGGACTTGATGAGATGATATAAATGGATGTAAGTGGAGGTTCAATGACATTTTCTTAAGGAATATCTTGCTCTAGATATAGGACTTTGTATCATAGGAGAATGAATGACTCACATGTCTCATATTGTAACCTTTGTTTGAGCACAGGAATCAAACCACACAAAAAAATTAATTGCTTCTCAAGGTCTATATGTTGGAATATTAGGTGATGTATACAAGCATTGAACCGTAATATATAATCCTTGATAGGTTTAGATGAGCCCTGATATAAAGTAGGTAAGTGGTCATAAGTAATTCTAGGGTCATTTTTTATTATAAACAGGTGGAGGAAATAATCCTCCATGTCATAGAAAGTACGATGGACCCAAATGGAATATGAGTGTACCATTGTAATGCCTCATCAATAATATTGTATTGAAAGGCTTTAAGTAATAATATATCATTAGAATAAGAGGTCATAATCATGCGGTAATGTATAAGATGAGCATGAGGGTCACCAATACCATCAAAACATGTGAATGTAGGCATGATAAAGTCCTTAGGAAATGTAGAATTATGAATCTTCTTAGGGAAAAGGGTTACCATGTAATGATTTTTTCATCAATAGAAGCATAGTAAGTCCTACTTTCTAGAGTATAGACTGAACCTGAGATTGTAATTTTCCTACAACATGCATGAGAGAGATGATATCCTATGAAGGAATAGTGGAATATGGAAACAATGTATTAAGAGGTTGTAATTTTCTATTTTGAGTGATCATAGGAATATCAAGAGATGATAAAGGAAATTCTGATGCTAAAGGAACACTATGATTAGGTGCCAAAGAATCTATAGTGGATTATATAGATGGAATTTCCATCGCAATGGTAGGACTAGCATCAGAAACATCCTTAATAGGTGAGGTGACTAATGGAGATACATCTATATGGGAAGACGAACAAATGGGTGTAAATGATGTAATAAGAGGAGATGAAACGATATGAGAAGAAGAAGTGATAAATGGAGGTGACTCATGCATAGTGTTAGATGCAATCTTAGTAGAAGACAATGATGGAATAGGAGATTCACACTCATTAGTATGAAAAGAAAGAGAACCATGGCTATCAATCACCTCATCATTATTAAATAGAGACTCAGAAATGAGAATGTTGCTAAGGATGCTATCAATAGGATCATCAACATAATATGAAGGAGTGTGCTAGCTATTATGATATGTATGATGAGAATAAATATTAGAATTAGGAGAATCATGAGAAGGAACTATAGCAGTAGCCTAACTAGGCGAAGAAGAATCGACATGTACATGTGAACGATGATCAGTACCAAGAATGTAATCAATAATAGAATCATCTAAAAGTTCTTTAGAAATATCAGAAGGAGGATGACAAGTAGTTGTATAGCATGGTGTACAATGATTGAAAGCTATCAGATCCTCAACAATACTAATGCCAGTGGGAGAAGCTTCAAAATGAGTAGGCACATGTTGTTTACCATCTAGAAGTTTTTGTTTGATATGAGCTGGCGTAGGAGTAGGATTATCATAGAGAGTCGTGAGCTCAGCAATGGCATCCTCATCATAGATAGAGTTAACACTGAAATGAGACATGATGGGAGAAGTGTTGGGGATGGGTCTATGAAAAAAAAATTACAATTATAGAATATAAAATCCAAAACATGTAAATACGGATCTAACAATCCCCACAAAATATATAGTAGTGGAAGTATAAACATGAATAATCTAAATCACACAAAATTACACACATATAACACAACATGTACTGTGGTTCACCCAATGTGGGCTACATCCACCAAATAAAAATGATATCATATATTGAATATAACAAGAGATTACAAACCAACTCTTGTGCACAAGAGTACATGTATCTCTACAAGAGTATCTTTTCCTCCCAAATCTCCAACCAGATCTATTTGAGTACACTAAATTATACCTCCATACTACCACTTGTGTCTCCTCCAAATCTCTAACCAGATCTACATGAGTTCACTACAACCGTGCCTCTGAAACACCACCAAATCTCACATAGGTGAAGCTACCCTGCATCTGTCACTATGCAAACCAAGATCTCATTGTACTTTGAATCTGAAAACAAGACCTCTAGAAGGGTCTACCAATGTGAAACCATAACCGTGCACCAAGAAATAAGTCTCACCATCATCACTACATCAACCTATGCAAACATGAAGACAACTTCCTCTACAATACTAGATTCATATAGATCAACAATACATCATGATCTCAAGGATTTGTAATACAAGATCTCACAACATGTGGATCTACAAGAATGAACAATAACAAGATCTCACAACAACCTGTGGTTCTAATAATAAGGAACCCTAAGTGATTTACATACTATACAAGCCATTACATGACACTAAATAATATAAAGGAAATACAGTAGAAGATAATACCATCTTCTCACCAACAATGTACCTACACTTTCCTTTTGTTCAACTTCTCTCTATGAAATCTCATGTCTTCATGCAATGTGCTTTTTCTTCTTCTTCTTATTCATCCTTTCAACCAAGGGTAGATCAATTCTTCTCTTTCCTTATTCCTTATGTTTTAACCCTAGTTTTATAGCTTATATAAGCTTAGGTAAACTTAGGGCACCTTAGCTATGCATTTACAAACTTTAAATCAGCTTTAAAACAAAAGATAAATTAAATTCCTGTGCGTTAAATATAAAATTTCACACACATGTAACCAGTGTTGGTTATCTTGATGCTGACCGGTGCTGGTTTCCCTGACCAACGCCAGTAACCCTCTGACTAGCACCCATTACCCTGACTGGCGCTAGTTACTAAGTAAACCAACAAGGTGTAAATCATGCTAACTGTGAAGCACTTCAGCTCCACAATCCTAACAATCTCCCACTTGGAGATAAATTGTTGAACTTGTACCTGTACATGTACATCACTGTCCTCTACAAAGACTATCTATTCTTTACATCAACAATTCTCTCAAATGAAATCAGGAAGATTAAACCATCTTCTAAAACCAAGAAGATAAAAAACTCGTGACTTACCATATACTTGCACGAATTTACTCCTGATCTGTGATACATGATTTATCCATACATCAACCTCCCATTGAATCATAACTTCAATCCTCTCATACAACCGAGTCACCATGAATAATCATACATATAAGATCTCCCATTCAAACTGAAGTACTAATCTTTTATTACATCCATAGCCATACCTGTAAAACCAACCATGTTCTCCATCCATCTATCAATGTACTCCATGCAACCACTAATGCAACTGACCAAGACAAGTCAAACTGGAATGTGCAAAAACAAAATAGGATCCTGGGTAAAGACAACCAAAATGAGTTTTACCTACAATAGTGGGTGATCAATCCAAAAACTTGCATAACTCAAATAATCTAAAAACTGCAATCTACAAATCCAACCCTGCATAAACAACTAGCATGTCCAAGACAATCATCTGTAGATAACATCTCCCATGGAGTAACATAGTAATCAAGAGGAAATAAAAACATCCCCTACTCATGTTGAAGGCATCCATGTGCAAATCAAACATATGCATCATCATAGACTAAAAAAAACTAAATCTATCCACATGTACAAACTCACAATGTACATCCATCCATATTACCAAGCTCTCCAGAAGCTCCAAGTCTACCACTGACTAACTTTAAAGCCGAATATGAATCTTGTGCTCATCAATGTCAATAAAAAACATCCATGCTAAACCATGCCACTAATACCAAGTGCAAATACCAATAAACATGTCATCAACATACTCTGCACAATCAACCAAGATGAAAGAAAAAAAAGGGCACCATATAAAAATGGTAAATAAACATTTTTGTCAAACCTATGACCAAACCAACCACAGTTTCTTAACCGACCTCAGTCACTACCTGACCGACCATGGTTACCAAATGACCGACCATGGTTAATCCTAACTGACACCGGTCTTTGTAACTAGCATATTTTCTCCTTTTTCACACTTTAAACTCTAAAAATTTCTCTATCATCTAAAACCAGCTGAATCAACCATCAACATCCATCCCTAAGGAATATCCAGGCACCATAAAATAAACCAGAAGTGACATCACAAAGTAATAAACTCAAAATACCTATAAAGTCATGCCTTCACTCCAAAACCAACTTGTGCCTTCTGCCACTCCCGAATAGTAGCAATCACCTCTCACTCCACATGTGCATCATGTATCCAATCCTAAAATGCCAACAACCATGGCTTGCTCCCAATGAAGATGAAATCCCCTACACTACCTCTAACACCAAGCTCAAAATCTAATATGGCAGTGAGAAATAAAACTAGATGAAAGAACTATAATATTGATTCCCTTTCTTCTCTGAGAATACTTATATATCATAGAATTTTGGACTTCTTGTGAAGTAGGTGAATCTCCTTCTTTCCATCCGTGTGTATTCAACATCTCTCTTTACCTACAACTATGTCTAATCATTACTTTTCATTGAGGATCTCATCCTTAGACTAGAAACCCTTGTCCTCGAGATTCCACACAACTAGGAAATAAAATTCAAACAACACCAAAAACCATGGTGTAAATATTTGCACACTATCCAAACATAATATTAGTTGCTCCAAATGAAATAAATAAACCATGAATCATATAGAGATACTGAATCAAAGTCTCAATGGACAAACTGAGACAACTTTTTCCTCTTTCTGATCCAAACCATGAAGTGATCTACACCGTTTCTACAATGTACACTCTGTGTAAGGAGCTCGATTTTCCAAACTAGGACAAAAAAATCATCTTCCCTCACCTGTTGTAAAAAACCTATACAAATAAGTTACCACAGAGACCAAACACGATCATCCCCTAACTGACCACGGTTAGCTAACTGATATGGGTTCCTTTGTGACCGACCTAGGTTTTCAAACCAATGTCGATGCTACTAGAATGAACCCAACACCACATAATTTGGCATAGAACACCACACTAGGTGCCTACTTCGATTGAAACCAATATTTGAGTTGAGCCACTCATCTCAAGATTCATCCAAATCGTAAAAAAACCACTACAGTAATAAACCATGCAATAAATTGCATCAAGTTGAAATACCTCACCTTACCAGTACCAAGATACTAACCCACATCTTCAACTGAATAACTTTCCTCTTTTATGGAAGCCTCATCTTCATTCTATACTACAACCTCTCTACCAAAGCCCCATGCATCTAACTACACCAAGGATGCATTCCTACTCCTTTTCTTTTTCTAGATCTGCAATCCAAAACCATGCATGTGCAATTAAACCATACGTTGCAAAACCACGATAAAACCATACCTCAATAACTAGATCTGCAATCTAACTACCATGCTTATGCCTCTAATAACCACAGACACCTCAGCAAATAAGATACATTCCATGCATCTCTCCATTTATTCAGATGTGTGATTTTCTATTTAAAATCAGGCTTCCTAATAACTAGCCATGGCACCCTGCTGACGTCGGTTGCCACTTAACCGATGGTTGTCACTGTAATTTCCAGCAACCTTACTCTTCCAGATCCCAATTGAGATTCAATCTCTTCCTGTGATTTTCACATTAGGAAATACAAACCATGCTCTTATACATATCAGTAATAACCACTAACAAAACCATGAAGCAAACCCTTTCTCTGAAAAAACCAAGCTCTGATACCACTTGTTGGTATCAGATAAGATAACAAACCAAGCTCTGATACCACTTGTTGGAGATGGGTCTATGCGGAAAAATTTGTAACTTAGAATATCAAATCCAAAACATACAAATACGGATGTAACAATCCACACAAAATCTACAGCAGTAGAAGTATAGACAAGAATAATCCAAATCACACAAAATTACACACACATAACACAACATGTATTGTGGTTCACCCAATTTGGGCTATGTCCACCAAAGATAGATATCTCATATATATAATATAACAAGATATCACAAACCAACTCTTCTGCATAAGAGTACATGTATCTCTACAAGATTATCTCTTCCTTCCATATCTTCAACCAGATCTTCCTGAGTACACTAAATTGTGCCTCCATACCACCACATGTGTCTCCTCTAGATCTCTAACCAGATATACCTGAGTGCACTATAACCGTGCCTCTGAAACACCACTAGATCTCACATACCTTAAGCCACCCTACATCTATCACTGTATTGTGAATCTACAAACAAGACATCTAGAAGGGTCTACCAATGTGCAACCATAACTTTGCACCAAGAAATAAGTCTCACCATCATCATTGCATCAACTTGTGCAAATGTGAAGATAACTTCCTCTACAATACTAGATTCCTATGGATCAATAATACATCATGATCTCATGGATCTATAATACAATATCTCACAGCATGTGGATCTACAAGAATTACCAATAACAAGATCTCACAACAATCTGTGGATCTAACAAGAAGGAACCCTAAGTGATTTTCATACTATGCAAGCCATTACATGAGACTAAACAATACAAAGAAAATACAGTAGAAGATAATACCATCTTCTCACCAACAGTGTACTTGCACTTTGCTTCTGTTCAGGTTCTCTTTATGAAAGCTCTTGTCTTCATGCAATCTACTTTTTCTTCTTCTTCTTCTTCTTCTTCTTCTTCCTTTCAACCAAGGATAGCTCAAATCTTCTCTTTCCTTATTCCTTATGTTCTAACCCTAGTTTTATAGCTTATATAAGCTTAGACAAACTTAGGGCACCTTAACTATGAATTTACAACCTTTAAATCAGCTTTAAAATAAAAGCTAGATTAAATTCCTTTGAGTTAAATATAAAATTTCATGCACAAGTAACCGGTGTTGGCTACCCTCATGCTGACCGACACCGATTACCCTCTTATCGGCACTAGTTACCCTGGCCAGTGTCAGTTATTGAGTAAACCAACAAGGTGTAAATCATGCTAACTGTGAAGCAATTTTAGTTAATCATTTTTGTGAACCTGTACTTTAGAATATTATTCCCTTGGATCTGCTTTAAACCTTAATGGCTAACGATTGTTCATATTCTTCTCCTGTCATGTCTCATTTTAGTTTTAACCCTATCTATGACGAAATTTCCATTGTTGAGCTCATGGCTCTCTATGGTAATCCTACACCTATGCCAACTTATTTCAAGCAACAAAATTAGACATGCGATGTGGTCAAGTTGTCAGCAGGTAAGAAAGCACTACAAAACAAATGGATTTACAGGATTAGGGAAGAAGAGGGTGGACTGAAAAGATACAAGGAAAGGCTTGTGGTAAAGGGATTTGCATAGAAATTAGGTATTGACTTTGATTAGATTTGTTCTCATGTAGTTAAGATGACTTCAATTTGTATTGTTCTAAGTTTGGTTGCAACAGAAAATTTTCATTTAGAACAACTTGATGTTAAGATGAATTTTCTTCATGGTGATTTAAAGGAAGAGATTTATATGCAGCAGTCACTTGGTTATGAAATCAAGGGTAAGGAGAAACTTGTGTGTAGATTGAAAAAGAGCCTATATGGGATCAAGAAAGCTCCAATATGGTATTTGAAATTTGACAATTTTATGCATGAGCATGGTTATATGAGATGTGAATCTGACCATTCTATTTTGTTTAAGAATATTGAAAATGAGAGCTATGTTATTTTGTTATTATATGTGGATGATATGTTGATTGCAGGATCTAGTGTGCAGGACATTGGTAAACTTAAAGAAAGGGTAGCTCACACATTTGCAATGAAGGATTTGGGAGCTGCAAAGAAAATCCTTGGCATGCAAATTCACCAAGAAAAGAAAAAAAGAAGAAGTTATATTTGTCTCAGGAGAATTATATCAATAAGGTGTTGGAAAGGTTTAACATGCAAGATTTAAAACCTATTAGTACACTTGTGGTTGGACACTTCAAATTGAGAAAAGTTCAATGTCCTTCATCACACAGGGAGGCTTAGTACATGGCACTTGTTCTCTATGCTTCAGCAGTAGGAAGTTTTATGTATGCCATGGTTTGTACTAGACCAGACATTGCACAGGCAGTGGGAGTTATGAGCAAGTTTATGGTCAATCCAGGTAAAGAACATTAGAAAGTAGTCCAATGGATTCTTTGGTATTTGAGAGGGACATTTGGCATGGAATTATGCTATAGAGGGTCATATACTTATTTACGCGGCTATGTTTATTCCGGCATGGCTAGAGATTTGGATGGTGGGAGGAGCACCATTGGATATATTTTCACATTAGGTGGAACAACAATTAGCTAGATTTAAAGATTGTAGAAGGTTGTAGCTTTGTCCACTACAGAGGTAGATTATGTTGCAGCTATAGAAGCTAACAAGGAGATGATAAGGATGAGTAGGTTCATGGAAGATTTAGGTAAGGAGAAAGAGGATTATATATTATATAGTGATAGTCAGAGTGTGATCCATCTAGAAAATAACTTGGCATTTCATTCAATAACGAAACAAATTCAGTTGAGATATCACTTCATAAGGCAGGTGTTGGAGGATGGGTAGCTGAAGTTAGAGAAAATCCATATGGATGAGAACCCTAAAAATATGTTATTGAAACCATTGGTAAAGGAGAATTTGGAACTTCACCCACTCCTATTGGTCTTTGAGTTTGAGACTTGAAGAGGAATAAACGGTCCAAGGAAAATGATCCAAGAATGGTGATGTATAGTACAATATAGAAATTGATCTCCAAGTGGGAGATTGTTGAGTGTGGAGCTTAATTACTTCACAAAAAGCTTGTTTTTACATGTTGTTGGATTTGACAGTGATCAGCATCAGTCAGTTATCAACCAGCATGGGTTAAGTAGTGGCCGGCATTGGTCAGGCAGTAACCCGCATCGGTCAACCTGTGCGACGGTGCTTTGTTTATTGGCTAAGAATTAGAATAAATATTTTCTTTTAAATATTATTTCTTGATTATAAAAGCATAGTTAGTTTTGAAGAATAGACATATATGCATGTATGCATTGTATGAGGGTATGAGAGAAGAAAATAGAAATTTTTTTGCATATTATTTTACTTGGCGAGTAAGAAAGAGTAGTTGAGTGAGGGAAAAAATTGAACATCATGTGAGGTGTTGGAAGACAACAGATCTTCATTGTATTTCCTCTGTAAAGCACTGAATAATAATTTTGGCCATTTCTTGGTGGATGTAGCCCACACTGGATGAACCACGTTAAATTTGGTGTTATCTTTCTCTTGTTTATTTTATCTTCTGGTTTATTTCTGCATTCATTTCTTATATTCTTTATTTGATTTTAGATATGTGCAACATTGTTATATGGTTAAACCCCAACAACTGGTTTAGAGTTAATCTAGATGAGTACAATAATGAAATAACTAATATGAATTGAAATATGAATTCTAACTAATTTTATTTGATATTTAAATGAAATTAAATAATTGAAATAGGAGGGATAATATACTAACCTAAAAATGACTTACCTTGATGTAAGTCTGGACTAAATAGGATGATGTGTAGAAAAAGCATAGTATGATTGTACAACCTAAGAAATTGCAATAGATGAACATTCGACTAGACTGGGGCAACCGAAAGAGGATCAGGGGACCTATGTGTACCCTAGTCTTCAGTATGAGCACTCTGGTCTACAGAACATCTCGGGACCTAGATCTGGAAGTGTAGCTAGATCTTCACAATGTCTTTATCTTTTTCATGTGATTATCACATTAACTTCGCTTATGTTGTCGTAAACCTGTAATGAAAATTTTCCTACAAAACTCCATACAAAACATTAAATCCCTAAAAAGTAAATATGCATATGAAGGGGTTAGATTGACCTTAGCTACCACAATGGTGGACTTACAACTAAGCATTGCACTACATTCTAGACCTGATGTAGTTATGTGTGTAATTATGTGCCTAGGGTGCCCTAGTGCTAATGACGCATAGATAGGGGCAATAGCTAGATGTAAAATTCAAATGGTGGATGAAATAGAATGAATACAACCCTTCTTATGCAGTGTGTGTGATGTAATAATACCTAAATGCAATCTCTTATCTTAATATATAGCTAGCCCTTGATATTAGATAGTTCTCCCATAAGATAGTAGGTATGTTATATTTATATAGGGACCTCTTGCTCAAATTTTGACACTAATGACCCGACATGCTGACTAGTACCTAGGGGAATGAGAGGGAAAATTACAAAGACTGACCTCGAAACTCTAAATTAGATGCAAGTGTTTTCAAGACTAGGGTGACTAAAATAAGGACCGGGTGCCCATGGGTGCCCAAAATCTGCCATAGGTGCCCTAGTCAAATACTAGAGATGAAAAATGACTAAATAACGACACTTGAGACTCCCTAGTAGACGATCAGAACTGTGCAAACAACTAACGACTATGTAAGACAAATGATGATGAGGACCAACTAACTAATGATAGGACTAGGGGAGGGGTCATTAGTGAATACTTTTATTACGCAAGATCCATATATAAAACAACATACTTGATGTTATAAATGTAATAGTAAGTGCATGATTTTGTGACTACAACATGAAAAAATAGGGCTTAAACTCAAGATTCTTATGTTTATTTGCAAAACACATAATAGATAGTTTATCCCTTAGGTTTAGATATCGTAGCCAAATCCAAGCCTAAGGGTTGACAATTTCTAACATAAATCAGACATAATGTGAGCATCTAATAACACACTCCCATTATAACATGAGTGCAATATTGCACACTTACAGTATACCCTCTTTGAAAAAGGCATAAAAACAAAAGAAAATCACTCATTATTTTGGTCCCCCAATGCACTATTTTCTGCACATTCCTACAATGATTTATTTTTTTGAAACATTCTACATGACAAGTGTGTACTTTTTATGTTTGTTTCATCGATATAACATTCCTATTGTATATTTTATTATTTTTAATCATTTATTTGAGAAATTTCTTATTATTATTTGATATTTGAGTGTTTTTTCATTGATTATTATATTCCTAAAATTCATAAAATTATGGGGAGGAGACCACAAAGGCAAACACTTTTGGAGATAGAGAAACAAAGGAAATGGATGTAAAAAGGGTGTGAAAAAAAAAATGATCATGTATTTGCTAGAGAAATGAGACGTGTACAAATATCATCTATTATCCACCACAACCAAGAAATAAGAAGGAAAAGGAAATAAGAAAATGGGTGTAAAAAATCTATAAAAGAAAGAAATCAATATTTGGATGTGAAGGTATCTATTCCAAATGAAGTTGATAGTGAAACATATCCTCAAACAATAATTGAATCAATAAATAATGAATGTTCAGTGAGTTTTGATGTAGTGCCATATTTAAACTTAGATGTTACAGAAAATTACCAACCTATTTAAAACACATAATATTTACCAAATTATGAAGATGATCAACATATACGAAATTTACAATATTTACTTAATGTTCAACCAACTTTACCATTCATATCAGAAGTTAAATTTGTACATAGAACACCTAGGCTTTTACTTGAAATTGATGAAAATATTTTGAAACCAATGATTGATAAGATTGGTGAATACACTTATAGAATTAAATATAATAAGATATGGAAAGCACTTTTAATGACTTGAATGAAACATGAATATGTCAATTGTTTGTTGAAATATTGAAACATATTAATTTTAGGCCCACTATGAAGACCCTTGATCTAATAAAATCTAAGATCAATAGTTTAAAATTAATTGTAAAAAATATAATGAATACATACCAAGAAATAAGTATAACCTCATGTACCAATGATAGTAATACTACCTTGTTAACTTCCTAAGTTTCATTGCCAAGAGATCTCTCAAATACAATTCTTGCGAAAATTTTCACCTTGTATTAAGTTATTTTTTTAATTGTTAAAAATTGCCTAAGTACTGTACTGAAGTTTGGATTTTGGATTTCAAAAGTCAAGATGTAGTTTTCATGCAAACTTCTTCCAAACTTCCGAAACCCAAAACCTAAAACCCGCAATATATAAGAAATTTTGCGGCATTCAGAAGTAGGAACTTGAACCATAGTTTACATACAAACCATATGTTAAGTTCTGAAGTCCAATCTCCCATGTGCAAATCAAAAGTCATAACCTGAAGTAAATTTTACATGTAAATTACGTTGCGATTTCTGACTTCTGAATTCCGACTTCCGACCACCAAACAATTCAATGACATTTTGGGTTTCAAAACCCTAAGTGCAGTTTACATGCAAACTACGTCTGGACTTCCAAGTTCCAAAACCCAACATCAGTTCAACACTTGTCAGCCCCATAGTAATTAATTTTCCCTTTCTTATTTACGGTCAAGTTTTTACTTATCTTTTTCACCTAACATGTTGTACGCTAACCTATTAACGCCTCACTGACCTCCGACCATACACCTTACGTGGATTTTGGGCCTTTTTTCACAATTTTCTCATAAACCCGTCTAGTATTTAGGTAAGTTTTTTCATTTTAATATTTTCAGGGTTTTTTATGGTTTCATTTCTAGTTTTTTAATCAATTTTTCATTTGGACTCATGGGTGCCCTTCACATTTTCCTCTTTGTGTCATTTCTTGGGGTTTCATCCTTGTGTTATGAACTTAACTTTCAAATGTTTTTCCCACCTTCATGGGTTTTATTGCTTTTGAATCTTAGGCTTCAGAATATCGATTTCTTGAGAAACAAAGGGGAATCCATCATTGGAAGACCAATTTGGAGATTTCCAATTGTAAATCAGGTATTCATTCTCACCACAGATCATATTGGAACTTTCGGAATACAAAGTAGGCTCTAACTTTCGTCGTTGCAATTCAGAGGTTAAGGCAACCATTGAAAGGTGAATTTTAAAGTTGTGGAAGTTATCAATGGAATTTAATGTCATTAGTGTAGTTCAGAACTACAGGGTTTTAAAACAGGGTCCAACTTCTTCCTGGGAAACTACATAGCGGAACTACATGTCGGAGGTGCCAGTAGGAACTGTAGAAATTAATTACATGAGGTGACTTCTTCTTTCATTCTAGAGAATGTTCTCAGGTTTCCCTCAAAGGAAAATTTTCTGGATCATCATTTATGGGAAAGGAAAAAAATGATATATAGCTTCCAAGGGGTATCTTCCCCTTCGAGTATCACATCAGATATCAACAATATATCGGAGATATGGACCTTGGGCATATTGATTTGTAGGAATTTTGGAAGAGATTTAGAGCTCTAAAAAAAAATGCCTAGATGCAAGCTATCTTTGATAGTGGGGCTTACTTTAGCTATCACTTTTCCTCCATCAATACAATTTCTGGAGTTCATTCTCATAGTTATCATACACTATGATAGAGATTCCTGAATAGTTAGAAATGATTTTAGGACATTCGTAATCAAATTGGGTAATGATTATTTTGAATACTTGTTGAAGCTTCCCAATGTTTAATAATATGCTCAAATTTCTCTTGAGTCTGATGTTGTGCACTGGGATACAAATTCTGATACTTACACTGAAATTCTTAACAAGAACTACATGTTGAAATCTAGGCCTTCAATTGCTAGAGTTCCATAGACTAACCCACGTTCAGATTTTATCCAAGAGGTGAATGATATCATCACATTATTAAGCATGGTTATAATACTTTCATCTTCAAAATAATTCCAAGAGTGGATGTATTTATACATTGCCACTGTCTGAAAGAATGTTTATCTTATCCTATGAGCAGAGCATATCAATGATGCCATCCATTTCCAACTATCAGATGTCCTAAATTTTGGTAATTTATTCATGACCTCCTATCTCATGTATGTGTTTGTAGGGATGATGAACTACCCAAGGTTTTCACTTGTAAGGGCCAAGTAATTCATCTCAAATTTATGAATTTTATTCTCAGCTTACAATGAAAGGAGTAATGCATTTTAAAAGAGTTAACGATGCATTTTTTGCTAATATTTTTTATTTCTTTGACAAATAACTTTACAACTGATTAATTTCAGACATTTCTTAAAAAGTGGCTAGGGAATGGGTAGGCATTTACCTACAATTTACAACATTCATGTATCTCAAGGTGGCAGGATTCTTAGGAGATCCATATAAGCTACCAAGGTGCCCCACATATAAATGGGTCTTGATGGAGTTAGTTTGACAACTATTACATTTTCACAAGATTTGGCATGATAGGCACAAGACAGGAGCTCAGTTTCCCATAGTTTGGAGAAGGTACACTTGTGAATCCACATATAAAGAAAAGAATGTCTAAGGGGAAATGCAAAAAATGACTTTGAAAACCTTTCACATACTTCTCATTTTTAGTTATTGGGAAAAGCTTGGTAGACACAGGTCGGTCGGTGCTCACATACCACAATTGGAAGATATCTAGTTTAATTGCAAGTATGAAGTCATGATTTGAGAAAGGGACTTCAAAAGGTTAAGTCTACAAGAAGTGGCCCAGTATGGAATAACAGATGTTCTGGAGGATCTTGATGATGATAGATGGGTTTTGGACCCCATTTATGATCATAAAAATGTAAAAAATCAATTCTTGCCTTGGATCAATTTGTCACTCAAAGAGTGCAGCAGTTCGAAAGAACAAGTAGCTCCTATTCTCAACTAGACCTACCAATGGTTGATATCATTAGGAATCACACAAAAAGTGTCAGAATAACTTCATGTTGAGTTATTTCAAGTACAATCACTGGTGGGCCATCCCACCTCTTCAAAAGGAAGGAGGTCTATTTCTAAAGCCTTGAAAAATCACTGTTATTTGAAGAGGTTCAAGTTCTTCCTCCAAGGTTCCCTCAACAGAATATATCGCTCCTAAGGTACCTTCCATAAATATCATTGACCTTGGTGTTTCTCCCACAACCTCTCAAGTGTTGCAGTCACTTCTTCCTCTCCCCCCTTCCTACTTCACCATTTTTAGTTCCTCCTTCCCCTCCACCTCTCACTCTCCCTTTGACCACGTCCTCCATTTCTTCTTTCCCCATTTCTCCTAAATTTCTCACCTCATCACCTTCTAAGGTTCAATTTTTTTCCTCTCTCACCTCTATTTCATCCATAGATGTTTTATCTTTAAGATCCCCTCTTGGGACTCCTCTTCCCCAACAAACTCTCCTCGTTTCTACTCTCATCACTCTTCTCATTTCCTCAATTCCTGTAGGCATCCTCTCCACTCCATATTCACTTGTCACCACATCATTTCCATTCGCGGTGCCTGTAAAAAGTTCCCTAGTAACACCTACCCAACCTACTACTATGATGAGTATGCCTATGTCATCCATTGAACAATTATATTCTTTTATCCCTGTGTAGTTGAGTAGGAAGACTCTCAAGCAAAATAATAAGGTTCCCATTATTGATGACGTTGATCTTAGCATCCTATATCTAACTCCCCGGTGAAAATCGAAGAGGCTAAGGGTCATTTATAACCATTTTTTCAATCAAACTAGGGAGAGATTTGTTAAGATAGCAACTCTAGCTGCTAGAAAGATAAAATAAACTATCACCATAGTAGATTATAAAATCTCAAGGTTTTCCCTTGGAAAATCCACCCATGAAGGAGCCAAACAATATGTCAAGGTTGCACTTGGTAATATTTTGGATAAGTTTGATAAGGACAAGGTGACCAAGGATGAACTCAAAGGTAAGTTTGAAATTTTGACTACCATCCTACATAAGATTAAACAACCCACTCATACAACTACTCTTGTTATGCCTACAAGCTTTGATGACACCTCTTTCTCCATGGTTTAGAGAATTGGAGAAAAAGATTAGATAGTTGGGGCCTAGATCGAAAGTTTAAATCAGGAAGGAGAACATGTAATAAAAAATGTTATCAACCTATATAATGAGTTAGATTCTAAAAAGGACATCATCTCCAAAATGGATGAAATTCTCACAAAAGAATTCAAAAAATTGGAGCTCACACTCAAATTTTGGAGAGTGGTACGGAACATTGAGTCTAAACTACTTTGAAAAGAAGGGATCATTGATGATTCTTAAAAATTGTCTAGTATAGTGAAGCCATGGAGTTTCAGGTCTTAATGTTGCAGGAGGCAATATCTAATATGACTGAGAAGAGAATAGAGGGATTTGATGGCCTGAATGACATCACGGATGAAGTTGACATCATCCACTACAGGTTTCTTGATGAGCATATTGATGCACTCCAAGTACAACAAATTATTGCCTAGTTCAAGAGCCTTGTAAATAAAGATAATGAGCTAAACAATTCCTTTAGTCTCGAATATATTCACAAGTTTGTATTATACCAAAATTTATTGAGCCAGATCAAGAAATTCATAATTCAAACCAAGAATTTACTTGGGAAACTAATCAAATCAGGTGAATTAGCTGAGGTCGCGAATAGCTATGGGTGTGGACTAGATGACAAATAAGTTCAATAAATCATCAAATGATTTCTTGATTACAAGCACAAGGTAGTTGGTGAAGAATGAGGAGAAAATTTAGATCAAGAAAAGGGTGACATTATCACTAGCTGAACTTGGCTACCATTTTTGCATAGTCTCCAAGTTGTAACACCATTCGAGTTGCAAGCTTGACTCAATCAAACTTGCAAAACCACTTAGCTATAGTTACTTGGGTCAAATCACAATACTCTATCCCACTTGGTGCTCCAAAAATGTGAGTAAGAGGTTAGGTAGGTTGGGAATAAAGGGGTGTTTGTGTGAACACCCCTTTGCGCGAACACCCTTCACCCAAAATGCCACATAAGCCACAAAAATGTGTTCATGCGAACACCCCTTCACGTGAAAGGGGATTCAGGTGAATACCCTTCGCACAAACCCCCTATTTATATATTTGTGGTGGTGTGGAGGTTCTCACTTTTCATCTGCCCCACACATCTTCTCATGAAGTTAGATCACCCTAATGCCTCTATCAACATCAAATTATCCCAACGTTACTGAATGTCACCCAGACCAGGTATGTACACTAGTTTTTTTGTAAAAACTAGGCATCTAATATTTTTTATACTGGTTTTTTTGTAAATTTTGTTCTTCCCTACAGAATATTGAAACCCTAGCTAGTGTCAATCCCCAACTACTATCATTCTTGACTTCACAAAATTAATACAATAATAAACTACTATACCTTTTTTTTATATAATTGTTAAATCCTCCAACCAGATGGAAGTTCATCACAAGGTTAATATTCAACCTACATTTATGATTTTCCATGTCAAATTGACCTAGGATCATGGAATTAAAGCATTTAAAGAGAACACAAACCCAATAAGTATATTATTATTTTCATTTATCTGTAATTATATATAATTTAAGTTTATCTTGTTCTGAACTACACACGATGCTCTCTGTCCAATGTAACAAAAATTATATCAACACAAGCTTTCTTGATGTCATTTGATCCAACTATTTTTCTTATGGAACCTTATACAATTAGATTAGGTAGAAGCATAAGATTATACTACTACTTTTATTATAACTGGATTGATTTAGCTTTGAGAAAACATTCCTCTTGGACAAGTGGAAAAGGAACAAAATGCCCAAAAGCCAATTTTTCCCCTTCAAAAAGAAAATTGGGCACAATTTTTCTATTTTAAGGGTTCCGAGTGGACTAAATTAATATGAAAAAAAATTCATTTGTGGAAAAAATTATCATTGTTTACTTGAAAATCAGCTCATCCATTGAGAAAATAAGATCCTGGGATAGAGAGGACTCATGGGGATGTATTTTTTTCTGACACAACACCATCCCAATATCATTTCAGCCAAACAGTGTTTTGCGAAATCACCTCACCGAATCTCACAAACAGACGCTCATCAGAAGTGTTACGTGTGTTCCCTGTAACATCTTATGAATCCCATGCTTACCATCTGCATATACAATTAGAGCAGACATCATCATAATATGTTAAATAGTGTATAATAAAATCTATATTTTAACATAAATACACAATATTTTAAGGAATTTTGTTTCAGCATAGGAAAAGTATATGTTTCATTATTATTTTTCGAAAAGAAATTTAAATTTATGTGAAATTTTATCAATTTACCTAGGTTTATAGTTTCAAAAAAAGTATTCTAAATTGAATTTTACTTTCTTTTTTTTTACAGTTATGGCTTCTTCCTCTACTAATTTGTTTGAGAGGACCGACTTAGAGATGGAAAATTTATCATCTATTCTTGAGCTTCTAACTACATTTGGGAAATATAAAACACATTGTGAAAACATATTGAAAGATATTTTGAAAAATACAAACAAACTTGACAAACATACAACCCATTTGAGCCTGAGTCACTAAAAAAAATATGGATGAATTAAAATCAAGTGTGACAGGTGATGTGGGATATAATGAGGTTGTAGCTATGACTTCCTGATAAGGAAGCCATTAATATCTCATGTTGGTCAAGTTATGTAGGCCAAAATAAAATCATGGCATATTATGTAAACAAATGTTCATGTCACCTTTGTGCACACCATTGATTTATCCTAGATTGGTGGCCTCTTAAGGCCAATTTCCTAATAATTACCAATTACCATTATATTTCATATTGATGCTACATGTTGAAGATTCACCTAAACCTAAAGGTGGACAATTTAGACATTCCTAGTTATTTCAAGTAGGGGTGTGGTTACATTAGCAACAGGCCTACATATCGAAAGGAAGGAGCTCCTCTAGTTGTTGACGCGTGATAGCTTGTAGAGAGGCCACAGACCTTTCTTATCAAGATTTCAAGATGTCATTACACCTATCATTATGAGTTCCCATGAGGGTTCTATAGAGGGTCTTGGGAGAATTGATCACGAGACCCAATTTATCTCTTCTGACCATGTGGGTCAGTTCTTTGGAGAGACATGGTACTAGTAGTGGACGAGCTGGTACCAGCAGTGATGCACGTAGCAAGTTATACGACTCATGCACATTTGATATCACCTGATGAATTTGAGGGAGTTACAGATGTTACTCAAATGTGTGGGATGGCATCATGGCTACCGACTTGTTATGTGTATATGAGTTGATTGCACGATAGTGTGCAACATTCCACTATCGGGGGTTTTTTATTTCTCAAATAGAGCAGAGTATTGTTCACGACAGTGTATCTTCTATTCAGGGTACTACTGCAGCTACTACAGTTGGACCTCCTCTTGTTGGGATTGTGACACCCGATGTTCAACACTTTTTGTTTCTGGTGTGTGAAAATTAAACCTTAATTTAATTAAAATTTATTTTATTTCATTATTACTTTACAATTTATTAATATTTAAATAGATATATAAGATCTAGTGTTGATATATAATATTGAGTGTTTACTTGTGTGTTTAGGATTCTGCTCTAGTGCATGCTGGTGAGTATTGTGGTGCTTCACAATCCCACATCATATCCACATATGACATATACACAAATCTTAAATGAGCCCAGCCATGATCTATCACTTGATGTTGAGGGCCAAAGTTAACTTGGCTCATTTGGCTCGTTATTTTTTGGTGTTGAGGTCGTGGGTCAACCAAAGATAGTTTTTGGTGGTAGTCCATATATTTGGAGACACATTTCACATAGGTATATATGTAGAGATATATCTATTTTTATTTTGTTTTAGATTTAATATTTAATCTAAATTGAAATTTGTAAAATTAATGTTTTATTCAAAAAAACTTGTTTATCAACTTCTTACATTTAATTTATTTTGTTTCACATGGATCTATACAGGACAGACATCTACACATAGTGTAGATACTCCCAACATCCGCCTATAGATAGATACTAAGGTAATCAATTACATCTTTGTTATATGATTTATTCAATTAATCAAGAAATTGTTGTAGAATTTCACTTATAAATTTTAATATGGTATGTTATATATAGTTTCTTATGTGTATATTTATTTTTATAAATGCAGGGTGTAGTAGATCCTAGTGAGGGATCTGGTACTCGCCCTCCTACATAGACAATGAGACTATCTAGTTGATATTTTGTACTCATTTTCATCATGTACATGTATATAGTGTTTACACGAGATTTTGATATATGACTTAGACATGTGTATATATATTTTTGGGTTATTACTTGTATATAGATATTGATTTATCACATGTATCTTGTTGATCTATACACATGTATTTTATTAATTGACTTAGAAATGTGTTAATTGATTGATTGATTTATGAGTTGTGATTAAAAACATGCTAATTTGTTTATATGACACAAGTATTATTTATTTACCCCATATTCATCTCCATGAGAAACACTTAATGAGAGTTCAACTATGCTGATTTCATTCCATATAGTTTCATGTTAGTAGTAGCAATCTAGATAGCTTATGAGCCATCATTCTTAGTAATGAGCACTTGTAAAAAGCATTATAAAAATTTCTAGATTGTTTCCAACACTTTTGATACCTTTTGTAAGTAACATTCATCCAAATTTTACTAAGTGAATAATCAGATATCTTGCTTTTTAATTCGGAATAGATTAATCCAAAACATGTACCATGATATAAGAACTTCGAAAGGATAGTTACATAAATTTCATAATCTATAATTTTAAAGATACTTGGTTTGGTTACATGTATGTACATATTACATCTAAAATGAAGTTCAAAAACATGGGGGTACTGTGAGCAAGATAACTTTGAGCTAAAAACTTCATGAAATTCATGATAAAATGATCCATTTATAACCATATCAATTATATTAAATGATTAAATGGTTCACTTATAATATGGTTGAATAACCGAAAATCATTTAAAGTTGGTCAAAAAACCATATTTCCTTCACAAAATGAGACAACATTATATAACTAGATCATAACATTATAAACATAGATCATTTTCCTAAATAAAATACCATTGTATAGGTATAATTCCAGTTCTAGTGTTGAGTAAAAACCTATTTATTAACATACCTTCATAATCATCATCTCCATTGAGAACTCAAATGGAATGATTTGATCAATTATTAAATTTATAAGTGACTTGCCATCTAAATAAACATTTCATAGTATGGTAAAAATATGGTTCTCTAAGTGTAAATATTTAGAAAACCATTATGATCCCTATGTCAATTAATCATTTTTTCATATTCCATGAATGCATAAGTCTAATCAGATTGTGATGAGTTAAGACACCTAGTAACCATAGTTCTTGATTCATAACACATGTATATGTAAAATACCATATGAGACAAGATAGAGAGTTAGATGAATATAATATTATATTGTCTTAAAATAACAATATTGCATTCCATTAATTTAAATCATTATGTAGAATTTAATGGGTAGAGAAACATCTGAGTTCCAAAGTATCATCACTTAGTAAGGAAATCGTCCATAATCAAGATCATAAACAAGATCATGAATTATATATTCACACATATTATAAGGTCATAGTGTTACTTACGTCATAAAAAGATTAAAATGCAATCCACATATAAGGTTCTTATATATATACACTAATAATGGATAGAGTAATGTACATTAAGTCATTGATATGGGTGTTACTCCTAAAGAAGTTGATGCATGCATTTTTAGATTTTAAAACAATGTTACATATTATTAGCT
This sequence comes from Taxus chinensis, assembly GCA_019776745.2. Taxonomy (NCBI): domain Eukaryota; kingdom Viridiplantae; phylum Streptophyta; class Pinopsida; order Cupressales; family Taxaceae; genus Taxus; species Taxus chinensis. Next base: position 657,741,289 of record CM034154.1, read on the forward strand.
ACCAAATGGATAAGGAAGAAAATGATTTAAACTTCATACATACTTCTAGTTGATAAAATACACACTTATAAACATGATCATTTCTCTAATGTATTAATGTTTACACTTCATAAGTTTTACTACAAACATTTTATCACGAGGACCCAAGGTCCACTTTAATACAAAAGATAAGTATATATAACAATTTCACATTAACCTCATGTTAAATAAATCATAAGCTTTAAATTTAAGTATAATTACATATCTAATATTATGAAGAGGAAAAGTAACCCTTCATTACTAGTGTTTACACATTACCAACATTATTATCTATTAGATGAAGAAGTATTTCTCTATCCCAAACATCTATGGTAAACAATACTCAATGATTTTTTATATAAACATGTAAAATCTTAAGGCTTCCTGCTCAAGCCAATCAAGAAGAGTATAACACAATAAATTTCCCCTTTTCAAATGTATAGATATAATACAAAAATACTAGGCACCATACCCATATAGTAAAAAATAGAGTTTCTTACAAAGCACATTCATATAGAAGTTTATACAATATCTAGGATCCTTGAGGGGATCATTAGCCAAGACCTTACAACATAATTAATGTAATTTTTCAACCCAAACATGCTTTAGTCAATCTATAGAATGATATATTGGGTTGGGTCTAAGGACATCATTTTATAAGGAAAATATTAACTTCATAACATAAAAATTTCACAATAATGACCAAAAAAATTCTTCCACTCCATCATGACCAATTTACATTAAACACATTATTTTACCACCAAGAATGAGTTCCTTCAACTTTGAATATCATTCCTAGCTATCATTTATTAAGAAAATCCTACAATACCAAAAGATATGCCACACTCATATGGTGGGTAAACTTGATCCCTCTAAGTCAGTAGTTGTCATATTGGCCCTACTTTTCCATCTATTAGGAAGATGAAAAGAGGGAGCTCACACAATTCTTACATTCACAAAAAAAACTTATGCAACCAACTCTATCAAATAATGTAATACATAATGAAACACACATTCAAGCCACAACCTAGTGTAACAATTTATATATCTCTCAACCCACCAGTTACAAAATCCATTTAAGGGTAGGGTCTAATACCCATAATAAAATTAGGAATATAAGGAAAGATAAACCTTCTACTATCAATATGCAATACAAATACTAAAAACCTAACTAATCACATAGAGTCTTATTTTAAGATTAAAAAAAGTATGGAATACAAGAGAAGAATGATCATTTATAGAGGAAATGGGAGTTCTTCACCATATCCCTAAACTATTTTCATGCCCATTTTAAGTAATGTAATATTATAGGGAAGATAAAACACTGAGGAGATATTTCCCCATACCTATAAATGCAATCCTTTAGCCAATTGCTTTATCCAAAGTCTTTTTCCAAAAAAACACCAAAGTTGTCTTTCAAAGAATAGAAAGAAATATTCATTTAGCAAAACCATTATGGGAAAGTGTTTATAAATTTAGCTTTTCCAAATCATCCAAGATCTCATAGACTCCAATGAACTTAAATGGGATGATCCCATTAACTATTGATCATGCTTTTTTCCTCATCTTAACACTAAAATGTAAATAAGTTTAAAAACAATGCTCATGTGATACCAAGTTAAATGCCATATGTATTACAATCACCCCTACTAATAATCATAACCCCCCTTAAATTCATAGAAATTTTAATCCATAACATATATAGGAGGAGGATATAAGTTTTAATTCATAGCAAGAAATTTGTCAAATAAATATGCCAAAGTGACAAAATAAAATAGAGAAAAGATTCCATTCAGAAGACATCAATATATATAATATTATAGGTCCTTCTATATAATACCAAGTGGCTCAGCTCGTTGTTCAATGAATTGTAAATTTTTTTCATGATCTTCTACATCTAATATCCATTTTTTGCGTGGACCACGTGCATTCTTCACCTGATGCAATTGTAACCCGGTAGCAACTATGTGATGGGTGTAATGATATACCTTCTTGTCCAATTCGTAATCAACAAAGTGAATCCCACTTTGGAGGGATTTCACTTACCATAAATATGTTCCCTACACTACAACCGAGCCAGTATAAAATGTTGTCTCCTCACTTGTTAGCTTTGTTCTCTCTTCTATGCAACGCAACAAGTAGTACTCCACTTTCTCAATATTGTCTTCTTCTGCAATGATTGCAAATACATCACCTACAACAAAATCATTGTACAAACAAGTTTTTGTGTAGAATTAAATTCAAAGAAATATTCAATGATCTGTATACTATAAATTATATATATTAATTCGATGATTGAATATAATCCTTTTAAACAAAAAATACCTTGTTTAACAAGTCTGGATATGTGGTCATAATCAGGTGAAATCAAGGGCACATCTTTAAAACTATCATCATGATCTGATCCATATGAGTCATCTAAAGGAACACAACTACATACCCATGTTTTTTACTATTTGCACTTTCTTCCATTCTCACTTGTTAAATTGTCATACTATCCACGTTTTTGACTAGAATAAGGCACTTTGTCAATATGATTTCATGTACGTCATGCAAAATTAAGAAAAATAAAAATGTACGTAAAGAATAATCAAGATCTTGTTTTAAAGATTGTCCAGTTATTGCTATCCATTGTCCAGTAATCATACACTCATCACAGAGTACAAAGACCTAGAATTAGGAATCGTTTCACATCCATGTTTTGTCCTTCAATCAATGCCTGATTAATCATGTTACAAAATCAATAGATTTTAACAAACATCAAAATTAAGAAAAATAAATTTGTACAAGTACATAAGTTTATGTGTAACTTGTAATCAATTTCACATTAAGATACATATGTTTTAAATGCGTGTACCTGTTATCTCCCAAAACACTCTGTGTGGGGGCATGGTACTCTCATGTGAGGTTGAAGACTGAACTACAAAATGTTTCTTACACCATTCAACAATGGTGTGGGCATCAATCAATTGATCTCCCTCATAATTAAAGCTTTTTTTCTTTAGAACACGTTTGATGCATGCACCCGCACCATCGTGTTCTCCCTTCCCATGACCACTCTAAAAAAAACTCCATAAATGAGGTATTTTGTGATAATGCTGATAGTGACTGAGTGCAAAGAAAGGGAGAGAGGATTTGAATTGTGATGCATAACCATCCAACCAAACAAAATGTTGATCTATTTGTACTCCTTGCTAGTTAAGATATCAAAAAAACAAATCAAAATAATGTTGTACAAAGTGGGTGTCATGTTCCTTGTCATCACTTATATAGAAGTGATACTTCGTCTTAATCACTCGCTTCACATATGTACTTTCAACCCCATCCAAATCCAATTGTGACATGCCTATAAAATATGTGAACCATGATGGTAACCTATGATCAATATGATAATATTGTGTTTGAATCTCTTTTTGATGAGAAAATGAGTAATTCTCAACAAAATCAACCACAGACAATATGGAACCAATAGGGAATGTGTCTCTATTGGTCTTGAATTGTGTAGCTTACCACTTTTCATAGTGAGAATGTTTGATGTACGGACTAATCAAACTTTTGAAACTTTGCATGAATGTTGCAATGGGGATTTCCTCTTCTACCAAGTCCAACCTGGTTGCATCCTTTCTAAGTCATGTTGAATATTTTATGTATTTGAACATTAAAAATCAATACATAATGGAAAACTTGTTATATTCATTTACAATAAACATAAAAATCAAAATAAAATATGTACATCCAAATTTAAAATTAATTAAATTTTCTTTATTTAATAATCACCTCTTGCAAGTCACCATTTGAAATGTGTCCAAGTCTTCATTTGTTTCTGGAAATAATTTCAAGTCCCCACACTTTTCACAAACACCTTTGATGCAAGCCATAGGACCGTCCACATGATCATTCGATATTGTGCAAAGAATAGAAGCTATGAATTCACTCACACATGTAGGGGGAATTTTCTAGACCATTTGATGCTTCTCGTAACTTTCTATACACCTAAAAAACATAGATTTTGAAATACATAAATTAAATCATATCTCATAAAATAAAATTTAATCAAATTTATAATAATCCTATAAATGAAAGAACACCTCAATATATGTAATTTTTTTGTGTACCTGATAGTGATAATCAAACTCAACGTGATAGTGATAACAACATGTTTCAAGGACTTTATCAGCTCACACATACCAAGGCTTCAAAATCTCAATCAAATTCGTTGTCCAATCTTAACATCTGGATGTTCTTCTGTAAACTTGATGTACATCTCATGTTGAGTTATTTCGAGCCAATCATTTATATGTTCATCATAGTTATTGTAAGCTATCATGTGTTGTAAAACTTCCCTCACATTTGGAGAAGGGTGAGTCCTATCAATCCAAAAATCAGAAACTATCTTCACAATACTATCCTCAATTTTATCAGAGTGTGGATTTCTACACATTGGTGCCTAATTTTCTTCCATAGTAGAATTATCCAATGTCTTCTTCCTCTTCGCATACCTACTGATCATCTTTCTAGAAACACCCAAGACCTGAGCAATAGCGGTAACATGAAAATTATTTGTTATATCTTCACTTATAACTGAAATTAATATTGCTCTATGAGAAATAATCTTATCAACAAACCTAGTTTTTGTATCCAGTGAACTTATTCCTTTAGACACATTCACAAAAAATTCTTGTTCCATATGTTGTGACTTTTCCCATCCAAAATCGACACCCAATAATTCTAATGTTTCCTTCATATCAACATGATTCAAGAATGTTACCAAAAAATGTGCTTTAGTAACTGTAGTCAAATTAACAAATTCACCATATATTCTCTCAAGACTTTTTGTTGTTTTCTTTCTTAATAGTGGTTCTTGTCGGGAAAATTCTTTTAATTTTTTGAAATCATTCTGCACCAAGTGTTTGACATTTTTCTTGGGAAGTATTTCCATAATTTTTTTTTATCAAATCAACATACTATTGCGCATCATGATCTGTGTCCATAAACACAATTTGTAAAAAATTTAACATACATGTGATTACACCATTATTGAATGATTTAAAATATAAATATAAGAGTTTGTTTAGGAACATTGATTAATTTTATCTTTACTATATTTTTATTGTCACATGTGCATATATCCTTTAGAAGGAATCTAATCTACACTCTAATTTTTTAATGATGAAAATATTTATGAATCAAATAATTTCATGTTCAAGAAATAAATGAAACATGCGCTCATAAAGTTGGAATTAGCTTTGAGATAGGGGATAGTTTGTATATATTTATTATATAAGTGTGCAATAGTTCCTAAAGTGCTAAGATGAATCTAATAGTAGTGAGCTAGTACATATGACAAATCTTTTGGTACTACTAGTAGAAATAAACCCTACAAAGATTTCATGATGAGTAAATAAAGCAAAATAAACTAAGGATTATAATTCAGAAGTGTGAGAAAAAGATTTAGCTATTTTATTGGAATGTAGATTTTATTATAATGTAGATCTAATAGATGTAGATAGTTTCTCACCATACATATTATCATATTAGATTAATGTCATAGAATTTGACCATTTGGTGCATAGTTATTACAAATATATGAAGCTAGAAATTTTTTAAGCATAAGTAAGAACTTAAAATGGGTTAATCTAAAAATTTAGGAGCAATCTAATCTACACTCAAGTAGAGAAAGACAATAGAAAAGAAGGATCATCCGTTTAAAACTTAAAGTTGGAAGCCCTATGTGCCTCATATTTCAAAAGATCATGAAGAAAATGAGAATACAACATATTTTCCTACTTCTCAAGTAGATAAAGACAATAGAGAAGGAACTGAAACAAAAAATACTAGTGTAGAGGCTATTAAGAAGAGGGGAAAATGGGAGATCCCTCAACCTATGAGTTCATTGAATATGACCCTTTAGAATGAGGTATAAAGAGACCACATGATTATGAAAATTTTGAGTCTAATAAGGAATAGGCCACTTTTGAATTTTTAGAAATGCACAATCTTGATTTATATATGGTTGGTGTTGGACCTCATTTAGGGGGTAGAAAATAGGTAAATAAAGAAGGGAAAAAATGGATGTATGGAGATACCTATCACTTATAGGATTCTTACATAATAGATTCTCTAAACTAAGTTATATTACAATTTTGTTGTACTTTTATTATCTCATATTGCCATTGTGCACACAAGGGGTCTAGGAACACTTATATATAATCTAAGCTTTGTTATGGTTCTTCATTTCTAAATATGAAGGATCTTCTATCCTATTAGGGTTAGGGGCCCTCTCAAAATTCCTACTTTTATCTTTTAAAAAAAAAGAAACTCATTTATATTTTAATAGTAAAAATGTAAACAAGGGAAAAACAATTTAATTATACCTTAACCTTCAAATTTTAATAGTTCTCAGACAAATTTTAAAAAAATCATGGTTTTAGTTGTGAAAGGAAACCTCTTTTTAAACTTGTGATTTTTCCTAATATAATCATTTCTTTGAAGTTAGACTACAATTTGTGTAAAATTGGGTAAAATCATGGCTACTCTACTACAATTAGGATGATCACAGTTAAAATAGAAAAATTATATTGAAATAACTAAAATGGAGTAAATTCGAGTCAAATTTACGAAAATGGGAAATTTAGTGAAAACATGGGAAATTAAGGTAATATTAAATAAATTAGAGTTAAAATTGGATAAATGAGTGCAAATGGGGAAGTTAGAAAAGTAAGAGGAATAAGTTCAAAATGATGTGCAAGTGATTCATTTCTAATTCTAAGAGTGTGGGATAAGTAGGTATGTAACTTTTAGATGTGTGCGGATTTTTTTGGCAGTTTCATACTTATTTGCTGGTTTAAAAATGTGATTTTATGGTGTTTTATAAATTTGGTACCTATGTAAGACAAAAATATGCTTAACTGTGAAACCCTAGGTATCACAAAACCCGAAGATTTGATATTCATGTCGCAGGTCAATGAATAAATGTAATCTTCTGGCTTCAGTGTGTAAGGATGATTAATACCGATGTTTCGATTCTAGTATTAAACCATGGGTAAGATTCCATGCAAAAAGGTTTGTGTTTGGGGTAAAGTGTAATATGTACACTACCTATGTTAGTAATACTATGAATAGGAATTTAAATACATGTAGTTAACCACTTCACATGTGATATCTATGTGGTTGCAACTAGATTTAGAAATTTTATCACTTGATAATATAGATAATGGTTTGGTGTGGTTTTTGCTTAAATTAGATTAAAAATACTTTTTCTCGGTAAAATTGACTCTAGGACCAAGGTTAGAGTTCTTGAGACCTATGTAGGGGGCTTCTCCTATTATTTGTGATTGTTTGAAGGTAATTTAGGAGATATTTTAGTGCTTTTGAATTGATAAATTTTATCATAGGGCTCTTGAAAGTACCAAGTGAGTATATGAGTGCATTTAAAGTTCTTATATATGGGTTCCTATATATAATTTTGTATAAAATCCAATCCATGAGGAAATTATTGACCCATAAAAACATATGCAAGTGATAAAATCATCATTTTGGACATGTGGACAAAGACAAAATAGGTGTACAAGGTGAGAGGGTGGGGATAAAAAGAAGATGGATATCTACTTAAAGGGTTTGAAAATAAGGATCTGGTACCTTATCTAGTCAACATGAGGTTAAGAATTGTTATAATAATATGACCTGATAATATAGTTATGTGTAAGCTAGATTTTTTTGGTAGGAGGATAGGTTTATAGCCAAATTTTTCTAAGGCATACCAAGCTCAAAGTTAAATACAAAACTTGTATTAAAAACACACAATACAAAAGCACGATACTAATCATTTTATTAAATTTATAATATACTATTATTCTATCAAGAAGGTGTGCTTAAGCTAAAACTTCATATTTACCCTAGATAGAAAAATAAAATTATGATCTATCAAGGGTTTCAAGTATGTATGTACCAATTTTTGTAGTCTTCTCTCTCTTTTGTTTCTCCCTACGAAGTGATCTTTTAACACTCTCCTCTGCTTTCTTTTCCTTGCTATATTTTCATTTGTTATTCTTCTGATTTCCCATTATTCTTCCACTTCGATAATTTTCACCTACACACACAAATTGATCTAGATCTGGATTTAAGGGGTAAATTCAAAAGAAAACTATACACATGTAGTTCTCTTATTATCATGGGGGGTTCATTAGCTAGGTAATATCCTAGCACGTGGGTTCATATTGAGGTAATTAAAATTAATAAAATTAAAGTCAATATACCGGTAGACATGAGGGGGTGAAAGGGTTTAATTTATTAATGTTTTGAATCAGGTATTGGGGGTAGGTTAGAGAGGTGGGCCAAAGGAAATGGAGGTTTAATTTTAATATAAAACTAAAACATTTGAACCCTAGTTTTTAAAACTAAATACCTTAAAATTGTAAAATGAGTGTGGTCATAAATTAAATTCTAGTCTCTTTTTTAATAAAGAAATCTCAATTAAGAGATTATTAACCAAGAAATAATAAGATGGTAGAAAACTAGGATTGAGTATGCTTTTCAACACAAGTGATATTATTTCACCATCTTAATTATTTGAAGAAAGGGTATTGATAAATGATTAAAGTTTAACATATATAAGGTGATTTGTAATAGGTCTTCAATGGCTTTGAATTATCTTTCGAGAGGAAATGCATATTAAAAAAAATTGAGTGAGAAATATAATATATTAGGGTAGAAATAAAAAGGGGTAAATAAAATTGTAGTTGAAAAAGGGACTCAAGTAAGGTAGGTGGAAAAAATAGGGGGTATTTTCATTCTAATAATATAACATGAGGGGGGGTATTATCAATTGAATAATTAGAGGTAAAAACTAGAATTAAGGTCTTATTCTTTAATACCCTTCTAATGCACGTTGTTATACCATACTTTTACTAAGTGAACCCTGAAAGAAGGTTTAAAACCCGCAAGCGAGGATCACAAAGGATGACGTGCACATCAACGGACGTGTGAACATTTTTTAGTGTGAAGAGATCTCGAGAGAAGCGAGCATCAACTAGAATGTGCATGCAAAGATTTGAAACAAAGGAAGAACCTGGTTAAGCCATAAAACTCTCCTCTATCTCATAGATCAAATGGGGTGTACATATAGGAGGTGCTGAGTAACCCCCAGTGTTGCAATCATGACAATTCGAGTAGAGAGGGGGAGTTGCATTCCCATAATAGAAGTGTAACTCCCAATGAAGCATATGACACACTGATAGCACTGATGCGCTGACCTGTAATGAGAATCTCATAATGACCCCTAAATGACACATGGACCTACGATCTCACCTAAGTGAGATGACTCATCTAGTGATGTGGAAAATAATACATACTAACACCCCCCCTTCACCATAACTTAGGATGAGGCGGTAAGTTAGAAATGAGAAATGGGTCCCGACACAAAGCCTGATGAGGTACCCATGCACAAGAAAAAGGTCCCAAGCAGTGAAGGAAAACCTAGTGGGAAAAAAATCCACCACAAGAGAAACAAAACACTCTCTAATCTAAGAAAGATGCCAAATATGGGTCCTAGCTCTAGAAGTTTTTGTACCTGAAAAGGTACCCATGTACAAAGAGGCAATCTCTCAAAAAGAAGAAGAAGAGAGAAGAAGAGGGAGATGAGAGGAATGCATAAGATGCCATGGATGGATCTGAACTTTGTAAGCTCTAGGAGGTCTCCCAAAAGAATGTCGATGATGAGATCCTTTGCCTCTGGACTGAAGAAGAGCCACCCACATCGAATAAGTGTGCCTACCCTTAGGAAGGACAGAGATGACGTGCTGAAAATCTACCCACTAAATAACATGAAGGAAACCGAAGGCAGTAGCACGAAGAACTCTGAGTCTGGTCCACTACAAAGTGTGACATAGGTCTAGCAAAGTGAGTGCGAGGGAATTTTATAAGGTAATGCCATGTGTGCAGAAATATCAGAGTAGGAAGGGTGAACACCCATAGAAAGTGATGTCCAACTGATGTGAAGGAAACAAAACATCCCCCACAACAAAAAATGGATCCACATTTTTATAAGGGTGGATCAATGAAGGTATCCAGAAAAGTCGAAGTGGTAAGAGTCCCAGAAGGGGCACTCCTAACAACAGAGATGATGAACTCCTATGAAACACCTGTAGATGGATGATGAACCTGTAGAGCATCACAAGTGGACTCTATTGGGGGAAAATACAATAAAGGTCAGGAAGATACTCGTCCTAATGAGAGGGCTTAACAAATAGAAGAGTGATGTCAGATAGGTATGAGTCATCCAATCCAATGGTAGAGGAGTGAAAGGGGCCTCGCACATAGGAAGTGGAAAAGAGGTAGGTGTGATGACTGAATGAGGCTAAGTAGGAGACTGCTTGATATCTGATGAGATGTGGGATGTGTCAACACTCTCTAGAATAGTGAGAGAAAGAGGAGAAGAGTCCTCTGTAGTACTCTCGACATCAGAACTGGGTGCACAATCCTTGTCATTAGAAGTAGAACCAAGCGAGTCTATGTCAGTGGAAATATCATCACACGAAGAAGAGGAGACAACTAAATTAGCAGCATGCAATAATGGCGGAAGTATGTGAAGGGTCTCCATAGAGGGACTGAAGAATGCTCCAAACACGGTGAGGTGGATCTGAGTCTACCACGTGAAACCAGAGAGATCAAGAGATATACATCATCATGTGATAAAAAGACATGGTCACAAGTGTCAAGGAAGTCCTCCAGATGATGATGATCAGTGGGTGTAGGAACTGGCCCATACAAGAAGGGTAAAAGACCCTCGTGGGTGAAGTAACGTTCCATGGAAGCACGCCAAGCTGAATATTTTCCCTCTCCTGGTGAGAAGTGGCGGAGGCTATAAGGTGATCCTATGAGGCACTCAAGTATGGAAAGAGCGCTCTTCATGATGAAAAATGCAAGAGTGCAAGGTCCCAAAAAAGCAAGACGTCAGACTTGGCTGATAATGCGTCTGTGAAAACCCAAGAGTACTAGTCAAAACCCTTTGAGAATGTTGCACTTTATAAAGTAGTGCAATTATAAAAATGATAATCCCATCATGTAGAATGTGAAAAAACATGTAACTTTGACTAAAAAAGTACTCAGATCTGAGCAATGAATCAAAATTTATAGCAAAAAACAATTGATCGCAACTGATGAGAAAATGCTAATAAACATTGCAAACGCATTAAAAAAGTGCCCAAAATGGGTGCAAAGGGTGTCATGTGGGTACCCGTTGGAAACGGCATCAAATTTTAGGCATAGTGTGTTTTTCTTGTGATCGGGCGATTAGCCTCCTACCAACCCCGGACATCACCCTTCATCTTCGACACGCGTAGGAAGGGCATAAACAAGCAAAAATATAGCCTTAAAACTTATTATGAATTCCAAATGAATGTTTTTAACCTAAAAACATTAAAAAGGTGATTTTTTTAGACCTTAAACAATTCTAAAAGGGAGATGGGGGGCCCACATTGACCGAGCTGGGTGGTGGAAGTTACAGGTTGTTGTGTGAGACGGTGGAGCAGGGTGTCTTACACCAAAAATAGAGCCACCAGCCACATGTGACTGCAATTACTGAGATCCACACAAAGGAAGGCAAGGAGTGATGGATCCAGGTCCACATGAAATGATGTGCAGGAGGGTGGGAAGGTCTGTAACGTGCTTGAAACCATTGAACGTTGAACCGTTGAACCACCGAAAAATGGTCTACAAGGTTGTAACCTCTGCCGGGTAACGGACGTGCTGGAGATTCTTGACAAGCAATGAAATGTCGAACTAAGGTTGAGCAGCGAGTTCACCAAGGCAGGAGGCTTGGTAGGGAATGACCATGCATTGGGAGGTGGCGTCAAGGCAGAGATCCTCACTGTTGGAGCCTGGGAGCAAAAAAACATCCGTTGATTTTGGAAACGTCGAACCAAGGTTGAGCAGTGAGTTTGAAATGAACCAAATCTCAACACATGTGAAGAGAGTGGAACTTCCAAAGCACAAATAACATTTACATACCAGAGGTAAATGAGTAACAAGGATGCAACCAACCCAAGAAGCGTCTAACACAATTACCAACAAGCCAATACGTATGAAAAACACACTGAACCAGCGTTTGCACGAGCACAAGATTAGCTCCCAAACAAATGGAGGGTTGAAGGCAAGTCACGAACCAAGCACGAGCTACACTTGGACCAATGAAGCTAAGGCACGAGCTGAGAGAAGAGGTGAAAAGGTGAGACTGGGGGATGCCAGCTAGGGTCGAGTTATGCCTGAGACAATAACAATAACCCTAAGAAAACCTCGAAACTTGCATAAGAAACAACTTGAAAACTCAGATCTAAAACCTGAAGACACTCCAGAACTTCAGAAAGTGGATCTTGTGGATCCGTGCACATCCTTGGCATTTTTCGTGTGTTTTCCAGATTCCGGCGTGATATCTAGTTCTCGTTGCATGTTTTGTAATGGATATTTCATTCGTGCTCTTCTTGCTCTGATACCATGAAAGAGGGTTTAAAATCCACAAGTGAGGATCGTGAGGGACGACGTGCACATCAATAAATGTGCAAAGGGTAACGTGAAGAGATCTCGGGAGGAGCGAGCATCAACCTAATTTGCATGCAAAGATTTGAAACATGGGCAGAACCTGGTTAAGCCATAAAACTCTCCTCTATCTCATAGGTTCAAATGGGGTGTACATATAGGAGGTGCTGAGTAACCCCCAGTGCTGCAATCATGACAACTCAAGTAGAGAGGGGGAGTTACATTCCCATGATAGAAGTGTAACTCCCAATGACGCATATGACGCATTGACACACTACACTGACGTAAGAGAATCTCATAATGACCCCTAAATGACACATGGACCTACGATCTCACCTAAGTGAGATGACTCACCTAATGATGTGGAAAATAATACACACCAACAAACCCCCCGTGCTTATCTATATAACAATCTCAATAGAAATTAGGCTATTTTTAAGTACATGCTTTTCTAACTTTAAAACTAATTTTCTAATTTTAAAACAATTTAAATCTAATCTACTATTATTTAATTTTACAATGCCTTTTTAATAATATTAATTATGTTAAAATTAATTTGATTATATATAAACAATAGAATATTTTTTATTTTTTTTAAATAAATTTAAAAATATAATATACTCTTGTTTAGAAACAATAAAAAATATTATGAAATAGTATATTTTAAAATTAAAATAATTGAAATTGAACCCAAAAATAGACAAAAAATAATAATATCATTAAAAACTATGCTTTAAAACTATAGTTATTAAAATTTATTTTTTAAAACTAAATTTAAACAACTGAACAAAGTTTTAAAAGTGAAAATTGTACTTAGCAGCACTCAGGTGGCGGATTGGGGGTGCACAGGTGTTCGCTGCGAAAACCCCTTCGCATGAATACCCTTATGTGGGACATTTTGGCTTCATATCCATTTGGAGGATAATTATTGGCCAAAATGTGCTATAAAGGTGCCACGTATTTAGGGTAAATTAATTAGTTAAATTACCAAATTTTACACCAAAATACAGTTTTTTATTACCTTTCTAAAAATATAATTTTCATTTTTAAAAAAATTTGGTTTACTATTTATTTTTAAAAAAAATTCCAACGTATGGTATTTTACGAAAATCAGTAGTACACTTTCAACACAATTTGAAAAATTGTAAAATATATCAAAAAAATTTGAAAAAAATAAAATTACTATTTGTTGAAGTCTTCTTCGTAGCTATGAAAAAAAAATCAATTTCGATATAAATCTTAAAATATATTGGCATAAACATATGTACGCCCTTAATCTGAAAATATTTTCACTAAAAAAATAATTTAAAAAATATGAAAATTTGACAGGAACTTGATATTCGAATCTAGAACATATATCTAAAATTTCATGGTGAAAAAATAAGTTTTCATTTAAAAGCACTATGTCGAACAGTCATTCCTCTATTATAAAATAAGGAACCACATATGAATATAATTAAGAAAAAGACAAAAAAATAAATCTTTAAAAAAAATTACATGTATTCTACACTCTAAACACAAAAAAAAAATTAGTTCATGGAATTTCATGAATGTGTACGGTTTTGCGGCTATTACCTTTGGAAAATCAATGAAACTGAAAATTCAAGTTTATAAAGGTATAATGATCCAGAGGATCCTCATAGAGAAACACCGATCTAAGATCTTCTCAGAATAAGTTGCAGTCATTTTTAAAGCGTGGAGAAAAATTATACGATTCCGTTGATATTTTGTTTGTAGGAAACGAAGCTCGTTTGCAAAAGTTATAGCCCACTGAAATTTTCGGGCAACTGGCAAAATTTGGAGTTTTGTGTAGGTTGGACATGTGCAACGCTTGCCAAGTGTTTCAATCATATTGCGACACATGGAAAATTTGTGTGACAGACAAAAAATGGTTTTTGGAACACCAATCTTGGACACTCGTTCGTGGACAAATGGACCCCTGCTATTTACTGGCTGGGGGCCCTCAGCCAGGTTCGACACACTTGATTATGGAGGGTTGTCTTGGCCTCCTTCTCATATTATCATTATACCAACTTGTGTATATATATGCCTCTGATTGCATTTTTGCTATGCATGTGGGACTAATTGATAAGTGCATATTAAACCAAAGACCAATTCCAAATTCCACACATTTTAACCAATTCCATATTCCATATTCCACGTATTATTTAACTACCTCCATAATCATTGCATTTAATTTAAACCTCCACAATCATTATTAAACAAGGCACCTAAAACTATTTCAATGCATGCATGCGCATCCTTATCCAACAAGCAAATTCACCCACATCCCAAGTGTCTAAGGTGGCTCATAAGCCAATACAAAAGCGCCCCCTTTGCATTATTAAATACCTCCCTTCACTCACGCACCCACAATGTGGGATAAACCTCTTGAAATCCGCCTAAGGAGAAGGAAGTGGAGATATGGGGGGGATTTGAACTGTGGTCTCCATGGTAAAAGATAAGGGCTTTGACCGCCGTGTCACTTCTTAGGAAACATTATATAAGGAGTGTTATTGTATTTGAAGGGCATTCGGGTCTGTGTAAAATATTGAAATGCTAATAACTTGAGCTAGGGAGGGAATTTTGAGATGAAGTAAAAAGTGACTACTGTTATTTTTGGCAGAGGAATGTGATGAGAAGATAAAATTCTTATATAAATCTTTGTAAACATTTATTTTCAAGATTTTAATAGATCGGTCCCATTCAACCGGACCCGGAGACGTAGGCCACAAGTGTTGAACTCCGTTATCAATTCTTGTGTCAAATTGCTGGTGATTCATCTTTTTATCTTCTATTTTTACATAGTACTTTCAGTTTTAATTCTTTTATTAAAAATACAAAAGGATATAATGCTCAATTTTTACATCGAAAATCAATACAAAGCAAAGAAATGTGTGTGCACAATTGCCAGTTAAATTTGATTTTCAGATCATATAACAAATACAAAAAAGTGGGACATGTTATTGTGCTTTCACCCTCGGCCCCCTTAATATACAAATAGAAGAATGCATTACATAATCCAGTACTTTTTTATCTTTGTGTAAGGAGGCTCTGGAATTTTTTGAGTTCTCATATACAGGATTTAGCCTTAGTAATATACAAAAACAATATTTTGCCTTTGACTATTTAATGTGTTGTGTATTTCAATAGCTTATTGAATACTTGTGAATGCTCTCATTTCCTTGTATATGATGATCTATCTTGCCTTCATATTAATTATCTTTCTTTAGTTAAATTGTAAGTTGTGATTTGCAAACTTATTTATCTTAGTTGTGGAATAAATAAAATCCCTTCTATTATATTTAAGTTTTATATTCATAAAGCTTTTTACTGTGGAAAAGAATAAGAAGTTTTGTATGACATATAATTTTTTGTAAAAGGTCCTCTGTGCTTGTGAAGCGGATCTACTTGTTCATCAAACTATTGGTGCAACACCTTATTTCATATATTTTTAGTTACCCTTCTACATTTTTCTCCAAAAAAATTGATATTTTAGTTTGTTTTATCGCACTGTAGCTTTCGCAATATAATCCTATAATAGATGCACTTAAATAGTAGGAAGTCAGTCTTCTCTGAAGTTTCATCCCAAGGATCTGAGGTCCCACACCTTCGAGATGTTCCCATGTTTCACTGGATCAGCTAGAGATTTTGCAGGTACATGATTCAAGTGACAACATGTCCGATGGGGATGTTCATAAAGTTTTTGCTAGGGAAAAGAATAAGAAGTTGTGTGTCTCATATTTTTTTTGTAAAAGGTACTCTATGCTTGTGAAGTGGATCTACTTGTTCATCAAACTATTGGTGCATAACCTTCTTTCATGTATTTTAAGTTACCCTTCTACCTTTTTCTCCAAAAAAAATGGATATTTTAGTTTGTGTTTCACTCGGAATTGTTTCGTTCCTTTTAGAAACAAATAAGGTTAGGGGCTAGGAGGAATACCTGTTGAATGTCGAGATGGTGTGCACGTACCGTAGAGAAAGATCAGGATGACTGCGAAGGACTCCTTTTTGTCTTTGAAGGACTACCTGCAAATAAGAACACAAGACCACAAGATTTTGATTAGACAATAAATGAGGAAATTGCCTTGGGCCCAGGAAATATAAAACTTCCTTTCGAAGGTGGTCAGTTTCCCTGCTAATATGAACTAACACAAAAGACTGTAAAATATCAATTAAGTTGCTTCGTTGAACTGGGTAGGGGAAAGGCTGGTTTTCTGGTTTTGATCAGAGGAACCGATGGCGGTTACTGAAAACCGATGCCGGTTACTGATAACCGATACCGGTTGGTCCTAGGATCTGTAGGTTGGTCGCTTTATGGGGTAGTTGTGTTGTTGGTAAGGCTGTATATAGGTGGTATTAGGAAATAAGGTGATGAGAGGTAGATGAATGATAGTTAGAGGTAATATGCATGTTGGGTAGTAGATTCAGGGATGAATTTATGAGGACTGTAATCCAAAAGGCATAAGAAATGTTATAACAGAGGACATGCAAGATGTGACTTACTGGTTTTGACGAAGATGCAAGATGATCTCCTTTGCTGTAAACACTTCTGGTATTTCCACTCGTCTCTTCTCGGTCAAGTGAAGATCTGGACTCTGTTCCTCGCTCCCAATGCTCTTTCTTGATTCAAAAATCCTTTCCTTTGATCCAAAATGAAATTTCGATCCTTTGTTTTTGGTTTGGGGAGGCCATTTACAGGGAACCGATGGCGGTTACGTAACTGACGGCGGTCGAGTAGGAACCGGCATCGGTAAGGAAAAAGTAGGCTATTTTTAGTAAAACAGCCCACCTTCCCTTCTTTTCTCCCAAGAGATTAGTGGCGGGCTTGGTCAAGTGGCTAGAAGGTCGGTTTTGGGTGCGAGTAAGGAGGCATTAGTTATGGATATGAGTCTAGACCAAGTCATAGGTCTTAATTAGGTTAGTTTAGGGTTAGGGCTAGGTCATGATGAGGTGGAAAAATGAGGTGGCAGGTAAGGTGATGTGGATTTATCAATTACAAGGTAATTAATAAATAATTGTGTAAGGTTTAGGTGATGAGGTTAAGTTGCGA
This sequence comes from Taxus chinensis, assembly GCA_019776745.2. NCBI lineage: Eukaryota > Viridiplantae > Streptophyta > Pinopsida > Cupressales > Taxaceae > Taxus > Taxus chinensis. The sequence goes on from CM034154.1 coordinate 657,758,891, forward strand.
GATGAGATGCGGGTCACAAGGGGTCGTAAGACACGAATTTGGTGTCTACATTAGCCCCTTATTGTCGTGTAGCTTGTGTTGTAAAGCTGCGTGGACAATAATATGAAGTGGTTTCTCCTGTTAAGGATATAGGTAATCCCCCTCAAATCTATCACGGATTGAGTGAACGGGAAGTCAGGGATAGGGTTGATAAAGGGTACATGTTGTAGAGAGGATGGTAAGGTGGTGGGGGAGGTCCAAGGAAGCAGACGCATGTTGAAATGCAATCGTACGACTAGGGTACATGATTTGACGAGCAAACCAGCAGTGCATAGGCAAAGGTCGATAGTTTATCCAAACAAGGGTGATATAATCCTGGTATCCAAGGCATAGGAAGTAGCTCCAGGGTATATAACAGGTAAGGTACAGGAACGTTTAGGCATGTTCGGGCAGTACCAAATGGTTGGTTTGGTTGAGATAAACGTCTCGGTCTAGGTCTAGGCAAAGTTGGTCGACAGATCAAGTCAAGGACCCTAATCATGCTAAAACACGAACAGGTGAGCTCGATTAAACAAAAGGTACATGATGGATGGAGAAAATAAAACGTTGATTGTGGGTATGGTATTGAAGTGATACGGCCGTGGGTCGGGCCAAGTTGTTGGGTTACGGCCTTGGGTTGGGCCGGATGGTTAGGGTGAGGCCTTGGGTCAGGCCAAGTTGTTGGGTGGCGGCTTGGGGTCGGGTCGGATGGGTAGGGTGAGGCCTTGGCTCGGGCCAAATGGGTAGGGCGAGGCCTTGGGTCGGGCCAAATGGGTAGGTTAAGGCCTTGGGTCGGGCCAAATGGGTAGGTTGAGGCCTTGGGTCGGGCCAAACGGATAGGTTGAGGCCTTGGGTCGGGCCAAATGGGTAGGTTGAGGCCTTGGGTCGGGCCAAATGGGTAGGTTGAGGCCTTGGGTCGGGCCAAATAGGTAGGTTGAGGCCTTGGGTCGGGCCAAATAGGTAGGTTGAGGCCTTGGGTCGGGCCAAATAGGTAAACAAATGGTGTTCAGCAAAGGTGGATATAGGTGATATGTGGTTTTTTTTTTTAAAAGGGAAAATGGTAAATAAGGGCAAAAAATTGGGGGAAAGTTGTCAGAAAAACCGATGTCGATTCTACATGACCGATATCGGTTAAGGGACCGATACCGGTTCATTAGGGCAAAATGAAACCGATATCGGTTAAGGGCGAAAAACCTATAAAAAGAAAAATACGGCTTGTCATTGTCACTTTGTTATTTGAAAACCAAATTGATTTCTCTGACGTGGAGAGTTGAGATTGGAGGTTTTATTGAGTGAGGTTGAGCTATTTTGCTGGAGGAGTGAGTTATTTGCGGGCCCGAGTGAGGAGGAGGCAGCAGTTGATTGGCCGAGGACCCAGCAGATCAGAATTGGAGCCATGGCACAGGCAGGAGGAGCAGGAGGGGCTGGACCAGCTGGACCACCACCACCCATCCCACCACGACGACGTGTCGTCGTACGGGTAGGCTCAAAATTCTTTATTTTGTGCATTTGAATGGTATTAAGCGAAATTGGGGGGTTTGGGTAGGAATTTACATTTTTTAGGAAATAATGAGTAAATTGACGTAATTTGAAAAACGAAGAGGATAGATGGGTAAAATAGGGAAAGTCGGCTGGGTGGGTAGGTTTTTATGGTGTTTGGGTAGGTAGATAAGTATAAAAATGCAAAAAAATGGGCGGGGGGGACGCGCGGGGGTTCGGCTCCCAGCAATTACAGCGACCGATGTCGGTTGCTAAGCGACCGGCATCGGTCGGAAATTGTGTGGACAGGGTGTGTTGGGCTGGACCGGCGTCGGTCGTATGTTGGCCAGCGTCGGTTTGGGTTTGTATGGGTATGGGTTGGGTTGGGTGGGTTTGGGTGTTGGGTGGGGTGGGTTGTTGGGTGGGGTGGGGTGTTGGGTGGGGTGGAGTTTGGTTGGGGTGGGTTGGGTTGGGTTGGGTAGATTTTGGGCTTTGGGTGGGTTTGGATGTTGGGTGCGGTGGGGTTGGGTTTGGGTAGATTTTGGGCTTTGGGTGGGTTTGGATGTTGGGTGGGGTAGATTTTGGGCTTTGGGTGGGTTTGGATTTGGGTAGATTTTGGGCTTTGGGTGGGTTTGGATGTTGGGTTTGGTAGATTTTGGGCTTTGGGTGGGTTTGGATTTGGGTAGATTTTGGGCTTTGGGTCGGGTAGTGGTTTGGGTGGGTTGAGTTGTGGGTAGGTATGGGATTTGTATGGGTTGGGGTTGGGTTGGGTGGGTTTGGGTGTTGGGTGGGGTGGGGTGTTGGGTGGGGTGGAGTTTGGTTGGGGTGGAGTTTGGTTAGGGTGGGTAGATTTTGGGCTTTGGGTGGGTTTGGATGTTGGGTGGGGTGGGGTTGGGTTTGGGTAGATTTTGGGCTTTGGGTGGGTTTGGATGTTGGGTAGGGTAGATTTTGGGCTTTGGGTGGGTTTGGATTTGGGTAGATTTTGGGCTTTGGGTCGGGTAGTGGTTTGGGTGGGTTGAATTGTGGGTAGGTATGGGATTTGTATGGGTTGGGGTTGGGTTGGGTGGGGTGGGGTGGGGTTGGGTGTTGGGTGGGGTGGGGTTTGGTTGGGGTGGGTTGGGTTGGGTTGGGTAGATTTTGGGCTTTGGGTGGGTTTGGATGTTGGGTGGGGTGGGGTTGGGTTTGGGTAGATTTTGGGCTTTGGGTGGGTTTGGTTGTTGGGTAGGGTAGATTTTGGGCTTTTGGGTGGGTTTAGATTTGGGTAGATTTTGGGCTTTGGGTCGGGTAGTGGTTTGGGTGGGTTGAGTTGTGGGTAGGTATGGGATTTGTATGGGTTGGGGTTAGGTGGGTGTTGGGTTGGGTGGTTGAAGGTAGGTTGCTAGAGGGGGGTGGTAGAGAGTTGGGGTGTGGTCGGGGGGATAAAAGGGGGTTTAGAGGGTAAAGTAGATGTTGTGATAAAGACTAGGTCTAAGGATGTGGGTTGGTTTTGCAGGCACGTCAGCAGTTGACTGTAGACACTTAAAATTGGTTACTCAATTTAGTGTCCCTCACATTTGCTTACCTGCTTAGGTAACCTGGGGCACGTTTACGCCACCGCTATCCCCTTGGGATATTATCCGATTTGTGGTTTAAAAATCTATCCTAAGTTTAATTCACCCCATTGTATCTTACCCGTGAGTAATTAAATATTAAATATTTAATTACACCTCTTCCCATGTATCCTAATCACTTATCTACCCCAAATTTATTCTATCTATGTATCCCCCCCTTTTTTTTCCTTTTCCCCAAGCGAGATATTTCCCGTATTTGGGGTAATTCTCATCTTTCTAGAAATCAATCATTTTTGCCATCTCGGGAGTCTGTCCCGCGATCGGCGCCGACCTATATGGTCGGCGCTGATTTTCTAAGAGTGGCGCCGATTATAAATACAAGTCCAGAACTCAGTTCTAGAGACCCGAAAAACTGAAAAACACACGAACAGACGAACGCACGCACGAACAGAGAGAGAGAGAGCCAGATCGCGAAAGAGACACAGGTTGTAAGAAAGAGAAATCTTTTAGCATCAAGTGTATCAAATGAGGGAAGATCCTGTCCGAATCCATCCCTGAGAGGAGCACCATTACTCTGCTTCTATTACATCACACGCATCAATCGATCTTCTGGTGACTGTGTTCCAGTATCTTACCGACTTTCACACATCCAACAGACGTCGACTATCTGTCCATCACTTTCTAATTTCCGAATCTTGTTGCATTGTCCCTAATCAACTGATCTACTTTCAGTCGACGCCGATTCTTCATAGTCGACGCCGATCACATCAGTCGATGCCGATTCTACATAATCGACGCCGATCATCCTGCAGATAGGTAAAAAGGACACAGGTAACACAAATCTGGCTTTATTTTATAGTTTCCTGTTTTCTGTAGCTTTCTGTCTGCTGTTTAAATTTGGTGTCATTACTATAATCAGAAAATCTAGTCTTACATACACATCTTTTATCATGTATGCTTCTCTACTTAATTGAAAACGTGGACTGACATCCGCCGAGGAAGCTTATCGCTTCCCGGACCCGCTTCTGGGGCAGTCCACCTAAATATCTTTTAACGCCATCTTTTTCTGTCAAGCATTGGTGTCTTGCAGGTTACTCGGATCTATTGTGCGAATTGCTCGTGTGTGCCCGTCTTATCTACATCGACCTCCGTATCCATCTACATCTTCGGATCTTGTCCATCAAGTATCGATTTCATTGGATTTTTTCAGGGTTTTTGTGTTTAGTTTGGTGCATTAACTTGGACAAGTAACAAGCGCGAAATCCTTGATCTACATTCTGGCACGCCCGGTGGGACCCAACCAAAGTCCCTTATTGGTAAGTTCATTTCTTTTCTAGTTTTGAACTTTGATTCTTTTTCTTCACTGATTTCTATCAGTTCCGCTTGAGCATTTCTTTTTGACATTTCAATCTTACTTTTTATGCGGAATCGTTGTCTTGAAATTTTTCTATTTCCTTGAAATAGAAATTTTTCGTCTCACCATTATCCGGATATATCTTTCTAGATTTTGTTTGTTGTTTGCTTAACCTTTTCTTGCGGAGCACTTTGCTTGTTCGTGGGATTGTCCGAGGGGAAGAGCTCAACAACACGCTTTTTGAAGTCCACACACCTTGGAGAGCTAAATCTACAGGTATTTCTCTTTTACATTGTTTTCTCCTTTTTAGGATTTCTTTGTTTGACTGTCTATCACATTCGAACATTTCAATTTTTGGTGCTTAAAAAGAATTTAATCGCATTTGGGAAAGAATTTTTTTGACTTGTCTTCATCGAAATCAAACACTTCGTTTTTAAGTGCTTAAAAAGTACCTTTTCTTTGTCATTGCTGCATGTTTCTCATCTAGTTTTAATTAGGCTGGAAAATTGATCAAAATCGGTAGTGACACTATTTGATTTTTATTTTTCACCCTTGCACACAAAGCCAAAATCACTAGGTATAAAGCATTTAAACAAAAATTCCTTCCCTGGCCTCGCCTACTTGGAAGTGACATCCAAGAGGAAGAGCCTACGCGGTACTTGGGCCGCGCTATAAATTCACGGAAGTTCTGGTATATATTGGCAAAGCACCCGACTCCCTTATCACAGCGGTGTGTGAAGTGCGGGGGTAGGCCCCTATATCAAGCCACGTACCGGTCTTTTACTGAAGTGCCTTCGGGACTCCTCACCAAACATTCCCCAAACCATCCTTAGTTTGGCTATCTGAGTAGTTCCTGTTCTAAAAAGCCTTCCCTAATATTTTTTTTCTTAAAAGCATCGAAACTTAAAGGAGATAATCACCTGCGCTGCTTAAATTGTCTGTGCATTAGTTAGGTCAATTTTCTTTTCTGCGTGTTTATGATGGTCATCACTCGGTTACAATCTAGAAGAATGGCTCAACTGGCTCCTTCTTCTTCCGAGATTACCACTAGTGTGGATGTTTCGGCACCCCCCAAATCTTCCTCGGGACCGCTGCTAGTTGGTTCCCCATCCTGGTCGTATAATCCTTTCTTTCAAGCCAAAGCAACCCCATCACGTCCAGCTTCCCCTAGTCCTTCAAAAATATCATCTACTTCTGACTCAGAGTATGTTCCGTGCGGGGATCCTGAATTTCAAGCGTTCCTCGATCGCAATCCGGTAGCCCTTATGGACTACCTAGTACACAAGTCTATTCAAATATCTGATCAAGGACCACCAATCCAGCAAGTGTACGATTATTCTCGTGAACCATCCCAGGCCTTTGTAGAACAGTTTGTATCAACTCTCTTGCCTCAAGTCACGGAGAAGGACGGTGCCCCAGTTCCTCCTTTTTCTCTTCCACCAACCATATTGACTAGTTCTCAAATAGTCTTACCTATTCCTAACACTGCAGTGACCTCGAATATTCCACAACCTACTTCTGAGAGGTCCTCTGCCCTGGCTATAATGAATGCATCTGCGCACCCACATATTGCTGTTAATTCATCTATGCCCTCCATTGTATCCCAAGGTCAATACCCCTTTATGAGCCAACCCCCTCTGAATAGTCAGTTGGTTCCTGCTTCCCGTCCTCTAGTGGGTTTTTCTTCCAAATTTCCAGCAATAGTGACCTTCACCCATCCTTTAGCATCAGCACCCTTAATGCCTAATCTGGCAGTAGAAGGCCCCTTTCAGGTCTTGTCACCCCAATATGTCCAATCAAATTGGCACTCATGTTCCTCAATCTATCCCGATTCAGTCAACAAGCCTAGGAGTACACCAATCACAGGCTCCACCCGTCATCCAACCTTCATTTTCTCAACCACTTATTATCTCACAGCCTGCCTATACACAAGGTACTTCACAGCAAATACCCCACCAGGTGTCACCCAGAACGCCTGGTTACTCCTCTTATCATCCTATCAATCAACAGATGAATCCCCCGTTGACACCTCAACAACATCCACCATTTGCTTCTTATATAGGACATGCTAGTCTGCCTCCTCCTCAATCTGAGGTGGTTCAAATTATCTTCAAGAAAATCACAGACTTGGAAGCCTCCACAAAAGGGGCTCGTCCTTCATACTCCTTTGAAGAAGTGTGTAATGAACCCATTCACCCCTCAGTGGCTTTTAAGCCTTATCCTCCCCAATGGGAACTTCCTAAATTTTCAAAGTTTCATAGTCGGTAGGACCCTCAACAACATTTGCGAGCATTCAAACATGCTTGCTACCTCATAGTCCAGGATCAGGAGCTTATGCTCCGTACCTTTCCTATGTCTCTAGCAGGTCCTGCTTTAGACTGGTACAATAACATTCCTCAACATTCCTTGTTTTCTTTCTCTCAATTGGCCCAGATGTTTGTTGAAAACTTTTCAATAAATATCGCGCATAAGATCTCGATTACAAATCTTTATAACATTCGTCAATTCGATGATGATTCTATTGCAGACTTTGTCACTCATTGGAGAGGGATAATCAACCAATTGTCTTTCTCCCTTCCTCAATCCCAACAAATCAAGTTGTTTACTCAATCTTGTGCTAATCACATTTCTTCCACTTTAAGGATCCAAACTTTTCATACCTTTGAAGAAGCCTTTACGATGGCACGCAAACTTGAATCTCGCGCCATTGAACAAGGGAAGTTAAAACTTCGCTCTAAATCTAAACCCAATTTTTTCTCGGTTTACCAAACCAAATTCTTCCCCTTCTAAAGACAAGAATCAGGGATCCACCAATGCCATCGTATTAAAAACATCACGAGCCGATACTACTTCTAATCAAACACCACGAAGAGACTCCTCATCTTCTCGAAAAGGGACTTCATCATTTCGATCCTTCTCTCCATTAGGGGAATCATATGCCTCTATCTTAGAGAAAATGTTGGAAGTTCGCATGATCGAACTTCCCCCTATTAGGAATATTGATGAAAGCCAAGAACGTCCATTCTGGTATAGAGAAAATGATTTCTGTCATTATCATAGAACCAAAGGTCATGACATCGAACGATGTCAGACTTTCAAAAATCTTGTCAAGAAATTCATTGATAAAGGCGAGCTCATTCTGGATAACCCAAATGCTCCCCCAAATCAGGCAATGGATGTTTTTAAACAACCCTTTCCTAATCATTCCCCGAACCATAATGCTTCAGAGTCTCAAAAACCAAACACTCATACTATCAACTTCATCTCTACTGAAGAATATTCTTCTGAAACCAAGCCATCTGCGAATACATCAACCGAATCAGAACCTCCTTCCACTTCGCCAATCACTGAAATTCCACCATCTTCCGATAGCCCGTCTTTGAATATTCCTACATTGCTAGATATAGGTTCATCTCTCTCCACTCCTTTGTCTCACCTTCCATCCATACCCGAGACAGTGTCATCCTCATCTGTCTCATCATCGAACATTCTTTCAATGCTCGAGGCAATTACATCCCTTCGAGTTTCCACTACAGATACATCTACTTTTGTTGCTCCCATTCTCGCTGCAACTATGCCCCTGGTGAACGTACCTATAATTGTGCCAACTCCGATGGAAGCGTCTTCAATTTTGACTCTTCCTGTCTCTTTTCCAACAGTAGTTCCACCCATAATTACTGCACCAGAAGTAGTCCCTTCGCAAGGAACTGCTTCTTCATCACTCACTTCTTCCACCACTAGTGCTGCTTCGCCCATTAAAGAAAAATCAAAAGAAGTAGCACCAACACCTATACATTCGGTTCCTGAGCTTAAACCGAGACAACCAAAATCTAACATTGCGCCATCAGTACCTCCCCACTTGCTTCCTCCGAAAAGGTTACAATCACCTTATGCCGTTGAAGTTGTCACCATCCCTGAAAAAGGAAAGCCCATATTCCGAACCATCAAGACCCTTGGTGCTTTCCCACAAAAATCTCTCTCTACGCCCCATAAAAGATTGGATTTATCCACTGAGAAGGCGTCTTCTTCTACACACTTATCAAAACCATCATCTTCTTCTACAACACATTCTTCACCAACACCCCGAAAAGTGAATTTACCTACTAACAAGACGCCACCTCTTCTATCAAGATCATCATCTTCATTACCAAAAGCCAGGGCGTCCTATGTCCCTCCGATTACACCTACTTTGGGAGCTGCTTCCTCATCTAAATCGACATTATCTAAATCATCAGTAAATTCAACCAAGCAACCTCCTTTATCTTTGAAGACCACAACACTTGTCACATCTCCGTCATCTTCAAAATCTATTTTAGGGGCTCCTCCTCCACCAAAATCAATCATGTCTCACTTACTTCCATCTCAAATGCCCAAGCCTGCACCTCCAAGTGTCCAAAAGAATAAGATGATCCCTAAAAAGACTATCAAACCTAACATGCAGGTTCTTTTGCCTCGGCAGTCTGTTAAGGCAAAAGAGGCACCTTCATCACCTCTATCCTCATCTTCATCTACCGGGTTTTACACCGAAATCCTTCGCCAACTTATCCAATCTTCATCCATATCCCTTCCTCTGATTAAACCCTATAACCCTAAAGGAGTTAAACCTACCTGGTTTAACTCTGATCTAATTTGCGCTTACCACCGTACCCCGGGTCATGATACTGAGGGATGTAAAGCTCTTCAAGCTGTTGTCAACAACCTTTTGGAAGAAAGTGATCTTTTGCTGGAGGAGGAGGAACAAGTATCTCCTATCATCTTAGCCCCATCTGAGCCCCAACGATCCACTCAGACCTCTAGTGATTCCACTCCAATTGACCTTCCACCTTCTCAAATTGATACAATCCATATTGCCACTAGAACCCAACACTATGATAATCCATCTTCCTCTACAGCATCTCGACCACGGGTTATCATTTCTGCAGCCCCTGAAGGAGTTCCTCCTTCTTCATTGGCCCCACGACCTCGGGTCTCTATTCGTGCTGCACCTTGAGCTCAAATTCCCGTGTCAGTTGAGGAGAGTGTTATGAAACAACTCACTCAGGCTCCGGTCAAAATGTCTCTTTTTGACCTCATCCAATCCTCTCCACAACATCGCCAAGCTCTGATTGATAATCTGCGTCACATCGCAGTGAATTCAGATGAGCCCCAGCCCTTCGAGTTGGTTGTTGGATTGAATAGACCATCAACCGCCATTTCTTTTGAAGATTCGGAAGTTCCTCCTCTTTCTTCAGAGGATTTGGAGGCTCCCCTCTTTATCACAGTCCAAATCGACAACACCACGTTAAAACGCGTTATGATCGACGGTGGAGCTGCACTCAACGTCATCTCCTCACACACATTCAAGCAACTTAAGTTACCAAAGAACGTAGTGTCACCCCCGCCTTTCGCCCTTCGATCATTTAACGATCAGTTAGCAGTTACTTTAGGAACTGTGGTCTTACCCATTCGAGTAGGTAAGAAGCTGCTTCACGAACTCTTCTACATTGTCGAAGGAAAATTCCACTATAATATGATCCTCGGACGCTCCTGGATTCACACAATGCATTGTGTCCCATCCACCCTCCATCGATGCTTAAAATATCAATATGAGGGCAAAATATATACTCATCCAGGAGATCCTTTTCCTTCCGCACAATGTGACATGACCACAAGGTCTGCCCCTCTAAAGGAAAATACTTCTTCTCCTGATGGGGCCTCATCTTCTTCCATACCTGCAACCAAACTACCGGATTTACAAAATCTAGAAGAGACATTGCAGCGTTTCTCACTGGGAGAGCTTCCTCTCTTTTCTTTCGACGCCCATCTCAATCCTAGTGAGTATGGTAGACTGGACAAACAACCTGAGTATCAACCAGGTCTCGGTCGCATCGTCACCATTGGTCTGCCCAATCAACAGACTAATTTCATCTATGGTGGTCTTGATACACCTCATTATCGCCCAGATTCTCCTCCTAGGACCAAACCTTACTTAACAGGGTTCGATTATCTACAAAATCCCACGTTTGTAAAAACTTATCTATATCGATGCGTGTGGAAGGGTTTTGGTCTAGGAAAATATGAACAAGGTGTGCATGACCTCACATCTATTCCTACTCTCATGCCACATCAAAAATTTGGGTTAGGATTTAAACCTCTTTCAAAAGCCACCGTCACTATCCTCGATGAGCCTCTTCCTACTGCGGAACCATCTTCTCCCGCTAAGTCAAAAGCATCACTCTATGTGGATGACGACATTTCCATCCCACCTAACTTTCTTTTTTTATCAATACCATTTCCTTAGGGCCGCTAGCCTATAAGACTAGCAACCGGTCCGCTTTCATACCATTAATCTTCCCTGAAATAGTTGGAGATGACTCTCCTACTATCAACACTATCCACTCTGCGGATGATGATTCTGTCCTCACCTATCTGGGGGAAGAGGATTCATATCTTCCCAAGACTATGCCTTCTGACACGTCTACGCTTCTCAATGAAGCCACTGTCGACCTTACTATAGGGACTTCTGAAGACCATCGCATCATTAAGGTCGGCCAATCCCTTAATCCACAGGAGTTAGGAGATTTTACCACTTTTCTTTCCAACCATCGTCAAGCCTTTGCTTGGTCATATGAGGATATGCCCGGACTCGATCCTGATATTGTGGTCCACAATATCGTTACCCTTCCCAACATCAAACCAGTTAAACAAAAATTACGTAAAATGCACCCTAGAGTAGCCCTTCTTGTTTAAGAAGAATTATAGCGCTTGCTCTCGGCTAACTTTATCGAACCTATTGATTATCCACAATGGGTTTCCAATGTAGTACCAGTAACTAAAGCTACTGGGAAAATTCGAATTTGTACCGACTTCCGGGATCTTAATCTGGCTTGTCTAAAAGATGATTTTCCTCTACCTAATATCGACCAACTCGTGGATTTAACTGCGGGTCATGAGATGCTTTCTCTTATGGATGGTTTCTCTGGATATAATCAAATTCTCATCGCACTAGAAGACCAACATAAGACTTCTTTCATAACTCCTTGGGGGACCTTCTGCTATCACGTCATGCCTTTCGGTCTTAAGAACGCAGGAGCAACCTATCAGCGAGCAATGACCTACATCTTCCATGATCTCTTACACAAAACCATGGAAGATTACGTTGACGATCTCCTCGGTAAGTCCAAACGTCGTCAGGATCATCTTTTCATCCTTGCACCTCTCTTTAAGAGGCTTATCCGCTTTTGTCTTCGTCTAAATCCATCTAAGTGCGTGTTTGGCGTTCTCACTGGTAAACTTTTAGGTTTTATCATTTCCATTAGGGGTATTGAAGTAGACCCCACAAAAATAAAAGCTATCCTTGAGATGCCTCCCCCTTCTAACTTAAAGCAACTCTGCAGTCTCCAAGGACGTCTTCAATCAGTGTGTCGTTTTATCTCACAATTGTTGGACCGTTGTCAGCCTTTTCATCATCTCCTTCGTAAGAATGTTCATTTTGAATGGGACGAACATTGCCAAAAGGCCTTTGATGATCTCAAAGCTTATCTTCTTTCTCTACCTGTGCTTACACCTCCACGCGAGGGGGAGCCTTTCTATCTTTATATCTCTGTGACTGACCATGCTCTGGGAGCCATGATTTCACATCGGGACACTTGTGGTAAAGAACAAGCTGTCTATTACATCAGTCGCACCCTCCATGAATATGAAACACGTTACTCCGAAGCTGAAAAGCTATGCTGTGCTCTCTTCTTCGCAACTTCTAAGCTTCGTCATTACCTCCTTAATCACAAAACTTATATTGTCACAAGTGTCAATCCACTCAAGACAATTCATGCAAAGCCTTATCACAATGATCGTATCACTCGTTGGCTCATGCTTATGACAGAATTTGACCTCGAGTTTATCCCGTAAAAGTCTATCAAGGGTCAGGTTATTGCAGATCAATTAGCTGATGCTCCTCTTCCGGACACTCAAGACCCCCTTGCTCAATTCCCTGATGAATATATCCAACAAATTGATTTTGGTCTATCTCCATTTAAAGTAAAGCTCTTCTTTGATGGATCCAAATGCCAGTAAGGGGGAGGTGCGGGTTTCGTGATGATTCCTCCTTGGGGTACGCCTATCCCGGTCGCACACAAATTGAACTTTGAATGTACCAATAATATGGCTGAATACGAAGCTCTTGTCTTAGGTCTCCAAAATGCCATTAATCTCGGCGCTCGTCATATTGACATCTTTGGTGATTCTGAACTCATCCTTAATCAAGTCACTGGTGTCTATCAATGCAAGAATGATATCCTTCAAAAATATCGTGATACCGTTCTTGCTCAACTCCAATCTTTCGATAAATTCACTATCCAAGCTATTCCTCGCACTGCAAATCGATTCGTAGACACAATGGCTTCGTTAGCCTCGCTTATCCCACCTTTTACCGAAGACTCGCGACTTTATGTGGCTATAAAACGATTAGATCAACCATCTCATCTTAGGCAACTAACTTCAATCCATGCTGTCACAACCCATACTCAGGATGAGTGGTATCAACAGATTGTTGATTATCTATCTCATTCAGTGCTTCCCCCAGATCTGACTTCCAATGGTAGAAGATCTTTTATCCAATGCACTAATCGCTATACTATTCTAGGCGGGATTCTTTACAAACGCGGCTTTGATGGTATTTTGCTTCGGTGCCTCAAAACCCATGAATCATCTAAAGCCATCCAGGAGGTCCATGACGGTATTTGTGGTGGACATTTTAGTGGCTTGGCTGTGGCTAAACGCATCTTATGTTTGGGATATTATTGGCCTTCTCTTAATCAAGATTGTTGTGAATACACTAAGAAATGCGTCAAGTGTCAACAACATTCCAATCTCACACACATCCCTAGTCAAGCTTTGCAACCTACGGCGGATTTGTGGTCTTTTTCGCAATGGGGTCTTGATCTTATTGGTCTCATCAATCCTCGTTCTTCACAACGCCATCATTCTATCATTACTGCCACCGAGTACTTTACTAAGTGGGTGGAAGCTATCCCTCTTTCTTCAACAAAGGCTAAACCCATAGTTGATTTCGTCTATCAACACATCATTTGTCGCTTTGGCGTTCCACACAAACTCATCACAGATAATGGCAAGTCTTTCAAGAATGTTGATTTGCAGAACCTCTGCAACGCTTTCAATATCAAGCTCAGTTTTTCTTCTCCATACTATCCTCAAGCTAATGGTCAAGCCGAAGCTTCCAATAAAACTTTGCGTAATATCCTCGCAAAGGTAACTAGTCGAGCTGGTAGGGATTGGCATTTACATATCCCTTTCGCTCTCTGGGCTTATCGGACTAGCATTCGTACTCCTACTGGTGCTACTCCCTTCTCTCTCGTCTATGGGTCTGAAGCTGTTCTTCCTCTGGAAGTCCAAATCCCGTCTCTCCGTGTTTCTCTTAGAGAATTTGTCTCCGATGAGGACTATCGTCAAAATCGTCTAGCACAACTTGAATTATTAGATGAGCGGCATCTCAACGCTCTCGAACATCATCAAGTCTATCTCGAGCGTGTCAAACGTGCTTATAACAAGCATTTGTAGCACCGTGACTTCAAATTTGGGGATCTTGTTCTTAAAGAAAATCAAAATGTCACTACACTCGAAAGAAGTCAACGTGGTAAGTTTGCTCCCAACTGGATGGGCCCATACATTATCACTCATAAATATGGGTCTGGGGCTTATCATCTATCTTCCATGGATGGTGTACCTGAAGCAGAACCTCTTAATGCCTTGCATCTACGGCCCTTCTACTGTTAAAATCTATCTTACACAAGTCTAGTCGCAACACAGATCTTTCATCCATCTAAACAACCAGTCATAGACTTTCATGGTGATTTGAAACTATGTGGTTCTCTGCCTATTGCCTCCTTTACCTTAAATATGAGTATCACGGCTCTACTCATTGCATGTTTCTTTTGGATATGTTCCTCCTCATGGTAGGAATACCTTAATCACCACTTCATCTGTCCCAAGTGCTTATCGTAATCGGATCTACTCGGGGCATGAGTGCATGTTATTTTATGTTCTCTTCCCCTCCATCTGATCTATCTAGGTTTAAACTCAGCTTCTTCCAAAAAGATTTTCAAAAAAAAAAAAAAAAAGAGAGAGAGAAGGACAGCTATCCCTACATTATCAAATGAATCAAAAAGAAAAAAATATAGACCATACCCTCGAAGGATGGCTATCATTGAAATTCAAAATACAGACCGCTCCCTTGAAGGACGGTTGTTTCTCAAAGATATATTCAAGGCTTCTTGCAATTAATCAGCCTTTCAGTCAGTTTATACACTTTTTTAGCATCACTGAAAGACTTCCCGTATTGATCAGTCTTTCCATATCAAGCAAACTTCCCGCATTGATCAGTTTGCCTTTCTGCCAAAATCATGAAGCTAAGATTTAAGACCTTTTGTAGATCATATGGAGAATCCTATTTTCCCACTATGGACATGTATTTTGTCCCTTGTAAATTCCGACAAGGTACGTACTTACTGTTCCTTTCGTTTCCCTCCTAGATCTGTTTTGCGGCTAGTTAGTGTCAGGTTCATTTTAACCTCATATAGGGCCTTACATGCATGATATTGTGATTTCCTATCCAGATTCTATCTATGGTCGGTTGGGAGTCCAACTTGTCTCTCGCAAAGAGTATTCCCCATTATTCTTTGTTTTTCATCTAGTCAAATTGACATTTCACATGTTAATTCAATCAAAATTTATCTTCTATCTAATTTCATCTTATCTATCAAAACATCTATTATCAACACATGTGGCTCTGGCTATCTATTTTCTTCAAAATTAAATTAACATCTCGACCATGCCGAGTACATCAATCACATCTATCTATCTATCCATCAAAGTATCAAAAAAACTTGTACATCCAAGTTACATTGCATCTATCTATCTCTATTTTCATCAAAATTATATCCACATATCTATATCTATCCAATCACATCTATTCATCATCTATCAGTCTATATCTATATCCATCACAATTACGCTACATCTATACATGTATATCAAAATCAAAAGCATGAGAACAATTATATGACAAATAAAATGATGAATCTATATATATACATGTGTGTCTGTACAACAAAAATGGGTGGCTTTCAATCAAGCCATCTATACAATGCCTTCCAATCGAGGCTACATCACTATACAGATACAAAATATATCAATCTCTATATCGTAAAGTCTGATGCATGGAGGACGCTATCTCCACCACTCTCCTCTGGACCAGGCTGTCTCTCCTGACCACCGCCTATCGAGTTGGATGCACCTGCTGCTAGAGGTCTCAGCCCACCTCGGTCTCTCCAAGTGCTCCCTCTGCCTGAGGCCCTGCTCGATGTAGCCGTCGCTGCTCTCCTCCTCGCCCCGTACCGAGGCACATCTGGGGCATGCTGCGCTAAGGCATCCTCATAGTATCTCACCTTAGCAACGAGAGACTGATATGTGCTCAGGCTCACGGTACCCGGTGCTCGTAATGGTGCTGCTGGTGCTGCTGGTGCTGCTGGTGCTGCTCCTCCTAGGGTCGTACCCTATGTGTCGGACTCCGACATGGTGCCTGTCTCCCCATATTTGGCCCTGAGGGCCTCCCTGTGTCGAAGGTAGCGATCCCTCTGCTGGATCGCTATATCTCACTCCTGGCGAGCGGTGTCTCTCTCCAAAATTAGGGCATCCCTCTCCTCTGTCAAAGCCCTGATCTCCTCAAGAGCTACCTGATGTGTCTGTGTCAGGGTGGCATGCTCTCCCTCCAGTCTATCCAGCATCGCAGCTATGTCATCCTCGTCGGCATCTATAGATGCCGGGAGATGTCGTGGAAGCTCTGTATCATACCATGCTACATAACCCTCATCTACCCCTGCGTCATCATCGCTGTCTGTGGAGGGTGGGGCCTCTCTCAATGGATCTGCCGGGATCAAAATCGGCAGATCGGTCTCCCTGCTATCCCGACTATAAGGCGTGTAGGTGGTTGGCACTGTCTGCACTAGGCTGAACTGTCTCAATACTCTCACAAACGGGACTCGCTCCCACATATCTGGCCTGCGGCCCCTAACCACCCTGCTCCGTCTCAGTGCCACCAAGTGGGCATCCTGACCAGCCCATGTCGGAAATGCCCGATATGGCCTCCAAATGACCTGATCTGGTGTCATCGTCCTGAAACGCTCGCTGTGCCAATCAGCCGATCTCCTTGTATCCCCAACCGCCATGTCAGCCCGCCATCGCCGGAATCCATAATCAACACCTCCCACTGCTGCTGGCATCCAAGGAAGCCCGGATGGCCTGATCACCACTATATGCTCATAGGCCCAGCAATGGAGCACAAAACTGACATCTATACCTGTCCGCCGGCCTGTGGTGTACATCCATAGCTCATGGTATATCTGAGCTATCAGGGCATCAGCAAAAGTAAACACCTACCTGAACTGCAGAATGTCGCAAACACAGTCTAATAACAACAGTGGGAATCTCCCACCTCCTGAATCTGGAAGAGCAAAGTAGGATATAGCCATCTGAATCAGCACTATCCGTCTGCTCCTGGGACTATCCTGTCTGTAATGTGAGGCTATCCTCACTACCCCAGACACTATCTCTGAGTCATCTACCCTGTCTCCGTATAATCGAACTAGGGCCCTCTGCTGCTGCTCTCGCGGTGTAATCTCAATCGGGGCCCCAGTGATCGGCAGTCTCAGAATCCTATATATGTCCTCATGGGTGATGGTCATCTCACCCGTCCTAAACCAAAAAGTGCACGTGTGGCTATCCCACTGTCGCACTAGTGCCCGCATCAGCTCCACATCCCGCGGCACTCGTCTGTAATATCTAAAGCCCCCGAGCCACGCTAACTCTAGATGCCGCCAATCTGCATCGGTCACATCTGGGAGAATAGTCTCCAGTAACTCGGGAATAGCATCCCTCATGTGTAGAGCCTCTTGTGCCTGCACCCACGACATCAAGAGCAATATTAGTCTCGTATTTACCCAAATCACATCCAAGACAACAACAAAAATCTAATCTATTCCATTCGACGCCGATTAATATCAATTGACGCCGATTAACATCAATCGACGCCGATTTTACCAATCGACGCCGATTGCCTGTCCAGACATAAATCGGACTCTGGCCTCCCACAAACAAAAAAAATCAAACAAAAAAAAAAAATTAAGTTCAACGGGTTCAAGAAGAACCACTTACCCCAGGTCGTGTCCTTATATGCGCTACGTTTGGTCGGCGCTGATTTTTTTGATCGACGCCGTTTATTTTGGTCGTCGCCGATTACTGTGATCGCCGTCGATTTTCCATGTCTTTTTGCCATAGTGTTGATGTTTGGCTTATTTAGCCATCTGATCATTGTTTTGTGCTGAATATTGCCTTTCAGCGCATCTTTTCGATATCACCGTCTATTTCGGGTTTTGTTCCCTTCGCGTGGGACACTAGTACTTTTTGGCAGCTTGGAGTTAAACGGGTCTGTAGGCACTAACGTCGTCTACTTTGCAGACCGTCTAGTTGTCCCTACCAATGTGTCTCTCTTTAGATGCTGACTATTTTGCAGTTCTCCTTACACTCATGGGTCTGTAGGTATTAACGTCGTCTCATGAGGAGACCGTCTAGTTTGCCCTACCAATGTGAGTTTCTTAGGTTGCTGCCTTTTTATTTATTTTTGTGTGTCATCAATGATCAAATCTACTCCAGACATCTGACTAGGGCATCCTGCATTTTCATCTACCTCTTTCAAACTTGGGATCGTCTGTTCTATCACCCATCCCATCCCTAGTTTGAGGGGGGATCACATCATCACTCATTCTTCCCTTCTTCCATCTCTTTGTTTTTGTCTCATAACCTTGCTTATCGCAAGTTACTTGACAAAAAGGGGCAAGATGTAGACACTTAAAATTGGTTACTCAATTTAGTGTCCCTCACATTCGCTTACCTGCTTAGGTAACCTGGGGCACGTTTACACCACCGCTATCCCCTTGGGATATTATCCGATTTGTGGTTTAAAAATCTATCCTAAGTTTAATTCACCCCATTGTATCTTACCCGTGAGTAATTAAATATTAAATTTTTAATTACACCTCTTCCCATGTATCCTAATCACTTATCTACCCCAAATTTATTCTATCTATGTATCCCCCCTTTTTTTCCTTTTCCCCAAGTGGGATATTTCCCGTATTTGGGGTAATTCTCATCTTTCTAGAAATCAATCATTTTTGCCATCTCGGGAGTCTGTCCCGCGATCGGCGCCGACCTATACGGTCGGCGCCGATTTTCTAAGAGTGGTGTTGATTATAAATACAAGTCCAGAACTCAGTTCTAGAGACCCGAAAAACCGAAAAACACACGAACAGACGAACGCACGCACGAACAGAGAGAGAGAGCCAGATCGCGAAAGAGACATAGGTTGTAAGAAAGAGAAATCTTTTAGCATCAAGTGTATCAAATGAGGGCAGATCCTGTCCGAATCCATCCCTGAGAGGAGCACCGTTACTCTGCTTCTATTACATCACACGCATCCATCGATCTTCTGGTGACTCTGTTCCAGTATCTTACCGACTTTCACACATCCAACAGACGTCGACTATCTGTCCATCACTTTCCAATTTCCAAATCTTCTTGCACTGTCCCTGATCAACTGATCTACTTTCAGTCGACGCCGATCTTATACAGTCGACGCCGATTCTTCATAGTCGACGCCGATCACATCAGTCGACGCCGATTCTACATAATCGACGTCGATCATCCTGCAGACAGGTAAAAAGGACACAGGTAACACAAATCTGGCTTTATTTTACAGTTTCCAGTTTTCTGTAGCTTTCTGTCTGCTGTTTAAATTCAGTTTCATTACTATAATCAGAAAATCTAGTCTTACATACACATCTTTTATCATGTATGCTTCTCTACTTAATTGAAAACGT
The DNA here is from genome assembly GCA_019776745.2 of Taxus chinensis. Classification (NCBI taxonomy): domain Eukaryota; kingdom Viridiplantae; phylum Streptophyta; class Pinopsida; order Cupressales; family Taxaceae; genus Taxus; species Taxus chinensis. The sequence goes on from CM034154.1 coordinate 657,778,219, forward strand.
GGACTGACATCCGCCGAGGAAGCTTATCGCTTCCCAGACCCGCTTCTCGGGCAGTCCACCTAAATATCTTTTAACGCCATCTTTTTCTGTCAAGCATTGGTGTCTTGCAGGTTACTCGGATCTATTGTGCGAATTGCTCGTGTGCGCCCACCTTATCTACATCGACCTCCGTATCCGTCTACATCTTCGGATCTTGTCCATCAGGTATCGATTTCATTGGAGTTTTTCAGGGTTTTTGTGTTTAGTTTGGTGCATTAACTTGGACAGGTAACAAGCGCGAAATCCTTGATCTACATTGACGATGCGGGATAGGATGCCCCCGCTGTTGGTACGGATGAGACCACATGTGTCCGCAGCTCACTGGGCGATCATGCGCGAGTTGGGACTCGGTGGAGTCCAGAGGTACAGAGCGATAGAGAGAGATCACAGCCTGATGGTCGCCCTCATCGAGAGATGGGATCTGGCGACCAATGTGTTCCATCTCCCGACTGGGGAGATGACTATCACGTTGGAGGATGTGTATCGCATCCTTCGACTACCTATCGAAAGAGAGGCAGTCTTCCAGGTAGATTCAGAGACTGCCATGGACAGCATATTACAGGTTTTTGGAGATGCATCCGTGCTACTTACCTATCACAGCGCGAGCATTGGGTATGGTGACATGTACCATGCGCATCGACACGAGACACGGCTGGCTGTGCTGATGATGATTGGGATCACCTGCTTCGCCCTCCCGGACTCAGAGGGAGGCCGCTTTCCACGGGCATTGATGGGGGTGTTGCTTGAGATGATTGAGGAGCATACTTGCTATGCGTGGGCACCAGTGTATCTGGTGCAGCTATACAGAGAGCTCTGGGGTTATCGCCGGATGAGGCGATTTGGTATCTGTTCGACATTTTTGCTGCATTGTTGGGCATATGAGCACATCATATGCATCAGGCCAGTAGGGTTACCCCAGCAGCCAGGGCCACAGGTCATATATAGATATGGCTTTCAGAGGTGGTTGGGGGTCGTGGGGCAGCCACGAGCAGTTCTAGCAGGGCGAGATGTGGCGTATTATAGACATTTATTAGAGGGCCTGACAGCGGTAGACATCATATGGAGACCTTACAGAGGTCATCACCCGCACAGAGGAGGCCGAGTACAGTTACGCTAGATCTAGTACACTTTCTAGATAGCAGGACGGAGGCCTGGGAGAGTACGAGAGGATACCCCTAGAGAGGGGTACGCAAGCAGATGGGGCCTGGGACAGGACGAGCCACCTCCCTTCCCTCAGTACACGAGGGATGATGTAGAGGCCCCACTGCCTACACCACAGCCCTTGGATCCAGATTGGGTTGCAAAGAGGCCAGCAAATGATGGCATAGATGATGCTGGGTGCACGGGAGCATACAGGGTTTGGTGGGCTGGTTAGAGAGTGGCAAGGGGTAGCACAGCCCGCACAGCCAGACTTGGCAGCAGTGACGGCAGAGAGAGATCAGCTCAGGGGCCAGGTGCAGTTATTACAGGGGCAGTTTGCTGCTCGCACAGGCACAGATAGGGGTCTTACAGGGGCAGCTAGCCCAGGCTCAGGCACAGGCACAAGCAGCACCACCACCAGCAGCACAGCCACAGGTGCAGGTACAGGTACAGGCAGCGAGTACCAGCAGCAGCACAGCCATAGCCCCAGGCACAGGTACAGATACCCACCGCCAGCAGTAGCACAGGCACAGGCACCACCAGCATAGGGACAGGGGGTACTTGGCAGTAGGAGTCCGGGGACCAGCCCCGAGTACCGATGGTGGCACGGGATAGATACATGGAGGCGAGAGCAGAGGCCCGGTACTATCAGGATGTTCTTGATAGTACCGGAGCTGAGTATCAGCCGTATGTGGCACACCGAGCGGAGACCTCGTGTAGTCAGAGATCGCAAGGAGGTGCAGCCATAGCCGGCATGTCTGTTACAGGCAGGAGGCGAGAGGCGCCACAGGTACTAGCAGGGAGAGGTGCCGAGGGCGGCGGGGAGAGCTGAGGGATCCCCACATAGTTTTTGTATTCGTATATTGGACATGGGCACTGGTCTTCGAACCGGTTGTGTTGATAGAGGCCTGCGTGTCGTACATATTATTCATGTATGTCATTCATTTATCATTATATACTCGGCCTGCGAGTCGAGTACGGGTTGTATATTTGATACCCGGCCTGCGAGCTGAGTATATTTTTTGATATGAGGGACCGACCTACGAGCCGAGTCGAGATTTTGGATAGTTATTGCGGCCTGCGTGCCGGCTTAGTTGTATGATGAGATCACAGAGGCCCCGATGTAGGGCACATTGTATATTTGAAAATTTGTATATATATATATAGAGATGATGTTTTGATCCACATGTAGTGTTCAAAAATGTGTTTAAGTATTTTGTCGATGGTTTGTGATATAGAATGTAGGATGAGTTTAGTTGACATGTTGATATATGGATGATGTTGATGTTTTTGTTTTTACACGTATATATGGATGACATGTTATATGATGAAATGTTGCATGTTGTGGGATGGTTTTGTGACATTGTTATATATGTATCTGATGAGTTGGATCCAAATGATGAGTTTTTGGTTTTGTGTAGATGTGACTTAGTTGATGGTTTGTTTGTTTTTGTAAAATAGATGATGTTATGGACATTGTAATGATATGTGTGGTGGATGGAGAAATATGGATAATGGTGTTGTTATGCAGGAAAAAGGGCGGGGCGCGACAAAAAATTAGGTAGAAAATGAAGAAAAAGAACCATGTTGTAAAAAGATAGGTCTATAACCGATATCGGTTAGATAACCGACGTCGGTAGATAGTGGACCGATATCGGTTACATAACCGATACCGGTTATTTAGGTATGAGCTTTTCTAAAAATAAAAAAGCTAGGGTGGCAACTTAAGTTCTAATTTTGAGAGCCATGCAAGAAGTTAAATACGCGAACGCGACGCTTTTTGACGACTGAGACATGTAATTGCATGAGATATTTGAGTGATTAGGAGTAAAGAGACAGGGAAATTGATTGTGATCTGAGATTCAAAAGACAGAAAGGCAGGTTTCAAAAAGGTGGTGATAATGGCAGGACGAGGAGAAACATCCAGCAAGCAGGGACAAGAGGGAAGAAAAGGGCCACCTCAAGCTACTGCAAGCCAAGAGGTAACGTTTTGTTTGTAATTTGATTTACTGCATGTGTTATGAATAAGAGATTAAATGGGTAGATATGAAAAAGAAAACAATGATACCAAGGGTTATAAGTGTTACGGGGTAGGTAATCAGGGGTTTCAGGTATGTTTGTAGGTATAGGAAAAGGAATAAACGCAGCAATTTATTGTCGTAGGTGGTTGTTTAGGCAAGGTGTATGAAAGTAACAGTGACCGATATCGGTTAGGGATAACCGGTATCGGTTACTCAACCGGTACCGGTTAGCTGTAAACGATACCGGTTGCTGTAGGAATTTTCCAGAATTTGAGAAAAAAACCCGGGGGGATTGGAGGAATTGAATGGTTTTTTTGTTATTTGGATGTATGCAGGCAAAGGCAGGGTTGAGGATGAATGATAGTGTACCAGCGCTGTTGTCACGAATCCGAGCGGATGTAACGCCAGCTGAATGGACATTGATAAATCGTTTGGGGTTAAGTGGGATCCGCTATTATTCACGAATCACACGCAACCATGCTATGTTACAGGCGTTGATTGAGAGATGGAATCCTGAGACAAATACCTTCTATCTGCCAACAGGGGAAATGACAGTAACATTGGAAGATGTGTTCGGTATTTTGAGACTCCCAATTACAGGAAAACTAGTATATTAGGCATTACCTAGCGCAGCACGGGGAGCGATAACAGCAGTATTTGGGTCCATACGCACGAGATTTAACACAACGAGGTTTGTCATTTACGTATGGGATAATGTATGCAGCACATCCTGAGGAGACAAGGTTAGCAGTAATATTAATGATAGCGGTAGGGTATTATGCATTACCGAGGGCAGAAGGGGGGAAGATTTCCAAAGGCATTGATGTGTGTTATTTGGGAGATGATAGAAAGGAACGTGACGTTTGCATGGGCACCTGCATATTTGGCGGAGGCTATATAGGGGTTTATGGGCTTGTAGGCGAAATCACAGAATGACACTGGATTGTTCATACTTATTACACTGTTGGGCCTATGAGCACATTATTTGTGTGCGACCAATAGGCTGACCCATCCAGTCAGGAGAGACCGGAGTACAGAGGTTGCGATTCAGACGTTGGGTCCAAACAGAACAAGAGGCAAGATCCCAGGCTGTGACGGGTGACATTGAGTATTATAGGCAGGTATGGGAGAGGATGACGATTGCGGATATCTATTGGCGGCCTTACAGGAATTATATGGTAACAGAGAATATAGCTGAGGAGTTGAGGGGTGTAGAGCGATTGAGGTGGATCGCAGGGCACAGGCCAGGTGAGTATGAGAGGATTCCTCTAGATCGCGTGCGGCGACAATTTGGATTCGTGCAGGACATACCACAGGCTTATAAACCATATATGAGGATCGATGCAGAGGCAGTATTCTCACCTCCCCAGCCAACACCTCCAGAAGGGCCTGAAGAGGTAGCAGCCGATCGCAGGGTAATGGATGCAGGAACGACAGAGGCCTATAGATTATGGTGGGTAACAGAACTGCGAGGTGTACGTGATCATCCTGACATAGCGGGGATTACAGCAGAGAGGGATCATCTGCAGCGTTTGGTTTAGCAGCTCCAAACGCAGGTGAATGAGACAAGAGGATTGTTAGTGGTTGCGGAGTCACGGGCGGAGAGACTAGAGGCTAGAGTCCTCCATGCGAGAGGGCATATTCATATGTTACAGGAGAGATTGGCAGATCAGTGGGCGGTACCAATAGCCATGGTACCTTTGAGGATAGAGAGGCCTGGCGAGAGGGGTCGACGATCACGATCATCGCCTAGTTCGGGATGAGGCGTGAGGGTCTAAATAAATGTTAGCAAGGTATAAGAATAAATAAGAGTACCGACCTGCGTGTCGATGATAGAGAAGATGTATTTGTTTAACATCTAAATAAAACAAGATATGTATGTTGATTTGAGTTATAATAATAAGAATGTTTTCGTTATGAATTTCGGTGTTTTGAAAAAGGATAAAGAGGAATGTGATTAAATAGAAATACACAAAAATATTTATATTTACCACACATGATAGGTTATGGTAGGGGATGGTCGAGCTAACCTTGGGAGACCCTATCTCTCCGAAGTGCTGCCTACATAGCCCATTGCACAAAGCAAGGAGGGGCCTCAGACCGATGTAGTTCTCCCTTAGGATCAGGGAGAGGCGAATTCAGGTAATTTGGTACAGTTTAGGCAATTGGTTGATTGGTAAGAATATTGATATTATATTGGTAAGGTAAGGTTGTTGGTGTCGGAAATGAATTGGTGATGTTGTAAAAGGTATACCTTGGGCCCAGGAAATATAAAACTTCCTTTCGAAGGTGGTCAATTTCCCTGCTAATATGAATTAACACAAAAGACTGTAAAATATCAATTAAGTTGCTTCGTTGAACTGGGTAGGGGAAAGGCTGGTTTTCTGGTTTTGATCAGAGGAACCGATGCCGGTTACTGATAACCGATACCGGTGGGTTATAGGATCTGTAGGTTGGTCGCTTTATGGGGTAGTTGTGTTGTTTGTAAGGCTGTATATAGGTGGTATTAGGAAATAAGGTGATGAGAGGTAGATGAATGATGGTTAGAGGTAATATGCATGCTGGGTAGTGGATTCAGGGATGGATTTATGAGGACTGTGATTCAAAAGGCATAAGAAATGTTATAACAGAGGACATGCAAGATGTGACTTACTGGTTTTGACGAAGATGCAAGCTGGTCTCCTTTGAATGTAAACACTTTATGGTACTGAATATCCACTCGATCTCTGCTCGAAGTCTACAAGTGATATTGATCTGGACTGCTGTTCCTGAGCTCTTCAATGATCTCTGATCAATTCAAAAATCCTTTTCTTTGATCCAAAGGCTGAAATGTGTCCATAGCTTTGTTTTTGGTTTGGGAGCAGCCCATTTACAGTAGTAACCGATTTTATTTGCGTAACCGACGGCGGTTGAGTTAGGAACCAGCATCGGTAAGGAAAAAGCAGGCTATTATTTAGTAATACACAGCAATACCTTGGCATATAGCTTATTCTCCCAAGAGATTAGTTGCGGGCTATGGTCAAGTGACTAGATAGGTCGATGTTCTTGGGTTGCGAGTAAGGAGGCATCTAGTTATGGATAGTGAAGTCTAGACTCAAGAAAATCCCATAGGTCTTAATTACGGCTTAGTTTAGGGTTAGGGCTATGAAGTCATGATGAGGTAGGCTAAAAATGAGGTGGAAGGCATCGGTAAGGTGATGTGAGATTTATCAATTACAAGGTCATCGTTGGCTTTGGGTCGGGTCGGATGGGGTAGGGTGAGGCCTTGGGTCGGGCCAAACGATGGGTAGGTTGAGGCCTATGGGTCGGGCTCAAAATGGGTAGGTTGAGGCCTTGGGTCGGGCCAAATAGGTAGTGATATGAGGCACTTGGGTTGGGCCAAATAGGTAGGTTGAGGCCTTGGGGGTCGGGCCGAATAGGTAGGGCGAGGCCTTAAGGGGCTTCGGGCTCAAATGGTTTAGGGCGAGGCCTTGGGTCAGAAGCCCTAAATAGGTAGGTTGAGGCCTTGGGTCGAGCCAAATAAGTAGGTTGAGTGCCTTGGGTCGGGCCCGAATCCAGGTAGGTTGAGGAAAATTGGGTCGGGCACGAATGGGTAGGGCGAGGCCTTGGTCGGGCCGAATAGGTAGGCTTAGGCCTTGGGTCGGGCCGAATAGGTAGGCTTTGAGGCCTTGGGTCGGGCCGAACCTTAGGTAGGTTGACACTCTTGGAGTCGGCCAAATGGGTAGGGCGAGGCCTTGATGTCGTTTTTGAATAGGTAGGTTGAAGGCCTTGGGTCGGGCCGAATAGCTGTAAGACAAATGGTGTTCAGTCAAAGGTGGATATAGGTCCATATTGTGGTTAAAAAAGGGGCAAATGGTAAATAAGGCGGCAAAAAATTGGGGGAAAGTTGGCAGAAAAACCGATGTCGATTCTACATGACCGATATCGGTCTAAGGGACCGATATTTGTATTCATCGAGAGGCAAAATGAAACCGATATCGGTTAAGGGTAAAAAAACCTATAAAAAGAAAAAGGTACGGCATTAGTCAGAGGTCACTTTTGTTAGTTTGATAAGCCCAAATTGATTTGTCTGACGTGAAGAGTTGAGATTGTGAGGTTTTATTCCGGAGTGAGGTGGAGCTATACTTGCATGGAGGAGTGAGTTGTTTGCGGGCCCGAATGAGGAGGAGGCAGCAGTTGACCATTGGCCTGCGGATACCCAGGCAGATGAGAAATTGGAGCCATGGCACAGGCAGGAGTTTTCAGGAGGGGCTAGTAGCAGGAGGGGTTTGTTTTTAAAAGATTTACCATTATCTGTTATTAGGCGATGAGGAATACCAAAACGACAAATAATGTGATGGTTAATGAATTCGACAATTTTTTTCCTTTTTAGTTGAAATGAGTGGAATAGCCTCCACCCATTTTGTGTAATATTCGGTGGTTGTGATTATCCATTGGTGACGTTGTGAAACAGGACGGGTGAATCTCACCTATAAGGTCTAAACCCCATTGTGAGAAAGGCCAAAGATCTCGTGCGACCTGCAGCGGATGGCTAGGAGTATGTTGAAGGTTAGCATGTTGTTGACACATAACACAACGCTTAACATATTTGTAGCAGTCGTTATCGAGAGTAGGCCAATAATAACCTAGGCGAAGGATTCGTTTAGCCATGGCAAGGCCACTAAAATGTCCACCACAAATACCATCATGGACCTGTTGGATGGTATGGGTGACCTCCGCGCCGGTGAGACATCGAAGGAGGATGCCATCAAAGCCACGTTTATAAAGGAGTCCCCCCATAACTACATAACGAGAAATGTGTTTAAGAAAAGCACGTTTACCAGTACTAGTAAGGTCAGATGGGAGAACAGAGGTTGTAAGGTAGTCGTGAAATTGGTGATACCAAGTATCCTGTGAATTAGCAGACACAGTTTTTATCATACAAACTACCGAGGTTGAGTAGGATGGGGCAAAGAGTTGTTGGACCACGATGAATAATTCAGAGTCAGTTGATGCGGCGGGAATTTGTGAGGCTAAGCAAGCCATAGTATCCGCAAATTTGTTAGTGGAGCGGGGAATGGTTTGGATAGAATAGTGAGTAAATAAGGCTAGAAGTGAGTCCACGTAGTATTTGTATTTTTGAAGTTCCTCATTTTTGCATTGGTAGATGCCCATAACTTGATTGACTACCAATTGAGAGTCGCCAAAAATATTGATAGATTTGATACCTAAGTGCAGCGCAACCTGGAGACCCAGAACAAGGGCCTCGTATTCCGCTGTATTATTAGTGCAAGGGAAATCGAGTCGGAATGAAAGAGGCATAGGCTCGGCGTCAAGAGGAACGAGAACAATGCCAGCTCCTCCACCGCGTTGGCATTTAGATCCATCGAAGAAGAGGGTCATTTGATACGACTCTTCCCTGAGTGAAAGAGTGGCGATGAGTTCGTCGGGGAATATAAAATTGGTAAATTGTTCCCCAGGTAAAGGGGCTTCCGCAAGTTGGTCTGCGATGGTTTGTCCTTTGATTGATTTCTGGTGGACGAACTCAAGGTCGAGGTCGGCGAGGAGCATGAGCCATCGGGCGATGCGTTGGTTTAGATGAGGTTTGGCATACATGTAATGGATGGGGTCCGTGTTGGTGATGACGAAAGTTTTGTGATTCAGAAGGTAGTGTCTGAGCTTGGTAGCCACGAATGATAGGGCTAGGCACAACTTTTCTACATGTGTATACCTAGTCTCATAATCCACCAAAGTATGACTTATATAATAAACGGCTTGTTCTTGATTTTCAGAGTCACGATGTGCAAGCATGGCCCCTACAGCGTGGTCAGTGGCGGAAAGGTAAAGGTAGAAAGGGCGGTCGTCTTGAGGTGGGATAAGCACGGGTGGCTGCAAGAGATAAGTTTTGAGAGCTTCAAAGGCTTGGTGGCACTCTTCACTCCATTGAAACTCAATGTCCTTTTTAAGGAGGTGATGGAAAGGTTGACATCGATCCGAGAGTTGGGAGATGAAACGTCGGATAGATTGTAACTTACCTTGTAAGCTACGCAATTGTTTGAGATTAGTAGGTGGGGGCATTTCTATGATAGCTTTGACTTTAGATGGATCGACCTCAATGCCACGCAAAGAGACGATAAAGCCAAGAAGTTTTCCTGAAAGGACACCAAAGACACATTTCTTTGGTTGAAGACGGACAGAATATTGTAGTAGGTGGTCAAAAATAATGGTTAAAACATCGAGATGTTCACTGCGATGTTTAGACTTGCCAAGAAGATCGTCGACGTAATCTTCAAGGATCGTGTGCATAATGTCATGAAAAATGTAGGTCATAGCCCGTTGATAGGTGGCACCAGCATTCTTAAGGCCGAATGGCATTACACGGTAACAGAAGGTTCCCCAAGGAGTTATGAAGGTAGTTTTGTGTTGATCGGCAGGGGCAACCAAAATTTGGTTGTATCCTGAAAAACCATCCATGAGAGAAAGCATTTCATGACCCGCAGTGAGATCAACAAGTTGGTCAATGCTAGGTAGGGGGAAGTCATCCTTAGGGCAAGCGAGGTTAAGATCCCAGAAATCCGTGCATATCCGAAGTCCCCCCGTCGCTTTAGTGACAGGTACGATGTTAGAAATCCATTGAGGATAGTCAATAGGCAGAATGAAGGAAACAGAAAGGAGTCGTTGGAGCTCCTCTTTGACCAAGAGGGCAATGCGTGGATGCATTTTTCTCAGTTTTTGTTTGACTGGTTTGGAATCGGGGTTTAGAGTGATGTTATGGATGGCAATGGTAGGATCAATTCCTGGCATGTCAGTGTAGGACCAAGCGAAAGCTTGGTTGCGAGCACGGAGGAAAGTAGTAAAGGTGACTTGTTCTGATGCGTTAAGGGATTGTCTGATCTTCACAATGTGAGGATCCTCCTTCGTGTGGATGTTGATTTCTATAGTAGATTCATTCAGCATGGTTTGGGTTTCAGATGGTAAGGCTCGTTGAATATAAGAATCATCCGCGCCAAGGTAAGTGAGGATGGAGTCGTCATCCTGACATTCAACAACATTAATCAAAGGCGAATCCTCTTCGATCATGTCTGGATACAGAAGGGGAAGAGAAGATGGGTCCTCATTATCGCGTTGATAAGTGAGAGGACCTATGAAGATAGCATTTATGAAAAAAAAAAGTTAGGAGGGATAGATTCAGGGTCTATAGATTCTGTGGGTGATGATGGCAAAGTGGGTGATGATGGTTTGGTAGGGGTGACGTCGTCTTCTTCCAGAAGACAACTGACACGAGGTGTCTCCTGTGTAGGTGTTTCAGGAAAACCGAGACCACTGCGATCATTATGTTTGCGTGTGGTGATGGGGATGAGCGTATGTCGGCCTTGTTCATAAAGACCAAAACCAAAGCCTTTCCAAGCACAGCGAGTCAAGAAGGTGAGGGCGAAGTGACGATTTGTCAGGTACTGAAAATCGGATTGGAAGGGAACCACACCAAGAGGAGGTTCAGGGGTAATGGAGGATGCGTCAACACCCCCATACGTTAGGTTGGTGCGGCAATGGGGTGGTCCGTAAGAGATTACCTCCCCCACGCGACGGTCGTAGGCGGGATGTGCATGTAACTGTCCGTACTCCTGCGGGGTAGGGAAAGAACTAACGTTATATAGGCGGTACTCCCCCAGCGTAAGGCATTGAAAAACATCTACTAAGGGGTCGGAGGTTGGGATGTTAGCTGCGGGAAGGGAAGTGGTTTTTGCGACGGTGGTTTCATCAGTTGAAGGCGTAGGCGCGGTTGAGGTGGATGGTTGAGGTACATTTGAAGAGGATGGTTGGGTTGAATGTATGGGTGTCTTGATTGGTATAAGCACATCGTTAGGGCGGTATAACATATTGCAGGTTTTAAAGGGGGGAGGATCAGCTTTTACGGTGTAGGACTTCCCCTCGTACTCAAATTTTATGCATCTATGTAATGTTGAGGGAACGCATCCCATGGCCCGGATCCAAGGACGACCCAGCAATATATTATATTGGAACTCTCCCTCAAGGACATAGAAGAGTTCGGGTAAAGTACGTGGTCCTACCCGAATGTTGAGGATCACGGTGCCTAAGGTAGAGGTAATAGCGTCATTGAATGACCGCAACATGATGGGGTTGGCACACATGTAGCTAGAAGGGATATTCATTTGTTGAAAAGCTTTTGAAGAGATGATGTTTAGGCTAGCACCCCCGTCAATCATAACACGACGTACACAAATGTCCCGGACGTAAGCTGAGATGAACAGGGCAGGGTCAGGATCTTCTGTACCAAAATCGACAATTTCATCTTCAGAGAAACTGACTGCAGCAGCTTGTGGTACAGAGACAGAAGTGGTTGGGGCGGTGGGTTGTTTGGTGAGAGAGGCAACGTGATTGGGTGTTAGAATGGAGGCAACGGGCAGGGTTTCATTAGGTAAGACCTCGATCCCCTGAAGAATTTCAACGAGAGCTTGTCGATGAGATTCAGAAGTCTGAATGAGATCATATAGTGTCATTTTTACGGGTGATTGGTGAAGCTGTTTAATCATGGCTCGATGGGCGGCTCCATTAGAGATGGGGTAAGCAGGTCCACGAATAACCACTTTGGGTGGTGGTGCAATCGGGATGCTGGACGGAGAAGGAGAGGACGCAGGTGTGCTTACTTTCGCTTTCTCATTGTTTTTCTACGCTCGAGTAGCAACACTAATCATATTAATCTCGTAAACCTGAGATGAGGAAGATGGTTGGGTTAAATTATGGTCTTCAAGAGGTGGGGTTGTAATAATGATAGATCGTGGTGAGGCGGGGATAGATGGTATAGGAGAGGGAATTGAAGCTAAAGGTCTCTCCCTTCGTAAGTTGTCTTTCTTAACCTTTCTATCTGGGAGAGGTGACTGACGAAGGATGGTTTTTAAAGCTTTGCATCCCTCCACATCATGTCCTGGTGTGCGGTGATAAGCGCAGATCTTAGACTCATCATAACCTATAGGTCGAGGTTTAGACGGGTCATAAGGTCTAAGTGGGGGTAGGGAAATGGTCGCATTCTCTACTAACATAGCAAGGATTTTGGCGTAAGATCCTTTGAGTGGGTCAAAATCAGAAGAGGATGAGGGTATTGATTGCGTGGGTTTTGGTAATGTTTGGGCGTGGTTAGTTCGTATGGGTGGTGGTTTAACCGAGGGGTGTTGATACGTGTTTTTCACTAAACGTGGTTTCTTTGGCACAGAAGCTATATTCGGCTGGTTAGATGATGAGGCTACAGATGACATGGTAGCGGGAAACAACCACGGAGAAAGGGGAGTGACAGAAAATAAATCCTTTGATGATGGAGTTTGTTTAGGGTTGATGGGTAGACAGGATACGTGGGGTGATAATGTTGATATACCCTTAGATCCCTGTATGGGTGCAGAAGGCGTAGATCGTTTTGAAGAAAACGCAGGAGGTATGATATATTGGTGCAAGGTGGAAGGATGAGGTCCCAATATGGAAGGTAGGTATGACGATGATGGTTTTGATTGTGATAGAGGCACGGATTGAGTGTGTCTCCTAGGTGGCGGGGCGGCTTTATTCTTGGACAAATCTAGTCGCTTAGGCGGGTGTGTTAGACTGGGTATGGGTAAGGTCCCAAGCGTAGGGGAAGATTTGGCTAAGTTAATAGAAGTGGACGAGGCATTTGGTAGAGGTGAGGGGGGTGAAAGTGAGAACATGGGCATTTTAAGCTTCTGTAAACACTTCGGGTATATGGTGGAGGTCTCAGGATCGGTCATTTGCATTTGAGTAGAATATGGCGTACTCAAACATTCCCATAAGATTCGTCTATCTTCTGGAGAATGACAGTCTTCAGGTTTGAATTGTAAATTTTGTACGGAAGAAAGGTGGGTTGTGATTCCGGTCCACTGTGGGTGTGATACAGGGGGTAGATGAGGTACTATATCAATAGATGTTAAGAGGTCAACCGGTCGTTGAAAAGATTTAGGCGATGAAGAACTAATAGGTAAGAGGGCGTGTTCGAGAGGATCCGTCATGGTTAAAGAATTTGGTGATGTCGGTGCAAGAGATTTCTCATCTAAGGATATCAAAAGGAGTGGCGTATCTCCCTCTTGTGCAGCAAGAGGGGTAGAAGGGGAAATCTGGGAAATAGATAGGTTAGATAACATCCGTTCGCAATCTTGTAGGGATGTGGTATAAGAAGACTCATCGATGGGAAGAGGAGTCTGGGCAGTTAACTCCTTTATGGGTAAAGGAATGATTTTGCTTTGGCTTGATGGTGGTAAAGGAGGTTCGGGCTCCTGTGTTAGTGAAGAGGCCTGATTCAAAATTTTCTCGATAGAGGCTTTGGGCTGGGTATCAAAGACTGCATGGATCTCATGAACACTCTCCTCGGCTAAGATATCCTGGTTTGTGTTACTGTTGGGAGAGTGATTCGGGAATGGTTTGTTGAAGATTTTCAAATTTCGGTTGGCAGGGGCATTAGGATTATCGAGGGTTATATCCCCTGCGTCAACCATTTCCTGCACTATGTTTTTCAACATCTTGCAGTTCTCATGACTGTGTCCCTTCACGCGGTGGAAGTTACAGAAGTCATTTTCTTTGTACCAGGAAGGTATGGCGCGAGTGGAATCAAACCCGAAATGAGGTTTAACAGGGGGCAAGGTGATAGCTCCTGCTTTGAGCAATTTTTCCAATATCACACCATATGTTTCTCCCAAGGGAGTGTAGTTGATGGGCTCGGCTTTGTACTTATAGGTAGTTTTTGGTGGGGCATTAGATGGTGTTTGAGATTTAACCATCACCGCGTGGACAGCTCCTTTTGATTTAGAAGAAGTGGATGCGTGAGGAGTGGTGGTATTTGGTTTATTGGTAGAATCAGGAGTTCGGAAATTGGGGTTTTTGTTACGCAACCGCAATTTCTCTTCCTCTATGGCTCGAATCTCTAGTTTTCGAGCCATAGTAAAGGCTTCATCGAATGTACGGAAAGTTTGAATTTGGAGAGTAGGAGAAATGTGCTTAGCACATGCCCGCGTGAAAAGTTCGATAAGTTCAGTCTGAGGCAAGGCATATGTAAGTTGGTTGATAAGGCCGTGCCATCGTCCGACGAAATCTGCGATAGATTCGTCTTCGAATTGTCGAATGGCATAAAGGTCGGTGATGGATACTTTCTTAGCAATGTTAATGGAGAAGTGATCCAAGAAAGATTGGGCTAGTTGGTTAAAAGAGAAGATTGAGTGTTGGGTTAAAGCACTGTACCACTCCAAGGCAGGTCCTGATAAGGACATGGGAAAGGTGCGGAGTAACAAGGCATCATCATGGGCAATCAAATAACAAGCATGTCTAAATGATCGCAAGTGTTGTTGAGGATCCTCTTTACTATTAAAACGAGTAAATTTCGGCAACTCCCATTGAGGAGGATATGAATGAAGGGGGACAGAAGGGTGAATGGGCTCCCGACAAACTTGCTCGTATGTCAAGGCGCTACGACTTCCTGAAACAGAAGCCTCCAGGTTTTGCATTTTGTCCATCATTTGTTTAATTAGATCAGTAGTTGGATGAGATGATGGTGTGGTTGTGGTAAACAGAGGCATATTGGGCCAAGGACCACCACTAGATCCTGGTGGGGTTAAGTGTTGATAGGGTGTGGAGGATGAATATGTTGAGGTAACTTAATAGGGATGTCCCATATAGGATGTTGAGGTCACTGGATATGTGTATGGGAATGAAAAGGTAGGCGGAGCTTGAGAAGGAAAGCTCGTGTGGATAGGTGGCAGAGAGCAAGTCATGAACGGAGCAGTCTGCAAGAGAGATGAGGTAGGGGCAGTCGGCGGTAATGATATGTGGGGTCCGAGATTAACCAAAGGAAAGCTAATCTGAGCCGTATGAACCTCTGAAGCCGTCGGATTGGGGGACGGGGCTAGAGATGCAGGAAGCAAGGCGGTGTTATCAGGCGGAGTGGGAGCTAAATGAGCAGCTATACTAATAAGCATACCCACAAGAAGGTGACCATCAGGCGTACGGTCAGGGGCATGAGACAAATAGTATTGTACAGCACTAAGATTGGCATCCAGAAACTTGGCAAAGTCCTTATCTCCCACAGGAATTTTAGGAACCTCGCTGGTATCAGTAGGATTCCCCACAGAATGTGAAGGGGGTGATTCAGGTAAAGAAAAAGAGCAAGCATGTGAAACCATGGCGGTGGCTTGCTTTCGAGTGATAACAACCATGGACAGGTGTTCACAGTAGGGTTTCAATCTATCCGGAACAGAAACAGCCTTAGAATGGTGAAATTGGCAGGTTGCTGGTTTGTCAGGGGTTGTAGAAGACAGCAACCGATATCAGTCTAGTAACCGATGTCGGTTACACTATAGCCGACGTCGGTCAAGTAACCGATGTCAGTGTAAGAAGTCTGGGCTAACAAGATATAAAAAGGCTGCTAATTTGATTTTTAACAACGTTTAGTATACGTGTCCAATTATTGATCACAGAAGACAGAGTATGAGAAAGAAAACAGAACTAAAAACAAGCAAGATGCACACACAAATCCAGAGATTAACCCTAGGGTTAATTTTAATTATCATGGGCTTATGCCTTTAGACGTAGAATGATGTCAGAATCCTAAACAAGAGACTTAGGGGAAATTTCAAGTTGTTTTGGCTTATAAGGTTACCTCAATCGGGCGGAGGAATACCGCGGAAAAAGGGGGATGTTTGAGCTGTTGTGTTAATTGTGAAGTGATTCGGTATGTGTTGTGCAGTGAATGTAAGATTAATTTCCTGTCAATACCGTGGATATCACCCCCACGTGTACGACCTGTTACTTAATCTACGTTCACTAGAATTGAAAAACAACAAGCAGGAATGCAATGCACGTGTTTTAAACCCAAATCGAAAATTATGTTAGATGAAGCAAGAGAGATGACTTTCACTAATGTGAAACTAGGAAAGCAAGACAAATTCTTTACGAAATATATAACAAAAGCAGCAACAGTAAGTATGCTCCCTAAAATGAAAATAACCAAGAGAAACAGAAACCCAAGATGGGTCCCACCGGGCGTGCCAAAATGTTTCACTCGGAATTGTTTCGTTCCTTTTAGAAACAGATAAGGTTAGGGGCTAGGAGGAATACCTGTTGAATGTCGAGATGGTGTGCGCATACCGTAGAGAAAGATCAGGCTGACTGCGAAGGACTCCTTTTTGTCTTTGAAGGACTACCTGCAAATAAGAACACAAGACCACAAGATTTTGATTAGACAATAAATGAGGAAACTGCCTTGGGCCCAGGAAATATAAAACTTCCTTTCGAAGGTGGTCAGTTTCCCTGCTAATATGAATTAACACAAAAGACTGTAAAATATCAATTAAGTTGCTTCGTTGAACTGGGTAGGGGAAAGGCTGGTTTTCTGGTTTTGATCAGAGCAACCGATGGCGGTTACTGAAAACCGATGCCAGTTACTGATAACCGATACAGGTTGGTCCTAGGATCTGTAGGTTGGTCGCTTTATGGGGTAGTTGTGTTGTTGGTAAGGCTGTATATAGGTGGTATTAGGAAATAAGGTGATGAGAGGTAGATGAATGATAGTTAGAGGTAATATGCATGCTGGGTAGTAGATTCAGGGATGGATTTATGAGGACTGTAATCCAAAAGGCATAAGAAATGTTATAACAGAGGACATGCAAGATGTGACTTACTGGTTTTGACGAAGATGCAAGCTGATCTCCTTTGCTGTAAACACTTCTGGTATTTCCACTCATCTCTGCTCAGTCAAGTGAAGATCTGGACTCTGTTCCTCGCTCCCAATGCTCTTTCTTGATTCAAAAATCCTTTCCTTTGATCCAAAATGAAATTCCGATCCTTTGTTTTTGGTTTGGGGAGGCCATTTACAGGGAACCGATGGCGGTTACGTAACCGACGGCGGTCGAGTAGGAACCGGCATCGGTAAGGAAAAAGTAGGCTATTTTTAGTAAAATAGCCCACCTTCCCTGCTTTTCTCCCAAGAGATTAGTGGCGGGCTTGGTCAAGTGGCTAGAAGGTCGGTTTTGGGTGCGAGTAAGGAGGCATTAGTTATGGATGTGAGTCTAGACCAAGTCATAGGTCTTAATTAGGTTAGTTTAGGGTTAGGGCTAGGTCATGATGAGGTGGCAAAATGAGGTGGCAGGTAAGGTGATGTGGATTTATCAATTACAAGGTAATTAATAAATAATTGTGTAAGGTTTAGGTGATGAGGTTAAGTTGCGAGATGAGATGCGGGTCACAAGGGGTCGTAAGACACGAATTTGGTGTCTACAGTTTGTTTTATCGCACTGTAGCTTTTGCAATGTAATCCTATATTAGATAGACTTAAATAGCAGGAAGTCGGCCTTCTCTGAAGGTTCATCCCAAGGATCTGAGGTCCCATACCTTGGGGATGTTCTCATGTTGCACTAGATCATCTAAAGATTGTACGGTTGCACAATCCAAGTGAAAACATACCCGACGTGTTATTACATCAACTATAGTAAGTAAGACAATAGAGAAATCTAGTTTAATTAGGAAAACAAGTAGTACACTAAAAATAAAAAGAAAAACAATATTAAAAGCTATTAGAAGATGTGATATGGGAATTGACTGCATATCACAACCCTATAAAATCAAATTTATTTTAACTCTTAATATGCTATTCTGTTGAAGTTACATATATTACAAAATATCAAAAACGCTACCTGTCGGTAGCATACATTACACTATCGGTCGCTAGAATTTTTTTAAATACCACAAAATATTTTTTTCTAATGGTCGGTAGCACACATTATGCTAAGATAACATAATATATGTTTCGGTTGATAGCATAAATTTATATTACTAACCGGTAGTATATATTAAGTTACCAACTAACAGTATAAATATACGTTATCAGTTGATAGCATAATGTATGCTAAAAAAACAAATATTACGACAAATTTTTTTTCTTATGCCATATTTTGTGAGAACATATTTCTCATTTACATGATCATTTTAATTTATAAGATAAAAAAAAATCAAAAATCATTTTTTCCCATACAAAACTAGCTAAATTAGCATTTTCTCCACAAAAAACACTTTTTTTTGTTTACGCCATATTTTATGTGGATGGATTTCTCGTCAAGGCGGTTGTTTTAACTGTTATTTTCAAAAAATGATTTTTTGAAAAGTACATATGTCTTTGGTCGATAGCATATACTATCGGACGACAATTGCTACCGGCTAACACCATTATAAAATAATTATCCAACCGTTTGAAACTCGTTTCCTTTAGATTCACCATGATCTCGAAATTCATTTTCACATATTCACCAAGTAATATCTACGAGTTTTTTAAGGGGTCTTAAAATTTTCCTTGGTGCAAATAGGTAGTATAAATGCATTTTTTAGATAAGATTACTATTTAATCTTGTTATGTAACTTAGTTATGAATAATTTATTGAAATTAACTTTTTTATACAATGTGATGCAGGTCCTGCTTATGTAGTTGTTACAAAAGAAAATAATAAAGAAGGAACAAATTGTTATTTATCTCATTGTGTCCAGGAAAAAATAAATTAATGGCATCCATTTTAGATGGAGAAGGCTTGGAGTATCCTAAAAGATATGTGATTTTTACTAGAACATAGTTTAGAAGACACCCAATGAGTAAATCCATTGTGTGGTTGTTTGAGGACTTTGACACTCATGAAGAGATTATTCATTATTCTCACCTTGTTGTTGCATCTAATTTTCAATTGATCAAATGTGGGGCTTGACTAAACAACAAGAACTTGTAGAAAGTACTTGATTCTAACCATAAAGTAATACTCGACACCTTAAAGATTAGGTCAGACCCATATGGTTCATTGGATTGAATTAGTACAATGACACGTGAGTTAAATATATTTCGTAAGTACATTTTTGAATTCTTCAGTTTTGTGTGTTTCAAAAATTCTTTCTTTAATTTCATTAATTTATATTACTATTAATTTTATTAATATATGTTAGTGGTGCCAAACAAGCTTCCACCTTCACGTGTTTGGTGCCATCAGTAAATAATTTATATTCTTGAAGTGAAGAGAAGATTTAACATCTTTTTACAAAATGATCCTTTAATTCCTTTATTTTAAAACCTTTGGTTTTAATATGTTTCAATGGTCATAAACCGAATCATTTTCCTCCTTATCCTCCTCAAACTTGATCTTATCATATTAGTATAGGCTATATATCCATATAGACAAGATAGAGTGATAGAGAGAGAGAGAGGAACGTGGGAGGGAAGGTAGTTCAAGATCTAGAGGTGGAGGGATAGAGAGGAGGCAAGAGAGAGGAAGAGAGAGAGGAGGGAAGAGAGAGAGGGGGGAGGGGGAGACAATGTGAGAAAGAGGGGAGGAAGAGACGGGAAGGAAGACAGAGGAAGAGGGAAGAGAAAGCAAGAGTGTGAGAGAGAGCAAGAAAAAGAGAGAGAGAGAGAGAGAGAGAGAGAAATGATGGAAGGGGGATGATAATTTTTTATTGGAAACGCATTCATTTCACCAGCTATATTGTGTGGAAATGTTATTTTTAACATTCTTTTTAACAAGAACACATTCTAATTTCACCATCAATGCAAGAAATAAGGATCGGGATGGTTGGGAAGTGAAATGACATCTCAGATAGAATTTAACAGCCTACTCTGATGTGTGGGTGTTGTCATTTTGGTGTCACAAAGTGTTGATCATAAGATATCATCCTAGACACCCTAACACTAACATTAGTTGAAGGTTTTTACCGCATTTTATTCTCTACAACTATAAGAAAATTGGTGGGAGATGAGATAAACCAAGAGATATTTTCATAGATAGACTATATTCCCAACTGTAGGTTTTGAGACATTCTCAAGTGCCACAGGTTATGATAATCATATGTCAAAGTTTGGCTACTTTTCACTCTCAGGGCACGTAACAGACATTTTCAGACAAATGTAGCAAGGAAGGACTATGGTGGATGGGAAATATAATGACACCTCCGATAGTATCTAATGACCCACCCAAAGGTGTGGGATGCATTGGTTTGGTGCCACAAGGTACCGAAAGTAAAACATCACCCTAAACACCCCAACATTGATGCAAATTGAAGGTTTTTTCTAGATTTCATTCATTACGGCCACGTGAAAATGGGTAGGTGATGGGAGAAATGATATAGGTTTTCATAGATGGAACATATGTTGAGCTATAGGTTCTTCAAATACATTTCCAAGTTCCACATTTGCGATAAAGCACCCATCAAATTTTGGCTACTTTTCACTCTCATGGCGCTTAAGAGACATCGTTAGACCAATGTAGATGAGAAGGAACGGGGTAGTTGGGCTGTAAAATGATACTATAGACAGCCTAAAATATCACATTACGCATTCCAAACCTCCAAAATCATCCCATAAGGGCTTCACAGTACATTACAATCACTTTCAATCATTTACGACCAATTTCATAATCTTCTACTATTTTATGCCCTTTAACCACATTCTACGACATTGTCCTAAATTAATTCCTATCATTCCTGCAATGTTCCTAATCATTCTTGTCACTCACACATGGTCTCGAATAATGAAATATTTTCACTATGAACTTTATTACATTCATATCACATTCCTAGGATTAATCAATTAATCCTTTTATCACTATTAATTATTCACCCTCATTCTATTAGTTAATTTTGTTAGCTAATATTTTTTTAATTATTGGTAAGTGGTTTTGAAGGGACCATACCCTGAACAAAAAGGCTCAAAATCCAGGAAGAACATTCAAAGAAAAGTGTTTTGTTGATATGTGGGGTCCATTCCCCAATTGAAAAAGCCTAAGAAGAGCAAGATAATCAAATAAAAAAAGAGGCAGGGGCCATCTACCTAAAAGGATCCCAACAACTGACACAAAATAGCATAACATCAGTTCCAAAACCATGACAGAACAACAACACAAAAGCACAACTAATTAAGATACATATCATAGACTTTCTTAGCAATCCTCATGGCCTTATAAAGGTTGATGGAATTTTTCATATCATGGTCCTAGATTTTCTCAGAAAGTATCTTTTTCTTGATTTTTCCATTCTTCCAAGTTGACTCTAGGACACCACAAACATCACAACGTTACTTGACATTCATTTGAATACAATTAATAACAATCCTATGATTGGAAATCTGGTTGATTTTCTTGTTCTCAAAATATTGAAATCTATCCTCCAGAGCTTTGAATTGCATGGAAATACCCTCCAGTTTCACTTCTATATTTGAAAGCACAAACGGGTCCAAATTGCTCTTGGTACCTTCCTTAATGAGGAAGTCTACATTTTCCTCAATTCCCTTTAAAGCTTCAGCCTGTTGTTTAAGGTGAGTTGATATACTGGAAGTAGTAGATGGGTCATGGGTAGGGTTACTTATCTTTAGCATGTTTTTCACTCCAACAATTTCCTTCTGGTTAGCACGACTGCAAAGGACTCTTTTAGCAGGTGGGGGATCAGAAATGGGCTCCCTAACATCAAGTTTTTTAGTACAGATTCTAGGTTTTTGAGGAGGGGGTGGGGGTAGAGGGAGGGTAGGATCATGGGAAACAACATCCTTAAAGTAATGATGTAGAATTAAAGTCACCTCTTGATGCAAGGGAAGAACCCTCATATAGGGTTTGAACATCGTGCACTGATTTTTCAAGAGAATGCAAGATGTAGTAGGGAACACTCACCTTTCAAGCATGCTTAAATTAGTTAAAAATAACAAAATGGTGAAGTGGTATTTTTGATAAGTTCCCTTCTAGGTTGATTTAGTACACTACCATTTTAGAAAATTCATTAAATGGTTGGGGGATAGATGAGAAAAGAATCTCCAACTTCCTAATCTGCAGAGTTTCTCCCACCACAAAACATTATTCCTCGGCTTCTTTGTCAAACATGTTACAGTAAAACTTGACCCCTTCCATCCCTAGACTAGTGATGAACAAGATCATATCCTCTATAATATTAAAATCCTTGTCTCTAAAATTGACGACTTTGTCTTTCCATTTGCAAGAAAAATCCGGAGATATGTGAACATCTTTTCCCTTAATTCTTTGCATGAAGTCTGTAAAACCATCCACACTTAAGGCTTGCCATAACTCTATGTCATTCTCCCAAATTGGATCACAAATAGGTTCCACTCTATGAAGTAGGACCCCCCCATACTGAAATTAGAAGCTCGTTGATGAAGTATAAATAACCTAGTCGCAGGTAGAAAGTGGCTCTGTAACAGGAGCAACAAAATAATGGAGTTGCAGAGCTTCCAATCCTATCCACCGACACTGCAACACCATTTGGAAAACGCTTCTATCAAAACTAAGGCACAAAAAATAATGGAAAAGGAACCGTTTGGAAGGATTAACTCGCAAAATATATGACTACCAATAATCATGACCTCACACATGCCAAAGCCACCGACTTAGCCTAAGTAACCTTGGCTTCATTAAAAATGATTTCTTTTGCTGTGGGAGAGATATTCTTATAATCATTCCAAATTTTGAATTCATTGATGATAACCCCATCATTTTCTAGAGAATCTGCCACACCATTCCCCTCTCTATAGACATGGAAAATAATGATGTTTGTAAAACCTTTACCTAAGTCCTTGACTTCTTTTATAAAATATTTTATAGTCCAGCTAGGGGGTTGAGAGCCATTAAGGTTTTTAATAATGTCATTGAGTTTCCCTCGATAATCAAATTACTCACCTTGAGGTCCCTAACAATTCTAATATCAAAATAATTAGATAATTCTCACATTATCCATTTACATCTCATCTTTAGTATTCAATTAATTAATATTGATTCACTAGTCAACATCTCAAGTTAACTAGAGCAAAAGGAATTAATTAGAAAAAATTAAATCAATTAAATACATGTGCAAGAAGAAGAAGTTTTGAATAAATCAAACATGCATTTGATCTAACTAAAATCATCTCAAAAAGCACGGAATTCTAAGAATAAACAAAATAAATGCAAAATGATATGCTCATCAATTTTTATATACCAAGATTGGGGAGCTTCTTTGAGACAATATAATGATTTGATGAGTCTACATACCTTTTATTATTTTCTAGGTACAAAAAAACCCTCTGGTTGAGTCATATAGACTTCTTCCTACAAATCTCCATTGAGAAAGACACTTTTCATGTCCATTTGGTGGACTCTCCAACCAAACTATACAACTTAAGAAAAGATCACCCTGATCATTTCGATCTTAGTCGTGGGAGTAAAATTCTCCTCATAGTCAATACCTTCTTTTTAAGCATACCCCTTTGTTACCAGTCTCTCTTTGTACTTGTCAACAGTCCCATCTTCTTTTTACTTTGTTATGAAAATCCATCTACATCTAATGGGCTTCTTCCTTAGTGGAATATTGATAAGTTGCAATGTGTTATTTTTCATCAGTGACTAATATTCAGCCTCCATGGTATATTTCTAATATTTTTATTGTAGGGGATCCTAAATTGTAGAGGGCTCAATAAATTTAATGACATCAAGCAAAATTTACCTCATTACAAGATTTTTCTGAGAGTTTGTGTTCCAAGTGTAGATATGTTTGGATGGCCATTCGATTTGGCATCTTGTATCACATTAGTATACCATTTAGGCATACATGATTATTCTCATGGGTTATGATATTCTCAAATCATCACCATCATCCTCATCATTATTGTCTTCATCAAAGGGAGGGTCATCATATTTTTTTATAGCAAGTCTGGTTTGGTCATCATGTGAGCTTGTGGAAGGAGCCTCTGCTTATTTATTCTAAAAAAACTCATCATCTCCACTTGTGTACGCTTTTCTTGGTTTTAGATTCATCAATTTATATCCAAGATATTTTTTATTATATCCTAGGAAGGTGTAGTTCTCATCTTTCATGTCATACTTCATTATATTCTTCTTAGGAACAGGCATTCTTGCTTTTCATCTAAAAAAATTGAGATGTGGAATAGATGGCTTCTGCCATCACCATGCTTCATGTGGTGTTACCCCATTAAGAGTAACAATGGGAACTCTATTCAGGAGGTATACTAATGTTTTGGCTACTTCAACCCAGTATGTCTTTGGCAGTCCTAAATAATTAATCATACATTGCACCATCTCCATGATAAGATGATTCCTTCTCTCAACAACACCATTTTGTTGTGGTGTATGTGGAGGAGGCATCTGTTGACGAATTCCATGATTTTCCAAGAAGAATTTGAATTCATTGCTATTGTATTCCCCCTCGATTTGAGTGGAGAGTTTTGATTTTTAAACTAGACTCTATTTTAAATGAAACTTTGAATTTTTTGAAATACTCAAACACTTCATCCTTAGTATGAAGACAATAAATCCACATTTTATATGAAAATTTGTCAACAAAGAGCATAAAATACTGAAATATAGAATGATTAGGCCTCATAGATCCATAAAGATCCATATGTACTAGATTGAGCTTACCTAGAGCCCAAAATGTATTTCTCTAGAATGGAACTCAATGTTACTTACCTACTAAGAAATGTTGATGCTTTTTTTATCCTTCTTGAGAGGTTATAATCCTCTCTCCATGTCATATCGGCGGAGTGTGTTGAGATATTTTAAGTTGACGTGGCCAAGTATCTGATGCCACAATTGTTTTGAGGAGGTGTCTTTTGCCACAAGTGTCTGATTATATCTCTGGAAAAAATCAAGTTGGAACAATCATCCCATATTGAAATCTCTTGCAACAATTTTCAAGTTTCTATATTTATCTCTAATTATTAAACACATTTTTATTCTTCCTTTACAATCAAAATCAATTTTCAAATTATGATCTAAAATTTGATTGACTAATAATAGATTCTTAGTCAAACTACGGACATATAAAACATTATATATTTTGCAATTATATGTATCAAGGGGTAAAGAGATATTTCCAATACCTTGGACATTATATGACAAATCATCACCTAACGAAACATGATTCCTGTAGGGTGTGTTGTTCATTGTGAAGAACCATTCCTTTCATTTAGTCATGTGTCAAGTGGCTCCTGAATCAACCTGTTAGATAGAAATTTGATATGGCAATTCTTTATTTGATTCTGAAGCATACAAGAAGTCTCCATTATCTGATTTATCTTCTTGTTTAGAAACATTTCCTTTTTGTTGAGGTTTATTCCTCCAGTTCCCCTTTTTCTACCCTTGCTTATTGCTTTGTTGTCCCTGATGATATTATTGGTTGTTCGTCTTCTTTTTGCCTAATAATCCTTTCTGGAATTTAGTATACCAACAATATTTCAATTCATGGCCATTCTTTCCACAAATCAAGATTTTTTTTGTTATTTTTCCCCTTTCTGATGATTCTTCTTGTGGGACTTATTGGAAGACTAAAAGTTTTTCTTCCCTTTTTGATGAGAAACATGAGCTTGTTCTTTTGGATCTTCCATTGTATGAAAGGACTCCTCCTGCTATAACATATTCACTAAATTTTCAAAATTTGGTATTTGACCCATTACATTCAACATGGTCAAAAAAAAATTGCATGAGGGAGGTAATTCTCTCAAGACAATGGGTACAAGAGATTCATTTGTCACTTCCACTTCTAGTGCCTAGAGTGACGCCCTCAATGTTGTAACACGCCTTAGAAAGGCCTTGATTTACCTCCATTCTTTAGTTGGAGATAATGTGGCTGACTTTGAAGGTGCAAAATTGTGTTTCTAACAGTGTTGAGCTTATCACATGCTTCTTTGGTTGTTTTGGTATTATGAATGTGGGGTTACACCTCATCATAGATTACAAATAATAAGATCAACTTGGCCTTTTGGTTGGCCATATCAAATTGCCTCTATCCATTTGCATCATTGTCATGATGAACAAAGCTACTATCAATTACACTCCAAATTTCTTCAAATCAAATATGAGTCCTTATTTTGGTCCTCCATGCAACATAATTGTCACCACACAAGAGTTGGGAATCAAGAAAAAAAATCAGAGCATTTTTTTCCATTGTAAGAGACTTACAAGCACCAGATTCCCATCTAAATGGATCGTTAGTCCAACTTTAATAAAAATACACTGAGAAAATTAGCTATCTCCCTTTCATGAAAAAAATTGAATTTCAAGAAAAAAAATAGTTTTGGGCACTTTGGCCTCTTTTCTAATTACCCCCTTTTACAAACAGAATGCACAATGAATTTTCCTCTAAAAATGCAAGAAATTAGGTACAACGGCCTTTTTTATTTTACAAAAAAAAAAATTGTTTTTTTTTGCAAATTTGGTGGGGGGGAATGATGCCAAGTATGGGTTTCCCTGCTAACCATATTTAATTATAACTAAGTTTGAATTTTTTACTAATTTTAGTAGGCTTGCTAATTTTTCACTAAATATTTGAATGGGATGGTCTTAACAGGTTATGGTGAGATTTGACCCCTTAACCTCTGGTGATGGAATGGTCTTCAAAAACATAATATAGCCACTTAAGTGCTCAATTTGTGCAATGATATGTATATGTTAAATTTTAATTTATGTTTAACAAAAGTGTGAAAATCTCTTTTTTTAAATGAAATAGAACCCTTTTATTTAATCATCGAAACACGACTTGCATGTGCAACAACCACGTGTCAATGTTAGTTTCATTTGTTTTTATTCCATCAATCTTCCACGTGGCATTGGGAAGAGCGAGATTAAATCTCATATAGTTTTTTATTTGTTACATGCAATTTAGCTTGGTCAAGATCAAGCTCTTTTGGATTTTAGATGTGACATGCATTTAGGCTCTAGATCAAGCTCTTTTGGATTTTCGTGTGGCCGTCGTTCAGCTCTTCCTTCGAATAATATGGTCAAATGTTGTATCTCTGAAAATATTATTTTCTTTGCTTATTGTTTGGTTGATTCATGCCTTGTATGCCACTAATTCATCATTATTTTTTGGGTTGATAGCAGGTTTGTCTCCTTATAAAATATCAAGCATTCCACAAAAATGCTTTAGATCAGACATGCCATAATGCAGATGGCGCTAGAAATTTAGGGCAGCCTCCACTTTAGGGTGCCTCCCAAAATAGGATATCCATCATTTTTAGCAAACTCCCTCTAAAACATGATCTTTTCCAATCGTATCTAGCCTCTAGAGTTAGTTATAACAAACTTTATCACTTTATTTAGTGGCAAACCCCCAATGCAGATTTTGTATGAAAAAAAAGAGAGAATGAATGTTTCCAAGAACAAGCCTGGTGTAGGAGGCAGTGCTTGGGTGGTTCCTCCTTGCCCAGTGCTCAAACATTTTTTTTGCAAACCACTTCCGAGAAGTACTCTTAAAATTTTAACGTATTAGGTCTCTGGTGGGAGAACATATGGATGGATTTGTGGGGTAGCAGGTGGCTACAATGGCTCACACAAGTGCTTAGGACATCACAAATTTCTTCAGAGTCCAATTCCTTCTAAAATATTTGTCTTCCTCCTAACCTGTTCTAATACCATATGTAGTTCTATAAAAGGGACGATATCCTAATAATTATATTGATTTCGAAAATATGATTAAATTGAATGTCAGGATACAATATTTGTAGGTATTATACAACAACTAAAAAATTAACAATAATTACAAATAAAACCAAATGGTTATATGTTTCTAACAATAACAAAAACAAATAGATAAAAGCTATGGGAATATTATTCCCAATGTTACATAACAATATAATAATTAAACTAAGGTAAAAGTAGCAATGTTGAATTAACTAATTACCCTAGTGTAATTTTACACGACATTAGTAAATCTGGAAGTCGCAACACATCCACTAACTTCACATCTAGGTCCTCTATGGAACCTATAAAATATCTAACAATAAGCACCCATCATATCTCAATCCACCATAATAATTAAAAAAATAACTCAAATTACCAAAAAATAAAACAATTAACTATTTCAAACAACATCGACCCTCAAAGTCCTTACAAGATCAACTACTAAACAAACATTGTGCTTTTTCAACTACATCAACCACCCTGGCATAATTCCATTAGCCAATATGAAAACCTTACACTACCTAAATGGCATTTCCCCCAAGATTAAACACCATTGATCATGTTATGAAAATCCAATTCCACTTGTCATGATACAGTCAACTACTCTAGAATGGCTCATCTCATATGTCTTAGGGGTCTATTAATAATTTAATCTAAATTTAATTAAACCTTAATTTCATAGTAATGTATTGTAATTAATGATCTATAAATGATAATATATAGTAATGGAGAAGCAACAAACATTCAAAGATATGAAACCCTAAGCAAATGAAAAAGGGAAGATGACTTAGCTGATTTCGTGGGATCTGGGAGTAGTTTAAATTGAATAATTGCTGGAGCAGACCAAAAATAGTGTTTTCAAGGCTCACCTAGGGTTCTAAGACTCATAATTTTGTTAGAAAAAGCACCCACAAGAAAACAGGAACGTTTGGGTGCTAGTGACTGCTCTGGGCACTAGTGGTTGCTCAGATGCTCAGGTTCTAGCCTTTTCTGGGCTAGAGAAAATTTTTTGTTGATATTCATTTATTGTTATGGTTTCTCTCCAATGTCGTCAATAATACCTGTAACCTATAAAATAAATAACTAGCTACACATGCCCACAAACCACATCAAACCTAATAAAGAAGACACATAATGGGAAGTCATATTGACCCTAGAGGTCACCCAAAGAGTGAACTTAATACCAATGTTTGCACTACATCTCAGACTTCATGTAGTTCTATGTGTATGTGTGTAATGATGTACTAGGTTAACCTTGTGCAAGTTACACTATGATAGCAGGCTAGATCTAGATTCCTCCAAGTATGCAAATGTGTGAGATGGAATAAAATGAACTTCTCCTCCTATGTTGTGTATGTAGAGTGATGCATCCCTTGTCCCTTGTATGGATGTACCAGATGTATGCTTTGGAATGCTCTTGTTCCTTTGATGCAAGATTAGGTGATGATATATAATGCTTATGATGTTTGGCCCTTTATTTAGAAGAAATAACTAGGTATATATATGATTCCCTTGTTTGAATTTTGTAATTGACAACTGAAAGGTCAACACAAAGTGTTAAAATTTTCCCAAGAAGTAAAAGAGACCCAAAAGAGTAAGAAAAGGATAGAGAGGGTCAGGAGCACCTAGGAAGGATAAGAGCCCCTAGGTGCCCCTAGGTGCTTCTATCCTTGTTAGGCCCTATTGTCTGAGACCATAAAAGATAAATCGGTCAAGTATTGGTAATTCTATAAGATGTGTAAGACTAGTAATAAAGCAAGAGATAAAGTAAAAAGGCCAAAAGGAGTTGTCAACCACTAGTTTTCTTTCTTAGGAATCATATATACATTAATATGCTTTAGGACCTATTAATGTACCCAAGTGCACAAATTTTGTGTTTACATTTTCCCCCACTTTATGTTGTTGAGTGAATACTCAATAACATAAAGAAGATAAAATATTTGTACCTTATAATCATGTAGATATTATTTTTTTCAACAGCGTTCTGAGTGCACAAGCAAAATGTGGAATGATCGTAATGTGTAGTCTGGAAACTAGGAGGAGGCAAACCCTATGGGTGAAGTGTATGCATAGTAGCATGTTGCTGGAATTTTTGCTTATTGAGATGAGCTGCTTCTTGTTAGTATAAGGACAAAGCTACAAAAGAAGAGCGAAAAATTAGTCAAAGTCTCGTACATGAAAAATTAGAGTAATGTATGTATAACTAAATAAAAAGTGTGTAAAGGACATACTACACATGATGTGTAAGAGAGTATGAGATAGAAAATTATCTTGTTGCACTTTAGAGATGTTGTTGGATTTCAATGCTTTGTTTCCGATGGTGAGGTTTTTGGGTGATCTCACACCAAGGGAGATTTTTTTGAACAATCTCACTCCAAGGTCAAGTTTTTTGGGCAATCTCACACCAAGAGTGAGTTTTTTGGAAAATTCACGCCAAGAGTGAGTTTTTTGGGTGATCTCACGCCAAGAGTGATTTTTTTGGGTGATCTCACGCCAATAAAAGAGTGTTGAGGAGAGAGGTTTATTTTTCTCTCTATCCAGGATGCTTCCCAAATAAGCACCATTGCAGATGGCACGTCCCTTATTTGTAACATGTTTTAACATGTTGTAACCTTTTATAATTAAATCGTAACTTGATTGTCTGAATTCTGTAACTAGAGGCAAGTGCCTACTACTGGAGAATTGTACTGGAAACTATGTTGGAGTGAGAAAATATTTATTTTTCCCAAAGACATAAGCACCTTTGGGGTACATAAGATCCCACCACTACTATTTGTTATTGGGCGCTAGTGTCTTCTATGTAGCTGTGATCCAATTCTAATTTTGGACCACTCTATAATTATGTGCCTATGCCAATTCCATGTTATGTTGTTTGATTCTGGATCTCTGCGATACTGTAAGGGTGGTTTGTTTAACCAATGTATTCCCCCTCATTTAGGTTACATGTGACAACTATAGGAGAATGCGGTCTAAAGGAGAGGACTTGAAAATGATATGCATATCTAAGAGTGGATACCTATAAGGGGTAGGGGATGTGGATGGTACAAACCAAGGCACATGTAAAAAATATAAGATAGTAATAATTGTTAGTATAAAAGAGGTAGCATACAATGTATCAAGAAACTATGAAGATAAGATGGACCGCAAGTAACAATCTACTTACATGGGACATCACTCATAATGTCACAAGACAATCAGAGCCGAAGCGGCCATAATAAAACAATGATCAAGCATGACAATAGCCCGCAAGCCATAGTAAGAAAGAAATGATAGATAACCATGGTTGTAGTGATCCTGCAAGGAAAATAATACACATGAAGCACCCATTAGCATATTAGAAAGATAAGCAGTATGTAAAAGTGTGTATATATATATATATATATATATATATATATATATATATCTGCAAAGAATAAAATGATAGTGCCAAGAAGTAGTAAATAGTGTAACAATAGGACATGTGATTTATAGAGTGTGAGTAGTAAAGATAGATGCCCCCAGGAGCCTTAGCGAGACTGGTAAAGAGTAGTGTTGAGCATCATTCATCATGTAAGAATATGTAGAAGTCTTGAATTCACCTCAAGATACCAAGTGAATGTGCATGTGTGTATAGAAAAATATAATGATATGCTAAGTATCCAACTAGCATAGGAAACCAAGTGTAACATGTGAATAGTATAAGGTAAAAAGAATAAATGAAACCAAGATACACAAGTGTTGTGTGGATGTGATGGTGTCCTGGAAGATGTAATATGTGAAGAGAGGAGGGGCCATGTTTTCCCCCCTGTGGATGTGTGTGAGATGAGGTTCATTTAGTAATGCTCTCTCAACAGTCAAATATGAACCATACAACTAGAGTGTATCATTAGGTAATGAAGGTGTTGTATGTGATTGAGATTATATGGTAGAAAAAATTTATCGTGAAGCACAAAGCATGAATTATATATAATGTGAGGTTCATTTAAGAATTTTACCCTCAACAGTGAAGTATGGACCATGGAGCTAAAGTGTGTCATCAGGTAACAAGTGTAAAGTATGTGTGACAATGCTTGGAAAGATAGACATGAAGCATGGAGTGTGAGTGTTCAAGATGCAATAAGTGGGGTTTGTGGAGGAATTTCACCCTTAGAAGTCAAGCATGAACCATGGAACAAGAGTGTATCATCAGGTAATGAAGATAAAGTATGTGATAGATATTAGATGCTAGGAAATATTTATCGTGAAGCATAGAGCATGAGGTGTATTAGATAACCTATGAGTAGATGATATAGATATCCAAGAGTGATGGAGGGGGGAGAGAATGTGATACCTCCCAAGTGTGTGAGTGAGTTTCATTTAATGCCCTCAATAGTCATGTATGAACCTTGAGAATACAAGTGCATCATCAGGTAATGAAGTATGTGTTACATGTGTTTGAGATTGTAAGCTAGGAAATATTTATCATGAAACACGGAGCATGAAGTGTAGAAAAGGAGCTAAGAGTAGACAATATAGACATCAAATAGTGATGGAGGGGGGAAGTGTGATTCCCCCAAAGTGTGTATACAAAGAGTTGTTGGCAAATAGATGTGATCATTGTGAGTAAGAATAGCCAAAGTATGTATAGTGTATAGTATGTGTATCATGAATGGAAGGAACCATAACTAAGCATGAGGAGAAAATTTTGTATGGAGTAGCATAGGAGCATAAATGGAAACCATAATCATAGATAGATGGAGCAAGGTACACTCATAGTGTAGATAAGAGCAAGTGTTTCTAGAAAGATTGACTACAAGTGCAAAAGAAAATTAAGGTATAGGTTTGTATGTGAGTATTATGGATAAGAAAATACTTATTAGAATGTGTGAATATAGGGGGCGGGAAATTTCGATGCCCCCAAGAGTGTGAGTGGTGGAGATATATGTGATGATCTGAGAGATACCATGCCATGGTGGTAGAGTTTGAAATGTGTCCTAGTCATTGGCATAAGCATTATCTTGATCAAAAAAAGGAATTATACGTTTAGCGAAGGTTGTTGAGGGATCTCAACATGTGGTGAGGGAAGTGGTGGTTTTACTTTTGATGTTGGTTGCATATTTGGGATTGGTAATATTGTAGATGACTTAATAGGAGGAGGTAATGGGGAAGGTACTTCTAAAGGTAGTATGACACTGGGTTGGATAGGTGACTCTTGAATTGACTGAGAAGGAACATTAGTAATTATGGCGTGATGCTCACTAGATATAGAGGGATCGGATTTTGGATCCCATTGGGGTTTGATAACTAGAGATGAGTGTGTGGACGATTGATGTGTAGAAAATAAAATGAAATCCTTATGCTCCTAATGTCATATTTTTTGTTCTAAAACATAGCAATTTACGTCATAATGTCCATCAATCCCATGATAATTATAATATGGTCTACTTTTGTACCGAATAACTCGTTGAGGAGGGTGGTAATGATTAGGTAAGAAAGTGATTAAGTGATTACTGAGTAGAAAAAATAATATATCATGTTTTCTAGCATTTCGATTGAACTGGAGAGGTGTTTGTTGTGGTAAGACCTTGACATCACTTGTATGAGAACATGTAGTAGACATGGGATCAAGATGAGGTGTGGAATAATAATTTGGATGGCCTGAGAGGTAATCTTGAGATGTTGGATTTCAGCTATGAGGGATAAGATCGTGGTTTCCATAGCTTGGAATTTATCTTGAAATAAATGGTGTAAACTTGAATTGACTGGAAGATATATTAATTTTTTGTGGTATTAGGACTGATAGGAGACTTAAAGAGACGATAAAAAATGGCACTTACTTGTAAAGGTGGTGTATTTCGAGGGAGGTACAGAGTGTCAAGGGATTTTTGGAGAACATATTTTCAAGGTGGGTGCATTTGAAGTAATTGATACAAGGAGACTAGAGGAACCTTAGGGGCAACTATAGAGAAGGTAATGTGCAAAATAAGAATCCTAGAAATATAAGACCAAGGATGAAACCCTAGGAAGACCTATGCATATTAGAGTTATGATAAAAATAGATGGGAATATTAACCTTGATGTAACTAGGGTTTGGTGTTAAGGAAATACAAATCCAATAAAATGGGGAAAAATATGGATCCAAGTTGTTGATCACGAGTGGGGTTTACCAAATGATTTAATCTAAATTGAATTAAACCTTCATTTTATAGTAACATATTGTTACTAATTATCTAGAGATGATAATATATAGTAATGGACAAGCAACAAGAATAAAATTATATGAAACCTTAAGAAAATGAAAGATGGAAGATGACTTAGTTGATTTCATGCAATTTGTGAGTGGTCTAGACTGAATAACTACTGGAGCTGACTAGAAATAGTATTGTCAAGGCTCACCGAGGGTTCTGAGACTAAGAATTATGCTAGACAGAATCTCCCATAGGAGGATAAAAGTGTCTTGGTGTTAGTGACCTTTCTTGGCGCTACTGACTACTCATATGCTCAGGTTCTAGCCTTTTTTGGGCTAGCGAAGATTTATTTTTGAACTTTATTTGTCACTCTGGTTTCACTCCAATGTTAGTAGTCATACCTGTAACCTGAAAAATAGATAACTAGTTACACATGCCCATAAACAACATCAAACCTAATAAAGAAGATGAATAATAGGGATTTAGACTAACCTCAGCGGTCACTCAAAGAGTGAACTTAGTACCAAGCGTTGCACTACATCTCAGATTCCATGGAGTTATGTGTGTATGTGTGTGTAATGATGTCCTAGGTTTCCCTTGTACAAGTTGCACTATCATAATGGGCTAGATCTAGATTTCTCCAAGTATGTAAATTTCTGAGATGGAATAAAATTAACTTCCTCTCCTATTTTGTGTATGCAAAGTAATGTAGACCTTGTCCCTTGAATGTATGTGCTAGATGTATACTTTGAAATTATCTTGTGCCTTTGATGCAATCTTAAGTGATGATAGATAATTCTTATGATGTTTGGACCTTTATTTAGATGAAGTAACTAAGTATGTATATGATTCCCTTTTTTTAACTTCATAATTGACAATTGAAAGGTCAACCTAAAGTGTTAAAAGGTGCCCAAGAAGTTAAAGAGACACAAAAGAGTAAGAAAAGGATAGAGAGGGTTAGGGGCACCCAAGAGGGATAGGAGCATCTGGGTGCTAGTGTCTGAGGCCATAAAATATAAATTATCCAAGTACCAACAAGGTTTTAATATGTGTAAGACCTATAAGAATGCAAGAGATAAAGCAAAAATTCCAAAAGGATTTGTCAACCACTAGTTTTCTTTCTTAGGAATCATATATGCATTAGTATGCTTTAGGACCTAGAAATGTACCCAAGTGCATATATTTTGTGTCTACAATGACCTTACCTAGAAATAAATTTAAAAACTCAACCTAATGACTCTAAAAATAAAAATTCTCCCAAACCTACCTTAGCATTGGCCCGATCTACATTTCAATTATCTTGGGGGCAAATTTCAGTAGCCAAATTTTCCCAAGAATACATTTTTATATTTTTCTCCTAGATACTGTTAGAAATTTAACTTACCCTGATAAATAAGTCAAATGAGGTCGGACAAAAAAAATTAAGAGATCCCCTGTACAATGAATTTCCAAGTCTTAGAGTCTAATTGTTAAATTTCGGATTTTCGGAGTTTTCATTTTGGAAGTTTTTTTGAAGTCCAAAAGTCTGAAGTTCTGAAATTTTAGGATTTTTAGAATTCAAAGATTTTTTTTGAAACATTTGGTGTTTTGGTTTCATTTTTTCCGAAGTCTAAAATCCTGAATTTCTGAATTTTCAGACTTTTGGGTTTCGGAACTTTTCATCACCAATTCACTTTTTGTTTCCAGTTTCCCCGAAATTTGAAATCTTGAATTTCCGAATTTTCAGAATTTCAGGTTCTTCGGGTTTCGGAACTTTGGATTTTTCCTGAGCGTTTATTTCTTCACCAACCCCATACGGATCGGATTTTTTCCATAAATGGCAAGGTTTTCTATTTAAAATCAATTTTTTACAATCATTTTCACCTGACGAATATCTCTGACATCCACTTTCTTGTCTTTTTCGACATCCTTTTTTCGAGGTATGTTAATCTTGTTGTTTCTTTTTGGTTTTACATTTTATTTTTTGTTCTCATCTCCTATTTACTTTCCTTTTTTTCTTCATTTTTTTTGAATATGGACTTCATATTCACCATGTTTTCATTTTTTTAGTTATCTCCATTTTCTCAGGTTATCCACAAAATCATCTCGAGGTAGATCTCAGGTTTTCGCAAAGTTGCTAGTTTGTCTTTTTCGGGGAGAGTGTTTTCAGTGCAACTCAAAGAAAATTACTTTGGAGTTTCAGAGAAACGCACTTCAAGAATTCACTGCAGATTTTCAGAGAAAGGAGTTTTGGAGATTTCCATTTCAAAGAAAGGAGTTTCAAAGTTTCTATTTTGTAGAAAACAGTTTCGGGAAAAATTCTTTGGAAATTTCCATTTCAGAAAATTTCTTTCAGAACTTGGCAAATTCAGAACTTTTGGAGATTCTAACTTCAGATATTTTCTTTTTGGATATTTTCATCTTACAAAATTTCAGAATTTTTCTTCTTTGGCTTCCGAAATTCAGAACTTCATGTCTACTTCAACTTCAAAATAGAAAGAGAAGATGAAATATTCATTCCTTGGAGTTACTCCTCAGTCTTGCCTATCCTCCGACCTAGGTAACATAGGGGATACTGACTTAGGTCAAATTGAATTCCCATATTTTTGGAGCAGAGTGAAGGCTCCTAACAAAAATCCATGGATGCAGGCAATTTATGACAGCAGGCTTGTCCTTATAGCTGGTTTTCCTGCTTCAATGCATTGTCCTGAGTTTGTTCTAGCTGCAGTTACCCACTTCGATGCAGATTCTATGTCAGTTAAGGATGATGATGACAGGGTGGTCATTCACCTAGATCCTAATTTCTTTGAAGATCTTCTCAGGTTACCTGAAATTCCAAACTACACCACTATTTCACTTGAAAGCATAGTAGAACATTGGAACAACGATGTTGATTCATGTACCAAGATTGTCATGAAAATCTACTTGGTTAAGAGCATGGCCAAGTTTCCAAAAACCTTGTACAAGGTAGACTTCATCCAGGAAGTCAATGACATAATCATACTACTTAGCCGAGTCTTAAGCCTTCCAACTGCCAAGGAATTCCAACAGTGGATGTTTTTATACATTGCCACTATCAAGAAGAACAAGGATCTTATTAGGTGGGGAGAGCATATCAATAGCTCCATCTACTATTAGTTGGGCAGAGTGTCAACCACAAACTCATTTTACATGACATCATTCCTGGTCTACGTTGCCGCAGCTATGGGATATTTTCCCGGACTAAATACCAAGGGTGGTTCATAGCACATCCTAGATTTATGATTTCTATCCCCAGCTCACTTTGAGTGAGGAGTGCAAGCACTTTTGAAGGGTTAACAATGCTTTCTTCACAGTCATCTGCTATTGCTTTGACAAATAGTTGTATAATCAGAGAATTTCCGATGAGGCCTTCAAACAAGTACGGGAATGGGGAGCTATCTATCTCTAATTTCCCACTTTCAACTATATTCAAATCCTGAGTTTCGTTGGTGCCCCTAGAAAATTACCAAGGTGTCCTATGGATAAATGGGTTCTACTGGAGCTGGTTTGGCAACTGTTGGATTACCATCAGATCCAAAACAAGTGCCACAAGGCAGGAGTGTATTTTCCAGTTTCGATTGGTCGGTATACTTGTCTCAACATTCATAAAGCCAAGAATGTCGACGAAGAGATGGCCGAGGTAACCCTACGGACTTTTCATCCAAGAACAAACTTTGACTACTTGGGAAAGTGGTGAGATAGGATGTTCAACATCCCACACATCTCAGCTAGAAGACATATGGATTCATTGTCGGGATGAGTATATCATCTGACAAAGAGATTATGAAAGATTGGACGTATATGAAATTCACCAATATGGGATAGCTGAGATCCCGACAGATTTGCAGGATGACGATGAAGTATTGGATGAAGCATATGAGATTGAAGGTATTGCTGATTAACCACTTCCATGGATTGATTGGTATTAAGAAGAATGCTTCAATACAAAAGATAGAGCGGGTCCCATTCTCCAAAAGACCTACAGGTGGTTGGCTACTTTTGGAATCAAACCCAAAGGGGTTGAGCAAGTTATAAGTACAGAAGCCCCACTAGTTAAACCCAACAGTACCCACAAAGGGAAAGCGTTCGACTCAGAAGACCCCTACAATACCAAGAAAAATTTCATTTGTTGTTGGAAGTTCATCTCTTCCTCAAACTCTTGTTTCTCAGGAAATACATATAGCTAAGACTGGGGCGAATGTGATTATGGTCAGTAATTCTCCTGATTGTTCGCAAGGTTCATCACTTCCTTCTTCTCTTCCATCGTCCCTTCCTCCATCAGTCCTCCCACTTTTGCTAGCATTTCATGTTTCCCATCTCCTTCTATGGCCCAAGTATTCTCATCCCTTCCAGCTCTCTCGGTTGGAGAGAATATTGGATCACCTTTCCCTCCTCCATTTCCTTTATCACTTCCTTTTCCTGCCATTCCTTCTTCCAATACTATTGTATCAATTCCCATTGTTGTATTAACATCCACCCCATCCATCATTTCCACCTCTATCCAAAAACCCATGAATGTTCCCAGTACCCTTGCCTCAACTCAGACCTTAAGTGTCACACCTACCACTCCATCT
The DNA here is from genome assembly GCA_019776745.2 of Taxus chinensis. Taxonomy (NCBI): domain Eukaryota; kingdom Viridiplantae; phylum Streptophyta; class Pinopsida; order Cupressales; family Taxaceae; genus Taxus; species Taxus chinensis. Next base: position 657,816,603 of record CM034154.1, read on the forward strand.
TCTTCATTATTAGCTATTCTAGAGTGATTATTTAGGCAAACCCCCAAGCAAAAAAAGAAGGTTCCTCTAGGGGATGTCATGGATCTCAACATCTTGGAGAAAACACCCAAAAGGCAAGCCAAAAGACTAAGGACCATGTCAAATATGACAGTAAATTCATCTGGAGAACGGATGATAGAGGTCACTACTCCTACTGAGGGAAAAACCAAGGAAACAATCATGGCTGCAGATTATCAGAATTCCATATTTTCATTGGGAAAGGCCACTCATGAGGGGGCCAAACAGGATTTTCACACTACTCTGGGGGGCCTAATGGAAAAACATGACAAGGATAAAGCTACGAAGGATGAGCTAAAGGCTAAGGTCGAACAGCTCACATCTTTGTTAGGGAGAGTTACATAGCCCATTTCATCTACTAAGTCCTCATCTACTACGACCTTAGCAGTTTCATCTTCTATTGATAACTTCTCTTATCATGAGCTTGAGAAACTTGGCCAAAAAGGGAGATCAGTAAATGGGTGGATCGAATGAATACTGCAGGAAGAAAATCCTTTGATCAAGAAAGCTGTGGAAATCTATAATGATTGCAGGAGGCAAAGATAACTATTCAGAAGATGGATGAGGCTTTCTCTGAGGAAAGCAACAATCTGAATCTAAATCTAGCAACATGGGAAGAGGTTAAGGTAGTGGATTCCGACTTGCTTCTTCAGGAAGGAGTGATTGATGATGCTTCAAAGTTGTTTGAATATCAGAAATTTATGGAGTTCAGGTGTCAGGTGTTATAAGACTTGATTAAAAAATTGCATGACAAGTGATTATAAATCACATACACCTTAAATGACATATCAGAAGAATTTGATATTGCTCATTGTAAATTTTTCAATGAGAATATTGATGCCCTCCCTGAAGAATAGATTCAGGAAAAAATCAAAGACTTGGTGAAGCGGGATGACGATGTGACAAGGACTTTCAATTTTGATTCCATCGATCGAATGGTCTTGTGCTAGAACTTCATAGGAAGAATGTCCAAGGTCGTTTTCAAACTGAAAATAATACCAGCCCGAATTAATAAAGAGATCGAGACATCAGATGTAGTAAGTCACTACGCATGTGGACCAGAAGATGAAGAAATCCAAGGAATAATCAAACATTTTTTCAAATACAATCAAAGACTGGTTGTATGGAAGGAAAGCCATGAGGAGATAAAAAAATGTGAACAAATTGTAGAGCCAAATCATGGTTGAACAAATATGGAAGGACAAACTCGAGCTCCAGATCGGTCGGAGTTGTAGGGTTGACTCGGTCAAACCCTTGCAACAGTTTTGCTATTTTCATGGGAGCTTGTTCCCTTAATTTAATAACATTTCTATTTTTAGTAAAATGTTAGTTAAGGGCCCAACTGTAATGGCTCAGCCTAAAGAACTTATAAATAGATGAATGCTTAGAGTTCATAGATATACAATTTTTGAGATTTTGGTGATTTTACTCTTCAAGCTTGGAAGAGTATTTTCATATATTTGTGAAGTCCCTTTTAATTTTATTGAGAATTACATTCTGCCATTTGAAAGTCAGAATTACTGTGTGAAATAATTATTCATTACATGCTTTGTGAGTGTGATTCCTTAGTATGTTTGAGTAACTTGCCTTTACTTCAGATTAGTTACTATATGTCAAGATTAAGTGATGAGGTTATTTTCTCTTCAGCTATGATTGTATTTCTCCTGTTGTTGATTGGAAGTTACATTATCTTTATTTTGTGTAAAGTGGGTGTTTAAGATGTGCTTGTGTTAATTTTTCCAATAAAGTTATATGTGTATCTAAAACAAATCATGTTCTTTCTCTTCTGTATAATTTTAACAAAGGAACATGTGTTTCTAGTTTGTGGTACTCGTACCCTTTTTAGTTACAATAGGTGAAAGTGATTTAGGATGCTAGCATCTCACTCACATAACCCTTCCAAAATTTTAACATCCTTCCTCTTTGGTGCATTACCACTTCTAGTTTAGGATTTATTTCTTTGTAATTTCTCCTTAAATCTCAGGAAGAGTCATAGCACCTAGTTTAAACAAAGGAAGTAGGCCTTCTCCGGAATTTCACCTCGAACCCAAGTCCCATAGCTTGAGAGGTGGTCTCACGTGTCACTATCACACTGAATGTCATGATTCATTTTCAGGCCATTCGAGGGGTGCAGTGATTTTGTGACAACAGATACCGTTCCCTAATTTAAAAATTAAAACCTACCATGGAATTCATATTGCATTTTTCCCCACCTCGTATTCTCACCATCGTCACTCAGATCAGATAATCTCATAGTTGTGTCTCTCTCAATCTCAATTAGCAAAGTGACAAATGAATCCCTCCCTTTGCTATTTTTAACATTGTTTATAATTAAATTCAACATTATTTCCTCCTATATTTATAACTTCATATCTTTCAAATAAAATCACTAAAACATTCCATAAATTACGTCAAGATGGCAGTGGCAAAAAAAATTGTTTTGACATATTGAACATACCTCTGTGAATCTCGATAGATATCCTCATTTTTCATCATTCTAATGCTCAAATACATCCTTACCATGGCCTCTTAGTTAGTTGATTTATGTATTATTTTATTAATCATCTTCTAATGCTTCTTTTGAGTCTTGCTTCTTTAGGGTTTTGAGAAGTTATTGCACCCACCACATGTAAACTAAATAACATTGACATGTAAGTATGATATAGGTATATTTCATTTGGTGGAGCTCATTTTTTCCTTACAACACTCATATTACTATTTTACTTTCATTTTTAGATGTGGCATATGTCTTTTTTGAAGACCATCTCATGCTTCACTATTGTGACTTGTTATGATCTTTGGTTTGGGCATATGTATACACGTCATTTTTTATGCTATTTAATTTTTTTATCTTGTGTAAGGGTTGTTAATGTCATCCTAATTAGATGCCTGAAGGGTCCTATTGAGGTTGAGGTTTGATTAGAGTTGGTCACATGGGCTAAACCACATCATTTGAGAGATATCACTATTATGCCATGTATAAACCTGATTTTTATCTTTTCTTCTTTCATACATGTTACTAATAATTTCTCTTGTACATATAAGGGTAACTTATGCATCTATTTCTATAGTGGGTGTCTTACAGGTTCTCTTGGGAATGGGGAATGGTTATTCACATAACCATTATGGGTTAGAGATAGCACACAGAGAGAGTGTTTCTATTTGGTCTTGGTCTTAGTTGTCCTTGCACTATTTATTCTTGTCCTCCTAGGTCTCATGCACATCACATTCATAGTTTCTTATTTGCATCTCATCACTTGGCATCTTGTTTATCCATATCCATTATCTATGACACACTATTTTTACTTTTCACAATACATTACCTCTTTTCAACACCTTTGGTTGATGAAATTGCCCATGGGCAATGGTGTTGGTGTTATATTTTTTCATGGCCAATGTCATCACTCATGGATGATGGAATCCTATATATACCCTCACCTAATTTGACACTTAGAAGAAAAGGAATCCAGAATCATTTAGATTGTCATTATATATTATCTTTTTTTCCATCTTCGCATCTTCTCACCTAGCTCTTGGGTCATCTTGCATCTTGCTTGGATTGGATTGGATGCTCTTCTTATTTGATGGTTTATTTCCCTATTAGGTCACCTAAAGTGAGTCTAGGATAGGAACGATGTTCCCTTTATCCACCTAATTGTGACTCTTTCTTGGCATGTTACTTCTCTGCAGAGATAGATGCATCAGTGACCACCCTACAAGTACAAGGTGAGTGCTCTAACCATTTCTTGTCATTTTACGTAGATAATTTCATTTCCTTATTCATTATGTTAGGTTAGATTAGTATTGTACATGTTTGGATGCAAATTAGCATAGTACTCCTATTTGTATTAGCTTCTTATAAATCATCTCTTGTATTTCAGCTATATCATGTATGCGTGTTACATTTATTGTTGATTTATATCTCTCCACACCCAACTATCGACATCTCAGTAGGGTTTATTCCTCTATCTTGAAAAAATACCTTGGAAACCCTAGGTTAATCTATGATACGGGTTACTGCCCTCTAGATATGCGACCCTAACACTCATTATATCCTCTTTAATTCTACCCATTTGTATGTTGGTACATGTGTGTTTCCAACTCATTACCTCAATACCTTAGTCGAACATATGATTTAGGAGTGCACTATATTGAGACACATTATTGGTTTTTTGACATGGTGTTTTCATTGATGTCAAAGCATGATAGTGTCACTATTTTCATTGAGTTTCATTAATGTCAAAAGAGGTAAGATACATCAAGGTTGATTGGTATTATCAAGTCAAGATGGTTTCTTATTGAGATTTCTTGGTCCTAGTGATGGTGCATGGGTTCTTGAGTCATTATGGTGGCTTGAAGAGGTATGAAGGATGGTTTTATGATTTCATGAAGTGTTTTTAAGTTCCTATATAATGTAAAATTTGTGAAGTGATGTTGAGGTCATATTTAGTGAAACAAACATGTTCTAGGTGTTTGTTCTTGAGGCCTAAAGAGAAAATTGAGGTAAGTCATGATGAAGTGAAGCATATAGTAGTTATATATTCTTGGTGAGAGTATGGGAAGAATTATTATGAATTTTTGGGACACTAAAAGGTGTCTTATAGTTCTGGTTTAGGTGTTAGACATTGGTTTTAGGTTTGTTCCTAGACCTAGTCTTAGAGAAAACATGTACTAGAGTGGTGGAATCAACACTTCTAGGTGTATTTTGGAAACTTTGGTCATTTTATAGTGTGTGGAAGGTTTATATGAAGGATTTTTATAATTTTTAGGTCTTTTTTATGAATATTTTGTAAGATATGCCATTTTTACCAAAATCAAGTTCCTATAGGTGACAATTTGAGCTCAAAGTTGACTTTATGATGCTCATTGGAGAGTGTGTGATTTGCATGGGGACAAAATATCTTGGGGATAGTTGAATAGGTCAGTTATTAATATTTTACAAGTCAAATGAGGTATTTTGATCAACAGGGTTTTATGAACAATCATTAGGAAGAAAATTTTGTTTTAAACCCTCTTAAAACCATAGGTGTATAGCGATTGGAGATAATTTGGTTTTAGTGGCACATAATTTATTTCTTGATAAAATTTGATGATTTTAGATTGTATAGGACTCCTCCATAATTCTCCAAGTGGTATTTAAAAGTTGTGGCAATATGTGGGCCCCACTTAAAATGCAAGTTTCTGAAGATTTTTAGTTTTCTCCAAATTTTTCCATTGGACCTAATGAATAAATTGGAATTTAAGGAATTGTGGTAGTTTATATACATTTCCATGATGATTTCATATCATGTTTGAGCTTATATGAGGTGTTTTGTGTTAGGAATTAGAGAACAAATATGCGGAAACAATTCCTCAAACCACAACAGTAGGAAACTATATAGCAAAATTATACTTGCAGAAATATAACAACATAAATGAATAATGCACAAAAGAAGATAAGACAAGATTTAACGTGGTTCACCCAATGTGGGCTACGTCCACCAAGAACTTGCTCATATTTTATTATCAACAAGAGTAAAAAAACTCTCATAGTCTTCTCTAAGTTATGAACTCACAACAGAATTCCAAAGATGTTAAACCACATCTAAACCACAATTGACACCCAATTGCTTAACCTTGATCACTCTTGATCACCTCTTGATCTCTAAGACTAAAGACCTCTTGAACACTCAAGATATCTTCAAGATACCCTAACACCTCTATTTATAGGATTAAAATCCTCTTAAGAAGTCATAAAGTTGACCCTAGAAGTTTGAAAGTCGCAATCTTTCAACTTCCCATGGCTGGAAAAACTGTCCTGACATTAACAGCCAATTAACAACATGTTAACAGTAACATCAAAGCAACGACACAGTGACTACATAGCAACATCATAGAAAATGACTGCAGAATACTCCTAAAGTCTCCAAACTTAACCGTTTGAGCTCCAGCACTTCAACACTGATTCAAGAAGACCAAAAACAGGCTCCACACCCCAACAATCTCCCACTTGGAGACTGTTTCCACTAAGAAAAGTTCTTAACCCTTCATTATCAACCATGAAGACCAATCAAAGTTGAACACAACTTCAACTTCTCCCTTGTGACCACCTTGGTCATCATATCCATAGGATTTTGACTGGTATGAATCTTTTCCAGCTTCAACTTATCTTCTTCCAAAGTTTTCCTGATGAAATGATATCTCAGTTGAATGTGCTTCGTCCTAGAGTGGAAAGTGGAGTTCTTTCACCAAATGAATAGTGCTCTGACTATCACTGTGTAGTCTCCCAACTTCCTGCTTATGACCCAACTCATCAAGCAACTGCTATAGCCAAATCATCTCCTTGCTTGCCTCTGTGGTAGCAACATACTCAGCCTCTGTGGTTGACAAAGCCACAACCTTTTGTAACCGTGAAATCCAACTCACCGTTGTATCACCAACCGTAAATACATAACCTATCATGCTCCTCCTGCTGTCCAAATCTCCTACCATGTCTGAATCTACATATCCATGTAATGTAGTGTCTGATCCACCAAAACACAATGTTTCTCCCATGGTCCCTCTCAAATACCGAAGGATCCACTTCACTACCTGTCAGTTCTCTCTACCTAGATCACTCATAAACCTGCTCACTACTCCAACTGCATGGCAAATTTCAGGCCTAGTGTGCATACCATAGCATACATCAAGCTACCAACCTGCTGATGAGTATGGTACCCTGGACATCTAGATTTTATCCTCCTCAGTCTTGGGAATCTTCTCCTTTGATAATTTAAAGTGACCTTCCAAAGGAGTACCAACTGGTTTAGCATCCTGCATACTAAACCTCTCCAAGACCTTCTTTATGTACTCTTCTTGAGATAATGCCAACTTCCTCTCCTTCCTGTATTCGACTTATTCTCATACCAAGGATTTGTTTTGTTACCCCCCAAATCCCCCCAAATCCTTCATAGCAAAGGAGTCACCTAGCTGCTTCTTGAGTACCTTTATTTCTTGCATGTTCTTCCCTACAACAAGCATATCATCCACATACATGAACAGAATAATATAACTACCATCAAGAAACTTCTTGATGTACATCGCAATGGTCTGAGTGACACCTAGAGTAACCCTTGCTCCTGCATAAAACTGTCAAAACTTCATGTACCATTGTATGTGGAGCTTCTTTCAGGCCATACAAGCTCTTCTTCAATTTTCACACTAACCTCTCCTTCCCTTTGACCTCATAACCTTATGGCTACTGCATGTACAATTCCTCCTCCAACTCACCATGAAGGAATGCGGTCTTCACATCCAACTGTTCTAAGTGTAGGTATTCTACTACAACTAAACCAAGAATAGTCCTAATAGAAGTCATTTTAACAACTGGAGAAAAACTTTCATCAAATTCTATACCTTTCTTCTATGTAAATCCTTTGACCACCAACCGGGCCTTGTATCATTTCCTACCTCCATCTTCTCTTTGATTCTATACACCCACTTGTTCTGCAATGCTCTCTTGCCCTCGTGTAGCTCCACTAGATCCCAAGTCTTGGTTTTCTATATAAGAGATCTATGCTCTTCATCCATGGCCTGCTCCCACTTCTTCCTAGCATCCACTTGCACTGCTTCCTCAAATCACTCTGGCTCTCCACTGTCAGTGAGCAATAAATAATTCAAAGATGGAGTAAATCATTTAGGTTCCCTTCTTACCCTAGAAGACCTTCTCACCTCAGTAGTTTGGGGTTCCTGATGAGTAGGTACCTGAACTGGCTATGCCGGAACATGTTGTACCTAAACCAAGCCCTTGGACACCTTGCTATCCACAATGTCCTCTAACACTGTGTATTCTTTCTTTGATTCCTCTTTTTGTTCCTGCAACTGATCTTTATACATGATTTTTTCATTAAAGACAATATCTCTAGACCGAAATATTTTCTTGTCTTTAAGACTCCAAACACGGAAACCAAAATCATCTTCACCATATCCAACAAAGGTGCATTTCTCAGACTTAGCCTCTAACTTGGTCCTATCATCTTTATCAATGTGAACAAATAGCTCACATCCAAATACTCTAAGAAATGAGTAATCAATTTTCTTACCAGACCAAGCCTCCTCAGGTATACCTCCATCCAAGGCCATAGAGGGTCCTCTGTTAATCAGATAAATAATTGTGCTTACCGCTTCCACCCAAAACATGAGTGGCAACCCCGCATGTAACCTCATGCACCTAGCACGCTCCATGATTGTCCTATTCATTCTCTTTGACACTCCATTTTCCTATGGAGTATTTGGAACCGTTCTTTGCCTGTGGATCCCATTTACCAAACAATAATCAAGAAACTCATTGTTGTAATATTCCCCTCCATTATCCAACCTGAGAAATTTCAACTTGAGACCTGTTTCATTCTCAACCAAGGCTTTCCATCTTTTGAAAATTTTCAAACACATCATATTTATTTCTAATGCAATATACCCAAACTTTTCTAGTTGCATCATCAATGAAAGTGATGTAATAACATGAACCACCAATAGATTTTACCTTAGCTGGCCCTATACATCTATATGCACTAACTCCAACTTACCCTCCTTCTTGGTAGGTCCAACCTTGAGGAATCTCACCCGCTTCTGTTTCCCATAAACACAGTCCTCACAAGAAGTCCAAATCTAACTCCTTTAATCCGGGCAACCTATCCTTTATAATCTGCATGCCCTTATGACTCATATGACTGAGTCTCTAGTGCCACAAAGTTGCATCTCCATCTGTAGCAACTAAATTGCAATAATCAGCACCACTGGTTAAATACAAAGTACCAATTTTCTTACCTCTTGCAACCACAAGAGCTCCCTTGGTAACCTTCCAAGAATCCATTGTAAAACTGACCATATAGCCATCACTACCCAATTGTCCCACTGATATCAAGTTCCACCTCAACTTAGGAACATGCCTGACATCCTTAAGTAGCCATGTGTTCCCATTCTACATTTTCACCTGAACACAACCTTTCCCTACTATGCTGCATGGTTCATCATCACCAAGATATACATGTCCAAAATCACCTTGAAAAAAATCAGTAAAGTAATGTCTATGTGGGGTGGCATGGAAAGAATCCCCTGAATCTAACACCCAAGATTCAACAATATTATCTAAAGAAATAATTAAGGCATCTTGACAAACATCACCTACTACCAAATTTACCTCCTTAGTTTCCTCCTTCTTGTTCTTCTTATCCCAAAGAGCCCAACAATCTTTCTTAGCATGACCAACCTTCCCACAATGCCAACATTCTAACTTACTCTTGGAATTTGACCTTCTCATGATCATTCAACTTCACATGGTTACCTTTCCCTCTGTTCTTTTGTCTCCCTTTGCTCTCCATCATCAAAGCATTTTCAGAAGTAGAAGAATCTTTGGTGCTCTTCCTTCACATTTCCTCACTTAGGATCACACCTATTACATCCTCAAACTTCATCTTTGAATTATTAGAGACTAAATTACTTACAATCATAACCAAGTTGTCCCATCTATCTAGCAAGGAGCACAAAATCAACAAATCCTTGACCTCATCATCAAAGTCAATTTTTACTGAGTTTAACATACTCACAACCGTATTAAATTCATTCAAATGATCAGCAATAGAACCATTCTCAGACATCTGTCATATTAAATAACTTTTTCATCAAAAATATTTTATTAGAGGTAGAGGGTTTTTCATATAACTTCCCCAACGCACTCATGAGACCTTCTGTGGTCTTCTCCTGTGATATGTTGAAAGCAACCAAAGATGTAAGGCATAAACGAATTGCCCCAAGCACCTTTCTATCCAACAACTCCCAATCCTCATCTGACATGGCTATAGGTTTCTTTGCTTTTCCAGCCAAAGGAACATGGAGGTCCTTCTGATATAAGTAATCCTCCATTTGCATCTTCCACAAACCAAAGTTTTTCACATTGAACTTCTCAACCCTCGATCTTCCCTCATCTGCCATAGCTCCCACTCAAGCTAAAATTTCCCTGTGATTTACAACTTTAGCAAAAAACCACCAAAGCTCCGATACCAATTGTTAGGAATTAGAGAACAAATATGCGGAAACAATTCCTCAAACCACGGCAGTAGGAAACTATATATCAGAATTATACTTACAGAAATATAACAGCATAAATGAATAATGCACAAAAGAAGACAAGACAAGATTTAACATGGTTCACCCAATGTGGGCTACGTCCACCAAGAACTTGCTCAAATTTTATTATCAACAAGAGTAAAACAACTCTCACAGTCTTCTCTAAGTTATGAACTCACAACAGAATTCTGAAGATGCTAAACCACATCTAAACCACAATTGACACCCAATTGCTTAACCTTGATCACTCTTGATCACCTCTTGATCTCTAAGACTCAAGACCTCTTGAACACTCAAGATATCTTCAAGATACCCTAACACCTCTATTTATAGGATTACAATCCTTCTTAAGAAGTCCTAAAGCTTGACCCTAGAAGTTTGAAAGTCGCGATCTTTCAACTTCCCATGGCTGGAAAAACTGTCCCGACGTTAACAACCAATTAACAACATGTTAACAGTAACATCGGTAGCAACGACACAGTGACTGCACAGCAACGTCATAGCAAATGACTACAGAATGCTCCTAAAGTCTTGAAACTTAACTGTTTGAGCTCCAGAACTTCAACATTGATTCAAGAAGACCAAAAGCAGGCTCCACACCCCAACATGTTGTTCCCTATTTTTGCGTGGACTAGTTTTGGGGCATATTTGGGAAGTTTGAGGTGGTCTAGTTGCAGAGCTATTTTGGAGGTGCTATAGTCATATTTATGGCATGGTTTTAATTTGGTGATGACCCTTAGGTCATGATATTTCCATTGGTGTATCAAACTTTTGTTTTTTATGACATTTTATGGAGTTAGGGCTTGTTTTCTTGAGACTAGATTTGAGGGTGTTTTATTGTACATGGTCTCAAGTGGGTTTCATGGCATGAGATGTTTGATACAGTGTGTTTCATGATTTCTGGAGGTTTTTGAAGGCTTATAAAACATGTTTAAGTGTGTTATATGTTTTCTTCAAGTTTTTTTTTCTCTATAACATTCCCTTCTTAGAGATTTGGTTGTTTTGGAGCTTTAGGGTTGTTTGGGTCCTAGTGGAGGTCTATATGATTCTAGGTGATGTTGGTGACCTATATGGTCATATGTGTGATGTTTTATGATTTAATTATGTTTTGGGGAGTTATTTTAATCCATGATGGCCGGCCTAAGTGAGTTATAATCAAGATACAGGTATAAAGGCAAATTAGAAAGGCTCATTTGAGCTAGTTGTGTGCAAAAGTAGAGGAAATGTGCGACCTAGAGGGTAGTTTTTGAATTTGTGAGAGGTATTTGTGACCTAAAAGAGATGGAAATGAAGATGTGAATATGTTATAGAGAGATATCATGTATGAGTGAGCTAGGGGCATATGTTCAAAATATCTTAAAGAAGAAGCATGTGTGCAAGGAAGGCTAGAGAGATGTTTTTAGAATAATAAAGGAGAAGGTTAGCTTCATGGTGTCATCATAAGTTGTTACAACCAAAAAATTAGAGCTGATAAACTCATTAGGTGAATTTTATTGGTGTTGAGTCATCTTGGGGGTTGGTGCTCATTGCTGGAGATGGTGACTCACTAAACCTCGGGGTTGGTGCTCCCTGTTGAGTTGATGCTCAACTAAATTTGAAACATGGCTATAATAAAATAAAATTATTGGGTTTCCTTCCCTTTGAGGGTTTCCCACTTAAATTTTGTTTCAAAGTGTTCTTGTGTTCCTCTTACATATGTTTTGATGGTTGTGTTACATTGATTAATCTAAATGGATAAACTAAGTTGAATGGTTGATGAATGTTAATGTTTAAAGTGAACGAAAAAAGTGTATCCCCATTGATTCACCCACCCATATCAGTATTTTTGCTTCCAACATGGCTCACAGTACATTCTCTGTTGAACCCAATGTGAATCTTATATACCTTTTGATCAAACACAACTTGTTAAAAATAACCATATTTTCAATTTGGCTTAAGCTAAGCATCCAAAAATCCTTAAAACCCTAAGAATTTGTTTACACAGATAACATCACCCAAGGGAGATTCTATCTTTTCTTGTCACACCTTCTTCTAGACACCTTTGACCCCTGTGTAGACCCTATTACATGGACCGACCATGGTTTTTTCTATTCTTACACTTCCCAGACACCATCATCCCCTGTTTGAGATTTCTGGCAGGGTCGATTATGTTTGTTCTCTGAATTTTTCCCCTGACACCATCAGCCCCTATGTAAACATTCTACATGGCTGATTTTTTCTAAAGCACATATTTCCATTATCTTGTTTTCATCTTCCAAGTTATAAATATGCCACCTCTGAGTATATTTTTGGCACAAATGAACCCCTTGAACTTCTATATGGGTTATTTCTTTATGTCTATATCTCCTATTCATGTTCATAAGTGTTCTCTAAGCTGTCATCCTAAAAACATTGATCTTCCTAGTCATTCTAATTGTCTTCCTGTTAAACTTTGTTGACCTCCTGTCAACCTTTGTCTGACTATCCTTTGATTAGTCAGAGTAGCATCACAATGCAGAATGTAATGTGGGTGAGATTAAGAATATATATCCTAGATTCTATCATCAATAATCTCAATAACAACGAATAATTTACCACTGAAAAAGATGGAAGTTTTCGAAAGATATCTATATATTCCATGGAAGTGACCATGCCCTATCTTAACTAGGGAATGTCATACCATGATCAAACTCCTCCTTGTAGGACTAGTTATAATGAATCTCCTAAAACTACCACTAATTAATTTGATAATTGAGAACAAACAGCCACAAACAAAGGTCTTTCTTCTTCCATGGATCCTAACATGGTAATAGTTAAGCTCCTATATCAGATGGTGTTGTCCCAAGCTAACATTCAATTCAATAAAATTTGTTTTTTATTTTATTAAATCTAAAATCAATGACTGCTAAAAACTAGTATACAATTAAATACAGATGCTAGGAAATTTATTTATGAACGAAAATACAATGGATAGGGCACTTACCTTGATTTAACTTCTCCCAAAGTGTGTTTGCAGTAGGGAATGTGATAGAATAGAAACACAAACCATCGTAATTCCACTCAGATAAATGTAGAGGTACTAGAAACACCTAAACATGGGTGCTTGAATGGCGGCAAGGGTTCCCTAGACCTCTGGTGGGCATTGTAGACTGCAAAAAAATCTCAAGATCTAGTTCCAACACTGCCACTAGGGTTTCGCACTTGTTTTCCCTAATCATCTAAAATTCACACTTTGACTGCAGGAGTACCTGTAAATCTGTAACACAAATATCCTCCTACAAAACCCTAAAATAGGACATCAAATCCAAAAAAAAAGATGCAAAATGAGGGGGTCAGAATGTCCTTAGTTGTCAAACAGTAAAATTACGACTGATCGTTGCACTACATCTCAGAACCAATGTAATTTTTATGAGATTGTGTGTGCAATAATGCTCTTAAGTTTCCCTCACACCGATGACACCAAGATAGTGCGTGGTAGCTAGATAGAATGTAAATGTGTGGGATGGAAAAATGAACTTCCCCTTCTTATGTAGACTATTGAGCCCAAAATACATTCTCTTTGATATGTAGATAGATAGCCCTTAATAGAAATTTTTTGCCATTATAATGGTGTGTATGTTGTGTTTATATAGGGATATCTTGATTGAATTTTGACACTAATGACCCACCATGTCAACTAGTACCTCGGGATATGAGTGGGAAAACCAAAAATTCTGACCTCAAATGTCAAAAATAAAGAGGACACGGGTGCCCATGATGGACAGGAACACCTGGGTGCTAGTGTCCAATCTTGGGCGCTCGTTTCTAGAGAAAACTAACAAAAAAATGTATGAATACTAGGAGATAGGGATCCATGTGACCTGACCAAAACTGGGTGTATGAGTGACAAGTGTGAAAGATAAAATAAATAGAAACAAACAATGCAAGCAGATGGACTAGGAAGTGTACCATTAGTAAATATTTTTCTTATGCGAGATCCATATATAAAACAACATACTTGGCGGTAAAGTAAATAGTAGTAAGTGCTTGATTTTTTGTCTACACCACCACAGCTAGTGTGCTCTGAATGAAAAATTAGATGTTACAGATAGCATCTAAAAATTTGGTACCTATCTTACCTTCTTATACCCCCCTCTATTGGTGGATGCACATAGGAATCCTATTCTTCCACCAATCCATAGCAAGATGTTACAAACTGTCCAAAATGAAGCTTTATCTCTGAGAGAGGTTATCCCTACCTTCTCTTGTGATGGCTCCACAAATCCAACCTATTGAACCATGTTGCATTATTTGGTGTTGTCATTGATGTCACATGACATTGATGGAAAAGGAGGATTGAAATTTTGTGAAGGTTGGTTCCTTCTCAATGAGGTTTGGTGTTCACAAAGTGCCTTCATGGTGGTTTCTTGAACAATCATGATGGTTTCATTGTCTTATATGTTTTCCCAGTGTGGTTGGTGCCAACTAGAGGTATCAATATTCTTGGTGTACTTTTCTCAGGTGTCCCACAGGTTTGAAATGGTGTTTTAAGGATGTGCAAGTTCTTCTAGGGTGATCATTAGATCAGGTGGGTGCAAGTCATGATTGGAACTAGCCCATTTAGGCTTAGTTCTAGAGTTAGGTGAGGTGTTTGAAGTCAAATAAGGTGATAAAAATCCTATGAACATAAGTGAGGAGTCTAGGAACACTTTATAGAGCATTTAGTAGTAGTTATAGGTCATACTTCATCTCTTAAAGGAATATTTGAGGTCTCTCCTAGGACTACCTTTAAGAACTAGCAGTATAGGCATAGAAAAATTAGGTTGGTCTTGATTGTACAAGATTATTTATGATAAATAAAATATATATATATATATATATAATGTATAGGAAGGTATTGCAATGTTCTATGTCAATTTTTCAGTAAAATTTGAAGAGAATTGTTGAATATATTCAAGTTTTACTAAAACAGGGTAAAGAAAGATGGGCTAAAATAGTGACATGTATTCTTAGCATTCAAACAATATTGAAAATCCTTCTTCAAATAAATCATAAGAGTATTTTTTGAATATAATTATAAACAAAAAACTTTTTCAAAAAATCTAAGGTCAAAATGAGCAAGCACAAGAAATTTCCCTTCATTTTTCTATCACTATTCAAACCCTCACTAAACCCTCATCTTGAAGCAATGTATAAGAAATGAGTTTTCTAGTCTCCAAATCACTTGGGAAAGTCATGAAACCCACTCAAGTTTGTAGATAGATCCTCCTAGTCTAGATTGGCGGCATTTTTTTTCTCAAGCATGACTATTCTATACGGGATTTTGCACTATTTTGAAGAAATTTTGGCTATACAATCCTGATTAGATGGCTCCAAGATGAAACTTATACTATGAAATTTTTTCATGATGTGGTATTAGTTCCCATGAATATTTTTATGTAATTACCTTGCATAATTTGTGTGAAAACATTTAACCTTCCTCTCCTACCACTAAAGGATAATCAAGCCTATCCAGTCATGATGATTGAATAAGGACCTTTTTGCATATAAGCCTAATGTTTGAAGTTGAGAAATGATTTATGAACACTTTTTATAGATAACATTAATGTGACTTGATTGAGCCCATGATCTGCTCTTGTGAAGAGGTTGAGAATTATAAGTCTTATTGATCTTCAATTTTCCTATATTTCTACTCAAGAAGACCGATGAATCTAAGTTGTATTTATGGATTCCACTTCATAACTCATGCTACACAAGTGGTGTTGCAGATGGTGTATAAGATCCCAATTGAGGTATTGTCTAAAAAATTTATCATGTGTATGAATTCATGTTAGTAAAAAGCTTCCAAGTCAAGACTGTCCTTAGGTACTTAAGAACCAATACACATAGTCCTACAAATGTTTGATTGTTTCTGACTATACTCCTTGAGTTGGTGATTGATCTTGACATGGATAAGTGACACAAGGATAGGATATTCTCATAAAAGTACCTTAGAATCCATGTACAGAGGTTCACACAAGTAAATCCTAATCATTATTTAAAATTGGGTCTGGTTTCTTGTAACAGTCAAGAATGACTGTGACATTGACCTTAAATCATGAAGTTATCCTATCAAAAAATGTAAAATGAAGGTTTGATCTTGTAGTAAGAATGTTTGATGAATTCGATCCTAAAATTTTATTGACATAAAAAATGGAAAGATTAAAGTGTTGAATGCCTTCAAATATCTGACTAGGATTTCGAATCATAAAACCCTAACTGAGTAAAGTCTTGGAGATCAAGACAAATTTGATCTATTTTCCATGATATCATACTAAGGATTTTCCTGGAGAGTTGTGCAATGTCCATAACCTTCTTGAAATATGTTCATTGAAGTCATGATTGATTGAGAAAGTGTGTGGTGTCAACTAAATCCTTCAAGTTGCAATTTTATACTTAGCAAAACAGTGCATACCCTGTCTTAGTGCATGATTCATGGAGAATAATAGTGGTGCCTTGTCTTCTTGATAGTTGTAGATGATTCAAAGCTCTCAAATCATTCTCCCAAGCTGAGAAACCTGTTGAAGATCTATTCACTGTAGCTTGTCAAGATAAATCCAAGACTGTGACTTGAGTGTGTCTTGACTTGTACATTCAATAGTATGTGAAAACGGTTGATGAGAATGCTTCAAGCTCTGATATGATGGAAACCCAAGTTCTAATTTTTGATGTGTAGAACTCATGTAGCATTGATACACTCATAATATTTTAGCAAGATGTTATATTCAAAAGCTAATCTTCAAGTACCTAGTTTAAAAATGTGTTCTCTATTGCTTGCTCCTAATGCACTCATATGTTCTCTTATGAGACTTGAAATATATGGTGAAGAAAGGGAATCAAAGGTTATAAATAATTGTTTCAAAGGATTTAATAATGTTCATGCATGTTGGATATACATGGCAGTGAGTATCTGTTATGCTATACTTAAAAATGTCTACTCTTTGAAGAAAAGGATGAAGGAGTATAAAGAAACTATTACAAGTCTAATGCACAGAGGTCTGAAAGGAATATTATCAGTTGTGGCAGAATGTTAGGGAGCTTCAGAAGACTTCCTTTTCTCATCATTTGACTTTAGAGAAACTTGAAAAATAACCTATAGATTATGAGGCTATAAACTGAAGCCTGTCAGATGCAATAATGACACTATATGAGGAAGTTTTTATATAAAGACAATTCATCTCATTGTACAGATTTGTCAAGTGAGTTTAGGTGAAGTGATCTCATGTTAAATTTGAAGTGGAAAAGTCTTTGTGAGAGTCTCTCTTGTTGATTAAAATCTCATTTTTGTGTATGAAAATATTGTTGAGGAATGTGAATGAGCGTGAGATTATAAGGTGTAAAGATGCGAGAGATGATCATGTATTGAATCTAGTGAAATCATAAGTTGTGTATGAAGGTGTATGAGAAAATTTAGGATCACAATATTTGTTGTCTTAGCAACTATGTCAAATGAGTGATCAAAATAGGATTCAAATCCTAAGTAGCAAGCTTAGCAAACATTGAAAGTAGGTGCTTTCATGTAAGTTACAGTCTTGTAGAAGACTTCAAGTAGGTGTTTGACCACATATTGAAGTTGGTGCTTCATGTTGAGTGGGTGCTCAACAAACTTGTAACCTTTGTAATATTTCATTGGACAATTAGTCTTGCATAGTGTATTGGTTTAGTGGTTTTTTTCTCCCATCTTGGGTTTCCCACTTTAAATTATGTCTTTCTATGTGTTTTTCTTGTTGATTTCAGATGTGAATTGTGTGGTTGATTTTTCCATATTAAGTTGAAACAAATTCATTGGTTTTGAATTGTAATGCAAAGGTTGAATTGACACTGATTCACCCCCTCTCAGTGTCCTAATTTTCAAAAATTGGTATCATATCCTGGTCCTCTTGTAGTAAATTCTAACAACTCAAGGAGATCCTAGAGGCACAAGCATGGTAACAATATCTAAATCAATTCCGAAAACAATTATGAGATTTCTCTACCTCTAATTGATGGACTAAAGAATGGATCAAACTATGGATTCTGGAGTGTTAAACTCAAGGAGACATAGTCCTTATATCTTGTAGGATTTCAACATATCTTAAATCAATAGTTAGATGGTTATGTCCATTAATCCACACCTCTAATTGATGCTATCTTGAAGGTTAAAGAAGAGTGAAAAAAATTAAAAGTATGAATGTATAACTATGTGGAATGGAAGAATGAATTCTAAAACCTTCATGGAATTTCAGAACAATCAAAGAGATTTGGGATAAAACATTCTAGGATTCTATGAAGGAGATACTTATGGAAAAGAGAGCCAAATGACAAGGCTACCATAGCTCAATTTGAAATATGCATGAAAATGAAAGAAGGTGAAAATATTGCATCCTACTTGCAAAGGGTAAGATGAAGTGATAGGAAACCAAATCATCTAGGTATGAAAGGCCTTTCAATGGAGGAGGTTTTTATTTTCATAAAAGGACATTAAGATAAGTAATGTAGTAATTATGACTCATAAGGTACCACCCATGGAAGGGATAAAATAATTGAGAACTCTTAAAATATAGTTTTCTTCAATGCCAATTCTAAGGTCATATGAAGTACTGCTTAGAAACCATCAATCAAATTTTTGGGAAGAAAAATAACATTCAAGGCATGAACAAGGAATGCCACAAAAATAAGCAACAATCTTGGAATCTGATATAGGAAGGATGATTCATTGAATCAATGTTCCAATCAGAGGTTAATGAGAGGGTCAGGAAAGTTAAGGGTAAAGTAACCATTCATGTGCTATAACTATCATGATTTTGGGCATTTTTCATCAAGTGTCCTAATGGACACTATGCTAGGATCAAATGAACATGATCTCAAGAAACCTACTCAATCAAGAGCTGGAATGAGATTCCACACCAAGTCATAGGTAAGAAGTAATTTCATGTGCTATAACTGTCATGATTTTGGGAATTTTGCAAAGCATTGCTATCACAATAAACAATATAAATGCAAGTGACAATCATCATACTTTCAAAGAAAAAGCCAAGAAAGTTAATCAACATAAAAACCAATCCTAGAAATGATTCATGGAAGTTAGCTATGCCTAAAATAGCCTCTAGAAAGAAGGAGGTTTGAAAATGGATATACAGGAAGTCAAGGAAGCAAACCTCAAGAGTGAATTAAGAAGTAAAGAATGACAAGAAAATATCATGGGCAGATGAATCAAATGTCATATTTCCAAGTACTATCTTAGAAGATCACCATTCATGAGAGAAGTTTTGGGAAGAAAAATACTCAAGAGGCATGAACACGGCAGTGATGCTAAAATTGTAACAATATTGGACACTATGATAGGAAATGTCATGATATCAAAGCTTTCAATCAGAGTTGGAATGAGAGTCCACACCAATTCAGAGGTAAGAGTAATTTCATATGCTATAATTTTCATGATTTTGGGAATTTTGCAAAGCAATAGACACTATTCTAGGAAACTTCATGATCTCAAGGCTACCAATCAGAGCTGGAATGAGAGTCCACACCAAGTTAGAGGTAAGAGTAATTTCATGTGCTATAATTGTCATGATTTTGGTAATTTTGCAAAGCATTGCTATCAAAATGAACAATCTAAGTACAAAAATAGGAATCATACTTTCAAATAACAAGCCAACAAAGTTTCCAACATGAATAACAATCCTAGAAATGAGTCAAAGTCAGCTACGCCTAAAATAGCCTCTAGTAAGGATATTGTTGTAAAAAGGATATACAAAGTCAAGGAAGCTTCAAGAGTTAGGAGAATGAAAAGAATGAAAATAAAATAACATGGGAATATGATGAAGAGACACACTAATCAATGAAAATAATGAGAAATTATAGTAAAAACAAGACATCATTCTCATCAGGTATATGAGATGCATCATAAATGATTGTCAGGAATTCAATTAGAAAGTGAGGGCTTAGGAGATGAGGTTGTCACATAAAAGAGTGCATCCAAGAAGATTGGAAAGATATTAAGGAAAAGGAGAGAAATAATTGAGTCATCATGTTGCTTTGAGGACTATCTCTTGTTTTAAGGTGATCTCACAATGTGGTGTGACTTATCTAGGCTTCTAGAAGGCATATATCAACTAAAAGAAGGAAGGTTTACTCCTCATTAGTCTACCAAATTGAAAATCAAGGTCTTCTCCATGATGATGTTGAGTGAACAATCCAAATTATATTCTTAAAATAAAGTTTCCATCAGTAGTTACTAACCGAATTCTTCATCATTTTGTCAAGGTATGTCAAACTCAAGGAATGTTTGTTTAGTCCCATGTTGAAGTACTAGTTCTTATTAAAGTTCTTGAATTTTCTTCGAGAGTAGTCATGCAAAAAGAGTATGGTCAATAGGTTTCAAGGCCTGTGTTATCCTTCTCCATGTTGTTAAGATTGAGTCATGATTGAATCATCCCTTTATGTTGTATCCTTGTAAGAGAAGTATTCAAGAGTATGTAAAGTTTGTTTAGTGTCGAGTGTTTGTGCCATGTCCATGAACAAAGTTGATCCTAGCTAGCTCATAAATGGTGTCATGAAGAGTGACCATGGTCTGAAATAAGTCAGATTGATCCTTGAGTAAGTCTCATTAGAGCACAAATAATGGAATAGTCCTCAAATTCTAATTCATGCAAAAAATGTCAAAGTTAGCAGAGCTTATCTTAATGTGTAAAATTGCCTAAAAAGGTGTGGAAATGAGCTCAAGTATGTATAAAAATCAAATGCTGAAAGAGCTGATGATCTCAAATTTGGATATGAAAAAGTGTTGTAAAATGTCAAGATCATACAAGTTGTAATAGGTCATCTTGAGACATATCTATGTTATCAAGCACCTTTCATCAATCCAAAAGGATAAATTTGGTATGTTCTAAGTCTGAGAACATGTGGAAGCATGAAATAGTGAATCCAAGAAAAGCACAGTCAGGTCTTGAAGACAATTGGTTAAGATTGAATCTGATTTTCTGATTCTTGAGTCTATCCCTATCAAAATCTGAGTTTAAAAGCACATATAAAGCATGTGAGATATTCAAATATGATGAATTTCAAGACAAGTAAAATTATGATAGTCATTCATCCATAAATGCTAGGTCACAAAGGTTAAAGACCAATACACTATGTACATATCATAAATCACAGTGAGATAGAATCTCCATGGATGGAAATGGAAGAATCTGCCTCAAATAATATTTCATAAGATAAAAAAGGTTAACAATTAATAATCATATCTGAGAGTGAAGGGGTGCATAACTCATCCCAAGGTTTTGTAGAAGGCACACATAGGTTTCAAAAGCTAAGGGATATGTTGTAGACTGTGCACAAGGTGCCATACATTTAGGGTATATCTTAATGTTTTGCTTTCAATGTTTGGAGAGTCAACAATCAATGGGATAACACACATGCTTAGATTGAAGGATATGATCATGACAAACCTCCATGAAGATCATGCAACATTACTTGAAGGATTCGCTTAACTCTGATGTTTGGGCTTGAATTTAATACAAGTCTTGGAGGATAGCTTAAGGAATAGTTTGACCAATGACAATGACTTGTTGCATTGGTATATGAGATGAAGAATAAGTAAAAATTCCTATTGTTCCCTAATAAGTAGACACCAAAAGGATTGTATATCTTGTGAGTTTCAAAAATGTTCATCACAAGGTCTTGTGGAATAGTTTATGAAGTTTGAAATAGAGGAAATACAGAGTTTGCAAAGGATATCATTAGGTTGAAGGAGTGGATTTTGATGACACATTTTATCTTATGGCCAGAATGGAGGCCGTTAGCTCTTCGTGCATCAAGACATAAAGGGTTCAAAGTATATCAAATGGATGTAGGTGTGAAGATATTTTAACAAGGGGAGAAAGTTGAAGTCTACATTGAGACATCGACTAATGGATAATAGCACACTGACATACAAGGATTATGTTTATAAACAAAAGAGATAAATTACCATATATGGAAATCCATCAATAATCCCATAATGCTTGGTATACAGGTTGGACAAGTACAATCAACTTCAGAAAAAATTAATCAATAAGAAATCTATGTACATAAAGGAGGAGGGAAGTGAAACTACTACCTAAATAAGTGTCTATGTTGAAGAAATACCACTAGAACTGATACTGAGACTATGTTACATGGATTTTAACTCCAGAAGACTAGTAAGTTAACTCCACATAACTGAGAAGCTAACTCAACACAACTAGTAAGCTAACTCCACACAACTAGTACACTTAAGCAAGCTAACCCAACAAGGGGATGTAAGAATTATCCTAATAAATAAATAAAAGGATAAATAATATAACCTACACTAACACCCTCCTGTTATCATAGATTAGGTGGGCATAAAATAAGGTGGGTCCCAGCAACAAGATCTGATGAGGTACCTGTACGCACCCAAAATTGCATGTGCTACATTGTCAGAAAATGGTTACCAAAATTCCCCAATGATGATTCAAGTCCTTTCAAGAGGGTTTTTGAGCTCCAAAACCCATTCGCAGTTTATATTTGTAGCCTAGACATATTTACTTAGCTTTCCTGCACCTTTTTCTAGATTTTTGCTTCTTTCTGCGCATGTTTTAGCCTTTAGTGCCAAGACTGCCACCTTGCACAGGGCGGTGATCCTGACCAATTTTTCCAGATTCCATCATGCATGTTTTTAACATGTGACGATTCACTTAAATTCACTTTTAGCATTTATCCGTGGGAAAAAATTTCTAAAAATATTTTTGATTGCTTGCTTCTCCTTCCCTCTTCTATTTTTGCATGTGCTTTAGTTAGTTGGAACCACCTCTTCTTGCCTTGTGCATGATGGAACATCCCAACCCCAATTCTTATATATTCCATGGTTGTATTCAAGCAATAGGCTTGAGAATTTTTGTGTATCTTGCATTGTATTGCTGCCACAATCTTGCTAGGAATTGCATAGCCAAGCTCAGATCTCTTGTGCTATCTCTCTTCTACTTGCATTGCATTTAGACTATCTTTAAGCTTCCATTACTCAAGCGCCATCCTCCTACCATTGTTCATGCATTCCTAATCCCTTGGACTCATATGAAAAATCGGAAAAAAAAAGGAACAAAACTGTGGGGATAGATACAGATACAACCATATTTTCCAAAGCTCTTGTTTATCCAGGTTGGAATTGTGTGTTTGTTTTCTTTATTTGTTAAATTGTCAATTTAAAATCAATAGTTTCAATTGCATATCAAATAGAGTAGTAAAATTGTTTCATTTCAATAGGTTAGGCAATTACAAGTAGATCAAGTCATTAGAAAGTTTTCTCTTTAACATTACCAGGGAAGTTGTGGGGAATAATAGCTCTTTCAGGGTCATGATCTTTTCTTCACCTCTAAGGTAGGGTTTGAAGGGTTTTTATTGGATTAGGTTATTTATTTTAGATTAGATTCAAATATTTGCACAAGTAACCAACTACATTTGGCTGATTACTTGTCTTTAGTTTATAAATTAGATTAGAACACATTACTTAAAAATTATAAAATATCAAAAAGATTTCCTTTGATAGATTAGTTTGCTTTTTATTGTTTTGATCCGATATATTGTGAAAAATCCAAAAAAATAGATTAGATTTCTTTTAATAGTTGTTTTTCTTATTAAAATCATTTCATTTCATTCTGTATGACCATCAATGATCCAAAACAAGAAAATACATACAGTTGTGATCCCTTGGTCCCACAACCCAACAAGCTGGAATTGATAACTGACATTGATACAAGTTTATGCTTGACAATCTTACACACACCTGAAACTTTTACTGAGAAAATAGAACAAATAAATACGCTAAACATCACTAATAATCAAGCCTATGATTATTGGACTGCTCATGGCAATAGAGTTTGATTATGCGCAGGACCATACAAGGGCCACAACCTCCACGAGTCTTTGGTTGTGATCCTCAGGTCCCAAAAATCAACGGGCCTGCTAACCAATTAAACATTGACACTAGTTTGCATACATTAGTATTCAGATCTTCACCAGTCCCACCAGACATTATTGCACAACTTTACTTACTTACATAGCAGCCGACCAGGCTAAGACTTTCTGGACTAGACCAGAAAATTACCCATAAGTCCCTGCGGTTCCACTACATCTCTCATTCTTACTTCCATGAAATTGTTTGGAAATCCATACGAGGCACCCACAAGTCACTTTCTGCATGTTCAACAAGCCAATAAATAGAATCTCGATGGAGCTCGATATTGATTGGAGTCTCTGAGCAGCTATTATATCAGACCAAGCCATTATACCACTTCAAGTTAGGAGAGAATTCTTCACCTTAGACTCACAGATCTCCGATATTACGTGCTGAAGAAATAAGATTTCCCAATTAGCTTAATCCCCATCACCACACTCACATTTGCATTCATTCTACACCGGCTATCTCAACATAACCTCGAGAGGTCGGGGGCGAAGAAGGTCACGTGTTGAATTTCTATCGTACAAATTGGTGAACCTGACGTGAAGAGCTAGTCTCTAAATGTTTCTACCTTCTTCATCCATCCTTTATTTTGCGGGTATTCTTATACCCCCAAATATGTCAGGATATGACGAGTACACTCGAACCATCTCGGGTTTCGACATATACAACTACCATACATGTATACCACAACAATCACCTTCACTCTCAATGTGGGTGGACAACTGTTCAACTGCTCAAAACCCTATTCTTTAGGGAACCAATGTAGGTTATTTTGTACATATTGAGGAACTTGACAAAATCACATAAACCTATCCTCACGAACAATCATGTTCAAACAACATGACTTTCATTGGGGAAGCAAGTTCATCTCCTCGGGTATTGTTTTGACAGCCCATTAGCATGCAATTGGACCAACTCCCACATCTAGATGAGGAATACTTAGCATGATATGATAGGATTGAAAAAACACTTCCAGAATATGAACTGAGCTTTCGATAGGTTGCAAGGACAAGGTGATGTTCTGCTCCAAAATAATAACACTACCCCCCTCCACCAACTAAAATTATTGCTAATGAGGGGTGACAGCATACTAAACCAATTCATAGCAGGATACCACACTCCTCAACAACCTCTGAGGGTTCAAAAAAATAACCTAAGAAAATCACACTGCCCTATCAACACGTGATGTCATCTTAGCGTTGGTAGAAAAATTCATGGAGCTAGAGCTTGCCTAAAATTATCAAAGTGCATACGTGGGGCAAGCAAAGAACTTATCCCCATCCCCCAGAATTATGAGAAAATACCCATTGCATAGAATCCTCCAGTTTATATAGGTACTCCAAACCCTGGAGATATGCTGACAGGGATGGGCACCTTGGGTATGCCCCCTCACACCACATATGGATATGTACAAACAGGAACCAACCGGAAGTGCGTTCTCAAACACCATACCAGCTAGAAATGTAACATTCCTTGGCTTCATGCCTTCAATTCCATATCTAAAGTAATCAACCCCCTACGTACACATGTGTTCTAAATCTCCACGCGGGGATATGTACACATACCCAAGTCCATATGGACCAGCCACAGGGGATGCCAATATGCCCCAAAAAATGTTTATGATATCCCATTTCAAACACTAATGCAACATCCACCTCCCCAAAAAGGATCTCCATTGGTGGAAACGTACTCAATAGGGACCTATTTTGAATATCTTAAGGAGCCTATATGATAGAAAAGTGACATGCAAGGATGATAATCAGCAAGTGACCTTCCTCGTACCTAAACTCCCGAGGTTTTGCCGAGATAGCCGGTGGTTTGAAATGCGGGTGACTTAGATTAAGTCATAGCCAGGCATTATGGTCAGTTATCTACGATAGAAAAGCTAAATACGAGGATGAGAATCGGAAAGCAACTTTTCTAAAGCTAACTATGGGAGGATTAGTGACTAAGATCTGATAGTGTGATCTCATGGTAGTTGGAATGACAAAGGGGAGATTTAGAGCCTATGAACGGGTAGCATAAATTCCCTATGGTTTATCCTCCTAACTAGGATCTAAGTGTTAATCTAGTTTTGAAGTCTTTAAATTAACTTAAACTGAAAATAATAATTTATACTACTGCTGAAAGGGAAACTAATCTAAACAAAATACACAATTGAAACATTATAATTACAAACAACAATTAAAATAATTTTATACTAAAACTAAACAAGTGAGATAACCGTGTGTGGTTATTCACCTGTGCAAATGTGTGAATCTATATGAAATACAACTAATTAACTTAATTGAAAACCTTCAATCTTACCTCAGAAGTGAGGAACAAATCATAGCTTCTCAGAAGCTATCGTTCCCCACAGCTTCCCTGGTAATACTGAAAGCAAACTTTAACTGAAATAAAATGATTTACTACTCTATTTGATATGCTGTAACTAGAACTTTGATAGCTCAAACCTGGCATTTACAGAACACTGGTAAATCCAGTTGATGTGTGACCTTTCTCCCCTCAGTGTGATCTCCTCATTCCTTCGTGTTCTCTTGAATCCAGAAAAGTGTGTATATGATAGCATCAGCAGAATAAAGAACTTGAAACAATGGTAGCTTTTGGACATAGACCAAATACAATGCAAGTAAGAGAGAGATAGTGCAAGTGAACAGAGCTTTGGCTATGCAATTCCTAACAGGATTTATTGTGGGAATATAACACAAATGTTCCGAGAGTTTTAGAAGCTATCTTTTGTGACTAAACAAAACATGCAACTATAAATGGATTCCAATCTAAGAATGAAACCATCCTTATTTTAAACTGACTTGCATGGAACAGCAATGAAGCAAAATGAAACAAGAAGATTAAATGACCTCTAAACAACAAAGGAAGACCAACAATGGATGCAAAACATGAAACTATTGGAATTCTAAGGAAGAAAACTCAAATACTGAATGATTAAATAGAGAAGGAGAGGGGCCATTTGTTTGAAAACAAGCTGGCTATTTATAACAAATGCATTCACTAGAAGGTAACTTAGAATAGAACTCTTTTACCATTAAACAAAGTGAAAAAACTATTTACAAGGTGGCCAAAACATAAATGTAAAGCAAAGTAGCTGAAAAATGTGGATAGAATTTGAAAAAAATGTTTGACACGATCATCGGAAAATTCTGGAAAATGCGAACAGGACCACCGCCCAGTCAAGGCAGAAGTCTCGTCACTTAAGACCAAAATGCAAGGGAAAAGGGGGGAAGAGGGAAAAACAAAGCATGTAGAGGCTAGGTGAGGCATGTGGGATACAAACGTATACCTAGCAAGCTTTTCTGGATTTCGAACACCTTGCGAGGAGACCTGTATGATCATTGGGGTATGTGTAACATCTTTCCGATGGTGCAGTACCTTATAATTTTGGGTATGTACATATTGCCCCCTCAGAGAAACATCTTAGCCATGAAGAGGCATAAAACGGTGGATCCGAGTATGGCAGTCCCGAAATGGGGAGTTAGGAATTATACCTGACACGCCCGTGTGTCGGAAAGTCACCATCCAAAATCCCGCTATCTATAAAATGACAAAGGGGACTCAAGTGCAGATAGATAAAATAAATTGAGGAATAAAACTAAATTGATATGAAATGAGGACTTACCATTTACGTGGGGTTTAGAACTTACCTTCGTCGATGCTCCAACACTACGAAAGAAATTCAAAATTATTTTTAGAAAGTTATATATATATATATATATATATATAATGAATTCACTTTACTATTCATTTGCGTGGATTGATTTGATAGTTTTTGAGCTCTGGGACCCACGGTGACGGTTTTTGATGAGAGTATAGTCAAAAATGTTCGTGGTGAGATAGTGATCATGCCTTTGAGAATGGAACATCGACCCGCGAAGTCTCAGGTTAGTTCTTCTCAATTTATTGTTTTTAAACCTAAAATGTAGAAATGATAAAATCTTTGTCTTGGGGGGTTATTTTTGAAAATATTAGTTTTAAATGAGTCTCTAGGGGGGGTGCCCATAGGGTAGGTCCTTATTTTAGTTAAAATGGTGTATTTTGCTTGTTTTTAGGCATTTTTAGGGCTTCTGAGTCGTTTGTCGGGTTCGGGACAGGACCACCTGCCTTGCACAGGGCGGCGGTTACAGGACCACCACCTTAGAAGGTGGTGGTTATGGAACCACCGCTCTACACAGGTGGTGGTTCACAACAGAAAGCAAAAAAAGATGCTTTACTTACTTATTTTACTTATTTTTACATTTTTAGCACTTTTACATGTTTTTGATAGCTTTTCCAATCAGATTTTGTCACTAACTTACTCTTTTTCTGTGTTTTTGGGTGTATGCAGAAGAAGGAGGAGTACATTAGATGGAGCCGAGAGAGGGAGTGTGATTGGCTCCCAGCAATGTTAGAGGCACTCACTCAGGCAGAGCGAGATACACTTCAGAGGGCTGGTATTTGGAGGATTGCATACAGGTCCCTCACGTTGCACCTGCTAGTCACATATTATGTGACTTATTTTCATACTGGGATGCAGATCGGAACACTTTCTGATTTCCAGGAGTTAGGGGTGAGTGGACCATTACCCTGGAGGATGTTTACCATATACTGGGGGTTCCGATCCTTGGGAGGTGGTTGTCTCTTAAGACAACAGTGTCGAGATCTCAGGTGGTTCAGTGGGCCACTTATATGGGGGATGTCATTGTTTCGATGGGGTTGAAGAAGGGGGTGAGGGTCCACTCCATTGTTGAGTCTGACATTCCTGTGCTCCGCAAGGCTATCATGGGTATCCTTGCTTCAAGATTGATTGGGGACAAGGGAGGGGACACTCTCTTATATTGTTGGGCTCCCATCATTGCACAGATTGAGGGCCATGGATGTGTTTATGCTTGGGGAGCAGACATCCTCGGGACCACCTACCATGATTTATATAGGGTGGTTAGACTACAGGGATAGTCGTTGAGCCACCCCACTCTTGTCATGAGTTGGGTGTATGAGCACATCACTCCGTATGGGAGAGGTGTAGAGGCAGAGGATCCTGGGGCCGTCAGGGCAGTGAGGTGGACAGGGATGACCATTCTTAGAGTGCCTCACCAGCCAGTGGCCTCTTTGACCACTACAGACATGGAGGTTACTCCTTATCAGGCCATGGCATGGTTATGGGGAGAGGAGACTGTTACATTGATTGCTTGCCACACTACCAGTCAGCTGGTAGACAGGACGGGGAAGTTGGAGATCCACCCCTTTGACAGAGTACCACAGTAGTTCGGCCTCCCATACATAGACATATTTCCTCCAGCGGGGCCAGTGTATAGATCTATTTGTGAGGCTCGGGGAGGTCCTAGAGGCCGGGGTTGGACTATTGTTACTCTTGGTGTTCCTATCGCAGCTAGGAGAGTGGTTCGTGCTCGAGGGGTAGCCAGTGCTCCTCGGGCACCTTTACTTTGGATTGCCGCTGGTCCTACCCATAGCAGAGATGAGCCCATTGACGTGGACTCTGAGTCTGAGGAGTTCACTGGGGGAGAGACAGAGGAGATAGAGGAGACCGAGAGAGTTGGTGGGACGGGGGAGGAGGATGACAAGTGATTCTGAGTGGCATGACACTTAGGATATCTTACGGGCTGAGAGGGTGGAGTGGAGCGCAGAGAGGGTGACTTTGATTTCAGAGGAGTTACCTTCTCAGGATTTAGGGGGAGATGGCAAGTCTGTCGCAGGCTGTCACATTGCTCCAGATGTGGGAGAGGGATGACAGTCAGCGGTACATCAGTGGTAGGCGCAGATCCTAGAGACCCTTCCTAGAGGCCTGGAGATCCGAGTGAGTTACCACTCTTCTCTTGACTTTGCCTTAGTTAGAATTGTTTTAGTTGTTATTTCCTTTTTTGTTTTGTTTATTCTTGGTTTTATTTTTTATAGTTTTTCTAAACTTGTTTTCTCCTTTATTTGCAGTGACTGTTGATGAGTGGTGAGACTTGATTCACCGAGTATGCGCAGATACCTTGTTGCTCCCCTCAGAGAAGACTCGTGCTGAGCTTTCTGAGGATGTGGGAGAGCCTTCAGCAGCTGGTAGGCATACCGATGTTTTTTCCCTTGTCTGGCAGGCGGCAAGGATCATGACTTCTCTCCGTGCTGAGGTAGCTAGATATAGGATGGCCGAAGCGCTTGATGAGGAGGAGTCATTCTCATAGTGAGACGGCAGCTACTGGCCATGACCGTGAGCCCTCAGTGCATTCAGAGCGCCGGTGTAGCCGGAGTCCTAGACGTGGTCGTGTGCCCTCTGAGGGATCCCATAGGGGTTGAGAGGCCATTTTTGTAGTGTTTTGTTGGATATTTATATGAGTGTTTTTGTACTTTTCGGGCTCATTGAGCATTTTGACCATGCCTAGTGCATGATGGCATTGTATATAAAACTTGTATATATATATATATATATATATATCTCTTTTTGGATCTAGACTTTTGGTGCCTAGAATTTTGTGACTTGTTTCCACATGTATACTAGATGTTTTTAGAGTATTTGTTTTCATGCTTTTCAGAATGTATGTGATGGATGACAAATGATAGTAAACAGAATGTTTTACTTTGTATGTTTTTGTAATGCTGATATGAGATGATACAAACATATTGTAGTACTGAACTTTTGAATTCTTTGGGAAATGTTCGTGATTTCTTCTTATGTTGGCAAAATGTGATGAATGTATAGTGATAAAGAGATGAATTTTCCCCATTCCTAACTCCACGCAACCAGTAAGATGTGAGGGCTCTACACCAAGAGTTGGGAAGGGCACAAATTGTATGAGTTTGACTGAATGGAATGATAAGAGACAGAAAAACCAGTATCAGAAACCAAACTTAGACCTACACACTTACCCTACTCAAAACTACCACCAAGCTCAGCAGGTCACTTATTTTCCAGTTTATCTAGACTTAGATTCATAAATGGCAACCCGGTTGACAAAATATGGTTTTGAGGATTTGATCTCTTTGGAATTTGGACATTTGTTTTCTCTTAATATAATTTGATTTGTACTTCTAGCATACCAAGATTTGTTAATTTGTGTGAATGGACCCCCCACACCCTGCCTCATGCCACTAGTAAGAAGCATGGGTTTGTCACCAAAGGCGGGATATAGGTGAGTAAGGGCACTTCTTTCCTTTCCCAACCTCACACCACCAGTAAGAGATGCGGGCTTATCACCGAAGGTTGGTGGGGCAAAGAAGTGTGTAAAATAAAATATTTTGTTTGCTTGGCACTTTTGATTCCATTTGATTTTGACATTTCTGATCTGTGACTTTGGGATATCCTTTCTTTCAAAGAGATTTAAGAGGGATAGATGTGACACCAAGAAGCTTCTAGAACAGACCGTAGGTAAGGACAACTTCACCTAGTAGAAAGAAAGAGAAAAACCAAGTATGCAGGCCTTGGTATGGTTTTCGTCAATACTTGTCTGTCAAACTTGATGAGAAGATTTGAAATTACTTGATGATGTTTGAGGAGATGTGATTTGAATTCTTTTGCCAATACTTTCAGAAATTTGTAAATAGATTGCTTAAGAGTAAGTTCCTTGACTACAATTTTTATGAAATGAGCGGACAAAATGAAACAGTAAGATGACTAATGCAATGTAGGTAGTTATAATGTACAAGTGGTGATTTTTATGTCTCATGCGTAAAATTGTTTAAGATGCAAGGAATTGACAGTTTCATTGAATTCCTCACCTTCTAGTGTGCACAAGAGATATGCACCATTTCTGTAGTCTTTCATGACTCGGTATGGGCCCAACCACTTGGGCCGGAACTTCCTTCCTTCACCGGTTTTCTTATCGATCTGGCTGTCTAGTCTTAGAACTAGATCTCCCTCATATATTTCTCACTCATAGACTTTTTTGTTATACTTCTGGCACATCCGGTCAGCATAGGCTCTGTGCCATTGTTTGGCATTTAGCCTGGCCTCATCAAGGCTTTCCAATTGAGAGAGGTGTGCCTCCCTATAAGCTTCTTCATCCAAAATCCCTTGTAATGAGATGTGGAGACTGGGTATTTCAACCTCAAGTGGGAGAACTGCTTCTACCCTGAATACCAGTGAGAAAGGGGTTGCTCCTGTTGGTGTTCTTATTGAGGTTTGATGGGCCCACAAGGCTGGATATAGTTTTAAATGCCAATCTTGCTTGTTCTCCTTGACTGTTTTGAGGAGAATAGCCTTTAATGTTTTGTTTGTCGCTTCAGCTTGCCCATTGGCTTGAGGGTAGTAAAGAGAGGCCGTGTGATGGTTTATTTTGAATTTTCTACATAACTCATGGACCTCATCATTTTTAAAGGATGTGCCATTATCTGAGATAATGACTTGTGGGACACCATACCTGTACAAATGATTTGGTTTAGAATGAATTTGGCAATTACCGAACCTGGTACGGTGGTGAGGGGCATGGCCTCTACCCATTTGGTAAAATATTCCGTGGCTGTAATTATAAAATTATGGCCATCGGTTGATGAGGGAGAGAATTTCCCTATCAAGTCTAGACCCCATGTGGAGAAGGGCCATGGGGTTGCTATTGGTTGTAGGGATTGTGCTGGCATGTGAATCTCGTGAGAGAATTCTTGGCATTTATGGCACTTACATACAAACTCTACTGCATCATGTTTGAGAGTGGGCCAAAAATAGCCCATCCGATGTATTTTGCGAGCGGTGGCATGACCACCGAAGTGGCCTCCACATATCCCACTATGGGATTCATAAAGAATCTTCTTAGATTCTTCTGTGTCGACGCATCTTAGAAGCATGTCATCGAAGGCTTTATGATAGAGTACCTGTTCTAAAACAACATATTTAGTGGTGATAATGCGTAACTGCCTTCTTTTTTGTGATGTGGCACCTTCCGGGTATGTGTGGTCTATGATAAAATTGATGATATCAGTGTACCAGGGACATGTAGAGATGGGGGCCTGGTTTCGACAAAGTATATACACTCATCAGGAAAGTCTAGATTTACCAGATCGCCTCCATCTAGTGGATTGTCAGCTAACTAGTCTGTAATGATTTGTCCCTTAACAGATTTTTGGTTTACGAATGTTAACTCAAATTTGCCCATTAAGGTTATGAAACACCCAACCTTTTTAGATAAAGACCCTTGCGTGAGGAATGTTCGTAAATGATCTGTCTTTACAATGACCCTTGTTTCTTGGTTCAACATGTAATGTCTTAAACATTTTGTTGCAAAGACTATGGCAAGGAATTCTCTCTCTTGCCTGTGTATAACGTGTTTCATAATCAAGCAATGTTCGGCTAATGAAATAGACCACACGTTCTCATTTATCATTGTCTTCTTGAGCCAGCATGCAGGCTAGCGAGACATGAGTGGCTCGTGAGTATAGGATCAAGGGGTGGTCTGGTTTGGGAGGCATTAGCATGGGTGGAGACAACAAGAAGCATTTAACTGCTTCAAAGGCCTCATTGCATTCTTCAGTCCAATCAATGCTATAATCTTTTTTAATAGATTGTTGATTGGATGAATGGAAAAACTTAAATCTAGGATGAACCTTCGGATTGCACTGAGTTTCCCAAGAAATGACCTGATTCCAGACTCAGTTCGATGGTGGGATCATTTTGAGAACAACCCATGGATTTTGGCTGGATCGACATCAATCCCTCGTGAAGATATAATGTAGCCTAGAAGTTTGCCTCCTGTCACACCAAACACGCACTTCTCTAGGTTTAATGTGATGCCATATTCAATTAATCGTGAGAGGATGATATGGAGTACTTCTGGATGATCACAGCGCTTCTTGGCCTTGGCCAATAAGTCATCCACATAGGATTCCACAATTTTATGGATAAGATCATGGAATATGTATGTCATTGCCTGCTGATATGTAGCACCGAGCGTTCTTAAGACCAAATGGCATGACAACATAGCAATAAGTTCCCTAAGGGAGTTATGAATGTAGTTTTGGCTTGATCCTGCTCAGATATTTTAATCTGATTATACCCTGAGAACCCATCCATGAGGGACAATAGTTCAAATCCAGCTGTTGCATCAACAATAACGTCAATGGATGGTAACGGGAAGTCATCCTTGGGACAAGCTTTGTTAATATCCCAAAAATCTATGCAAATGTGTATCTTCCCATTCTTTTTTAGAACAGGGACGATATTAGATACCCATTGTGAATAGTCAACGGGTTTGATGAATCCCACTTGGAGAAGTTTTATTACTTCCTCTTTTACCATGAGAGCCACTTTTGGCTTCATCGGTCTTGATTTTTGTTTAATTGGTTTTGCATCTGGTTTAGTGACAAGATTATGTACCGTGATATGTGGTGCAATGCCTGTCATTTCTTTATAGTTAAATGCGAAAATCCTTTTGATGTTCTTTGAGGATTTGGGTGTGTATTTCTATCTCCTCTAGAGTTAACGAGGATCCCAACTTCAAAAATTTTGGTTCTTCCTCCGTTCCAATGTTTATGTCAATGGTTTCTTCTATTAAAGAAGCGTTACCTTCTTCAAATTCAGGTGGGGCTGGAGGTAGTTCCAAGCTTTCTCCGTCTTCTATCTCGTAGATATCGAGATCCTTTTGTGGAGGAGACTCTACCATGGGATTTCCAAAATAGGAAGAGGAATGTGGTATTAAGGAAAGATCTACTATGCGGTAAGCAAGGTGTAGCTCCGCATAGGTGTTTAGATATTTGAGAGTGACTCTATCATTGTCAAAGTGATCCATGATAGAAAAATCATCCTCATCTTCTCCATGAGTTAGGAGTTTTTGTTGGTATTTTATGCACTAATGGTTTGGTACGAAGTGATACTGTGAAATTTGTATCTTCCAACTCACTGTTTGGAGTGAAACGGGAAGCTGAGGTTGCTATTGAGTCTGCGAGAAGGTTCTTCTCTCATGGGATTGCTTCAATTGATATGAAGTTAAATCCCTTGCTTAGATCTAACACCATTGTTTTGTAGAGTTGTAAATGTTCAGCCCTAGTTTCATATACCTCAGAGACTTGGTTTGCAACTAGTTGCGAGTCTCCTAGCACTCTAATGTTATCGACACCCATTCTTTTGGCTAGGATGAGGCCAAGGAGGAGAGCTTCGTACTCAGCCCCATTGTTTGTACATTCAAAGTTTAATTTAAAGGTGAAAGGTAGGATCTTTCCCTCAGGTGAAGTAAAGATCACTCCTGCCCCAGCTCCAAAGTGACATCTAGCTCCATCGAAGTGGAGAGTCCAATATTTTCTTGGAAAAATGGATGTTGGGGTATTTGTTGTATCTATTTCTTTTTCTTTGGTTACTTCTACCATAAAAACTTCATCTGATGGAAGGGAAGAAATTCCCAGGGTGCATCCCATACCCATAGAATCAAATGGTAGGAGAATAGGTAAGTCTTTCTCTAGCAACTCGACAATTTTTGTGGTAGTCCCTAGTGACACTGTTTCTATGACGTTGGTCTCATTTTTGAGTGTTGGAATGTCTTCGGCTAGATTTGTAATTTCCAATTCTGTGGTGGGTATCAACTTCTCTTTTGGTTTTGAATTAATTGGTTTGATGAGTTGATTTGTTGGGAGTTCAAACTCGGAGTGAACGCCTGGTATTTTCTTCAAATCAGCTAGGTGTATATCGAAGGGCTTTGGGTCACCTTGTGCCACAAATATTTTTCCTAAGTGTAGAAATCTTATTTCTTGGAATAACGTGGAAGGGATTGCCTTCATGCAGTGTATCCATGGCTGACCGAGGATCATATTATAGTTGGTTTCCTGATCTATAATATAAAATTTGGTGAGGACCGTCTTGGGTCCTAAAGTGACTGGTAAAACTATGGTTCCAATTGAAGTGGCTTTGAGGCTATCATAACCTCTTAGCATATTTCGTGTTGTGGAACAATTTGTCTCTCCATATCCTAACTTTTGAAGAAAAGAAAAGGGGACTATGTTAACTGCTGCCCCATCGTCAATCATTGTGCGTTTAACATAATTATTGTAAACCCATACTTGTAAATGTAAAGTTGGGTCACCTCTTCATGCAATCTCGGCGTCTGTTGGCATTTTGCTTATATCAAATATAAACTTAGTATCCCTATCTGGCTGCCCTGGAGGATAGACATCAAAGTCTACATGGTTTACTTGCGTTTCTGGAGGAGGAGTGATGTTGATTAAATGACCAAGGCCTAATGCTTCTAAGAGGGCAGCCCTGTGGGCGGGAGAGTTTTTTAACAAATCTAAAAAGGAGATGTGAGAGAAGGTTTTAGTTAAGTCATTAATTAAATCATAGGTGCCTATGGGTTTTACCAAATGTTTGTTGAATGTTGTCTAGTTCCAATGGATAACTTGGAGTTGGTTGAGAAGAATAATCCCGTGTTCTTGTTATGGTTTCTATGGGTAGCTCGGTGTCTAACTCCACCAGACCAACTATCTTAGTTTGGGGTTGAGTTCCTAGTTGGGGTGCGACTGGTGGATTTAATGAAGTTGAGGCTTCATGATCATTGTTTCCTGTTATAACACCCTTGTTTGTTCTGTTAGGATCTAGCCTGTTATTGTTAGAATGGTTTGGGAGTGGATCATTAAAGATCTTGAGGGGTGCATTTTGAGGGGAAACTTCCCCTGTATAAGCGTTTGACGTGGGTACTACAGAATTTGCTAAAAACATATCTATAAAGAGTTGTTTTTGATCTTTCTGGCAAATGTTGCATGAATTTATTGTAGTCATGACAAGTCCTAGTATCATGGCCTTGAATTTTGTGGAAACCACAATACAAATTGGGATTATAATTTCGAGGTTGTTGATTTAAACCCTGTTGTGGCCCAAAATTCTGATAAGGTTGTTAGTTGTTAGAGTTAAAATTTTGAGGCTGTTGCCTTTGGTTTTGACTCTGATATCCAGTTGGGTTTCGATTTGGACCTTGTGTTTGGATTTTTCGTTGTCATTGTTGTTGTTGTGGTCATGGTGGACGATTAAAATCCACCACGTTGATTGTTGGAGTAAAATTGTTATTTCACTGATTATTAACAGGTGGTGAAATGTTTACAACGTTTTCTCTTTTAGTTTGGTCAGTTACTCCATTTGTTGTAACTCCGTGGTTCTTGTTAAGGATCTTAGGTCCTTGATTAGCATTCTGGCATTAGGATAGGTCGCAGTGTTTTGATTGGGAGTGGTTAATTTCCCATTTGTTCCATATGTCTTACAACCACTATCTATCACTTCTTGGTTGATTCAGAGAGCACTCTCGAGTACTTCATCATAAGTTCTTAGTGGGAACTTCTGGACTTCTTCCTTTATCTCTTCTATTGAGAGAATTAAGGAATAAATCGCATAGTTCCATTTGATCCATGTTTGGAGCACTTGTTGATGAGTAGAGAACTGTACGCCATCTTTGAATAAAATGAGCAGTGGATTCATTATGTTCTTGTTTAATATGCAAGAATTCCCTGATTCTTGTTCTTAACAATTTGTTCATATCAAAAGCTTTGATGAACTCTGACACGAGTTGTTTAAATGAGTGTATCGAGGCTTCAGGTATTCTGTAATACCAATCAAGGGCAATACCCTCTAAGGTTTTAGGGAATATCTTAGCAACAACCCCATCCCAAGGGAGTAATTCCCGTATGGCTGTGGCATAGGCCTTAATGTGTGCATTTGGATCCCCTTCCCCTTTATATTTGGGTAAATTGGGAAGAGGTCTTGGAAGCATAACACTTCGTATGGTGAAGTCTAGGGGCTCTTTTAAATATTCTGAATAAGTCCCTACCGCATAGGCCTCGACCATCGATGGTGCTTGCTGAGGGGGCGGAGGTGGAATGGGTGTTTGATATGGCATAGCATATGTATTTGTAGGGACATAAGGGAATCCCTGTGGTTGAACGAACATCCTGGGAGAAGAGAACATGTCTCCTTGTGGTGATTTTGAATAAATGTTTAAGTAGGGAGGAGCATTGTTCTGGTATGGGTTGTTTGGTGCCAAGCCAGGAGGTATCATGTTTTCAACTGGAGCGGCGTTTGAAAACATGGTCCTAGTTGGTGTTTGTTGTGGATAACTATACGGATTTTGAGGAGGCATGCCTAACGTGCCTATTCCTGTAAGGAGGTCAACCTGACTGGGGTGATGTGGAGGGTTGGGGATTCCTGCTTGCCCAAAATATGAATTTTGGTTTGCTTGAGCAAGTTCCAGCCCTCTAACTTTCTCAACTAAGGCTGAAATGACCTCTATTGGTGAAGACACGGTGTTTTGCCTTAATGGTCATTTGTTGTATACCTTGAGGTTGTAAAGGGGTATGATACCCTGCTATGAATTGATCATTACCCTATCAAGCTTCACCGAGGGCATTTCCCATAGGTGGAGGAATGGGGTGTTTTCTTGGAATAGGGTATCAGATTGTATTTGTAAACTCCCTATAGGTGGATACATGTTTTGGAAACGTTGTTCACTTCTAGCATAGTGTGCTAAGTACTCCTCATCCAAAAATGGGAGTGGATCTGACTGTCTACTGATCTGTGGTCTGAACAAGACCCGAGGAGATGAAGTGGATTCTCCAGTAAATGTCATATTGTTAGAGCCTGAGGGCTCTGGTTGTTGTGTTTGTGCAAGCTGATCCAACTCCTCAATTCAGAATGAAGAACTAGAGCTAGTTCTTTGAGGGGGAGTTTGAGACAACAAGTAGTTACTTGAATAGTTATCAGCCCATGTGGAAAGTGAGGGTGATGGTTGTCTACTTGTTTGACTATAACTTGCTTCAAGACCTGAGAGAGGTCTACCATATGCCTTGTATCCCGACATATTCGGGGGGTATATGAATACCCGTAGAATAATGGGAAAGAGCGAAGGTGGATGAAAGAAATGAAAATAAAAGGGGAATATTTGTTTGTTTCACATTGGGTTCACCAATTTTGTTGGTGAAGTTGATGTGAAGGCTAATGAGGTAGATAAGATGAAACAATTGTTTGTTTCATTCGGGTTCACCAGTTTTGTACGATAGAAAAGTGACATGTGAGGATGATAATCGGCAAGTGACCTTCCCCGTACCCGACCTCCCGAGGTCATGCTGAGACAGCCGGTGGTTTGAAATGCAGGTGACTTAGATGAAGTCACAGCCAGGATTATGGTCAGTTTTCTATGATAGAAAAGCTACATGCGAGGATGAGAATCGGACAATCAACTTTCCTAAAGCTAACTATGGGAGGATCAGTGACTAAGATCTGGTAGTGTGATCTCCTGGTAGCTGGAATGAGAAAGGGGAGATTTAGAGGCTATGAACAGGTAGCGTAAATTCCCTATGGTTTATCCTCCTAACTAGGATCTAAGTGTTAATCTAGTTTTGAAGTCTCTGAATTAACTTAAACTGAAAATAATAATTTATACTACTGCTGAAAGGGAAACTAATCTAAACAAAATACACGATTGAAACATTATATAATTACAAACAACTTAATTAAAATACTTTTATACTAAAACTAAACAAGTGAGATAACTGGGTGTGGTTATTCACCTATGAAATGTGTGAATCTAGATGAAAGACAACTAATTAACTTAATTGAAAACCTTCAATCTTACCTCAGAAGTGAGGAACAAATCATAGCTTCTCAGAAACTATCATTCCCCACAGCTTCCCTGGTAATATTGAAAGTGAGCTTTAACTAAAATAAAATGATTTACTACTCTATTTGATATGTTGTAACTAGAACTTTGATAGCTCAAACCTAGAGTTTACAGAACAGTGGTAAATCCAGTTGTGTGTGACTTTATCCCCTCAGTGTGATCTCCTCATTCCTTCATGTTCTCTTGAATCTAGAAAAGTGTGTATATGATAGCATCAACAGAATAAGGAACTTGAACAATGGCAGCTTTTGGATATAGACTGAATACAATGCGAGTAAGAGAGAGATAGTGCAAGTGAACAGAGCTTGACTATGCAATTCCTAGCAGGATTTATTGTGGGAATATAACACAAATGTGCCGAGAGTTTTAGAAGCTATCTTTTGTGACTAAACAAAACCTGTAACTATAAATGGATTCCAATCTAAGAATGAAACTATCCTTATTTTAAACTGACTTGCATGGAACAACAATGAAGTAAAATGAAACAAGAAGATTAAATGACCTCTAAACAGCACAAAGGAAGACCAACAATGGATGCAAAACATGAAACTATTGGAATTCTAAGGAAGAAACTCAAAGACTGAATGATTAAACAGAGAAGGAGAGGGGCCATTTGTTTGAAAACAAGCTGGCTATTTATAACAAATGCATTCACTAGAAGGTAACTTGGAATTGAACTCTTTTACCATTAAACAAAGTGAAAACACTATTCATAGGGTGGCCAAAACATAAATGCAAAGCAAAGTAGCTGAAAATGTGGATAGAAATTGAAAATTTACGTTTGACATGATCGTTGGAACTTTCTAGAAAATGCGAACAGGACCGCCGCCATGTGCAGGCGGCAGTTACAGGACCACCGCCATGTTGTCTTACGGGACCACCGCCCTGTCGTGGGTGGGGACAGGCCACCCAGGCAGGGTGGCGGTCTCGTCACTTAAGACCAAACGCAAGGAAAAAGGGGGGCAGAGGGTAGAACAAAGCATGCGGAGGCTAGGTGAGGCATGTGGGATAAAAACGTATACTTGGCGAGATTTTCTGGATTTCGAACACCTTGCGAGGAGACCTGTATCATCATTGGGGTATGTGTAACATCTTTCCGGCGGTGCAGTACCTTACAATTTTGGGTACGTACAGAGCCTCTAGACTTCTCCATTTGGATAGTCATGCTCCCAAGACCCTTTCCTGATATTCCAAAATTCAAAGAGGAGGGTGATACTAACACCCACATCAAAGCTTACGCAACTGCCATTCGAGAGCTGCTCCCATGTGACGCATTTGTTGAGAAGATATTCCCTAAGATGCTAGAAGGTATTGCTCTTGATTGGTACTATAGGATACACGAGGCTTCAATACACTCATTTAAGAAAATCGTATCAGAATTTACTAAGCCTTTTGATATGAACAAGATTTTAAGGATAGGAATTAAATAATTCCTTCATATCAAATAAGAGCACAACAAGTTTGCAACCCACTTCATTCAAAGGTAGTGCCAAGTTCTCTACTCCTCTACAAGTGCTACAAATATGGATCAGACATAACTTTGCGATTTGTTCCTCCACTCCCTCAATAGGAAAATAAAGGAAGAAGTTTAAAATTTCCCGCTAAGGAGCTAGGAAGAAGTGCTAGAGGGTACTCTCTGAATTGACCAAGAAGCCATTGACATTGTTCATAAGACTTACGGAGCAAATGTAAATTTAGTCATTCCTAATCAATATAAGCCCAGTTACTCTAACAACACGAACAACAACCAAAGAACAAAAATCCTTAATAAGAATTATGGAGTCATGATGGATGGAGTTACTGACCAGCCCAAGAAGCCTAATGTTGTTATTCCTCCCAATATGAATGCTACCAATAGCAACAACAATGAAAACAATCAAAGAAACAATAACTTCTCACCCTCAGTCAATGTTATAGATTTTAACTGACAATGAAAACAATAACAATAACAACCTCAGCAATCAAGACAAACGTAGACCCAAGGCGCTAACCAATACCCAGGTGGGTATCTGAACTAATTCCAAAACAAAGGGCAAGGGTTCCCAAATTTTAACTATAACAATCAACAACAAAACAATAATCGTAGTTTCAAACCTCAACAAGGTAAAAACCAAAGGCGTCAAGATTATGATCCTAATTTATATTGCAGTTTTCATAAGGTTCATGGGCATGATGTAAGAACATGTCATGATTATAACAAGTTCCTACAACGTTTTCTAGAGGATCAGAGATAATTTTTTATTGACATATTTTTGGTAAACCCAACAGTGTGAACTTAGAACACCTACATGGGATTGGTATCCCCATAGAAAACACCACTAGGAATATTTAATGATCCTCTCCCCACGCATCCAAAATACGGTAGAATATATCCCAATGGTTCGAAAATATGTATTATAATAGGGACCCATGAACGCAAAGCATCAACTTCGTCAAACCCACAAGTGGCACCTCCTTTAGATGGTCACCTGCAAATGAAAATTGTAGGGTTGGTAGAGTTGGACACTAAACCTCATATTAACATTGTCACTAAGACCAAAAACTATTCTTCGCAACCAATCCCGATCTACCCGACTATATCAGATGACATTCCTGATACACTAATCAAGTCATTAGGAGCTTATGACTTGATCAATGACTTAACTAAGACCTTCTATCACATTTCCTTCTTAGATATGTTAAATAATCCCCCTTCCCATAGAGCCGCTCTACTTGAAGCACTAGTCCTAGGTCATTTAATTAACAACACCCCTCCTCCAAAAGCACAAATAAACCATGTGGGATTTGATGTCTATCCACGAGGGTATCCTGAAAGAGATGTTGGATTCATATTTGACATCAGCAAGATGCCCACAGATGCTAAAATAGCTCGTAGAGGTGATCTGGATCTATTTTTACAAGTTTAGATTTACAACAATTATGTAAAGCATGTGATGATTGTGATAGGGCAGGAATCAACATAGTCCCCTTCTCTTTCCTTCAAAAACTAGGGTACGGAGAGAACAATTTCTCTTCAATGTAAAACATGCTGAGAGGCTACGACAGCCTCAAGGCAACGTCAATCGAAACTATAGTGTTTTCATTCACCCTTGGGCTTAAGACATTACTAACCGAGTTTTATATTATAGATCGGGAAACCAACTATAATATGATCCGTGGTCTTCCTTGTATTCATCGCATAAAGGCAATTCCCTCCACTTTTTTTAAAGAA
This sequence comes from Taxus chinensis, assembly GCA_019776745.2. Lineage (NCBI taxonomy): Eukaryota > Viridiplantae > Streptophyta > Pinopsida > Cupressales > Taxaceae > Taxus > Taxus chinensis. The sequence goes on from CM034154.1 coordinate 657,859,456, forward strand.
GTTAGGTTCCTACATTTAGGGAAGGTCTTTGTGGCACAGGGTGATCCAAAACCCTTCAACATACACCTAGCTAACTTGAAAAAGAGGCCAGGGGTCCAATCTGAGTTTGAGCTTCCTAAAAATTAGTTAAATAAACCTACAAGCTCAGTACCAGAGGAAAAGTTAGTTCCTACAATGGAGTTAGAAGTCATAGGTTTGATCGAAGGCATTCTAGCAATCAAACATGAAACCGTCATCGTAGAGAGAGTATCATTAGGAACCATGGAAAATATTTTTGAGCTATTAGAGAAGGATTTACCTATCCTCCTTCCTTTCAATTCTATAGGTATGGGACATACTTTAGGACTCGGTTCTCTTCCGACAGATGAATTTTGTATGGTTGAAGTAATTGAGGTAAAAGAAGAGGATGCAAATGATGATCCAACATCCATTTTTCCAAACAATTTTTGGACTCTCCATTTTGATGGAGCCAAGTGTCATTTTGGTGTTGGGGCAGGTGTGATCCTTACCTCTCCTGAGGGAAGGATTTTTCCTTTTTCCTTCAAGTTAAACTTTGAATTCAAAAATTATGGGGCTGAATATGAAGCCCTTCTACTTGGTCTCATTGTAGCCAAGAGAATGGGTGTTCTTAATATTAGGGTGATGGGTGATTCACAACTTGTTGCAAATCAGATATCCGAGGTACATGAGACTAGAGTCGAGCATTTACAACTCTACAAAATAGCAGTGTTGAATCTAACAAAGAGGTTTGACTTCATATCAATTGAAGCAATTCCACAAGAGAAGAACCTCCTCGTAGACTCGATAGCAACTTCCACTTCTCACTTTACTCCAAGAAGTGAGTTGGAAGATATAAACTTCATAATCTTTGTACGTACAGAACCTTTGGTCCACAACACACTGGTAACTCCAATGTTTACATACATAGAGACTGAGAGCAATTCTAGCATTGCAGATCAGGTTGACATTGACAAAGTAACTCTAAGATATCTAAACTCTCTTATGGAATTACATTTTACTCATCATGAGGTTTATCTTTCCCTAATTCCACACTCCTCCTATTTCAGAAACCCCATGATACAATCTTCCGTTGGGAAGGAACTTGAAATTTATGAGGTAGTAGAGGAGGGGGATTTGGAGTTTGAGGAAGGAAACACCTCCTTAATCGAGGTAACAATCAATATAAATATCGGGACTAATGAAGAACCAAAAATATTGCAAATAGGATCCTCTTTAACTCCTAAGGAAGTTGAATTACACACCTGTATCCTCAATGAGCATCAAAGAGCTTTCACGTTTAACTACAAGGGAATTACGTGAATCGCATCACACATTGTAGTGCACAATCTTGTTATCAAGCCAGATGTTATGCCAATTAAGATAAAATTCAAGGCCCATGAAGCCAAAGGTGGCCCTCATGGTGAAGGAAGAAGTGATGAAACTCCTCCAGGTAGGGTTCATCAAGCCAGTTGACTACTCACAGTGGGTGTCTAATATTGTCCCCATCCTCAAAAAGAATGGAAAGATTTGTATTTTTATAGACTTTCAGGATATCAACAAGGCTTTTCCCAAAGATGATTTCCCATTACCATCCATCGATGTTATTTTTGACGTCACAGCTGGTTTCAAGTTGTTATCTCTCATGGATGGGTTCTGTGGGTACAGTAAAATCAGAATCTCTGAGAAGGATCAAGTCAAAACTACATTCATAACTCCTTGGGGAACCTATTGTTGTTGTTATGTTGTTTGGGCTTAAGAATGTTGGTGCCACATACCAATGGGCGATGACTTCTATATTCCATGATCTTATACACAAGATTGTGGAATCCTATGTGGATGATCTTCTGACTAAGGCTATAAAATGTTGTGATCACCTAGAGGTGCTTCGTATCATCCTTTCTCACTTAATCGAATATGATGTCACATTGAATCCAGAAAAAATGTGTATTTTGTGTAATAGGAGGCAAGCTTTTAGGATACATCATATCTTCATGAAGGATTGATGTTGACCAAGCCAAGATCTAGGCTATACTATAAATGACTCCACCGTCGGACAAGTCTGGCATCAGATCTTTCCTTGGGAAACTCGGTGCAATCCGAAGGTTTATCCCTGATTTAACTTTTGTTGTTCACTCAATCAACAATTTGTTCAAAAAGGATTGTTGTGCATTGATTGGATGGAAGAATACAACAAGGAATTCTAGTTAGTTAAATGATTCTTATTGTCTCCTCCCACACTCATGTCACCTAGGTAAGATTTCCCCTTGATCCTATATTCACGAGATACGGATGTTTTGCTAGCTAGCATGTTGGCTCAAGAAGATGATGATAAATGAGAACGTGCAATCTATTTTATTATTCAAACATTTCTTAATTATGAGTGTGGACACCAAAATTTTGTCACACTCCCCTTAGCCTCTAATCGAATAACCAACTTAAACATGTTCCTCTAACCATGGCCCCTTTCACCCCACATTAATATTAATTCAATTACTTCAATTCAATTAATATCTATTCTCACAATATTTATTATTTACTTATCCTAATTAAACTAATTTCCACCTCACCTAGACACCTCACCATACACCTATTCATAGCATGTTTCCATAACTAACTAAGACTTAGTCCCACTTTCTTTAATGAGCTTAATATTTAGTTTAACCCTAAAATCACATGCTTATTATTCCTCTAGCCACAATCCCGCTCATTAGAAGATAAACTTCCGTTTTGATCCGTGAGAATAAAAAAAAATTGGCCCAAGTGATTGCAAAGATTAGCCATTTTTAGTAAACCTAGGGAATCCCACCTTAACCGAAGCCAATCATCCTGAAAGTGACATCCGTCAATCAAGAACTGCCTTCGGTTATAATTTATTCATTATAAGAACCTTGTGGGAGAGGTTGGCACATTCTGGAATCGAGGACAAGAGAAGAGAGTTGTATACAAGTAGGACCAGAGCCTTTTCATACCTCTCGATATCCACAGCTAGCACCAGGACAGATCCAGAGGTATTGCACTCAAAGTAACATTCCGGGAAGCACTGTCATGGTACCAAACATCATTCCTCTAATCAACCATCATCACCATCTAGCCATTTGAACCTGCACCATAGTAAGTATACTTTTTAACTAGCATCATCTATTTCTACTTTAGTCTATTAAGTTCTTCTACCATTGTTATCAGTTTCCACTTGCACTCTCATTCCCCTACCATTTACATGCCTGTAAACTCAACCATTCCTCCACCCACACCATTAAATCACCTATATCTAAATGTTACACATCTCTGAGTATACCTAAGATTCCCACAGACCTATCCGCCCCCCGTTTGTCTCTGTTTAACCTCATATCAACCTTTACAACAAGAACCCATTAAGTTTATTTCACCCTGACTCTACTAATGTTGATTACCCATGACCGTCATCGGTCCCTTTTAAACCATCATCAATTATACCAGACCAATGTCAGTCTCTTTGTTTAATACCTTTGCTAATAATGGAACCTAAGAACCTTCATCCAAGTGACCTAAGAAACCTAGAACCTGACCCTGACCAGTCCCAGTACCTTGATAATTACCCCTCCATTCAAATCTGATTATATCCTAGCCTATTATGATTAGATTTTCTTATTGTATTTGAATGAGATACCTAAATCATATCAACTACAGTAGGACTTTGTTTATTTCTTGCATTAAGTTGTTTTAAACAGTTGATTAATAGCCATCTAGTGAGTATCACACTTCCTGGATCTAGCACATGCTAAGTAGTCCACTGCCATATATTATTTAACTCTTATTTTGTGGTCTTGTTTTCTATTTCAGGTAGTTCCTCCTAGCCAAAAGGAAGCTCTCACAGTCAACATCAGATTAAGAAGTCTGAACGTGCACATCAACCTCTAACCAACCAGCATGACAGGTATTCCTTAGCCCATAACTCTATTTGTTTCGTCAAAAATGTAAAGAAAATGATGAAACATTTTGGCACGCCCAGTGGGACCCATCAAGGATTCTATTGCATGTATTCATTCCTAGGTGAAATTTGTGTGTTTGTTTCCCTTCAAAAAGATTAGATATTAATTTTTCTTCTTTGGAATCATTCTTCCTCTCTTTATTGTCTAAAATCAATCATGTTTTTGGTGCTTTAAAAAGAACACATTCTTCTTTCTTTTTGCATTGCATTAGTGAAAGAGAATTCCTCTTCCTATTCATCACTTGCTACATCGAAAATAATATTTTGATTTGGGTTTTTAAAACACTTGCCTTACATTCTAATTTGCTACATTTTTAGTTCACATTAAAATGAGGGCAACCTATATGTTGGAAGTCATGCCCAGCTAATGGTCGACTCAAGTGAACTATGGAAAGCACCGTCTTTCTTCTTCTACCAAACTGCATAAATTTGAATATATACATTTTCTTAAACATCTTACCTGGGAACACCTATCAACGATCACACGATCAAAGGATTGGCAGCTACTCCCTAGCTGGTTATCTATGTCCAGTCACCTATTAGAGGGCACCCCCCCCACCATAACTTAACTTGAAACCTCACCTTTTAGATATACTTCTTCATAGGATGCCTTCCTAACCAAAAATTCTATTATGAATTCACATGGTCAGTTCTAAATAGCATAAGCTAAAAAAACATAAGAAAATCACTTTTAGGATTGTGGTTTTTGTTAGCGTTCCTCTTGACTTGTGTTTTGAGGTGTGAGACTATGAATCTACATTGTTCTTCTTCTGTGCACACTCCATCATCGTAATTTGAGTATTCTGACTTTATCTGAGTACATCAGGGCCCCATATTCTCATTCTCATAATTTTGAGTTTGATTCTTCACCAAATTTAATTCACAAAGCCTAGTTTTTTCATTTCTCTCTCATTTCACAGTAACAGGTGTCGGTCCAGCGACTGTCATCGATTCACATCTAACTGTCATTGGTTAAACGTAACTGGTGTAGGCTTCTGGCTTTCTAGTTAATTTTCCTTGAATAGCCTTCATCACTCCTATTCTATTTTAGGCCCTCAGGGCACCATCATATTCCCCCTCTGTTGATATTTCTATCATACACAGTTTCCTTATTACACATTCATCAGTTATGTTTCACTTTCTAAAACTAGTGTTTTTCCATAGTACCCAGCATCGGTTGCTATGACCAACATCGGTTCCCCATTAACTGTCACCGGTCATCCTGACCGTTGTCGATGTCTTTGTTTGGTTTTTAAAATCCAAACCTTGACCAAATTCACCCTCCCAGCCTCATTTTTCTATGTCCTCATTGTTTTTGTGTTATTTACAGAATACAATCTTACCAGGTAAATACTTATTCACATGGTGTTGACTTGCAACCAAACTAACACTCTTATATTCCATGTCAACTGTCAACCACTCCCACCTATTCCCTCAAAACCTTCTATCATGTCACCCATGGATCCAACCCCACCTATCACTATTGCTACAGGTGATAAGGATTTCACATGAATCCTTGATCAGAATCCCACAGCCTTATAATTCTATCTTTCCCACTCATCCACTTGGGATTCCTCAGGTCAATTGATATATGGCATGCCCATATCCATCTCTCCTACCCTTGTCCCCATTCCTGCATCAGCCCTTACTAGTTGGCTGTTACCTTCACTTGCTTTACCCCCAGTGGTTTCGCAGATAGGCCCTCACACCCACTATGACCGCTGCATCTGCAACATCAGTTGCACCTATAGTATCGGTTGTTCCTTCATTAAACACCCAGAGCATAACCCCATCCGTGAACATTATCTCACATATGCCAATTACAACACAACCATTCATGGTTTTGGTGACCCCTACCCCATTCTAGAATCTTGTCCTCTCCATCCCGTAGTCTCTACCCCCAATCGCTACTAGAGTCACTTTGACTGCCCCACCTATATATACATATTATCAATAACCCCCTATCTCATCTATCATTCATTTTGGGTATATTCCCTCCATGTTGGTCCCCCATTCTCAACCTTTCTATTCGGCATCACCATACACTAGAATGCCACCCACATCACATGTTTAGCACCAGCCCTCTTACACCATAGGAGGTGCCCTTCTATCGCAACCTACCAGTGACCTCATCAAATTAATGATGGAAAGGATGTAGACACTAGAAGCATTGGTTTCCAACTCACATAATTCTCTCACCTACGATGAAATTTATAATAAGCCCATTCATCCATCCATTCTTATTCACCCATACCTTGTACATTAGGAAATGCCAAAATCCAACCTCTTCAATAGTAAAGAAGACCTGCAGCAACATTTGTGGTCCTTTAAACATGGGTGTTACCTGATTTCCCATGATGACACTTTATTCCTACGGACCTTCCCAATGTCCCTGATAGGACCTGCATTAGAATGGTACAGTGGGCTTCCTAGACATTCCATCTACACGTTTAATCAAGTAGCCCAAGCCTTCTTAAACCACTTCTTAATCAACATTGTCAAGAAAGTCACCATGACTGATCTCTATTCCACTCGATAGTATGACAAGGAGTCTATGGCAGACTTTTTCACTCATTGGTGCAACCTAATTAACCAGCCCACATTTCAATTACCTCAAACTGATCTGATAAAGTTGTTAACTCGGGCTTGCACTAGACACATTTCACCAACTCTATAAGTGCATACCTTCCACACCTTTAACGAGGCATTCACCATGGCACGAAAATTGGAGATTTGTGTTATCAAAGAGAAGAAAATTCAGCTACATAACAGAAAAAATTGCATTCAAATCGAATGGTTCTTCTTCATCTTTGAAACCCTAGAACAACTATTCAAAATCCAAAGGATCTGCCAACATCGTGGTTCTCAAGGTTGGAACCTCTCACCCATCAAACCAAGCCAAACCTTCTTTTAATCTCTCTCCCATCCAAACTTTCCAATTCAGACAAGAACATCAAAAGAACACCCCAATAGGGGAGACATATTCCTCTATTTTGGAAAATCTTATTAAGGTTGGTATCATTACCATTACACCTATAAAACCACACATTTTTTTTGACCTTGATCGCCCCACGCCCACGTGGTATAAAGAACATGAATTTTGTAACTATCATCGTGTCAAAGGTCATAGCGATGGTAACTATATCGCCTTATAGAATATCGTCCAAGAAATGTTAGACAATGAAGATCTAGTCTTGGATAACCCAAATACACCAGCCAACCAAAACCTACATATCTTCAAAAATCCATTCCCTAATTATGCCCCATCTTCCAACCAAATTGGTGACACTTCAACCAATGATAGCAATGTCCGTGAGGTCCACACTATTTTCGATGACATACCATTTTCTCCCCAATCACTCCATGTCTCTTTCATAGATGAAATCCTAGCCCAAACTCCCCTACCTGCACAAGAACCTATTTCATCTACTCCTCCATCCACAGAGGAACCCATTTCATTTTCTCCTTCACCTGTGAAAGAGCCCATAATTAGCACTCCGCCTCTTACCTCTCAAATTACCAAGCAGTCGTCAGTAGCACCTCTCCTACCCATAAGGGACACATGTCCACTCCCTACACCATCACAAGGAGAATCTACCTCATCTTTTCCATCATCTCCTTTACCCATAGAGGATCCTGCAGAAACACCATTGCCTTTAGGTGACCATTCTCCATCAGCCTTCTAAGATCTTGTTGACTTGCTTTCGGCTCTCTTACCCACAGAGTTTGAAGCTAACCATTTCCCTTTTTCTCAAATGTATTTTGCAGGGATTGCTACTCGATCCACATAGGCCCCTACTTACAGCAGTACCATTTTCATGCTTGGTGATCACCTGGATTATGTTGATAGAGCCTTGCTTTGGGGATGTCTTCTACTTCTTTCTTCAACCTAAATGCAGTTTTCACTCACTGACACCTTCACAATCTATCCAAAAGTGTTTCAAGCAACCAAACAAAACACAACCATGACTATTTGAACACCTTCCATGTCATTTCCCACAACCCAACACACACCTATACCCAAACACCTACCCACACATATATCATCCCCCTTACCTAAACCCATCACTATCTTATGGTTCATGCCAACATCAAACCTTACTCATCCACTCATCAAATTAGATTTAACCACATCTTCCAAAACCAACACTAAACTCATTCCTACGCCTTAAAGGAAGTTCCAACTTGCTAGGCCTCATACACCAATCTCGCCTACAACACCATTATCACCTTCACCCCTTCCCTCCATCCTAGGAGCTCACCCCTTGACCCTAGTCCAAACAACCTTCTTCCATCGATAAACCAAGAACGTAGCAGGACACCTCCTCATCATGACTGTTGATCAAAGAATACTTGGCAAAGATCACATAAGGAGTCTACGCGGGATAGAAGGCCAAGATCAAAGGCACTGAAGGATAAGAAGGACCCACACGTGGAAGGAAAGTTCAGATTTTGGGACTTAACCGATTTTGAGCATGAAGATATATATTTAGAAGATGGCATGTGGAACACACCAACGAAGCAGAGACACGCGTGCCATGCATTGTCTATATTTGGAGAAGTAGTTTAAAGTGTCTATGCATGGAGACAAGCTAAGAATAGAATTGACACTTCAGTTAACTGCAAGAGGAACTATAGATAGCACACTTGCATGTGTGGCTATAATTTTAAATGGTGTGTGGCTATCAATAGCATGCAACCTATTTCTGGAATAGTTAAGTGGTGAAGGGAAAGTCCCCACCCTATATATATGATGTTAGGTGCATAGTAGAGAGGATGATAGGAGAGATAGAGAACACAAAGAGCAGTATATGTGTGTATCAGATCCATATGCGCCTTGATATAAATTGATAGTATTGTAAGGAGCTTCTATACTTATTAATAGATGGAAGATATTGGCTGAATCTAAGTATCATTCTGTGTAATTGAGTAGTGCATGTTATTTATTCAATGATGATCACTGTGTAAGCTTGTTCTTTCATAGATCTGTGGGTAGCATGCACTGTAGAATGATGGATTAGTTATGAATCTATATGTTTCTATCTTCATCATGCTAACATCCTATTACAGCAACCCTAAAGAGGGACCTGGTACCTTTGTGTGCTTTGGGTGAGCACTCAGTCTAGGCTGAGTGATGTGCCAACGTGACTAGGGTGTTATCTTGCAAATTCTAGGCTGCATCATTGGTTCCATTGCCGGGACCTTTTTTTCAGTTGTTTTCAGGATGGTTCACGATGAAGACGTACTGGTTAACTCTAGCAAGTATTGAGGAATGGATACATGATCTGGAGGAAGAATATGCATGACGGTTCAACAGTGGATCTGAGTTTAATGCATGTACTTGGGTAGAACAGAACCTGTATGACAGTTTATATGAGAGATTTTTCACTATCTTTCTAGTAGAACTATACGAGTGGCTTAATGCTTATGCATCTCAGTGGAATTGGAGGTATCACACACTTGTCTAGACACAAGAAGAATTTCAGGCCCTTTATGATGCTGATCTGATCTGGACTCACGTGGTGGATACATGGTTTCGTGGTGTTCTAAATAGTTATATTCTGGAATATTCAATTTCGATGTACTCATGCCTAGAGGTAGATGAATTCCAGTTTTTATGGTATCCAAGAGGGACATATTTTCACGGTATTCCACTGGTGATCAAGATCTTAATGGTAACCTTGAACCTAGAGAGTAAACTGATGGCTAGCTAAACTTCACCATGTGCGAAGGTAGGAACAGGTTTGGTATTAAGATGGTAGACCTAGTAGTAGAAAAGTAGAGGGAGGAAAGGTGGCTTAAGTATAATGAGGTGCATGAGAGGGAAATAGAGAAGCAACGTTCCATTGCAGAAAGTATGGCATTGAGGAGAGAGCTGGCTCGTGAAGGATTTACAGCTCATGTAGAAGACATGGAGCCAGAGCATCAGGAACTCCCCCATCTTGGAAAGCATGACAGAGATCCCTTCTCAGCCTCACATGGAAGTGCACCAGCAGAGACTATTTGGGCCGTAGGCACCCATCTTAATCCACCTGGTGACCTAGCCTTTGTGCTTGGTTTTTCAGTATCTAGTACGACAAGTAACCAGTAAACTAACTTGGGAAGTAGGAAAGCAGGAGTAAGTCAGGGATCAAGTACATCAATGGCAAGACAGATGGCTTCAATGTCATTTGGAGGAGAATTCTTGGGCATGTCATCCACACATAATGTAAGCGCACAGAATACTGGACTCACCTCTGGAAGTGGAACTGCTTCACAGACTGTAGGGGTTCTGTATAGTACTACTTTCAAAACACAGGGGAGTACATCTCAAGGACCTATTCCAACTACAGGTGGTGGATCAGGAGGTATAAGGTGGTTCTAGTTCTAGTGGATCTGGTGGCTCTTGAGGTAGAGGGAACACAGGAGGTTCCAGGTCAGGTGGTCAAGGTCCATAGCAACCACAAAATATCTATATGGAGATGTCTCTTCATATCCCAGAGTATAGAGGTATAGAGGATGCTACCAAACATGTGCATATGTGTGAAATCTTATGGTGTGCTAAAGGGATCATATCTACCGAGTGAAAGCCAAGTCAATTCACTACTACATTATAGGGGTGCGCGCACAGCTGGTATAGGAAGTTTGACCCTGATCAAACTTGCGTAGATTATGCAGCACTGAGGGATGCTTTCTTGAAAGAGTTCCATATCCCTGAGTTTGAGCAAAAGAGTATAAGTGCACTCAAAGATATCAAGCAAGGCACTACTGAGAGTGTATGTGAGTACGATGCTCATTTTAAGACACTTCTATCTAAGTTGTCTTATGATATCCATGCTAGCCAGCATGCATAATGGTTCGTTGGAGGATTGATTACACCTTTTTGGAGGGCGTTGTCACATAAGACATACATGGATCCGCATGAAGCACTGGAAGTAATGTTATACACTAAGGCAGTTGGGAGCATTGACACTGGAGTCAGTCCATTCCTAGAGGCATAGATCACAGCTATGGCTAAGCAGTTAGAGAAGCTGTCAGCAAATTCAGCCCATGAAACATGCTCAGGAATTTGGTATATAGATTGTGAAGTGGAAGGTCACACCAAGGATAGTTTCCCTCACAGATCTGTATGCTCGTTACTATTGGACTATGAAATTTTCCATTTGAATCATGATGCTAGCCACTGTCCTCTGTTACAGCACGCAATAAGGAAGAATGTATCTTGCTTTTGCAAGATTTACATGTCCACGACCCATGATACTAAGGATTTTTGGTTGATTGGTTAGATCTAGGATGCCATAGACATTGGAGTACAACAGATAGGTATAATAGATAATTCTAAGGGTAGGAATGAGCACCAGGATTAGGATCATAATCAAATGCGCTATGATAGGAATGAGGGGCACTTTGAAGGAGGTCGTGGAAGGGGACGTGGATATCGTGGTGGATATGGAGGATGAGGCCGAGGTGGAGGAAGAGGAGAGTTTCCTTGTGGAACATGTTATACGTGTGGATATCCTGACCACTACAGGAATGAATGTCCTCAAAATAATGCATGTTCTTTCTATGGGAAGAACCATAGCTATTAAGAGTGCCTAGACTTATATGAGCATCTGAGCAAGCAGCATAAGCAAGAAAACAAAGGCACCAGAATGGTTAGAATCCAGCGCGTGGTAGAAGACCAATGGATGCCCAGGATAACAGAGGGACTTAAGGCATTGACAGTGAAGATTACTACATGTGCTGAAGCTGCACACGCGTGAGAGGCATTGCACCAGAAACCTATGATCACCAAGGAGGAGGTTTTGCATGCGAGGTACCCGGATCCTGCTCATCAGAAGGAAGTTTACCAGGATACCATGGAAGTGTTAAGGAATCTTCAGGGTGAGATACAGTACCTAAAGGAGTAGAAGAAATCCTTGGAGACAGTTCAAACTGATATCGATGATCTGCGGGAGGTGTGCAAGATGTTGCACTAGGAGAACATTATTCCACTATTAGGAAGTTAGTTGAAAGGGAACACTCCACACGCAAGTCTTGAGACCGGATGGAAAATTCTACATACAAATATTCCCCCTGATAGCATTGACTATGACAAAGAAATTACTCTGAATGTTGTTGTGGATGGGTGGCTTTTGAGCAACATATTGATTGATACATGCGGAAGTAAATGTGTTGACATTAGATGCATGGGTACAAATGGGGAGGCCTCCATTGCAGCCATCATCTAATGTGTTATTCATGGCAAACCAAACTAAGGCCACCCCCATAGGAGTGTTGAAAGATGCATCTATAACTATACAAGGGGCCAAGTTCACTAGGGATTTTGAGGTATTAGCACTTACAGAAGCAGAAAATTTTCTAGCCTTGCTTCGACGCCCTTGGTGTTATGTAAATAATGCTGACTTGAGATTCAATAAGGGATATATCAGCTTTGAAAACAAGGAGGAAATGAGTTGTGATACCCTTGACAGATGGGAAGTCTATGCCATATGTTGAGCCTCTAAGTGAGGAGGATTTGAACAGAGTCTATGTATGCGCTATTCAGGACCCAGAGGTCAACGAGCCATCAAAAGAAGGCATTCTACAGTGGGAGGATTCTCATTCTATTAGTGATACTATGAGTATTACTTGTGACAATTGGGCTCATGGTACATATGAACTGGTAGGGTGAGGTGAAAATGTGGTTGCATGCACGAATAGATTTCACTCAATTCGACAGATAGGAAGCACAATACCTTGGTATACAGGGACAGAAGATCTTTCTACCTTTCTGAAGGCCATGGAAACATAGTGGGCAGATCCAGTTACAAGGAGAGATATGTTAGTGTATACACTACGTGGGATAGACAGCACAGTGTGCTGGTGGGTAGTCCATAGAGATAATCTTATAAACTGGGGAGAGATTGGAATAGCTTTGTCTACCAAGTTCATAAGGAACAATGCACCTATGCAAATCTACACTTATCATGGTGATTGACCTATTCAGCATCACATTCAGTAGTGTGAGAGACTCTGGATAGCAGGACAGGAAGCATTACCACCTTCACTCTAGGTGCATAGATTGTATTCCACACTCCAAGGATGTGCACATGCTTGGTATGTATATGCAGAACTACATAGAGAAACTAGGAACTGGCAAGAGTTGGTTGCAGGAATGATCCAGACATTTGACTACTTCTCGAATCAACCTCCTATAGCAGAGGCATTAAAATTTATCAAGTGCTTAACCATGGGAGATAGTGCAAAAGTAGAAGAGCATATTCAGGAATTATTCAGTGAGGCAGAGTTCAGTGCATGTTTTGAAAAGGAAGAAGAAATAGACTCCAAACTACTTGAGTGCACTTGCCTTGAGAAAGAGAAAGGAAAGATGGTCTACATCATGGATGACGAGGAAGTTGAGAACCTGGATATTGAACATTCACATGGGGTGTGCGAGGTCTTAGATAGTGCAGACAAGGATACGCGTGCCTACCATGAACCCATGAAGACAAAGAAGGTGAATATAGGTTCGGAGGCTGAGCCTAAGGAGGCCATAATTGGAGACTATTGGTTCAGACTCAGAGGTAGAAAAGATCATCGAGTTACTCAGGGATTTTTAGGACTTATTCCCTCGAGGATATCATGAACTTAAAGGTGTACATGAATCACTTGGAGAAATGAAGATCAAACTTAAGGATGGTGCACGGCCAGTTAGGAAGAGGCCTTATAGGATGAATCCTAATTTGCATGAAAAGGTGAAAGAGGAAATTGATAAAATGTTGAAATCTGGAATTATCAAGCCCCTTGATGAGTCAGAATGGGTTAGCCCAATGGTGATTAGTATCAAGAAGGACAGATGGATTAGGATATGTGTGGACTATAGGGAGCTGAATGTTGCATGCGTCACAGATCCTTTCCCTACGCCATTCACTGAGGAAATACTAGAAGGAGTTGCAGGGCGTGAAATATATTATTTCACAGACAGATTTTTTGGGTATCATCAGGTTCAGATCGCTCAGGAGGATCAAGAAAAGACAAACATTTACTACTGAATGGGGTAGCTTTGCCTATACTGTGATGCCCTTTGGATTGAAAAATGTGCCTGTTGTATTTTTCACGCATAGTTGTTCAGGCATTCAAAGATTTTATTCATAACTTCTTACAGGTCTATCTAGATGATTGGACATTATATGGGCTTGTGAAAGATCATTGTGACAATCTATACTTAATGTTTGAATGATGCAGACAATTGAGTATCTCCTTGAATATCAAGAAGTGTATATTTGCTATGCCATTTGGGATACTGTTAGGACATATAATCTATAAGGAAGGTTTGCTAGTTGATCCAGCCAAGGTTGCAGTCATTTTAGGCCTGGAAGCACCTACCAGTCAAAGTGAGGTGTGTGGATTTTTGGGTCATACAGGATATTATAGAAATTTATAAAATGGTATGCCAAAATTGCTGCACCCTTGGAAGAATTTATGAAGGGGAAAGGTACATTTTATTGGGGAGAACCGCAGCAGCATGTGTTTGAGGTATTAAAAGAGAAACTAACTACTATGCCCATTCTGTGCTTCCCCTCATGGGATAAACCATTTCATGTGCATGTGGATGCTTCTAGTATGGCCATTGGTGTTGTGCTAGCTCAACCTAGTGAAGGTATTATAGATCATCCAATTTTTTTTGCTAGTAGGAAGCTGACTCCTGCTAAAAGGAATTATACAACTACAGAGCACGAAGCTTTGTCAATGATCTATGCATTGTACAAGTTTCGATAGTACTTGTTAGCAACACCATTTGTGTTTTATACAGATCATATGGCATTGAAGTACTTGGTAAAAAAGCCCATCTTACAGGGGCGCATATGTAGATGGGTGCTCTTGTTTCAAGAGTTTGACTTCACGGTTGTGGTGAAGCCAGGGAAAAGTAATTATGGACCAGACCATCTATCTAGAATCAATTCAGGAGAGGATGCACAGACAATTGAAGAAACAATGCTTGATGCATAGTTATACAGGTTACAACGTGCACGCCCATGGAATTAGAAGACATTGTTGTCTTTCTACGAACAGGTATGGCACCAGAAGGAATGAAAGCATTAGAAAAGAAGCAGCTTGCTATACGTGTGGCACCATTTATGTTAATCAATGGTGACCTGTACAAGCTAGGCAGAGATGAAGTGTTACGCCGCTGTGTGTTAGAGCATGAGCGCAAGGATATCATGGAAGAGGCTCATGGTGGTATTGTAGGAGGCCATTATGTAGGTGATGCAACTACCTGGAAGATCCTAATTGTTAGATTATGGTGGGAGACACTGTATAAGGACTGTAAATATTATTGTAAGGTGTGTGATCATTGTCAGTGCCTAGGAAAACTAGGGCAAAGAGATGAGATGCCTTTGAGACCAATTACTAGTGCTGAACCATTTGAGAAATGGGCCATTGATTTTGTAGGACCTATTTCGCCAGCCACGTGCAGGACTGGATCACTGCTATATCATTACTTGCACAGATTATCTTACATGGTGGGCAGAAGCAGCACCTACGAAAGACTATACATTAGCTACAACAGCTAGATTTATTTGGGAGAATGTTCTTACACGATATGGATGTCCTTTAAGCTTGACAAGTGATAGAGGTACACACTTTTTGAATGAGACAATCAGGATCCTATTAGATGAGTTTATGGTTGCACACCATAAAACTACACCTTATCATCCTCAGGTAAATGGAACTGCTAAGGCTTTCAACAAAATTTTGGGCCAGACTTTGACAAAAATATGTGATGTTGGAAGAAAGGATTGGGATGACAAAGTGTCAGCTGTGCTTTGGGCATATAGAACAACTTACAAGTGATTGAACAAAGCCACACCATTTCAGTTGGTGTTTGGCATGGAAGTTGTTCTCCCTATAGAATTTATGTTACCTTCTTTGTGCATTGTGTGTGCTAGAGGTCTAGCTGATGAACAGGCTTTAGAAGAACATATTGAAAAGATGATTCAACTGGATGAGTGTTGAGCCATAGCACGATGGAGTCAGAAGCAGGAAAAGGCCAGGTAGAAGGCATGGCATGACAGAAACATAAGGGATAAAAAGTTTGAGATTGGACAAATGGTACTTATTGTATGACTCAAAGTTCTTGTGCCATCCAGGAAAGCTCAAAGTGCATTGGTTGGGGCCATATGTTATCACTTCTATACTTGAATCAGGTGCATGCCAGTTAGAAGCACTTGATGGATCATGGCTACCTGGTTACTTTAACGGGAGTAGGCTAAAGCCCTACTATAAATAAGTCTTCTTGGTGTTTGTAATAAGGTAGTGTTTCCATTTAGTTTAGGTTTTCAATTCAGTATTTCCTTAATGTATTTCCTTCATTGTCGTATGCTTTGTCAATTTAGTTGTTGTTTGTGTAATAAGTGTGCTTGCGCACCTGAAGCTAATTACTATATGAATAATGTTTATGCACAGAGTACTACACATACTTTTAGTGTGGGGTGGTTGTAGTTATCCAAGAGAAAGACAAAAAGAGACTTTGGGAATTGAAAGATGAAAGGAATAAGCTGCTACAGGTGTACTTTAAGTCAAAAGAAGATTGCTTCTCAAAAGTGACCAAGGATGGAGATGAATGAAATAATTAGTATAACATGAGGTAAGTGGAGGCCATGTTAGCTACCAGGAGAAGGTGTAGTGATGAGGTACTCAGGTGCAGGAGCATGCGTGCTAAAGAGAAGTCTGTGACCAGAGGGTAGGAAGGATGCGCTAGAAGGTTATAGCTGGGCATGAAGATGTACCACGTGGAATGAATGGATTTGGTCAATAAATGAAGGGATATTTGGTAGGTGAGGAGTAATAAATGCATCAAATTTGAAAATTTTATATAAGGAAGGGATGCGGATTCATTTTTTACCATTGCAACTAAGAGTATTTGTGAGAAGAGCTAAGTGCGAAGAGCCGAGTGATCGAGTTAAGGTGTGAAGGGTGTGAAACCAAGAGTGACAACCAGATCTGTGTTATAAGAAGCTTGCATCCCCCGTGGTGAAGGGTTTGAGTGAAGCAGGAAGATAAAAAAGAATTGGGTTATGAGGTTTCCACCTAGGGCATAATTGAATCGAGCTAGGGTTTGATTCACAGAGTTGTAAGGGTTGAAGAAGATACATTTGCAAGGTAGAAATGGCACCAAAGAAGGCATCTACAGCAGTAGCAAAAGAAAAGAAGAAGGTGGTCATCGAGGAAGAAGAGATGGCACCTGAAATTCATTTTTCGGAGATGCAATACCCAAAAGGAGTCATTGTTGGCCAAGAGTGGGATTCACCCATTAGAAAAAGCAAAGTAAGTGAATATAATCACAAGACCTTGGAGAACAAAAAGGAGCTCGATTCCTTGCTCACTTCTAGAACAAACAAACACATGGTAGATGACATGCCAGTGTATGACGATGCGGGTGAGAAAATTTTGAAGAGAATTGGGGTATATCAGTTGTATGAGCTGCCATATTTTGGGAAGTATGAGCCCTTGTACCAGTGGCTCATGAGTAGGGTACACGAAGACTTCTTCTACTTTGCAGGACGCAAAGTTAGAATTTCATCTGCACTTGTTTCATCAGTGACAGGTCTGAAGGCCACAGGAGAAGATATAAAAAGTGACCTTGCAGATAAAGCCATGATTTTGAAGACCAAACAGGAGTTGGGATACCTGAAGGGTCTGCACGCAGAATGGACATAGAAAAATTTAAGAATTGTCTAGTTGTACAAGCTGCAACACACTTGGTTACCAAGTTGAATGATCAGGAGTGGTGGTCGCAGGTAAACACTATGTGGTTGCATGTGGCACAAAAAATGTCAGAAGGGACGATCTACAACATAGCAGGCTATATTGCAGAGAAAATAGTCGAAGAAGTGTGCACAGGAGGGAAGATCAGCTTTGGGGATGTTCTACTATCACTAGTGTTCATGGAGATTGGGGTACCAGATGGACCAAAGGAGAAAATATGGGAATACCCCATGGAGAACAAATCCCCAGCTGAAAGATTCAGCAAATACCTATGCAAGGGGGCCATGACAGACGAAGTAAAGCAAATGGCAAAGAAGTGGTATGATAAGCTCTCACAACATTTGGGGAAGAATGGCGCATCCCAAAGGACTTACCAGTAGTGGTAGGAAAAAAGTTTATTTTGTTGTATACCAGCATTTCTGCATCGCACATTTTCCAATGAAGGATGGAGTCTGGAGCCCTTGGTGCAAGTTACCCTACGCATTCACTGCAAGGTATTTTTAGGAATCGGTTCATAGATTTACCGACACGCACAGAATGATCTTCAATGTAGATAAGGTAGAGTGTGACTACCATACATTGAGGAAGAAGTATGTATATCCTGGCAGAAGTGCTTATACAGAGAAGATCATTTCTAAGGTGTTGAATATCAAGCCAATAAGTTTGGTTGTAGTAGATTTGGGGGCAACGTTGGTATATCTGCAGTTGAAGCCAAAGATGGAGAACAACAAATATGTGGAAGGTGAGTTCGCACTTCCAGCACCACCAAAAGGGAAGCATACAATGGAGAATGTCCCAGCACCTAAGCCCTCAGAGAAAATTGAAGTGTAGGATGAGGAGGAAGAGCGCGAAGATAGTGGTGGCTTGGAGCATAGGGGTAGGAGACATCCTACACGTCAGGGTGAAGCTGAGCATGTTGTTACACCACCTCAGCCAAAAGAAGGGGATGAAGAGGACTTGAATGAAGTCCAAGGGGAGCACAGGTTTAAAAGAGTATTCAGGAGAACAAGGACCCAAGGTGTTACCCCAACCACTATGTGTAAATCACCCGGCTCTCCTCATAAAAGGAAGCAACCGCGCAGAGAAGGAGGAAGTTGAAGTTGAAATGAGGAGGTGAAAGAGTCCGAGGAGAGTGCACCTACATCTCCTACACTCCCATAGCACCCAAAAGAAAAGGATGAGGCATCAAAGGAGAAGGAAGAAGAAGAGGAAAGACCTAGAGGAAACAGTTACAGATGATACTTAGGACATGGAGACGTAAGCTCCAAATTTGGAGGCTAGAGTCCCTAAGTAGTAGAGGTCTAGAAGGGTGAGTGGAGAGCACATTCCACCAGCCATAGGGTATGTAGAGGACGCAGGAAATATTATCCACGCCCACTTCCAAAGCACAATAGCGCACAAGGATCTTTTTGGATGGGAGTTGATGGACGAGGATATGGCGACCGTGCGCACAAGAAAGAAACTATCGTGGTTGATGCACACCCACATGGACAATCCTAACTTTTGATGTATGCAAAGAGTCATGAGTTTCGAGGTGACTAAAGAAGGCACCTTAGGCTAGACACATGATAGTAAAGCCTACTGTCATGTCATACGAGAAGGTTAGTAATGCGCTGGTGAAAGTTTCAGTGGATGTGGCTAGAAGGAACATGGATAAATCTGCCACAATCGAAGTGTTGCACAAAGAGCTAAAGACAAAGGATGTGGAATAGAGTGCATAAATTAGGAAACATAATTTTCACCGAATAAGAATGAAGTGTTCATAAGCATCACGGAGGAGATTGGGGACATTGTAATCAGAGAAAGGCCACACTTGGAACACAAGGTACCATAGACATTTTCTTCAGTGATACACTATATGGGAAAGTTGGTGGACTTGGTGCTCGAAGATGAAACTCTGTGTGTGCAAGCACCGAAAATATTAGAACAAGATGTCAAATGGGAGAAATCCTTGGTGATGAGAAAAATTTCATCTTATGAAGGGTTGTTGCAGGCATTACAAGAAGTCTTGAAGAAAGCAGATCAAGCTTTAAATATATGCATAACTCCATAGGCACTCGTCAACATTAAGACCTTGGAAGAGAATAATGAGGTCTAGAAGGCCATGAAAGATGATACATTGGGAAACGTAGAAAGGTTTTCCATGGTTAAACAAAAGCGTAAGGCCCTGGAAGCAGCAAAAGAGCCACATAAGACTCGGTTGGAAGAGCTTGGGATGCTGATTACAGAGAAGATCGGCCTGTTGAAAGGAAGGATGACATCCATGTCCAGTGTTTTATTGGTTCTTAAAAATGAGAAAGGGGAAATTGCACGGGATGAGTTGGAATCCATAGTTGTGGACATCCCGGAGAAAGTGGAACATGCACTCACTAAATGGCAGGATTTGGAGGTTCCAATAAAAGAGGAGTATCTAGAGCTGATGCTACAAACTAATACTGAGGAGGTTGCTTAAATAACCTCATATAAATTATTTCTTGGTCCACATTCTTCATTCTTATTCTTTCATTGATATTCTTTACTACAAATTTTTAGAGATACCCATTATTGGGAAGACAATGAGATTAGTTTGGGGTAATGTTGATGAAAGAATACTTGGCAAAGATCACATAAGGAGTCCGCGTGGGATAGAAGGCCAGGATCAAAGGTGCGGAAGGATAGGAAGGACCCACGCGCAAAAGGCAAGTTCAGATTTCAAGACTTAGCTGATTTTGAGCATGAAGATTTTTATTTAGAAGATGGCATGCAGAACACACCAACAAAGCAGGGACATGCACGTCATGCATTGTCTATATTTGGAGAAGTGGTTCAAAGTGTCTATGCATGGAGACAAGCTAAGAATAGAGTTGACAAGCTAAGAATAGAGTTGACACTTCAGTTACCTATAAGAGGACTATAGATAGCGCACTCGCATGTGTGGCTATAATTGTAAATGGCGTGTGGCTATCAATTACATGTGCCCTCGGCCGAAATCCCCGAACTGCGTACTTCACTCTTTCATGTTCCAAGTGTCCCAAACTTTCCGTGCGAGCTTTCTGGAATAGTTAAGTGGTGAAGGGTAAGTCCCCACCCTATATATATGATGTTAGGTGCATAGTAGAATGATGATAGAGAGTTAGAGAGATCACAGAGAGTGATGTATGAGACATAGCTGTGTAACAAATCCATACGCACCTTGATATAAATTGACAATACTGTAAGGAGCTTCTATACTTATTAATAGATGGAAGATATTGGCTGAATATAAGTATCATTCTATGTAATTGAGTAGTGAAACTTTGTGTTCTAAGCAGATGTTATTTACATGTTATTTATTCAATGATGATTACTGTGTAAGCTTGTTCTTTCATATATCTATGGGTAGCATGCACTGTAGAATGATGGATTAGTTATGAATCTATATGTTTCTGTGGCTATCAATTACATGTGACCTATTTCTGGAATAGTTAACAGTCCCCACCCTATATATATGATGTTAGGTGCAGTAGAATGATGATAGAGAGATAGAGAGATCACAGAGAGTGATGTATGTGTGTAACAAATCCATACGCACCTTGATATAAATTGACAATACAACCCTAAAGAGGGACCCGGTACCTTTGCGTGCTTCGGGTGAGCGCTTAGTCTAGGCTGAGTGATGTGCGAGTGTGACTAGTGTGTTATCTTGCAAATTCTAGGCTACATCAATGACCCTCTAATATATCCAAGTGATCCACACAACCCCCACCATCACCCATGACCTTCTTACCACCCATACCACCACTACCTTCCATAATGTCTTCACTACCCATGACAATCTCTTCTCTTCCACTCGCACCTTCCACGCGATCTCTACTAACAACCACTACTGCACCGTGAGTATCCCCATGGGTAACTCACCCCCTTCCACCATTTATTTTTCCTTCTACATCTCGTACCCCCTTGTCACCTTTACCTAAGAAGGTGCAACCCAAAGCTAAGAATCTGCTACCCTCTAATAAGGTAGTTAAACCAACCAAACCTTCCATCGCCAACTCTTCTACCACACCTTCACCCAAACAGATTCCCGCAAGACCTAAGACCACTCCATATACCAAACCAGTGGACCAAACCATTCCCCCTCCTGTAAAGCCTCTTCCTTCACAATTAGTCACACTTGTACCCAAATCCACACTCACCTCCCATTGTGATCTGTTAGCGGGGTCCTACGCTAAGATTTTAACCAATCTCCTTGAAACCTCTGTCATCACATTACCACCTCTTAAATTGTATGACCCACTCAAACCCAAACCAAAAGGGTTTGACGAAACTAAAATTTGTGCCTACCATCATGTGCTAGGACACGATGTAGAGAATTGTAAGGCTTTAAAAACCACTCTTGTCTAATTATGTCCTCCCAAAGAAGAGTTTTACGACGATGATCTTCTTTATGAGGACCTCATTCCACCTTCGCTAATCTCCCCAAATATTCTTCCATTACCTACTCAGTGACTAGTATCTCTACCCTCGGAACCCTTTTATCCACCCCCAAAATTTGAAATCAACATGATTCACATTGTCACCCACGCCCATAAAGAAAAAGGTGAGGGAAAGGCAACTAGCCCATCAACCAACCCTGTACCCAACATACCATTTGCACCCATACCCAAAGTCACCATTCGAGGTCCCACATATCGTATTTCCAATAGGGTCACACATCACACAATGCTAAAAAAACTACATCAATCCTCCCTCAAAATGTCTTTATATGACCTCATCCAAACCTCTGAGTCACATCGTCAAACCCTCATAGAGGTCCTTCAATCTATTAAATTTTTACCAAATGACCCCACGCCCGTAGCCTCCATCATTACCCCTCATCACGTAGCCTCTCTCACTAATTTGTCATCTTCTTCTACACCTCCACCTACTCGCCAAGTATCTGCTCTTAGCTTTTCAGATGAAGAGATTGCTCCCTTCCAGTATGATGATCCTGATCCCACTCCTTTCATCTCCATCTATATCAATAATATATTCATATGACGTGTTATGATCGATGGTGGTGCTAGTATTAACATCATCTCCTCCCATGCATACAACCAAATGTGCATACCTGCCAATTATATGCATGATAACCCAGTTATGTTGCACTCCTTCAATGACGCTATGACCTCTACCCTGGGTACCATTGTTCTCCATGTCCGCGTAGGTCCCCTCACTGTCCCAGAACTATTCTATGTCCTAGAAGGGGAGTTACAGTATAATATGTTGCTTGGCCGACCTTGGATCCGCGCCATGGGTTGTGTCCCTTCAACTTTACACCATTGCCTCAAATTTGAACACAAAGGACATAACTACACCATCCTAGCTGACCCATAACCTTTTAAGACCTGTAACATGCTATACCAGCCCAATGATGTACTTGTATCCGTCAAGGCATCTGTCACTACCCCCACTTCACCTTCACCCACAAGCCCATCCACTAAGCCTGTCATCACCTCTCCCACATCTAACCCTACTATTCCTACTGCTGCCGCAACCTCTACAGCTAACTCACCTACTTCCCAATCATCTAGCGAGTTGTTTATCCCCGCTACCCACATATCAACTACTGATCCCTTAGAAGGTTTTTTTTAATGCCTCACTCTGGGGGAGTACCACCTATACAATATCAACATGTTCCTTACTCCACAAGAGTATGGGAACCTGCGTCAACACCCTAGTTATGACTACTGCATAGGTGAGGTTTTTCCTTATGGTCCTCCCCACCTTCGCACTAATCTAACATATGGGGGACTTGATATTTCCACTTATAAACCCAAACCTCCATCCCAAACACGACCATTTTCATCTTGACTTACACTCCCTTACTAACCACCACTTCGCTCACACTTTCCTTCACTGTGGTGCATGGAAAGGCTTTGGCTTCGGTTTTTTTATGAATAGGGCCACCATACTGTCATTTCTTGTACCACTCATAAACACAATGACCATAGTGGCAATTTTCTTTGCCCCACCACCTCCCAAGAAGTCCCATGTCAACCTCATTGAGGAAGACAAACCATCTCCACCCCATGCACCAACGTTACCATCTTCACCCACGGAGTCCATAGATCCTGAATCTATTCCTCCTAACTTTTTTTTTCGTAAACACAATTTCTCTGGGACCTCTGACCTATCAACATGATGGTGAGGCTCCCTCTTCTCTCCCATTCCTATATCCTGACATGATCGATGATGATACACCTTCTATTAATGTCATTCAATGTCAGGACAATGAGTCCATCCTCACCTACCTAGGTGCAGAAGATTCTTATATTCACCAGTCATTACCTTCTGAGACACAAACCATGTTGAACGAATCGACCATTGAAATCAACATTAACACTCAGGACGACCCACACATTCTAAAGATAGGTCAATCTTTAGATGCTACTGAGCAGGAAGCTTTCACCTCTTTCCTTCAGGACCATAGCAATGCTTTTTCCTGGTCCTATGCCGATATGCCTGGCATTGACCCAAAAATCATGGTCCACAATATCGTAACCATTCTTGATGCCAAACCCATCAAAAAAAAGTTGCGGAAAATGCATCCTCACATTACTCTTTTAGTCAAAGAAGAGCTTCAACGCCTTCTCTCAGTTTCCTTCATCCTACCCATTGATTATCCCCAATGGATTTCTAACATCGTTCCTATCACAAAGGTGAAACAGGGGGACTCCACATTTGCACGGACTTCTATGATCTCAACTTAGCTTTTCCCAAAGATGATTTTCCCCTACCAGGCATTGACCAACTAGTTGATCTCACCACCGGCCATGAAATGCTATCACTCATGGACAGTTTCTTGGGTTATAATCAAATATTACTTGCTCCAGAAGATCAACAAAAGACTACCTTCATCACCCCTTAGGGGACCTTCTACTATCGAGTCATGCCTTTTGGCCTTAAAAATGCTGGTGCTACTTACCAGCGAGCCATGACTTACATCTTCCATGACATCATGCATCGCATATTGGAAGATTACGTAGATGATCTTCTTGCCAAATCCAAACATCGATCCAGAGCACCTTGACCATCCTTAAGGTCATCTTTGACCACCTCATCAAGTATTATGTTTCTTCAACCAAAGAAGTGTGTCTTTGTGGTACTTTCAAGAAAACTCCTTGGTTTTATCATTTCTTTGCGTGGCATAGAAGTCGATCCTACTAAAGTAAAGGCTATTCTAGAAATTCCTCCACCTACTAATCTTTTCAACTTCGAAGCCTACAAGGCAAGTTGCAATCCATTCATCATTTTATCTCACAGCTTTCTGACCACTGTCAACCATTCCATCATCTTCTCAAGAAGGACATTTCATTCAAATGGGATGATGAATGCCATAAAGCCTTTGAAGCCTTAAAACAATACCTTCTTCAACCACCAGTGCTCATTCCTCCTAAGGATGACCAACCCTTTTACCTATATATTTCTGCCACTGACCATTCTTTAGGTGTCATGCTCACTCATCATGATGAGCAACATAGAGAGCAAGCAGTTTATTACATAAGTCATACCCTTCTAGACTTTGAAACTAGATATACCCATGCCAAAAAAAAATTCTTAGCCTTAGTTTTTGTTCGCCACCAAACTCCGCCATTACCTACTCAACCACAAAACCTTTGTTATTACTAATACTGACCCCTTACACTATATGTATGCCAAACCCTATCAACATCAATGTGCCGCACGTTGGCTTATGCTTCTTGCTAACCTCGACCTCGAATTTATTCATCAAAATTCCATCAAGGGCCAAGCTATCGCTGACCAACTAGCAGACGCACCCCTTTCTGGAATCAACCCTCTAACTTTGATTTCCCAGACGAATCCATAACTACCCTCTCCTTAGATGAACCCACTTACCAAATGACACTCTTCTTTGATGGCTCCAAATGTTAGCGTGGGGGTGGGGCTGGTGTTATCCTCATTCCTCTTGATGGTGAACCTATGCCTTTGTCTTTCAAGCTCGATTTTGATTATACAAACAATATTGCCGAATACGAAGCACTCGTATTAGGTCTCTAGGCTACTTATGCCTTAGATGTTAAGTCAATCAATATCTTTGGTGATTCCCAGCTGGTCATAAACCAAGTCAATGGTATATACCAGTGTCGTAATGAGATACTTCAAAAGTATAAGCATCACGTAGACATACTTTTGACCACCTTTGACTGTTACGAACTTCAAACCACCCCACGTTCTACCAATAAGTTTTGTAGATACCATGGCCTGTGCCTTGGCTTCTCAGATACCTACTTCACCTACCGAATCTAAAATATTTGTCACAATACAAAGGCTGCAATCACCCTCTTATTTACCTCGTGAGGTCTACTTCCGTTGGAACTGTTGCACCTGACCCTCGTGACCTTTGGTACAAGTAATTTGCAGACTATCTTTCCCTTTCCATTCTACCCCTGATCTCACTTGTAATGGACAATGTGCCTTTCTTAAAAGTGTCTCTCGTTATGTCATCATGGGTGGTCTCCTTTATAAGTGGCTTTGATGGTATTCTCTTACGATGCCTTACAAGTTCTGAAATTCCCTACACCATCAAGGAAGTTCACGATGGAATTTGTGGAGGCCACTTTAGTGGTTTAGCTATTGCAAAATGCATTCTTCACCTTGGCTATTATTGGCCAACCCTAAACCATGACTTTTGTGATTATGTCAAATGTTGTGTAAAATCCAACAACATGCTAATCTTCATCACACACCTAGTCATGCCTTACAGGTAGCACGATGACCTTTGGCCCTTTTCTCAATGGGGCTTGGATCTTGTCAGTGAGATCAATCCCCATTCTTCACAATGCCATCAATGGATCATAACCGCTACTGAATATTACACTAAATGGGTAGAATCCATCCCCCTCATTTCTACAAAAGCCAAGAAAATATGTGAATTCATCAACCATCACATCATTTTTCACTTTGGTGTTCCTCACCGCCTCATCACAGATAATGGAAAGAAATTCAAAAACAAAACCCTACGAAAATTTGTGACACTTTTGGCATTCAACTCAGCTTCTCGTCACCTTATTACCCACAAGAAAATGGCCAAGTAGAATCAACCAATAAAACCTTGAACAAAATTCTTATGAAAGTAGTTAACGATACTGGGAAGGATTGGCATACACACATTCCTTTTTCCTTGTGGGCTTACCGCACTAGTATTCACACTTCGACTACAGCCACACCTTTCTCTCTGGTCTATGGTACCAAGGTGGTCTTGCCTCTAGAAGTCCATATTCCATCTCTCTGCATCTCACTACAAGACATGCTCAACGATGATGACTTTCGCCAAGATCGTTTGGCGCAACTTGAGTTATTAGATGAACGTCATCTCAATGCTCTTGACCATCTCCAAATCTACCAAAAACATATCAAATGTGCCTACGACAAACATGTCCATGAATGAACCTTTTAGGTCGGTGACCTCGTCTTGAAAGAAAATCAACATGTAACCAAAGAAGAAAAAAGTAAACGGGGAAAATTTTCTCCTAATTGGCTTGGACCATATATCGTGACTCACGCCTATGGATCAGGTGCTTATCATTTATCTTCACTCGTAAGTAAACCCAAACCTGAGCCCCTCAATGCCTTGCATCTTCGACCATTCTATTGTTGATGTCAAGTCCTATATCACTTTCTACCCATTTCATGCTCATCCCTTGAGCGTTGTTTACACCTCTTATTTCCCATTTTCCCTAACGACTAAACAAGAATCATGTGATTACCCATCACCTTTCAGCCTTATCTTCAATATGAGTACCATGGCTCTACTCATGGCATGATTCTCATGGATACTTTTCATCTTTTCCAAAGACAGAATCCCATGGTCGTTCATCACCTGATACTCCTCCATCATCGTTACCCTCTGAATGCTCCAGTTTTTCCTCCTACACCAATGACCCAAATTTTCTCTATAGTCTTGTCCATGATTTAAAATTCCAAAAATAAACTTCCAAATGGGATTCAACTCCTTGAGTCAAACTTCCAGTAAAAAAGATGACTCCCTCAAAAAGGACATCTATCTCTCTCTAATTCGCCACTATAAATAGACTGCTCCCTCGAAGGACAGCTATACAAAGCTCGCCATACTACATATAGTCTAAGAAAAGACTATTCTTGCAAAAATAAAATAAAATATTTTGAAGCTTCCCACATCGATCAGCTTCACGAAGACCTCAAGGAGATAATATACTCATCCTATATAGACTTCCCGCATTGATCAGTCTATCAAAGTCACAAAGAAAAAGTAGAAAAATATCAACTTTTTTGTCATGGACTTGTCTATATTGAATCTTGGGTCTCTTGCCAAGTGGGCAATCCATTTTGTACCATGTTACACTGCACCAACCATTTTTACCTTATTACCTTTTTCACCCTCATTTCCTACCACCTCAAGGGACTTTCCACAAATGTGACATTTTGTGATTAAGTGACTTCCTTCACCCTTCGAATAATCGATCATGCAATACCTTTAGGGTCTTACGTTCATAAGTTTTCTGTGGTATAGTCCACCCTTTATGATCCTTATCAATTTGGTGGCTCCCCTACCTCCTCTTATATTTCAACTTCTTCATTACTTATTGATTTTCCTATACAGGACCAGACCATCGACACCTACACTTTCTAAATTCCTCTTTCACCAACATCACTATGCCTACTTGACCTCAACTCAACCATGCCTAATTTACCTAGACTCAACCATGCCTAATTTACCTAGACTCGATCATGCTTACAACCTACCAACCCATCTCTCCACCTCATCATATTCTTCCCTAGTCTAAGGGAGAACTACATCGGCCTGAGGTCCCTTTTCACTGGGACTATGTAGGCAGCACTCTGAGGGCATGGGGCCCTTGGAGGTTAGCTCGGCCACTCTTTACCCTAACCAATTTCCCCCCATTTTCCTATTTCACATTCTACCTTGGTTTCCCATTTATACCAACAACTGGAAATAAAACCAAACACACATCAATTAACAAACATAACTACCAACCATTTTTCCACACATCATCATAACATTCACCAATTTATCATTTCATATTTCCACACATAGAAAATATTTGGAAATTTAAGCCATAACATGCATATACATCACCATTTGTTTCCTTTGTTACCAATAACTTGGAACTTAAATCAACACCAAAAAATTAACTCCACCATGCCATGACCTGACTCCATCCATGACCTATGACCAACCTCTACACCATGCCTAAACCAACCTGACTCCACCATGCCTAAACCAACCTGACTCCATCCATGCCTAAACCAACCTGACTCCACCATGCCTAAACCAACCTGACTCCATCCATGCCTAAAGTACCTAGTTTCCATCACATGTACAAATCATAACAAGAAATCATATACATCAGTCTAACATCATACCATAAACATCATCATCTCTATATATATAGATCATCAAAATCTGTGTGTCCATACAATGTATACTCAGATGCTGAATCCATACAAATATCTCAAATACAGTGTCTCAATATCTTTGGCATGCAGGCTGGTATCATATACAAAATCTCAAAAACTCTCATGTACAACCTCACCATCATTGGCACGCAGGCCGGTATATATCAAAAATGTCATCAAAATGATGATATCAATCGTCTACCCATCGGATGTCTGAACCTGTCTCCCCTGACTCCTCCTCTGCTGCTCCATGCAGGCACCCAACAACCACCTCACCACCTGTTGTAGGCCTCGGTCTAACCTCTGATGGCCCCTCACCTGGAGCTGGCCTCCGTACACTAGTGGCCTCACCTTGCTCCTATCTCTGGGCTCACCGGCCCCCTGTACTCTCCACACTGTGAGTGTGGAGACCTGGTCCTCTCACTCGAGGCCTGTTGTGCTCTATACTCGGCATAAGATGGGACATCTATCCCTGTGGCCATCAAGTGATCCATGATAGTATCGTGCCTCACCCAGGGCATCCCTAAACCTAGCCATCGGTATGGTCTGTGGAGGTGCCATCAGTCTCGGCCCCTATACCTGTCTCTCGGGACCCTGTCCTGCTACTACTTGTAATAAGGGACCCTATCCCTGTGCCTATACCTATGCCTATACTAATGCCTGTGTTCAGGCCTGTGTAGTGATCTGGGCCTGTAGGGCCACAATCTATGCCTGTGCAGTGGCCAACTGGCCCTACAACCCTGTGACATGTGCCTGTAGGGTGGCTACCTACCCCCCATCTCCATCTCCACCCTGTGTGGGTGCCTTGCCCCTGTAACACTGTGATCTGGGCCTAAAGGGCCACCACCTGTGCCTGTAACGTGGCCACCTCTGCCTGTGACCCCATCAGCTACCCCTGTAAACTAGTAATCTGGGCCTGTAATGTAGCCACTTGTCCTTGTAATGTGTCTCTCTAGACTGTGAGGGTAGCCACATCTGGCTGCCCTGGTCTGGGTGGTGCTACTCGTAGCTGGGCTACCCACCACCATCTATATGCATTCTATGTAGCTGACATCATCTATCTGTTGGTCCACCAGCTGCTCCTCCTGCCCTGTCGGCACTGTAGGTTGGGGTGGAGACATAGGTCTCTCCATGTCATCCCTCCTATACTACGGAAATGGTGGTGGCACATCCTGGGGCAGCCCAAACTACCACCAGAATCTATCTACTAGTATCATCTCGTGCTCCCGGCATGATGCCCCTCTATCCACCTGAGCAGATGTAGCTCATCCAACTCATCGGCCATGTACCTGTATGATGGATATACCACATACGGCCTCCAGATAATGTCTACTCCAGACAACCCCTCCAACATCCACCTATAGTGAGCTACATCATGCGTAGCCCTAGCCCCCTAGGTGCACTCCACCAACTAGCACCCAATGCCTATAACCAACCTGGACCATACCTGGCTCAAATGCATCCAGCTAGGGAAAACCAATCGGCCGCATGCACATAATGTGCTCATAGGCCCAACAGTGAAGAAGGAAGGTGTAACACAAGCTGAACCTTCGTAGCCTCCCGTAGGCCCATAGCTCCCTGTATAACTACACCAGGTAGGCTGGTGCCCAAGAAAACCAAGTCTGATCCTCCATCATATCATGGAGAACTCCCATCAGTGCCCATGGGAATCTCCCACCCTCTACATCTAGTAGTGCAAAACAACACACTGCCTCCATAATCAAAACAACTAACCACATCTCCTCGGGATGGGCCACGTACATCTCTCCATAGCTCAGGCTCACACTATGGAACCTCATCTTGGCCATCCCCTCTCCAAATACTGTCAACATCAGCTCCTCAGAGGCCTCTGATGAAATGGAGTACACCTGCACTCCCACTATCGGTAATCTCAGGATCATGTACACGTCCTCTAAGGTGACTGTGATCTCACCTGTCGGAAGATGGAACGTGTTGGTCATGGAATCCCATCTATCGATGAGAGTGACCATCAAACTAGGATCACACACTATATGCCTATAGTTTTGGATACCAATCAGACCACATGTCGGTCATGTGCCTCCACTCCTCATCGGTCATGTCTCCCCACACCACTAGCAATAGAGGTGGAACTCTATCCTGCATCTGTAGCTGGTCTCTCACCTGCATCTAAACAATCACACCATTGTTAAACCCATAACCATTTCCAAAACACCCCTTACCTGGCTAACCCATTCCTATAATTCCTTCCTATTTTCCTTCCCTGCAACCTCATGTAACCTACCCTACCTACCCTCAACCCACTTACATTTACACCTCACAGTTTCCAACCCCCTAAAACCCTTATCTGACCTCTTTTTCCTTAAAATCCTGACCAACCTCGGTCACTAGTAACTGGCATCAGTCATCTGTTATTTGATTGATGCCAGCTATATCTTACTGATGTCGGCCAATTCTTGACCGACGTCGGTCACTGTCACGTAAAACCAAACCCGCAAACCCCCATTTTTTCTCCCCACAAATTCTCCAAATTCACCTAATAACTTCTCCTACCCTACCCAAACCTAACCTAAATCCCTCCCCACCCCTATTTACCCTACCTATGACCTCTCCCATCCCTCATTACATCAATTTTAACCACAAATTTTAATTATCACCCCTACCTTGACCATTCATACCCATATCCCCTTTTTCCCACAACAAATATGAAGAAAGGATGAGATCTTACCTCGTCTCGGTGTCGTCGGCATGGTGGCATGACTGGCCACTGTGCTGGTGGCCCACCCGACCCCTCTCCTGCTTCTGCCATCACCAAATAGTCACCTCACCTCCACCCACTCAAATTCTCCACACCGATCTCATGGACCTATCTACCTAGCTCCTCTCACCAACCGGATCTCTCCACCTCAGCCTGGGTACAGTCCCTCGTACTTTCCTCTTGAAAAGGTACAAAATTTTGGTGCTCTGTCATTTTCACAAAATCCAAGCAATACAAATGAATCCGTATTATATGGATTTTTCTTTTTAAATACCCAAATCGACATGACTGACGTCGGTCAAGTCACCCTACCCAACTGTCAGTCACTCCATAACCGGCATCAGTTATCTCTCATTCCCCTTGTCCCCTCTTTTACCCATTTTGATCCCAACATTATCCTTTCCCACCACCTTGTGACCTTACCCACATTTATTTCCACCTACCTACCAGCCCACATTACCTATACCTGTCCTTAATTGCATTTAGGGACCTGTTATTTTACCTGTACCTTAGCCCTACCCATGTCATGACCTATATGCCTGGACCCGACACACTGTTAGAGACCTTTGCACCCATGTGCTTGTTATACCTTGTGGTGTTGCTACCTGTGTTGTTTTTCCTAATGACCTTACCTTTCCTATTGTCGTGCCGTTTATCCCGACCCAACCTTTGGTGTACCAGAACATACCTAAACATTCCTGCACCTGACCTACATTGTGTTTCTGCACCATATCCTATACCTTGGATACAGAATCACTTCAACCTTGTTGGGATAAACCTATCGACCTTGGATGACGTAGAGTTTGCAAGCTCTTCCACCTGGTACCATGCCACAGTTTATAACGTGTGCATGCATTTGACTACCACTACCTTTGACCCTGGCCCATTTACCTATTTTCCCACTTTGACCCTTACCCTTGTACCCCATATGCTCACAGCTACACTCAGGCCCACTTACCTTCATTTTCATCACATCCACCTTTTTATCAAACCACTCACCGATTTTGTCTTACACCTCATCAGTTCCTGGTTTGAGGGGGATCACCTTCACCCACACATGGGACACCCACATCTTATTTTTGTTCAGCGTCACTTACCAATACAAGCTACACGAAAAAAGGGGCAAATGTAGACACCAAAATTTGGTCACACTCCCCTTAGCCCCTGGTTGAATAACCAACTTAAACATGTTCCTCTAACCATGGCCCCTTTCACCCCACATTAATATTAATTCAATTACTTTAATTAAATTAATACCTATTCTCACAATATTTATTATTTAATTATCCTAATTAAACTAATTTCCACCTCACCTAGACACCTCACCATAGACCTATTCATAGCATGTTTCCATAACTAACTAAGACTTAGTCCCACTTACCTTAATGAGCTAAGATTTAGTTTAACCCTAAAAGCACATGCCTATTATTCCTCTAACCACATTCCCACTCATTAGAAGGGAAAATTCCATTTTGATCCACATGAGAATAAAACAAACTTGGCCCAAGTGATTGCCAAGATCTACCATTTTTAGTAAACCTAGGGAATCCCACCTTAACTGACGCCGGTCATCCCAAAACTGACGTGGTCAATCAAGAACCATCATCGGTTACCATTTATTCACTTTAGGAACCTTGTGGGAGAGGTTGGCACATTCTAGAATTGAGGAGAAGAGAAGAGAGCTGCATGCAAGCAGGACCAGAGCCTTTTCGTACCTCCAGACATCCATAGCCAGCACCAGGATAGATCTAGAGGTATTGCACTCACGGTAACATTTCTAGGAAGCACTTCCGCATGGTACCAAACATCATTCCTTCTGATCAACCATCATCACCATCCAGCCATTTGAACCTACACCATAGTAAGTATACTTTTAACCAGCATCATCTATTTCTACTTCAAGTCTATTAAGTTCTTCTACCACTGTTATCAGTTTCCACTTGCACTCTCATTCCCCTACCATTTACCTTCCTGTAAACTCAACCATTCCTCCACCCACACCATTAAATCACCTATATCTGACTGTTACACATCTCTGAGTATACCTAAGATTCCCACAGACCTCTCCACCCCCCTTTTGTCTCTGTTTAACCTCAGATCAACCTCTACAACCAGATCCCATTAAGTTTCTTTCACCCTGACCCTACCGACGCTGGTTACCCATGACCGTCGTCGGTCCCTTTTAAACCGTCATCAGTTATACCAGACCAACGTCAGTCTCTGTGTTTAATACCTTTTCTAATAACAATAACCTAAGAACCTTCATCCAAGTGACCTAAGCAACCTAGAACCTAACCCTGACCAGTCCCAGTACCTTGACAATTACCCCTCCATTCAGATCTAATTATAGCCTAGCCTGTTATGATTAGATTTTCTTATTGTATTTGAATGAGATACCTAAATCATATCAACTACAGTAGGAATTTGTTTATTTCTCTCACATTAAGTTGTTTTAAACAGTGGATTGACAACCATCTAGGGAGTATCACACTTCCTGGATCTAGCACACGCTAGGCATTCCACTACCATATATTGTTTAACTCTTCTTTTGTGGTCTTGTTTTCTATTTCAGGTAGTTCCTCCTAGCCAAAAGGAAGCTCTCACAGTCAGCATCGGATCAAGAAGTCAGAATGTGCGCATCAACCTCCAACCAACCAACACGATAGGTATTCCTCCTCAACCCATAACTCTATATGTTTCGTCAAAAACGTGGAAAGCACTCTCTTTCTTATTCTACAAAACTGCACAAATTTGAATATACACAATTTCTTAAACAACATCTTACTTGGGAACGCCTTTCAATGATCACACGATCATAGGATTGGCAGGTACTCTCCATTTGGTTATCTCTGTCTAGTCACATATCAGAGAGCACCCTCCTGCCATAACATAACCTAAAAGCTCACCTTTTAGATATCCTTCTTCGTAGGATGCCTTCCCAACCAAAAATTCTATTCTAAATTCACATGGTCAGTTCTAAATAGAAATAGCTAAACAAACATAAGAAAATCACTTTTAGGGTCGTGTTTTTTCTTAGTGTTCCTCTTGACTTGTGTTTTGAGGTGTGAGACTATGAATCTACATTGTTCTTCTTCCTTGCACACTCCACCATCGTAGTTGGAGTATTCTAACTTTGTCTAAGTATGTCAAGGCCCCATCTTCTCATTCCTAGATTTCTGAGTTTGATTCTTCACCAAATTTAATTCATAAAGCCTAGTTTCTTCATTGTTCTCTCATTTCACAGTAACTGGTGTCAATCTAGCAACCGTCATCGGTTCACATCTAACCATCGTTAGTTAAACCTAATAGGTGTTGGCTTCTATATTTCTAGTTATTTTTCCTGGAATAGCCTTCATCATTCCTTCTGTTCTATTTTTGGCCCTCATGGCACCATCCTATTCCCCTTTGTTGATATTTTTTTCATACATAGTTTCCTCATTACACATTCATCAGTTTGGTTTCACTTTCTAAAACTGGTGTTTTTCCACAGTAACCGACATCGGTTGCTATGACTGATATCATTTGTAGTGTCTCAATTTGGTTCTTTCAAAACATTGTCTTTCCCTTATCATAATTATTCAACAAATTTTCATAACTTGCACCCTTTCTGGCTCTTGGTGTTGAGCCCCCTTACATCCTACTAGTTGCATGTGGAGTCAAGAGTGGGGCAAGTACATTTTCTTATCATATCATTATATCACCACATTTTTCCAAGCCAACATGAAGTATCAAATATTTCTTAAAGAAACTAAATTTCAACATCACATTGTGTTCGCATTATCATATATCAACATTATAAAATAAAAAAGAAATTATTTTGTTATCATTTCACATCCCACTGCATGCATTCTAAAAAGCATAGAAAAATAGAAATTCTAAACATCTAGAGTAGCACATGAGAAATAAGCCAAAAGAAATTCAACTCAGGATACAATGGATTACCAAACCAAAAATAAAAGTTTGTATATATCATGGTGAGTCAAGTTTGTATACAATGTCCATCATGCACTAAGGCATGGTCAAAACACTCGCAATGAGCCCAAGATATACAAAAAAAATCATATAGTTCCCGACAAAATGGCAATAGAGAAATAAATGGCCCAATGGCTTGTCAGTCCCTATGGGATCCCTTAGATGGTGCATGGCCACGTCCAGGGCTCCTACTGTGATATGAGGGATGCTGGGAATGAACCGAATGGTGTGAATTCTCGTGGTGGTGGTCGATGGCTATGGTCTCATTGCAGGAATGATCCTACCTCATCAAATTCTGGTGGAAATCTCATATTCGACCACCTGGGTACAGAAGGGAGGTCACCACCTTCGCTATCCTCCAAACAGGAGTAAAACATGTCAGTGTGTCTTGTCGGTTGCTAGTGGCTGACCTGAATCCTCAGTTCAACTCGGCTCAGGTCTTCCCTGAGGGGATCAACAGGGTGTCTATACACACCCGTCGAATAAGCTCTCGCCACTCCTGTGCAGTTGCTGCAAGAAAGAAAAGAAGAAGAAATGGTGAGTTAGAAAACCAAAAAATGTAAATAAAAAGAAAGTGCTAAACTAATGTTTCTAACTAACAAAGTCGAGAGAAGAGTATTAAACATACTCAGATCTTCAGGCATCCAGGTAGGGTTAATTACTAGTTGCTGATGTTGTTGGTGATAGCGGGGCCTCCCCAAAGCTAGAGGCCAAATGCGTTGTCCCATCACGGACTCATTATCCCCTTCCCAGCCTTGAGGAAGTGTCTCCTCTGAGACCAATGTCTCTCTCTCTGCACTCGCCTCCTCGTGCACTGCTCTCAACATATCCTGAGTATCATGCCACTCAGGGTCGCTCTCCTCCTCCTCCATATGGGCTGCCCCACCAGCCTCAATACCAACCCCTCATCTTCCAT
Source organism: Taxus chinensis (assembly GCA_019776745.2). Lineage (NCBI taxonomy): Eukaryota > Viridiplantae > Streptophyta > Pinopsida > Cupressales > Taxaceae > Taxus > Taxus chinensis. The sequence goes on from CM034154.1 coordinate 657,896,197, forward strand.
GTCTCCTCCCCAATCAAATCCTCCTCAGTCTCATCTCTTGTGTGCTCCTCAGAATCGGAGTCCACATTAATGGAATCATCCTCCTCTGACACTAGGAGCAGTGATCGTAATATAAAGCAAAGGTGCTCGAGGGGCACTAACTACCTCGTCGAGCACAAACCACATGCCTAACTATAATAGGAACTCCTGGGGTAACCAGTATGTCCAGTCAGGATCTCCTCTAGGGCCCTTTCAGGCCTCCTAAATGGTCATGTAGACCAGTACCACTGGGGGAAGTATGTCAACATATGGGAGGCCAAACTGCTAAGGAACCTGATCAAATGGATGAGTCTCGACTCTCCCTGTCCCTATCAACTAACTGACCTGTGGTGGAGCAAGCTACCACCATGGTCACCTCCTGTCCCTATAACCCTACCATGTCCTGGTAGGGTGTAATAACCATGTCTGTCGTGGTCAAGGAAGCCACTGGCTGATGTGGTGTCCTAAGAACCAACATAGTTGTCCACCTTGACTGCCCGGACAGCCCCTGGATCCAATACTGGCACTCCCCTTCCATAGGGGGTGATGCACTCATAGACCCAGCTATCATAACAAAGAGTGGGGTGGCTCAGTGACTACCCCTACAATCTGACTACCCTATACAAGTCATGATAAGTAGTCCCTAAGATGTCTACTCCCTTGGCATATGTGTGGCCATGTGCCTCAATCTATGTAATAATAGGAGCCCATCAATATAAAAGGGTGATCACCTCCCTTGTCCCCGATCAGCTCAGGAGGACAAGATGCCCATGATGGCTCTCCGCATGATAGGAATAGGAGCAGTAGCAATGGACTGGATCCTGATTCCCTTCTTCGAACCAAATAAAACAATGACATCTCCCATATAGGTGGCCCACTGAGTCATCTCATCCCTAGATCGTGTTGTCTCCATAGTCAGTCTCCTCCCAAGTATCGGGAACCCAAGAATGTGGTATACATCCTCCAGGGTGATGGTCCACTCACCTCTGGCACCCTTGGCAACTGGAAAGTGTTCTGGTAGTCTATGTCCAATAAGAAAATAAGTCACACAATATGTGACTGGTATGGGAAACATGGGGCACGCATGCAATCCTCCAGATGTCTGCCCTTTGGAGAGTGTCCCTCTCAGCCTGAGTCAACTGATCCAAGATCCCAGGAAGCCAATCACACTCCCACTCATGGCTCTAATGGATGTACTCCTCCTTCTGCATTCACCAAAACATGGAAAAAGAGAAAGTTAGTAACATATACCAGAAGATAAGATCACCAAAAACATGACAAAAGATCAAAAATCCAAAAAAATCAAGTTAATGCAAGTTTTGGTCATTTTGTTCAGAACCATGGCCCACGTAGTACAGGGCAGCAGTTCCATGACCGCCGCCCTCGCAGGGGCGGGTAGTCCCATGACCACCACCCTACTTTGGGCGGTGGTCTTGAGCTAGATTTTCAAAATATGCCCTTAACCCTAAAAAAATGCTCAAAAACACAAAAAATGACCATTTTGGACAAAACAAAAGACTGCTCTATGGGTGCCCCCCCTAGAGGACTCATTTAAGACCAAAATGTTTGTAAATAGTCCCCCCTAGGTAAAATTTTCAAACATTTTACATTTTAGGTATGAAAAGGAAAAAGTGAAAAAAACCAACCTTAGACCGCATTGGTTGATATCCCACTCGTGGAGGCATGATCACGATCTCGTAACGGTCATTTCGGTTGTACTCTCATCGAAAATGGTCACTGTGGGCCCAGAGCTCCAAATTCACCAAATCAAATATACGCAAATGAATTTCAAAAATGAGTTGTTTTGATATATATATATGATGTTTTGACCTCATTTTGAGTGTATGTGTTTACAGGGCTGGAGCGTTGGCGCAGGTATATCTCTATATCCCCACACAAATGGTAAGTCTTCTTATTGTTTTGGTTTAGTGTTTATTTTTTGATATTTTATCTATCTACACTTGAGTCTTCTTTTCTCTTGTAGGTAGCCGAGAATTTGGATGGTGACGTTTAGACACACGGTGTGTCAGGTATAGCTTCTAACTCCCCATTTCAGGAATGCCATACTTGGACTCTACATTTTATGCCTATTCATGGCTAAGATGCTTCTCCGAGGGGGTAATATGTACGCACCCAAAATTGCATGCGCTACATTGTCAGAAAACAGTTACCAAAATCCCCAATGATGATTCAAGTCTTTTTAAGAAGGTGTTTGAGCTCTAAAACCCATTCGCAGTGTATATTTGTAGCCTAGACATCCTTATTTAGCCTTCCTACACTTTTTTCCAATTTCTTGCTTCTTTCTACACATGTTTTGGCCTTTAGTGTCTAGGACCGCCGCCTGCTGTGGGCAGGGTTTTAAAACCAGTCTTACACCGCTTTTGGCCCTGTGCAGGGTGGCGGTCCTGACCAATTTTTCCAAATTCCATCATGCGTGTTTTTAACATGCGACAATTCACTTAACTTCACTTTTAGCATGCATCTGTGGGCCAAATTGTCTAAAAATAGTTTTGATTGCTTGGTTATCCTTCCCTCTTCTATTTTTGCATGTGCTTTAGTTAGTTGGAACTGCCTCTTCTTGCCTTGTGCATGAAGGCACATCCCAGCCCCAATTCTTATATATTCCATTCTTGTATTCAAGAAAAAGGCCTAAGAATTTTTGTGTATCTTGCATTGTATTTCTGCCACAATCTTGCTAGGAATTGCATAGCCAAGCTCAGATCTCTTGTGTTATCTCTCTTCTACTTGCATTGCATCTAGATTGCCTTCAAGCTACCATTTCTCAAGCACCATCCTCCTGCCATTGTTCTTGCATTCCCAATCCCTTGGACTCATATGAACACTCAGAGAAAGAAAGGAACAAACTGAGGGGACAGATACAAATACAACCAGATTTTCCAAAGCTCTTGTTGATCCAGGTTGGAATTGTGTGTTTGTTTGCTTTATTTGTTAAATTTTCAATTTCAAATCACTAGTTTCAATTGTGTATCAAATAGAGTAGCAAAAAATTGTTCGTTTCAATTGATTAGGCAATTACCAGTAGATCAAATCATTAGAAAGTTTACTCTTTGACATTACTGGGGAAGTTTTGGGGAACAATAGCTCTTTCCAGGGTCTATGATTTTTTCTTCACCTCTGAGGTAGGGTTTGAAGGGTTTTGATTAGATTAGGTTATTTGTTTTAGATTAGATTCACATATTTGCACAAGTAACCAGCTACATCCAACTGATTACTTGTCTTTAGTTTATTTATTAGATTAGAACGCATTGCTTAAAACTAGAAAAGATCAAAAACATTTACTTTTATTAGATTAGTTTTCTTTTATTGTTTTTCTCTGATATATTGTGAAAACACCAAAAACATAGATTATATTTCCTTTTATAGATAGTTTTTTTTATCAGGATCATTTCAATTTCATTTTGTATGACCATCAATGGTCCACAACAAGAAAATATGTACAGTTGTGATCCCTTGGTCCCACAACCCAACAGGCTAGAATTGATAACTGACATTAATACAATTTTATGTTTGACAGTCTTATGCACACCTATTACATTCGTTGAGAAAATAGAACAACTAAACATGCTAAACATTATTGTTAATCAAGCCTACAATTATTTATTGGACTACTCCTGGACAACAGGGTTTGATTACGCACATGACCATATAAGGGCCACAACCTCCACGAGTCTTTGGTTGTGATGCCCAGGTCCCACAACCCAACGGGCCAACTGACGAGTTAGACATTGACACTAGTTTACATACATTAGTATTCATATCTTCACCACTTCCACCAGAAATTATTGCACAACTTTCCTTACTGAACATAGGACAGTTGATCAAGCTAAGACTTTCTGGACTAGACCAGAAAATCACCCATAGTCCCTGTGGCTCCACTATGTCTCTCATTCTCACTTCCATGACCTTGTCTGGAAATCCATACGAGGCACCCACATGTCACTTTTCGCGTGTTTAACAACCAATAAACATAATATCGATAGATCTTGATATCGATTGGAGTCTTCGAGCAGCTATTATATCAGACCAAGCCATCACACCGTTTCAGGTTAGGAGAGCATTCTTCACCTTAGACTCGCAAATCCTGATATTGCTGTGTTGAAGACATAAGATTTCCCAACTAGCTTGATCACCATTGCCACACTCACATTCACTTCCATTCTACACCAGTTATCTCGACATGACCTCGAGAGGTCGGGTGTGAAGAAGGTCACATGTTGATTTTTTCTCGTACAGTAGCCTCGTGTATTCAACTGGATCTATGTCTGATATCATGCAAGCAATTGGTTTGGTTAGAATATTTCAAGAAGATCCTAGGAAAATCCATCTCCAAGCTATCAAAATAATCTTTAGGTATCTCATGGGGATTATAAAATATGGAATTTGGTATCCAAAATGTAATGAGTTCAAAATCAAATCCTTCACTGATGCGGATTGAGAAGGAAGCATTGATGATAGGAAGAGCACAACTGGTGGAGCTTTCTTTGTATGTGAGTGCCTTATGTCATGGTTGAGTAAGAAGAATTCTCTTATAGCACTTTCCAAATGTGAAGTTAAGTATGTAACAATAACCATATGTTGTACTCAAGTGATGTGGGTTAAGAAAACACTTGAAGACTATAAAATTTAAAATGAAGGTCATATACCTTTGTAATATGATAACACAAGTATTATAAGTGTGTCTAAAAATCAAGTGCTACACTCTAAGACAAAACACATACCAATTAAGTACCATTTCTTAAGGTAGCAAGTGAATGAGAAAATAATTAAGCTTGAACATTTTTCAACAAAGGAGGAAGTGGCTGATGTAATGACCAAACCTCTACCAAAAGCAATTTTTGAGAAGTTAAGATACAACTTGGGGGTAATCCCAAACCCTGGCAATCACTAAAGGTCTCATATTATCAGGGGGAGCATCTCAAGAGACATAGATGCTTCAATAAAGGCTTTAGATGTGTCTAAATAGGGGGGTATAGTTCACTAATTCAATGCACAAGTGTAGAAGACAAAAGAAAGGCATATGCAAAGGATGAAAAGATGGAGTTTCAAGAGAATAGGTTCAGGGGGAGAATTGAATATGATTGATGAAGAAATTCATTTAGTTGTTTAAGTCCTATTTAACAAAGTGACAAGTATAATTCAAGGGGGAGATTCTTGAGGTAAGGTCATGCTTTCTCAATGCTTGATTTTAGATTACTCATGTTATTGGATTTGTGAAGCTTTTTCATACATGTCAAAGGAGGAGAGATTAATGTCAGAAAAAAGGATTGAATGCTTTGAAGATGTTGGTGTGTTTGTTTACCATCAAGGTTTCTGAGTTTTTTGCCATCAATGACAAAGGGGAAGATTTTTTAACCATGTTGCATTGGTTGTTATTGTAATTAATGTCACATGGCATTGATGGAAAAGGAGGATTGAAATTTCATAAAGGTTGGTACCTTCTCAATGAGGTTTGGCATTCACAAAGTGGCTTCATGGTGATTTCTTGAACAATCGCGATGATTTCAGGGTGTTACATGCTTAGTCAGTGTAGTTAGTGCCCACTGGAGGTATGGAGATGTTTGGTGTACTTTTCTTAAGTGTCCCAAAGGTTTGAAATGGTGTTTTAAGTATGTGCAAGGGCTTCTAGGGTGATCATCAAGTTAGGTGATGCAATTCATGGTTAGAACTAGCCCATTTAGGCCTAGTTCTAGAGTCTAATGATGTGTTTGAAGTCAAATCAGACCATGAAAATCCTATCTAAACATGAGAGGATTCTAATAACATTTTCTAGATAACTTATGAGTAGCTACATGTTATACTCCATCTCTTAAGGGAATATTTTAGGTCTCTCCTAGGACTGCCTTTGAGAACTAGCAATATAAGAATAGAAAAATTAGTTTGGTATTGACTATAAATTAGTATTTGTGATAAATAAATATATGGATCATGTAGAGGAAGGTATTTCAGTGCTCCACGTCAAGTTTTATGAAAAATTGAAGAGAATTGTTGAATATATTCAAGTTTTACTAAAATCAGGTTAAGAAAGATGGGCTAAAACAGTGACCTTTCTTCGTAGCATTCAAAAAAAATTGAAAATCATTTTTGAGATAAATCATAAGTATATTTTTTTGAAGATTTTTGGAATACAAAAATTTTGCAAAAAATCTGAGGTCAAAAGGAGCAAGCACAAGAAAGTTCTCTTCATTTTTCTATCATTGTTCAAACGCAACGCTCATCTTGAATCGATGGACAAGAAATGAGTTTTTTAGTCTCCAAATCACTTAGGAAAGTCATGAAAACCAATCAAGTCTATAGAGAGGTCCTCCTAGTCTAGGTTGGTGGTATTTTTGTTTCTTAAGCATGGTTGTTCTGTACATATTTTCCCTTGTTTTGAAGAAATTTTGGCTATACGGTCCTGATTAGATGGCTCCAAGATGAATATTCTACTGTGAAATCTTATACATGTTTTGGTATTAGTTATCACAAATATTTTTAGGCAAGTACCTTGCATATTTTGTGTGAACACAGTCATCTTTCCTCTCGGACTGCTAAAGGAAAATCAATCATAACCAGTCATGATGATTAAAGAGGGTTTTTACATATAAGCTTGATGTTGAGCTGAGAAATTGTTATGAACACTTGTTATAGGTTCAATGTGACTTGATGGAGCCCATGGTCTTCTCTTATGAAGTTTTTGAAATCTAAGTCTTATTGATCTTCAATTTTCATGTATGTTTAGTCAATAAGACTGATAATCTAAGTTGCATTTGTGGATTTCACTTCATAACCCATGCTTAAGTAGTTGCAAATGGTGTAGAGATCTCATTTAAGGTATTGGTGAAATTTTTTGATCATGTGTATGAATTCATATTAGTAAAAAGAATCCAACTGAATCATGTCATTAATACCTTAAGAACCAATACACGTAGTCCTAGAAATTTTTTATTTTCATGACCATACTCCTTGACTTGGTGATTTCTCTTGACATGGAAAGTGACACAAAGATAGGAGCTTCTCAAAAAAATACCTTAGAAGCCATGTAAATACCTTTTCACATAAGTAATCTTATTCATTCTTGAAGACTGCGTCTAATTTCTTGTGATAGTCAAGAAGGATTGGGACTTCAGCCTTAAATCATGAAGTTCTCTTATCAACAAGTGCAAAAGAAAGTTTGAGCTTGTAGTAATAATCTCTGATGAAGTCATCCTAAAATTACATTGACATAAAAATGAAGATTAAAGTATTGAAATCCTTCAAATATCTAACTAGGGTTTTGAATCATAAAACCCTAACTGAGTAAAGTGTGGAGATCAAACAAATTTGATCTAGTTTTCATTATATCATACTAAGATTGGGCTTGGGGTGTTGTGTAATGTCCTTAACATGATTGAAATATGTTCTTGAAGTCATGATTGACTAATAAAGTGTGTGATGTCAACTAAATACTAGAAGTTGCAATTTTGTGTTGGCTAAACAGTGCATACCCTGTCTCAGTGCATGATTCATGGAGAAGAATAGTGGTTCTTTGTCTTCTTGATAGTTATAGATGATCCAAAGCTCTCAAATCATTCTCCCAAGCTGAGAAAATTGTTGAAGATTTGTTCACTATAGCTTGTCAATAAAATTCAAGGCTATGACCTAAATGCTTCTTGACTATACATGTAATAGTATGAAAATGGTTGAAGAGAAGACTTCAAGTTGTGACAAGATGAAAACCAAGACCTTTTTGATGTGAAGAACTCATGTAGCATTGACACTCATAATTTTTTGACAAGACTTAGCTTCAAAATCTCCCTCAAGTACCTACTTTAAAATTATGTTCTCTAGTGTTTTCTCCTAATGCACTCATATGTGCTCTTATGAGAATTGAAAGCCATATAGTGTAGAATGAGGGATACCGAGAGGTTATAAAGAATGTTTAAAGGCTCTAATAATTTTCATGCATGTCAGATATACCTGACAATGAGTTTGTTGTGCTACATGATAAATATTACTCGTTGAAGAAAAGGCCAAGAGTCTAAAGAATCGTGACAAATATGAACACGGAGGTCTGAAAGGAATATTATCAATTATGGCAGAATGTCGGGGGGTTAAGGAGCCTCCATTTCTCATCATTTGACTTCAAATAATATTGAAAGAGCCTGCAAATTATGAGGCTATAACTGAATCCTTTCAAATACAATACTGACACTTTGAGGCAGTTTTGTATGAAGACAATCCAACTCCCTCCTTGTACAGATTGTCAAGTGAGTTAGGTGAATGGTCATTGGAGTTGAATTGAAAGAGTCTTGTGTATGAGTATCTATTGTTATTAAAGTCTCATTTTTGTATATGAAAATGTTGTTGATGAATGTGAGAGTTGAGTTTATAAGGTGTAAAGAGTGAGAGAGTTGATTATGTATTGAAAGTGTTGTAATCAAAAGTAGTGTATGAAGTTGTATGAGAAAATTTAGGATCATAATCTTGTTGTCTCAAAAACTATGTCAAATGAGTGATCGAAATAGGAGTCAATTCTAAGTAGTAGCTTAGCAAATATGAAAGTAGGTTCTTTCATGTAAGTTGCAGCTTGTAGACGATTCAAGTATGTACTTGATCACATATTGAAGTTGGTGCTTCATGTTGAGTGGGTGCTCAAAAAACTTGTAACCTTTCTAATCTTCCATTGGAAAATCAGTCCATAATAGTGCATTGGTTCAATGGGTTTTCTCCCATCTTGGGTTTCCCACTTAAAATTTTGTCTCTCTATGTGTTTTGCTTATTGATTTAATGTGGATTGTGTGGTTGCTTTTTCTAATTTAAGTTGAAACAATTTGATTGGTTTTGAATTGTACTACAAATTTTGAATTGACACTAATTCACCCCCCTCTCAGTGTCCTAATTTTCAACACATCCCTTTACCTTAAGACCTTTAGAAATCTCTATAAGGTAAGGATTCAAATAAATACATATGCAACTACTAAGATTTTAGCTAATGCTTTCATAGGTGAGGCATTAGAATGGTATAACCAACTTCCTCCCAATTTGATATTTGACTTAGAAGGCTTATTCAAATCTCTCATCTCCGAGTTTCAACAACAAGACCTTCCCAAAACACTTTATAAAGGTTTATAAACCTCAAGCAAGGGGCTCATGATCTTCCCAAGGCCTTATTAAGAAATGGAAAATGCTTTCCATACAAGCCAACCACAATCTTGATAATCAAATTTTATGTCAAATATTCCTTAAGGCCCTTACTCTCACTCTCTAATTTAAATTCAAGTCCTTTTCTCCCAACATGTTGGAGGAATCCCTTGAGTAAGCCAAAAGATAAGACCATCTCATGCGTGAATTTGGATGCACTTCCAACTCATCACCTAATCTCAAAAGCACAACGCATGTAATCAAACCAAGAAGAGTGGGAGAACATCAGGATTTTTTGTACACCTTCCTTCATACTCCTTTATCTCATGTCAAACTTCTTCAAACTCCACTTGTGGTGCCATAAGAAGTACCAAGTAAAGACCTTATCCTACCTTCTTCTAACAAGATGGCTTCAACTAAATCACAGTCGCATCTAGATATGCCTTCCATTGATAATCAACCATTACTTAATACTTTGCCACCATCACATTCGAGCCTCCACCTGTGGTGCCACAAGAAGTACCAAGTAAAGACCTTATCCTACCTTCTTCTAACAAGATGGATTCAACTAAATCACAGTCACATCGGTATCACTATGGAAGTTATTCCAAGCCTAGTTGGAAATTCTTAGATGAGTTAAATTCCCTTACGTGTAAAATACATTTTATGGAACTCATGCATACCTTGGCTTTGCATTGAATATTTATCCTCTAATAGTTACAAATATTTGAGGATCCTTCTTTTGTGGCCCCCAACATCCCTACCAAATCACCAAACTAGAAATCCACCACATAGAGATTACATGACCTTCCTTACGACACTTTCATCTGGGTTGCTTAGCCTTGGACTTTGTGGAGCATGACATGATTATTGACAGAATCTTATTTCATGTGGATGATCCACCCTTTCTCATTAGTGTTATCATTCACAATGCGAAAGTGCATAGAGTCATTGTGTATGAAGGTTCGGGAATTAACTTAGCATCTTTCTCCCTCATATAGAATCTCGATTATTCTATCAATGACCTCAAGCCTACCCATTTAACTTGTCATGGCTTTGACAAAACTAAACAAAAAACCCATTTGATGCATCTGGTTACCCATAACAGTTGGACCCAGAACGGTCCGCACCAAGCTCATGGTTCAAGATCATCCTCTCTCTTATAATCTCTTATTGATTAAGCAAATATTAAAATTAATAGATGCTTAATCCTACATATGTAATAACACTGAATATAAACAATTAAGTACATATTTGATCCCAACAAATAATAATTTAAATTTGAAACCCTAGTTGTAAATGAAGGAATAAAATACTTAGTTGATTTACAGTGATACTGAAGTTGCATCAAGCTAGAAAATTGATGGAATAGGGACTCAAAATGTCATAAACGAACCCAGAAAAATGCAGGAGTTTCAAAAATGCCACGACCAGGGATCCTATGTAAGGTTAGGGTTACCTGGGGAACAAGATACCTATCTTGGGCACTTGTGACTGTTCAAAATCTATCGAACCCAATTTCGCAGGGTCACGAGATGTTCTCATGTTTTTTCCTTTTTTCACATGTATGTTGTTGCACTTCGTTGTAGTTCGCTTAAATCCTACAATAAAGAAGAAGCACCTGCAAAACCCTCAAACTACATCAAATCTTAAAAAGAAAGATGTAAAATGGGAGGTCGGAGTGTCCTTGGCTATTAACAAGGTGAACTTACGGCTGAGTGATGTGCTACATCTCAGACCACATTTAGTTTTATGTGTATGTGTGAAGAATCGTGCCTTAGGTGGCTCTTATGTGAGTCGCACATGATAACAAGCAATAGCGAGATGTAAAATATGTAAATATATGTGTGCATGAAAGAATGAACTTCCCCTCCTATGTGTGTATGCAGAATTTTCAATCCCTTATCCCTTGTGTGGAGCTAGGTGGATGCTTGAATGCTCTCAGAGCGCTCTTGGATGTAACCTTAAGTGTTGATAGCTAATGCTCAATGTTTGGTCCTTTATTATTGTCACGTAGCTTTGTATTTATATGATTCCCTTGTTTGAATTTTATAGTTAACCACTAAAAGGATGACTAGTAAAAATTAAGATGCCCAAATGGATAGAAAAGACCCAAAATATATGAGCAAATAATAAAGAGGTTGGGGGTTCCCAGAGGGGATGGGGGCACTTGGCACTGACATCTTACCTAGGCATTGATGTCCAGAGTGAGAAATATCAAAGTATGAACATAACATTTTGGGAAAAAAGGAGTGTAAGACCAAAAGAGGAAACAGAAAGGAAGCAAAGATGCAAAGACAATGATCAATTAGTACTTTTCTCTCTTATAAATCATATGAGTAGTGGTATGTGATCATGACTAGATAAATACCCAAAGTGCATGATTTAGTGTCTACACTTATTGGGTCGGCCATAGAAACATCACATGTGTGCAGTTGCATCGTATAGGTACCAATGTATTAAATTCATCTATAAAAACCAATGGTTTATACATGACGTTGGTCCTAATCCTTGGGATATCTCAGTACCATTCCCTAACAAGCCTTTCCTAATGCCAACTACTCCTGAGATCTAAAGTATTCCCTACCTGGAATTTTTTGATCTTAGGTTTGAAATTCAAATAACATTAGCAAATTCAGATGATGATTAACCTAATTATCTTAAAAACATGGTCAACAAAAACAGGTTACCCAATGACGTTGTGCATTGATTACCTTCGGTTCTTTTACCTTGCAATCGGTTTCCACTGCAAACTGACACGGAGGAGCCAACGAGTGATGCCTCAACCTCTAATCACTTAGAATGCAATGAACTAGGAATCACGCAACTCTTTTATGATCACCCTCCCCTTTCACCCATAGCTTTTAGCAAGATTGGTGTTTTAGCCAAGGAGGAGGCGCCTGATCTTAAAGGAAAAAGTATTGCCTTCAATGAGGATTACATTATTTCACAAGATGAGTATAGGCACCTAGAAGTATTGTACTACCAATGTGCCTTGGCCCAAATACAGTCTTCTCGACTCAAATTTAATACCATCGACGCACCCTTTGAATCCCCTATCTATGATACTAGTGATAGCAAGGATGAGGAAGAGATGCTTCCTTGTGTTTCTCCCACTAATCTTCCACTCCTCGATACTCCATGGGTCATCAAACAAATCTCTAACTATGCTTTGCATCATGCTCCCACAACAACTCCACCACCCACACCAACTTCTAAGCCAACCTTTGTACTCAACACTAGTCTCGGTGCTCCTAACATGGCCATTGTTGATCTGCTACACCCAAAGAGGTCACATTAGATTCTAGGGTATTATATGTACCACAAAGAAGATCTAGGAAACATATAAAAAAATGGTAGGCAATATGTAGGCCTAGAAATCAATTTGGAATACCATGGGCCTCTCCCTGCCCTAAACAATGACAAGGCTATTCTATATCTCCTATATGCCCAAGAAAATATAAAACTGACATCGTGTCATAGTTCCCTTACCCTTTCCTCGTTTCATCCATTTGTTTGCATATTACACCCATTATTCCTATTTATCTCATTGTGTCCACCTTTTCACACGTATTTGGTGTTCTTATCCCTCCTTTTGGTCACCATAGACCTTCGTTATTACCCCCATTTATCTTTTAGATTACATTCCTCAATGTTTTACACATCACAACCTTAATATTCCTCCAAGGCTGACATAATCACCCATGGGAAATGGTGTTGGGTTTGATTTTACCATGGCTAACACCATCTCCCATAGGAAAATGGTGTTGGGTACATATACCCCTCCAATTTCACCACCAATAAGGTGACACATTCACTTTTCCACAACACTTCATTTGTTTGCACATAAGACATTTGCACATATGTTCACATCTAGTTGATATACTTGAGGTCTTAAATATTTCCATTTTACATTTGGGTCACCATAATCACATAGGGCTAGAGGTTTCTAATTGAGCATTCCCCTTCTCCACCAATTCTCTCTTGGTGTTGTTGTCTCTTGGGAGGGTCATGCATCAAAAATCATACTGCAGGTAAGCATTTCTAACCCTTATTTTACCTTTTTTGTTTGTATATTGTTGTTGTGTGGATTGTTGGTCATGTTTTTCCATAGATTAGGGTAGATGTATGTGTACTTTGATCTATTGTTTTGTCGTATTACATTACACCCCTTGGATTTATCCATCTCTTGACTTACTCCTATTTTGAATCCTAGTAGGATACCTATCTTTGTCTTAGATATAAGTCTCGGGAACCTATTGCTATCTTAGGGTTAAGGTTATTATCCTCTAAAATTATGACGCTAACGCTCCTTGACCACCTTTCATATCTACATCACGTGTCCAAACTTAAATTTGATCCTTACATTTAAGAACCAGGTCGGGGACCTATCTTTGCTCATCATACACAAGGGATGCAAACTATTTTGGTAAATTCCTAAATGAGATGTGATCTCGTGAATTAGAATGACTGGAGGATTTTTGCAAAATCTGACATGTCCAATAGGCCAATGGTGAAGGAGGAAGAGAAATATCAAGTGGTATTTGTTACAAGCTCTAACAACTATGGTGTTGGGTAAATGACTGTGGATTGAATATATGCATGACAGTGGGGATGAACCTATGGTAGAATTTTAGAAATATAATGCCCATGTGGAGTGGGATCCTTGGTTTTTTCTCACCTCCAATACCGATAGAAACCCTGGTTAAAAATTCTATAAGTTCCACTAAGTGTGGCAGGTGTATGTTTTTCAAATGATGAGATGCGACTATTATTGTTTCTCAAGTCACTTCCTCCTCTTCCTTGGAAGGCTATGGAGGCAATCCAAGGTTTCCCAATCTTTTAATCACAAAAGGATCACAACCAGATTCCATGTGAATGCAAATGCAAATGCAAATGCAATACTCTTGATGGTGTGACCTTGCTTTTCATTGATGGCTAAGAGATATGCGAATATGGATGCAAACATAACTTGCACTCCATATGTATGTCGAATTACCTCGAGTGACGTGGCCTCGTGGAGTGCCATGTTGTTGGTCGGGTGTAAACAATTATCTCGTTGAAAGGGAATTGGATGTTTTCTAACAAATACAATTGGATGATTTTCAACCCAACTCAACCACCCATGTCTCATTCTCCTAGATGCTACCAAATTAAGTGCATCAAGAAACATATAGATGTATGCCAAAGCATAATGGGAAGTTTTTGGTTGATGTTGTTGCAAGTCCCTTAGAGATGTGTATGCAAAATGTGAGAAATTCGAAAGGCACATGACTTGTTTAACAAAATGATTAAGTGGGATTCTCTCCAAAACTTGAATTAATGAAGCACTTTGGAGATCAAAGATCGTTAGGCATTTAGTGAAAAGGCTTTCGGGCTAGGTAAGAAAAAATACACATTAGGTATATTTTCCTTGTTTATTTGATAAAAAAAACTTTAAGCAATCATTGCTTTCTTTGTTTTTTATGTTTTCAACTCTCTACTTTAAATTATACTTTCTTGATGCCTTAGTGTTGAAGAAAATGCATTGACCTGGAGCTCGTAAACTTCAAACAAAATATGTGTCCTTAAAATAATCTACACTCTTGCTATTAACAGTAAAAATTTGCATGTATGTACCTTTTTGATATTTGAATGTTATGTGATGAGAAAGTAGATTTATTAAATTTTGTCAAACCCTTCAATTCATTTAGTTAAAATTTGAATTTATTTAGGCTCTTGACATGCATAGTCAAAATTTAGATGTCATATAATGAGAGCGTAGTTTCTAACATGTCGTAAAACACTTCAGTTTGCTTTCCTTTTGTATGCTTCCCATGTTGCAACATATGTGGAAGGGCATTCACAACTATAATGTCAATTATCATTTGAAAATTGATTAAAATCAACAGTCTCATACGGATCATATTTTACTTTTATATAATCACTTATTTAAAAGAATATTCTTAACTTTTAAAACACGTATATTACATTTAATGGTATCATATATATATAAATATCTATAGTACTTTTCATCATTCTAACACTGATGGGTGAGAGTAAAATTTTACCTAGCCCTTCATATTTGATATGTGGACACTGGGGTTAAATTTGACGGCCACCTATGCCTGTCAAACAATTTTTCCATGACGGTAAATTTGTAATATTGCCCTGTCATAAATACAAAAAAATGTTATTTATACCATATTAGTAAAACATATAAAAGAACATTCTATATTTATTTAACTATATGTATCATATATTAATATAATTTACGTATAAATATATACTAAAAATGACGGTTACGTTTTAAATATGTAAGTCGCGTGTGACAGTTATTTCAAAAATTTGTAAGTATTTTACAATTAAAATCACAAAAAAAACGTCTAAACGGCTGTCAAATTTAACCTCTGTAATGAATCAGACTTTGTATTTTCCTTTAATCAATAAATATGATTTAGTTATTTTATGAACTTATCCGACCCTCATTCAACATCCATCTTCCCCGAATCTACCGTAATGTTCACATCAATCAATCCCAGACCCCATCTGGATCAAAATGCATGCATCGAATCAAGTTTTTAGCCGATCGGACGTCACAATAATCCACTCCATGTCCCCCACCCTGGATGTAAAATTATCACGGGCATACCCGTGCAGTCAAACCGGCCATGGAATTATAATGCTTCACGGTCACCAACCATTCCGTATGGAATAATTCCCGAGCGCGCCAAGCGCCCGTGATCGCCGCTGATATAGCTTATCAAGTTACTGTTAAACCCACTCTTACGATCTAATGAAAACCCGTTAATTTAATCCTCTGCACCTTATAAATTCATGGCGAACCCGCCTCCAATGGTTTCAAGTCACAGACCGCCCTAAAGCTTGCTGTTTTAGGGTTTCAAGTCACAGACCGCCCTAAAGTTTGCTGTTTTAGGGTTTCAAGTCACAGAAAGTCCCAAAGCTTGCTGTTTTAGGGTTTCCGATGGCAATGGCGGTGAAATTGATCTGCTTTTTCGTGTTAGCGATATCCTGCGCGGCGGTGATAAGGAGCGGTGACGCCGCCATTTCCTGCTCCACCGTGACCTCGGATTTATTGCCGTGCCTGTCGTATGTTGCAGGTAACGCCGCTCAGCCGACGGCGGGATGCTGCAATGGCGTCAGGAGTCTCAACGCCGCCGCCAGAACCACTCCCGACCGGAGAGCCGTCTGTAATTGCATTAAATCGGCGGCGTCTTCTTCCAGAGCTAATTACGACAAGGTTGGCAAGTTGCCCGGCATTTGCGGCGTTAATCTCGGCTATACTATTACTCCTTCCATTAACTGTGCCACGTAAGTTTCTGTGTCCTCTCTTTCTCTTCGTTTTGCTTTGCCACCTGTTGTTTTTTGATGACTCACTGTGTTTTCATTGACAGGATCCCCTGAGGTGGAAGAGATCTCTGGGTGACGTGGCCGCCACGCGTACGCATTCTCTCTATTGTTATTGTTATTGTTAGCCTAGAATAATATAGAGGCTCTCCAGAATAATCTTAATGTTTACAAGGAATAAACTATCCACACCTAGTGGATTCAAAATTAGATTAAAAAAATGGTATTATTAAATCTTGCACAAGGGAGAAATAGTATAGCTTCCGTTTCCGTTAATTCACAACATCTTATAGATATTAATTTCAAAGTTTTATGTATATTTGGTTAATAAATTTTATTATATTCACTACGCATTTTTCATTTGTTGACGATTAGAAATTTTTGTAGATAAAAAGGTCCCGAGTTCTACCATATAATCTTAAGATATTACTAAATTTTGATTGGTTTCCTAACGATTTAAAATATTAAATAAAATTAAATGTATAGAATAAAAGGTTTTGTCTTCACAACATAACATTAAAACCCACACTTTGTTGTCATCTACAATGTCTATCAACATAATTAATATTTTTTACGTTTGAAAGTTATTTTTGAATATCTAAACTAATGCTAGTAAGGAAGGTGGTAAATAAGCATCAATACTTGTGGATTTATAAAGTTCTACTAACATATTTATTTATTTTAGTAAGCCTAACAATATAGAAACCTAAAGAGAGTTGAACATAATTTGTGTTGTTTTACTTAGAAGGTTTACACCACAACTACAATTGTATTTACAATATTAAAATAAGACTTGTGTAAATTTTAGTGTCTGCATCGAAATTGTCTCGTGTAATAAGTATGGTGATACTCTTGTATATGATTAAGTGTTAAACAAAATATGGTGGGAGTAAAGGATAAGGTTTCCATTTTAAGGAGTAAGTGATTATAATGAATTTGGAAAAGTTGGAAAAGTTGGAAAGTTTTAAATATTGTATTTTGTTAATTGAGTTTAGTGGCATGTCATGTTTAAATGTTATTTTTGAATATCTAAACTATTTCTAGCGCGGAATGTGGTAAATAAGCATTAATACTTGTGAATTGATTAGTCTCTAGTAACATATTTATTTATTATGTCGAAGGCGTCCAACATTGAGAATTGATTAGTCTCTAGTAACATATTTATTTATTACGCTGGAGGCGTCCAACATTGAGAAAGGCATTGTTGGGGGGGGGGGGGGGGGGGGAGTATCTCTATTTTCCAACCACATTTCCTGGCAGTGACACTTTCTACCATCCTCACAAAGCATTGACATTGTTTCACCAAATACAATCGGCATGTGTCCAATCTCATCCCATCACCTTTGTTAACATGCAAAAAAAAGAACTTTGAAACATGGCGTAGACAACTATTGTAGCGTTATGGAGAAAGGACTTTCGACATTATGCCGAGTCAAATTTGAGTCACTATGGATGATTCAAGCTCGAGCTTAATGTTGATTGTAAACTAGACAACTCACTAAAAGGCGTCAAATTTGAGTTGGATTCATGGTGATGAGGGTGGTGAAGATGACACGAGGAAGAAAAGGCTTGAACCAAATTAATGTGTAGTATTGTAGATTATTAGCAAGAATAATGGCTCATTTAGTACATGACATGCCTCTTCCATGGCATAATCTCATGTTTGTTGTCTGGAGACTTAATTCACCTTAGTGTATTTGTTAATTGCGAGTATTTTCACGTGACCTTATGCCCAAGCTTTTCAAAATGTGAACTTAGGCGGATCATTTATTTTTGCGAGCTGAGGGAAAAGACATATTTCTTTTTTATGATTGTAATTTCATTGGCTTAAGAGGTAGCCACATTAACATTATTTTTTTATTTTTTTACAAGTTTCATAAAAACTTGCACTTTAGCCATGGGTTTAGCATTGAAGTTTTAGTACACAACTAAGATTTAGTTAACAAAAGAATAAAAACTAAAAACGTATATTAATATTAAAAACATAATTGGGTTCAAATATTCAACTCCAAAATTTTGTTTTTAATAAAAAAAATTTACAAATTGAAAATGTACTCAATTACATTGAAATAAAAGGAACCAAGACTTTGAATTTGAGGGAAATTCGGAAAATAGAGTTGTAATGGAATTTAGTAGAAAGCCTACTAAGAGTACTTCACATATGATGCATACAACAATTGTCTAGAGATGGAGGCAATCAAATTGAAAAACAATTTGAAAAATATGACCCCTCCAAAAAATTTAAATAGTTGTATATGAATACACAACAAACATTGGTTCAATATGTAACTTCATAAATGAAAAACAAGCAAAAAGAACTTGCAAATATTAGCGCACAACCAGGTTTCCCTAGTATAGTGCTCTTCACTTTAAGTGATGGAAACACTAAATGACCAGATTTACATAGAGTGATCCAAGATCACCTCCAATAATGTTTGCAAATAGCCACCGTCGGAGAAATCAAAACATGAGTGTGCATCCCCATATTACATCTTCCTATATGGAGAAGGGATTCACAATCTCTTACGAGAAAGTACTTGAAAAACAACTGCATTGCCAAGATTATTGATGCATGTGAGATTGCATAGGCTTGAACTTTCCTTTGAATCTCTTCTCTTGCCATGGTCGCTACCCATCTCTTTCACCAACACAATGTTTGGTCTTCACTTCTCCTTTGCGTTGAGGTTTACTATCGAGCTTTTAATCTTCAATTCCCAAATGCATGTTCGAACTACCCACACTGAACTTGATTACAACAATCTCCACTTAAGAGTTAGGCTTTGTTACTATGTTCGCTATTGGTCCCACCTTGAGCCATGAACATCCATCAAAGAATAATGGAAAGCTAATGTTTTAACATGCATTTGCAGGTGTCTAAGTAGAGATATATGAAAATTGTGTCCAGGCATACAATGCATGTGAACTGTTCAAAAAAATTCTTTAAACAGATGTGGTCTCAAGGATTGTTGTGACTGTAGGATATATACAATGGATTTTGCAAGGATGCTCCCAAACTCTTTGATGTAATGAATCACTTTGGAACATGCCCTGGGACAAGCCTTTTGTTAGATGTTGAAGCGAGAAGTGCTCTCGAAGATATATATGCGAAGTGTTGAGGCATGCGCCTAGTACGTGAATTGTTTAGCTAAATGCCTTCAGGAAATTGTAAATTGTGTTTGTGTCGCCACCTCATAAAACCCCTAAATATTGCTTTTCTCGCAGAAAAAATTTCTTGACTAGATTTAGATGTCGGTGGAAATACCTTTTGAAAATTATTTTGAGGAAAGCATTGATGTATTATTATTCATTACATGGAGCAATAGAACATGACCCTACTCTTTTCAGCATAGTCGTTAAGGGGATTTTCAAAAATCTAACAAATTAAGCTTATGCATCTGTTAATCGATATAATATTGAATCAACTATTGACAATATTGGTTTCAACATATATACGGTCCGGTTCAGTGCTGGAAAGGCATTACTTTCATTGAGTGAAAAAATACTTATCAACTACAATAAGCGAGGTCTTAAATCATACGGATGATAGAACTCATCTGGGAGGCATTTTTACGCCGAAAGGCGTTTCTCTGTGAGAAAACGGGAGGGGCTCTGACACGGACGAAGACAGCAATGGCCGAGATCGTTTAGTCGACGATGTACGGACAATCGCGAGCCATACACCAGGGATGTCGTAGAAATAGGGAGAGCGCCTGTCCAGATACGACTGCTTTTATTAAAGTTTTATTTGCCCCTTTACATTTTGACATCTGGTTTAGGTATTTTCTGCCATTCAGTCCGATCGGCTTCGAATCAGCAAGCTCGAATTGAGGAGGAACCGCAGCAAGCGCCGGCCGAGATTCAAACCGGGGCTTCCTCACAACAAACCCCGCAAGGCCATTGCTGTTTAACTTGAGCGAAGAGTAAGTGTAAACCCTGCTTCTGAGCCAATTAACAAATGCGGTTGAAATACGAGCGGAAGAAATAGATGTTCATATTTTGCATGTACCTACGTCGTGGGATTTCTGGTAAGTGGAATTTTTCCATTTGAGAGTTGCAGCAGACTGGAAGAGCCATCAAAGCGTGGGAGCAGGTTGGATAAGTATGACCTGTTCTAAGTATGGCTGTGGCTTGATAAGTTTGAAAAACGTGTACATATATACAAGGTACGCCAACTGTTTGACAAAATACCTGCGTAATGATTTCAGGATATTTACAAATGGGGTTTGTTTGAAAGGCCTCGGAAACTTTTAAGCAAATGCATTTGTCAGGTGTAAGGCCAGAGGGAGCATACTGCTGACTATATTGCAGCTGCACTGGCTCTTGTAGGGGAACAATGAGGTAGTTAAGTTGTAAACACTCAATGGGGTGACTCTGAAACTGGTGATTCCTATTGCCGTACCTGCGATTGATGCAGCAATTTATATTTTTCACTGTTAAATTAGTGCCAAGTTGCAGGGCAAAAGATCACTGTCTTTTTAATCTTTTTCTAAATCCAAGTTGGGCATAATATTTTTATTGGCCTAATTCTTATTACGTTTTTGATAAATATAAAACTGCATCTTATTTTATTACTGTGATTGATCTTTTCAGTTATAGGTGATTAAATCTGTAAAATTTCTATAATCGCTATTAAAATCTGTAAATATTCTGAAATTTATTGATCATTATTTCCAATATTAACATACTATTATTAAAAAACCCAAGTTTATTTTCATAGCAGAAAAACAAACAGCGGCAAGGAAGCATAGCCCATAATGCTTTGAAGAAAACAACGTATAATAGAAGACGCTGAACTTGCTTAAAAATTGGAGAAAGATGAATATTGTAGAATTGAATTTAGCACTAAAATGATAACATTTAGGTGCCCACTCCAACTGCTCATATCCATAACCGAAAGAGTAAAGTTTGAACAGTGTAAGGCAAACAAATACGAAATTTCTTCTTCATTATTGGAGGGAAAAATGGAGGGAGACATTCAAAATTTCACTGTGTAAATTAATTGCAAAAGGTACTCATTACGCCGAAAGGCGTGTTATCTGTGAGAAAACGGGAGGGGCTCTGACACGGACGAAGACAGCAATGGCCGAGATCGTTTGGTCGACGATGTACGGACAATCACGAGCCATACACCAGGGATGTCATAGAAATAGGGAGAGCGCTTGTCCAGATACGACCGCTTTTATTAAAGTTTTATTTGCCCCTTTACATTTTGACATCTGGTTCAGGTATTTTCTGCCATTGAGTCCGATCGGCTTCGAATCAGCAAGCTCGAACTGAGGAGGAACCACAGCAAGCGCCAGCCGAGATTCGAACTGGGGCTTCCTCGCAACAAACCCCACAAGGCCATTGCTGTTTAACTTGAGCGAAGAGTAAGTGTAAACCTTGCTTCTGAGCCGATTAACAAATGCGGTTGAAATATGAGCAGAGTCAACCTTAGTGCTTGCAAATCCGCCATAATTTTGCTGCATGAAAGGCACACTGATCAACGCCATTGCCGTCGCAGATGCCATTACTAATAATACTCTTCAAACACTGCAAAATGATCAGAAAAAAAGAATCAAACCCTGGGCCAAACAAAACGGATTCAAACCAGGATGTTTTGGACAAAAATAGGCAGAAAATGTTGAAATACGGGGCCAAGAAAAACAATCAAACCAGGATTATTCTCAGGATTAAATTGCAAACACATTTTTGCTGTTTTCAAAGGGAAAAATTATGGTAAAACCCTAACAGTACCAGGGTTTTACACTTGTTTTCCTGCAATGCGCTTCCTCCCCTTAATGGATATCTGGCAGCATATTCAGTGTTACATTAAAAATGGATGCAATACCGCCAAGCGCGAAACCGCTTGTGTCAAAATTGGTTTCGAAAACCGCGTTGTGGAAGGAGAGATGACTTCCCTTCTTTATGATTGTTCTGCCACTCGTTAATTGCGCCGAAAGGCATGTTCTCTGTGAGAAAACAGGGGGGGCTCTAACACGGACGAAGACAACAATGGCCGAGATCATTTGGTCGACGATGTACGGACAATCGCGAGCCATACACCAGGGATGTCGTAGAAATAGGGAGAGCGCCTGTCTAGATACGACCGCTTTTATTAAAGTTTTATTTGCCCCTTTACATTTTGACATCTGGTTCAGGTATTTTCTGTCACCACTGCTGCTGTGTAAGGAGAAGTCCGTGAAGAAAATCACGAGCCCGCGGCTACGACAGGCTTTAGTTAACCAACTTTTTGGATCTATTACTCCGACCTGTGTCACCTTGGATCTGAGCCTCTGAAGCCGAACGCTTACTGTCGTGAAGTGGTCTGGGAATTTGAAAATTGAAATCTGAAATGGTAGCTCCATACCGAGTATTTTCTTCCAAGAATCTTTCAACCTCTACCATAGACCTCAATCTCTTTCCACACGGTGAAATATAGTAGACATCAGCAAACCTGCAAGCTCCCTCTCCTCTAAGGGTCAATAAGCGCTCCCATCCTTTTGGAGGACAAGGTATGTTGGGCTTGTCAATTACCCAGAGGCGACTCATATCTGGGGAGAGGTCGGCCGGATCATCGCAGGAAACACGGGGACGCCAGGCAGAAGCCCTACTACAAACCCAGGGGTCTTCAAGAGCGCTCTACCGGATAGCTTCATATTGCTCCTTGCTTGGAATTTTTCTCCATTTGAAGCATTTTACACACTGGACGGCATACGTCCCAACCGTGGGCGACACCTTTCTCTTTGAACCCGATCCAGGCGTTTTAGGGGACGTCATTGATGTTGTCCCTTTACCAGGGGATGCCATTGATGTTGTCCCTTTCGCAGCAGTCACTCTCTCTTCTGCGCCCTAAAGCATGCATGCCATTCTTAGAACCAACAAAATAAAAAGTACAGACTCAGCAAACTAGCAAATTATACATCTAACAAACCATTAGGCAGTCCCTGATACCATATCTAAAAAACATATTTAAATGTCTGTCAATTATCGCAGCATACAGAAGACATGGTTGTCCTCACAAGGCAGTCACACTGTTTCACCATATGCAACAAACAGGTCTTCAACACAATTAGTTTACATTTGCCAACATACTCCCAGCCTGTGCCAAAATCAGAGCTTTGGAACAGGGCATGGACATCCATCAAAGCATAAAGGATAGAGGAATTTTATCAGATGTGGTTGCAAATGTTCTGGTAGACATGTATGCAAAATGTGGAACCATAGACAAGGCATGTGAACCGTTCAACAGAATGCCTCAAAAAAATGTGGTGTCGTGGACAGTAATGATTGCAGGATATGACCAAAATGGATTTGTTGAAAATGCGTTATAATTACTTCGAAACATTCATGCAATTGCAATTGGCAGATGTAAAGCATTCCATAACCTTTGTCAGCATCCTCCCTGCCTGTGCCAAAATGGGAGCTTTGGAACAAGGTATGGACATCCATCAAAACATAATGGATAGAGGAATTTTGACTGATGTAGTTGCAACTGCCTGGTAGACATGTATGCAAAATGTGGAAGCATAGACAAGGCATGTGAACTGTTTGATAAAATGCCTCAAAGAAATGTGGGCTCATGGAATGCCATGATTGCAGGATATGCACAATATGAATTTGTTGAAAATGCACGTGAACTGTTTGATAGAATACCTCGAAGAGATGTGATCTCAAGGAGTGCCATGATACCAGCAGTGTTCTATGTTACATGTTAAAGGGTTGCTAGAGTTTCTTTATGGTGATATTTCTGCTAGGACAGGCTGGAAATTAGGTTTCAAAGAATTCATGCACTCGGAGAATTTGTAAGTTTGTAAGGTACAGATATTGAAAAATTTGATCATATATTTATGTATCTAGGACAATCCTGGAGACTGTTTTTCATCTTATTTTAGATGTCCTGCCGACTCAGGTGGCTACAAATCCATGTAAGCTGGGAAATCTAAGATATATTCTTTGTTTTCTCTTATTTATTTTTTCTGCCTTCTTGGGTGGTTTAGGATTTGTACACCTTCCTATCTTGTTGGTATTTCATATGTATATTCTTCCCAGGGTGTATTAGAAGAATTCCATCTTGCATTATTTCTATGACGGTCATGTGAGTTTGTTATGACCTTGATAAAAATTTCTGATTTATGTTTTCATTCACATTATAATCACAGAGTTGGGAGAAGACTGTAGATTGTTACAACCCAGGACAAGGGTAGATGCCAGCTAGTTTCAAGGTTAGGACGGTGCCTCTTGATGGCAACAATGAAGCAGTCGAGGAAGTCTTGGATCCTGACTTTGGAGAGTCAGCAATTGGTCGTGTTGCTCCTGTTGACTCTGGTAAGGATTAATTGGTTTCTGATGAAAAATCATTGTAAGATACAGTGAAACCAAATTCCCAGTAAATAAAATTTACAGACAAACATAAGAATGTTTCTCATCCTTTTACTTTGTACATGCACATTATTGCCAAAAGAGAACATTTCAAATAGCATTATGTTGCTTTGACAGGGCTCTGATGGATTATCTTATTGAGAGCATATGGAAGAATAACAGGAGATTTTTCCCTGCAAGAAAGGGTAGATGTTCAAACAGGCATTAAATTGATATTAAAGCTGTGCTTAGCCGATGGATTTGATATGTTTCCAACTTTATTAGTAACAGATGGTTCTTGTATGATTGATCAACGAATGGGCATTCATGGACACCCTCTTGAAATTCAGGTACTTATATTAGTGCAAGGTTTCTGAAACTCTATTATTTCGGCACTTTTCTATTCAGTGTTTGGGACTTCATGTTATAGTGATCCTTAAAGTGGAGCAACGTCCTTTCTTTCTGCATGTGCTTTTTAATTTGATGTTATTTACAATAATACTTGAAATATGGAAGAAATTGTTTGTCTATCTCTCTCAACCCTTTTCTCCTTGATGAGAAGTTTCATGGTCATTCTGGACTTTTTGTATTAAATCATGATTTTTTTTTAATATGTACCCTTTCCTTTATTTCTTTCACCATGTTTAATATTGGTTTCAATTCCAAGCTTAATATATTTGATGTTTTAGACACCTAGTTTAAGGTGAATTTTAGTTTGTCAAAAGTGAGCAGGTCCTATTTTGTTTCCAATATCCAAACTGACATCATTCACTTTTTAGCTGACCGTGAGCATGAAGAATATTGTATGGGAGAAATTGTTTGTCACTCTCTCAACCTTTTTCTACTTGATGAGAAATTTCATGGTCATTCTGGACTTTTTGTAAAACCATTTTTTTCTAATATGCACCGTTGTGTTTATTTCTTTCACCATGATGTTTATTGGTTTCAATTCCAAGCTTAATATGTTTGATGTTTTAGACACCTTAGATTCAGGTGAATTTGAGTTTGTTAGAAGTGACTGGTCCTATTTTGTTTCCAATGTACAAACTGACATCGTTCACTTTTTTGTTGATCGCGAGCATGGAGAGTATTGCCATTGATTAAGATTTCAATTTTACTTTTTTCCATTGAAGACAATTAAATAGTAATTGAAGCATAGCATTATCATCGCATCACTATTTGGGTTCACTTTTTTGAGTCCCACCGACCTTGTTTGATCAATTCTCGGATATTATTAGAATTTATTTCCTCCTTTCTTCCCTTCATTCGCACTCTGCCTCCCTTTCTGGCACACGGCCACCAACCCTCCCTTCACCTCCTCCAGCCCTCCCCCATCCCTCTGTTCTCCATCCCTCCCCCCTCCTCCTTTCCCTCTCTGCCTCTACCACTTCCTCTGTGTTACTTTCTTCGTTCCCTCCTTTCTTTCTTACTCTCTCGCAAATAGTATACATAGCAAGAGTTTGAAAGTAAATAGAAGGTCCTTTATTACTTTCTTTCCTAAATGGATAGCACTACAATGGAAAACCTTGAAGATGGTGCCTTTTCCATATAGAACATATAGCAGAAGCCAAATTGGATTTAAGAGTCATCAAACAAAATTTAATATAGAGCTTGCTCATATTGATCTGATGTGGGATCCGAGATAAACAGGTTAAATATTACATCATTCACAATTTAACAGTTATATTCATTGAATCTTTTCATTCAAATTCTGCTTGTTATAGGACAACACTATACTATATATTTATGAACCATACTTAAATCGAAGTCTCAAAATACTTGAGTCAAATAGGAGGGATTTACACAATACATACATGCATTATTTCAAGTTTCGATAATCTTATAGCACTGGTATGTTGGCATGTAAGGCCAATAGAAATTATGGTTTTCAGTCCAATTCGTCTGTACACATACATGGACACATGCTTTTTAAATATATATATTACATGATGTCATGCATAATGTTAATACTTACCTACATTTTAATTCATTCATTTCATTCTCAGTCTATTCGTCATAGATAACACTAAATCATATTCATGATCGCTATGTAAATATCAGAAACAACAAACCTAAATAGGGGGATTTGCACACTGTATTTAATCAAGTTTCAATAGTCAACCTGCATTACTGAACCTACCGGATTGGTGATGCAGTTGATTTGTTCAGAGCTTACATGGATGAGGGTATGGCTAGCTTGCTTTCTTTTTCTTTAAACCCCACATTCTTCTCCTTTAATGGGGTCATTTATGATCATTCAATAGTAAAGGAAATGGGGTCACCTTTACCACCAGTGTTGGCTATTCTCTTCACAGAGCATTTTGGGGAGCGGGCTCTATACTCCATTCCTTTGAAACCTAAATGGTGCGAGATGTTTGTTGATGACACCAACCTTCATTGGGAGCATGGTAGGGACAATCTCAAGGACTTACACTCCCACATTAGTAGTTCGGTGGATGGTATCAAATTGATTAAGGAGATCGAGAAGGGGAGCTTACTCGTTTTGGAGTCCTATTCTCCCATAACATCAATGGCTTTCTGGTTTGTCAAGGGCACAAGAAAGATTCCCACACCTCTACTCCACTTGCATGCATACTCTCACCATCAACCATCTCAAAAAGTAGGTGCATTGTTTAAAAAGAATGGCTATAGAGGGAAGCAACTGGTAAGGGCTATCAAACAAGCTAGAGAGGTGCCTGACAGACTTTGTAAGGAGATTTAATGGTCTGGTGTCGATACTGCCATATATTGAAGGTATTTCCAATAAGATTTTATAATCTTGAGATGCAACAGCATAAAAAGCACTTTTATTCTCAAAACCAAATCGAAGAATGATATTAAATCAGCTGAATATAACTTGCAACCCAGTGTGAGGATCTTCGTCTAATTTGGCAACTCGAAAATCTATCTTACTCAATAGAGGCATAAAGTAAGAAGACATCAATTATTCGTATTTGTGTAAATGCAGTTATGAGCGATATAAGTCGTTATTCTTGTTCTGACAATGTCATGCCCAATGAAAATCGATTGTTTTAGTTATATTTGTTCAAGTGACACAAACTGTGGCATTTTTGTTTTGCACTCCTTGATTACAAGATCTACATACCTACTGCACAGATATGACCGATTTAATTAAAGATTTATTTTCCTCTTATACTTTTCCATCTGTTGCAAGTGTTTTCTGTCCACCTCGCCCTGTTGCTGGATCTTGGAGACATGTGGCTTGTTGTCAAAGAAGTAGCTTTACCCTCTGAACTCACAGCAAAAACAAACATTTACTGAACTCCCACAATAGTGCTCCATCATTTGCCTACTGCTTACACGGCAGGTACTACTGCTGCAATATAGCCCTTGTTTAATCTTTCCCCCCTTTGAAGAAAAATCCCGCTGACATGTTTTGCTTGTGCACCAAACTTCTTGCTGCTTTCTATTTTTGAATGACTAAGAAATCTGGACTATTTTTGAGAATTTAGAGATCAGGCTATTTCCTAAAAAACATGGTACATGGTTATATTTGGATGGAATCCCACTTGGGCATCGAAGATAATGCTAGTCAAAATCTATTACGTAATGGCCCCTTGAAACCTGTAGGCTATACTGTTTGGAATTTGGTATAATTATTATTAAACTTCTTATAGAAATATGGCCACTATAGCTGGTGCTTCTCGACAAGCATCAATACCTTACAAGGGGTAGCTCATTTTCTCTGTGTGCAAGGTGTGATCCATACGTCTTAATATCCTTCCTCTTATTTGAGACCAATTGAAAGATTGGTAGGACACTTCCTACCCATTAATTGAAATTTAGTTGTTACTCAACTCCATCCGTCCCCCCCCCCCTCTCTCTCTATATATATAGATGAAATAATGTTTCATTCCTGTAGATTTAGAGTGCCATGTATATGATAGCCTTAAGTAGTGTCCATTACCAGTAAACCCGTGGTAGTATCAACACAATGTTTGAAGGTTGTATTTACCAATGGTGCATAGCCGGAAACAACACTAGATAAGAGTAGCTCTTATGACTAGCATTTGCCAATAGTAATAGCCTTTACAACAGATATACATTAAGATTAATTACTTACTCATATTTACTTACACCAAAAGACACTATCACCATCTCATACCCATTATACTTCTTCATATCCTTCCTGTTAATTGAGATTAATTTAAAGATTGTTAGGACTTGTCCCATATCCCTTATAAATCCCTATATATACTCTACATTCAAAAAAATTTAGGACCACTCCTGATCGCCATGCTTCTATTCTAAGTTTTAAGAGGGTACTTCACAGTTACCAAATATGATCAATTTTTAGAAATTTATCCTATTTTTACAAATGTACACCTGAGTTGGCCTAATGGTGAAGAACATGTGCTCTTTAAATACAGGTCACAAGTTCAAATCCTACAGGGGGTAGGGTATGTACGCCTCGTTTGTAGCAAAGTTAGTTGCCTCCCGCATGTGAGTACGAGGTAGTCCCATATGCTGTAAACCGCTTGTAGACCCAAAAACAGGCTGCCCGACATCGTGGACTGTAAAAACCTATTATTGTTGTTTATCACTGACTGAAATTCCTAAAATTTAGGGTTTTGCTAGATTAAAATTCAGAAAAAGCAAAACCCAGTCTTGCGGTTGTAAACAATAATATTTTTACCAAATCTGTTTCCCAAAAAGCCAAAAAATGCGGCTAGAAATAATAGAAAACCCACCGAATCTATTCAGAACTGATGTTGTTATATTTATAATAGCCCGTTGGTATTAATTAAAGGAAAAACAAAATGTTGCAATTTATAATTATTGAAATTACTATATTTTTTTTATTGAAATTTATTGTATTTTTCCTATGGACCGTTTTTTTCCCATATTTTGTGTCCACCGTTTAATACTCTCCGTATGAAAGTTGCTACTATGGGGTGCTTCAACATCCCATTGATCTGCTTTGGATATGTGTAGACTTAAAACATAATTTCATTCTTTCTAGATATGCACCTATTCTTATTCCTCTTCTTCGAAACATCGTTGTAT
Organism: Taxus chinensis; assembly: GCA_019776745.2. NCBI lineage: Eukaryota > Viridiplantae > Streptophyta > Pinopsida > Cupressales > Taxaceae > Taxus > Taxus chinensis. The sequence goes on from CM034154.1 coordinate 657,926,050, forward strand.
TCTGGATACTTATCTAATACAACAGCAAGAAACATGTTCCTTTCATATAAAGCTTGTTGTTTAAGTAGCTAGCATTTACCATTTACTTTTGTGTCCTTATTTTATGTTTCTGCTGACATCTTTTTTCTTTCTTTCGTTCCAAATTGCATAACAGGTTATTTTGCAATAACGATGTCTTTCCTTCTTGCGAAATTGGAAACCTAGCTAGCAAAAAAAAAACATGAAAGGCTTTAGTAGATTTGAATATCCATAGCTTGTGTTTGCACTCCAAAATAAATGATTGCTTCTAGAAAAAAAAAACAGATTTAAAAATAAATAACAGGGTTAAAAAAAAAAATTGGTTTGCCTAATTCTACTTGTCAAATTTAAAAGAGTATATGAAGTATTGTAGTTTCTTTCTTTTACTTGACTGCTGATTTCTTTTTCTCATGCAATCAACCTTTTCTTTATTTGAATCGTGATCAAGTTAGACTGTTTATGAAGTTATTATTTTGTTATGAATGTTTCTTCAAGCATCCTATTCACTTTCAATGTGCTAAGATTGAATTTATAAGGCGTTTTATGGCTCAGACATGAAATTTTATTTGTTGTTATTTCCATGTGCGAAATGAGGGAAAAAAACTCAGAACTCCACTCTTCAAATTGATGGCATATTGATAAGTTTCTATTATGTTCATAAACCAAAGGGTTTTATTGCCATCTCAGCGACAACTATTTGATATTTGATGGCACTTTTCAACTCCCAAACAAAATAGTAACAAACTTGTTGCAATTACATACTCTAACAAGTTGACAAATCATTTATTTTGTAGTTACACATTTTATTATAGAAAACTTGATGTTTATATGATACATTCACCAGTATAAAGTTCATTACATAACCCATTACCTTAAACATTGCAAATTATATTTGTCCCTCTTGTTTAGGTGGTATAAGAGCTCCTGAAACATTAAAGTTTTGAAGCTTAAATGAAACGAGTGAGTGGGCAAGATGAATGCTTCAACAATGTAGAGTGTCTAATTTCATAACAAAGTGTCGACAAATACAAGTACAACTTATTGTCTATTTGTTGTGCCATTTTATATATTCCCCTGAATTTGTTTTTTGGTACAAAAGTTCATTATATAATGTTGATGATTAGAGATTAATATCTTCCATTATAATAATTCCATTATGAATCCATAATAATTGTTATCTTGTTCTACATCGTTGTAAGCTGTGTCGGTTTTTTTGTGCTTGTCCAAATAATTTTTGCCCTATCGTCTCTCACTATATATATACACAACATTTCCATGTCTTGAACACATGTTTCTAAGTGTTGCATACAATCAATTTATTTATCAATAAAGGAAATAGAGAATCTGTAACATGACGATCAACGGAATCTCCATTGAAGCTAAGATCTTAACCTTGATGTTGGCGCTTGTGACATTCATATACTTGTTATCCAAATGCTTTATGCCGGACAAATCTCATTGTTGCGAAGGAATCCTGGGCCTGATCAAAATATTCCATTTCTCATGCCTGCACAACACTCACTCTTCCCTTTTACCCGACAATGGCATGACCGGTTCATGCATCCAAGATTTCAACCTGCAGCTCATCGTGTGCGGGATCGTCCCTCGTCCTCTCCCTTTTTTCGCTCCCTTAATTTTCAAATCTGCATCCCATCCTCTTCGTCATTTTCATCGTACACTCCACGTATGATTGCTAGTTTATACCATGTACAAGCGTTGAACATGCATATGTTAGTTGTGTTTTATATTGATCAATGGTTTTCAAAATTTTGATCGACGTCCATGTACACATCAATCCACAGTCATTGATATGGACCGTGCATTATCAGTTGGCCCCTGAAGTTTCCCATTGTAAAGAAATCCTTAGGTGTAATTATTATTTAGATTGCGTGCAGGCCTTTCAGTTCTTTATTGTATCATTTGAATAAATTTTATCTTTGTTTTTATTCTTTTAAATATATATTTTTGGTTTGTTTGGAGAGTGTTTAGTTTTTGTTTTAAATATATTTTTAGGTTTCTTTTGAGATAGATTGGTTTTGAAGAAGAACAATGGAGGACATGTGACTCTCTTAGATATATTTGTTTAGTTATTAGTACTGCCCAAGGCAGTGTAATTATAGGTTTCACAATTGCATAACTAGTTATTATTATTCATACTTTTCAACCAATTAGGGTTTGATAAAATTTTCATAAACTAATAAACACTTTTCACATCCATAATAAATATTAGTAAAGTTAGATATTTCTTAACAAAATAATTACAAATTTTCATTTATTTACAATTTGATTGGCTTACACATTAAGATGTTATTATGGCCTTCAGCAATTTCGAGAAAATAGTGATGTCATGATATTTATTACACTGATAACATTTAGTGACTGAAAGATCTCGTATCTCACTGCAAACGGTTAACACGGCTAATATGGAGAAAATTAGTTTAGTGGTTTGCCAAGTCATCGGGCAAAGGCCCAGTTAGCCGGTTAGATGTTGGATCTTTTCCAGCGTTGCGGATAAGTCTCACTACATGCGTTTTACTTAATTGATGATGCGAAGAGAAAGTTGGAGTCTGTGTTCCCAAATTGTTTCCTATGCGGACATTATCGCCATTGCCGCTAAGGATGTTGTTGTGCAGTCTGGAGGTCCTCACTGGGAAGTTCTGAAGGGACGAATGGACATAGTCATATACAGTACAAACAAGACCAGGCCTTTTCCTGTGCCTACTTTCAATGTTTTTCAGCTCTTGCAAACCTTCATCCTATGCGGACTCTCCATACACGATAGGGTGGCATTGTCCGGTATAATAACTATACCACTAGTGAATAATCATCCATTGTTTGTTTGTTTTGTTTAATATCTAATGATGATAATGAAATTTAACAGGGGGGCACATGTTGTGATTCTCTCACTACTCGTCATTCGCGAGCAGAGTGTAGAGCTTCAATGCAACACATGAGGTGGACCCCTCCATGCTGAATTGTAAGAGGAGAAATAATCCTTTCTATATTTTGGGCATCTAGAGTTGTCCTGCATGTATAATTCCCCAAAGTGATAGGGAAATGAAGACCACTAATATTCTTATCTCAGCAGGTTCTGTGAAGTTTATCTAGCTACCTGCACACCTCAACCAAAGCCATTTTGTCGTTGCAGAACATGGGAAGCTTGAGAGGTGTGCTTTCAAAACAAGTCAGCCTGATGTATGAGAAATTTCGGAACTGAGTGAAGAAAGCCCCATACTTGGTTATCAAAGCCTTAGCCTCATTAGAGAACCTTCTGGTAGTGTCATCCTCCAAGAGCCTAACAATGTACATGGTGAAGGCATCATTTACCCTTCTGAAATTATGATTACTGACCTCGAGGGTAAACTGAGGGCAATATGCGTAGATGGGCTCATCCTTCTTGTCTTCAATGAAAGTGAAGCCGAGCCACTCACGAGATAGTGTCAAGGTGTACATGAGATAGGAAGCCATGTAGAACTTTTTGGTTTGCTGAACATTTGACAATTGTTCTGTCAGGTTTCCACAGATAATCTCGGCCCAATTCAGATTTTGCTTACCCTCGCAGATGATCTTTATGAAAGGGCATATCCAAAAATGAAAGCCATTAGTAGAGGACATTCCCATAATCTGAGCAAGAAAGGTTATGATATCTGGTAGTTCTTCCTTGAATTGGACCCTGAACAATGCCTTAGAGAGTCGGGACGCTCCCTTCTTAGGGCACTTCAGCCATGATTTCGCAACCCGAGCCTTATATTTCTCGTTGCCTTGATCAAACAGAGTCTGAGCTTGAGCGAGAGTGAGAACACTGGAGTCTTCGGTTTCGGGGATGTGCAGGGCAGCGAAGATGGCGACAACGTCCAATTTTGCAATCAACTCGTCGTGCACATTGACAACCTCCTTGGTTTCTAGATTGAAACTAGCCACGCAGGCGAGCACAGTGTCGTCACATTGCATAGAGAGAGGAAAACTAGCGGCGTACGTGATTCCACTATCATTTATCATTTGAGCCATGGGAGCAGGGTTGTCGCATGCTAATCTGCCCCAAAAATCATTGAAATCCAAATGCCAAACTTCGCTATCTCCAATATCGGGCACAGAAGTCTCCAAAGGGGACAGATGCTCGTGCCCTTGAAATTTGATCTTCAATTTGATAGTGAATAGAGGAATGGCTTTCAAAGAACAAACTCACAATAATTATTGCAAGGAGATACAGGAAGGTGGACAAATGACTCGATTTTTAAAAAAGTACGGGGAAGAGATAATGAGCAGGCAATGTGACAAGTGCATAGATGGCTGCCCCTTTAAATAGCCATTTAGGAGAGAGAAGATCATAAATGCGTATTAAATATACCTTGCGCCGACTCAAAAAGGTGAAAAGTAGGAAAAATGGAAAAAAACTGGCCCATACAGTCCATGGAACATTGCGACATGAGGGACACGAAGAGCCGATTCGGCCGATGCAGGCGATGCGGTCCAAGAGAGCACAGGTGGTCTGCGGGACATAGAAACGCAAAGGACATGAAGAGATGATTCAGCCGATGCGGGCGATGTGGGGAATCAAAGGACAGGAGACCCAGGTGGACTTGGGATAGATGGGCTGAAAAAGTCAACAGACAAGGACTTGCGGGGAAATCAGCCAATTGGCGAACAAGAGGCCCGTTGGTACTTGGCACATGAGGGACAAAAATGTCCGACAGACCCACAAGTCACTAAAATGACCCCAAGAAACGGAATTTTCACAATCTTTTCGAATTTCTTACTTCACTAAAACACTACTGAAGGGTGCCAACTCAAAATTTTCAAATTTTTTAAATTTCAAAAGAGGGGAATTTTGAGGGGAACAACACAACGGTACCTAGAATGTGGAAAATAAAGTTTGTATGCTCCGGTTATTGTTGGTCAATGTTTAGACCCGACAGGGTCAACTGGCCAATACGGAAACGACACGTGGTGGAAGTGGAGTGTGAGCGGGAATGCAAAATTTTGGTTTGGTGAGGATGGTATTTGACACTTGTATTCAGACACGTGGGCCCCGTTATTATCTAGCTAAGAGGCTCTCAGCCAGGATCGACACACTCTTTTAACATAGGGGTGTCTTTGTTGCCGTGTTTGATTTCACCACATAGTGGATCCTCAAGCCACCACATGGCCTATCACCATTTTGCATTGGACCGAGCTCAATATAAATCTTGGAAAGATCACTATCTACATTGCAGGGGTGAGCTCATTGGTCAACTCGGTGAGCTACCCCCATAGTTTGGGTTTTATTCCTCGATGAGTCAACAGATGAGCTAACTCAGCCATTCCAGCATTCCCCACAAGCAGCTCAAGGGGTCTAATTAACATGTCACCACCAACCAAATCACATAGCATTCAAACCAAACAACTCAGGCACTATAACTCGGCGCTGGTGTTAAAACCCACGCAAGCCACTACATGGCACATTAAACACACCACTGCCACTACGTGGGAAAACGGTTATGTGCGTCACCACAGATACATTAAAAATGGTCATTCTAATCCTTTTAAAGGCCATCCCAATGCATACCACAAACAATGTGGCATTTAAATACCTTATGGTAAATGTAAACGCTGGGGCGGTGGTTAAGGGGGGTCGAAGCCTTGACCTATCGCATATCAAAATTTACTCCAACCATTACAACACGTAGGCTCATCAAGTTATAAAATGGGCAAGCTGGGTTTGTTTAGGCACTGGCCTGTGTATGAGTTACAATTTTAAGGGGTAGTTTGTAAAGATCACCTTGTTTGGAGCACTTAGAGGCAAAATAAGCCTTTGGAGTAAACTAGGGAATTGTTCAGAATTCCGATATGCTCCTAATGGTGTAGTTGTTTTTCTGATTTAGAGGTTTTGTGACACTATTTTGTGTTGCGGAAGTTATTCGAGTGTTTGGATTCCATCTAGAGCCTATGTCAAGCATACACCTCATTGAAGGAAGACTTCTAGATACATAATCTTCTACACTGGTCATTGTAAGTCAGGTTATTGCTACTCAATGGATGTGGAGGAGATATTATTTTTATGTTTTCTAGTTCAGATTCATTTTGAATCAATTGGTATTTGATCATCTTTTTGTCTAGTTCGGATTCATTGGGAATCAACTAGGTGTGTGATCACCCTGTTTTCCAGTTCGGATTCATTGTGAATCAACTGGGAATTTGTTCTTCTGCACCAAACTTTGTAAGTCATGTTATTTATACTCAATGTTTATGGAGGAGACTATTTCTAATTTGGAAGATCAATTCATATTCATTTCGAATCAACTGGTTTTTGTTCTTCTAGAGACCAGTTAAAATTTGTTCGAATAAACAGGTATAATTTTGGTTCATTGTTGCACATTCATCTCTTCTGTTGTAATTTTGTATTTGACTTACATAATGGAAGTTTTTAATGAATCGGTTCAACTTTTGAACCCGGAGATGTAGGTGTTTTCCGAACTCCATTATCAACTCCTTGCACTATGTGTGTGTTCATCTTCCATTGAAATTTTTATTAAGCTAATAATAGTGTGGATTAATTTAGCAAAATGCCTATAGAAGTATGAGGCCAGTTAAAATTTTTGGTTGTATTTGTGGATCAAATCGGTATCAGAGCTAGTGATCTTGCTTGCAAAACTACTAATCTCTGAGCAAGTTGGTTAATCTAATAGTTTGATTGCTTCAGAGTGTGCAGTTGGTTCAATTTTTATTGGACAGGTACAAGTGTGCTATGGGCAATACTATTTTTGGAGTCCATATTTGTGAGAAATACTGACGGACAACTCTATCATACTCAGGGGTTTTCTTACATTGTAAATTTGGAAAAAATACTCTATTTCTATCTCTTATTTAGCTGTTGAATTCTTGTTACAGTTTGGGTACGAACTCATATTTATAAACTTTAGAGATTTGACAGTAGTTGGTACAAGTTGATGGAATTTGTCAGTGTTCGGTTTCATACTTGTTTGCAGAGTGACTGTTGTTTGGAAATGCATCTATTTTGGCATTTATATGTTAGGTGCATTTTAAGACCCATTTTTGGGCATTGTCTATACTTGTGATGCTTACAAATGTAATACCTTGTCAGAAAGGGCCAAATTATGATCTAACTCATAATGTTGTAAAGTATCAAATTTTTCTTATTGTACAAACATCATTACAGGAGCTCGTTGACATCATCTCATATATGTTCTCTATGTAGAATCTTGTGGCTATGTAATAGAGTGGTAGATCATCATCATTGACATCTAACATCAGGTTGAGTCTTCGCTCTGCGTAGAGGCTGATTGTGGTCATATAACAGAATGGTACCTGATTGTCATCGTTAACTAGGGGCTTAGCACCATGTAGAGGAAGAGGTTGTGCAACGAGGTGAAAATTCAACATCAGACACTTTTTTTTGACTTAGCACTGTGTAGAGACAAAGACCGTGCAGTGGAGTGGAGGTAAACAGGAAAGTGTCTTCTTCAACTGACACCAAACTTCATTTTGTGTAAAGGCATAGTTTATGTAACACGATGAAGATCAACGAGAGGTTTCATCAGCATGGCGTAGATGCCATAGGTTGTAGATTTCTAATTGTGGAGTCAGTGTGGGACCTTTGGGTCAATTACGGAGACCTCTTCTCAGAAACACCAGGTTCAGGCTTCACAAAGCTTTTTGTGAACAAAAATCCTTCTCACTAGGGAGGTGTGATTCAGAGGAAACTTTGGGACTTTGGGAGTTCCCTAAATCTCCCTATACCATGTCATTGTGGTAGATAATTTAGAGAGATTTATAATGGTACTTAGAACATTGAAAATGGAGTTCATATGCTCAAGTTATCACTAGTCAAAGTTTAGTCAATGTTCAGACCCGGCAAGGTCAACTGACCAATAAGGAAGCAACACGTGGCAGAAGAGGAGTCTGAGTGGGAGAGCAAAAAATTGTTTTGGAGACATCATCCTTAGACACTCATGTTCATACCAATGGGCCCCACTATTTACTAGTTGGGGCCCCCAGCTAGGATCGACACACTATTTTAACAAAGGGGTGTTTTTGTTGTCATGTTCAATTTCGCCACATGGTGGCTCCTCAGGAAACCACATGGCCTACCACCAATTTGCATTGGACCAAGCTCATTATGTAACTTAGCGAGCTCACTATCTACAATGCAGGGGTGAGCTCATTTTTCAGCTCAATGAGCTTCCCCCATGGTTCGGTTTTATTTCTCGACAAGTCAATAACCGAACCAGCTTGGCCATTCCAACATTCCCCACAAGTAGCTTGAGAGGTCTAATTAACATGTCACCACCAATCAAATCGCGTGGCATTCAAACCAAATGACTCAAGCACTACAACGCGGAGCGAGCGTTACAACCTACCCATGCCACTATGTGGCACATTAAACATGTCACTACGATTACATGCAAAATGGTTATATGTGTGGCCACAGACACATTAAAAATGGTCAGTCCAAGCCTTTTAAAGGCCATCCCAATGCATATCGCGAGCAATGTGGGATTTAAATCCCTTATGTTAAATGTAAATGATGGGGTGGTAGTCAAGGGGGGTAAAACCCTTAACCCGCCGCATATCAAAATTTACACCACGCAGGCTCAATGAGTTATAAAAGGGACAAATTGGGTTTTGTTTTGACACTTAATTTGAAAAGAGCACCATTTTTGGAGCACTTAGAGGCAAAATCAACCTTTGGAGTAAACTAGGGAATTGTTCATAATTCTGAACACTCCTAATGATGTAGTTTTTTCCTGATTTGGAGGTGTTGTGACATCGTTTTGTGTTATGGATGTCATTACAATGCTTGGATTCCATCTAGAGCCTGTGTCAAGCATGCACCTCGTTGAAGGAAAACTTCTAGAGACCTGATCTTCTAAACCAATCATTGTAAGATGGGTTATTATTACTCAGTGGACGTATATGAGATATTGTTCTTCTATTTTCCAGTTTGGATTCATTTTGAATCAATTGGTATTTAATCATCTTGTTGTCCAATTTGGATTCATTGGGAATCAACTAGGTATGTGATTTCCTTGTTTTCCAGTTAGCATTCATTGTGAATCAACAGGGAATTTGTTCCACACCGAACTTTGTAAGTCAGGTTATTATTACTTGGTGTTCATGGAGGAGACTATTTGTACTTTGGAAGATCAATTCAGATTCATTTCAAATCAACTGGCTTTTGTTCTTTTGGAGACCAGTTCAGATTTTTCAAATCAACTGGTATTGTGCATTCATCGTTTCTGTTGTAAGTTTGTATTTGACTTACATATTGGATTTTTTTAATTAATCGGTTCAAAATTTGAACTTGGAGACATATGCGTTTATCGAACTATGTTATCAACTTCTTATAGTGTGTGTGTGTGTATGTGTGTGTGTGTGGAGACGTGTGTGTTTATCAAACTCTGTTATCAACTTCTTGTAGTGTGTGTGTGTGGGGGGGGGGTGTGCGTGTGTGCGTGCGTGTGCGTGTGTGTGCGCGTGCGCATGTGCGTGTGCGTGTGTGTGTGTGTGCGTGTGCATGTGCGTGTGCGTGTGCGTGTGTGAGTGCGTGTGTGCATGTGTGTGTGTGTGTGTGCGCGTGCGTATGTGTCCGTGTGTGTGCATGCGTGCGTGAGTGTGTGTGTGTGTGTGCGTGTGTGTGTGCGTGCGTGCGTGTGCATGAGTGTGCGTGTGCATGTGTGTGTGTGTGTGTGTGTGTGTGTGTGTGTGTGTGTGCGTGTGCGTGTGTGTGTGTGTGTGTGTCTTCATCTTGCACTATAAATTTTATTAAGTTGATAATATTGCAGAGTAATTTAACAAAATGCCTATAGGGGTTCGAGGCTAGTTAAAATTTTTGGCCATATTTTCATATCAATACATCAATGAAACAAGCTTACCCTACAAATAGTTCTTGATCACAATCACACATTCTGTAAAGTGATTCTTACAAGTCAAAATCAAAAAAATATATATGATGAAGCATAATCAGAGTCTTTCATATAAATATCATCAAATCAAAGGGTTCTTCTATCTTATATGTTACAAACTCTAATTTAGCATTAAAGTACCTTGGTAAAGTTGCACATAACGAATTTGATTATCTAAGATTCCTATGCAGGATGACATGGATTTATCATTAAATAGCCCCTATTTTGTGATTTTTTAAAAACCTTTTGAAGGGGTAGATAGCCAATAAAATCCCCCATAAAGGTAAGATGTCACGAATGAGGTTGCAGATGACAAATTTTGCAAGTGTGAAAATAATTTTCCTGACCATTCCTTAGGAGAATAATCATGTACGCTTCACTATGATGTAAAATGGTGACGATAATTATGTAATGTATATGCTTGTGACATTTAGGTACAAGGAGGTAAGATAATAGGGATTTTGCTAATCATCAGAGTTCCCTTAAGATTTTACGACTTAATTTGTGTAACCCCTGTGTAGGCACCTCCAAGAGGGTGAAAAATTTATCCAAGAGCATCGTTTTTATTTTTCATGGTCCTTTCTTACATGTGTCCCTCAATCTTTAACATAGTCTCTTTTTTTAGCATGTATGTCTTATTTTTACCCTACTCCCCTAAGACATGGTATTTGCAGTAGATATTAACTACATGAATCATAAATTGCTTGGCTAACAAAAAAATTTCCAGATAAGAAATGAGGGATCAATCTAGTGCAAACATGTAAAGCAATATTTAATTAGATGATGAAGGCTTAAATTTTCAAAGTGTGTCCTTGGTGTTATGATGGTGGGTATAGAGTTACAGACTTAAGTCGATGTAAGAAGTAATAAATAGGATTCAATTGAATAAAAACAAACATGGCAAAAGATAACAATACCCAAGTAATAACTACAAGTCAATGAGATAGTTGTATGGGGATCAATCTTGTCTATACCAACAGTCGCCACCTAAAAACAAATACATGTTCTCTAGAATTTGTTGATAATTTCCAATATTATCTTCCTCTTTATATGTTGAAGTTTACACTATCCTCATATGTAAGGAAAATTTGTTTTATAGGGCATCTCAGCTACCAAGTAACTGTTGTCCATATTTCGCCCCGTGCCAAATATTGGATCGACCACAATCCCGCATAAGAGGAAATAGATTCAGAAAGGGGCAAAAGATAAATTGCAGACCCGTAGGCCCGATTTTTATTCCAATCTGGTTGCCACGTGTCCCATATCAAAACGGACCCATTTTTCAAGTTGTTTTCCTGTCCTCCTGTACGGACCCGATACAAACTTTGAAGGGTCATATCTTTCGACTTGGGGCTCGAAATATTACAAATCTAATGTCATTGGAAAGATCTCGGCCTCACCCATGTCATGGAGGTCTGAAGCTTTAATTTTGAGAATGTTAGGTGAAGAAAAATGGAGGAAACATCTTCGAGCTTTCAATGCGGGATCTTCTTGCCTCAACAACTAGATCATATTTGCTCTGTTTCGTCGTTTCCTCTTCCTTTAAGGCATCGAACCAAGGATTGATGCAGTAAAGATAGATTTGGGGGAGAGATTTTATCAGAAGCATTAACTACAGTGGTTGAGCTTCAACCCACTTTTCCTGCTTCCCTCTCTCTTTCTTCTCTCTGATCAAATCTATAAATATGGGGGTAGGGTTCATTGTAAAGGGTTGGACATTATTATTTTTACAGGCTCCCTCCTCCTTCTAGCAAAGGGATCTATAGGGTTCAGGCATTTCATTAAAACTACATTACATTTCTTCCTCTTGGCTACTTTGTAATGGACTATATCAATATACAGATCAATAAAACACGTCTGTGATTGATTTTAGATCCTCTCTTGCAGGGTTCATTTTAAGAGACCTCCTGGAAATCGAAGGTGGAGAATACCTAGCGAATATCCCTGGAACCGGTTTCACGGGAAGGCAAATTTTTTGGGGGTTGTATGAAAAAATTTCGCCTGATTATCAAGCACTGTGACAGAAGGCTGCAGACGCGCGACGAGAGATTTTGTTGTCGCGCGTCAAAAAATGCAGTGACGCGCGTCAATAGACCTTAGTGACGCGCGTCAATAGGTCTATTGACGCGCGTCACTAAGGTCTATTGACGCGCGTCACTGCATTTTTTGACGCGCGACAGCAAAATCTCCCGTCGCGCGTCTGCAGCCTCCGACCTCTACTTTCTCATCAAAAAATCTCCGTGTCGCACATCAACAAACTCTTTGTCGTGCGTCTGCTATGCGTCAATATCTGTTGTACCTCCTTGTCGCGCGTCAAAAAAATGCAGTGACGCGCTTCAACAGGTCTTAGTGACGCACGTCAATAGGCCTTAGTGACGCGCGTCAACAGGCCTTAGTGACGCGCGTCACTAAGGCCTATTGACGCGCGTCACTAAGGCATGTGACTCGCGTCAATAGGCCAATTGACATGCGTCACTAAGGCCTATTGACACGCGTCACTAAGGCCTGTGACGCGCGTCAATAGGCCTTAGTGACGCATGTCAATAGGCCTTAGTGACGCGCGTCACTAAGGCCTGTTGACGCGTGTCACTAAGGCCTATTGACGTGCGTCACTAAGGCCTGTGACGCGCGTCAATAGGCCTTAGTGACGCGCATCACTAAGGCCTATTGACGCGTGTTACTAAGGCCTATTGACGCGCGTCACTAAGGCCTGTTGACGCACGTCAATAGGCCTTAATGACGCGTGTCACTAAGGTCTATTGACGCGCGACAGCAAATATCCTGTCGCGCGTCTGCAACCTCTGCCCTCTTCTTGCTCATCGAAAAAAACTCCATGTCGCTCGTCAACAAAATCTTTGTCATGCGTCTACTATGCGTCAATATCTATAGTATCTCCTTGTCTGCAAACCCTCCTTGTCGCGCATCAATAGCTTACCCCCTTGTCGCACGTCTATAATACGGGATATATCATATTGTTGAAAAATGTGAAGTAGAAGTGTTCTACCTGGAGAATAATCTAGGTTTATATAGGGGATATTTTTCAAGGGTAGGTGAAGCCGACCCCTAAAAAAAATTAAAGTGTAATTTTTAGGCGAACAGGTCACTGGCCCGTGCCAAAAAATTTGCCTTTTCAAAATTTTCAAAAATGTAATATTTGCCATATTACGAATATTCGCCACTAAAATTTTCCCTGCTCTCTCGTCTCTTTTGCTTTCATCTGGTCTCCCATTATATATATGGCTATTTGTGCTTGTTTATTATATGCATTTTGTTGGTTTGTGTCTATTAGCAAAATAAGTGTTCATCATTCCTTTGGTGCATCACTTCGTATTTTTTAATTTATATATTCCTTCTATCCCTGTCTCCTTGGTAAATTTTAGATTAGGATTAAGAAAAAATCGTCTGCAAGTTTCTACATATGCACCTAAACAGAGGAATAAGGAACCAGCCTTCAATCTAGAGAGCTTTCCCATTTTGTAAGGTCCCACACCTTGGGAAATTTCAATGTTACGCAATCACACCAAATGACTATGCCTTAGAAAAGCAGACCTGTAGAACTCATTTGGGGGTGCTGTGATTTCGCGTTAACAGTTTTGGCATGCCCAATGGGACTAAGAAGTCTCCATCTTATTACAGTAGGGATTAATGTACACTTGCTATGATTTTGAATTTTAATAAGCCTTAAAATTATACATCTAGTGACTCCGAAAGAAACAAATCTACTGGTTTCAGCAGCCCACGCTTGGAAGATTCATGAGAAAAACTCGGTCTAGAGCAAGGAAAGAAGGTATATTTGAATAATTGCATCTATCCCTAGGAAAAGAAAGGAGAGGAAGAAGAATTCAGAGGTCTCCATCTCCACCAAGCAGAACCTTGTCAACACCTCCACCTACAAGGCCTTTCTTTTAGTCTATGAGGATTCTTAGGCCAATCAGAATGGCACAACCAAATCCATATGTCAACTTCATCGGCAGTAGTCCACTCGCCTTGATTGTAAAAAACCCAGTTCTGATTACAGCATTAAATAGCATCCCACACTTTACTGTGGAAAATCAAACTTCTCTTGGTGACCATGTCCAAGATAATGCAAATGTATGTACAATCTATGAGATCCATGAGATGGACATTGCAGTCAAGGTGCTCACCTCTTCATTCAAAGGGAAAGATTCACAATGGTTCAGGAGTCTTGAAGCAAGCTCTATCCAGAATAGGAATTAGCTGTGCACGGCCCTTCACAATCAGTTTGGGGAAAAAGGTGATAACTTGTCTTTGTTAGAGAAACTAACAATCAAGAGACCCCTAAACGAGCAGCTGACAGACTTCAACCTCAGATTCCAGCGGACCTGGGATAGGATTCCAACAGCAGTAAATCCCACTAATGAAGGTGCCTTCAGATACTTTCTTAGGGCTTTAAATTCTGATATTTTTCTGATGATTCAGTCAATGGGGGGCACTACATTACCTATAGCCTATAGCCTCTCCATAGAGGCAGAGAACCGTTTGATTCAAGCTGGAAAAATCACTCCTAGGCCATCCATGCCTTTATACCCTGAGTTAGGAAGCCCATATACTAGCCAAGCACCTACATTAGCTCCTATACCCACCCCCAGGATTCAAAGCTCAGTTGAAGCTTCCACTTCATCATCTAGCACCTCTAAAGAGTTTTAGGAAGTGGTGATGAAGCAACTTCAGAACCTTGGGAATGAGCTAGTGGCTATCAAAATACAACAAGCTCAAAGTTCCAGGTCATACTAGCCTCAGGCTCAATATCAAGCCAGACCCCAGTATTAGTAGAATAGACCACCACCTCATACTGTAAACCAGAGCCAAAACCAAGGAAAGCCCCAAGTTGCTAGACCTTTTAGGTCTTATGATCCAAACATAGCTTCAACATCAAGGGCATTGGTTCCTACACAGAACAATATAGCACATGAATATGATTGGTGTTTTCCATGCAGTCAACCACACAACCAATCAATGTACTTTAATGGTGCTCTAAATCTGGCCTTAATGGTGCAAATCAGTATGGTGCCATAAGAACCTGGCCAAGAGGAATATCAGCAACAAGGAGCTCAACAAGGTGTCCCCCCGAACGATACTATGTTTGTCAACTGGAAGGCCGAAGACTTCTATGGGATGAATTAGTTCCCTCCTCAAAGTGTAGCTATCAATACACGGTCCAAAAAGAGAAGTATTGGAGAGGTCCGGCCACTGAATTTAGGTGACGCTCAATCTTCCATCACTCCACAAAGTCTAGGTGTTTCAAGTGCAACTTCAAACATACAGAACTGATCCAAGCCACCTCCCAAACCCAGTCAAGTATCGGTTGTAACAGCCCATGTGCAAGAAAGAAATGTGTATGGGAAGGGGCATTAAAAGGACAAGACATTCAATATTATCGATCAGATGAAAAGGAAAAATGTGAACATTTCACTATGGGAGTCATTGGCCATTCCAGGGTAGAGGGATCTGTTGCAGACTACCATGCAGAATTGGTCAAGTTTAAATCAACCCCCTAACCAGCAAGAGAAAGTTATTATCAATGCAGTTCAACCAGGGAGAAACCATGGAGAAAAAAATGGTAAAAACCTGAGACCTCCTCCCTTCTATGTCTCATTGATTATTGGAGACAAATTGGTGCACAATTATATGATTGATTATAGGGCCAGTAGTTCTGTGATGCCCAAACAAATAACTGATCAGTTGGGTCTCCAATATGAGGTCATCTCTAGAGGAGTAGTCCAATTAGATGGGACAACAGTGACTACTATGGGAATCATCAAGGATCTGAGTCTCGCCTACACACTTACCCTAATGTGACTATTTTGCAAAATGTGTCAATCATAGAACTGCCACCACATTTCACTTTGTGTCTGTCCAAAAACTTCACTGCCAAAATTGGAGGCTACTTGTCTGATGATTGGTCACATATGCTCTTTAGGACAAGGTATGGGGCAAAGGCCACAATCAGATCTGAACCTATTTTTGATTATCATATTGAATCCTATGTGCCTAACCCAATCAATGCCAACTGCTCAGCTTTTGATCAACAGGACCTCCTAAGCACTTCTGAAGCAAATACCAAGGTGGGATATATCCCAGACTTGACCCTAGATGAGTGGGCCAACAAAAAAAATGCTTTTGACCCGTATAAGGAGATGGAGGAATCTGAACTGGGTGTCTACTGCCTACATGAAGAGAATCAACCTCTTCCTAACCTAATCAAGCCAAAATAAAAGGATGACAACGAGGTATGGCAATTGTTCTTTGATGGCTCAAGGAGTAGACAAGGAGCTGGAGGAGGAGCCATGATTGTGTCCCCCAGAGGTATGAGATATTATTCAACCTTCATATTCCAGTTCACTTGCTTAAATAACAGTGTTGAATATGAGGCTTTAGTCCAAGGTCTTCATTGGGCAAGGAAGCTAGGAATCAAGAATTTACAAGTATTCGGTGACAGTGAACTGGTTGCCAATCAGGTCAGAGGACTTAATGTTGTCAAAAATGATCTGCTCAAGAACTACAAGAGTATGGTATGGAACCTCATGGAGGATTTCGAGGCCTTCAGTATTGTGTCCATACCCAAGAAGGAGAATGAAGTTGTCGATAGACTTGCAGCAGTTGGAGCAACGTTTGATGTGGTTGAAAGCATCAAGAGGGACATAGAACATTCGCATATCCATGTGGTTGTGAGGCCAGCAGTGCCAGATAATAATACATGCTGGCAAGTGTTTGAGAATGATCAGAAGAGCATTAACTTTCTACAAGAAGAGGCTAAATTCTCAGTTATAAACTAGAGCAGACTAGAGCAGCAATACGAGAATCAGATAGTACAGCTACATAAAAACAAGCTTCTCAAAGGCTTAGTGACACTAGAATCTATTTTCAATCCTAATAATTAGTTCAAAAAGGAGAAGGCTAACATGGAGATCAAACAAGAAGATTCAGAGTCAATCCCAGTTGGAGAAGACAAAACACTTCAAATTGGAAAAGTGGCCACCAAGAAAGAAAGGTATGAATTCATACAACTTTGCCAAGAATTTCCTGATGTGTTTGCTTGGAGTTATAGGACCTAAGAGGGTTCACTCCAAAACTAGCACAACACACAATAGAACTAGATCCAGTTGCTCAGCCCATCAGGCAGAAGCAGAGACTAATCAACCCACATATAGAGCCTGTGATGAAGAAGGAGTTGAACAAACTGATAGAGGCAAGCATCATATTTCCAATCAAACACTCAAGATGGGTTACAAATCTGGTCTCAGTCAGGAAAAAAAATGGAGAAATCAGGTTGTGTGTTGACTTCAGGGATTTGAACAAAGCCTCCCTCAAAGACCACTACCCACTCCCTTCAATGGAGTAGATCTTACAAGTAGTGTCTAGGTCAGAAATTTTCTCCCTCCTAGATGGATACTTAGGGTACAACCAGATCATGGTGAAAGAAGATGATCAATTCAAAACAACTTTCACTACCAAATTGGGCACTTATGCCTACAGGAAAATGCCATTTGGATTATCCAACGCTGGAGTCACTTTTTAGAGGGAAATGGATATGGAATTCAAGGGGTTGATCAACAAAATAGTGTTGATCTATTTGGATGACATTACAGTGTTTTTGAAGAATGTTGCAGACCACCTTTTCCATCTAAGGCAGGTGTTCCAACGATGCAGGGGTTTTGGGGTGTCACTGAACCCCAAAAAATGCATATTCTTGGCCCATGAAGGAAAGCTTCTAGGCCATATCGTATCAAAGGAAGGATTGGAAATTGACCTAGAAAGAGTTCAAGCAATAAGAGCATTGTCATTGCCAAGTCACAAGAAGGCTCTTCAAAGCTTCTTGGGAAAAATCAATTTTGTTCACAGGTTTTTTCCAAACTTTGTTGCCCTTTTTAAGCCAATAGAATTGATGTTGAAGAAGAGCTTAGGATTCAAGTGGAAAACTGAAGGAAAAGAAATTTTTGAGGCCATCAAAGAAGCCATATCACAAGCCCCAACTCTTGTGAACCCAAATTTTTCCAAATACTTCATATTGTATGCCTTTGGTGGCTGTGACACAATTTCTGCAATCTTGGTGCAGCAGAAAAAAGAAAGTACAGAACAACCAATTTCTTTCTTCAGCTAGAGTCTGGAAGATTATGAGGTGAGGTACTCCTTCATTGAGAAGCATGTCCAGGTGGTAATCAGAGGATTGAAGAAGTTTAAGCATTTGGTTTCAAGCAACAAAATCCAACTATTGGTCTCCCATGCGAGAGTTAAATAATTCCTTCTCGATAAGGACCTAAATGAGAAGCGTGCAAGATGGATCACTTGTGTCATGGAATATGAAATTGAGATCAAGGTCACCAAGCTGGTCCGTGGAAAGGGGTTATACAAACAACTAGTCTCGGGTCAACAAGATGAAACAGACAGTGAAAAGGAGGTTGTTTTTGTTCTACAAGATGATCAAGAAGGGAGAGATAATGTACATGCTCCTTGCTGGACCCAAGACATGGTGCACTTCCTTCAAACAGGGAGGTGTCCTCATAGGATGAGTAAAGCAAAAAGAAGGCATTTCAGGCTACAAGTCATCCCATATGTTCTTATTGATGGTGTCTTGTTCAACATGGACATCAATGGCATTATGCTAAGATGCATTGGGACAGATCAGGTGGAGAGAGTGCTACAAGAATTCCATGTTGAAGCAGTTGGAGGCCATTTTTCTCCAAGAGTGACAACACTCAAAATCATGAAAGCATGATATTATTGGCCTAGAGTGTTTAGTGACTGTTACACATGGATCAAAAGGTGCAAGAATTGTGCATTCTTCAAAGGCAAGGAAAGGCTAGCAGCACTTCCATTGCACCCAATATCAGTCGACCAACCTTTCATGCAATGGGGATTGGACTTCATTGGATTCATCAATCCAAACTTAATCTAAGGTCACAAATGGATCCTGACAGCGACAGATTATTTCACCAAATGGACCGAGGCAGTGGCACTCAAGGAAGCAAATGAGTCTAGTATCTTGGATTTCTATGAAGGGATAGTGACCAGATTTGGAGTGCCAGCCTCCATCATATCAGAAAATTCATTAACATTCATAGGATCCAAGATCACAGGATGGTCTATTAAGAATGGGACTTATTTGAGTACTTCATCAAACTATTACCCTCAAGGTAATGGCCAAGCTGAGTCCACAAACAAGAACCTGCAAAAGATCATCAAAAGAACTCTTGATGAGAATCAGAGGTCTTCGCACACAAAGCTCAAAATGGCCTTATGGGATTATAGAACAACACCCAAGAGATCTACAGGTAGCTCTCCATTCAAGCTTGTCTATGGGAAAGAGGCAGTGTTACCTATATCACTTGAGTTGTCAGCATTGGAGCTCATGAAGCAACTAGAAATGTCTGAATTTGGACCAATAAAGGCTAGGTATGCAGAGCTGATAGAATTAGAAGAAACCAGAGAGCACTCTCTCCAAGCAATAGAGAAGAATCAGGCTTCAATAGGCCCGATTTTTATTCCAATCTAGCTGCCACATGTCCCATATGAAAAGGGACCCGTTTTTCAAGATGTTTTCCCGCCCTCCTGTACGGACCTGATACAAACTTCAAAGGGGCATATCTATCGACTCGGGGCTCGAAATATTACAAATCTGATGTCATTGGAAAGATCTCGGCCTCACCCATGTCATGGAGGTCTAAAACTTTAATTTTGAGGAGGTTAGGTGAAGAAAAATGGAGGAAACATCTTCAAGCTTTCAATGCGGGATCTTCTTGCCTCAATAACCAGATCAGATTTGATTTGTTTCGTCGTTTCCTCTTCCTTCAAGGCACTGAACCAAGGATTGATGCAGTAAAGATGGATTTGGGGAGAGATTTTATCAGAAGCATTAACGGAAGTGGTTGAGCTTCGACCCACTTTTCCTGCTTCCCTCTCTCTTTCTTCTCTCCGATCAAATCTATAAATACGGGGGCATGGTTCATTGTAAAGGGTTGGACATTTTAGTTTTTCAGAATCCCTCCTCCTTCTAGCAAAGGGATCTGTGGGGTTTAATCCTTCCATCAAAATTGCATCACGTTTCCACATCTTGGCTACTTTTTAATGGAGTGTATCAATCTACAGAGCAATAAAACACATATGTGATCAATTTTAGATCCTATCTTGTCTCTTTTGCTTTCATTTGGTCTCCCATTATATATCTGGCTATCTGTGCTTGTTTATTATATGCATTTTGTTGGTTTTTGTCTATTAGCAAAATAAGTGTTCATCATTCCTTTGGTGCATCGCCTCATAGTTTAGCTTTGTTTTAATTTATGTATTCCTTCTATCCATGTCTCCTTGGTAAATTTTAGATTAATATTAAGAACAGATCCTCTGAAAGTTTCTATGTATGCACCTAAACAGAGGAATAAGGAACCAGCCTTCAATCTGGAGAGCTTTCCCATTTTGCAAGGTCCCACACCTTGGGAAAGTTCAATGTTACGCAATCACACTAAATGACTCTACCTTAGAAAAGCAGACCTGTAGAACTTATTTAGGGGTGTTGTGATTTTTTACAGTAACCTCCATAAGCTAGTAATTGGAGATGGGATAAGGTATAAACTAAACCAAACATGGCAAAAAAAATCCATTTACTAATTAAATTGAGAACTTGATCGGTTGTTTTTATTAAAGAAACATGCAAAAACCAGTATTAAATCACAAGAAGACTAAGTTGAACAAAAGACATAGTCCTACGAGACACATTTATTTTTTTTAAGCTTATATGGTTGTTTGAAACTCAAACTATGAATTATGAAGTAAGTATTTTCAATTTCATTTGTTAACTAATAATACACATGTTAAATTAGGTTTATTGTGGTTACCTATAGCTTTCATTTTCCAATCTAAAAAAAACATAAAATTGAGATACTAAAAAAATGTATTTAGTACTTTGGAAGGTAGGACATACCTTCTATACGCAAACAGTTCCTACAAGACCTCTACGTCTAAAAATGCAATAGGGAGGAAGAAAAGAACATTCATTTCCTCAAGTAAGCTCACCAAAGATCAATTATAGGAAGCAACTCTCCAATCTGACTAAAATATTTAATTTGCTTTGATAAAATAAACAATAATTCTAGCAACATTCAAGAAGATTCTTGATTGCACATGATTTCAAGCTACTAAAATCAGAATTCAATTATATACCTCATTTTTTATGTTTGAAACTTCATCACAAGATTAATCACCACTTTCTATAGTCTTGCCACATGTCAGAGTAGATATTAATTTCCAATACTTAGCATAAAAATGATTGCTTTTGTTAGGCAATACCAATTTGAAAAACATATGACATGATTTATTGAATTTCTTGGCATATTAACATTTTTTAAAATGAGTGTGATTGAGTGAAGAAAACATGCACACCTCCCAAATTTTGGATGCACTGATAAACAATTAATTCTTTTGAATGGCTAGCAGATATTATGGTGGATGTCATATTGAGAAAAAGGAGAAATGTCAAATCAAAATAATATACCATGGTTCTTTGGAACCTTTGGCATCTTGTAATAGATAAACACAATTATCATTGAGTGTAGGAAAAGCAACAAATTTCTTAAATTTAAGGGTGTTGAAAAAGGGTACCACAATATAGGCACTAATTTTGAGCATACTTTGGAAACATTGAATCAAAAAATATATGCCATATTCCACTCCTCAACATACTACCATAGTTGCAAGTTATTCTAATTGAGTGAGTAGGGGTGTAGGCTTCTCATGTTCCTGGCGTGCTGATGATGAGGACATATAAAATCAAATTTTATAATGCCATAACAAACCTCCATAAGAGAACTCATGTTGGATGCCATTGCCAAAATCATTCTGAGCAAGAGTAAGCTAACATAACGGCTACATTTTCCCAAAAGAGAGAGTGAGTGCTTGGGTATGTTTTACATTATCATCATTCAAACCGAAAAAAAAATCATTTTCTACAAATGTAATGGATGGTCATCACTATGATAAAGAATAAAATGTTTAGATTATTAAATCAGATTAATACTTAACATGACTGCTTGATAACGCTAAAATAATTTTACTCAACCATACTATGTTACCATCGCCCATTCCATTAAAAGGATGCCTTAGAAAACTTGTTCTACTTGAATTCAAAAGACCACGCAACCTTGTAAGAAATGTACAACATGACTATATATATTTTAATGTTGTTCAATTTTGTAATTTCCTTCTCTCTTTTTGTGTAACTGAATGTGGCTAATCCAAAAACCCTAGCCACAATGAGTGAGAATGAGTCAACAATTCACCTTACTAGGGCACCATTTCTTTCCTGCGGAGAGCAAGGTGATGTTCCTTATGTGGTAGGGGATTTTTGGAGAGAAAATTTGTCGAGTGGATAAACTTGTGGATTTCTTGCCAACGCTCTCAGAATCTAAGTCCCTCTACTTAACCGGTGCAGTTTTCGTATATGCATGCAAGAGAGAATGTGGATTTCTGTGGTGGCCTTTCGATCAAGGATCTAACAGGGGCACTCCACTGACCCTACGGAAAAGCTAGAAATATCTTGCTAGGGAGTACTTTGTCTTTATAAAGGGAAAGGGGAGTGAGAAATGAGGTAGGAGAACTAATGTGTCAGGTAGAAAATCATATTCCTACACACACTAGTTAGAAATTTCATCACATGCACTAAAGTTAGGAAGAAACAATACTGCAAACAACAACAAGACAATTTATAATTTAATGAACACAAAGTATCAGTAAACCCCTTAGTAAAAAAAGGCTCGAAACTCCTTCTTCTTATATTGATGCTCAAGCAGAAATTGTATATAGTTTGAGAATGGAAGAGATTGAGAATAGGGGAGAAGTGGCTAACTCTTCTTACTCACAAGGGAGAAAAATATCTCTCATGAACTTACAGGAATACAACCAACTAGAAGAATTTCAAAATGAGAAGAACCCTTTGGAATGAAGAGCTCATTACAATTTATAGCAATCTGAATTAACCTTTCACCTCCCTCACATGACTCTTCATTTCCATATTCCACTCGTGACCTTTAATTTTCCATGAATTAAGTATTTCTCTTATAATTTTGAGAAGATACTTTTTAGAATTAAAATGGGTCACTTAAGTGAATAAGATGAAATACAATGATGACGCATAACGAAGAATCAGAATGGAGAGAGAAAGTAGAGAGGGAAAGAGAGGGAGAGGGAAGGGATGGAGGGGAAAACACTCCTCGTGATGAAATGCTTTGAATGCCTTGATGTAACCATGAAATTTGAGTGAGGATTTCTTCCACTTGTGATCTTCTACACTGATGAAGATTGCTTCCTTGAATAACTTTGAATCATTTTCCCAATCTAGTGATGACCACAAACTCTATGATGCATGGACATCCTAGACCATAGAATGAGTGTCTAGAAACACTATTATGATGTTTACCACTGCAAACTTGAGATGAACACATATGATGCCCATGATGAACCTCCTTGAAACATGGTTGATGAACCCTTTGACTCGTTGAAATCGTTCTGAAAAATTCACTTTGGATCACTTGGTTCCTTGAGTGATGAAGATGAATTCAAATGATGTGTCATGTGATGCCTTGCTTTACTTTTGTAAACCATCGCTCTCAAGATGATGCTTTTAGGACCTCCGTGAAGCTCTCATTCATCCTTTTCAACTCATGAAACCATCTCATTATCCAAAAGGGAGTCCAAAAAGAAATGAGGTGAGTGAAAACAAAGTCATATACAACTTTCCACTCTGAAATGAAAACTTTCTCTTTTTAGAATATGAGCCTGTGCTTTGCTATTCTGAGACATATCACCTGCCTTGTTCCAGTTTCAGCTTTTGAAATATCTACCATATTCCAACCTCTTATGTTACGGAGATATCGCCATTTTTAGCACATTTCTATTTTTAGCAGGTTGTTATTTGGGGACCTCCTATTTTGGGAAGAAGTCATTTTCTGTCTTACTTTTAATTTTACCCCTTTCCTGATTGTCCTGAGTGACAGAACTTGCAATTTAGTGGGACTCGTCATTTATAGCATGTGAGGAAATATAACATATGCTATTTTTAGTAAGTGGAGAAAATGGCCTCTGTTTGCGACAGGAAAAACTTTTTTGGATTTGAATCTTCGTCACGAATTCGTGCTCCAGTTTTCATCATGATTTGCTTTCCAAAAAGCTCAAAAATCAAAAATGCAAATTTATGTCTTGTAAGAGCTTCAGATATGGAGCTACCAGGGAAGAATAATGATAAAAATCTAGTCCTTCATATCTCAATAAACTGGCAACTTCGTTGTGCAAAAACTAGTTTGAGAGAAACTAGATTTTTTGGAGAACCTTCCCTCTGAAATTTGGATGATTTCGTCTGCCAGATCTTCAGGAATTTGAAAATTTCTTCAAAGAGGGCAGAATTATGATAAAAAACACAGCCCTCCATATCCCTAAAAATTAGGGACTTCATGGTGCAAAAACTAGTTCACGCGAAACTAGATTTTTCAATGATCATTTCCTCCAATTTTCGGGTGATTTCGCCCACTAGAACCCTGAGAAGCAGAGAGGTAGCTCGCTGATTTTTTCCATTACTGTGTCATGGTGGCTATTAATAGAGCTTGAAATTTTTAGGTCTGGTTTTTGTTTCCATTCACGATGAAATAAATTCCATTGCGATAGGTTTTTACTTCTGGTGCTTCACACAAAATTTTACTTCAATCCAACAACCGATTTGATGGGAAATTGAATTTTATTCTTCATGGAGCCATAAGTGAAATTTATTTGCTATGAGCATTCATTGCTGCAAATTGGACATTTTAATATGAGTTTTTAATGGCCTTCAAGATAGAATAACTCAGCAACAAACGGTTTTTCAATCCGTTCAACGGTTTGCAAGATGTGTTCGATTCTTGGTTTTATAGCAATGGAGTTTTCAAACTTCTTTTCCTATGTTCTTCGTTCGTTCTTCTTAGTTTGATCAATCTTCCTTCTGTGACCTATGTTCCATCATGGATTGAAGGATAATGTGCAATTATGGAGCTGGTTTGAGCTTTGGAAATGGTGGAGTGGTGGACTAGTGTTCTCTGCAACTTTTCTTCTAGCAGTGAGAAGCAGTCAAAAGCAGCAAGAAGCACCAAACTGTGAGAAAAAATTTCAAATTTTGGATTTGGAGTTGGAGTTCAACACATTTTTTTTCCTTAATGTCCCTAACCTCAGATACGTGAGGGACATCAAATTCCATGGTGAGCAAGAGGACGACACATGTCCTCGATCCGACGGCAGGGAATTTAAGCTCCAAAAATGCACTTGGGGGATGAACTATAAAATTTGAAAGTCACATGAGGGTCTCAGAGGTCACATGGGGGCTGGGTGCATTTTTCCAAGGTTTATGTGCCTGACCTCAGGGACATCAGGGACATAAAATCCCATGAGGCTCCTGGTGTTTACACGTGTCCTCCCGAAAATTAACTATCTCCTGAACTGTCTCCAAGAGGGTAACTTGGACTGATGATAACTTGAGCTCCCAATGGAATTTCTTGGTGAAGTTTTATATGATCCAATGGTGGGGATATCATTTCTTTATTCTTTCATATAATCCCTGAAAAAAAAAAATTTGATTTGGTACTCTACTTGTGCCTGAAAAAAACTGCCTGCAAACCTTATGCATTAAGGTGTTGTGAAAAATATGATTTCATCATCTTGTAGGGCTTGGAATTATATTTTTTTTTATGTTTTTCTTTACTCCTAACTCCATCCGGAGCTCCCGGAATCTTCTTTTGAAGCTCAGTAGTTTATTTTGGCCTCTGCACTACCGAGGCCTGTGAACCATGTTTTTTATTCAAACTCCTCCAAGTCTTTAAAAACTTCCCCAAACCTTCCAAAATAGTTTCCATGATGTTCTAAGGTATTAAATTCACCTCCATTTTGAATTTTTCCCTTCCATTCCACTCCAGGGGTTGATCCATCCCTGGGAAGGCCAGCGATAGCCCTTCCTTTGACTGCCTAAAATTTGCATTTTTAAAGCACTCCTAAAATCACCAAGGGGGAATGAATGGACTCTCCTAAATAACCTAAGGGATCAATTTGACATCAAATAGGGGGTGACCAGACTGACGGATTTGACCTTGGGTGCCTAAGAATGATAAAACATGAAAATTTCAACACATGGGTATGGTTGTCGTGCTTGGAAACTTCAAATTTCCATGTCGCACATTTGCACAACAGGGGTAAAACTTGTCTAATTTTGCTTCTACGGTAAAAAACGACCTATATACTAAATAAATAAATAAAACCTTTAAAACTTCTGATAAATTTATACAAAGAAATTTAACAACCAACATAATCTTACAATGTATGCGAAATAAAGGTAAAATCCTTAGATGTAAAGAATCCCTAAGATAATTCTGCATTGTATGAGAAAGAAAGGTAAATTCCTAAGTAATAAGGAAAACCCAAAACAATTCATGAAGTTTCTTCAGTAAATTTAATAATTTCCAAGACTGGCAAATGATATTCTCATCATAGAGTTTCACAAAAAATTAAGCACTTACCCTAATTTTGCATTCCCCGCAAAAGAAATAAAAAATTCGAAACAGTGAAGAAAATCTAAAAACGTTTTGTGAAGTTTTTCCAGTAACTTTACACATTCATAAAATATGAAAACTAAAACCTAGCAAAGGGGTTATGTACAATAAGAAACTAAGTTTCGAGATGATTGTGAATATGTCATGGGAGGCTGAGATTGGTACAAAAAGTGTTTTATACGCTTTGAAAATTACAGCTTCGTCGAAAAGCTAGATGCAATGCCCAAAATTACACACCCAAAATGGTACAAAAAAAATTCATTGTGTTATTGTTTACGATGTTAAACAGGCCTATCGCAATGTTTGTGTTGTTACGGTGCACCGCTACAAATCTAACAAACTTTCTCACAAGTTACGTTTTTCATTGTTGCGTATGGGCTATGCTAATTTTCTCTGTATCCTTCCAATTTTATCATATGTCTCTGAAGAGACTATTTATTACGTTATAGCACCATAAGTCAATATAGGGTTGTATATGCAACACCATAAGATTTGTTTACTAATATTTGGTACATAGGGTGTTTGTTATATTATACGCATTGGAATTCACCAAAACATTATGATAATACTTTATTCTAGACGATATATACTTTACAATAATACTATATCATAATAATAACTATATATATGGAATGATAATAATAAGATGATGTATTTCATGGCATACGAAGGATATGGATGTGGCATCAATGAGCAAGGCCTGCGGGAACCTCTTTTGATTCACGAGAAAGTGGAAAGATACGGCATTGTTATTTTTCTCTATGGGTCCCCTCCTACAAAATTCGACGCCACCTATTCTAAACGTGAGGGTAGTTATTTTGGTTACGATAGCGAAATAGAGTCCCTTTGTAGTCTTTACGAAGACCTTTCTTCCACGAACCTATTTCCTGATATGGATATTTTAACCCTATCCCCTATGGCCTTGAAATAAACCTTATACATCCATCCCTCATATATTGGGACCAACAACAACACATACCAATCGATATTTTTCAAAATTAGGAAGCTATTGGAGAATTTATGGGAATTCGTGATGATGTTCCTGTTAGAGATTATAAGAAATGTTTCTCTATTGACCTTGATACCTATGCCTACTTTAAAGAGGAAGCTGATTTTTGTGGTCAAAAAAGAGAAATGAGGTCAAAAAATCTTCTATAAAGCCAAAGAATAAGAAATAAAAATCGTATAGTGAGAATCTCTTTGAGGCACTTGCAAATAAGCAATATACAAAGTTTAGAACAAATAATCTTCATGTTGGTGAGAATCTCTCAGAGGCACCAATAGAGGAAGAGTTGAATCTCCTTTTTGATCCTACAAGTATGGAAGATAGTTTTAAGTTATTAGTTGAGGAGACTATTGATATCAACCTCGACACGGAAGATGAACCTAAAATCGTTAAACTTGGGGCTTCACTTTCAGCATAGGAGCAAAAAGCCTTTACTACACTCCTTAGAGAATTTATGGACATATTTTCTTGGTCTCATGCAAACATGACAATCTTATATCCTTCTTTAGTGGTGCACAATCTAGGTGTGCATGAATCTGCCAATCCTATCAAACAAAAATTAATAAAGATGCATCCACGCATTGCTCTTTTGGTCAAAGAAGAGCTAGATAAATTGTTATTTATTGGTTTTATCAAACCTATCGGCTATTTAGAGTGGATCTCCAATATTTTCCATGTCATTGGAATCCCGTAGGCATCAAGTTTTACATAGATTTTAGGGACTTTAAAAAGCATGTCCTAAGGATGACTTCCTCTCCAAACATCAACATGATCGTCAATTCTACTGCTAGACACGAATTTATATCCCTCATGGATAGATTCTCAAGCTATAATCAAATAAATATTACATAAGAGGATCAACACAAAACTGACTTTCACTACCCCATAGGGTACATTGCTATTATCAAGGCATGCTTTTCGGCCTCAGGAATGCAGACACAACCTATCAATGAGCTATGACTATCATCTTCCCATGACATGCTGCTTGATATTATGTAGAATACTATGTTGATAATATCCTCAAAAAATCTAAGATTATGATCAGAACATCTAGAAATGTTATGTCATATCTTTGAGACGGTTAAGGGATTATAAGGTCAAGATCAATCCAAATAAAAGTGCCTTGTATTGTGATTTCAGTTAAGCTATTGGGATTTCATCAGTTTATAGGAGAGGAATTTAAGTAGGAGTCAAAAAAGGCCACTGCTATTACAAGGTTGTACCTCCTCCTAATAACCTCAAACAACTACACATCTCGTGGGGCAAGATCCAAGCCATCCGCAGATTCATTTCCTAACTCCTAGATAAATGTCCATTCCTTAACTCATCTTCATTAAGAAAGATGTTGAGTTTCCACTGGGGTCATGATTTCAAACAAACATTTGTCCTTACTCAAGGAGTATTTTGCTAACCCCCTTGATGTTCTTGTACCGCCTACCCCCAGGTATAAACTCTCCTTTCTATATATATCAACTACTAAATTTGTCTATCAGTTCATGCTCTTAGCTCAATCTAATCTAAATTACAAAGAGGGATCCCTCTATTATCTTAGTCGCACATTGATCTCTTATGATCTCTAATTATCCACAAATTGAAAAATCATCGCTTGAATGTTGTTTTTTCCTTTCAAAATCTGTCGCCATTATCTTCTGAAAAATAAAACCAAGCTTAGATCCAAAGTTGACCTGATCAGGTACCTTTTATCTAAACTTGTGCTTACTGAGGAGGATGGCCAATTGGATCATCTTACTTAAAGCCAATTTAATATTCAATATGTCAACCAGAAAAGCAATCAAAGGAAAATTAATCGCTGATCAACTAGCTGAAGCTCCTCTACCTAGGAATGGAACCATTGAGTCTGGATCTACTCAGACACTTATGTTCTATACATTGAATAATATTCCACATAACTAGATATATTTTGATGGGTCATTCACATTTAATAGCTTGGGGGCAGGACATTGTTCTTATCACCCCCAATAGGTGATCTTATTCCTCAAGATTTCATACTTGGCTTCCCATGTACCAACAATAGTATATGAGTATGAATCTCTCATTTAAGGATTAAAAGTTGTTATAAGATGGAATATCAAAGTTAAGTTATAAACGAATCCCCAGCTAATTATCAAATACGTTAATGATGATTTTAAAGTCAAAGGTGATGAAGATCATTTCATATAAAAGGATGGTAGACACCCTGAAGGAATACTTTATTCAAATCATCTTTCAACAAGGTCTCATGTGAGCACAAAACCGATTTGGTGGATGTCCATGGCTACCATTGGATCTTTTCTACGATTATCTACTAAATATTAGGGATTTTCAGAACTCCTTATTGATCACCTAACGGTATCTGACTTTTGACATGCCAAAATTAGTGTTTGGTATGTGCAGTTCTTAGTCCTTTTTCCCCCTGGTATCGTTGACATCTTTAATTACGTACAATATGGTATCATTCCCTCTCGACATATCACTCATTCCCAAAAAACTAAGCCCATATCCAACGAATACTGTATTATACCCTACTTAGGAGGCACTCTCTATCGTTAGAGGCTACGATGGGACTCTGTTACATTGTATTAGTTTTGAAGAGGCTGTCTAAGAAATCAAAGAGATGCATGAAGGAATCTGTACAGTGTCTCACACTAGCGACTATGGTCTTTGTAAAGAAGACTATTGCATGTAGGATATTATTGGCCTACTATGGAGATATATTTTTGTCAGTATGTGAAGAAATGTTATACTGTGTCAAAAACATGGTAATATAATACATGCTCCATCAAAATATTTGCAGCCTATCATTACACCGTGACCGTTTTCAAAATGGGGACTCGATCTCATAGGGAAGCTCACGCCAACTTCTTCTAATGGCCATAAGAAAATTATCACTACCACTGGATAATTTACCAAATGGGTGGAGGTTATTCCTCTCACCTATTTCACTAGTGTTCATATATCCAAATTCTTCATGAGTCACATCATATGGCACTATGACATTCCTTCTATCATTGTATTTGACAATGGCAAATAATTCAAGAACAAACAAGTGAAGACATTGTGCGAACACTTTAAAATTTTCCAAAAGTGGTCTACCCCTTATTACCCTCAACGTAATGGACAAGTTAAGGCCCCTAATAAGACTCTTTTTTAGATCATGGAGAAAATAGTTGGTAAAGTCGTCTGTAATTGGCATCTTCAAATGCATTTTTCCCCTTTGGGCCTACAAAACCTATATTCGCACACCTATAGGTACAACGACATATTCCCTTGTATTTAGCATTGAAGCCATTATACCTGTAGACATGTAAAATGTTGACATGATTAATTATGATTAATTTGTCCCCCAAATATCCCAACATCATTCATATAAAAATTAATCATAAGATTAATTATTATTATTTAATCCATTTTATCATATTTTTTACCCTTCAACGTTATTTATCATTTATCTCAAATCCTTTTAATTCATAATTATATCCCATCTTATCATTAATCACTTTTATTTCATTATTATATCATATTATCCTATCCCTATTAACATTTTATAGGAATTTAATATTCCTACATCTACCTACCTACCTACCCTACACATCCTTATACCTAGCCTCTCCGTGTAACCTCGCCCCTAATCATCATTTATTAGCACAAGAGCTAATTCTAGGGATCCTAATTCCATATACACACACTCTAAAAATACATTGGGTTCTGAAATTTAGTAAAAGCACTCAGTCGTAAGATTTCACTTGTTTGATAGTTGAGGACAATCCGACCCCTCATTTGTATTCTCCCTTTTTTGGGATTTGATGCACTCTATGGAGGATTTCTTCAGGTGAAATATTTATTGTAAGTTATCAACCACATCTAAGAGACTTAGTCTGATCATACACAGTGAAAAAGAGACCCTTGAAGGAGAACATCTCATAACCCTTCGAAGGATATCATTTTGAGGTTTTAGGAAAACATCGACGCACAAACTATAAATTGAGCTCTACAACACCTCCATGAGAGCCATCTTAAGAATGCCCTAGTCCAGGAACCTCACGCCAGTTACATTATTTTCCAGGATCTTATGTGACACTTCTAGTTCTCTGTTCAATCTATCTATCATTGCAACATCCAGTATGAGATTAATCCTTCATGAAACAACTAGCAAGTCCTTTTATTTACTCTTTGCAACTATGGTTTTAGCTGTTGTCCTAGCTTAATTTGCTTGGGTCATATCTTATTTCATTAGTATACATGTTTATTATAGTTGTGACATGCTTATATTAGGAGAAAATTTTATTCATTAAATAAACATGTTTACTTAATCAATATCTGTAGGTCAGATGCATGGCAGAAAATGGTTGGTAAAACTGGCCCCTAATTCAACCCCTTGCTTTATCTGTCCTACCCTACTAGGAAGATTACAGTAGGAAGACAATTTCTATTCGCACACCTATTCATTGTAACCCCATATTCCCTTGTATTTGGCATTGAATCCATTACAACCCTTGATATTGAGATCTCCCCTCTTTGTGGGTATCCTTATGATGATTACCTCTGGATAATGACAAGGTTTATAGAGTGGATAGGCTAGCAAATGCTTAAATTGCTTGATGAAAGACGCCTTCATGATTTGGATCATCTTAAAGTGCATTAGAATCGAGTTCGCAAGAGCTAATAAAAGCACATAATCCCTTGTGAATTTTAGGTGGGAGACATTTTTCTTAAGGATAATTGGTTCAATACTACGAAAGAACGTAAAAAGAAAGGTGAGTTTGAGCCTAACTGGTTAGGGCCATACATTTTGGCGGCTAAATTTGATTCTGATGCTTATAAGGTTGTCCTATCCTGATGGTGACGAACTTTAGAGATCCTATGAATTCCATGCATCTCAAGTGTTTCTACACCTAATAATGGAGACCTATCAAAAAAATGAAAAAATCATAAATCAAAAAATTAAAAAGAAATAAATTAATCCAAGTGTGAAAACCATGCAATTTTAGCACTTTGGACAAGGTCCTTTGGTGAAAATTGGTATTCTAGCGCCACATGAGGATTATGTTGTTCACAAGACAGCTCATCTTTTGGAGCATGGTCACTTATTACTAGCTTTTCCCTTTCATCATTTTTGAGTTATATTTTTGAACCATGTCCCTCTTGGCATTGATCCAGTTGATCCTCTTCTTGTATTTATGTGTAGGATTATTCCCTTGTATATTCTCACCTCTTGCTGGGGGCATCTTGGAAGCTTAGTTCTTCCTATACATAATTTTGATAAAACATTCATAAATCCAAAAAACATTCATAAAACCCTTGAAAATCCTAAACATTCAAAATCACAAAATCCAAAAATAGTGAAAAACTCAAAAACACTAAACATTGGAAACGATACTACAAAAAATCTTACTTCAATGCTTGCTTATTCTAGCGCATGATATGCGGATCATATTGTGATCTTCCTTTATTAACAAATCCAATGGTTGTACTTGCTATGTTTATCTTCCCTTGTATATATCATTTCTCGGGGTAATTTTCATAGTACACATGTTTCTTTTCATAGGGACTTTTATGTCCTCCGTTATATTCCCTTCCATGCATCCTTGCTTGGGGGCATCATTTTAACCCTTTGGCATATAGTTTGAACACTTGGGAACTGAAGTTGGATAATAAAAACAATGTATACAAATTTTCTTACAGCCTTTCTCATTTAAGCATGTATATTTATCTCCTTGTTTATTTGTATGTCCTACTTGTTTACTTTCTCACATACTCCATTTCTTTATGTATTTTGCTTTTAGTCGGTTATTTAGCATATAAGAAAAAACCAGTATTATGGATTTTGATGTCATTTTAACCATTTTGTTGTGTGCTTATATCAAATAAATAGCTAATTCCGAGTCAGGATGGTACTTCATCTATGTCGCAATCTTCTCATTTCTTAATCTATCTTATATTCGACTCCAATTCACTTTCTACCTATCAGATTCCTTCCCTCCAAACCCTCCTTTTTTTCTTCCACACAAAGAGGCTTGGGATCTATCTATTTATAATAAATTTATTTGAACAATGTCCAACCAAGCCAAGTTCGAATCCCTTCAAGTGACACAATGCCCCTTTTTCTTCTACAATATCTATTAAGAAACACATACCTTGCAATCAACAACATAGTGACCTTATGAACCTTACCACCAATAGAGTTTGTACTGGTATTCTACAAGGATTTCACTCAGTCGCATATCCACCCCACATGTTCATATTTAGTATACTGCCAGTCTACCTCAGCCATTGTGATGGGATTTTGTACCAACTGTAGTATTTTCTTTTCTTTTTTTCAAGCATCGATCAACCTCTTCTATCACCCCATCAACCCTCAAGGAGGGATGTCCTCCATCCTACTAACTTTTTTTGTAACATTACAAAAATTAGTAGTTCTCTATAATTATCTACTATATTTGAAGTGGTGTTGTTCTAGCACTACACCACATCAAAGAGGGGGACATATATAGACACCTATAGATCTAGCTACACAATTTTAATAGTAAAATTGCACTTATTCTCCTATTTTCTATTGTTTGGTTATAATTATCTGTCTTTATCCCCGATTAAATAATCATTCCCCTCCATCTCGGTCAATTAATGACACTTCGTTAATTAACTAGTCCCCCTTGTTCAATCTAGATGACAAATTTAACATTACTTTATAAGTTATAATCTTATTCTAGTTAATTATTTAAATCGACCAATATTGAGTAATTAACCCTCTAAATGTGAATTTACCCACTTATCATTGGGTCATTCCCCCTCTCTGATCATTCAGAATTCCATCAACTTCTCTCCAATTCGCTTTAACAAGCCTAACTTGGTCTATTAATCAATTCTAATTAATTAATTTAAATCACACCCAACTCACTATAAGTTGAAAATTTTAATTAATCTCCCCTAATCATACTTAACCCTTTATAAATCATATTTAGCACTTTACTGATCCATAAAATTCTATTTTATACCACATTCATGAGGATGAAAACATTCTCCAATTTGGAAAACTATATAAAGAATCATTACCCCCCTCCCTTTTAAGTTTACGCCATTTTCTCGCTAAGACATATGCATATGATAAGAGAATTTCAAGACTTGGAAGGCTTATTGATCTAGAAACCCTTTTCCTTATTCTACCTGGATAAGAGTAGTAAGAGAAGAACCAAAATTGATAACTTAGCCATATTGGTGAGATATCTTCCTCTTCCTTGGAGAAATCCTTCGATCGCACGTGGCTATGTACGGCTCGCTAAAGGAAGCATCTTCAATCTAAATCCCATATAAAAAATCAAAAGATGATTTTCATTTGATGTTTTTAATGTTTAATGCATTATTTTAAGCTTCCTCTTTTGTAATACCACTATCCTTAAACCTTGTTATGATATTAGAATAACAGCTCTTAACTTGTCATCTATTTCATTAGGCACACTGATATGAGATTTTGATATTGATACTTGACATTGAGACACTATTTATATTGCATGACATGACAAACTCAATTAGATGATGTTAATGTTTAAATGTATGTATATATTGTACGCATGTATGGTGTTAATCTTGCGATGCAAGATTATAGTATTACTGTGTTTATATTGATCATGTGATTATTTGATGATTGAGATAAGTCATAATGTTTATACTTTGTGAAAACTTTAACTGATGGGATGTTTTACTAACACAATTGTGCTTGAATTTCTTGTGTTACATATGATTATGATAATAACGATTATTGATAGTTAATATTGGAGTATTTTGGTTTTTATAATCGTAGTATATACGAATGTATGTTTTAGAATTATTT
This sequence comes from Taxus chinensis, assembly GCA_019776745.2. Taxonomy (NCBI): domain Eukaryota; kingdom Viridiplantae; phylum Streptophyta; class Pinopsida; order Cupressales; family Taxaceae; genus Taxus; species Taxus chinensis. The sequence continues at coordinate 657,961,372 of CM034154.1, forward strand.
TCGACAGATTTGATGTGTGTGTGGGTAGTGTGAAATGATGTACATGATATATATATATATATATAACACACACATGGAGACCAAGTGACCAATAGGCGAATAATGTCCGGGCCAAGACCCCTTCGCCACCTTGAACAATATTATATGTGGATTAAGAAAAGTGGACATGACCTTGTGTGTTTATAAGTTGTTTGACTTATTTTGGCATACATATGATTGAGGCCCCTTTTGCTTGTGCACCCTTGCATTATCTTTAATTTAGAAATTTTGTAATTTTTTCCCTCTCCTCATGTGATTGATTTGATTTTCTATAATCCTCTTGGTAGGTGGGAATAAATTTATGAGCTCTGAAAAACCCAAAAAGTAATGGAGGGGCGGATTCGTATTTGGAGTGAAGTTTCGGGTAGTCATCTTATCGTCTAACCTTGTCCTTACAACTTTAAAAGTGCCCATACCCATAACCTATCATAGGTAAGGGAAATTTGTAGACTCATTTATGATTTTTGACTCTTTATTTGGCTTTTTTCATAGGGTTTAAATGCACTTTTATTTCTTGGTTGAATTACATTGTTAAGTGAATATTTTACTTGATTATTGATGTGAGTGTTGGGTGAGGGATGTGTAATGTGATGGCTTGTTTGTTCCCTTTATTAAGTTACTTTTTTTCTTTTTTCTTTATTTTGTGTGTCCTTGATTTGGGAAATAATGACCTTTTGACTAAATATTGGGAGAAAATGAATGTGCATGGGGAAAATGAGTGTACCTTAGGTAAGGTGGAGAAGATACTGCTCGTTGGCATCCATGTGGAGCCAACTCACCCTTCCCCCTTACTTATTATATAAATAAGTGTTGTGCTTAGTATTTGAGGGTTGGCTAGTTCATTCTAGCTCTACCTTGGGAAGAATTCTTGTGCTTTGGAAAGCTTGGAAAGAGAGAAATTTGGAGAAAAGGAAGGTTAGAGCTATGAATTTGAGGTAGGGTTTTGAAACCCTTGTTTTGCATTATTGTTGTTTATCTTGCATGATGATAATGGTGTGCTTAGGTGATTGCTTTACAATGGTTGTTTTGATCAATTTCAATTTTTTTAGTTGTTTCTTTGTTGCATTGAAATGAGTTTCGATGGGTAGAAAGCCTCTAGATTTGGGTGTTGGAGGGGAGGATGTGGGATTAGTTACAGTGGAGGGAAAATGATTATTTTAAGTTTTTTGTGAATGTGATATTGTGATATATTTTGGAGGGAGTTGGGGTAGATAGGAGTTGGCCTTTAGTGGAGAGAAAATGGAAGTTTTGAGGAGGCATATGGTGTACTTAAAGTATAAGGAGGTTTGGTAACTTGGAGGTTTAAGGCCTGATCCCCCTACCTGTTTGGAGCTAAAAGAAGACTAATCCACATTCCTCCCTCTCCCACTTGGTTTGTTTTGCAAACCTTTGTTCTTGTTGTGGTTGTTCGCATTTGTGTGTGTTTTTTGCTTGTGTGTTGGGTCTTATAGAGCTAGACAATTTGTGTTTCTCAGGGGGGTTGGTTCATGAATTGTTTGTCTGTTGAGGCTTAGGGTCCATTATGGGAGATCTTCCCTTCTCTAATGGGTTTGGTTGGGTGGAGAGCGTTGATTGGCTCTCCTTGTGTGTTCTTGGACCTCTTGTGAAGACTTTGACTCAATCTCGTAGCTACTTCATCCTTATTATTGGTGGATTTATTGAGCTTGTTATCCTTGGAAAGAGAGATGTAATGTGAAACTAAGGTTGTGTAATCCTTCTATTTTTGTATGTTGGGATTATTGCAAACTTGAAAAATATTGTATTATGGACAAATGTGTTGCAATCAATAGTTTGAGAAAGTTGTACTCGAAAGGGCTAATGAAATGAAATAGAATCTGTGTTTTATCCTTCATTTCCTTCCTAAATGATAACTTATTGGATTGTATATTGATAGATGAATGGTTTTGTTTGGTTTAACTAAATTATATGTGTTGGAAAGTGTACTACCTTATTTTGGATGAAAACAAGAGATTGGAAATTTACTTAATCTCATTTGCTCATAACATACATTTGGAAGTCACTACAAATGGCATTTATTTTTTACTCGGTTGATAGTGCCATAAGTTTTATTTTGTAAATCTGATGGAAGCTTAAAGCACTTACTATATTAGAAAATATAAGTTATTTTATACTTGGAAAACCACTACAGACCATGAATTTAATATATTGTTACAAATTGCTTAAACTATGTCATTTTCCAATAATAGGAATAAAATTAGCGTATTATCACTGGTAAGTAAGGCAAGTCTCTTGCACACGTTGTATTGGTATTGGGAGTTTTCACAATAATTAAATGTTACCAACACCTTGTATTCCTTTTTATCAATATTTCCTTGACATAACAAGTATAACAATGAAATTTTAGGGTTTGCAGGTTATAAATATTTTATATTTTTCTGCATCCTGAACGCCATTATCAATTTTTTCTTAGTAGGACAAGTTTAATGTAGGAAATTTAGGGTTTACAGAAGTAGGACACATTTTTAAATTTTTTTAATGGCATTCGATACTCCTTAGATTGATGAGGTTGTGGTTTAAAAGATATGATATGAATCGTATAGCTTCAAAAGTATCATATATGTTGTTTGTTTCTCCATCTATTTAATAGAAAAATAAATATTGAGCGAGAAAAATAGACCCATGTCAATCAAACCCACCAACCATGTTAAGTGCTCTTCAAAACCCAAAGCATAACATGGAGAGTGACACATCCTAAATGCCCTTTTAGACCTGCCACTTTCCTTGCATGATAATAAAAACACATTATTTGAGATCCAAAGGCATTAACCACGCTAAAACCAAAGTTAATGTTGTAAATTTAGCAGTAATTGGATAGTTGGACAGTTAAATTAAATAAGTAAACAGAAAGTTCCAAGGAACTGTGCTAAACGGAGCTCTCGCTAATAGCCGTCCTAAAATCAGCACCATTATGGGTTAAATCGGACCTGCAAATGGAGATAAATCTCTAACCCTAATATCTCCTCATTTTACTATTTACAAATTGATTAATATGGATTTGTATCTATATCTGGAGCGGGTTCAATTTTCTTTGAGAGGAAACTATTTCAAAAACACAGTCCAAAGACGGTGGCAAAGTTGAATTTGTGCCCGATTCACGCTCATGAACAGTTGTGTGAATAGTGCATAAAAGAAAAATGAATATCTGAACCCCTTTGAACAGTGTAAGGCATGATCCACGACTACCATTACTTTCATGGTCTTGCATGCATACATCAGAAACGTGCACCCTGGATTCGGACCGTATCAACTCGCCTCTAGCTATGAAGAAATGCCTATCGACATTAATAACTTCAATAATGCAGAGTATCCCTGAAGACATATATCATAAGAAATATTTAATAAGTAGAGGATATAGTTGATGCCTGGTAGTACTTAAAAAATATATATGAAGCATTCTTCAATTCTTGTTAATTGTGATTTTAAGAAAGAGATATATATTGTGAATCCCGTAAAGTACTCTATTCCTAAGACTACATATTTTGCAGTTTTAGCCTCATGCACAACTCTGCCTTAGAAAAGGAAATATATACAGATGAAAGGCAAAGAAACATATCCTGCGAGTGATGTTTTGGAAGAAGGATTTTTATGATATTAATTGCTCTGATATTTTCATTCCTTGGATCTCCACTCTCAACATTATAGTTAAAACTTGTGCCTAACATCTGATACTTAGCAATCATATAAAATCCGAGATGGCACATTTCAGTCTGCTAGACTTCTTCAGCTTCAGTATCTGCAAGTTGTTTCTACCCTGTTATGCCCCGCAGTTGGAACATTAGAACAAAGAAATGTAGCTATCAGTGAAAAATCCATTGGAAAACATCAAATATGTAATATATGTGATTCTAAATAAGTGGAGTGACGGATAAAATATTGAAAACCCAGAACTCTCAGAAATTGATATCAAGTCTGAATACAATCATGCAAGAGCATAAAACCTATAAGAAACTTGTAAAAGGGATTTGATTGTTTTTCTTCTATCAATGTTGACTTGGAGATCAATTACAAACATTAGACAAATTACATGAAAATTTTTGGTGAAAAAAGGGAACATGTTTCGGAATGGTGGAGGGATATAATTTGTATTACACATCCACACATAATATCTTGGACAGATGATGCTGAGCCCCTATCCTTCCTCCAATCATATGCTAGAAATTTATGAACCACCAACTAATTTTATAGCCTAACAACACAAGTTGTGGGCATAACATGCCCCTCGATGGTGTTCCTAATCTCCTGTAACAATAGCATAATGTACTTCTACTTCTTCCACTCCCATATATAACTTCATCACTGTAGAGTATCTCTGAAGACATATCACAAGAAATATTTAATAAGTAGAGGATATAGTTGATGCCTGGTAGTACTTACAAAAAAGATATATGAAGCATTCTTCAATTCTTGTTAATTGTGATTTTAAGAAAGAGATTTTCTTTAATCCATAAAGAACTCTGCTCCAAAGACTCAATATTTTGCAGTTTTAGCCTCGCACACCACTCTGCCTTAGACAAGGAAATATACACAGATGAAAGGCAAAGAAACCTATCCTACAAGCGTTGCTCGGAAAGGAGGACTCTTACCAATATTGTTTGTTGTGACATTTTCAGTCCTTGGATCTCCAATCTCAATAATATATTTAAAAATTGTGACTGATATTTGATACTCACCATCCATACAAAATCCTAAATGGCACATTTCGGTCTGCTAGGATTCTTCAGCTTCAGTATCTAAAGTTTGTTTCTATCTAGTTCTAACCCATAGTTGGAACATCAGAACAACAGAATGTAGTTATCAGTGAAAAAGACATTGGAAAATAAATTTTGAAATGTAGGGCTAGAAATCAAACAATGGTAGATAAAGGCATCAGAACTATCAAGATGCATGGTCCTAAATCACGTGGTATATAGTGAAGTCAAGTACCCTAAGGAAATAAATCACAAAAATCTAGATAACTACAAGCACCAAAACCTGCAAGACGAAGAATCGTAAATCACATAGTAGCTGGCAGAGACAAGTACCCACACAAGAAAATATACAATCTAGAATAAAGGCAAATGTGCATTGCCCACTGATTGATAAAAATGTAAAACATCTTTGGACCTAAGAACTACAATGCAAGGATTAATTACAATTGGAGCTAAAAATATTCAACCCTGCAAATCCATAATTTTCTTGACCTCTTAAAAATCCCCACATATACGATCAACAAAAACCATTCCCAATAATCCTTGGCCAGATTACTTACTACATTTTTCTCATCTTACCATATGTGTGGATTTAAGTAGAGGGGCAAGCTAGATGTTTCATCTTCATTTTTTTTCAAACAATGCCTTGATACTATTGAAAACCTAAACAACTGACAACAAAATACCATTTGCTGTACTGACCTGCAAATTTCTCTGCTTTAATTCACATCAAATGTACTTGCTCACCTATTACAGGACAAACAAAACTTGTAAGTCACTCACCCCTGTAAGCCATTAGTGTAAATGTAAAGCCATCCGCAATCAGGCCAGTACCCACAAACCCATATGCAAGCGAAGCATTTGTACCGAACCCATCAAGCTGAAAAGTAGGATTGTTTTCCTCTGGTTCCTTATGGAGAAACCGTCTCCTCTTTTTACCACCACTGAGACTTGCCGTATCTTGTAGCCTCTGAGTAATTAAATCCAAATTGTCAATTACAGTGGACAAAAAAGAGATCATTTGCTGGGGTTTGCACTCTGCCAAATCCAAGCGCCTCTTCATATCCTCCATCTCTCTATCAATGTCCTCCTGCTCCTTCTTCAGCTGAATGACCTCCGTAACAATGACATCCTCCCTTTTCTTAAAATTCCCCAAATCATATTTGATATCCAATTCATTAAGCGACCCATGAGAGAATGTGCCCATCGAACCCCTATGAACAGTGCAGAGCATGATCCACGGCTACCATTCATTTCATGTTCTTGCATGCGTACAGTAGAAACATGCATCGTGGATTCGAACCGTAACATCCCACCTCTAGCTATAAAGAAATTCCTATTAACATTAATTAACTACTAGCAATAGCATGTGAACGCCGAACGGTATTTGTTATTTTTTTTAGAGGTATAATTATTACTTTTGTAGTAGATGGTGATTAGGGGTGTGATTGATTTCGTAAGTGTAACTTAATGTGAAAGTTGTTTCTACTTTTCAAACTTGTTAATCCTTTTCAATAGTTAATATGATGTTGTATGTATTTTATTCGGGTTTATTGTGTTAGTTGTGCACCGGTTGTTCGGTTGGTGTTTTGTTGGAAAATTATTTATTGTACAATTGATAATGTGTGTGATTGATAGTTGTAGTGTAAGAATTGAGTTGAAACATTAGATTGAAATTTTGTATGTGTACATTTATTTTTTGTTATAGCGTTGTACATTTAAAGTTTCATATCACATTTCACAACATCTAATAAATGTAGATCTGTGTACACACAATGAGACACGTATACATTTGCATTTTTTATATCATGAATAGTAGCCTTTAGTGGGCTTTTTTAGCTTGAATAAACATGATTACATTTGATACCCCTTGAGCAGCAATGTCGCTTTGGATAGAATAAGTGTTAAGTATAGTAGTAGCGGAGGTGCTATCAAAGCAGAGGGTAGCTTTTACGATAGGTTGAGTGATAGTAGTATTGCTTCCTCCTTTCTTCTTGCTCGAAGTGTTGTTACGTACACCATTTTTGAGTATCTCTCGAATGAAAAAGGAGGTGAAATACGCAGATTTGCAAGCGAGGGAACTCTGGAGAAAGCTATGAATGTCAGACCCTTCCTTTCAGTGGTTCCAATGTCGATGGTTGCTCTGTGCAAAATAAGTCCCTGCGACTTGTGGATAGTTAATCCCCAGGCCATTTTAATTGGCAATTGTCTTCGATTCCCTCTCGAAATAAGGGGTATGGGAATATGTAACGAGTTGGTGGGATCCCAACATGGGCCATTGTATCTATCAAATTTGACAACAACAAACAAAGGTAATGTTGGTGGTTGCATTGTTGCGTCGTAGACAATGTCGGTGATTGTTCGTATGGCACCATTCACGAGGCCTGCGTCAACCCATAGATTTGCAATAAGCATGACTTTTTTTTGTTTGCACAACAAAACTTTGTGTTCCAACTGATCATCATCAGGATTTCCTGGTCCATTTCGCCTGTTACTTTCAGCAATGGATTGGGCGATCAGAACGTTCAATGCCTTCAACATTTGTAGGTTGTGGGAGTCGACTTGATCATTTTTTGCAAACAAATGCGGTGCATCCTTAAAAATTTTGAGCTCTTGCTGAGTTAGGTATGTGTCTGTGCGAGACATTAAGATTTCTCAATCCTCAATTAGAGGGGTTGAATCTCGCATGTGGAGCAGTAAATTCCGGAATGAAACTTGTGCATTAGTTGTTCCTTGTTGCCGAAATATTGTTTGCAATGTAATGGAAGTCTCAAATCCCTTCCAAAGGGTTGCTCCATAGGAATTACTTGCATAAAGAGGACTGTCCAAAACCGGCGGTAATTGGCCAAGGTCGCTGAGGAGGATGACTGATTTGTTTCCAAATTCAAATGTTCTTGAGTGTGGGAAAGCTTCGCGGAGCCTACTGTCAATTTTGGTTAGTAACTTTGGGCCGATAAAACTCATTTCATCAATAAGAACATATTCTATATGTTTCAACTACTCTTGAAAAGACGATAATGCAATACCTTCAAGGGGTTTGAGTTCTTTGATTGGAATTCGCAGGGCTGCGTGGATTGTGGATGCAGAGATGTTGAATGTTGAAACACTGGTAGGGGCGAGCACAAGTAGAAGTGAGGGATATGTGGTTAGTGATGTGAATAAATTGCGGATTTTATTTATCAAAAATGATTTTCCTGTGCCAGTCGTTCCTTGAATTATGAATCTTAGTGGAGGTAAAAGGGTTTTGTTTGCTGAATGGTGTAGTATGGTATCAAGAGTTGTTTGTTGTTATGGAGACAAGGAAGTGTGGAAGATGGTGGTGTGGCATGTATGTTGTTGTTAATTATGTCTGCCTTCTCTCTTTCAATGAATGATGAACCAGTTATCTGTAATTCATGCGAAACGTCATGTATGTTCCAATTATGTTGTATGTCGAAATCTCGTTTCCCCAACATATCAAGACTGTCTAGACCTGTGTTGTTTCCCGGGCGAAGTTGTGCGAAGACCTGCCATTCTTGCAATGGTTCGTGTTGAATACTGCATTTGGGCTCAGAGTCTGAACTAACATCCGTAACAGGTCTTGTGTCTACGGTTGTGCGTAAAACATGCCACGGTCTGTAGTTGTGCTTGAACATGTCCCAAGTGCCGTTGATGTCATGTGAGGTTGCTCCAAATTTTGATGCAATATTTCTAAAAGGCTTGTAGAAAAGGAGTTCTGACCAACAGAAAAGGTTATATGACATTGAATCCTAAGCTAGGACATCCACAAATCTCCAGTGGACCCGAACAATTACATGTATCGTTCACTTTTTCCATTTATCACCTTTACGATTCTTGTTGTAGCTCCAATCTCGAGCAACTTGAATAAGTGGTAGGTGTTCCATGATTGTTGGATGAACTTTATATGCATCCAAGAAAGCAGATGTTTGTTCTACATCAGCGTCACTTTCAACGACACGTCTCAGAATTTTTTTTCCAACATTTAGTGATACAAATGGACGACTGCACATAACAAGTGGCATTTTTTGCAACATGTGGCATGTTTCTTGTGTGCTTATGTCATGTTCGACAACACTATCTGTGAGCATTTTACGGATCGTGATATATGCTGGAGAATCTGCATCTGTGTCTCTTGAAAATCTGGATAACATTTGGTGATATGTTTATAAGCGTTGCTCGGCTTTCGAAGCATATTTTGTAATATACTTAAGAACGGCATGGCGGGAAAGTACCGATTGGCAATCGACATTTTCTCTCCATATGTATATCATAGTTCGATTGTGGATGTTCAATCTGTCATCATTTCTGGAAGGGAGGTACTTAATTTTCCCATCACTTTCAATGTGCAAGGAAGAAGTAGGTTGTGCGGCCCAGGGGGCGTTGTACCTGCACTGGAGCTGTGATTGCTTTCTATGCAGGCATGTCTGTTCTGAACATTTAGTGTGGCGCTGAACTCGATTAAGCAGTTCTTCAAGGTTTGAATTTGGGGAGGAGGATAGAATTTTTGTTGTATCTAGCAAGCAAGGGTCATCTAGGAGTGACCTGCGAACAAAATCCAAGCAGTTGCATGCCAGTCGAGGGTTCCAGGCAGACACAAACTTATCAAAGTATTGTTTTGTGGCCTCAATAATTGTTGTATCCTCCCAATCCATTTCGTCAACTTTGGGTGCATTCTCAAGCCACAATAAACTGTGGACATGTGCGGAGCCTCTATGTTGCCATTCATACCTGCGAGACAAGGGAACATAAATATTAGCTATGTAGTTTGGAAATAACTTTGAAATAAGTAGATTTGATTACCTGTACCAAAATTCTACTACTCCAAGTTCCTTCTACAATATTTCTTCGTGAAATATTGTGAATTTGTGATGTAGGTATGCCGATACTCGATGAGGGTTAGAGACAATGTTAAGTGTTCTCCAACGTTGTGCAGCTCAAGGATCTGTTGGGCATTCACCTGACATAATATTGTGGAGATCTGGCCATTTAGTGTCTACAGCACTTAGAGTGAAGAATAAGGTTGGTGTCCCCAATTGTTCCACCATATCTGAAAGATCGCTTCTACTTTTTTCCCAGAATGAATGGGTCCCTCGAAGGCTCGATCCAAACCACATTAAGTTGTCTGGGAGGTTGTCTTTGGGGCATTCTAGTAGTTGTCTTCGTAGGTCTCTAATTGTCGAAGGGATTCCAGATTCGAGGTTTTGTTTCATAAAGACTATTATTGTAGACTGGCTTCTGTGTCTCATTATGAGGTTTAGGAGGAAGTAACGAAATCTTGGGTGGGAACCGGAGTGCCAATCATGGTAACGCATCAAATGAAGTGCATATTCATGCATTGGAACTTCTTTTATGCAGGGTTGTTGCCACATTGTTTTTCCTGTCGGAAATAAAGTTGGGAAAGCCATTGAGAACAGGCCCTCCATATTGTATTCATTTATTGGCGAGAGGCCAAGCTCTGGCCATGGCATGGTAAATGGAGTGTTACCATCGTGGTTGAGCAAGAACTGTTTGATTTCCTCTTCTTATGTTCTTGTATTGTGAGGTGTTGGCACGAAAGATGATGATTTTTCATACGTTTCATCAAAGTGAGTGGGAGCATCATTACCATGAGCTATAGAGGCACTTTGCATTTGGGGCAGTTCCAATGTGGCTATGTTAAGAGAGGAGGAAACATATGACGACTCTGATGGTAGAGAGGAAAGGGCGTCATCGTCAATTAAGACATCTTTGTAATAGGGATCATGTTGGATTTTATATTGCAAGGCTGCCCAAACATGAGATCTACTGACATAGAAATCATAATTTTTTAAATTAGATCCTTCCCTTTGTATGAGAATTATGTCCAAATCTATAAGGCGGCGGGGTAGGGTCTTTGCTATTGAATTAATGTTTTGCAGGAAGCTTATGGTGTGTCCTGAGTATTTGTATTGCCCACCACGTACTTGGGCGACTTGTAGGAATGGATTAACTCGTGCGATAAGCATCTCCTCAATTTGGGTTAAAGATGCAAGAATGGTAGCCTAATTTCCAGGGTCCATGTTGTTCCATGAAGAGAAGATGTGGCCTTGTTTTTTAGTTTTGCATCTGTTATAGGATGGAAATCCTTCGAAGGAAATTGTTTTAATTCCAGGGTAATTTTCCAAACAGATTGAGCAAGTTTGAATGTTCGCCAACAAATCTATTCTTTTGCGAAACCGACGTTGGGCTTCTAAATATTGCGAAGAGGGTGGGGATATGGGAATTGTTTGTGTATTGGAAGGGGTGGGGTGTTTTGTTTCATTCCTTTGTGGATTGCAAGGTGGAAAGTAGTCTAAAGGAGAGGATAAACTGGTTGTATTTGTGTGATGAACTGAAGATAGGTCAGTACTTGAGATAGTTTCATGTGGCATCCTAGACATTTGGGGGAAAGTGATAGATGTTAGCAAAGATGGGTTCGTATGGAAGGAAGTGGTATGCTCTTGAAAGTTTTTTTCCATGGAAGTTACATGCGGAATGTTGGTTGGCAATTCTGTAGTAGGTGTATTTGATGGCAAGATTGGAATGTTGGGGGATCGTGGGTTTTTGTTCGTTGTAAGTTGAAAGATATTTGAGATTTTCGTTGTTCTATGCTCTTATTTACGACGTCATTGCTCAGCAGTTATGTGTACTTTATTTTTTGCATTATTCTCTCTTCATTGGGCTCGTTTTACAGGAGTCGACATGATTGCGAAGTCACAGGATTATGGAGTACCACCTGTTGGATAAAGATCAATTTGGGTTAGCAAGGAACGATACATAGTTTGATGACAAACAAATGCTGAAATAAGTGAAAATGTCAAACTAAATTCAATTGTAATTCATGTGGATTTCCAATGGGAAATACGCACAAGAGGTAACAATTTGAGTTTTGAGAAACTACTTTTTTTATTAAGGAAAAGAGTATTAGATATATAGAAACATACAATGTGTTCACATACTATAGAAGGATGTAAATACGTACATAACAAAATTGCATTTTGTATATTTATTTTCTTAAAAGTACTAACAATCCACATAATAGAAGGAGACAATAGTATGTCAGTGTATAAGGGAATTCAACAGTTTTCTTTTGAAGCAGGGAAAAAAGTGAAACATAGATATGAAATAAGAAACATAGCAGTGATAGTTCAAAGTATAGAATGGGATGAGTGAGGGTGTAATGTTTAAAGGGACAGGTGGGTTGGAAATCCTTGCGTAAAGGTTATGGAGGAGTTGCACTTTTTTCCGCTTTCTTTGAACTAAGGATGACACATTTCAATCTGTTGTTTCTGCAATATGTCTCTTTTTTCAGTGAAAGTGTGAAGCAGTATTCGTTGCCGATGACATTACTTATAATTTCACTAGTCGCATCTTCGTCTATAGACAATATATGGAGGTCCATAGTTTGATGACAAACAAATGCTGAAATAAGTGAAAATGTAAAACTAAATTCAATTGTAATTCATGTGGAGTTCCAATGGGAAAGACGCACAAGAGGTAACAATTTGAGTTTTGAGAAACTACTTTTTTATTAAGGAAAAGAGTATTAGATATATAGAAACATGCAATGTGTTCACATACTACAGAAGGATGTAAATACGTACATAACAAAATTGCATTTTGTATATTTATTTTCTTAAAAGTACTAACAATCCACATAATAGAAGGAGACAATAGTATGTCAGTGTATAAGGGAATTCAACAGTTTTCTTTTGAAGCATGGAAAAAAGTGAAACATAGATATGAAATAAGAAACATAGCAGTGATAGTTCAAAGTATAGAATGGGATGAGTGAGGGTGTAATGTTTGAAGGGACGGGTGGGTTGGAAATCCTTGCGTAAAGGTTATGGAGGAGTTGCACTGTTTTCCACTTTCTTTAAACTAAGGATGACTCATTTCAATATGTTGTTTCCGCAATATGTCTCTTTTTTCAGTGAAAGTGTGAAGCAGTATTCGTTGCCGATGACATTACTTATAATTTCACTAGTCGCATCTTCGTCTATAGACAATATATGGAGGTCCATAGTTTGATGACAAACAATGCTGAAATAAGTGAAAATGTAAAACTAAATTCAATTGTAATTCATGTGGAGTTCCAATGGGAAAGACGCACAAGAGGTAACAATTTGAGTTTTGAGAAACTACTTTTTTATTAAGGAAAAGAGTATTAGATATATAGAAACATGCAATGTGTTCACATACTACAGAAGGATGTAAATACGTACATAACAAAATTGCATTTTGTATATTTATTTTCTTAAAAGTACTAACAATCCACATAATAGAAGGAGACAATAGTATGTCAGTGTATAAGGGAATTCAACAGTTTTCTTTGAAGCATGGAAAAAAGTGAAACATAGATATGAAATAAGAAACATAGCAGTGATAGTTCAAAGTATAGAATGGGATGAGTGAGGGTGTAATGTTTGAAGGGACGGGTGGGTTGGAAATCCTTGCGTAAAGGTTATGGAGGAGTTGCACTGTTTTCCACTTTCTTTAAACTAAGGATGACACATTTCAATATGTTGTTTCCGCAATATGTCTCTTTTTCAGTGAAAGTGTGAAGCAGTATTCGTTGCCGATGACATTACTTATAATTTCACTAGTCGCATCTTCGTCTATAGACAATATATGGAGGTCCATAGTTTGATGACAAACAAATGCTGAAATAAGTGAAAATGTAAAACTAAATTCAATTGTAATTCATGTGGAGTTCCAATGGGAAAGACGCACAAGAGGTAACAATTTGAGTTTTGAGAAACTACTTTTTATTAAGGAAAAGAGTATTAGATATATAGAAACATGCAATGTGTTCACATACTACAGAAGGATGTAAATACGTACATAACAAAATTGCATTTTGTATATTTATTTTCTTAAAAGTACTAACAATCCACATAATAGAAGGAGACAATAGTATGTCAGTGTATAAGGGAATTCAACAGTTTTCTTTTGAAGCATGGAAAAAGTGAAACATAGATATGAAATAAGAAACATAGCAGTGATAGTTCAAAGTATAGAATGGGATGAGTGAGGGTGTAATGTTTGAAGGGAGCGGGTGGGTTGGAAATCCTTGCGTAAAGGTTATGGAGGAGTTGCACTGTTTTCCACTTTCTTTAAACTAAGGATGACTCTTTCAATATGTTGTTTCCGCAATATGTCTCTTTTTTCAGTGAACGGAGTTCCTGGGAAAGAACGCACAGAGGTACAATTTGAGTTTTGAGAAACTACTTTTTTATTAAGGAAAAGAGTATTAGATATATAGAACCATGGCAATGTGTTTCACATACTACATAAGGATTAAAACGTACATAAAAATTGCTTTGTTATATTTTTTTTCTTAAAAGTACTAACAATCCACATAATAGAAGAGACAATAGTATGTCAGTGTATACGGGAATTCCAACAGTTTCTCTTTGTGAAGCATGGAAAAACGTGAAACATAGATATGAAATAGAAACATAGCAGTGATAGTCAAAGTCTAGAATGGGATGGTGAGGTTTTAATGTTTGAAGGGACGGGTGGGTTTGGAATCCTTGCGTAAAGGTTAATGGAGGCATTTGCACTGTTTTCCACTTTCTTTAAACTAAGGATAAACTTTCAATATTTGTTCCTCAATATGTCTCTTTTTTCGTGAAAGTGTGAAGCAGTATTCGTTGCCGATGACATTACTTATAATTTCACTAGTCGCATCTTCGTCTATAGACAATATATGGAGGTCCATAGTTTGACTGACAAACAAATGCTGAAATAAGTGAAAATGTAAAACTAATTCATTGTAATTCATGTGGAGTTCCAATGGGAAAGACGCACAAGAGGTAACAATTTGGTTTTGAGAAACTACTTTTTTATTAAGGAAAAAGAGTATTTAGATATATAGAAAACCATGCAATGTGTTCACATACTACAGAAGGATGTAAATACGTACATAACACAATGTGACCATTTAGGGGGTGTTGTGATTTTTCCACAACAAGTAGGTTGTTGGTTGATGTAAGTTGACGGATATTAGAGATTTCCTTTATTTTATGGTCTAGGTGACGATGACATTGCTCAGTAGTTATGTGAAATATATTTTTTTTGTGGCTCTCTCTTTTTCGGGCTCATTTTACAGGAGTCTCGACATGATTGAGAAGTCATAGACTTATGGAGTGCCACCTGTTAAAAAAATCCATGCAAGTGAGCAAGAGAACGATGCATTGTTTTGATGACATACAAATGTAGAAATATTCAAAATCAATAAACTATATACATTTTCTAAGATTAATGTTTACAAAATCTTGGTAACATAGTTTGATTACAAACAAATGCTGGAATAAGTGAAAATGTAAAACTATATTTAATTGAAATGCATGTGGATTTTTAATGGGAAATTACACATAAGAAGCTCAACAATTGGAGTTTTGAGAAAAAACTGAGATATGTTGTATTAAGGAAAAGAGTATTAGATATATAGAAACATACATAGTGCGTTCACATAGTCTACACAAGGATGCAAATACGTACATAACAAAAATGCATGTTTGTATTTATTTATTTTCTTAAAAGTACTAACAATCCACATAGTAGTAGGAGACAATAGTATGTCAGTGTATAAGGGAATACAACAATTTTCTTTTGAAGCAGGAAAAAAGTCAAACATAGATATGAAATAAGAAACATAGCAAGTGATAGTTCAAAGTATAGAATGGGATGAGTGAGGGTGTAATGTTTGAAGGGACGGGTGGGTTGGAAATCCTTGTGTAAAGGTTACGGAGGAGTTGCACTGTTTTCTGCTTTCTTTAAACTGAGGATGACACATTTCAATCTGTTGTTTCCATGGCATATGTCTCTTTTTTAATTGAAAGTGTGAAGCATTATTCATTGCCGATGACATTACTTATAATTTCACTAGTTGCATCTTCATCTATAGACAATATATGGAGGTCGCTAGCTGTAACACCCATGATTAACTCAGCTATCTCATCAAAAGTGGTAACTGATTGAAGTTCTCTTATTGGGTCCTTTAGATCGATTCTGAGTGCATATCTATAATCATAGTTTTAAACTTGTCTATGTTGCAACTCAAACATAACCATGAACCATTACCATTCTCTCTCACCTTTTTCCTGCATTGTTTGTCACCTTTTTGAAGAGGACATGCCTTGTAAAAAAAAATTTTCCATGCTGATATTCGTGATTTCTGCAGTAACCATGGCCCATTCATTTCTCTCAATGTTCCCCATATCTAGTACCTCGAAATCGTCGTTACAGAGGTCAGGATTTTTGGAGGGCCCAGAAATTTGCTTGTGATAGAGGGCGCCAGAAGGAGAGTAGTCATTGATAATCAACCTAGCCATGAAGTGTATTTGTTTATGAAATTTGAGGGTTGATGTAACATTTGGTTCTTGAAATAGTGTCCACTGAGCTTCCATTGAAACTGGAGACGCGGGCAGCTTTCAAGGCAAGGACTGGAAGAGGTGGTATAGAAAGCATGTCTTCAAGTTTGTTGCTTATATCATCTAAGTGTTGTCCCCACAATGTGACACTTACACTAAATCCTGACATATCCTTTAATTGTAGTGTTATTCTCTTTGTTTCAGACTTGTCATGCCGACGAATTGTTGAGCATGGTGACATCGTAACAACAATGCCAATCAAATCAACTGGAGAAACTTCAATGCTTGTAGGTAATGTCCTTGATTTTGGTGAAGTGAAAGTGATGGGAAGGTATTGTATCCTCATTTTCTATGAGTGGAGTTATGGTTGAGGAAGGTTGCAGGAAAATCTCCAAAGCATTGTTCAAATGGTTGTAACATAGCCTTTCATCAGCAATCCTTGCAATCCTCCCATTGAAAATTGTATATAGCTTCCCATTTTCAATCTGCTCATAAAATGCTTCTGCGCATCCTCATTGAAACAAGTGATGTGGATTTCCCCTCCTTCCTGATCAACAAAATCAAACCCAAACACAGAACCATCTCCCCTTGCATTGTGATATTAGCGAAGGGTTGTTTTTGCTAGGGCACAACCCTCTACGGACCACATGCACATAGATGTATTCAAAGCACTTATTTTAGTTGGTGTTCTCACAAAATATTTGTTAACCTGGTTTGCACTTGCATCTGTTTGAGGCAACTGAATGTCTTGGAGAGAATTTTTTGGTAGTAGGGATTGGAGCACCAATTACCAAATGTGTTTCGACAAGAACATCCGATTTCAATGATAAGAACAGTCCTGCAATGGAAAAGGAAATCGGGATAGAATTAGAACTGAAGAACGGATCGAAAAAATAAACAGAAAGAAATTATAATTAATATAGGAAGTTTATATACATTGGTAATTGAGTAGGAGATGAAGCTTACAGTTCACTTTTGATCATTCTAATGAGGGATTTGTGTAAGCACACAATGGAGCCTTTTTGTATTGATTTTTCGGTTACACAACTTACAAATTTGGAGGGTAGAAGTGCTATCTGAAAATGTATCCCATCTGAAAGGTCAACATGATGTTGGGCACCAGTGTTGAGAATGGACCTTAGGGAGGACAAGTGGAGTATCTAAAATGTGGGGTCAACATTGAACCTCCCTCAATCAATTGAGTAATTCCTTCATGTGTCAAAGTTATTTCCGTGGCAACTAAAAGATGCTCGCAATAGTGGGAATTCTGCAAATATATGGTGGAAAATGTAAACTTGTAGGGCAACCAATCATGATAATGAAGGATGTGTTTAGGAAAGCATGCATTTGTAAAGAATCAGAACCTTTAAAGTTGGCTTCATTATTATTTTATATGTGCTAAAAAGTGAAAACACGAAGTCTAATCCTTTAACAATTCAATATGCAAAAAAGTTATATAACACACAAAGCTTTGGTTGAAAAGAACTAAAATTTGCATGGTTGAAACGAATTACAGATTATTATGTTAAGCAAATAGAATGGAAGACAATAAGAACAAGATGTACACTTGAAGTAAGAAAACTATAGGTATTTATATGGAGATACAATGATAAAGAAATTCAAAATCCATAGTTGTTGGATTACAAAAACTGAACATGTGTTTAAAAATTTTGATTCTATGTCCGATATATATTGTCACAATGCATACATGGAATTATTTGGTACGAGTTATAATTTGTTTCAAAAACACTTATAAACAAACACTTATAAACAAACCACTACAAGTTATTTCTTTAAATCAAATATCTTGCTTTCTGCTTGTGTAATTTTCTTAGCGCGTTTCTTGTATTTTTGTCCATTTACAGATGCCTCAATTGGTATTCCCATCCTCCTCAATTTGTGGGGTGGTTCATATTTCAGTGCATCTTCGTTTGAATCATAAATCAAATAGAATCCTCATGAATGATCTCCAATTTTTCATATTTTGGAGAGAAAAATTGGGGATGTTGGCATCAGATGGAGGTGATCTCTGATCATTTCGGCTATCACTATTTTAGGTGGTTTCGGTTGCCTGCAATAAAAAACATTAACAACACATTGAATACACTTTAAAATCTTCCTCCCTTTGCAAGTGAGGCGTAGTTAATGTCAATCCCATTGTGGGGTAGGGGAATTGTGTTTCTAGTTTGCATCATATTAAACTGGAGAGGGACAATAAGTATGTTAGTCCACCAAGATGTTCTTAGGTATGACGGGAAGCTTTAAAAGCCTTGTCGCTGATCAGTCTAACATCCAACTTGGGATGCTTTGAAATGGCCTCATTGGGGAACGAACCCCTCGGCACATAATGAATCCTGTCATTGACGAAGGCACGTGCCCCCACATGTCACTTCGGGAAAAATATTGGAGCCAATTACAAATATAAATGGAACAATCCAAACCAAATAACATCAAAACTCTCTACAATAATTTCTTAGTCCATAACATGCAATAAAGAGATCAATTGAATAAAAACTTCAATCAGTATTGTAACCCACCTGAAGTTCGTCTAGAGACAACACTCTTTTCTTTACTGTCAGAGAAAGAGAAGCACAAATATCCTACAAATAAACGAAATAGGAAGTTATTAAAACTAAATGTATCTGCGAATTCAAAAGGAGACACTCATCCATTAAGATTATTCTATATTTTTAATTTCAATCTCAAATATAATACAACAAAACCAAAAAGATTATAAAGAGTTATTAAAAACTGTATATTAGTAGAGGCCATACATAAGAAAATAGTAAACTGTATTTTTTTATTATGGACGTGACTCGGGAAAGATCAAATCTGACCATTAAATTTAATTTAATAAATGGGTTTGAAATTTGGGTAGATGGAGTTATTTGAGTTTTATATGAAAGATTAAGCTCTATGGAAAAGATAGAATTATTCCTTACAATTTATTACAAAGAATTGGATTTGCTTTTTTTTGCTTCTAAGAAGGTTTTTACGACCCAATTTTTTTGCCCTTGCTATTTATGCTTATTCTGTATCATTTTGAGATGGGTACCTCCAGTATGTTATCTATTTCTGGTATAGACTGGTCAGTTAAAAATGTGATAGCCTAATCCATTGAGCATCCAAACTCTGTAAACCTTCACTCCAATATAAAAAATAAATATATTCCCGAAGCTTGGCTTGATTGTTTTGGTTTAAAATGCAATTGCAATCTGCACAATTGGGCAGGTTAAGAGAAAATGTGTATCACATTTCAATTTCTACTCGATATAGATTAAACAACTTGTAGATTCCTTGTTCCAAAAATGACCCATGTGTAAGATCCAATACTGTGAAGGTTAAGCTTCAATGAACGAAAATTTCAAAGATCAAGAGATTGTTGGGTGAAATAAGCTTATTGTTTATGTTAGCTAGTTTTTTGGCCCGTAGTCATTAAAATTTATATATACCAGTTTTTTAGTTTTATTTTTGTACTTATGCCTTGCTTTACTCATTTTCCCAATACTGATACTGATTGTTAACAACCAAGCTATTAATAAGTTTTCTGTACTATTTTTTTGAATATCGATTGTTAAGGCCTCGTTTTTCAATCTTAAGAAAATTTGAACATTGCAGGATCAAGGCAATGAAATAAAACACTATTTAATTTAGAATGATTTTTGTGGCCTGTTGATGCAGACAGGAATGCGGGGGCCAAGTAAGTTAGCTGCCAAACTCCCCAACTTAGGACTTACAACCCACACTTAGGGACAGAAACAGACACAAAGGTAGAATTATGGAACAAACATACTCTCTCTGTTGATATTCAGCAGCTTGCAGCAACATTACAAAGATGCAAAAGCAAACGTGCAATCTCCCTACCCTAGAAATCAGAAGAAGTCTCACCCAATCCAATGACTGATTACAATTCATGAGCATCATACTTGTAAGCCCTTTTAGTCTGCTGTCATCTCTGTTTGAGCTAAAGTCTCTGTATTTTTTCTCCTTTTGCTCCCCTTCTTGGAGTTATTTTAAACAGACTTTTGGGGCCTTAGCCTTTTCTCTTTCCACAGTTGGCTCTAACTGTTCATCTCCTTTGGACTTCAAGTCTTGCATCTGACACACATCCAGGTACCTCTTGGGGTTCCAAGATCTTGATAGATATATAGATAGAGATTTTAATAATGTCCACGAGACTGAAACAGTCTATGGGACCACAAGAACCTGAAGCATAACCAAGGGAGTGAAGAAGCTGATGAAAAAGTAGAACATAGTGGTTGGATCCTAATTCACAAGCCTACCAGTCTTTTGTTTCTGAAGGCTCATTCTCCTACTATGGAAATTGGCCAGAAATTCTCTATTTTAGTAGTACTTTTTTGTTTCAAAGATATTAGACATAGAAACCTCTTGTAGGCCGCCCAAGTATCTCGATCGAATGTTGTCATATGCAGAGCACTCCATGGTATAGTGCCTTTCCGTCTCAACCTTGCATGATGTGCAAAAAATACATATCCTCTCTTCCCACTCTTCTTTCGGGATTTTCCACCTCCTCGTCTCACAGTGAAGTTGGTGCAATCCTATTCTCAATTGAGATATTGACATCTTCACTCTCCATTTGATTTTTGTATCTATGTAGGTTTTTTGGTCATGCTCATAAGTGGCATTGAGCTCAAACATGTAGTATTGCTTTTTTAGATTTCCTCCCTATTTTCTTTGTCCACATGCCTAACGTAAAAAAATTTCTCACATAATTCTTTTTCCCTTGGCTGGTCACTAGATATTCATGTATGTTAATATCCCACTTATCCATCCATATTTTTTTTTGTCCCGTCAACATCCTCAATTGTTCCCATATTGACCTACTTTGCCTTTAACTATTGATATTTGCAAAATGAGTACAAAAAGGGAGAATAAGAAAACCTAGTGTGTGTAATTACAGGCCACAAAACTCGTTGTAGTTTAAATAATAAATAATAGCTTAATTCCCCATAGCAATATATTTTCTTCACATTTAATTGCTCAGCCTTAACAACCAGTATAGGAAAAAATGGTACAGAAACACTTAAATTGCTTGAACTCAACTGTAGGTTTTGGGATAATGAGTAAAGCAAGAATAAGTATGGAATGCGGAAATAAAAACCTAGCACATAAAACTCATAATCACTACAACCACAAAATCATCAGAACATAAATGGTAGCTTATTTAATCACATATCACAATCTTATAAAGTTTTAATTGTTTGGCCTTAACTATGAGTATTGGGAAATTAAATTCATAAAGAGAAAATAAAATCCAATATGTGTAAGTTAATGATTACAGGCCAAATAACTCGCTGATGTAGATAATAGGTTATTTCTTCACAACAATCTCCCAGCCTCATCCTTTACTATCACCAGAATTGTGAAAATGAGTATAGACATAGAGAATTTGTACATTTACAGCAGAGTTCAATAGGTTTGAGAGCAGATGAAAGGTGTAAGGCTGTAGAGAAGGAGATTCAGTCATCAGGCCAGGTGATGATAAAAATTCAAGTGATCAAAGAGAACCACAAGATTATCTCAGATTTACTATTTCAAATCTTAAAGAGGAGCTTACAAAGCATGGATTATACTTGGAGCATTTCCCAGACCCAATTTGGGCCCTTCTCAAAGAGCACGTCAATGTATTTTGTTCAAATAGGAAAATGTTGTAAATGTTTTTCAGCTGTAGCAACATAATTTGTAAGAACACGGTACCTTTGTATTTTAATGCATTTATTTCTATATATTCATTGAATTATAAATGATGCCCATCAAGGGATTAGATGTGAAGTATAAGGATTTTATGGATATCATCAGTATATGTAAGAACATGATGCAATGAAGTATATAATAGTTTTTTTTACTTTTCATTAGTAGCAGCATTATAAGCGTTAATTAAGAATGCATAATACTGAATATATTATGTCAATGTTTTCAACAGCAGTAGGAGAAAGTGAGACAACAAGAAGACTTATTGAAATGGGGAGAGCTAACGAAGGACTAAAAATATTTACAGCAGATGTGTTGGACTATCATAGTATTATAGATGCTCTCAAAGAATGTTGTGGTCTCTTCTATGCATTTGATCAGTCTCAAAATCCAGCTAGCTATGATGTAATATTTTTTTTAAACGAAAATTAATGGCATATGGATAGATATATAATGATTAGATAGAATAATAATTGGTCAGATCCATAGGACAAAGTAAAGGAGTTGTATATCTATAAAATATAAATGTGGAAAAAAATCTTCCTTAGTACTAGAATTGCAATTCACAGAAATTAGTGTTAAGCTCTTGCTATATTAATCCTATGATATGGTAAATACTTAACAGGAGCATGTATAGTACTTTGTGTCTAAAACTTTTTACACCCTAAATAAAATAAAATGTATAAAGATATTAAGTGGGTCCTAAGAATACCAAAATGGATAAATAAATAAAAACAGGGGATAATAGTTAGAGGCATGTGAAGCTAAAATTGTTGACTATCACAATATTGTCAATTTTTCATATATATGTGTGTGTGTGTGTGTGTGTGTGTGTGTGTGTGTCTATGTTTTTTATATATTGTTAAATTAGAGGGACTGTTAAGGGTCTTAAAAGTGGAAAGCCCAAGTTGTAGAGTTGTAGAAAAATTCTCTAAACTGCAATGTCTGTATATAGGTCAGTGTGTTTTAAATATGTGTTTGTTGGGATTGAAAGGTACATTTTATAACATGCAGGAGAGAATGTTAGAAATTGAAGCTAGATGAGCTCATAATGTATTGGAAGCATGTGCCCAGACAGAGACCATTAACAAATTTTTCTTCACTTCCTCTATGTGTGCTGCCATCTGGAGTGAGTATCCAAGTGCCACTAATGATCTTGATGAAAGGTACTGGAGTGATGCAAGTTATTGCAAAAAACTTAAGGTTGGGACTGCATGCTTCACATATTTTCATTTAGTTGGGTGATCCCCATATTAAGCAATAAATATTCACAAGGAAAATTCCTTTAAAGGGTTCATTTTATTTACAACTTATCAATTATAAACAAACTTTAAAATCTTATTAATATGTTTTTACATGCTTTACCAAATAACCCTGTGTGAGAGAAATTAAAATTTTAGCAGAATATCATGTGTTGTGCAGCTGTGGTATGCCTTGGCCAAAACACTTGCAGAAAAGACAGCGTGGGCA
This sequence comes from Taxus chinensis, assembly GCA_019776745.2. Classification (NCBI taxonomy): domain Eukaryota; kingdom Viridiplantae; phylum Streptophyta; class Pinopsida; order Cupressales; family Taxaceae; genus Taxus; species Taxus chinensis. The sequence continues at coordinate 657,984,677 of CM034154.1, forward strand.
CTGGCTATGGATAGAGGACTAACACCAAATAGATATAACATAGTACAGATAAAACACATAGGAGAACCTTGTATACTAATATATGTATGTGTATTGTATCTATTTTCAGCTTTAGCTTATTATATATTTTCATCCCTTAAAATTCCCACCGATGTCAATATCTTCCAATAAAAATTTGCAACCACAAAGGTCTTTAGCCCAACTTTTTCTTGCTGAAATTAAGCAATACCAGTACCATATCATACACATAATATTATTCCCTGGTGAACTAAATTAAGCAGTACTAGTGCTATGTCAAACATATGTTATATATAGTTGAATTTCAGAGAAGTAAATTATGAATTATAGAGAAGTAAATTAGGCAATACTAATATTGTGTCACACATGCGTTCCCTTATATATTAGATTTCATTTAATTGGATTAAATTACCTTCATCAGGATCTGTAATCTGTGCTGTTGAAAACAGTGCCAGAGTGCAATACAGAACTGAAACAAAAGTGAGCATAAACGCGGTCATTTTCTTCATAGTAAATAATTCAAATGCTAACTGGTTAACTCATTACAAACTAAAACAAAGGCTCTGTCCAATCCAATCCAAAACATTCCACCGATGTTTTCTCCGCGTGTGTATAAATAAAAAGGGTTTTCTGAAAGTCTTAGAAAAAAAGTAGCACAAGATCCAGTCTGGTTTGGTGTGCCAAACAATCCCAATTTTGGCAAGGGAAATGCATCTTGGTGAAGTATTTAGGAGAAAAAACCCAAGACCAGTAAAATAATTGTCGGTGGTGCATGTTTTGTTCCTCTATAAAGAATATTCAACGCTATCCTCAGAAATGGAAAATTAATGAGAATAGAGTAATAAATACCTATGAAATTGCAAACCCGAAATTCTCAACACTGTAATGAATTCTGTGAAATTGCAAACCCACCTGTGAAATTGCAAACCTGAAATCCTCAGCACTGTAATGAATCCTGTGAAATTGCAAACCTACACCTCTTCTACTTATACACAAAAATTTGTCATACAAACCCTCATTGAGCATGCAAGAAAAAACACTCTTAAAAATAATCGCTGCAAAAAAAATGACTGTTAAAAATAGCCGTTGCATTCAACATGCACCCAAAAAAAACACTATTAAAAATATACAAAAAAGAATAAAATAACTATTAAAAATAGGCGATAAAGAACAAACTTCCAGACGGCCGTCAAACCGTCAAAATTTGGTTTTCATGATCTGTCCCTTCCTTTGGTTGAGGATCACTTTAGATTTAGATTTTGTTTTCCATTACTATAATATTAACTATATTAACTAGGATATCTATTATAATTCTAAGTATATTATACTATGATATAATATATTATATTGACATTAATTATAATAGATGGAAGAATATATTAACTATAAATAGGGTATAATATTAAGTATATTATATCATTAATATAACTGTTATATTAACAATAATATAAGGTATTCAGTCTAATATATATATATAATTGATAATATTGCAAATGATTTCATATTAACATTGATGTAAAGAATAAAATATTTTTCTAATGTTGATGGCGACGTGACACTATTACCATGGTTATATTCTTGCTATATTAACATATTACAATCATATAAATTATTGTTGCAAATAGTAGTAATCATATTAAAATCATGATAAAGTTATCTTAATATAAAATTAATCTAATTGTATTTATAATCCGATAATGTTATATCATAGTGCTTATACTCCTAAAATATTATTTGTAATATCATTATTATAGAGAATATAAGGGCATTATTAAGACCATGATGTTTAAAAATGCAACATTACTATAATATGAGTATTAAATATAGTGCAATACTATTTATTAGGTATATAACATAACATGGACATCATAATAAAGTTGTCATTTGTAGATGATAATAATAATAATAGATGAATAAATATTGAAAGGGATATCTAAGGTTAAAATGTATAGGTAGGTAACATTAGAAGATAATATGTGCAAAATGGACTTATGTGTATGTGAAAAGAGTGCAACAGATTTATAGAGAGAGAACAGATGATAAAAGCACAATATGAATTATGTTTTCAAAAATCTTCCTACAAACTTCATTACATGCACTCCCATATAAATAGGAAATAGCTCCCCTATAATTTAGGAGGTAGCTATAACAACTCACCAATCTACGTGAGTTGTTTAGAACTCTCTAACAACATATTATTTGTTATTGTTGTTTTATAAAAACTAATAACAAATCACAAACTTACTAAAATATTAACTTTACATTTACCTAATTTACTTTCACCATTAGCATTTATGTATTACAATGTATTAATATAAAACCATATGATAAGCACTAAACCATAGAATTCCTAACATTCCCCCCCCCACCTTAGTGCGAACATGGGAAAAACACGCCCATGTATTGCAACGTACATCGCTAAGTAGTTTGCTCATGATCTAGATGGGTTCAAGGACAAAACCAACAACCTCTAGATGGTTTTACCAGTGGTATACCAACAACCACAACTATAGATAGTTTTTCCAATGGATTACTAACAACCACAACTATAGATGGTTTTCTAGTGGATAACCAACAACCACAATATCATGATGTTGCAGGGTAAGTGCACGAAGTTGGGGGGCCAAAAAGTGGACAAGAATCCGGGAAAAAGTAAAATGCGTACGCGTTTTGCTAAAACACGCTCGCATTTTAATTTGTTGGCTCGGGAATCATCAAGCCTATAACGTGTACGCGTTTCAAACAAGTCATAGCGTACATGTTTTGTGTAGTATGGACCATGCATATGTGTTTTGGTGGTTTATACTTACAAAATTAAATGTTTAAGAAATAATAAAAGAAATCTTATACTTTAAATTTATTTTAGTAAATATAACAAATTAGGGTCACTCTGCACCTTATGGAAGTGGTCTCGTAGCTCCAATAGTTATAATCTAGAAGATATTTTTTCAAAATCTAATCTGGTCAGTACTTACTCATTTTCAGGATTTCAGCAAACGACCTAAAACTTTCAGGGCATATATATTGTAGTCGGTCTTTGTTTTTGGAAAGCATATAGTCATTTTTTAGGTTTTTTGACCTTCTAAAATGGATTTTGGCCCTACCACTACTTGAATTGGTACTAATTTTTAAATTTGGTTCATAATTCACTTTAGTGACTATGAATTAACTCTATGATGTTTGTCTACTTCTTACTAAAAAGAGATCCTCACTTTGTAGATAGAGGATTGTTCCCTGAATGGGATTACTGTCCTATGGCCAAAATGAGGTGATTGTAATGTGCCTCCTCCTTAAGGTGTAATAACACTACTAGGTTTTGAATGAGTTGTTACAAATAGTACCAAGTGAATTGCATCAAGTGAACTCAGATGATTGCTCATTCTTAGAAACATGGTGCTCCATATAAAGATCATCCCCTCACCTTTCCTAGCTCTAAAAGCATCCTTTCATGGAATCAAATTCATGATTCTCATACATTTTTTGCTCATATGTCTCTTATGGAGACAAACGATGCCTTAATACTTCACAAATAATGGTCCTTGATCACTCAGTGACATGACTAGCTCATTTTAGCTTTGTTCTAAAGGGTGTTCAATTAACTACAAAATGGCCAAAATGTCTTTTTAGGCCTTCAAAGGAAGTAGTCTCTCATAAAAACTAAATGAGTTGATCTATCACCTTAAACACTATTCCCTACACACTGAAACACGTTGAATGATCTTTTTAGGATTTTCCTTTGGGTGAGGGTTTTAGGATAAAATATTAGTATCCTAATTAATTATGCATAGTATAATTATTTAATTAATTTTATTAATTAAATAATAATGGTTATTAAATAAACCATATTTTGTTATGTATTTTTATATGGTTCATAAACCATATTTATCTTTCATAGATGTTGTTATATTGTTTTGAACAATATATTTGTTTGTATTTAATTGTTGCTTCCCGGATGTTATTGGAAGCTTGTGTATTTTGGAACTTGGTTTCACCTGTGCAACTTAATCTTTTGTTTGTATTTCGCTGTGCAATATTTATAAATATTACAGATCATTCTCTGTAGTTTTTTGGTTGATTGAGATTAATAAAATTAATCAGGCTTCCGTCCATGTTTCTCAATCTTCATTTGGTTTCAGAGCAGGTTGAAAGAGATTTGAGGATTGCAACAGAGTTTGAGGAGCATTGGAGAAGCTTGTGTAAGAAAAAGAGAGCCAGAGTTGCCTCTGCAACTTCCCAGCCCCATCCCTTGCAATACCGCCATCAAATTCTTCAAAACCGCCATTAAATCTATGCAAAACCATGTATAGTCTTTGCAATTCAAGCACGAGGAGGATAGAATCCGCCAAGGAAGAGATTGCAAGCTCAAAGGAGGGGAGAAAATTAATAGAAGTGTTATACACAGTCAAAACCACCTTCATTCACGCGAAACCGCCTTCAAAAACCACTGATCGTTTTTCTCTTTGCTGGAAAATTCACTCAAAACCACGTTTGAGCAAACCGTGGGTTCATAGAGGTAAGGTTTTACAGTTTACAAGTGTTTAAATAAAATGTCTTCACTTTATGTTTACTTTGACACTCTCACTTAAAGAGGTCAAGGGGTCAAATCCCCCTCCCTCACCCACTACCAAATTTGGCAAAAAATTTAGTGGAACCGCTAACTTTAGCGGAAAATTCAAATTTAGTTATAACTAACTAAATTTAGCGGAGAAATCCCTAATTTAGGGTAAAAAAAAATTCTCCCATTCGGCCTGGTTTTTCATTTTGGACATTTTTTGCAAAAGGAGACCCATCTAAAAATTGCATTTTTAGCTTTTTTTTTGCAATTTTTAGCATTTTGGGTCGTATTGGGCTCAGGAGGCCACCAGGACCCGCGAAACAGAAATTTTTGTCTGCCATTCAAATTGTTCAGTTTTTTTAATGTAAAGTATATACTGCTGCATATTGTACTAATTTTCAGGTTGCCATAGTCAACTGCAAACTTTGCAACTGCTCAAAAACTGGCAGAATTGTAATAAAAAACAATAAAAAAAATTGGTTCTGTAACACTCACGAGATCCTAGATCTCATTCGCAGCGTTCGGTATATACGGTGCTTCTGGGAAGCGCTTACGGGTAAAGCCATCGCGATTACTACTACACTTAACGCCTAATATAGCTGCAACAACGTCGTCTGGGCATCGTCCCTTTAAATCGACGGGGAGTAATAAGGTCACAGTGCACACACTATGAACCATCCCATCCGTCTATGAACGATTGCACGACATAAATCCGGACTGAGAAATTATCCAAGTATATAGCGAAGTTACGCGCGCGTATGAGGATATTTCTTTGAGCCGGTGTCAATAATCGCACAGACCCCATCAGTACTATCTTGGTACCACGTATTGAATTCTTTCACGTACGTTAACGCCTCTTTCACGTACTGCCGGGTATATAGAAAGGGCGAGCTTCTTCCACGTACCGACAGGTATATCGGAAGGGTGCGTATATAGAAAGGTTCGGTATATTGGACTGACGGTATATAGATTGGGAGACTTAATACCTGGAGTGATAAGGGCCAAACCCTGTCAGTGATCTCTGCAAAATGGGCACCAATGCCCCCAAATTTTTTCTTCCGGATTCACAATTGCTCAGAGGAAGTAACTATGCTACATGGTAGACAAAAATAAAGACACAACTTGAGTTTGAAGAAATCTGGCCTGTTGTGACTGGTACTCTAACTAGATCAACAACTGATACAACACAACAACGACAGTTTGATAGAGCAGATCAGAAAGCAAAACTCATCATCTTGTTTGGAGTGTCCGACGATGTGCAAGCCCACACTAGAGATGCCACAACAGCAAAAGAAGCGTGGATAAGCTGAGCACAATATATGAGGCCAAGAACAAGAATTTCATACTAAATTTGCAGAGTCAGTTACATACGTTGAAGTTCAAGCAGAATGAGAAAATTGAAGCTTTCTTAAGAAGAGTTGCAGAGTTGAGGGCTTCACTTCTAGCCCTAGGAGAAGAGGTCAAAGATGAATCTCTCGTTCCCATTATTCTGAGAGCTCTCCCTTCTTCTTACCGCATTTTTGTCACAACTCTAAACATGTCAGATACGACAATTAGTTTTGACAAGCTGGTAAACCTGCTGCAACAAGAGGAAGCAATGCACAATAAGGATGATGAAGAGAAGCAAGCACTGTCTTCACATCAAAAATGGAAAGGAAAAGGTAAAGGAAAACCTAAATCCTATCAGAAGTCCCAACATCAGAATCAGTATCATGGGGACAATCAACAAAAGAAGCAATGTCCATATCTGTAAAAGAGAACCTAAATTAAAAGATTGTTGGTATAACACTTACAAGAAAGGTTCATCAAGAAAATTTGGACCACAGCAACAACAATATTACAAGGTACACTCTAACAACTATCATGGGCAGAAAAAGGGGAACTGGAAAAGAAGACCCCACAAGTAAGGTAATATTGTTGAGCAACAAGAACAGTTAGACAATGAAGACTTCTTGTTCACTGCTCAATCAAGTGAACCATCCACGTCATCTAGTGATGTCTAGTATGTCGATTCGGGAGCCACTCGACACATGACCGGCCATAGAGACTGGTTTATTTCAATGAGGGACACGCCATTGAAAAATCATGTTTCGTTGGGAGATGATTCTTCATATATAATTCAGGGGATTGGGAACATTTCTCTACCCCTTGGTTCACGTAAATGCAGACTATCAGATGTCCTATATGTTGATAAAGAATCTTCTTTCAGTTAGTCAACTCCTAGATCACAACATGAAAATTGAATTTGATAGTCAATCTGGCAAGAAAACGTGTTTGATTTGAGATAAATCAAGAGGCTCAAAAATAATTGCAAAAGCATCCAATGTGGGACGCATGTTCCAACTTGATTTTGTTCACAAAGATGATCAAGCACTTATATCTAAAAAAACCACCTCAGCACAATTGTGGCATCAAAGATTTGGTCATGTAAGTTTCAAATATCTTGAAACACTTGACCGGTGTAATATGGTACATGGGCTACCATCTCTTTAGAAGAATATAGACAAGTTTCCCCACTGCCGAACACGCAAAAAACATAGAGTTTCATTCTAGAGGAGTACATTTCGAGCTCATGGTAAACTTGACCTAGTTCATACCGATCTATGTGGTCCATTGTAGCCAAGTCATACTAGGTTCCAATACTTCATAATTTGTGTTGACGACTATTCATGAAAAATGTGGATTTGTGTCTTCGTAAGAAAAGTGAAGCATTTGAAACCTTCAAAAAGTTGAAAGTAGCACTTGAGAAAGAAACTGGTCGTCACATCAAAACTCTCTACTAAAATTGAGGGGGGGAATTCACCAGTGATGAGTTCAGAGACTACCTACAAACTCACAAGATTCATCGACAAATGCCTCCTCCACACACAACACAACAAAATGGTGTTGTTGAGAGAAGAAATCATACCATCATGGAAATGGTGCAATGCATGATCGATGATTCCAGACTTGCAAAGACATTTTGGGTAGAAGCAGTAAAGACAACAGTGTATTTGTTGAACAGAGTGCCCACAACTGCTCTTGATGTAATTACACCACAAGAAGCATGGTAAAAAAGGAAACCATCCATTACACACCTCAGAGTATTCGGGTGCAAATAAAACATTCATATACCCAAAAAAAACAAAAATAAATTGCACAAGAAGTCACAAAAAATCATATTCATTGGGTACAGTGAAGAGACTCTTGGGTATAGATTGATGGATCCTAAGACAGAAAAGTCTACACTAGTAGAGATGTTAAGTTTTTCGAGAAGAAGGAAGCAGAGACTCCTCCTCCAGACTTGCAAGATGTAGATTTTTCACCTATTGTAAAAATTGAAGTTGATGTTCCCTTAGAAGATGAAAGTGATAATGGGGATGATGATGATCAGATAGAACCACAACCCATGGGAACAGTTTAGTGTATGCCTAAATGGTTTACAAGTACATTATGAGATGCAAGATTGGATGATCCACCAGATACAACCACCCCTGGACCATGGAATCGCAGTAAAGCAATACAAGAAGTTAATTTTGCTTTGATGAGTAGAGTTATTGAATCAGATGAGCCCTCTACAGTCTAGGAAGCCCTATAGTCAAAAGCTTGGAAAGATGTTGTCATCACCAATCCGGCACTATGATAATTCTTCACCGGGAACTCCTCATGCTATGATTATTTACTAATGCATAGCCTTTAGTTTGGTGGATGTAATCTGGAAACAAAACAACAACATAACACAAGAATACCATCGACTATGATAAGATGGAATGATGACAAATCTGAAATATCAAAGTAAATTATAATATTAACATGAAATTGTTACAATCTCACCCGTGAGGTACTTCAACAAGACTATGGGAGAAACTTTACAATTACACCTCTTGATGGCTTCCTTTGCACACTTCCTACAATATTTCTCACTACTTCTTTCTATGCTAAATGAGGGGGGTGGCCTCTCTATTTATAGAAATTCAAGGCTTATCCATCTTATCTCTAGGATAGGATAAGAAATCCACTCTGACGAATCATATTCCATACTTTAACTCTTATCTGTACATGTAATCTTATCTCTTAAGATAAGATAAACCTTATCATTTTACATGGGTTCCACATTTTTAGACTTTTTACAAATAAAATACACAAAATATTTATGACCTCACTCCTTGTCCTTATTACCAATATAATATTTCTAATTCCTAATCATGTAGACCCTACTTCTCTAATTACCCAAACTTTGACATTTTGACATTACCGGACCACTTACGACATATATTTACTTTTTACAACATTCCTATTGTACTTTGACTATTACCGTACTCCACATTATTGGTGACACCGTACTGATGGCACCATTATCTTCTATCAGACGCTACTACTAATTATAATTAACAACATCCTATTCCTAATACATACATTAATGAAATAGAAACTATGGAGGAAATTTTGAGTGTCGACATCTTCCCCCTTCCTAGCTTCGATATCTTCCCCCTTCAGAGTAGACTATTCTGGTGCTTGGAAAATCTTCAACTTGTCGTTGTTGACCCATTTCGTAATGGGAGTGCCATCCAATTCCTCCAGTCGGTACATACCATTTTCATGCACAGCTGCTATTTTGTAGGGCCCCATCCATTTTGGAAGAAATTTTCTCTGTCTTCTTTTTTTGTATCGGGAATCATATACTAGAACCAAGTCATTCACATGAAATAGAGACCACCGGATCTTTTGATCAAAGTATTCCTTCTGCTTCATTTTCTTTTTATAGCTTGTATCCTTAGCTATTTGCCTCATTTCCTCTAGCAAATGAAGATGTACCAACCTTTCTTTTACTGAATCACTTTCATCCATTCTTTCATTTTCCATTACTCTGACTGTGGGAGTATCAAACTCAATAGGAAGAACTGGATCAATGCCATAGGCCAACTGAAATGGGGAGTATCCTATTGCTGACTTTGATGTTGCCCTATATGCCCACAATGCTGCATGAATCCTCTTATCCCATTTATGTACCTGCAAGGCTGCATCTTTTGCTAGAACTTGACACAACACAAAATTGGTTCGTTCCACCTGTCCATTTGTACTTGGCTTCTATGTTGTTGTCTTCCTGTGCTTAATAGAAAATTTATTGACTAGGGCTTCTACTACCTCATTAATGAAATGGCTTCCTTGATCTATTACAATTTCTAATGGACAACCAAATCTGGTGACAATACGTTCATATATGAACCTTGCCACTTCATCTATAGAAGTTGTCTTCAATGGCCTAGCTTCAATCCACTTGGTTAAATAATCTGTGGCAACTACAATATACTTATTTTTGCGTGAGGTAGTTGGAAGTGGACCTACAATGTCTATTCCCCACTTTTCAAAGGGACCAAGTGGAAGAATAGGGCATAATGGAGCTGATGAAGTCTTACGGTTACCATGTGTTTGACAAATATCACATGTCTTACAATAATTATAACAAACTTTAAAAAGAGTGGGCCAGTGATAACCTGCATCCAAGATCCTTCTCGTTGTAAGTTGTCCAGAGAAGTGCCCTCCACATGTACCACTGTGGAATTCTTCTAGCAGTTCCTTCCCTTGATCACGTCCAACTGCCCTCTTGTACTGTCCATCATGTCCTATTCGAAATAATTCTCCATTCAGAATAGAATATGGACGACTGGCTTGAGTAATCTTTCTCTTAGTCTTTACATTGGCATTATCAGGAAACTTGAATTCATTCAGATAATTACAAATATCTATGTATTCACTAGGGATTGTGTCAAGGGATAACAATGCTGCATCAGGGAAATCATCATCATCACAAGATGATCCTAAACCATCATAGGCTCGAGAGAGTGCATCTGCATTGACATGCTTCTTTCCTAGCCTATCTATAATATCAAATTCAAATTCTTGTAGCAAAATTATCCATCTTGCTATCCTCCCTGATGGGTTAGGCTTATTTACAATATATTTTAGAGCCTGATGATTTGTTATAACTCGAAATTTTTTCCCTAGCAAATAATTCCTAAACTTCTTTACAGCAAAAATGATAGCTAGAGCCTCTTTTTCAATTACAGTATAATTTAGCTCAGCACTGCTCATTTGTCTGCTCCCAAAGTAAATTGGATGTTCATTCCCATTTTCATCCTTTTGGCTCAAAGTACTTCCTAGTGCTGCATCTGAGGCATCAGTGTACACAATGAATGGCTTGCTCCAATTTGGATTCTTTAAAACAGATGAAGACACCAGGGCTTCCTTCAGTTGTCCAAAAGCTTCATGCGCCTTATTTCCTGGTTCATAAGTAACATCCTTCTTCAAGAACTGGGTTAGTGGCTGTGCAATCTTTGAGAAATTCTTGATGAACCTTCTATAGTAACCCACATGGCCTAAAAATGATCTCAACTTACTTTTATTAATAGGAAATGGTAAATCTTTGATTTTTGAAACTTTATTAGGGTCAGTACCAATACCATCTCTGGATACAACATGCCCTAACAAAACGCCTTTAGAACATCCAAAGACATACTTTGTAGGGTTTAGTGAGGTTTGTGCTTCATCTAACCTTTGAAATGTTGTCTCCATCTAGTGCAGGTGGTCCAACTTGCTCCCATAGATGCAAAAATTCATCCAGAAATACTCTGATGAAGGTCCCAATTTGTAGGGTTCGAACACCCTATTCATCAACCGTTAGAATGTTTCTGGAGCATTACACAACCCAAAAGGCATAACTCTATAAGCAAACGTTGCCCAAGGAGTGGTGAATGTGGTCTTCAGCTGATCTTTCTCTGCTATACAGACTTGGTTGTAGCCGCTATATCCATCAACAAAACTATAGCACTCCTGGCCAGCTACTTCGTCCAAGATCTGATCTAAAAATGGAAGAGGGTAATGATCCTTCTTTGTTGCCTTATTGAGCTTCCTGTAGTCAACACAAATGCGTAGCTTCCCATTCTTTTTTATTGAGATCACAATGGGAGAAACCCATTCTGAATTCTCCACAGAAAATATGAATCCTGCATCAAGCAACTTATCTATTTCTTCTTTTACAGTCTTGGAAAAATTAGGATTCATTCTATATGGCATTTGCTTTATGGGCTTAGCACCATCTACCAGCTCAATAGAATGTTCTACCTAACTTACTTGACGGAGTTCCTTGTAATAAAAATTGAATATGTGTATGTACCTTTGAAAGAGATGGAGGTAGTATTCCTTCTCACTCTCCATCACAGCATCACCAATCTTTATTTGTTGGAGATGATCATCAACTTCTTCTTCAGATAATTTTATGGGGTCATGAGTCGGTGTGACTAGAAGGATATCCATGACTGAAACATCAACCTCACTTTCTTCATCTTCAGTGTCCACTTCACTAGTACTAGAGTAATAAGAGGATGTCCAATCATCAGTTTCATCACTTGAATCCAAAAGTTCTGCCTTATGATGTCGAGCGATCACGTTTATCTTCACCTCTCTCTACCACGTCCAAGTGTCATGAAAACTTCATTCTAGTAATTTCTTGCATGAACTCTCCTTAGCCATGGTCTTCCCAACAGCATTGGGTACGCAACAGTACCATTTTTTCATCACCTGAAAGTCTACCACACATACAACACCCATAACAGATATTGCCACATTTGAAACTACACCTTCTGGTTTAGTTTTTCCCTTATTTAATGACCTTAACATAAGTGTTGAAGGCCGATCAATTTTTAAACCCAACATATTCATTACAGACTCGGTCATTACATTAACTACAACACCTCCATAAACTAAGACATCATGAATTGAAATATTACCATTACATAATACCCCAGCTTGTGGAGCATAAGGATCCGCCTCTGCCTCCAAAATAGGGACCTCAACCTCCTTCCTTCGTCGAGCATTGAGTCAACTTCGCAGCTCCCCGCCTCTTCTCTGAAGACATAGCCAAGAGTTGACCATATATAATATTTGCAGGCCTTTTGGATAGATCTTCCAAGATGGAGTATGGTCCTTGCCCCTGTGAAATCAGAAAATCCTACACACCCAACTTTCTTCTCCTATGTTTCTTACTAGTTTCTCCTTTCATCTTCTTAGGAACATTTCCATCTTGATTATCTTTTTCTGTCTTTATTTTTGTTACAAACACATTTACTTCATTATTTCTACTCTTATCTACTACATCAAGAGAATTCACAGGTGTTTTTCCTTTATCATTATCTCTTGTACCAGATGTAGAAGCTCTATCTGGACAATTATACTTATAATGACCCTTTTTATAACAACCATAAGCATACAACTTCAGAAATATTTATTTTTGGACCTCTATCTCCTCCTTGAGAAGTAAATTCCTTTCCTTGAAGAAGATTAATAGTTAACTGGCCCATCTTCCTAAGAAGATCTTCATACTCAGTAGATGTACTAGGAGAAATATTTGTGCTCACCAGGAGTGGTTGTCGATTCTGGACCAAAGGTGCTGGTGTAGGCTCTACTTTAGCAACAATTTCTTTGGGATCCTCTTCCATGCTTTCTTCTTGCCTTCTTGCAATCTCCTTTGGTTGTTCAATGGTAGCTGGGCAGTCATACTTCACTCGTTGTCTGATCTCTAGCTTCATCCCAAGAATGAAGTGCTTACAGAGGAGATTATCCACGCCATTCATCAACCCATCCGCTAATCCTTCCTTCCAGATCTGGGCATCGAGCTTCCTCCTTATCTCTAGAACACGAGCATGATAATCCCTTATCTTCTCCTTCTCTCCTTGGGCTAGCTTTGTGATCTCGATCATGAGATCTGCATATTTCTGTTGCTCACCAAATTCTTGAAGAAAACTTTTAGTTAATAAATCCCATGAATTTTTCACATTATCACCTAGTGTTTCAAACCACCTAAGTGCTGAACCATCCAAAAAGGTAGGAAAAAAATTCAGTCCATTGTTCCCTTCTTATGAGGCCATTACAAATACAAGATCGTTTAAACTCTTGAATGAAAGAAGAAGCATCTTCATTAGATTGAGCTGAAAAAATAGGAATCTTTCCCATTTTCAAAAGTAACCACCGTGAAATAACAACCCACAAGTACAATTAACAAGACTTATGTGCACAAATAATTGGAATCACTATACTAGAAAGTGACTTTACACCTTTCTACAGTAAAATAGAAATGACCACGGTAAACTATGGTAAAACTTGACTTACTGCGGTAAAAACTAACTTTACTGTGGTAAATAATATTCACGGTAAAAAGTGAAGTTACTGCGGTAAATACTATTCACGGTAAAAAATGACTTTACTGTGATAAATACTATTCACAGCAAAAATGACTTTATCATGGTAACTACTATTCACGGTAAAAATGACTTTACCATGGTAACTACTATGCACAGTAAAAATAAGGTTACCCTCCAATTGATTTTTGACTAAGTGGGAATATCTCTCCAGAAAATCCACCAACGAGGAATGGTCCCAGCAACGGAACCAAAATGTCATCAGCAATCTGGCACTATGATAATTCTTCACCAGGAACTCCTCGTGCTATGATTATTTACTAATGCACAGCCTTTAGTTTAGTGGATGTAATATGGAAACAAAACAACAACATAACACAAGAATACCATCGACTATGATAAGACGGAATGATGACAAATCTGAAATATCAAAGTAAATTATAATATTAACATGAAATTGTTACAATCTCACCCCGTGAGGTACTTCAACAAGACTATGGGAGAAACTTTACAATTACACCTCTTGATGGCTTCTTCAACACACCTTTAACTGATGGCTTCCTTTGCACACTTCCTACAATATTTCTCACTACTTCTTTCTATGCTAAATGAGGGGGGTGGCCTCTCTATTTATAGAACTTCTAGGCTTATCCATCTTATCTCTAGGATAGGATAAGAAATCCACTCTGACGAATCATATTCCATACCTTAACTCTTATCTGTACATGTAAGCTTATCTCTTAAGATAAGATAAACCTTATCATTTTACATGGGTTCCACATTTTTAGACTTTTTACAAATAAAATACAAAAAATATTTATGACCTCACTCCTTTTCCTTATTACCAATATAATATTTCTAATTCCTAATCATGTAGACCCTACTTCTCTAATTACCCAAACTTTGACATTTTGACATTACTGGACCACTTACGACAAATATTTACTTTTTACAACATTCCTATTGTACTTTGACTGTTACCGTGCTCCACATTATTAGCGACACCATACTGACGGCGCTGTTATCTTCTATCAGACACTACTACTAATTATACTTAACAACATCCTATTCCTAATACATACATTAATGAAATAGAAATTATGGAGGAAAATTTAACTTTGCTTTGATGAGTAGAGTTATTGAATCAGATAGTGTCGATAATGCCATGGATTCTGAATATCAATCAGTGATGAAGAATTACACTTGGTAGCTTGTCAATCTTCCACTAGGGAAGAAACCCATTGGATGCAGATGGATATTCAAAACTAAGTACAAAGCAGATGGGACAATGGACAAGTACAAAGCAAGACTTGTAGCAAAGGGGTAGGCACAAAAAGAAGGCATTGACTATGAGGAGACATTTGCTCCCACAGCTAAGATCAAAACGATAAGGATAATCTTTTCTCTAGCTACTTAGTTTGGATGGAAATTTCACCAAATGGACGTAAAAAGTGCTTTCCTAAATGGATATTTAAAGAAGAAGTCTACATGACTCAACCTAAGGGATATGTTGTACCTAGTCAAGAAGCAAAGGTATGCAGACTTAGGAAATCTCTGTATGGTCTAAAACAAGCACCCCGGGCATGGTACAATCAAGATTTATGAGCATCTCGTACAACATGGATTTGTTAGAAATCCATACGATCCCAATCTCTACCTCAAAAAGCAAGGGGGGGAGATGGTGATTGTTGTTGTCTATGTCGATGATCTAGTCATCGCTGGCAGTTCAGTGAGGATGATCGATGCAATGAAGAAAGATCTTAATTGATCGTTCGACATGACCGATCTCGGGCTGATGCACTATTGTCTTGGATTGGAAGTGTGGCAGAAAGAGAATCATATTTTTGTTTCTCAGATGAAATATACCAAGACTACACTCGAGAAGTTTAGGATGATGCATTGCACACCAATTGATACACCCATGGAGAACAGATTGTAGTTATCTCATTCAGATCCATCTCCTGAGGTAAGTGCCACTCTCTATCAGCAGTTGACTGGGAGTCTCATTTACCTAACTTACACTAGGCCAGATATCAGCTTTGTAGTAAGCTATCTATCCAGGTTCATGCAGGAACCCAAAGTTTGTCATTGGAAAGCAGCAAGGCGCATATTGAGATATCTCAAAATATTAGTGGATCTTGGTCTAGAATACAAGAAGAACGACAACTTCTTCTTGTCTGGATATTCAGATTCAAATCATGTAGGAAACATTGATGACAGAAAATACACTTCAGGATTTGTGTTCTTTATGGGATCTGGACCAATATCATGGGGAAGAAAGAAACAACACTTCGTTTCTCATTCTTCCACAAAAGCTAAGTATCGTTGTGCAAGAGAAGTTTTATGTGAAGCGATTTGGCTATGTCGCATACTAGAAGGACTTGGAATACCACAGGACAAACTGACCACCATGTATGTTGACAATTAAGGTGTTCTCAAGAAATTTTCGCAATCCAATTTTTCATGAGAGATCAAAGCACATTGAGGTACAAGTTTATTTCATATGCAAACATGTGTTGAAGCACAACATCCAGCTTCAATTTTGTCCGACTGCTGAACAACGAGTAGATATTTTCACAAAGTCACTTGCACGTGACAAGTTCGAGTTGTTCAGAGAGTTTCTCTCCTCATCTCTTCAGACAATGCACAATTAAGGGGGGAATGTTAGGATAAAATATTATTATCCTAATTAATTATGCATAGTATAATTATTTAATTAATTTTATTAATTAAATAATAATGGTTATTAAATAAACCATATTTTGTTATGTATTTTTATATGGTTCATAAACCATATTTGTCTTTCATAGATGATGTTATATTGTTTTGAACAATATATTTGTTTGTATTTAATTGTTGCTTCCTGGATGTTATTGGAAGCTTGTGTATTTTGGAACTTCGTTTCACCTGTGCAACTTAATCTTCTGTTTGTATTTGGCTATGCAATATCTATAAATATTTCATCCCATTCTCTGTAGTTTTTTGGTTGATTGAGATTAATAAAATTAATTAGGCTTCCGTCCCTGTTTCTCAATCTTCAGAGGGTTTATGATTTAGGGTTTAGGGTTTAGGGCTTAGGGTTTAGGGTTTAGAGTTTAGGGATAAGGGTTTAGGACTCAAGGTTTAGAGTTTAGGGTTTAAGGTTTAGTGTTTAAGGCTCATAGTTCAAATTTTAGGGTTTAGGGCTTAGGGCTCAGGGTTCATGGTTTAGGGTTTATGGTTTAGAGTTTAGAGTTTTGGGTTTATGGTTCAGGGTTAAGGGTTGGGGGTTTAGGGCTTAGGGCTCAATGTTCAAGGTTTAGGGTTTAGGGGTCAAGGTTGAGGGTTTTAGGTTTATGGCTCAAGGTTCAGGGTTTAGGGTTTATAGATTAAGGTTGAGGATTTAGGGTTTAGGGTTGAGAGTTGTAGGTTTAGAATTTAGGGTTCATGGTTTAGGGTTGAGGATTTAGGGTTTATAGTTTAGGGTTTAGGAGTTAGGATTTAAGGTTTAGGGTTGAGGATTTAGGGTTTATGGTTCAGGGTTTAGGAGTTAGGATTTAAGGT
Source organism: Taxus chinensis (assembly GCA_019776745.2). Taxonomy (NCBI): domain Eukaryota; kingdom Viridiplantae; phylum Streptophyta; class Pinopsida; order Cupressales; family Taxaceae; genus Taxus; species Taxus chinensis. Next base: position 658,001,966 of record CM034154.1, read on the forward strand.
TTAAAGGTCAGGGTTCAGGGTTTAGGGCAAAGGGTTCAGGGTTTAGGGTTTAGGGATCAGGGTTGAGGGTTTAGGGTTTAGGTTGAGAGTTGAGGGTTCAGGGTTTAGGGCTCAAGGTTTAGTTTTTAGGGTTTATGGTTTAGGGCTTATGTTTAAGGGTTTAAGGTTTAGGTTTTTGGCTTAAGGCTTATGGCTTAAGGTCTAGGGTTCAGGGCTAAGGGTTTAGGGCTTAGGGCTCAAGGTTTATGGTTTAGGGGCCAGTGTTTAGGTTTTAGGGTTTAGGGCTTAGAGTTTAGGGGTTTAGGGCTTAGGGTTTATGGTATAAGGTTTAGGGTTTAGGGCTCAGGGTTTAAGCTTTAGGGTTGAGGATTTAGGGTTTACGGTTTAGGGTTTAAGAGTTAGGGTTTAAGGTTTAAAGGTCAGGGTTCAGGGTTTAGGGTTTAAGGCTCACGGTTTAGGGTTAGTGGTTTAGGTCACAGAGTTTAGGGTTTAGTCTTTAGGGCTTAGGGTTTAGGGTTTAGGGCTTAGGGCTTAGGGTTTAGGGTTTAGTGCTTGGGGTTTAGAGTTTAGGGTTTAGGGGTCAGGGTTAAGGGTTTATGATTTAGTTTTTAGGGTTTAGGGTTTAGGGTTTAGGGACCTTTAGGATTTAACATTTAGACCTTAAGGTTTAGGGTTTACGGTTTAGGGCTCAGGGCTTAGGGTTTAGGGTTTAGGGGTTATGGTGCATGGTTTAAGGTTTACGACTCAGGGTTTGGGGTTCAGAGTCGCGGGTTTAAGGTTTAGGGGTTATTTACGGGTTTCAGGTTTAGGGGTTAGAGATCATGGCTCTAGATTTAGGGTTTAGGGCTCATGGTTTAAGGTTTAGGGTTTAGGGCTCAAGGATTAGGGTGTAGGGTTTAAGGCTTAAGGTTTAGGGTTTATGGTTTAGGGATTAGGGTTTAGTGTTCATGGCTCATGGTTTATGGCTTAAGGTTCGGGGTTCAGAGTTACTATTTTAAGATTTGGGGGTTAGAGCTTGGGGATATGGATTTAGTATTTAGGGCTTAGGGTTTAGGGTCTAGGATCAAGGGTTTAGAGTTATGGGTTAGGGTTTAGGTTTTAGGGTTTTAGTATTTAGTGTTTAGGGTTTAGGATTTATTATTTTGGTTTTATGGTTTAGGGTTTATAGTTTAGGGTTTAGGTCTCATGGTTGAGGGTTAAGGGTTTAGGTCACAAAGTTCAGGGTTCATCGAATTTGTAGGCAGAACATTCAAATAGAGTCATAAAAATTTGATGTTTTTCATCTGTTGATATTTTGAAGGAGGGAAATGTCATATTCCTGATTGTCCAATCCTTCCAAAGACCCCAGTAGTCCTCAATCCTTGGATGTACAGGGAGACATTGTTACTTGGCTTCCATTTATAATGATAGAGATACTTGAAAATTTGTGTTATGACCTCTAAATCTATATGAATTTCAAGTTTCTTGGAAATCACATCACACCCTTCACTAGGATTGATGACTACCCCTATCTTTTTGTTCAAGGGATTTTGAAAACATCCATGGGTTTATCATATAAGGAATTATCAATGAATGGAAGGTTACTAAGTTTTAGGTCAGGTAACTCCCATTTTGAACTAAACAAGAAAGATTTACTAGGCGATTGATAACCCCTTAGTGTTCTTAGCCATTCCCCTGTTTCTATGCTTATTTTGAACACTTTAGGAAGTTTTGTCAAATTTACTATCCATTCCAGTAGAACACTTGAACTTTATATTTCTCCGAAGGAGAGGATACTACAGGAAATTCAATTATGATCCTACACCTCTGCATTGATATATTCTCTATGTTTCTTTTGTTTCTTTTAAGATTAATTTTTTTGTTGTGATGGTTATTTTTTCCAGCTTCCAATGGGTCATCCTGGCTTACATAATACCATACATGGAAATATGAGAAATGTGAAATTTGTTTCGGAGTGTGAATAAATTTACATTCAAGAGCACAAGTATATGTGGGGAGAAACAAGTTTGGAAGAGATGTGTAATATATGCATTACAAGGCACAAGGTAGATGTCATATCCATTTAGTTACTTGTCCCACGTCTCATAAATAAGGTAGTTCTATAAGCAGACTCAATGATGGTTCTAGGCACGAGACTAGGAAATATTGATGAAATATGGTTTGGGGTTTGGGGTTTAGGGTTTAGGGCTCATGGTTCAAGGTTTAAGGTTTAGGGTTCAAGGTTCAAGGTTTAGGGTTATGGTTTAGAATTTAGGTTTTAGGTTTAGGGTTTAGGGTTTAGTGTTTATGGTTAGGGTTTACGGATCAAGGTTAAGGATTTAGGGTTTAGAGTTTAGGGTTTAGGGTTTCGGGTTAAGGATTTAGTGTTTAGGGATAAGGGTTTATGGTTTACGGTTCAGGTTTTAGGGTTTAGGGTTCAAGGTTTAGGGCTTAGGATTTAATGTTTAGGGATTAAGATTTAGGATTTATGGTTTAGGGCTCAGGGTTTAGGGTTTAGGGGAGTTTAGGTTTTAGGGCTTAGGGCTTAGGGTATATGGTCTAGGGTTTAGGCTTTAGATTTTAGGGCTTAGGGATAAGGGTGTAGAGTTCAATGCTTAGGGTTTAGGATTTAGAATTCGGTGTTTAAGGTTTAGGGTTTAGGGGTCAGGGATTAGGGGTTTAGGATTTAGTTTTTACGGTTCAGGGTTTAGGGTTTAGCATTTAGGGCTCATGGTTCATGATTTAGGATTTAGGGTTTAGGGCTTATGGCTTAAGGTTTAAAGCTTAAGGCTCAGGGTTTAGGGATCACGGGTAAGGGTTGAATGTTTAAGGTTTCGGGTTTAAGGTTTAGGTTTTAGGGTCTAGGGATCATGGTTAAAGGTTAAAGGTTTAGGGTTTAGGGTTTAGGGCTCAAGGTTTACATTTTAGTGTTTAGGTTTATGGCCTATCGTTTAGCGTTTTGATTGTAGAAGTTAAATGCTAAAATATTTAGGTTGAATGTTGAAATCCTAAAAAATTACCTATGTACTGACCAAATTATACTTTAAAAAAACTATCTTCTAAACCATGACTCATAGAGCTGTGCGACTAATTCCATAAGGTGCAGAGTGACCCTAATTTCTTATATTTACATAAAACGTGTACACATTATAACGCATACGTGTTTTGCATTTTCTTTTTTTTCCCAAGCCATGCCTCAAGGCTTGGGATCCGGTTTGGATCCCTAAGCCTGAGGCATGGACCTACACAAACACAGCAAACAATGTGTTTTTACAAGAAAATGTAAAAATGTCACTTCCTCTATGATAAATCAAAATAAAACAATCAATCTATTTTTTAAAAATTATACCACGACGTAGAGCAGAGTCTTTTCTTTCTAAAAATATAATTTTTCAAATTTTCTGACTAATATACGGTTTCCATATTATTTATTTTCTAACTATGCCTTTTTATAGCTATTTTTTGAAGTGTAAATATGTCTATCTTTCATGGTGTATCTTTTTTTTTGGGTGATTGAAATTTTTTAAAAAAATTATACTAGCCCAAACTAGGCATAATTCTATACATATTCAAAAAAAAATCTAATTTTTGATTTTTTTGAGGTAGTTAGGGGGGGGGCACGGTCGGAGCTCCATTATTTTTCAAAACATAAAATTTGTGTACTAGAAATATCATAAAAAAAAAATATTCGCTAAAAAAATCTTTTAAAAATGGAGCTCAAACTAGATGCTCCAAGCTATCTTTCTACCAAAGAGTTTTCAAAAATACTAAATGGTGCTCAAAAAATGGTGGGGGCCACGAAAGTCACTCTATTATATTTTTTAACAAAAACATGAGCATCTGTTGGTATTTTAGTTTGACCCACTTAAACTTATCCGTTTTCAATAAAATTCAGTAGTTTAGAAACTAGACTCAAAATGCTACGATTTATATTTCTACAACATCTTCCAATTTTGAGTGTAACTATTTCGAAAAACTCGTACAAGTTGAAGTTTTTTTTTTCAGAAAAATACGTCCACTTAAGACCCCCTTTTGGCCCCCCAACTTGGTGCACTTACCCATAATTAACATTAAATTGTTTTAAATGTTACAATATTATAGTGATTTTAAAAAGTCATTCTAATATTATTTTTAGCTAAAATAAAATAAAATATATGTAGGTTGTAATATAAGGAAAAAGTAACACTATTGTCTATGTTTTTTAATAAGTCCTTTGGAATACTTATTTGGAATTCTCTAGAAAATATGCACTCCAATTTTTAAAAACACTAAAATATGTATCATCAACTTTATACATAAAAGACAATTTTAATTTTTTTTGTAAATATTATAAGAGACAAAAGAATGGATAGTTATAAAATAAGTCAATTATTTTAAGCAACAAATTCCAAAAAAATGAATTATTTCTAAAAATGTAGAAATGGCAACCACAATAAATATGATGACATCATGATGCCTCAATTTATGTGACGGTGGGAATAAGGGGTAAAAGTTTTTTAACCAATCACAAGTTCTAGATAAATACATTTTAAAGATTTTTTGAGTAAAAAATGAGCATGTCCGAATTTTAAGACATTTGAAAATCAATGTAGGAAAATAATTCTAATTTCTTATTGGTTGAATACATGTTTAATAATAACTTGTTAAAGTGGAGTGAAAGGTATAGTAACCCTAAAGGCAGGGACTAGTAAATTACCCTAGTAACTAGTTTCGCGAATTGTCAAATTTTAGGTTGGGTTAAGCTAATGGCAAGGAGGGGATTGTATTTTTTAGGTGAAATTTTGACTAGAATTTTTATTTTTAATATTTTTTGTTGGTCAAAAAAATGGCAAGGAGGGGATTGTATTTTTTAGGTGAAATTTTGACTAGAATTTTTATTTTTTAATATTTTTTGTTGGTCAAAAAATAGTATTAGATTGAATAGATTGTGGTTTAATGGTGTGTATGATGGTGTAAAAAGTGTTGCTTAGTCATCTACTAGGGTTTCAATCTTAGGAGATACCAATAATTAAGAGATGAGAAGCAGATTAGAAACCCATCGATCCTTGACTAAACTTATAAATTGTATATAACTAATCCCCACAATTTCAAATTCAATAAAAAAACCACTATATTTTCCCATTATTTATTTTTGAAAATATCCTTTGCCAATAAGTAATTTTTATTGCAAGTCATAGTAGTCGATTCTTATTAAAATATATATAAAATAATTTTATATATAAATATTTATTTTTTCCTAAAACAAATTACAAAACAACAGTGCATTTATTTATTATGCAGCATTTTTAGAATGTTGGTTTGTTTGTTTCTTTTTCTTTTTATTTAAAAAGCTTTGATGCAAAGTATCAAGCAAGCATTTACATACGTGTAGAATGTTGGTTTGTTTGTTTCTTTTTCTTTTTATTTAAAAAGCTTTGATGCAAAGTATTGGAGAATCTCATACTCGAATGAACGAAGAACTAGTTTTTTTTAGCTCCATTTTTCTCTCCCTTGTCAGTCCCGGGGTTAAATTTGACAATTGTTTAGAAGTTTTTTTGTTATTTTAACTTTAAAATACTTGTAAATATTTGAAATAATCATCACATGCAACTTGTAAATTTAAAAATTTAAAATGTGACTGTAATTTTATATATAAATTTATATGTAAATTATATTACTATATAGTAAAAATAATTACATAAATATAAAATAATTGATATGAAAAACACAAATTATTAATTTTGAATAGTAATATTGAAAAATTACCGTCGCCCAAATATTGTTAGACAAGCATAGGTGGCCGTCAAATTTAACCCTTTCTTGTCACTTTGTTTGTAACATGTTTTGTTTGAAAAACCATGAAGATGTGAACTATGTCATATAATACAACATGTTTTGTTTGAAAAACTTAGTAGACTTAATTAAATTTGTGGTTTGTTTTCAATGTATATCTTGTAAAAAATCATCACTTTTGAAGTATTTCTATGCATTAAATAGAAGTAACTGGTAGTAAACAAGTTATGAAACACAATAAAATAAAAAAATTGATGGCGAGCTAGTTTTTCATGGATTTATGTTAAATCTATGTTAGTTTTGGAATTTACAGATTTGGTGTTTTGGTTGAAAAGTAGCATCTAATGATTCTCGCGAGTTTTCATGAAAAGAAATCTATGGCTTTTTCAAGACACGCCTCATATTATTCTTTAGGATTTTGAGGCATTGCTACACATTAAATAGAAGTCACTAATAGTAAACAAGTTATGAAACATTATAAAATCAAATAAACAATGGCTAGCTAGTTTTTCATGGATATATGTTATATTTATGTTAAATTTGCAATTTAGAAATTTGGCATTTTCGTTGAAAGGTAGCATTTAAGGACTCTTGCAAGTTTTCGTGGAAAGAAATCTATAACTTTTTTATGACACATGTCTCATATTATTCCTTAGGATTTTGAGAATTGAATCAAAGGGTGTGGCTCGCTCAACCTAAACATCACATATGTTTGCAACGCTGATTTGTTAACAAACTAATAATAAATCACCCCAAAAAAGATGAACAACCCATTGATCAAGGTTGACCAATCAACCTTACAAACATATGTGATAGATAGGCTCTTCCCTCACAACTCTATAATACTTAATTGGTTTTGTGTAGTGGTTTCATTGATCTCTATATTTGTGCATAGCATTTGCTCAATCTCCTGATACATGTTCATGTTCCATGTGGAACTAAAGGACTCTAGGCTCCAGGGACTGATAATAACTAGTCTCAAATTTTCCTAATGTAAACAACTTCATTTGCTGATCAAATTAGAGACTAACCAGTGACAAAGAATCAACATGGTGTCAGCAGATTCAAAATTGAGGCAGGCTGAAGATTTCAAGGAAAGAAACAGAGTTGCATATCAAGTATGAGCGTGTGAGCATTGGTGAGGTAGTGGCAAGCTGGTAACCAATGTGATAAACGAGTTTGCAGAGCTCAAAAATTTGCGACATAATGATGCAATATCATTGTAGTCTGTCAGTGTCTTCTATAGCCTGAAGCTCCTTGGAGATTTAATTTTGTGATTTTGTGGCCGTTAAAGTTTCAAGTACATTTGTGTCTTGTGAAGTTATGATTTATAATTTAAATTTCAAGTATATTTTGTTAGCCTTGTTTTTTGTTTGTTGAAAATTATTTAAGTTTAAAAAAACCATGTCATAAAAATACATGAATGTATACAATTAGTTTTCTTCTTTATTAAGTTATAATACAGTTATTTTCATCATGTGTTTTAAGATTAAATATGCATTAATTCTATTGTCCCCTAAGAGAATATCAGAACTTACTATTGATGAAATATACGGATTTGAAAAAGAATAGATTTCAAACACTCCCTTAAATACTCTTGTGGAGGAGAAAAGTTAATAAAAAATAGACATCTTAAATTAAAAGGAAAAGATTTATGAAATTTTTGGAACTTCTTCTGATTCATGGTAGGATCAATTTGTTTAGGAGGTTCCAACCAAAAAGGAAAATGTGGCATAGTTTCATCATGAATGGTTATACAAATTTCAATGGTTGAGTTATTTTGAGTAAAATGATAAAACATTCGTGAAGTGTGACTATTGTGTACAGTATCGAAAGGTTGGACCGCGGGGCACAGAGAATGGATGCACTACAATATAAAAGGATGTTCTTGTAACTCCTGAGAAATTTGTTTCACATAAAGAAGTTTCCGCAACATGGGTAAGTGGTAAGGATTAAAATGTGAAGTCTATACCAAAGCATATTGCAGAAATAAAAGACAATAATAAAGAAAGAGTGATCCCTACAATGAAAACAATATAATTTTGTCTACCAAGAAGATTTTTCATTATCTAAATATGAAAAAAATGCAAGTTTCTATTGTATCTAGAAACATCCAATTATGAAGTCCTTTGCATATGTTTCATATACAAATTGTTTTGTTGTAAATGAAATTTTGTTTGCATATCAAAATATCTTGAAAAGATGCGAGTTGATAATATTTCAAATAGCCATTTATTTTCACTAATGTTTGATGAAAGTATTGATTGTAGCCTCGAATATCTTGTTTTTTATGCTACATATGTAGAATCAAAAGGGCTTGGACCATCGACTTCTCAATTTATGATCCTCAAGAATTTTGTTAATAGAAAAGGAAAAACAATATATGAAAGTGAAACTGTACATGCAACAATAAATGAGAGGTTTTTCAATAAAGAAGTTGGTAGTTGTTTCCACAAATGTGGCCTCAACAATGGTAGGTCATAAAAATGGGTTTATTTTATATTTTAAAAAAGAAAAAAAACAATCCAAACCTTATCACAACTTGGCGGTGGCAAATGGGTGCTTGAGTTGTTTTATGTGCAAAAGATTGAAAATAAGGTATATTCATGGGTACAAAACTCTCCAAAAGGAAATAATGAATTAGTTTTGTTACTTAAGCTCATGCAAATGGATGTTCTTGATGCCCTATAAATCCATGGAGTCAAATGATTATCTAAAGGAGAGTTCATTCAAAGGCTACTGAAGCTTATGCCATGAGTTTGTAATATCCATTTCTCAGTCGAAAACCCTTAGCCCATTTAGTGTTTTCCGAAAACTAAAGAAGGAATAAAAGGGAAACTTAGTCATAATAAATCATAAAGTGCGTCTTAAAATATTATTATAAGCACTTTATCAATTTATTAATGACAAAAGTGAAAAAGAAAAGATAAAGTAATAAAAAAAATTAGAATAAATAAATAAAGTGATAAAGTTACTTTATTTTACATCTTTTGGTTCCTGGTAGAAAAGAACCAAAAGAGGGTGTTTCCTTGAAAATTGACACAGTGATAGGTGGTGATATAAGAGAATGTACACATGGACTTATGTACAAAAATGCAATGTAGAAATAATTATTTTGCATCGATTTTTATTACTATATATACATATGTAGATGTGTGTGTTGTCTATAGATTGTTTTACATGTTGGTATATAAAAATGCATAGATAGAATTAGTTCACTTCTTTCATAGAAAAGAAACCCACACGTCAATCCCCATATTGAGAGAACCAAGAGCACCACATGTTAGTGTTTAAGCTAAAAATAATTCATTAAAAGAATCTTCCTTCCACTTAGACATGAAGATGAACTTATTTCTCTCAGTGCCAAAAATCGCATCCGGAAAGATTATAACAGTGATATTTTTTCACCACTGAAAGTGTTAATTGAAAGTGAAATCCCGCTGAAACCATCGTAATCTTCATCATGCACAAAGTGTTCCTTCCTTTTTTGCAACTGTTAAAAATAGCCAAAAAAAAAAGCGAAGACGTCTAGACGGCCGTCAAACCGTCAAATTTAACACAGTCACAGAAACGTCTGGAAGGGCCTTTCCCATAGGGGGAACGCCTTTAGCGTAAAACTAGTTAAAAACATTAAATGTGGAACATGATATCCTCCCTACAATTAAATTTTATATTTAAATAATCTCAAATTTGCAAATGGATAACAATAGTAAATATATAGGTGGGTGAAATTACATATTCCGACAATCATTATACTTGAAACCAACTCATAGAAACCTTCTAGTGAAAGTGAGAGGAACCCAAGTAATATTGTATTTATATCTCAAAAGATATGCCTTCTAGTGATTTACATCTTCCGACAATCATTATACTTGAAACCAACTCATAGAAACCTTCTAGTGAAAGTGAGAGGAACCCAAGTAATATTGTATTTATATCTCAAAAGATATGCCTTGCAGCTTTTGAATCAATTATCACCTGGCTAGATTGAAATAAAATCTTTTCAAAACATGAATCCATTAAAAACAGACTTCTGCTTCATATATTATAACAAATGAACAACATTTAATTTTTTATATTTTTTAATTGAGTGTAGAGCAAGTAAGAAACCAATTTACAACTCTATGCACCTCAAACAAGATTCTAAAAATTGGACATAACAGTTATCACTAACAATTTTTTCACACACACATTTATAACCAAATACAACCACCAAAATAAGTTCAAAAATAATTTCTTGAGTAAAACCTACCATGAAAACATTTTAAAATCCTTATTGATGTCCCTTGCGCATTATCGTATAAGTGATTGCTGACATGCTACTTCCAAATAAATTCCACGACCCCTTCACTAAATCATATACAACCACTTCCTTGCAAATAGTATATGTTCGTGTGCAAAAGACCATCCCTATTAGCAGGACTCCTGACCGACATGCAAACAATTTGTTAACTTTTTCCTAACATCTTTTCCCACCGTTGCCGTTGTGTAGTTATTTGCAAGCTCTTCATCACATACAATTCCGATCACCATAGAATTTAGATAGTTATACCATGATCGTACCATGAAATAAGGGAGTTGAGAAACATCACCCTGCCTGAGAAGGTTTCACACATACACATTTTGTTGTGTGACATGTTGATCATCTTTCCATTTGCAATCAAAGCAGTGTGTTTCCACTAAAAGTGTGCCTAAAACAGATCCCTTGTAGTATATTTTTAGATCTTGGGAAGGGAAACAACATGGTAGAGTGTTGAGAGACTTTGGGATAATTATTCCTGACATTGTGATAAGAGAATAGTAGAGTATATAATGCGAATTTATGCATAGAATGGAATTAAAATTTGAATGCACAAGAAATGCCCAAGGCATGTTTCTGCAATTTATACTTACCAATGTGGTTGTGCAAATTAAAGACCTCCATTCTTTGCATACACAGCTACAAATAATCAGCGAGTCTATTGAGAGAGAGAGTAGAATTCTTTCTATTACATGCGCTGGTAATTTTGAGCAATCTTTGCCCATTTCTACTTTGTCTTTGCTCTCTCTTCAAGAGATTAGAGACTGCTTTAAATAAAATGAAACAATACTATAATTAGTGCACTGTATTCTTTTTAAAGGTTTTATTTTTCCAAGCTTTACGCTAGTTTTTATTTTAATTATAAGAATATAAAATAATCTTTTCCCATCTCTACTTTAAGTTTTACTCTCTCTCTCTCTTCAATACATGTCCACTTTGAATTGTAATTATAGATAAAGAGCTTTAAATAAAAACAAATAATGCTATTATTACCGCATACTAATAATCATCGAAGCTTTACTCAAAAAAATTAATTTTAAGCGTTTTTAAATTATTTAAAATATATTAAAAGTATTACACCCGTCAAATTTAACACGGTGTTGTGAATGTCCACAAAGCCCTTTCCCATAGGGGAAACGCCTTCCTCGTAATTATGACTTATAATATATTTCATCCATGCACAATTGTAATAATATTTAGATTAAAAATATAACCAAAACAAACCTAAATCAAAGTCAAGTCAAACACCTTTGGAAGTTTAACGTGGTAAGAATTGAGATAATCATATTTTAAACGTAATTCAAATTCAAAACAATGAAAACATAATCACAATTGTGACACCCATAAAAATCATACATTGGCACTAACAACACTCGCAATATTGAAATTCTACCTCTCCAATAAAACAAACTATTAAATCTACCCAAAAAAATGATTATGTTAAACACGGTGATTAATAATAGTGGCTTTCTCATATATATATATATATATATATATATATATAGAGAGAGAGAGAGAGAGAGAGAGAGAGAGAGACGTGTGTATCACCCACGAATATTCTGCCACCAAATAGCACTTGTTAAATCATGTGATAAGAAAAACATAGTACATTTTGTATAATAAAAAAATATTAATAATGATAATATATTATATATTTAAATGAAATGATAAATAAAAGATTTTTCACGTTTTAAATTGGAACTAATTTGTTTTATTATTAAAAATTATCGTCTATGTGTATTAAAGTAAACTAAAATTCCCTGATAAAGGGGTTGGACTCAAAAACAACAATAGCATAACCTCTTATTGGGAGGCTCCTAATGGTGAGTAAATCAAGCTAAATTTTGATGGGGCTGCCAAGAACAACTCAGGTTGGGTTGGGGCTAGTAGAATTTTTCAAAGCTCTTCCGGCCAACCTATCTTGGGCTTCGTTGAAGCCCTCGAGAAATGCTCTAACAATTATGTTAGGGCCAAAGCTCTTTGGTGTGGCCTCTCAATTACGAAACAAAAGAAGTGGGAGAGAGTCCTTGTCGAAGGTGACTCGCAAGTCATTATTAATGTGGTTCAGAAAGGTCCGGTCAACAATTGGTAGCTTTCCGGAATTGTGAATTATTTTCGTGCTCTCTATGAGCCCCTCTTGATTCCTCACATCTTTTGTAGAGCTAATAAAGTGGTAGAAAAACTAGGTAACATTGGTGTGGATAGAAGCATTAAGAAAGATCCCCAAAGCCTCGTTATTTTACAACCCAGAGATCTAATTGATTTAATAAAATATTTATTTGATCAAGAAAATAGTAAATGGCATTCAACGGTGGCCTTGAAAGGAAAACCCAATTGTCCTCATTAACTCCCCTTACCTCATGATTTTTTTGCATGCAGCCAGCTAGTTTCGCATGCTCTTTCTTTATGGTTTTCGCATGCGAGAAGAGTTATAAGGAAATTCAGGGCATTTGGTGGAGTTTGCCTAACCGTTTCTATGAAGAAGTCTCTGGTTTGTTTAGTCCCATAGAGAAAGGAAAGGGGATTGCTTGTCCAGCTAAGCGCACAAGGCAGAGTGGGGGTAAAAAGACAGTCGTGGGCACTATCAAAGAAATGGATGATCATCTGATCCATCGTTTCTCTCTGGATGACGTGCACTTTTCTTTTTTGGGTCTAGTTAATGATTTGAAATTGCTCGAGTTGTTGAATGTTAGCCACCTGTTGGACAAAGGCACTCGAATAATTGCAAAAGAGGCCATGGAATTCTGGAAAACACTCCCATTGAGGGCGTGGAGGACACCCATCTTCTGCGTTAGATGGCTATAAACTTGTTACGATCCCAACTCTATGTTAGACTTGGGGAAAACGTAGTGGTGGATGAAGTAATTTGGGTGATGGGTGACACTGGCCAATCTACTTCCTGACTTGACACCCTAAAGGTTGCACAAATTATTGGTGTGCAAATTGTGCTACTTGGGGCAAGCAATTCCTTTGCTTTGCACGATGATCTTGAGAAAATGGGTTTCGATGTGAGCCTGACATTGGAGTGGATTTGGATTTTGTCTAAAGCCCAAGCCTTGGAAAGTATCAACCAAGGTCGTAACCTAGATACCATCTATGTTGTTTTGGGCATACCGGCTGATAAATTTGAAGACTCTTGGTTGGAAGAATCACTTGCTACGCTGGTCCTAGAAGAGAAAGCTTGAACTTCGGTGGATCTTGAGGTGGTGCCTGAGGTTGTGATCTCCAACTCCTCTAAGGTGGATGCTTAGTGTTTATGGGTTTGTTTTTACTTCGATATAATGTAATTTTGGTATAATGATAACAACATCGACATGGTTGCCTAAACTCGTAACTATAACTTGTTCTCAAGGTTTTTTTTGTTAAGTAATAATATAGTTGGTCTATAAGCCCTTTTTTTTACCTATAAAAAAAAGTAAACTAGATTGTTTTAATATAATGAGAAATAATATTGTATAATTGTGTTTGTAAGATTACTTTGAATTTGAGTTTTATAAAGTATAAAGTAATTTTTAGAAAACTAAGTTTTAAATATAGATGTTACAAATTGTGTGTAGTTTTTATTAAAATTATGATTTGACTAGTAAGGAAGTCTAGTTTAATCACATCTAATAAACAGTGAGACACTCAAAATTATTAAAGTTTCTATCTTTAATCAAACAACTTCCTAAAAGAAAAAGAAAATAAAATGTAACATAAAATGTTTTTAGATAAAATTATGTAACAATTTTTGTATCAATGTTTTATACTACATTTTGTTACGTATGATAAGGAAGAAAATCAATTGCATAAATATGAACAACATTTAAATATAACAACTTTCCAATTTTTAAAGATGAGATAGATCAATCGCAGAGAGTCTTATTTTAAATCTGTCACATTGATTAAATTAAAATCTTTGAAATAAAAATATTTAAGATATCTATACTAATTTTCATATTATAAAATTATCATATTTTTAAGTTGAAAAAAATCATATCATCCTCCATCAATAAACACAACACACCAAAACTAAAAAAATAAAAAATAAAAAATAATAATAATAATACTAAATTGAAATGATAAACATTACAAAACAAATCTTCATTCACAAGAGTCGTGGTAAAGCACGTTGCACACCACTAAGTCCCACAAAAATACCTAAGAACTACACATCCTGACAAACACGTCAAGCTCGAAGACATATATATGTTTCTAATTAATACATGGTTTTTAATATACATGTGGTTTCTAATTTCTTCCAAAACTAAATAAAAACATACAAAACATAATCCATTTAAATCTTATTTCCATAACATCCTTATCAACAACATTGAAACAATAAATAATGAAAACAATATTGACAATGTGTGCCTCATACACCACCTATCCAGTTAGGTTAGCACATTCCAAATGGAGAAGAAAAATTAATAGACATATTTGAACCACTAATTATAAACCCTAGATTCCATATCACTATATCAAAACCAAGTGGTAAGGATGAGTTTGTAAATCGACTTTGCGAGCCCTATTTATCATCATGCCAAGGACAAGATGGCAACAAGAGATCTAATACATCGAAGCATTGTAATTTAATTCAAATAAATCATGATATTATTGACTTAAGTTTCTCAAACATAAATCCATCAACAAGTTGATTGACGAGCAAATAAGCAAAACTGGAAGGCACTACAAAATAAATTATACAAATGACAAAACATATGTGTCCTTGTGGATGGAGGCTTTGATTATGTGGTATGTATACTTAAAAGTGTATTGTTGGTTGAGTTTGTTTATATACACATCATTATTCCAAATTCCACTCTATAGTTGTAAGTTTTTTTTGTCACGTTGGAACTTTTGGATGTTGGGTACAAAAACATTGTCAAATCATGGCTTAGAGCATGGTCCCATAGAGGGGGGGGCTCCATAAATATCTCAGCGGGTGTTGCTGAGAAAATTTAGGAGCATTTTAGCAGTTTTAAGGTCCCATGATTTTTTATTAGTTTCCTCAACAATTCCCGTTGAGATATCATAGGATGTCAATGGATATCTATGGTTATTTATAGGTAAATAAAATCATATTTCCCTCTAAAATCACCAAAAATTAATGGCGGGAATGTATATTAGATTTTATCAGCTCTAAATTGTAAGGGGAAACTCCCAGCCCCCCCCCCCCTCTCCAACCACCTCTTAAGTTTGGGGGGCTAAAAAAGTGTAGCTCCTATTTTTTAGGCCTAGATTCCATTATTTCCCATAGCTGGCTTTAAAAATAAGCATGGGACCTTCCGTTGCCAAAAAATAGAAGCCCAAGCCCCTCCATGGGACCAATTGTAATAATATATTTCATCCCGGCACAATTGTAATAATATTTAAATTAAAAATATAAAGATACGTGGCAATATAATTAGGCTCCAATTTTTAGTTTGTTGGAAAGGGCATTTGCAAAAATTGATTCCATTAATGCTATGCTTGAAGAAATGTGTTGAACAACTTCACACCATGACTAATGCATCCAAAGCAAACCTGCATCAAAGTCAAGTCAAACACCTTTGGAAGTTTAAAGTGGTTAGAATTGAGATAATCATATTTTAACTATAATTCAGATTTAAAACAATGAAACATAATCACGATTGTGACACCCATAAAAATCATACATTGGTACTAAGAACACCCTCAATATTGAAATTCTACCTCTAATCAAACAAACTATTGAATCTACAAAAATAAAATAAAATAATGATTATATTAAACATGGTGATTAATGATAGCGGCTTTCTCATATATATAAAACTAGCAATCGCATGTATACAATGCAATGTGAACACCGAATGGTATATGTTATTTGATTTAGAGGGATAGTTATTTCTTTTGTAGTTGATGTTGATAAGGGGTGTGATTGATTTTGTTAGTGTAGAAATATAGATGAACCACTTCGTTTAAAGGCTCTGTTTACATTTAAAACTTGTTACAAATTCATACATATACATTTGCAAATCTTATATCACGAGTGGTTGCATTTTGCAGAGTAGGTTATTTGAACTTAACATGTATACATGAAGACTTCCGTACATGTGTAGATTTTATATCATGAGTGGTAGTGTTTTGTGGCAATATTTTTTTGCAAATCTTATATCATAAGTGGTCACGTTATGTGGAGTAGTTTATTTGAACTAAACATGAATACATGGAGACTTTCGTACATGTGGAGATTTTATATCATGAGTGGTAGCATATGGTGAAAAAAGGCCATAGTTGTTGCTTGCAAAACCCGTGGTAAAACTTGTTTTGAAGCTAAGGAGACAAAAAAATTGGAACACACTTAAAATTTTCTAAGAGATCATGTGCAACATCATCTTGTTTCGATGGTTCTACCTCAACCTTTAAACAAGCCACATAGACAACCTCAAGATCCTTAGATAGCCCATCCTTGAGCTGCAATAGCAGCGAATCCTCATCCCAACTAAAACACCAACTCTTACCTTCAAGATTTCTGCGAGCTCGCAAAGGAACTTGGTTATCCATAATAATCATTCGCTACATACAAATTGACGAGGGGGCAAATGAGGTCACACTATTAGCATTATCATCATCAATTTATGATATTATCCTAGGCACAATCATTACTTGGGGAAGTCATCTCGCAGTCTGCCCAAAGTTAGGTATATTGCTCCAATCCAAATCTAAGAGGTTTGAACATGATCTAGACACCATGTTATCTTTAAAGTCCACCCTACATGAACTTCAATTATGATTATAAATAGTTTGTAAATGCACAATTTCCAATCCGGGACAATTCACTACAAAAAAGAACACCTTTTGGGGTGACTTAACCAAACCGAGACTAGTTTTCAGGTAAAAAAGCTAAAGAAATTCTCTCTCCAAATGTTTATCTAGTTTTTTGTCACTTTGTGGAGCTAGGAATCATTTAAATTTTTCTATCAAAGCGTTGCTCGATCCAAAGCTGTAAGAAATCCCTGCAATTGGAAATATAAAGGAATATATAAGGCAATCCAACAATTATATGTCCAATAGATAGCTATAGTGGCAACAAATAACTCTAAAAAAGCAATATCAACAAAATATACTTCTAGAAAAACTTGAAACATTCCAAACAATTGAGAAGAGTAAAGCTCGGGGAAATTATATTTCATAAAGTCTAGGTAGAAAAACACAGGGCCAAAGAAATCCACCATTATTGGTTTTAAAAATGGAAACTCCTTCCACCATCACATTTTCTTTTAAAAGAATCACTATAAAATGAAATCGGGTACATTTAAGCATATATTTGCAGTAGTATGGAGATTCTTCTTTGCATGGATCAGCGCATGCGTTGGGAGATTGTAAGGTTGAGGCCTTTTATGAGCGGCGACATCGGGGAGTCTCTGCGTATCAATTTGGCTATGTAACTCTTAGCCTCATCTGGAATGGTTCGAGCTCTGTTGCAGTAAACATATAAGCCGATTACAATTACTAGTTGCAAGATACTTGGTGTATCCATGATTGCACATACCCTAATTCACATACAGTTTGCTTTGCTTCCAGTGCTTTTATAATACAATTGCCATTGTTATTGTCGATACATAATTCATAAGAAAAACACAATTTAACAACATAATTGAAGCTCGTCTCGTTGTGCAAAGCCATTTTCCATATGGGGAAAGTAAAAAGCACTCCAAACGCTGTAAATTTAGTAGTAATTCGATACGATAATTACAGCTATAACTGCCCACATAGTAAACATGAATAAATTTGAAATTGAGAAAACATGAGAAACATCTAAGACAACTTTATCATCAACATCATGTAAAGAGAGTAATCCAACAAAGGATTTGGTTGATGGAGAAATAGTTAAAACATGTGAAAAAGTTCAGACAACAATAGTCTCAGTGAAGAACCGTCCACACCTTCCTAAAGTAACTGGTATTGTCTACGATGATAGGGGCATGAAGTTGCTGGAAAATGTGGCAACCTATGAACCTTCAAAGGATGAGCAAGTTTCGTTTGGAAATTCTGGAAGATGAGTTTTTGTGACAACAAATGATAGTTTGGACAAGTCTACGGTTAATATATCCTCATGCAGCTCAAAAGCTAAACAGACACAACACAAAACAAAACCTCATTGACCAAGAACCAAAGCTGTGGAACTGGTCATAAGAGGAGGCTAAGAAATATAGTTCTACTGCTACATACAAGTATAAACAAAATTTAAATGCATACTTGCAGAATTTAAAATTAGTAAAACCAAAGCAACATGCAAAATTAGAAAAGCAAAATTGTTAAAAATAGCAAAAACAAAATTGTTAAAAATAGCAAAACCATCATTTAAGCTGTCAAATTTGACACAGTCCCATGAATGTCCACAAACCCTTTTTCTTTAGGCGTAACGACGAATAAAATTTAAAAATAGTAAAGCCAAAGCAACATGCAAAATCATAAAAGCTAAATTGTTAAAAATAGCAAAAACAAAATTGTTAAAAATAGCAAAACCGTCATTTAAGCCATCAAATTTGACACAATCCCATGAATGTTCACAAAGCCTTTTCCCGTAGGGGTAACGCCTTCGGTGTAAATATATATCACCCACGAGTATTATGTCACCAAATAGCTCTTGTTAAATCACATGATAAGAAATATATTATACATTTTGTATAATAAAAACAAGATTAATAATGATAATAAAATTTATATTTAAATGAAATGATTAATAAAAGAATTTTCACGATTTAGATTGGAGCTAAATTGTTTTATTATTAAAAGTTATTATATATATATATATATATATATATATTAAAGTAAGTTAAATTGTTTTAATATAATGAAAAATAATATTGTATAATTATGTTTGTAGAGATTAATTTAAATTTGGGTTTTATAAATTATAAAATAATGTATAAAAATTGAAGTTTTTCGTCGGTAAGTGTTAGCCTTTGAAGTTGCCTATGCTAGAAAATGTCAAAATTCGCGGAAATATTTCTCGCAGGCAAATATTAACAAGTAGACTATGCAAAGGTTTTGTTGAAAGCAGTAGTTGAGGGGCCACTAAAAGCATGCTCATGATGCAATGTACCTTTGTTGACCACATGTCCATTATATTTGAAGCTCTTGTGGAATTCCTCTTAGATTTTTGTGGTGATGGAAGAAAGAACGTGAGCGCGGGTCCATGTTTTACATAATGAGATGATGTATTTTTGTTGGATAATTTTATGCTTTGTCGTTTCCATATCACTTTCTTTTATGGTTAGCCTGGTGCAACTACATCATACATCCCCCTCACCGCTTTATATTTTGTCACAAACCTTAGAACCCTTCATATTTTCATTTTCGATGAAGGGTGAAATTCCTCGAATGCTTTCCTGCCCTGCATTGCCCAAATTTGTGAAGGCTCACTATGACAAATACCCAGATTGAGTTGAAAGTTGAACTCCCCCTCTCTTTTCAAGAAGTTTGCCTATAGGTATGGACAAGAGGGCCAAGTCAAAAGGAGGAAAGCCACACAGGAACGCCCATGGCCACGGAGGTTTCCCCAAATCCTCCAATTTTAGTGGCAGTTTTCTCCGCACGACGATGATGATGAACTGCTCGACAAGATTCCAAACCTCAAATCAAAGAAGCCCATCCGCATGAGATGGCCAAAGGCCCACTCAGAGCTCTTGAATCAGAGTAAACCTGCTTTGGAGTAGAGCCCTGGCTAAATTTGGAGACGCATTCTTTTTTCACAAGAAAGGTGCCTCCAGTGGATTCCGCTAACAACAAAAGCAGTGCTAAATTACTAGTGAACGTGATGATTGCACTGAGCACTGGGCCCCTACGCATATTAGTTTCGAATGATGCAATAGTGATGGATGCCATTAAAGTCGTGCTTGCTCAATATGCAAGATAAGGGTGGAGGCCAATTATAAGCAGCGATCCGGTTTCTTTCGGCTTGCATTATTCCCAATTTTGCATTGATTGTAAGTTGCTTTAATATAATCCTTCTGGTAATCAGTAGTTCTGCCAAAATTGCTCTGTTTTAACAATTGGGTTTTAATGTCAGGTTTAAGCCCGAACGACATGATGATGGAGCTGGGTTGTCGAAAATAAAAATTCTAGCCAAAGAAAGAAGGTGGCCATGGTACAAAGATGGAGAGCATTTCGGGAATACGGGAGCCATGGTACAAGTTAATGGAATGTATTCTATTATGGCCATTACACTCTTGGGGAAAATCAAATTTCAATGTGTACAAAATTTTAACGATTCAATAAGAACTGATATTGAATAAAACTCAATGTGTACTGTAAAATAGCTGAAAATTTTCCCCACTAATTTATCAATATATTGTTTGTTTAGTATAATGGATAGTATTTATTGTGAGATTTTAAAATTTAGTGTTTGTCCTAATTTCTTTAATTTTTTCATATATAAATATTGAAAAGTGCACTTTGTTAATAAAAATTAAAATATTATAATATCAATCATACAAAAAAGATGGATGGAAAAAGTTACACCAAGGGTTCTAAGAGGGAGGCCAACTCATTTTCACAAAGCAAGACAAAGGCTAAAACAAAGCAACAAAATCATCACGAGGAAACATCCTCACTCTTGCTTTTTTCCCCTTTCTTTTTGATTGCATTCCAACTCGAGGAGGTGGTCCAATGGCAATCACTTGAAAGTCAAAGTTGTGGATTTCAATTATACACAAAATTTTCATATCACGAGGTCTCTTCATTCCTTCTATTGGAATTTCTTTTACGATGACCTCTCTTGAACAAAGATCCTACACAAACATCACTTTGGAGTTACTAATAAATAATTTAACTTTTTATTCCAAACTTTTATGCCTTCATATTTTTTCTCCACCTTCAAGGTGTGTACATCTATATTCTTGTCGGCTTGGGCTTATGAAGAAGGAGACTCACTAATATGCCAACTTTTAGGTTTGACAGAAGACCTTTTTTCCTTTTAGGCCGCCCTTGTGCTTCAATACATGTATCTTGAAGATGTCATGTTTGATGACAAAACTAACACCTAAACATCGTATTTTCACCAATAGATTCATACCAATATCAAGGTCCATTGGAACTTACCCTGCTTTAAAATCAATTTGTACGAGAGACCTTTACTTAAGTCAAGCCCAACATAGAGTCGAGCATAGGTGAACATATGTTGCATAGTCCACTCATCATTTTACTTTAAAAATTTGTCCAATATATTTTTAATATCCCAAATGATCAAATAATATAGAAAAAGAATAAAACAAATTTAGAAACCGAACCCAAACCAACATTTTAAATATCTTTAAATTTGATATTCAAAATATTAAATTTACATAAGTTTTAATTTGTTTTAACTCTTAAATATAAAAAAATTAATTACTTGTTAAAAATTAAAAATACGGCAACTATATTAACTTATAAAGTGCCTTTATTTATTTATTTCCCTTTTGTGTAAAACATAAAAGGTTGAACGTCAAATTTGGACAACAAAATCTCGTCACTTTCAAACCATGCTATTTAGTACCGACTATCGTCAAGGGCAGCATGGTCAGCGTGGAGCGTAAGTAGTATCTCCCAAGAACAACAAACATTGTGGGCTGACATAACCAACACCATCATCTGCATCGGCAGACCCCAACGAGAATCCCATATATTTAATCTTTTCTATTAAATATATAATTTGTCAGGAGGCTTCTACTACAAACATTCTTCTCTTTCCTAGTGATCTCTTGTCGGTAACTTGCATCAACCAAACAGTAATACGTCAAAGCGGAAAAAGTAGGTCCGCAGTCTACTTTTTGGGAATGTATTTTATTTGCCTACGTCCATGCCTCCCTCAGTAAGCCAATTGGCACAGTATAACTTGCACTTCCCTTACCGACTCTTGAGTTGGTGTTGCAATGACTAGTAGTCGGCGTAATAGTTGCCTCCATAAATGCTAAAAAAAATCAACTCCACTTATAGATAAACCATGTCATATGCATTCTAACTTGCAACACCTCCAGTCATCAGCTACAACATCTTGCTCCCGTGATAGTCACCACAACTCAAATGTTTACACAGTTATGCATCAATATTGTTATGTTTTTTGTTTTTTTTCCCTTCCCTGTTGTTGTCCCTGTTTCCCAGACTTTCTTGTAACAAGTTCCAATCAATGCCATGTTTCCTATCATATATTTTTAGTTCTGATGTATCCATTGATGTATCTAGGAACAATTGTTTTTTTTTGGTGCTCCACATTGTCTAATGTTATTTATCAGTGCTGAGGTTGAGTGGCCCGAGTTTTCGTAAGAGTGGTGTTGGGGGATCTTCCACTGTGACTACAGTGAATTTGTTTATTGCATGTCTCTGCTGCTCAACTATAATATTTCTCTTCCAGGTGAGTAATCATATTTATATCTTTACCATGTACAATATGATTTTGTGAAAAAACATGTAATCTCCTCCTTTACAGTACTTCATTGATTGTTTCTAGCTTGCTTGGTCTATTAGACATTTAGACATTCCTGATCAAGAGTTCCATGGCTTATGTGTTTCATTGTTTGTTTTTTTCTTAGGTTGAGATGATCCATGATTTGCCATAGGAATCAAATTGTTCTATATAATTTATTGTTAAATCTTTTGTTTCATGGATGTTGAAGAATATGAGTGGTAGTAACATGTCATGTCCACTTCTAAGTGGAGGTAATATTTCTATAGATGTTTTTTAAGTCTATGATAGGAGAATAGTTCTATAGAAGAAATATATGGTTATTTCTTGTTGTTTAAGAGGAACAGTCAAAAACAATAGTAGATGTATAAGAATGATCTGGTACTAGCAATTGCACGAGAGCTATTTGTATAAGACTGATTTGGTACTTAATAATTGCACGGGTGCCATTTATTTATAACTTAAAAAATTATCAATGTTTTTTTTTCTCTCACCAATTTATTCATTGTGGTTTCCTTTCCTATCAGTATCAATATATTATTCTTCAATAACTCTTGTTCGCACTTACCACCCGTATTGTACCCACACATTCAACCCCTTTCCAATGAATTTTGCAATTCTTGTGCAATTGCTAATAAATATAAATGTTATAAATCACACCTAATAAATACTATGTTCAAAATTATTAAAGTGTATATATTTAATAGGCCATGATATGGCAAATCCTTTCAAAGCTAATGTATTTTTTGTGAAATATAGGTGACGTGAAATACTAGGTGAGGAGAAAGTATATGGAGTAAAATGTTACCTTTGAGATGAAAGTTATATGCAAACTAGGCCTTTCAAAGTAGTTTTTAATGTTTGTGAGATACTTCTATTTTAATGTCTTTTGAAACAATGGATGTTTGAACTAAAGAGGAAAGAATAATCAACTAATATAGTCATTGTAAATGAATCAATAAAATGTTGCATAGAATAAATTGAATTCATATTTATAAGACAATAACATATCACTAGTAGAAAATGGCTTTCATGTTGAAGGTAAGTCAAACCATTATTAAAGTGGATATTGTTTTGTTGTACATTCTTTGTCCACGTATGTAGATGTAGATGGGCATAGTTGATAAACAACCATAGAGAGAGAGTTAGAAGGCTTATTGAAAGCGTTTCCAGATCAATCACTGAATGAAAAATAATTCTTGTATTCTTGTCTGATAGTTCAAAGTACAAGGCATGTGCTCATTATGTTGTATCAAGCATGTGTACTAGCTAACACTAATAATATCACCGCCATTTGAACAATCAAGTAAATTCTCCTTTTTGTGTGTTCAAGTATGCCATGGCCATAGCTTATTAGTGGAGGCATATACTTGTAGAGTAAAAAGTAAAATATCATGAATGCCTTTGCAGTTTGGACAAATTTTACCTCAAATATCACTTATAGAAAAATAAAAACTAATTATACAAGTATCATACTTAGTAGACGTGAGATGTTTTCAAAACATTGTCAGAATAAATAGTACTTCATGTGTATGGACAAACTTAAAATAATGTATGATAACTAGCTGTAAATCTTAGCCAAATATCTACTGCTAGACACTTCTAATTTTGAAATAGATGGTTTAAAAAATAATGTCCCTGCCATTGTTGAATCCTGTGTGTAGCGGTCTTGAATCCTGCATAGTGCTCCAATCAACAGATGCTAGAAGAAAAATCTTTCTGCCTATGAGAATTGTGTTTGTACTAGAGCCGCATATTTGAAGCATGCTGTACTTTTGAATTATTCTTTCTTTTGTCCACACAGAAATCCGCGAGGGTTACTGTTTCCAATATTCCAGCAAGAAGTAAGAAAGTTACTGAAATTTATTGAAAGTTATTTGAAATAGGTTAGTATCTTGATTGATAGCAACTCTACTCGTACACTACAGTTTGCAGAATTTTAAACCTTAGAATTATACATGTCGAACTTGCCTGATGAGTTTCTTGAATTCTATCTCTGAACTGAAAATTTGTTTTAAGTTGGAGTACAGGAAGCATAAACCACAACTTTTCAATGAATGAATTAGTGCCTAGGTAAGTTCCTATAATCCTGTACTCTCTATCTCATCAATCACAAATCCCATATTTGTGATATTTGTATTAATGGAACATTTCAGCTTCCATACTTCTGTATGAAGGAAATTCAAAATAGATACTACTACAGTAGTAACAAAACCAAAAATAAATAAATTCAATCTTTGCTCTGGTTTTTATCTAATTTGTAATTAGGTCAGTGCAAATGATAGCATCACATCTAGCAAAGTTTAGTAAGCTCCAGCTGCAATAGAAAAATTATATAAAATATGAGAAAACCAATACCAGGCTGAAAATATGGTCATCCTAATGCTGGAAACTATGAAGGAAATATTGTTACTTTAACCATTTATTACCTGACATCGACCCAGATTATTGGGTTTCTTCATCACATTACCAAAGAAACTAAAATTAGTTTGATTAGGGAGCGCTAAGTGTAGCAACTTTCGTATGAAGCATTCGAGATGGAGAACCCAACATATTAAAAAATGTAGTCGATTAGAAAAATAAGATATGTAGGGGAAAATTACCGTAAATTACATCTATAAAACTCAATTTTTTGATGACCTAGTGTAATTAAATATTCAAAGTTACCAGAAAAAAAAGTCAACAATTCCGACCAAAGAGATTACTAGTTCCATATTCGTTTATACAGTTCTCGGAGAAATACAAAAATATAAAGTAAATTTTATTGAAATCACCATATTTGGTGATAATGGCATATACTATGAACAGTTTCCCAATGATATGATGCGAGATCCGTGTATGCGAACATTCTTGATTTGTCATTTCTTTGCCATTCCATGCAACCAGCATCAAAGTAATTGCAAAAAGAATGAACATTATCTTTTGTTTTCTTCCACTTTACAAGTGTATTATAGGGACACAACATCAGTGAACAATTCGCTGCCTCTTTCATCTCCTGTACATCAAATCTTTTTTTATTTGGGCTCTTTGCCCCTCTACAATATCCACACAACATACTATTACAAGTAATCACATTAGCGAAAGCACTTTGTTGGCAGCCATCTCTCTAAGGACTGCATAGGCTTCATCCATTGAACCCATGCTTAACAAAAGCAAAAATTGCAGTTCCTCATAGGTGAATTCATTTGGGAGACAGTTGGGGTCATGCCTCATCCTGCATTGCCCTTAATATTTATGACATCTCTCAATCTTCTACTCTGCATATAGCCTCTCATAAGAGTGGTCGTATATCCAATGATCTAGTCTGTAACTTTTAGGAAACAAAACATTCTTGTGCACTATATCCCCATAACTGTGCTTCCAGATACTACATATGTTTCACCTGCCCTCTCTTATAGCTTGAACGCGGAATTTTAGCCTTCTCAAAATCCCCAAAACTCACGGGTCCTGCCACGAGAATAGAATGTAGAAATACAGGGCTCCGTACTTTCGTGGCAACATTTGCTTTAAAGCACCCACCATTGAATCCTTCTTTCTCACTTTCCCCTACAGTTTAATCATGATGTTATGAGTTCGACATCATGCCATACCCCAAAACGAATTCCCATTTCCGCAGTGAGGTCTTCTGCTCAGGCGCCCATGTTACTATTCGTTGCACAAACAGTGAGGATGGCATTAAAAGCCCCTATACCAGGCCTCATATGGCAAAATTTCCCACCTACTCTAACATGCCAACAAACGTCAAGAAATAACTAAAATGCAAGATGAGAGTGTTATGGGTACTTACTAAGTGGGTTACCACTGTGCTCCATGCCTCGTGACATGAGAAAAAAATGCGCTTCGAGGCTTCCAACATTAATTGAATAATGTGTTCCCCATAGCAAGGTGAGCCTGTTTTAGCAGAAGCAATGGCTAAGTGTCCCAGCGAGTTGCTATCTAGGATACCTAATTTGCCTTTGTTTTGAAGCCTATGAAGGATAGTGCGTGCATGAAAAAGGCTAGAGGGTGTTGCTTAATCGGCTGATTCGAACATGCTGCTGATTAAAATATGTAGAATTCTGTGCACTGTGATTATATTCATTTTTTTATGCTAAGTTTTATGTAAATTAACTTACACAAGACATCACAAGGATAATACAAGACGGGAGAGTCTGCACGGTACTCTTTGATTTATTTCATTCTCAAAGCAATAAACATTCAGCCTTGAGCCACACAAAACTGACAGAAAGCCTCGAGCCACACAAAACTGACAGAACCTGCATTAAATGAATATCAGTCCGTCCATCCAACATTGCCAAATAAAGGGAATAACCAATAAAATTCTGCCACAACACAAAAATTAAAGCATCAAACTTTATTTTAACCCATTTAAATACAGGTGGCAAAATTTAATTGAACAAAATGCAAATAACTAATTTCTAAGGTGAAGACAATATCCTTGCCTTCGGCCGCCGTCGAAGGGTTCAGCCATTTGCCGTTGTACAGAACGGAGAAGCGCTTGCTCATGCCCTTCCACCCCACCGTCCGCATTAATTAATTTAAAATCTTTGAAATAAATATACTTAAAATATCTAACTAATTGTAATATTATAAAACTATCATATTTTTATATATTAAAAAAAAGCATATCATCATCGGTCAATAACAACACAACAAAACTTAAAAATAAAAAAATAAAAACATTAAAAATAATTAAAATAATAACTTATTATTAATATTAATAAATTGAAATGATAAACATTACCAGAAAAAAATCTTCATTCACAATAGTCGTGGTTAAGCATGCTGTACACCACAAAGTCCCACAAAAATATTAAATAACTACACATTCCCGGCAAACACGCAGAGTTTGAAGACATATATATAGGTACGTTTCTAATTAATCCATGGTTTTTAATGTACGCGTGGTTTTTAATTTCTTCCACGTGTCATCTAAGTATTTGGCTGGAGGCCATTGTTAAAATATTCATTCCACTTGTATTTTGATTGGTCTGTCAACAGCCTGGCAAAGGACCGCAGTGTGGGCCCCACGATTCACTGAAAGGCTGCAACGAAATCGAGGGACCGCAAGTGAAAAGTCGTCAGTTCGACTGGGGATGACCGGTCAAAGTGTGCACCGGCGACCGGGTAACGGCGGTAAGAATATCGGCGTAAGTAACAATTCCGACAAGATTCTCATATTCGTCATCTTCTCGGTGCTCGGTAACCCACACGTGGGTGGCGCGATGAGCCAGCATCTGCGCCATCACCGCCGCCAGGGAATTCGAGGGGCGGCAAGTGAGCGGCGCGCTTCGACCCCTGTACGGCCGAGGGCTCATGCCCCTCTCCATCGCGCCGTCGTCGAAATACAAGTTCACGAAATCCAGAGACCTGCTTGAGAATTTCCTCATCTTCCCCGTAACGGATCTGCCCTCCTCTTCCTTCACAGTCGAAAGCGACAGATTCGGCTTACGCTCCGCGGTTCGCAGACTTGTGCCGCCAGGCCCCAGTTTCAGAGGCGCGTTGGGCTTCTTCTGCGGGTCGGAAACTCTGAGAAGGGCGTCGTGGCTGCTGCAGGCGCTGAGGGGAACGATGTCTTCGACCCCCATCACGAATTCCCCCGCAGTGAGGTTCGCCAGCGCCCAGGCGGCGGAAACATGGTCCGTCTTCCACAGCTTGAATGCCGAAATGTCTCCGATGATGCGAACCCCCGCTTCGTCTCTGTCGTCGTTGCGCTCGACCACGGCGATCGCCAGAGGGTCGTGGCCTAGGACCTGAACGGCCTCTCTCGCGGGCGCACGGCTGTCGAGGGAGAAGTGGTGGCGCGTTATGGCTCCCAGAGCCTCGATCGATGTCAGGGGAAGCGGCGCCAGCGCGCCCAGGCACCCGATGAGGAACCTTATCACGTCTTCCCTTGAAAGGCAGCACCATTTCTCCTCCGCCGCCTCTTCCGCCGCCGTCGAAGGGTTCAGCCATTTGCCGTTGTACAGAACGGAGAAGCGCTTGCTCATGCCCTTCCACCCCACCGTCCGCCGGACCAGCAGCCGCCGAACGCCCTGCTTCATTATCTCCAGCGCGTCCATCAATCTGCATTTCACCGTAAATGAAACCCTAGTTACATATATTGCTCAAAAAATGCTTGAACAGAAGCAGACTGAAATATGTAATGTTAGGTTATCATGGAGGCGTTGTGTCGAGAATTTGCAAGACAAAAATTGCACTGCGTTTAAACCCTTCCCAAATAAATGTAAAATTGTGTCTAGAATTTGAAAGACAGAAATTGCACGGCGTTTAAACCCTTGCCAAATAGATGTAAAAACAGATCAAAGATTAAAAAATACTTGAACAGAAGGTATTCATGAAGATTTTGTCTCTAGAATTTGTAAGAAAAAATAGCACCGCGTTTAAACCCTTGTCGTAAAAACAGGCCAAAGATGTCGGCTTCGCGAAGCAAAATGTAAAGTTTAGGTTATCTAGCGGAAAATTTCCAGAGATTGATTCTCAGAGACGAGGCGGAAAGCATCTGAAGAAAGTTATCAAGCCTTGCAAAGATGAAAAATTTATCCCCATGGCCATATTATGCGGTCTTTAGATTACATGCTGGAGGAAAGGAAAGTTTGTGAGTGAGGGCAATACCTGGTTCCAGGGGCAACCTGCCTGAGAAGCGAAGCGTTTGCAAAAACGATCTGCGACACAGGGGCTTTCAAGGCGGCGTCGGGGTCTGCAAGAGCCCATTCTGTCGAAAGATGCGCCACAATATCCAAAGCGTTGAGAATCCCGACGAATCTCTCCTGCCTGGACTCCTCTGATTCAGGGCCGCTGCTCTTCTCCGGCGGCCTCTGCTTCCAAACCGGAATCCCGCATTCTGTGCAATCGCGAATAGTGACGATCGCCTCTGCGACGCTCGCGTTCTCCGGAAAATCCACCAGCTCCGGCTTCCCTACCGTCAGATCTGCGACGACGTGGTAGAAAAGCACCGCTGCCATTTATCGATGGATCAGCCTGCCGCTGCTTCTCTCTCTGTGCAATGAATCCGCTTCCGCTTCCTGTTCGAGCTGTTATAAAAGCGAATGGAGAAAGACGATTAGAAGAAACGCAAAGGAAGACGAGGATCCGTCCATGGGAGATGCGAAGAATCGAAACTGCGACCTCGCAGCAAATGCAAATTCGTGTTCCGCTCTGAAACGAAGAAATCGCCCTGCAATTACCGAGCTCATCGCGAACAGAATCCCATGTGCTGTTCGTCCTGCTGCGCCTATAAAAAATTTACAATACCCTGCTTGTCTGTATAAAGGTTTAAGAATAACTAAGGCATGGCGTCCCCGAAACATGTAACCTTTTGGGGAGAGATCCAAATAAATGGTCTGGAATTCTGTGTGTGGTCATTGTTGACCTTTGAGGACGGCCTCTATTAAATAGTTGAGAAATTTTCCCATTTGCCATATTTAATTTTCATTTTTCTCGTGGTCATATTAAACTTTGAGGATGGCCCCTATTAAATGGCCTAAAATTGCTCATGTGATCATATTAAACTTTAAGGATGGTCCCTATTAATGGCCTAAAATTATTCTTCTTGATCGTATCTAAACTTCCAAGAAGGCCCCTATTCAATAGTCTCTAATTTTCCTTGTGGTCATATTTAATTTCAAAGAAGGCCACTAAAGAATTTTTCTTAAATGGTTCAAAATTTTCCTTATAATCATATTTAGAAGCCTTATTTACACTAGTTTATATTTTATATTTTTGGAGAGACACTTTTATACTCTAATACAATTGAACTCTATAACTATTAAAAAGAAAAATATAAAATACCTTAATAATGACCCTTGTATTCTAGTTTTTGTCAAATTTCGAGGTCCCACCAATCACTATAGGCATTAGGGCCTTAATAAAGACACCTGTTTTTGTCTTTTTAAAAAACTAAACTTTGTTTTTATTTAGTTTTTTATTTCCTATTAAAAAGAGTGGATAAATTTGAGGATGTGGGAGGTGTGCAAGAATAATCAGATTCTTTTATTTTTAAATAATATCCTAATATGGAAGGTATCTAATTTTGAACACACTATTTATTTGTTTGGTCAATTAGTAACATTTCTACAATGTTAGTTTTAGTAGGAAAGAGAGTATAATACTAATAATGAAAGTTAAAGTACACCTACATGTGTTAAAGTGTTTGGCATGAAAATATCTATTTCCAAATTCTTAGTCTAAGAAGTTAGTTGAGCTTAATTTGTGCACTTTTGATAGGTTTGATATATTAAATAATATATACATTATAATGTGTCATTGGGTTTTATTATCATCTACCTACTTATTACTTTTTTTGTAAATTTGGCAGTGCTCAATAGATAGAATACTTGTGCATCAAAGTATCATTTAAGCATGCAGTTCAAGCAGTCCTTAAAGTGCACCGAGAAATCACTAATCGTCTATTTTGGGAAACATGCGTGAAGATTAATAATGCATAATAATAACTCATTCTACCCCTGATATATAAACAAAGCACTTAATCATATAGACAACTACTTATGTTTCTTTATAAGGATTTGATACATTCATTCAGATAGAACATTTTTGTACATACTTGTTTACAAAAGAATTCATTAAGTTCAAGATTTTGTGAAGATATGGAATTGTGGCACACATTAGGATGGCGATGAAAAATAACACATTCTATCAAAACTAATAATATTTATAAAAAACATGTGTGGTGTTGTCACATGTTAGCATTAAACAAAAAATGTAAAAATAAAAGATCGAAAGAATCCTAGATCTTCAATGAAGTATGTGGAGTGCATTTCATTTTCTATCAACCCAAAGTGTACCACATTCTCATGCCTTTGTGAATCGTCATATATTTTATCCTAACATCATATAGACTATCATATTACTCTTATTCACAAACTAGCGCTTGCAACGAAAGGAGGTGTAATGGTTATGCTGATAGAAAAATATGGGAAGGTTGTCCACTACTAAGCTCAGAATCAAAAAAACCAATCAAATAAATAACATCTAAAGTGCTTCTTTAATAAATACATATACATCAATGGTCCAAATCATTGTGGAGAAAGAACACATACACAAATAGATAAGTGAATAGAGCCTTGACATGCGATAGTGCCCAAACACCAATGAAAAATATGAGAAAAGTATTAAATTATTTCATTTGTTCGTTAAGTACCATAACATCAATGTTATTTGATCCATTAACAGAATAAATCCTCCGATGTTGATATTGTGGTGCCCAAGAAAAGGTTGAACCACATTTGTAAATTTCCACTTTCTATGTTGTTCCATTAAATTCATTTGATTTGTATGGTCATTAAATTTATTCTAAACATTAAAATGTATTTGTTGGGATGGACGCCAAAGGCAATCAAAGTACAAATATAAAAATAAATAGATGTAAAGCAAATAAATGTAGATCCTCACCAAAACACGAAACCGAGGTGTTTGGTAAGACACTTATAATTTGTTAATTACTTGTAGCCTCCCTCAAATAGAGGTTTAACACTTATTTGGCCTAGACCATGCCATTAGTGGCATTGTGTATGGTAAGAGGAATCATCTTCTAGGACTTGTTTCCAAGAGCATCACACCTTTAACCATCACATCACATCAAACCATAAATATTTCTCTTTTTATAAATATGTTGCGCATGTTATAAATATCACAAAAGCGGAAGGTTTGCATTTGATATGTAATTTGTGAAACACAAAATTTATCTTCCATAACATTATATATAGTGGAAAATTAGTATCTTAGTATCCAAAGAAGAATAGTTTTTAGCGTATCCACTTAATAATTCACCCCTTGATAAAGTTTCTTTAAAAAAACTTAGATAGCTCAAACATTTAAAAATTTACATTTAATGGATGCGGATCTAAATAAGAGTTGTATAGTGATCAGTTCATGCAAATAAATTGCTTATGCATATGTTGGTTAGGGAGCTTTGAGCTCGCATACCTACTTTAATTTTTTATTTGTTCCAATTAATTAAAAATATATCATTACATAAGCGAGTAATTTATTTTATATTTCTGCAACTGTTCTTTTTTACAAAGGTTTATATATGTGTGTGTGTGTGTGTGTGTGTGTATGTATGTATATACATACATACATACATACATACATATAGATATACATACATACATACATACATACATACATACATACATATGGTGTCTCATATATATATATATATATACATATATATGTATGTATATACACATCTATATGTATATACACATCTATATGTATATACATATCTGTGTGTGTGTGTATACACATGTATATATATAGTTAAAAATATACATATACATATACATATACATATATATGATTTAGGATTATTTAGTTGTTTTTTTTCCGTTTTATATGGTTATATATACATACATACATACATATACATATATGTATACATATACATATATACATACATACATACATACATATATATATATATATATGTGTGTGTGTGTGTGTGTGTGTGTGTGTGTGTGTGTGTATGTATGTGTATACGTTTGTATATGTATATGTATACATACATACATACATATGTATATGTATATGTATGTGTATGTGTATGTATACATACATACATACATACATACATACATACATACATACATATATATACATGTATATATGTATGTATGTATATGTAACACACCCAAGCATGTGTGTATACATATACATATATACATACATACATATATATATATAATATATTATATATGTATGTATGTATGTATATATGTATATGTATACACATACATATACATACATACATACATACATACATACATACATGTATATATATATATGTATGTATCACAGGGTGACAATCCAGATGTATGTATGTATGTATGTATGTATATGTACATACATACATACATACATACATACATATATACATACATATATAGTCAAGACTTATATCACTCAACCAAAACAACCAATCCTGACATTTCCCCTTATTTTTTCATTCGAAAGGTACTAAAAATGGCGCATGTATCAACACTTGGAGCAAGAATAAAGGAGTCAATACTAATATCACTCAACCGAAACAACCAATCATGGCATTTCCCCTCCTTTTTTCATTCGAAAGGTACTAAAAAATGGCACACGTATCAACACTTGGAGCAAGAAGAAAGGAGTCCAGACTACTATCACTCAACCAAAACAACCAATCGTGGCATTTCCCCTCCTTTTTCATTCCAAAGGTACTCAATAAAGGCGCACCTATCAACACTTGGAGCAAGAAGAATGGAAGAGTCAAGACTAATATAACTCAACCAAACCAAAACAACCCATCATAAATATTAGCCTCTACTTTGATAGCACCTCTACTACTACTTTACTCGACACTTCTTGTATCCAAAGTGATATCAAATGTATTCATGTTTAGTGAAAATAAAATTGGCTACAAAAGACTACCATTCATGATATAAAATATGCAAATGTACAAAAGTCTTCATGTTTCATGTTTAGTTCAAATAAAATAATCCACAAAAGGCTACCACTTGTGATGTAAGATTTGCAAATGTATATGTACGAATTTATAACATATTTGAAATGTACAAATATAACTTGTAAATGTAATCCTTCATCTATATTCCTACACTTACAAAATCAATCACACCCCTTATCAACATCAACTACAAAAGTAATAACTATCCCTCTAAATCAAATAACACTTACCGTTTGGCATTCACATTGCATTTGCACATGCGATTGCTAGTTTTATATTTGTTCTTTTTTACAAAGGTCTATATATATATA
Source organism: Taxus chinensis (assembly GCA_019776745.2). Classification (NCBI taxonomy): domain Eukaryota; kingdom Viridiplantae; phylum Streptophyta; class Pinopsida; order Cupressales; family Taxaceae; genus Taxus; species Taxus chinensis. The sequence continues at coordinate 658,036,165 of CM034154.1, forward strand.
TATATATATAGTTTTAAAATATTAAAATGTCATTATATTTTTTTATTTCATCATTTATTTATAACAAATGTCATTTTCATGATAAGATGTGTCCTATAATTTAAAAATTGTTAAAGTATTTTAAAGGGAAAAATTGATTTGACTATCATGACAACATCAAGTGAAGGGGCAATAAGGCCTCAATATTTTCCACCAATCAACATTTATATAAATAAACTTTAAAGAATTTTTGGATAAAAATATGTGCATTGCAACTTTTAAACATTGGAATTGACCATGCAAAAACTTAATACCAAGTAACAGATTAATCAATAGTTAATTCATAGTCTTTTATATAAACTAATACAATCGTCTTTTATTTGAAACTATACAATTATTTATAACAAATGTCATTTTCGTGATAAGACATGTCCTATAATTTAAAAATTGTTAAGTATTTACAAGGGAAAATTTGATTTGACTACCATGACATTATCCTTTATTGATGTGAAGGGGCAATAAGGCCTCAATATTTTCCACCAAATCAACATTTATGTAAATAAACTTTAAAGCATTATTGTATATAAAAAATATGTGCAACGCAACTTTTAAACATTGGAATTGACCATGCAAAAAATTAATACCAGTAAGTATTAGTTGGATGGAGAACTGCATATATTTAATCACGAGTTAGGTAGAACTAAAAATAATAATTCATAGTCTTTGATATAAACTAATAATTGAATTGTTGGGGTAGGGACATTATTCTAGAAATAAACATTATCATAATCTTGGAGATCTAAAATTTTATCTCATTTAATGGAATTCAATGTCATTTCACTGTGAAGGACCCCATGCCAAAAAGAAAATCTTAAGGATATAATGTTTCCTAAATTGAACTAAAGTGCAACCCAAATTACCAAGTGTCGCTACATATTGTGGCATATAAAATTTAAAAGTTAACACCAAGAGAAACATTTTTAAATTTAATTCTTACATATTCAAGGCCTCTCCTTTATTGGTGCTCACAACGAATTCTTCATAAGATTTATGAATTCCTCCACCTTAGCAAGATCAACGCTCTCTGGGATACTTGTGCCACAAAAATGTTTGTGCTAATCAAGCCACAACAAGTTAAACACACAACATAGTCATTCATAACTTGGGGAAAAAATTGTACAATAAATGGCAGTATCTTTATATCTTTTTGCCCCATCATATCTACCTTGGTGCTAAAAAGAACGATAAGCAGATTGTTCCAAGCCATAAAGATCTCAGATGCTAACAAATCGTCTCATTCAACAAACTGAAAGTAATTCGACAAAATAAATTTACAAAAAGCTTTACAAGTTCAAAGATCAACAATATCATATATTATATTTCATGGAACTCTATGCAGTACAATGAGAAGGGTCCTTGCTTATACAAGCAAGGAAGATCAATCTAAAAACTAGTCAAGGCCATAGATCAAGCCATAAATCTAGGAAAGAACTAAACAACAAAGAACTATTCAATCTACGATAGATCTAGGAAAGAACTAGACAACAAAAAACTAGTAAAGACCATATATCAAAGAAAGAACTATACCTATCAACTAGATAATATATTCCTGATATCTAAATAAGATAAAAGATTTATATCCACACATAAGTGGGTGAGGATAAATAAAAAAGAAGATAAATAAAGTACTTAGGCGAACATGAGCTAAGGTAAACAACCTACTATAACAGGTGCCCACATGCTAATCTAGCCTAAAATCAACTGTGATTGTACCTATTTAGGGATCATTGGCCATTCCCCAAATAAACAAATTCACCCATGCATTCACTTGAACATTCTACCCACCATTGTATAGGCCTGTATAACGACGTGCGTCAAATTGAACTTTGATGACTTATTAGACTAGTTAATTGTTGAGATATTATTGTATTAGTGTATTTATTAATTATTTGTATAAAATTAATTAATTGTCATTATATTATGGTATACATGTTGTATTTTAGAATAACTAATTACTATAATATTAGTTTATTTGTATTTTTATAGTGTAAAATGTTGACATTGTAAATGCAATAATTTTAATAAAAAAATGTAAAACTGTTAGTCGATGTGATGGATCTAACATATAATAAAGTTGAAAATATTGGTTGATACGTGATAGCTCCAACATATTATAATAATAAATATGAAGGTGTTGGTTGATGTAATAAATCCAACATATGTAATAAATTCATTCCTCTACATTATTGTAGTTGAAGCCCTCAACCGCATATGTTAAAAAGATAAAACGAAGAGAAGATTGACGGGTATCAAAGTGGTTAATGGGATAGACAACCTTTGCCTACAAAAATTTGTTGATGACACTTTTCTTTTGGGACAGGGTGATGTTAATGAAGCAAGAGCTTTTAAATAAATTATTAAAGACTATGAGGATGTCTCTTGACAACTCATTAACTTCCACAAAAGTTCTTGTTTCTTTATAAATGTTAGTCAACAACAACAAAAAAGATTATTTGACATTCTGAGATGCATAATTAAAATGATGCCTTCCATTTATTTGGGGATGCCTCTGTTTGGGAGAAAATTGACACAAGATACATGAAATCCACTAATTGAAAGGTTTCAAAAAAAAATTGGCCTCATGGAAGAGTGCCCTTCTCACCCAAGCAGGAAAAGCTCAATTGTTACAAAGTTCATTGCAAAGTGTTGCCATTTATATAATGTTTAGCTTCAAAATTCTTGTCAAAGTTAGGTTGGCTATTGAAATAATACAAAAAATATTATTATGGTCTGGTACTGAGGAAAAAGCCAGAAACCCCCTTATTGAATGTGATAAAATTACCAAACCTAAGAAGTATAGAGGCTTAGGTCTCAAAAATATCTAGGTCATGAATGAAGCTCTGATAGCAAAGATAGGATGGAGATTTTGCAAGGAACAAGGACTCTGGGTGGATATTCTTCAAGTTAAATACATGCAGACTGTTGGCGAAATGAATGTATTTTTCTCTGAGGTTGAATTTCTCAAAGGATCCATCTTTTACAATAATATTTCCCAAGCCAGGAATCTTCTCCTTAAGGGTATGCTTTGGAATCTTGGGGATGACCACAACATTAAATTCTAGGATGATCCTTGGTTGGATAAGGTGCCTCTGGGTAAAGTTTAACCTTGGGTTTACCTAAAACAATACTATTTTTAGGAAAATGGTGTGCTTGTTAGAGACTATTAGGTTTTTAACCATCATGATCCTAACTGGGTTATCATCCTTCCTCCTCCTAGTTATAATGGATCAGAAAGTCCCTTTGTTGACCTTAATAATAAACTGAAAAACATCTACATCCCTAATAGACCCAGCAATGACGATTTGATCTGAAGCAACACTGTCTCAAGAAATTATGAAGTCGAGTCTAGTTATGCCTTATCATTTGAAGATAATGAGGAGCACATGGATTGGGCTAAAGTCTGGAACACACATCTTATTCCCAAGATAAATTTCTTCTTCTAGGAATCCATTCTGAATAAAAGTCTTACTATTGACAACCTTAGAAGAAGGGGTGTGATTGTGATCAACATATGTACCTGGTGTAAGGAAGAAGAAAAAACGGTTCAACATATTTTTCTGGAATGTAAATAATCTTTTCATATTTTTGTTGTTATCTTGGATGTGTTCAATCTCCAATTCCCTCTCTCGAGTGACCTTGATATCCTGGTGGATCAATGGTCTTCCCCCTTTAGATCCTCCATGATCAAAATGGCTTGGAAATGTGCCTTGCCCCATGTTATGTGGGGAATATGGAAAGAGAGGAGCAATAAAATATTTCATAATAAATCTTCTAGCTCCTTTAAGGTCGTTAAAAAAATTAGCCAAAGTTTGAAGGATAATATCATGATTATCAAACATAAATGGTTTGAATATTATTCCAAGGAGGAACAAACTATTCTAAAGGCCTAAAATATTAGTCCTTCCAAAGAAGGATCCAATTCTAAAATGAATAAGGATAGAAGTGGAACGAAATGGAAACATCCACCAGATGACTAGTTTAAGTTAAATTTTGATAGGTCATCAAATTTGAGAGAGGGCAAAGTGGGTGTTAGTGGTTTGATAAGAGATCATAAGGGAAAATTCATCAAAGCTTATTCTAGACCTCTTAGGAACCAATCAAATAACTATGCAAAGGCTATGGCTGCATTATGGAGTATAAATATTTCAATGATTTCACAGATCAATAAATTGATTATCGAAGGTGACTCCCTAATGATAATTAAGGCCTTAAATGGGAAAATAAGAGTTGGATGGAGCATTAGAAATATTATTAAGGAGGCTAGAAACATGATTGATTCCTTTGATGAGGTGGTTATTATCCACGTCTTCAGGGAGGATAACACATGTGCTAACAACTTGACTAATCAAGGTGATGATATGGAGGAATGGTTGGAGTGGGATGGCCACGTACCCTAGAACCACCTCTCTTACCTCATTAATAATGATAAGACATATTAGTTTGGTTTACAGTAATCATAAGAGATTGGGTCATTATTCCCATGACAAGGAATGAAATTATGATGGAACATTACTGATGCGCTGGAGGGTTGGTTTTCCCTTAATATTTGCGGGAAAGTGAACCTTGAGACGTGTTTAAACAAATTGTTGTGAATTGCTATAGAAACATGAGGGGAGAGTGAGTTATAATTGATCCCACTTATTATCAGGCCATCATACAAGACTCAATGGCATGGTGTATGATCAAAAGAGATGGTTTCTCTAAATACATCAAAAGGATGAAAGGTAATGACCCTTCTCTTACTCTGAAATTTGGTCAAGCATGGGATAAGGGTAGATTTTTTTATTAGGCGCATGGAAATTTGTGTGACTAAACAAGCCATTGCTGAGGCCACTAGTATGCCCATGGATGATCTCAAAAATTTTAAAGATAAGAACCGTATAAATCATGAGATTGTCACTTTCTTTGGACCAAATGAAAGAGTCCATTTATTCACTGATGGCATAGTTAGAAACTACCTCCCCGAAAGATGGGCAGATGTGTGCAAAGTTGTGATGAAATATATTACTCTTTAAGGAAAATTCAAGAAAATATTTACACACCATATGTTTGTCCTCAATTAATTTCACAGGAATCAGGATATGAGCTTGCCCTTCTTTCTTATGAGATCCCTCACCGTGTCTGTGAAAGATTTGTTGCACCCTATTGCATTGGTGGTTGTTTTCATTTATGTGACATGGAATTGATGGCAAAGGGAGAGTGCAAAATCATGCATATCGGGTGGTACTAAATGGTGCTCAGTGGTTCAAGGTGGATTTAGGTAGCTTCAGGCAAGTTTAGGCCAGAAGCTTCAGGCATGTTTCTGGTACCTGGTAAGGTGTGAAGAGTTTGTGCGGGTCATGAAATGTTTATAAGAGCATGGGAGAAGCCTTGGAATAGTGTATAGAACATTTTTAAACAAAAATTAGGCTAGGTTTAGCTCCAGGAGTCAAACTTCAAAATTGCACAGAAGTTGGGCTTGAGAACTGATAGTGTTGGCAAAGGTAAATGAGATGGAATAGGAGAGTTCAGGCATATCTGTGGAAAATGGGATTATGGACCATGTATTAGGGTGAGTTGTAAATCTCTAGACCAAATTTCATCATATTCTGAGAAGGTATTTGAAGTTATCTTAGCTTTTCTAAAACAGACTTTTTGGAAATTGAATAAAAAGTTGCCTGGCTTCTTAACGCTCAAGAAAAAATATAGTGCATCCTTCAAATAAATCATGGAAGGAATATTTGTAGAGGACTCCAAGCTTGAGATAGTGTAAAAAAATTTAGATTAAGTGGACATTTTTTGAGAAAGTTATGAGCATTAATACGTTGGTGTTTGAATTCTCTTGCACGACATCTTCTTGAGCTAAGTGGCCAAATTTAAGTTGTTCAACTCTAAATCCTTGGTGCATGCTAGAAACATCTCTCATAAGCATAATATACCTCATCTAAGTCAAAATAATGATCTCGTTGCTCTTAAGGTGAAATTTTATACATTGGCATGATTGCATTGTGTAGGGCTAGTCTGGGACAATCATACTTTTAAGCCTCTAAGCATGTTTTTGTCAGTAAAATGTGGTATAATGACCATGTCAGGTTTTCATGAAGTGTCAGTCTCTCCTACAAGAGAAAATTTTTATGTTGAGATCCTTCTGGTGTAAAGTATTGTGTTGAGATTCTCCAAGTGGACTAGTGTTGTTGTAGGTAAGTTCTCCAAAAGTGTAACTTTAGTTGTCTTTTGTAGAAGCTTGCATACTTGAGGTGGTTTGATGAGCTTTATGTCTTAGAGAAGGTGGTCTTAGAAGCTCTTGAACATCATGATGAATATGGAAAGCTTGATACTTCAAGGTGACGTTGCTACTGAATATTTTTAGGTAGTTTTGTCCCTGAAAGACAATCAAGAAGGAGATTGTATCCTTGTGTGCAGTCATGAAAAAGCATGATAAACCAGGTTATTAAACCACAAAAGTTTTTGAGCACAAATATCCAATGACTTTTAGCCATGGTTAATCTTCATAACATTTGAAATGTCTTATCAAAGCCCTCAAGCATGTTTTCACCTTCAATTCAAGGTCACTGTAGTGTTCTTCCACCAATGTAGCTTGCAATTTTTGTTTGTTGGAAGCTAATGAAGAAGATTCAAGGGTGAAACTTGTTTGTAATGGATGGAAGTTGATCTCACAAGATCGCGGAAGCTTGAATGATTTAATTTCATCTCAAATTGTTCAAGAAAACACATTTTTAGTGCTCTCGGGTACTCACACGATGCACATACCTTGATCTTAGGGTTTCGAAGATGTTTTTGATCAAAGCCTTCAAACTAACCAACCAAAATTCAAATCCTTTTGAAGCAAGGATCGGGTTTTGATATTTTTGGGTGCTTTTTTCTCCTCAAACTCAAAATTTAAGCACACTCTTTCTTCTCTTCAGATTGTTTGTGGCTAAGAAGGTCCAATTGGACAGGTGCAACCTCGTGGAAGAAAATTTCTTGAGTGTGATAACAGTGAATCAATGCTTGATGATCTTAGGACTATGCAAAGTTCATGTTTGACGCTGCTATGTTAAAATTTCTTTATTGAAGATGATCTTTCCTATTTGGCATAATGTCTAGGACCTCTGTGTCAATCAAGGGGTTTAAGTTTAATGGAAATCATCACTTGAATGTAAAATTTGGGTACTTCTCAGTTTGAGAGCCAGTGAAGTAGTTAAGCTACAAAGTGATTTCCTAGTGTGTGAAGGTAAGGATTGTTTCAAATTCTTGAGTTGAAATAGTGTAACTGTTGGAGGATGTAATGAGCTAATCTAATATTCAAACTAATTCTCCATTCCTCTCAGCTCGAAGGAGAAGAGAAAAAGACACTCATTTGTCTTTTTTCAAACAAAACATGAACCCTTGGATTTTGAGCTTTCAAGATGAGATATGAAGAGTCTGAGACTCTTAGTGAAAATTAATGTTCTGAAGGGGAATAGGAAAGGTCTTTGGACGATAGAAAAATGTTTGAAAAAAAAAAATAGTAATTGTTTTTAAGGAGACGAGGTGTGATAGAAGAGGTGTGACTAAAATACCATTTGGAATCAATGAAAGCTCTTGATGCCAAATATTGAATATAAAAAGGGAGTTAGTGAAGGTAATAAAAATGAGAGCATGTGTTTGAAAGTACATAGACTGTAAACTATAAACAAAAGAGAGTCCTGAACAAAGGAGTATGTGAAAGATCTACTTGTCTATGTTGTTTATGTGAATGTAACATACAAATATATATGATGCGAGTAATATGTAGAAACATATATGCATGAAAATTCTATGAGTTTAGATAAAGTGCAAAGTCTACAAGGACAAATAGAAGGAATATACTATGAGTTGAGAACACAAAGGAAAAATGATGTATAAACATAGTTGAGATCCTACTATATGTTGAGTGAAGAACTTGTTGTTAAAAGTATGAACAAGACAGAGAAGTGAAAAAGATCTATGCCAAAGTTTTAGTTTGGAGTTCAGATGAGACAAGTCTTCAGAAAGTGTGAGTACCTATAGCGTAAAATAATCAGTGAGATATGAGGTATAGTGTGTACATAGTACAAGGTGCATTTTTTCACTGAGATAGAAGGTTCAAAGATCTTGAAAACTGAATACAAAGTTTTTCAGTTACATATGAATTAATTAATGAAGAATGAGCTGGGTAATTGAATTGAGCTAGGTAATAGAAAATGGGAGAGAGAGAGAGAGGAGGGAAAATAGAGGGAACTTAGATTCTTGCTTCCACCCATCAACAACATGTATTAATTATCTGAAAGCACGTATGGGCGCCCTTACAAATCCATTCCCCAATGATACTTTTCTGATGGGAAAAGAAATGTGCACCATACCCTACCAAATGTGGTGGTTGAATAACCTAGGACTACAACTTCAATGTTGGAGATGTTTTCCTCTTTTTTAGCCACCTACCTTCACCTAATTCACGATTTCCAATGGTACCAATTTTATCAACTTTGGAGTAAATGGGTGAAATTTATGGCCATGCAGATCCAAGGGGGTCGAGGAGGAACATAGGTTCTTTAAACACTTAACTACAATCTACATTTAATTGATTTTCTGATTTGTGGTGTGGGTGGAATGGTGATGCAGAGAAATCATTAGAGGGAGGAATTGTTCCTCGAGTTCTTGAAATGTCCGCATTTTCCATGGCACACCACCTCTCTTTGTTCATCAGCTCGAACTCCATTATGGGGAACTGACGACCCCCAAGAACTTGTTCCACTGTTCCCTCCGCCATCCACAGCTCCGCAATGTACTTAGCTCTTTGTTGTGTGGCTTGAACCCGAATGCGGGGAACCTCTAACCCCTAGGAACATGTTCCATCCAACTCACACAAATCCACATGACACTACCTGAGACCAAACTCCTTTGTCCATCGGCTGAAAGAATCTTACGGGGAACCAAGGATCTGTGGGAACTATTCCTTTGGGGAAGTAAAAAACCTGCACAACACTCAACCCTTCCTCAATTCCTTTGTATTGCAGCCCAATTGGAAAATCGAAGAACTCAAAGAACTAGAGAATGGTTGCCTCTATTCCTTCCAGACCCGCAAAACCCGCAAAACACTAAAAATGGCCCAAATTTTGATTTTTTTCTCAAAATTTTCGAAGTGTTTGGATTTTTAAGGCCTGAAGGGAGAAAGAGGAATGCTCAAAATAATTGTATGTGCCCTAATATATGGAAAATACCTATTTTCTCCAATTTCTTCATCAAAACCCCATCAGACTACCTTAGTCTAGATCTTGTCAAGTTCGCCAATTTGCAGGGGGTGTAAAATTGGACAACAGGTTCCCCACAGGGCTATCTAGGGGACACAAGGGTGATTCACTCAAATATCCCAAAACCCTAGTCCCCTATCTCATCTTAAGAACTAGGGTTTGTTATTACATGTACATCTAAGTGTATCTAGAGTGACTGAAAGCAGAAAATGATAGTGAAAACTACAAAACAACTGAATCACAAGTGCATGAATCAATTGGACAAGTTCATGTAACTCTAGATAGGTTTTGTGGGTCGATCATGTCCTCTTGGTCATTTTTGTCCATGTAGCTTTGTATTGGTTTTGTAAAATTTATACTTTTAAAATGTGTTTCTGTACCTTTTTTTTACGAGCCAGTAATATTATGACACACCATATAATTTTAAAGCGATCTTCTTTTTAACAAATCCAAGTACGCCAAAGGGGTTAAAATGACGATTGACATCATGCCTGACTGTGCTTCAATAGAGTCTACTTTATCTATATATACATAGACAATGAGTTGCATAAACACAAAGGCATCTAATTCAAATGTCAAATGAGTATTGGAAAAAATAAATCATTTTAAAACTTCTTTTGTGATAACTCAGAGGAAATCAAAGTTTTTCCAACGATCTTGGGTTGTAGAGTTCTACTACAAGACGAACCCTCTATTATGTGTGAATGGAGTATAGTGGACTACTCATCGATCAAATGAGTAAGGGCATGGTCCCATGGAGTGGGGGCTCCATAAATATCTCAGTGGGTGTTGATGAGAGAATTTAGGAGAATTTTAGCTGTTTTAAAGTCCTATGAATTTGATTATTTTCCTCAACATTTCTAGCTGATAATGACAATTTGCAATATATAATGATTATTCCCACCCAAATTGACCTAAACAATGGCAGAAATGTATGTTTGTTTCCATATGGAAATAGAACAACCTAAACTATAGGGAGAAATTGTCAACCCCCCCTCTCTAGCCTCCTCTTAAGTTTAAGGGGGGGGAATGTGGAGCTCCTATTTTTCAGGCTTAGATTCTATTTTTTCCTGTAATTGGTTAGAAAAATAATCACGAGACCAACTGCAACAGAAAAAATAGGAGTTGTAGCCCCTCCATAGGACCATGCCCTAAGAGAATTATCCCATGGAGGGGGCTACAACACCTATTTTATTACAGCAGAAGGTCCCGATGATTATTTTTTAAAGCCAGCTACAAGAAATAATAGAATCTAGGCCTAAAAATAGGAGCTCCATTTTTTTCCCCCCTAAAATTAAAAGGTGCCTGGAGAGGGGGGGCTGGGAGTTTCCTCGTACAGTTTATGTTGATTTTTGTCCATGTTGGTATATAATATGCATTCCCGCCATTGTATTTTGGTGATTTTAGAGGGAAATATGATTTTATTTACCTACAATTAACCATAAAAGTCAAATGGGATTCTATAATATCTCAGTAGGTATTGTTGAGGAAACTTATAAATAAACATGGGACCTTAAAACTGATAAATGTATTTTTGAATTTTGGAACAAGATCCCATTTTTTTCTCATTAGATGAAAACTTCGACTCTACTAGGGTTTTTTCATGCATTCACTTGTCATATGATACTTTCCAAATTGTGTTTTCTTAGTTTTCTTAGGGTTATCCCGATGGTCCTATCATAGTGAAACCCAACTATTTTCTCGCCGCTAAGGCAGAAAGTTGCCTATAAATGGTCGCCTCTCCTTCCATTGCAATGACTGTTGCAGCTGAAGGTGGAAATGGCTCCCAAGCACGTGTGAAGGATTTTTTCGAAATTTTATGATGAGGCATGGACTCTAAATCTTCCCCAGATGTTGTTATTTCTGTTGAAAGTTAAGACCCTGTGATTAAGTGGTATTAAAACAATTACCTTATTACGTATTTCTGTTGTCACATTCCCTCAGAAGCCTACCTTCAGAACTGGATAAAAAACCATTAAGAGTCCAACGATATCCTGGTTTTAGGTATCTATAACCTCACTAAGGGGTTTTATATTTTCTCTTTTCATGAGCCTTCCCAACTTCAAGCCATCCTTCTTAAGGCGGCTTGTTGGTATTTGGGGAATACCCTGTTAGTGTTTTCTCGGCGGACTCCTGATTTTTGTTAGAATTTAGAGGATTCTAATCATTATGAATTTAATCAACCAATGCATTTAAATATTAACATAAACCATAAAACATTAAATGTTAAACATTATGCAATGTAATAAATAGAATTACATAACATATTAATTAAGTAATATATACTAAAAGTAAGAACACGGTGACACTGTGTTTATAGAGGAAAACCCCAAATAGGGTAAAAACCACTATGAAATAACCTTTTACTTTCCAAGAACCAAATTTACATCCAGTAACTTTCACCTCCTCCTTTCAACCCTAATCACAAGGGTAAAATAATATTCACCTTTGATATTTCATTCAAACATATCAATTGAGGACATAAAGTCCTTTTTATATTAGGTGATTGGGTATGTCTCCCGACCCACCTTTTTAACCTTATCGGTTGACACATATACCTAGGTTTATAGTATTTAATATTAGAAATATAATCATTTCATGATATTAAATATTTAACCAATAGTATATACTTAGGTTAACATATTTAATAATAGAAATATAAATATTTCATATTATTAAATATTATGTTATATATTAGTGATGGACCTTTATACATTAAGGGTTAACCAGACCACTTAATCATTGTGTTCAAAACTCCCCCTTAATGTTAAGTGCGATAATATAACATATGCCATTAGATTACCCGCATGTGGTACACTACATGATTTACAATCCTTAAACCATAAATGTTTTAGGCTAGCATATCGGTCGAAGGAATTATAACACCTTCATCATACTCAAGTTACACGGATTTGAAATCTCAAATATCATCCCATGATCAGTGGCTAAGTATGATTTGTGAGTTTTAAATGTTCTCACACGTCATAAAAGGTTATTGAACACAAGCATATAGGAGCATTTTTTAACCAAGGACCCCCTTAACAATTTTCTTGTATTGGATGTTTACCAGTAAACTCAATATTACTAAAAAGTTTACTAAAAATCACCTTTAAGATCTTACTACACTTATTTTTAAAAAATAAGTCGATGAGGTATACATGCTCGAAGGTCTTTTTATATTTGCCCAAAGATATTTTTTTACACTTGCTCGAAGGTCTTTTATAAATGCCCAAAGGTTTTTTTACAAAAGGTCTTTTTACAAAAACTAAGTTCCATTAGGAGGTGACATTGTCATGCACACTCCCCCTTAATGGAAACTTTGACAATTCAAGTTTTCACGAAAGTGACAAAATTTTGTAACACTCAGGGGATTTGTGAAAATGTCAACAACCCGCTCTTCAATCAGCACAAACTTGAGGTCTATCTCACCACTTAGCACCTTGTCACGGATGAAGTGTATATGTATCTCAATGTGCTTCGTCATATGATGTTGTACTGGATTATGTGTAAGAGCTATTATGCTTTGGTTATTGTAGAACAAAAGAAAAATTGTCTTGATCCTTCATCTTTATCTTATTGAGCAACCCCTTTAGCCATAAAACATCTTTTGCAACTTCTATTGCACTTCTATACTCAACTTCTATTGAAGAGATAGAAACAGTTGGTTACTTTTTGTTGTACCAAGTAATGACACCTACACCAAATTTAAGCATATAACCATAAATAAATTTTCTATCAAATACATCACCAACATGATCAAAATCACAAAATCTATATAAGTTAGAATTTTCATTCTTAGTATAATATAGCCCATAATTGATTATTCCTTTAATATATCTAAGAATCATTTTTACAAGATTCCAATGATCTCTATAAAGTTCCTGCATAAACCTAGAAGTAATTCCTACTGTATAGGGAATATCTAGTCTAGTTATAGTTAGATAAATCAAACTACCAACTAATTGCCTAAAAGTAGGATCATCTTTTTCACATGTAGACTTATGATCAATATTTAGTCCAACTTCCATTGAAGTACAAAATGATTTACAATCAATCATAATAAAAAATTTCAATACATTGGTTGCATATTGTGTTTTGAAAAAATAACAATAGAATGAAATATGGTCATACAAAGAAAATGATGTGAGAGATCTAACTCATTCATTTTGAATTATTGTTTCAATTTCTATTTAATCCTATGAATTAAAGTAGAACTATCACCAGTCATAAGCAAAACATATATACATATAATGATAATATAAGAGTCTTCTAGCTTAATGAATATATTATTGTCAGAAGAATAATTAACAAAACCCAACAATTTAAAGAAGAAAATAATTTTCGCATACCAAACTCTAAGAGCTTGTTTTAAACCATATAAGTATTTCTCAACTTACAAACATAGTTTTCTTTACTAGTTTCTTCAAACCCTTTAGGTTGAAAAATGTAAAGTTCTTCTTTTCAATCGCAATTTAAAAAAGTATTTTTCTTATCCATTTGGTGGATTTCCCACCCAAATTGAGCGGCAATTGCGAATAAGGCCCTAACAATACTCATTTTAGGTATAGGGAAAAATGTCTCAACATAATCAATACCAGATTTCTGAGTGAAACCTATAACAACAAGTTTAACTTTATATTTGTCAATACTACCATCAACATTATATTTTACTTTGTATAACCACCTAGACCCTATAATACTTCGCGACTTAGGTTCATATAAGGTAATTAATGGATGATACATATGATAGTTTCTGATCATTTTCCTAAGTTTAATAGGATTTGAACTTTCTAACATAGATTGAACCCAATTTTATTTCTTAGCTAGGAAGATAAGAGTTTCAAAAAAATTTATATCATCAAAACATCATCATGACCATTTACTAAATCAAAATCAAAACCATCATTTAGAAACATTTAATGAATTAATTTCAAGAGAATAAGACAACACATGTAAACCTTTCACTATATTCTATCTAGACATTTCATATAAGCTTCGATAATTAACATGTTCTAACCTTTCATGTCATAGTTTTGAATTATTCAAACTTTGAGATATAAAATAAGATGCAGAAGAGAAATCATCAAAAATATATAAACCATTTATTTGAATTCCTTCAGCTATTATACTCTCATTACTATCCTTAATATACTAACTATCATGCATGCATTAATTCTAGTTGTGTCCCATATCTCTTTCAGATGTTTGATATTACCAATGTGTAGAAGGTACTCATTGTTCACATTACGTAGAATCATAGAAAAAACCTCATGCATTCATTGCAAGAATGTATTCATGTTATCTACAGTTACTTGATGACCGGTGGGAGCAACCTTAGATCTAAAAACAATAGTTCAGAGTTTCATCGCCATAAATTCTATTTTGACCCAAATGTTGTAGTTAGTTCCATTCAAGATCTGGGTTTTGTCAAGATAGAAATAACTGGACGCCATTATTTTACTGAACGTGTAAAACACACCCCATTATAATATACAATGTACTACATAGTTAGATACATATTTACCTAAAAAAACAACACTCTTAATAGAATCAAATCTAAATTTTATAGATCTAAAGAAACTATTTGATCATAACTAATTTTATCATTACAATACATATTAATTAACCTCTCATGATCAAAATAATAACCCGCAATATAAAGAGCTCTGCATTATACCCCAAATTTATATAAAAAATATTTCCGACCATATAGAAGAGAAGAAGAAACCGCTAAGAATGCATAACAACTTTAAATTTCTGAAAAAAAATGTAGGAAAAGATCTGACCAACTTAAATTTCACGTCTAAATGACCATCATTATGACTTATTTTTAGTCTATCGTGATGGTCATTTGACCGTTAATTTTAACACAGTGAAAGTTTCTTGGAATCTACGAACTTAAATTTGACATCTAAGATGACTGTCATACTACCTTATGTTTGGTCTACTGTGACGGTTATTTGACCATCAAATTTAATGAAGTTAAAATTTGTTGTGTATTTCTAGAATGTGAAATTCCATAAATTCTTTTTCTGAATAACATTATGGAGGTTATATTTTAATATATTATAATAACCTATTATAATTCATAATGTACAAATATATAAAATAAAAAATAAAAAAGAGGTAAATAGTTTATATAATGTAAATAAAAAAACAATATATATTTCATAAACATTATAAACTATAGTATTTCAAAAAAAACACATAACTCTTATTAAAGGGGTTTAAAGGACATAGACCAAGCTAAACGAATTTTACCATGTGCAAGTAAATTTATCAGAGTACAAATTAACTTGCATATTTTATAGAGAAGATAAGTAATTTCACCCGGCCAATGAAATAAATTGAATCCTTATTTTCATGAACCTTGTCTCCTCCCTTCATTTACTCTTAATTTTACCTTGCACACATTTGAAATTATGGAAAAAATTGAAAAATATTTCATATAATTCCTGCAAACTAAAAACTTTATAACTTTTATGTGGCTATAACTACCAATAATTTAATAAATATTTACCACACTTCACGTAGGCCACCAATAAACAAGTTTTTTTAATTCTCCACTTATACCTGGGAATTTCATATTTATACTTGAGATATTATCTCTGTAAGCTATGAAAAATACACTACTGATAAGGAAGTAAAATACCAACAATATTACCTCTTCTTTCGCGTTCCGTAGCAAACCTCAGAATGGGCTAGGAAACTTGGATTGAGCTCTGATTGTGTGATATGTAGGTGATTTTCTTCAAGACTGAGCAAGACCTTCCTGCAACAATGATCCTCTTGCTTTGCACCATATGAAAAAAGGATTACGAGGATATTTGGGCATTAGGACGAGGTAAAAAGATGTTCTTTGCTCAAAGGATGCAAGAACTTAGATATGACATTCAAATTTATTCTCCGTGTGTTTATAGGGGAGGGGTAAGGTTGTATTTATAGCCTGGGGGGAGTGATTAACTTAGATTAATTTAAGTAATCATGGTTTGAAAATGTGGGCAAGATTAGGTGAGTGGGGGGCCACGAAGAATGGGTGAGGATTTGAATTATATTTTTAATTCATAAGTGGAAGATTTTAGGTGAGTGGGGACCACGAAGGGTGGGTGAGGATTTGAATTTGAATTTTTAATTCAATAGTAGAAAAACATGGAGAATAATGACATGTGGTGAGGATTGGGTTATTTTTTAGATTTTGAAATAGATAATTAATCAAATTATATTTGATTATTTCGAAGTGTATTTTTGTGGGAAATGAGGAAGGGGAATTAATTGATTTAGGATAGATGTGAAATTGGGGGTGTCTACATTTGCCCCTCTTTGAAAGGCCCCTCGAGAGGACTGACAAGAATGGAATACACGATAAAACTCTCGAAAAGAAGAGAAATGAACTAGGAAGAGAAGAGAACGATAATGGAGTGGAAGAGACTGGAATGACCGCACGACGCAAATGGAGAAAGGATTCAATCGGCCTTGAATGCTAGATGTGAGGGTGTGTGGGAAAGAGAAAAGGGAATGGATAGGATTGGGGGTTGATTACGAGAAGAGTAAGGGAGACAGGAGAGGGGAAAAAATAATGGAAGAGGTAGAATAAGAGAGAGGAATGATAGGGGAAGAAGGGAATGATGAAGGGACAAACAAGGAAAAACAAAAAAATGATAGAGTAGAGGGCGAAGGGATAAAATAGGGAGATGTGCAAAATGAAGGAAGGAACAGAGATAGTAAAGAGGGATGCGTGGGAATTGAAATAAATGATAGAGTTGAGAAAATCAGGAAACGAGAAAGGATAAATAAGGAGAAAATGAGGTGGGAGTAGGGGGTGAAATGGAGAAAAATGGAAAGAGGACGAAAGAAGAAGTAGAACGGAGGAAAAAAAGAAACTATGAGGGGCGAGGAAAGTATGAAAAAGAGGAGAGAAAAGAAGAGAAACATATACATAATGAACGAAAAGGTAGTGGTGGTAGAGAAAAGGAGAAGTGGTCAGAAGAAACGTGAAAATTAGGGGAGAGGAAAGGAAGATAGAACGAATACAAGGAGAAGATTGAAGGAACCGTGTCATTGCGAGGAAGACCAAGGCAAAGAATATGGAACAGACCATATGGAGATGCATGTGGAGGGTGGTATGATAAAAAAGACAGGACAACGCTGAACAGATGGAAAAAGGGGAAGGAGACGATACAACGGAAGGGAAATAAGACAAGGGGTGGGAGAGAGAAGAGGATAACAAAGAAAATGATGGAGAAGGAAGGGAATACAGAAAGGAGGGTAATAAGTGGAAAGGGGAACAGTATAAGGAATGTTCAAAGAAGAAAGAGGGGAGGAATGACATCAATTGGAAAAGATGCGGAGATGCATGAAATGAGGATACTAGGATGACAAGAAAATAGAAAAGGATGTATGATGAAGACATTAAAGATATTGAAGAGGGCAAAGAAGAGATGGGAGAGATGGATAAGAAGCGATAAGAAAGGGTTGAATTGAGGGAAAAGAATAGGAGAAAAAAGAGAATAGGGGAGAGAAGAAGTAATGTCAATGAGGGGACGTTAGGGAAATCCCCTTTACAATGAGTGGTGGGGAAGGGTGAGAGAAAAAATGAAGAAAAAGAGAAAGCTAATGAGGATTGGAAAGAGTAACGCCAACAAATGGACGTTAAGGAAAACCCTTTTACAATGAGTGGTGGGCTTAGAGGAGGGAAGGAATGAAGGGAAACTCTAAAAGCTCCAAGGGAGTGAATGAGGTTGTGTGGAATGATGATTGATGATTTTTAAGGAAAACCTGTTTACAATTATTAGCGCGGGAAGAGAAGATGATGATGAAATAATGATATAGGAGTGTTAACAATAATGGTGAATCTGTGTGTGGGTAGAAATGTGGGGGGGAATGTAAGAAGATGAAGTGGGTGAGTTGGGACTAAATGAAAGTGAGGAGAGGATGCGGGTGATGAGGATGAACGAAGTGAGGATGAAGAACCAAGACATGAAAAGAATGGGAAGAAATGGTATGAAGGATAATTGATCAAGAAGGGGAAAATGGGGGGAAAGAACGTGATTGTAGGCGGAAGAGATTAGATGTATGTTGTAAGAGGATATGTGGAGAAAGGATAATAGTAGGAGGAAAAAGTGGGTAGTAGGAGATACCAGGTGGAAGAAGCGATCAACAAAGTGAACAAAGAATGAGGTGGGGGAGAAGTTCACGATGACAAGTTAAGTGTAGGGAGGACCCTGACATAAGATTGTCATGTGACGGAAGTGGTTAAGTAAGATTGTCATGTGAGTGAAACTAGAGATGACAAGTGGTCAAGCGAGAAGTGGTGTTTGCGAGAATCGAAAAGGAGGTGAAAGGATGTGATAATGGGGAATGCCGAGAAAAAATGAAGGGTGAAGGGTGTGTGGTGATGGGGAAAGGCAAGGAGATAGATCATCCTTAAAGAGGGACTCTTAAGTGAGATCGCCATACTGGGTGAGTGGTTAAGTAAGATTGCCAAGCAGAGGAGGGTGATAGTGGTGGTAAAAAGATGTGATGATGGGGAATGAAGAGGAAAGATGGATGATGAGATTATAGAGTGATGGGCGAGTGTAAGATGACATGTCATGCTTAAGAGAATCTCTTAAGTAAGATCGTCATGATGTTGGAGAGGTTTCGTAGGATCACCCAATCGACAGGGATGATATGCAAAGAGAAAGACAAGATGATATTGGGGATAGAGGTGGAATGGTAGGTTGAAGAAGATGATCGCGATGAGAGGCGGGAGAAATAAGATGGGGGAAATATGGAATGGGGGAAGGCCATAGGGTAGATCAACCTTAAGTGGAAGTCTTAAGTAAGATTGCCATGCGGCTGGAATGGTTAAGTAAGATCACCAAGTTGAGGAAGAAGAAGGATGATGTTAGAGTTGGTGGGAATAGGGTATGACAAAATGGATTGAAAGGGAACCCTCAAGTGAATTTTCCATACTACGAGAGCGTGTAAGTAGGATGACCAGGCATAAGACAGATTTGGGGAAGGATGAGAAAAGAGTGAGTGAGGTATGTCTGAGTGGTATACGATATGAGATGAGGTGATAATAAGAAAAAACAAATGAGTGTAACATGAATGGATGAAATAATATATGTAGTGGAGGGCAGAGAGTGTGAGGGGAATTCTTAATTGGGACGCCCTCGTGGTGAGAGTAATGATGTGAGAATGAGAAGCAGAAGAGGTGGAATAGGAAGATGTGTTTGGTGGTGATTGTTGTTTGATGAGAGGGGAGGTGGTGAAGAAGCTTCTACAGTAGGAAGATCTTAGGGAGAGAGTAAACCTCTACCGAGGATCCCATATAGAAGGGGTTATTAAGTAAGATTGTCAAGCGGGAAGCAGAAGGGGGAAATGAAAGAATACAAATGGGTGAGAGAGGACAAGAATGGTGAGAAGGGTAGTATGGGTATAAGTGGTGGAGGAGTAAAAATGAGGAGCGAGGATGAATGCACCAAATACATGGTGAGCATGGTGGGGGAGGAGGAGCTGTTGGATAGTGAATGCTACTTGAAAAAGATTGTCAAGTAGGATTCGTAAACTGCAACAGTGATCAAGTAGGATTTCTAAACTGGAGAATGCATTAGTATGGGTGAATGGATGGGGTGCAAAGTAAGATGTTGATCATGCAGGAAGATACTCACGTGACAAAAAACATCTTAATTTTAATATAACACATAACAAGATGCATTGTGATATAAAAGATCAGGATGACTAGACTATAATATGAGTGATAGCATAGACAGGGGCCATCAAAAAAGTTTGATGCCCCAGCACGATATGTAAATGGAAGAGAGCATAGACAGAGGCCATCAAGAAAGTATGATGCCCCAGTACAACATGTAATCAGATAACGTAAGAATATTAGAGAGAACACCAGGATACATAAAATCAAGATGCCCCCTGTAATTTATCAAGATGACCATAAAGGAAAGCGACTAAAAATGGAAGAAGTATGACACTCACAAACTTAATAGGATTTGTATTATCACTTGTCTCATGATGATAAATATGAAGATGTGATTTTGATAAAGAAAATATCTACCAATGGAAATGAATAAATTTAAATTATTCAGAGATAAGCAAGACAAAAGGAACAATGTACACGTTGTATCCTGGAATAGTGAACATCTCAAGGATAAAATTTATTTAAATGAACTACATTCATTGGTTCATTAAGATCTTGACCATCTTCAGTGGCCAATTTATAGGCTCCATAGCCAAATTTAGCTGTGATTACATAGGGTCCTGACCAATTAGGTTCAAATTTTCCTTATTTTTCTCGTTGTTTAGGATTCTTTTGATTTTCTTTTAAAACGAGGTTCGACTTCTCTGGGTCTTATCTTTTTATGATAACTACGTTGCAGTCGGTTTTGATAGACTTGAAGATGATTGAGAGAATTAAGTCATTTTTCATCGAGAAGCTCAAGCTCTTGAAGCTGTGATTGTCGGTATTCATCCTCATTAATTACATCTTTAAGGGAGATCTTCAAGGATAGGATTTCTATCTTAATAGGTAAAATGGCTTCACAACCATAAACAAGGGAAAGTGGGGTGGCTCCGGTAGGCATGTGGTAAGATGTACGGTAAGCCCAAAGAGTGGGGTAAATTTGAGTATGCCAATTATGTCCACGGGTGTTGACAATCTTTTCCATGATGAATTTTAAGGTCTTATTGGTTGCTTCTACTTGACCGTTGCATTGAGGGTAGTATGGAGTGGAGCATTTAAGTTTGATGTGAAAACGTTTAGCTAGGTCTTTTACATCTTAGTTTTTAAATGATTTGCCATTATCTGCAACCAGAGCGGATGAAATACCAAATCGACAGATAAAATTATTAAAAATGAATTTCGATATTTGCTACCGGTAACATAAGTGAGAGGCATAGCTTCTACCCATTTAGTGAAGTAATCGGTAGTGGTAATGATGAACTTATGTCCATCGGAAGATGTTGGTTTGATTTTACCAATGAGGTCAAGTCCCCATTGAGAGAAGGGCCATGGTGTGGTTATCGATTGTAATGCCTAGAAAGGTGCGTGGATAAGATTTCCATGCTTTTGACATGCTTGACAACGTTTAACAAAATGACATGCGTCACTTTCCATGGTGGGCCAATAATATCCAACTCGTAAGATTTTCTTGGCTAAGGCGATACCATTTGTGTGTGCTCCATAGATACCAGAATGGACTTCAGCTAAGACACTCAAGGATTCTTCCTGATTAAGACATCGGAGCAGGGTGTCATCATATCCTCGTTTATAAAGAGTTTCTGCTAAAATTGTGTAATAAGAAGCACGTTGTGTTAAAGCACGTTTATGCATTGGTTTCATGTCGGCAGGAAATGTTTTATCCCGAATGAAGGTATAAAGATCATGGTACCAAGGGTTATTCGGACCCACGATATCACATACCATAGTGTTTTCAGGAAGATCATAGGCAAGCATTAAGAGATGTTATACAAGAAAATGTGCCTAGGGTTGTCTAGATGCGATTTCTAATAGGAATCCGATGGTTGCCATAGCGTCAGCAGATTTATTACGAATTCTAGGAATTTGATGAAAGCTAATTAATTGAAAATAGCTTCGAAGACTATCCACCATGCGTTTATATGGGATAATTTTTTTATCCTTGACCTGGTATTCATTGGTAACTTGTTTGATGATAAGTAAAGAATCACCAAATACAGCTAATTCTGTAAGATTCCAAGATATAGCCAGTTTTAATCATGCGATGAGAGCTTCATATTCTGTGATATTGTTGGTACATGGGAATGCTAAACGAAATGATTTGGGGATAACATGTCCGCTAGGTGTGATAAGCAAAATACCAGCCCCTGAGCCATGGAGATTGCAAGATCCATCAAAAAATAGAGTCCAAGCTAGTGCGTTGTCTATGTGTAGAATATCTTCATCAGGAAAAGAGAAATGAAGTGGTTTTGTGCCAGGAAGGGGTGCCTCAGCAAGTTGGTTGGCAAGGGCTTGTCCTTTAATTGCTTTATGCGGAACAAATTTGACATCGAAAGTAATACGACCTAGCTAGACATTCTTCCCATGAGAATGGGTCTAGACAACAAATACTTGAGAGGATCAATTTTGGCAATCAACTTAGTTGTGTAATGACATAACTTATGGAATGCAAAGGCAACCACTAAGCATACTTTTTTAATTTGGGAATAACGTACTTCATGCTCAATAAGTATTCGACTAAGGTAATATACAGCATGTTCTTTTCCTTGATCATTATGTTGTGCTAGTAGAGCTCCTATGGCATGTTCAGTGGCAGATGTATAAAGCAACATAGGTTTATCGACAACTGGTGACATAAGAACGGGTGGACTAGAGAGGTACTCTTTTAACTTAACAAAAGAGTCTTGGTAATCATGGTTCCAGTGAAAGTGTGCATCTTTCTTGAGCAACTGATTAAAGTGATGGCACTTGTCAGCCAACTATGATATGAAACGTTGAATAGATTGTATCTTTCCCTGAAGACTGCGTAATTGTTTTAGGTTTTGAGGAGACATTTCCATAATGGCTTTAAATTTGGCAGGATCCACTTATATGCCTCTTCGTGAGACAATAAACCCTAATAATTTACCAGAGGTTACTCCGAACACACATTTCTTTGGGTTAAGACGAACCTTATACTCGCGTAATCTATTGAAAATGCGTCTCAACACACTTGGATGCCCTATTCGTGTTTTAGATTTTACTAATATATCATCAACATAATCTTCCATGATATCATGTAACATGTCATGGAAGATGATAGTCATTGCTTGTTGATAGGTGGCACCAGAATTTTTCAAGCCGAAAGGCATGACCTTATAACAGAAGGTGCCCCATGGTGTAGTAAATGCCGTTTTATGTTGATCTCCTTCAACAATACGTATTTGATTGTAACCAGAGAATCCATCCATTAATGAGAGTATTTCATAGCCTGCCGTAGAATCAACAATCATGTCTATATTTGGCAAGGGAAAGACATCTTTGGGACAAGCCTTGTTGATGTCAAGGAAGTCTGTGCATATTCGGATGCCAGGAGTTTTCTTGGCGACGGGAACTATGTTAGATATTCATGTCGAATAATCAATAGGTTTGATAAATTCAACTTCCAAGAGTTTCTCGAGTTTGGCTTTGACAATCAATGCAACTTGGAGATGCATTTTGCGTAGTTTTTACTTTACAGGTTTTACATCCGGATGTACCACAAGATGGTGTACTACAAGAGATGGGTCCAGGCCTGACATGTCCTTATATGTCCATGCAAATATATCTTGGAATTCAATAAGGAGTGTTGTGAATTCCATGCATTCTTGGTCAAACAAACTAATTCCAAGTTGTAAAATTTTTAGCTGTTTAATGGTGCCAATGTTTATGTCTTTTGTTTCTTCTACAAGTATTTTAGATGTATCCTTTTCGGAGAATGATGCTAATGGTTGATGTAGGTCATCAGTGTCGCGTGTTTGTTGGAACTTTTTGTTGACATGTTTTGTGGATAGGGTGGCAGTAAGGTTTTGACTATGGGAAATCCTCTGTTTGCACTTTTGATCTAAATTTTTGAGGGTGAAAGATCTGAATATTTTATCTCTTCGCCAAAATAGGCTGATTCATTTATATTGATTTCAAATCTTTTTCTATGGTCGGAAGTAGGGATCTAGTCGCGAGTTCCAAGGAATTCTTTGATGGCTTCATTATTTTGGAACATGTCCATGGCCGCATGATGTGGTTGGCCATGGTCTATGAGACTTGGATGTGTAGGCTCAAAATTGATGACATTAATAGATAAATGTTCAAAGGAAAGATGTGTTTCAGCGAGGTCCTCAAAAAGACTGCATGAAGACCTGATGCCATTATCAGAACTAGTGTCATCATTGTCACTTGAAATTATTATGGGAGCAACATCAAACACCTTAAAACCTAGACCATGTTTACCATGATGTTGTGTGCAATTTATCGGGTCCAAACGACTTTGTTCATTTGGACCGAGTCCTTTACCTTGCCATCACATGTTTTTCATTACTCGGTGAGCTTCGGTAAATTGAGGGGGCTCATAACATGGAGCAAAGTCGTCACTATATAACCAAGATCCTGAAGAACTTGGAATATGTTCATTGTCAAGATAACCAAACTTTTCCAAAATGACTGACCCATTTGGTAAGTGGGATGGATTCTCATATGTGGAGCGTTAGGTTTGTCATAGCTATGTGGGGATTTGGTGATATAAAAAGAGTCTGCCATCTTTTGAAATTGATATTCACTACATCCCGTGTCAATGATTTTAAATGTGTGAGATGGGGGACCAATAGGTACCTCATGTGGTGGGGAAGTTAGTTTGGTAGTCTTAAAAGATGAAGAGAATGAGTTATAAGAAGAAGGGGTGGATTGAAGGATGAAGGTTGGTTATTCACAGGAGGAGGTATCTTAATAGAGGAGCTGTGGTTGGATGAAGAAGATTAGCTAGGTGAAGAAGAAGATGGTGTGGTGGTAAGCTAGGAAAAATACACTACTGATAAGGAAGTAAAATACCAACAATATTACCTCCTCTTTTGCGTTCTGTAGCAAACCTTAGAATGGGCTAAGAAACTTGGATTGAGCCCTGATTGTGTGATATGTAGGTGCTTTTCTTCAAGACTGAGCAAGACCTTCCTGCAACAATGATCCTCTTGCTTTGCACCAGATGAAAAAAAGGATTACGAGGATATTTGGGCATTAGGACGAGGTTAAAAGATGTTCTTTGCTCAAAGGATGCAAGAACTTAGATATGACATTCAAATTTATTCTCCGTGTGTTTAGAGGGGAGGGGTAAGGTTGTATTTATAGCCTGGGGGAGTGATTAACTTAGATTAATTTAAGTAATCATGATTTGAAAATGTGGGCAAGATTAAGTGAGTGGTTTGAAAATGTAGGCAAGATTAGGTGAGTGGTTTGAAAATGTGGGCAAGATTAGGTGAGTGGGGGCCACAAAGAATGGGTGAGGATTTGAATTATATTTTTAATTCATAAGTGGAGGATTTTAGGTGAGTGGGGACCACGAAGGGTGGGTCAGGATTTGAATTTAAATTTTTAATTCAATAGTAGAAAAACATGGAGAATAATGATATGTGGTGAGGATTGAGTTATTTTTTAGATTTTGAAATGGATAATTAATCAAATTATATTTGATTAATTTGAAGTGTATTTTTGTGGGAAATGAGGAAGGAGAATTAATTGATTTAAGATAGATGTGAAATTGGGGTGTCTACAATCTCATTTTATTCTCTACCCGCACACTCATATAAAAGAAAACCTTGAAATATGTTTATTTATATAGTTTTTTATAAACTATAAGATATAAATAAATAATGCCGCCCCCCTTATATGTATAATATAACTGGTTAGGGACACATGTTAGGTTTATGTTTGAATACTTTATTTTTAAAAACTATAAAATTATAGTTATTGTTTTATACAAATATATTTTTTTGTTTTTTTATAAATTATTAAAGATTACTATAGTTTTAAGACTATAGTATTTACATGAATTTATTAAAGAAATAGAAAGGACCCTATATAAAGGGAGCTTGACAACTATAGATGACTCCTTAGTAAAAATATGTAAAAAAAATTTAAAACACACAATTTTAGTTTGCACAAAAAATAGAAAGAATGGGGGCTTGATCATTTTAAATACCCTTTCGAGTTGGTTGAAAAAATCGTAAAAATTAAATAGATTAAATACAATAACTTAGACCTAACCTATTTAATTTAAACCATGCTATGATACCATGTTAGAATTTAGAGGATTCTAATTATTGCGAAATTAATCAATCAATGCATTTAAATATTAACATAAATCATAAAACATTAAATGTTAAATACTATGCAATGTAATAAATAAAATTACATAACATATTAATTAAGTAATACATACTAAAAGTAAGAACACGACGACACAGTGTTTATAGTGGAAAACCCCAAATAGGGTAAAAAACCACTATGAAATAACCTTTTACTTTCTAATAACCAAATTTACATCCAATAACTTTCACCTCCTCCTTTCAACCCTAATCACAAGGGTAAAATAATATTCACCTTTGATATTTCATTCGAACATATCAAATGAGAACCTAAAGTCTTTTTTATATTAGGTGATCGGGTATGTCCCCTGACCCATATTTTCAACCTTATCGGTTGACACATATACCTAGGTTTATAAAATTTAATATTAGAAATATAATCATTTCATGATATTAAATATTTAATCGACAATATATACCTAGGTTAACATATTTAATAATATAAATATAAATATTTCATACTATTAAACATTAACTTATATATTAGTGATTGACCCATATACATTAAGGGTTGGTCAGATTACTTAATTATGTTTTAACAATTTTAGCCCCACCAACCAGGTTTTGTTAAAAGTTCCCATTTGGATTGAACTTCCCACTCTTCATGTTCATCTCCGGTCCTTTTTTATAGAGATTGTGAAACCCATTGGTAGGGTGATTTGCCATGAACAAGAACATTTTTTTTTCGCTCGTCCTAATAAGCGTGCGTGTGTTGAACTTGACCTTGTGTGAGATCTGCGGGACCACCTAAATATTCAAGTTGGGTCCCTGCATATCTCTCAAAAGGTGGTTTATTTTAAACTCCCTAACACATGTTTTCATTGTCAAGCCCTAGACCACCGCATTCATGATTGTATGTTGTTAGCTCATTCAAAGCCAACATTTTTGCAACCCACAGTTTCCAAGCCCAAGGATGACCCTTCGACTAATGATTGGACTATGGTAGGGAATAAGAAGGGCTCTAGTGCGAAACCCACTTAAGAGGTTCCATCTATCCCCTCTCCTTCCCTGCCTCCATCCAAGGATGAGTCGGGCTTGGAGCCACCCCGCCTGTCAGTTTCCATTCCTTCCAAATCCTCATAGAGCCGAGTTTTTCTTTCAAGTTCTAAGAATTATGAGAATCTTGCTTTAACCTCTCTTCCTCTGCGACGCTCTCACATTCCACCACAGGAGGTGTCCCACAACGTGCGAGGAGATAATGGCGCCAAACGCCGCTCTATTTAAGTCAAGCTTCTTGATTCGGACCAGATTCCACTTGCCAATAATTTTTCCATTCTCGGCTTGGAGGATGAAATTGAGGATGGGTAGAGGGAGTTTGATATATCTGATTTTTCAAGAATTTCATCTCATGGATGTTCGAGGTCTGACAGATCCCTCTAAAAAAATCTCTGTTCATTTAGCTTGCCATCGTATTTACAGTTTAGATATTATTTGTTTACAGGAAATTAAAATTTCTATTTTTTTCTGAATACTCTAACTTACATTGCTCCACATTTCACGCATTTTCATGCATAACACATTGATGGTAAAGGTTGTGCTGACATTTCTGTTTCGCTGAATTTTTTGGCCTTAATCACTGCCTTAGGAAAAGATCCTGCTAATCGGGTTGTGTGGGTGATTATGGCTATTAATGAACTTACTTTTGGTATTCTTAATGTTTATGCCCCTAATGGTGGCTCCGTAAGAATAACTTTATGGAAATGGTTAAGTGATAACTTACCTCTTGCTTATTGGTAGGTGTGTGGCGACATTAATATGATAAAGCATCTAGATGATAAATGTGGCATCCTTTTTATGCACTAGTTTGTCAGCGAGGCATGCGACCTGGTATTTCATTAAAAGTCGTTGGGGACTTTCTGATATGTTGCTCATACAATGACAGGAATTTAAAGCCCAAGCTTGGTATACTTAGAGAAATCTTCGAAAAGGATATGATTGGGTTTTAAAAAGACTCGACCATGTGCAATTCTTTCATAACCAATTTTTTTTTTTTAATTTTAACATGCAAAACCCCTCCACTGTCAAGGTGTGGTCTGATGTGCTTTTTTCCTGATCACCACCTGATTACATTTAAGGTTGTTTGGTAGGGGGGGCCCTTTAAAGGTTCCCACTAATCAATTCCATCTTAATGTCTCTCTGCCAAGTCACCCCTAGGGGTGGTCCCACTCATTACCAAGGTTTGGAACATGGTGCCATGTTCGTCATTGGCTGCCAACTATATCTCATGGTGGGAAGTAGTGATTCAGCGCACCACTTGGTTTCTTCACCATTTCGAAAAGCAAGTGGCTCGAATCCGTAAGCTGGCTGATTCAGCTTTGCACAACGAATTCAGATGGATCTCACTATTATTAGAGGCCAACCCATTTGATATTCCTCTCCAGATTCAGGCAGTTGAAACCCGACACAAGCTTAAGATCATCGAGTCTTATTTGGTTCGAGGTGTTCAAATCTGCTCGAGGCTGCATTGGCTTAAGGTGGGAGACAAATCCTCTAAATTTTTTTTTCTCAAATACCTCTACACCAAGCATGCTGGTCAATAGATCAAATATATTTATGATTCGCATCAGTGGCTCACGGAGCTACCAGAGATCACAAATGCTTTTGTTGAGCACTACCGTCTAGTTTTTCAAGCTCAAGAGGTTTTGATTGAGTGAGTATGATTTCCTTGCATAAATGTATTGATGTGGTGCCTAACTAAGATTTCCTCTAGAGAGTGGGCACAATTGTAATGCTTCACTCTCACCTTGGAGGAACTCCATGCCACCTTGTTCTCCCTTGTTGGATGATGAAAATATCTCCAGGGTTGAGATGGTTTCCCGTGTGAATTTTACAAAGCAACTTGGTCTTTTGTGGGACCCGATCTTCTCTATGTCTATAACGAAGCTCTCCAATGCAATTATTTTGGGAATTTCATCAATCAAGGAAACATCAAGTTCATCCCTAAAGTTGGTGACCCTAGAGCAGATGAATAATTGGCAACCCATCACCCTGCTAAATGTTTCTTATAAAATTATTGCCAAGGCTTTGGCTCTTCGCATAGTTGATCTGTTGCCTAAAATTATTCATCTCGAACAAACTGGTTTTGTTAAAGGTTGGTATATTCTTGATAAATTTATAGCTATGTGGGAAGGCATGGAATGGGCCAGGGTGTCTCTACATAGAGGCCTTTATTTCTCAAAATTGACTTCAAGAAGGATTATGATTGCATATTGAATGGTCATTCATTTTGGCTATGCTCAAAGCCCTTAGCTTTGGTTATTTCTTCATATCGACAGTCAACATGCTCTATTTTCTAATGCTTCGGCTCACCTCCTTACCATCAATGGCCATCAATCCACTGCTATCAACCTCTTCCGTTCTATCAGACATGGGTGCCCTCTTACTTCCAACCTTGTTTGTTTTAGTTGCTGGATTTGCTTTAGGGTATCTTATTGCGCATCATGCAACTCAAGGTCACATTCGGGGGATTTTTCTTCCTGATCATGTAACATAACTCATTAATGGTCACTTTTTTGACGATTACTTCCTTACCATTGTTGAGTCTGAACAAAATGTTTCCAAGGTTTTTGACTACCTCGATACGTTATGTCTTGGCTTCTGGATCCAGACATTCAAATGGCTAAGACTTTGGGCTACCGACAAAGTTGCTTACCTATCCTGGACTGGTTGAAAGCTTAACCCTGGAGATAGATTGGCCATGGCGAGCAATTCAAATTTTTGGGAATTCCCTTTGCCTTTGACAATGACTCCACCACAGTTGTGGCAGTATGTTATCAATAAAGTGGAGCATAAGGTTTCCCGGTGGTCTTCCAAACCACTATCCTTAGCTGGAAAATTTCAAGTTTGTACTAAGATTCTCAACCACCACCCATGTGTATTACTCTACGTGTTGGTGCCCTTCTCGCACCTCGTTCGCCAAACTTTCCAAGTTGTTGAGGGACTTTTTATGGTGTAAAAGTTCTGGGTTCAACTAAGATTTCACAAAGTGGCCTGGGAGGTCTGTTGTCTCCCTCACAATCAAATGTGGTATGGAAATCATTGATGTCTACTGAGCAAAGTGTGGACTTTATGTTCTAAATGGGTGGTTTATTGTTTGATCGGGAAATCAAGCCTGAAAAATCTTGTTGTGACATTGCATTGCGTCTAAGCTCCGTATGGAAATAAATGTTAGAATAATATTGGGTTGCACACCCTTGTTATCACTAAAGGTTCCTGATCAAAATCACCAACACTTTTGTTTCCAAAAGTATCTGGAAAACCTTTGAGATGGTCAAGCCATTGATGTGTTGGATTGGCGATGGTTTTCACACAAAGCTTTCTTTTAATTCTCATAATCTTTGGTGGTCTCCCGTCATCACTGATGATAATCTTCCACTTATGGAAACTGTTGGGCATCAAAGCTCTTCAGCTTTCTTGCAAGGGCATTCATACCATTCATAGATTTGGTTACCCACAAGAGATTGGGTGCCTTGGCTTAGAGCTCAAGTTGAAATTCAATCTTGCCAATTCGGACCTCCCATCGATCTAAAAAATTTAGGAACTTATGCTTGATGTTATGTTCCACAAGTTGGGGCTTAAACCTCCTAGAGGCTTGGTGGCGACGATTGGCTGTGGAACTAGGAAATTACTTTCCTTCGCTACAATGCTAGAACAGATTTACCATCTTTTGAGCCTACTCTCACCCACCATTGACAAGCTCAATGTTTGATGGGGTTTACAATCTGTGCATTCCACTTGGCTTCATTCGGCTTTCCCATACTTGGAATTCTCTTCTTGAGCCCAAAGTTAATCAATTCCTTTGGTGTCTTGTCTATCAAGGTCTACATGTGGTGGCGAACGTCTCAGTCATATTAGCATCCCTAATCCTAAATGCTCCCTTTTGTTCCCGTCCTCAGAGTCGTTTAAACACCCTATTTTGGTCATGTCCTTGTGCTCAAGCTTTATGGTCATGGATTCATTCCTTTTTCTAGCCCTACCATCCTGAAATTCTTTCATTGGTGTCCAGCTTTATTTGGAGATTTTAGTCCTTGGCCTCATTATATTGATACTCTATGGAAATTGTTTCGTTCCTTGTATTATATTTCATATTTGGAAAGCTCGAAATGCTTTAATATTCCAGCATGATCAATCTGTTGCTTTGTTTTCCACTAATGACAAAGTGGTTATATTGTCTACTGTGTGACATATAGATTCAAGCTCAAGTGGAAAAGGTTCCGCTGGAGTTCGCTCATTTACAGGAGCTTCTTAGATCATTGAGGGGAGTGCTCCCTGCACTATGAGTTCAGGTACCACTGGATCCTCTGCCACTGCCACCTCAGGCCATCGTCATCGCCTTGACTGACCGCCACCTTGCAAGACTGCATCGTAGAAGACACTCATGTAGTCACCGATCTACCTCTCCTTGAGGCTGCCCTTTAGCTCTGTCCTCGTCTGGACCTAACTAAAACCCACCTACAAGGGGGGAGGGAATTGCTAGTTCTTCATACAGCGGGGCTCTCCACTGTCGGGCATGCAGACCTATAGCCAGTTCTCATCCCCCTGGTTGGGGAATTATGGTTCCTTTATAGATGTAAATGTCGGACCATGATGACTGACATGTGGATCCTCCTCTCGACCGAAGCCAAATAATAGGGTGTTTAGCCCTCCCCAAGACAACCCCCTTCCTCCTCCTCCAGGTGCTGTGACATTGTGCTTGATTTCTACTAGGTGTGTTTTTTCTTCAGTGCTCTATGCTTGCCTTCAGGGCGTTTTGATGTAGCCCACATGGCATTTTCTATTTTGTTGTTGCCTTTGTGGCGTTTTGTGGGATTGAGCTTTCTGGTCGCCCCTGCTTATGTAACTCTCTTTATTTTAAATTAATATAAAGGGTAGTTCCAATAGCAAAATGCTCCTAAATTATCTCAACAGCACCCGCTCATATATTTATGAAGCCCCCTTCCATGGAACAATGCTCTAAGTCGGGAGTTGAACCAATAACTTATACCACCGACTTAAAAACTTTTTAAGTGACTGGCGAATCTAAATATGCCATGTAGTGGCACAAATAGCTTTTGTGTGCTTCAAATAGTGAGTATGTAATGATGGTCATCTGTTAAGGTGCAATTGCAAAGATATTAGCGTGGACTGGACGCCATAGTTATTTTTCATAATGTCTGTTCGGGAGCCTGTGTGTTTTGCGCCCACAAGAATGCAACTCGTTGTGAAGGTAAGCAAGAATGTTACAATAGTACTAATGTTGTCGAAAATTATAAATTGAAGGGTGTTTTCCATAAATCCTAGTTAGGGTTTGGATTCTTTGATTTGCAGGTAAAGTTCAATGATACGCTCAGGCGTTTGACTGTATTGGTTAGGGAAGATGGCAAACCAGATATTTCTCTGGAGGCATTGAGGTCTAAAATTCGCGAGCTCTTCAAATTCAGCCCTAATACGAACATTGTCATCACATACACAGACGAGGATGCTGATGTGGTCACCATGGCCGATGACGTGGACTTCCTGGACGCGGTCAATCAGGGTCTGAACCCTCTGCGCCTGGATGTATCCCTGGCTACTACCCAACTGCGAAACCCCCCGAGATTTTCTGCCACGGCGGAAGAGAGAAACCAAGGGTTGGATGCCACGTTGGATGCTCTTAGGAGGGTTTCGGATCCGACGTGGCATTTGAGGAAATTAACAGAGATTCCTGCTGTGAAGTCTGTGCTGTCGTCCTCGGAAGTGTCTGAGTTTGTGGAGGGTTTGATCAGGGTTGGGACATCTCAGCTTGGCCCACTGATCGAGGGTCTCTCTGCTTCAAACCCTAATAACCCCAGGGTATAATATCAATTGCTCTCTGAACTGATGATTCATTTATACCGTCTGTGTAAATAATCAGGCTTTTCTGAAAACCAAAAACCCTTATTGGATGCTTGGGCAGAATTGAAGATGTTTTGAAGGTGGCAAATCTGAAAATATGTAAGTTGATTTCAATTGTGAAGTTGGCAAATCATACTTCTCCTAACTGAAGGTTTTTTATTTTGTAGGATTTTAATCAAAATCCTGTTTTCTTTGTTACATCATCTGTTTTTCTGAAGCGTAAATGATTTGCATTTTCATACACCAAAAAAGGGATTTTTTTCAGTTGGTTTATTCCTGGAACTTTAAAATATAGAAATGAAGTTGTTTTGCAACTTTCTTAATTCCTTTCTTAAAGGAGGCCAATATTGAAAAATGTGGAACTGTGACAGCTGCTCGTGAAAAGGGAAAGTTGATCTTGTTTTTTTACATCAAATATTTTCAGATTTTTTGTGTACTATCAGAAAATTTGGACTGTTGTCGTAAGCATGAAGATATATTTAATTAGTCCAGTTCAGAGTAGACAAAGAATTACGAAGAGATGAATAAGTTAATCATGGGTGATTTTCTTTTGTCTGTAGTTGGTTTGACCTTTTGACTGAAACAGGAAGAACTGAAGTGCTGCATATTTTTGTAACTGAGAACTAGCTTTACTTTTAATAATGAGCCATGGTATCTGTGAATGTAAGCTCACACCAAAAGACTAAAACCCAGGGTCTTCACTTAGGCACTTCCCACACCAGTGGGAGATGGATGTGTAAGGGTTAAGAATGTTAGAAGACATGATCAGAACACTTTACATTCATGAGAATTTGTGGCAATGAAGCTCATTTGCATTTCACGAGATTACAATTCACAAGCATTTATTACAAAGTCATAAGGAGCGTGGTTGGCGGTTGCATCTTCTGAAATTACAATCTATTAACATTTGTGTCAAAGAATCTTCCTTGCATTTTATAAGATTGCAGTCCATGAAAATTTGTGGTAAAGAAGCTTGGTTGCATTTTCTGACATCGCAATAAATTGATAGTTGTAGCAAAGAAATTTGTTTGTGTTTTCTGAGAATGTTCCATGAACAATTGAGGTAAAGAAACTGTATTATAGTTTTAAAGCCCTATTTCAATTCTTATCCATGTACTTATGCATTACCTCAATATGCAAGTGTGCTTCTGCTTGGCCCCAATGCCTGAAAGTCACATGCTTTTTTGGGAAAACATACTCTGTTTTGTACATTGTCAACAGTCCTTTGAAACTACCCAACCAATTCAATCTGTTTAAAATTTCTTTTGGTGAACATATGAAGAATACTGAAATGGTGACATAGGATCCTTTTAAATTATTATCCTTGAGCTTGCTAGCATCTGGAATGTTGGTAAGTTCAGGTTGACAGAATGTTTCTCAAATAGTGGCCAAAGGGAAATGAAGGTCCCAAGACATGATGTATTCTGTTTTGAAGCTCTAGCAGCAAATTCACAGAGCAGTTGGAGTCAGTTCCAAGCTACCAATCTGAGTACGCTCAATTTACCATATTTAAGATATTTGATCTAAATTAGCCCTCAGATCAATGCTATCTCGTAGTAACACTCATCCAGTAAGGAAGGATTTGAGATCATAAAAGATACTGCCAATCAATTGAGGTATCAGATTGTATTGCGAATCATACAATGGCTTCCAATGTTCATATCAGAACCATTTCTTTTGTCGGATGTGAATGATGTTGGTATTTCCCAATAAGTTTATTTACTTGGTTGCATTTTTCGTGAGGGAAAAGAGTTAAACCATTTGTGTAATAGGTGCTTCCATGTGATTAGAGACAATCATCAACAAGAAAGATATTATTCATCTTTCCCTCCAGCACTGTAAAATATCTTATGAAAATTCACCTTCAGAAAAACAAATTGATTAAAAGGTTTTTAGCTGCATGATCTTATCCTTGGGGTTTCACATTAGTATTCATTTTCTCCATTTTTCTACTATATATGCTAGATATGGTTTTATGGACTAGATCTCACCATAGACCTATTATTAATTTATTATTCTATACCTACATCTGACCGAGGTCTAGGTTTTACCTATATGCATTCTCTGCATGTACTTATGTTCTTTATAACAAAAAGTTTTGTTGTGGATAAACCGCTGCTAGGGGGAGTGGTCAAATCGTCGTCGCTGCTTACCATGTTATTAGGCCTGATAATACATGTAATTTACAGTACCCTATGTCTATAACATCTTTGTTGGCTTTATCTATAGCTGTAACTGTTCCTGACGTGTAAATTGCGCTTTGGATGAAAAGCAGCCTTATTAAAGGTAAGCTGTATCCACTATGTTGTATCAGATCTTCAACCACCCCTGCGCTTCAGAGACCTTGGTAAAAATGCATTGGGAGGAATTTAAAATTAGCTATCTTAAAAGGTTCATTAGATGCAGGAGCCAATGGTTGTGGATTGTTTTTTATTGTCGGTCTCAGGTTCAAATTTAAACACTTCGAATTATAGTTCCGAGTTAGATTCTTGTCTATCTACACTGGTTATACATTAATCTACATAAGCAGTTGATCACTCAAATATCTGTTCAAGCAAGGATATGATATGAAACCTCAATTTCAGTGTGGAAAGACTTATAAATGTACAACAAATTGTAATGCTGCCTGTATATTAGAACAGATCTACGTCTTGCAGTTGTTGGGTCTTTCATATCAATCTGGTTGTCCCACTGCTGCATTTATCTTTAATGATTTTGTGATACTGAGACCAAACATGAATCTCCGGGATCAAATTCACATTTGCTAAATTATGTTAATTATTAATTCAACCCTTGTGAATTTCATGTTCTACATTTCATAAATATATGGTTCATCTCGACACCGTAAAGTATTGTTGCTTACTCATGTTCCTTGAGCAAAATTGCACGTGCCATCATATAAGAATGTATTTCTGACATTTCCTAAAAGGGGTTATCATGATGCGCCATGCTGGCTCAGTTTCAATTTAAACCTACTTTCTTTACATGTTTAGAAATGATATCAAAAATTGTGTGTATACTGCCTGAAAGGGATAATTACGTTGTTCCATGCTTGCTCAGTTTCAAATTAAACCTGATTTTTATTTCATGCAATGAAATGATATTAATGATTCCTATTGATACACATCATAACACTTTTGTTAGATGCGTCTGCTGAACAATGATTTTGTGTATAGTTTTCATCTATAGTTGCCGAAACGGCAGGCAGGGGCCTCGGGAGCGGGTATGGGAGCGGCGTGGGAGAGGCCAGAATACCCGGCTGTTTCCGCAGGCCTCTGGCCGCTCCCTGCCTGCTCCCAATAGCAAAAAACACATTTTCCAACACATAAAATTCTTGACAAACAAAAGCTCCAAGATTATTTGTTTCAAATTTCTTACAGGCAATGAGTTGTAGCAACAGCTCTGAAAATTACAAATTGCAAGCTGAAGAAAATTCTACTTCGTGAGCATCTAAGGAAATAGATATATCTCAGTTAATCCATATCCCAAAATATAAACTCCCTCTTATTCTTAATAAATTATATCTAGAGCATTGTCAATGATTATAAATACGAATGAACTTAAGTTAATAAAATGTATGCAAATGTTGTAAGACAGAGAGAAATTAAATCGCTGTCCAAAAGTGACCAAAGTCCATAAAATGGGACACAAAAGGGTATCAAGTTACAACACATAACTGCTAGCATGAAAGTACATCTATAATGCAATAGTGGTGCTGGGCAAGCCATGGAAGGTGTATGTAGTATTTATCGTCAACCTTTCTGTCATTGCACAAGATGCATAATGCAAAATGTATCCAAACTTGTTTGTTGTGGTTATTCACTTATTTTAATTTAGCTTATAACTTGTCTTTTATCTTGTTTTTCATATACATAATATGTGGTTTATAATTAAATTCCTATTTAGAAGGCTGAGATTTATATATTTTTAAATTTTTATATAGTTTTTGTACTGCCGTATCCTACGCCGTATCCGGGGTCAAATTTTTTTTTTTGCCGTTTCTGCGTATCGGATACCCCACTCCCGCCTCTGCATCCTAAATGTTTCGGCTACTTAGTGTAATTGCAATCACCTCTGGTTTGGTCTATGGGAATCCAAGTGCCTTTGTACATGTAGAGAATGCGTTGTGGTTTGTTGGCCAAAAAAAGTTGGCAAATCTCAACTGCCATTTGTGCGAGGGATAAAAGATATTCGTTGGCAGTTATTTACATAAAATATGGTGAATGTGCAACACAAAACTATATTTAACATCATTTGTCAATGCTGATAGATGAAAATGCTTTTTTAATCACACGACAAAATAGGATAATCACACTACAAAATAGGATCATCACACGAAAGCTCTGTTGTTGCTACCTTTTTTTGGGCTTTCTCAACAATTTTCTTGTTACATTCACATTTGAATAAAGTTATTATCAGTTAGTTATTAATATTGACTCTTACATCACATTTTGTTGATGAATGGCATAAAGCACTACATTGTTTGCTTCTTGTATATATTGTGATTGCATTAATTTGTGAAGTGAACTCTTGGTCTCATTGGAACTTCTGTTGCAGTATCTTTGTTATTTTGAATAATATCCCGTCCATGTTTTAGTTCAAATAGATGTAACTAGCAAAAGTATTATATCCATCCTCCTAACACTTAAAACAGAAATTTCATTTTTCTTGATGCTTGGGTTCTTGCATGCATTGTATCTTAAATGACAACTTCTCTTGATTTCTGTATTTTATGAAAATTGCTGTGCAGATGACTGACTTTTCTCAAGAGATGCTGATCCAAAGACTACCAAGTCCAGAACCAAATCAAATTGGAATGAAGGACCAATGAACTGACAATTTACATGATACATTCACATCCACATATAACTTATTACTAGCAGCAAGCAACATCGATGCTTGAACACGTTTTTTGACGAATTCTATAAAACACCCCATTGTTTGCTCCCTGTATAGTTTGTGATTGCATCATATTGGTAAGTGAACTGTTGGTCACAGCTTTACCTCCGCTGCAGATTCTTTGTTATTCTGAATATATCTTTCATTCATGTTTTGGTTCACATAGATTTAGCTAGCAAAAGCATTCTGACTTTCCTACTTGCCCTTTCTCATATTTTTTTTGCATCTGTCTTGATACTTGGATTCTTGGATCTTAAATGACGTCTTCTCTTGATATATCTATATTTGTGAATTTGGTCTGCTTTTGGATGACTTTTTAAGAGTTGCTTACTCAGACGTCTACCGAGGCTGCAACAACCAATTCATTCCCCTTTAGTTTGGTGGGGCTGCTTTTAGACTTTCAAAAACTGGTATTTATTTGGTTTACCTTTATGTAATAATTTATGAAAAGATGTAATGAGTCATGAATAAGATGTATATGTCATGAAAAAGGTAAAACGAATGTGTGAGACTGATGATTGTGAATAGGGGAATAAGATCTATGTCAAGAACATGAGAGCAAAACATAATTCATCAAGAACCAGGCAAGCCAAAGTCATAATTGTCTAAAGATCATGTGGTTGCCGTGTCTCAAAGTCGTGGGCTTGGTAAGAATCCACCGAGGAGCCTTAAGAACACAATCACTTCTATAAAATGGATTAAAAAGTGCAACAGAATTTTTGGTCACAATATTCAATTTCTAGCGATGTCAATTAAGTGACATCCTCTTTACATGAGACTACTCAGCCCTGAAATAAATATGCAGAAGAAAACATTAACTATAAATTTCAGAAGGTCTACCTAAGTTAAAAATCCATTTCCGTCCAAAAGAAGTAGATCTAATCTCTAATGTTGGATATTTTTAATCTCAACACTCCAATCACATAAACCTTAAGCCATGTCCTAACATTCTTATGGAATCCTACATAAGACTCTCCAAATCCTAAAAATGTCATTTACACACATGCTTAGAGAGTTGAGAGGGAGAGGTGAAGGAGAAGGCTCTATACACGGCCTTCACTCCCAGTTTAAAAGTATGGGTTTTCATTTTAGAATTGTTTGCAAGCTTCTTCTATAGGGTTTTAGACCATTTTCCATGCATTCTTTCATAATTTGCGACATGTCTTTGAGAGCTTTCAAAGAGGTTCCTAACTTGTTTTACAATGTTTTTATTTTGCAAGTACATGGTGGGTAGGGTTTTCATGTGGGAGTGGGAGGTACTCTCCTCTCCCATCCCACCCCAATGTCTATCCTCAAGGTTGAAGAGTGGCCTACCCCAATCACCCCCTTGCATTTCTATCACCTTGGGCTCCTAGCATGCGTTGCCCAACTTGGCCCTATCTACTTAGCTTGGGCTCCTTCCTAACTAATCATCTTTGGCTCCTCACTAACATGGCTTGGGCTCCTAGTCCTATCAACATACCTTACCTTGAGATCCTTCACCTTGCCTAGGTTCACAACCTATAGTCCGTTCCACCAGGTCACCATGGGCTCCCCAACTTGGGGACCAATGTATCAATGTTGAGCAATTCTTAGCCATCATGCCATATATTTCGAGACTGATTACTTCACTTATGGATTTATTATGGCTTCTTGATTTAGCATGCTAGTAGATATCATAGACACTGGACTGTTATTGATTTGATCTTTATATGATGCATATGGTCTACTGGTGGACATTTGATGATGATATTTGTATACTTTTGACATGGTTATTTATCTTTAATTATGACATGTGATATATTTAATCATATTGAGTAGAACTTGATAATTGGACTAATGTGATGATCGTTTTGACATAAATGAAATGTGGAATAGAAATGTGCTAGAAAGTGTAAGTGATATCGTACTTGCATAGATGATAGTAAATCATGTGTCGTTTATTTTAGATTATATTGTATATTTGGCATGAATGTTTTAATGCGGCCAACAGGCCGAAGGAGGTATTCTCTGTTCTGCAGGTATATTATATTCACAACAATATTGGGGAGTGGAGACCAACCACATCGGAATTCGAGAAGAATCCAGCTAAGGTCACCATGGCAACAAGTAATTGTGTGTGTGTTAGAATTATTTGGTTAGGGGAAAATTGTGACCTAGGGGTCATGTGTTGTTTTGTTTTAATTTTCCCTTTCTATTATGTTAGTATGTGTTTCTCTTAGTAAGTGAAATTTTACTTGTGTTATTATTCATATTCTTTGGATTGGTGTTTACCCCTTTATTAGTCATGGGTTGTAGTGTCTTAATTAAGCTAATTTGAATTTGTCCTAAACTAATTAAAAGATATGACCAAAAGAGAGTTCATTTATTAGGCTTGATTTACTTTGGATTTTGTGTGGATTGATGTGTGTTTGAGTTTTGAGTGTAGCACACTCTACCCCACATGGGAAACTCGAATTTGGCCTTAGAGGCCAAATTTGAAAGCTTGTGGGACAAGTCAAACTTGTCCCACACCTCTTAAAACCCCATGCCAACCCTACCTATGGGTTGGAAGGCCAAATTTAGGGTCTTTTAGGTGTTTTGGGGGGATAAAAAGGGTAAAATATTAATTGCACTTTCTTTCAAAAATTTAATTTTGTCCTTTGGGGGAGTGGGCTTAGATGGAGTGTGTAAGGTGCTTGCCTTTCTTTCAACCACTTATTAATGGTGCATTGGAATATGAGGTTGACCAAGTGATGTGGAGTGGAGGGAAAAGGAGGTGGCATCCTACTTGGAGCCACATCATCCCTCCCTCTCTTTTCTCTATTTATTTGATCCTTTTGTTTGTTTTGGGGGTTGGAGGTTTCATTTTTAGTCTCTTGTATTTTGGAGAGGAGAGGATTTTGAAGGAGTTTGTGGATTTTTGGAGCTTGTTGATACTTGTGGGAATTTTGTTGGAGCTTGTGGATGCTTGCTTGATCTTTGGAGGGATTGAGACTTCATACTTGGAACAAGCTCTACCATGGAAAGGTAGGAGCTTCACCTTTGTTTGTATTATGTTTCTTTTTTGTTATATGAATGTATATATATGTTGTGTTGAATGTTGTTGTTTGAAATGCTTGTTGGGAATGGGTAGAATGCCTAAGTTGGGAGTGGGAGGAGACTATGGGGAGTTTATTTGAGGGAGGCATAAGAGATCATTTTCTTGAGGAGGGAGTTTGGGTTGGGTGCCCACCTAGTATGAGAAATGCTTGCATTTTCTTCTTGTTCTTACTTTGGGGGAGCCATAAGAGTTGAGGGAGGCATAAGAGTGGATGGAGGGATAAGGGGTACTTGAGGGAGGCATAAGAGTTGTTAGGGGTATTGTGTTTTGCATTGGAGGCTTTTAGGTGGCACCCATTCCCATTGGGAGGCATAAGTGGCCTCCCCATAGGTCTTACTCTTATGGCTTTCTTGATAAGCCTTGTGACTTTGTTGTTTTGATGGTTTCCCTCTTGTTGAGTTGTTGATTTTTTTGTTTTGAAGGATTATGGAATGAATGTGAAATTTTATGTTAAGTTATGTGGAAGCTAGTAGTTGCCATGAGTTGGATTTTCTCCCATTGTAATGTGGTTGGGGCTCAGGGGCCAATGGAGAGGATGGCTTCTCTTCTCCATTGGGTATCTTGGTTGGGAGGAGAGCGTTGCCTCTCCCCTTATTTTGTTGTGAATCAAGCAAACTATTGGAGGAGCTACCTTGTTGATGTTTGTAGCATTGGAGCCTTGTTGATGACAATGTGAAACTACCTTGTATTTTTACCCACCTAGAGTGGAAGAAAGTGTAATATTGCTTTGTATTTTAGCTTCCATTATTGTAAATTTGTTCCCACATTAAGTGGAAAATGTTGTAACAAGATTTTGAAGGAAAGTTGTATTGATCTTCATTAGTAAGGTTGTAATGTGGATGGAATTGAAAGTTGAAGGAAAGACAATTTATTTATTCTCCTTTAACTTGGCTTGGAACCTCATATGAGTGTGTTGATCTTGTTGAAATGTTAGTAGTTCTTACTCTAAAACTTAATGGAAATATTGTTGAAACCCTCTTGAGGAATGTTGGGAAATTTACTTTAAAAAAAATATATATTAAATTTCATTTTGTTACTTAAAAGAGATGTATTGAAAAGTTGGAATATTAGTGCATTTTCTCTTCTTGTATTGTTGATGGAAAGACTTAAGTTTTAAATAGTTTTCAATATGCCAATGAAGTAATTTAAGCTCTAGCTCTATTATGTTTTTCCTCATTTAAGAATTCATTGTAAATCTATTTGCAAATTAGTAAGGGAAATGAAATCAAATCTATTTGAAATCCCGTACAATGCCTATTAAATTGTGTAGAAAGAAATTTTAATGCAAAAGCTCTAAACTTATTAAGTTCATTACCCATATGTCCTTAATGCTTAATAAGGAAACTAATATTTTAAATATTATTCATATTTAAGTAATATTAAAATTAATGGATTTACTATTATTAAATTATATTAATATTAATATACTATTAATATTTTTTTATATTAACAAAGTATATTAATATAAACTATAGCCAAGAAATAATATTAATTATATATACAAATAAACCTACGTATCTTTATGCATTTTTATAGCCTCCTAAGACACAGGACACGCCGAACGCTTTCCCATGAAAGGTGCTATGAAATGTTCATAAAATTGCAAAGCAAACTGTGCTTCATGAATATTCTGATATGAAACAGATCCACCTCTATGAGATTTCTCTTCCACGAGCTACACCGTAAAACAGGTAAGGATCTCAATAGAAGATCTTTGTAATAAATTTCACCAGGTCTTCTTGTAACACTCTCACTGTCCCTTAATCGATTTTGATAAAAATATCTTGAAGGAGAATCCCAAATTTGAGGATGCATTCAATACTGAATAGATAACAACATGGTTGGACAACCTGCTTGTTGGAAGCACTCCAAAAGGCTTCTCCTACTGCGACCTGCCTGCTGCCTGGCCCAATACTATTGCAGGCCACTGCTGTGGATCCCCGCCAAGAACACACCTCGCAGCACCCAATGAAAGTGGAGGTAACATGCCTGTTTCACTCACCTGTAGCTTCATCTATAACCTGTCCATATCTGCTCACGCGGCCAGGGCTAAATAGGCGAGTAACACGCCTACAATCACTAGATGTAGCTTCATCTCTTAACCACCATTCAACCCACGCGGCCAGGGCAGAGTAAATTTAGCAGGCCGACCACAAAAGGCCTAAGATTTGCAAATCCAAGTGTGAATAAATGGAGGATGTCATTCGATACAGCAACCAGATAACCTAGCACGTTGGACATGGGGTTTAATGGAAATGGCAGGTGGCTATTAAAGCCACCCACCCCCAACCATAATTTTCAAACATGTTTGGAATGCAGGCCACTGCATAGAATGTCTGATATTGAGCACACCTCGCAGCACCCAATGAAAGTGGAGGTAACACATCAAATAGCTTAATCCACATTATAGAAAGTAAACTTGAATGTTTCCAATATTAAAAATAGCATTTTCACCATTTGGCATAAATCTGCAAGAGTGCAATAAATGATTTCATTACGAAAAAACTATGCCGTTGAAGGATTCCTTTAATGATGGAGGTGGCTATTAGTGCCACATGCACCCCCAATCATGAGTGGTAATTTTGATATATTTAAAAAACTGTTAATGGCT
Source organism: Taxus chinensis (assembly GCA_019776745.2). NCBI lineage: Eukaryota > Viridiplantae > Streptophyta > Pinopsida > Cupressales > Taxaceae > Taxus > Taxus chinensis. The sequence goes on from CM034154.1 coordinate 658,079,702, forward strand.
CAATATTATACAAATATAAAAATAGTATCCAAGAAAGTCCTTGATGTATTCAAAATATTAAAGATTAAATGCTAAGGCCATCAATATGTAAACTCTTATAAAACTTTTGATTTCAAATAAATGCAGGTACAAATGACATTATCTTGAAATTATTAATTTTGCATTAGTATTTGATAAATTTTGAAATCATATAATGAATTAGAACGTCAAATTTCACAAATAAAATTCCGTTTGTTTTCATAAGATTCAAATGACTCATCAAAAATAAAGACGTTATATTCAATTAAAATTTTCATGTGTTTAATGAATGACACAATAAATTGGAAATCGTATGAATGAAGTATGATTCAAATCTATTTTAAAAATTTTGTGACAATGAATTAGTTGTCCAATCAAATAAATATAAAAAATTTATACCATAACAATTTGTTATTTTATAAATTTGAACCTGTTTTGTGAAGAGTAATCTTCGTAATAAGTTGATCCAACATTACCTTGATGAAATGAAAAAAAAAATTTAGTCGTAGTTTCAGTTATGTGTTTAGTGGAAGCAAGTTCTTAGAACGTCGTTTTTTTTTCACGGCATCACACTTGGTATCAGAGCCGTGGGTTCAAAGCTTGGACCCTTGGGCACACGTAGAAAACATGAAACATGAACATTTAACCTAGTGCAGAGTTGATTCTTTTAATATATAAAACCACAATGTTGATAATTATAGGAAACAACAAATTTAGAAAACTGGCACAAGACCTAGAACAATGAACTAACTCTCACCTTGATCTGTGCAGGAGGCGCGGATTGGGTGAGGGGTCTCTTCATATAGACCTAGATATACCACCGCCAGAGCAGGCTGTAGCAGCCATTCTACCTCAGATCTTACAGACACTCCAGGATGTCAATGCCGCTATACGCGGAGAGCCCTTGGGAGGACGATTTGCAAGACATAGTTTGGAGCCATCAGTAGATGCCCAGGTATCCCCTCGACACAGCGAGGAGCACAGGGCAGAGAACTTCCATGCGGAGTCGGCTAGGGCAGAGTCACCACAGAGAGGACATGGGGACAGGATCTCAGGACATAGGGACAGGTCTCGGAGCCCTAGACAGAGGGAGGAGCATACAGATAGACCTAGGATTCGTCATACGTCAGCTGCAGACCATATCAGGGAGATCCTGAAGCTACGACCATCTCACTATTCGGGTGATACAGGTGGTTTTCAGGCAGAGGCCTGGTTGGTGAGCTTGAGCGGATGCTTCAAGCTCTGCCCTTGTACTAGCAACACGAAAGCTCGTGTTGCGATCCATCTTCTGAGGGATGGAGCAGGAGTCTGGTGGAGGACCGAGGAGCAGAAGCTCCATGTTGACTCAGAGACGATTACCTGGGAGCTATTTGAGGAGCGTTTCAGGAGCAGGTATTTACCCAGGAGATTTATACAGCAGCGGATAGACGAGTTTCATGACCTCCGTCAGGCATCGATGACAGTAGCTGAGTATGAGAGTCGATTTCTGGACCTACTCCAGTACGTCGACTATATGCAGGATGAGCAGGTACGGATTCACAGGTTCATCCTGGGGCCTAAACTTGGATTTAGGTGGCGCAGTGCGCATTCACTGCCCACAGACATTAGCAGAGGCCGTGGAGAAGGCCTATATTGCAGAGGAGACACGGGGGAAGACGCAACAGGCTAGAGACAGAGTTCAGAGCCGTATCCAGCAGATGCAGGATGGTAGGTCGAAGGGGTCAGTTCCTCCTCCACGGGGTGGACAAAGTTCAGGGCAAGCTTCATTCAGGCCACCACAGCAGCAGCAGCAGCAGACCCGCCCACCTTACCGACCTCCTCAGAGATTTGATGCGCAGAGAGGACGTAGTATGGGGCCTCCTCCTAGGGGTCCCATCAGGACACAGGGTGCGCCGAGAGCTCAGTCAGCAGGAGCTCGTCAGCAGAGACCTCAGCAGTCCATAGCCGGATCGTCAGGATCTGTAGCTCAGACATCTAGAGTACCAGCTGGAGCTGCTTCCCACTAGAGAGGACCAGGAAGCTGTTATGGTTGTGGTGTTGTTGGACATCATTGGAGAGATTGCCCACAGAACCCTAACAAGGGTAAGATGCAGAGCTCAGAGCCTACTGTTGGAGATATGGCACGGAGTCATCGGATCTACGCAGCGGTCGAGAACCGCCAGGCTGAGCACCAGAGTACTGTGATTGAGACGACAGGTAGTATTGGTGGTATTTCCACCTCTATATTATTTGATTCTGGTTCTTCTGATTCTTTTATTGCACCATCCTTAGTAGAGCGTTGTAGGCTGGTGGCAGTTAGGCAGGGCCGTAGTTGGGACGTTGAGATGGCTTCTGGAGCCAAAATTTCTGTAGACTCCTTAGTTAAGGAGTGTGTAGTGGATTTGGGACCCTTCACCACTACTTCTGATCTTCGGATCCTTCCATTAGGATCTTATGGCATCATTTTAGGCATGGATTGGTTGTCCGCTCACAGAGCTAGAGTGGATTGTTACCATAAGACTATTGCTTGCATAGATGATCTTGGAGTAGAGTCAGTGATATCAGGAGTTAGGAGGGCCGTATCCATTCGCACCATCTCCGCTATGCAGCTTAAGCGGTGTGCGCGACGGGGTTGTCAGTTGTTTGCTATTACGGTCAGTGACAGATCAGAGGATGAGTCAAGAGGACCTTCCCTCGATGACCATCCCATCTTATCAGAGTTTGCTGATGTGTTCCCAGGGGAGCTACCGGGGTTACCTCCCCCACGTGAGATAGATTTCCATATAGATCTAGTTCCGGGCGCAGAGCCTATCTCACGAGCACCCTATCGGATGACTACTCCTGAGTTATGTGAGCTCAAGTTGCAGCTTGAGGGCCTTCTGGAGAAAGGCCTAATCCATCCTAGTGTATCCCCTTGGGGTGCACCAGTGATCTTCGTGAAGAAGAAGGATGGATCTCTTCGGTTGTGTATTGACTACCGTCAGCTGAATAAAGTAACGATCAAGAATCGTTACCCCCTTCCACGCATTGATGATTTATTTGATCAGATGAAGGGGGCTACAGTTTTCTCTAAGATAGATCTTAAGTCAGGGTACCATCAGCTCAGGATTGCGGAGACGGATATTCACAAGACAGCATTCCGTACGAGATATGGCCACTACGAGTTCACAGTGGTACCTTTCGGTTTGACGAATGCCCCCGCAGTGTTTATGAGTTTGATGAATGGGGTATTCAGGACCTTCCTTGATCGCTTCGTGCTCATCTTCCTTGATGACATTCTGATTTACTCACGCACACGTGAGGAGCACGAGGAGCACCTTCGCCAGGTTCTTCAGTGTCTTCGCGAACAGCACCTTTACGGGAACTTGGAGAAGTGTGCGTTCTTTCAGCCTGAGGTGCAGTATTTGGGCCACATCATTTCTGGGGAAGGTATCGCAGTCGATCCTTCCAAGATTCGAGCCATCATGGACTGGCCAGCACCCACTAGTGTGACCGAGGTGCGTAGCTTCATGGGTCTAGCAGGGTATTACAGGAGGTTTGTTCAGGATTTTTCTCAGATTGCGCACCCCATCACTTCCCTTCAGCGGAAAGGGAAGAAGTTTTTATGGTCAGATAGATGTGAGCAGGCCTTCAGTACACTGAAGGAATGCCTCACGAGAGCACCTATTCTTGTAGTGCCAGATCCTCAGGGTGAGTTCTACGTTTGCACAGATGCTTCCTTGGCAGGACTTGGAGGTGTGTTAATGCAGGAGGGTAGAGTAGTTGCCTTTGAGTCTCGCAAACTCAAAGATTATGAGCTCAATTATCTGACCCATGACCTTGAGCTTGCAGCAGTGGTACATGCCTTAGTGCGGTGGAGACATTTTCTTCTTGGCTGGAGATTTACACTCAGGACTGATCACTTGAGTCTTCGCCACCTCTTCACGCAGCCCAATCTCAACGCTCGTCAGCGGCGTTGGATGGAGTTACTCTGTGAGTATGACATGGAGATAGAGCATGTGAAAGGGAAGGAGAATGTGGTTGCAGATGCCTTGAGTAGGCGGAGACATGTGGCTATGGCCACCTCAGTGGGCACAGATTTGCGGAGTAGGATCTTGCAGCAGCTTCCTCAGGATAGTTTCTACCTTGCAGCCAGAGCAGAGATTGAGTCTCAGAGACCCCTTGAGGGGAGATTTGATGGATTTTCATTAGAGGCAGATGGTCTTCTCAGACACAGAGGTCGGATATATGTTCCTAGAGATGGAGGCTTGAGACAAGACATTTTGTTAGAGGCTCATCGTGCACCTTATTCAGCCCATCCCGGGGTGAAGAAGATGCACGCCACCCTGAGACAGTTGTATTTTTGGAGAGGACTTCGGAGAGACGTGGCCTCGTTTGTGTCCCGTTGTTTAGAGTGCCAGAGGGTGAAGGCCGAGCATCAGCATCCAGCTGGCCTTCTTTATCCTCACGCCATACCGGAGTGGAAGTGGGACACCATTTCCATGGACTTCATCGTTGGGTTACCTACGTCGAGATACCATCACGACGCCATCATGGTCACGGTGGATAAATTGACGAAGGTAGCTCATTTTTCTCCAGTGAAGACCACCTATACAGCGAGTGCTGTGGCACGAGTATACCTTGATGAGATTGTCAGATTACATGGGATTCCGTGGAAGATCATTTGTGACCGCGATCCTTTGTACACTTCCCATTTCTGGACCACCATGCAGTATGTTCTCGGGACGAGGATTAATTTCAGCACAGCTTATCACCCTGAGACAGATGGACAGACAGAGAGGGTGAATCAGATTTTGGAGGATATGCTCAGGATGTACGTGATGGATCATCAGTCGAGATGGGAGGAGTATCTGTATTTGGTGGAGTTTGCCTACAATAATAGTTTCCAGAGTTCTATAGGCATGGCTCCTTTTCAGGCATTATATGGTAGAGAGTGCAGGACACCTCTTAGTTGGGACAGGATTGAGGACAGGGTTTCCCTTGGGCCAGCATTATTACAGGATATGGAGCAGCAGGTTACCTTGATCAGACAGAGATTGCAAGAGGCGCAGGACAGACAGAAAAAGTATGCAGACCAGCATAGGACAGATCGCAGTTTTGAGGTGGGCACGAAGGTGTTTCTTCGTGTCAGACCGCATAAGAGCCCTATCCGTTACGGAAAAGGTTCTAAGCTTGCTCCTAGGTTTGTGGGTCCCTTTGAGATCTTGGAGCGCCTCGGTCCCTTGGCCTATCGTCTAGCATTGCCACCTAGCTTATCTCGCGTCCATGATGTGTTTCACGTTTCTGTGCTTAGGAGATATATTTCTGATCCTTCTCACGTGCTAGATTGGACCGCATTGCAGGTGCAGGATCAGGGGCAGGTGATGGTGGAGCCCGTATGCATTATAGAGCGCAGGACCCTGGGCCTTCGCGGTAGAGAGATTGATCAGGTTCGGGTCCAATGGGACAGATATGATGAGACTGCAGCTACTTGGGAGGATGCTACTTTGCTACGAGGACAGTTTCCACACCTTTTCCAGTGACTTCCAGGAGGAAGTCGAGTCTAAGGGGAGGGGGATGTAGTGCCCACTTCCCTTCGACACCATTTTTGTTTTGTTGTTTTCGAGACTGATTACTTCACTTATGGATTTATTATGGCTTCTTGATTTAGCATGCTAGTAGATATCATAGACACTGGACTGTTATTGATTTGATCTTTATATGATGCATATGGTCTACTGGTGGACATTTGATGATGATATTTGTATACTTTTGACATGGTTATTTATCTTTAATTATGACATGTGATATATTTAATCATATTGAGTAGAACTTGATAATTGGATTAATGTGATGATCGTTTTGACATAAATGAAATGTGGAATAGAAATGTGCTAGAAAGTGTAAGTGATATCGTACTTGCATAGATGATAGTAAATCATGTGTCGTTTATTTTAGATTATATTGTATATTTGGCATGAATGTTTTAATGCGGCCAACAGGCCGAAGGAGGTATTCTCTGTTCTGCAGGTATATTATATTCACAACAATATTGGGGAGTGGAGACCAACCACATCGGAATTCGAGAAGAATCCAACTAAGGTCACCATGGCAACAAGTAATTGTGTGTGTGTTAGAATTATTTGGTTAGGGGAAAATTGTGACCTAGGGGTCATGTGTTGTTTTGTTTTAATTTTCCCTTTCTATTATGTTAGTATGTGTTTCTCTTAGTAAGTGAAATTTTACTTGTGTTATTATTCATATTCTTTGGATTGGTGTTTACCCCTTTATTAGTCATGGGTTGTAGTGTCTTAATTAAGCTAATTTGAATTTGTCCTAAACTAATTAAAAGATATGACCAAAAGAGAGTTCATTTATTAGGCTTGATTTACTTTGGATTTTGTGTGGAATGATGTGTGTTTGAGTTTTGAGTGTAGCACACTCTACCCCACATGGGAAACTCGAATTTGGCCTTAGAGGCCAAATTTGAAAGCTTGTGGGACAAGTCAAACTTGTCCCACACCTCTTAAAACCCCATGCCAACCCTACCTATGGGTTGGAAGGCCAAATTTAGGGTCTTTTAGGTGTTTTGGGGGGATAAAAAGGGTAAAATATTAATTGCACTTTCTTTCAAAAATTTAATTTTGTCCTTTGGGGGAGTGGGCTTAGATGGAGTGTGTAAGGTGCTTGCCTTTCTTTCAACCACTTATTAATGGTGCATTGGAATATGAGGTTGACCAAGTGATGTGGAGTGGAGGGAAAAGGAGGTGGCATCCTACTTGGAGCCACATCATCCCTCCCTCTCTTTTCTCTATTTATTTGATCCTTTTGTTTGTTTTGGGGGTTGGAGGTTTCATTTTTAGTCTCTTGTATTTTGGAGAGGAGAGGATTTTGAAGGAGTTTGTGGATTTTTGGAGCTTGTTGATACTTGTGGGAATTTTGTTGGAGCTTGTGGATGCTTGCTTGATCTTTGGAGGGATTTGAGACTTCATACTTGGAACAAGCTCTACCATGGAAAGGTAGGAGCTTCACCTTTGTTTGTATTATGTTTTTTTTTTTGTTATATGTATGTGTATATATGTTGTGTTGAATGTTGTTGTTTGAAATGCTTGTTGGGAATGGGTAGAATGCCTAAGTTGGGAGTGGGAGGAGACTATGGGGAGTTTATTTGAGGGAGGCATAAGAGATCATTTTCTTGAGGAGGGAGTTTGGGTTGGGTGCCCACCTAGTATGAGAAATGCTTGCATTTTCTTCTTGTTCTTACTTTGGGGGAGCCATAAGAGTTGAGGGAGGCATAAGAGTGGATGGAGGGATAAGGGGTACTTGAGGGAGGCATAAGAGTTGTTAGGGGTATTGTGTTTTGCATTGGAGGCTTTTAGGTGGCACCCATTCCCATTGGGAGGCATAAGTGGCCTCCCCATAGGTCTTACTCTTATGGCTTTCTTGATAAGCCTTGTGACTTTGTTGTTTTGATTGTTTCCCTCTTGTTGAGTTGTTGATTTTTTTGTTTTGAAGGATTATGGAATGAATGTGAAATTTCATGTTAAGTTATGTGGAAGCTAGTAGTTGCCATGAGTTGGATTTTCTCCCATTGTAATGTGGTTGGGGCTCGGGGGCCAATGGAGAGGATGGCTTCTCTTCTCCATTGGGTATCTTGGTTGGGAGGAGAGCGTTGCCTCTCCCCTTATTTTGTTGTGAATCAAGCAAACTATTGGAGGAGCTACCTTGTTGATGTTTGTAGCATTGGAGCCTTGTTGATGACAATGTGAAACTACCTTGTATTTTTACCCACCTAGAGTGGAAGAAAGTGTAATATTGCTTTGTATTTTAGCTTCCATTATTGTAAATTTGTTCCCACATTAAGTGGAAAATGTTGTATTAAGATTTTGAAGGAAAGTTGTATTGATCTTCATTATTAAGGTTGTAATGTGGATGGAATTGAAAGTTGAAGGAAAGACAAATTTATTCTCCTTTAACTTGGCTTGGAACCTCATATGAGTGTGTTGATCTTGTTGGAATGTTAGTAGTTCTTACTCTAAAACTTATGGAAATATTGTTGAAACTCTCTTGTGGAATGTTGGGAAATTTACTTAAAAAAAAAATATATTAAATTTCATTTTGTTACTTAAAAGAGATGTATTGGAAAAGTTGGAATATTAGTGCATTTTCTCTTCTTGTATTGTTGATGGAAAGACTTAAGTTTTAAATAGTTTTCAATATGCCAATGAAGTAATTTAAGTTCTAGCTCTATTATGTTTTTTCCTCATTTAAGAATTTATTGTAAATCTATTTGCAAATTATTAAGGGAAATGAAATCAAATCTATTTGAAATCCCGTACAATGCCTATTAAATTGTGTAGAAAGAAATTTTAATGCAAAAGCTCTAAACTTATTAAGTTCATTACCCATATGTCCTTAATGCTTAATAAGGAAACTAATATTTTAAATATTATTCATATTAAAGTAATATTAAAACTAATGGATTTATTATTATTAAATTATATTAATATTAATATACTATTAATATTTCTTTTATATTAACAAAAGTATACTAATATAAACTATAGCCAAGGAAATAATAATAATATTAATAAACCTATATATGCAATAAACCTACGCATGTATAAGCTTTAATTTAATGCGCTTCCCAAGGTCTATGAAATGTTCATATAATTGCAAAACAAACTGTGCTTCATGAATATTCTGATATGAAACAGATCCACCTCTATGAGATTCTCTTCCACGAGCTACATCGTAAACAGGTAAGGTCTCAATAGAAGATCTTTGTAATAAATTTCATCAGGTCTCCTCGTAACACTCTCACTGTCCCTTAATTGATTTTGATAAAAATATCTTGAAGGCGAATCCCGAATTTGAGGATGCATTCGATACTGAACAGATAACAACATGGTTGGACAACCTGCTTGTTGGAAGCGCCCAAAAGGCTTCATCCATACTGCGACCTGCCTGCTGCCTGGCCGCATACTGTTGCAGGCCGTTGCTGTGGATCCCCGCCAAGAACACACCTCGCAGCACCCAATGAAAGTGGAGGTAACGCCTGCTTCACTCGCCTGTAGCTTCATCTATAACCACCATATCAACTCACGCGGCCAGGGCCGAAGAGGTAACACGCCTATTTCACTAGCTGTAGCTTCATCTATAACCACCACAAAACCCACGCGGCCAGGGCAGAGTAAAATAGCAGGCCGACCACATAAGGCATAAGATTTGCAAAATCCAAAGTGAAATAAATGAAAGACAGGTGTGTGGCCCAGCAAGGAGTAACCTGCACGCAAGGGGAGGGGGTTTAATGATATGGCAGGTGGCTATTAAAGCCACCCACCCCCAACCATAATTCAAACATAAATTGGAATGCATACCACTGTTAAAACTCTTGTCATTTTGTTCAATTTCAAATATGAATAATCTACATTAAAGAAAGTAAATTTGAATGTTTTCCATGTCAAGACACAACATAATGAATATTTGATGTGACAATCAAAATGGATTTTGAATTAGTGTGTAAATGTATTTAGCTAAACTTACAGCCATATAATCTATATGATTAAATATAAATTTGGAATTTTATTTCCTTAACACTAACATGTTAATGATAAAATATTAAAAGCATGAGTGTATATAAGTTTGATCTAGTATACAATTATACACTTGTACTTGGTCCATGTGGATAAAATAATTATAAAAATATCTTACAATCAATGGAATACCTTGAAATAATTTAAATAAATCCATATACGCATTGAACAATGCGTTTATAGGAAGTGACACTGGTTTTTAGACACCTGATCGGGTCCCTGGTTTGGAAATCGTTATCACCTATTGATGGTGATGTGTTAGCTCAATCTTTGCTTAAAGCACTGCTTGAATGAATAAAAACGTCAAGGAGTTTTTGGGTTCGAAAATTTTGGTTTTTAGCTCTGGAATTTGTCCATAAACATTAAAAAAAAAAAAAAAACTTCACTATCAATTTATTAAAATTTTACATTTTAATAAACTAAGACACAATAAAATGTGATAGAAAGAATGAAAGAAAGAAACATACTCCAATGTAATATGGTAAATAAAAAAAACCTAAAAATATACCACAACAATTAGGTGTGAGGCAATATAGAATTGTTTTCGATGTTTATTCTTTAGTAGTTGATCAACATATTACCTTGTAATGTAAAAAAAAAAAGTTGTAGTTTCGGTTATGTGTTTAGTGGAAGCAAGTTCCTAGAGCGTCGTGCAAGATAAAATGCCCTCAAATTGGAGGGGAGAACATTATCAGAGAGAGGAGAATAGATGCAGATTTCAAACATTGAAGAGAGAAGTAATGTGAAGTGGTAATTAACACTAGGGTAGATGACCTAGATTCCTTATTTAGGGCGAATGCTTGGGAAGAGAATGAGTTATGTGCTATTTATTATATTAAGTTTTGACTTGTTGATTTATGACTGGTTGTCATCATTCTATGCATCATCTCTAAATCATTAAATTAATTCATAATGAGTCAGTAAATCAAATACCCAATTAACATATATAAACCTTTATGATTGTTTAATCTCGTTAATATGATGACAAAATTGTCGAAGGTACTAATTAACCTCCAACTTGTTACAAATACTACAAAACAAAATTCATATATAGATATATATAATTCAAAAATATTATGTTGAAATAACAACTATATAATTCGATAAATAAATCTAACTAAAAGAAATATTAATTAATGTTGCTAGGCATTTCTTACAGTTGGAGGGTCACATGATACGGTGCAAAGCAATGGTGCAAAATGTTTGAGTACACACCATGTAACAGATTTTGGCCATTGATGTCATTGCTCACTGTGCAACATTGTAGTTTGAAAAGACTATACATTGCTCATCATACCCTCCACCAGCTCCGCCGTCTTGAAAAGACTGTCTCGTATGACCGAACCCTACATTCATCTATGATGATGATGACATTTTGATATTGGTGTTAAGGATGGTGGGGTTTTTTCTCTCTCCTTTTTTTTTTGAGTTGCAACAAAAGGAGGAGAAGAAGGGCGGGTGGTGAGAAAAAGGAGGATGCGCCTATTACAGTCATTATCAAGGTGGACCTGTATTGTGAAGGCTATGCAAGGAAGGTCAAAAAGTTTGTCAAGGACCTCCCATGCGAGTTTTGGGTTTTGTGGTTTGGATTGAAATCTATTTTGGGTGTTTAAGTATTGGAATTTGGTTTGTTGTTTTGGATTAAAATTTGTAGTGGGTTTTGAGTATTGGGATTTTTGGTGTCTGTTTATTTAGTCTTGTAATTGTGTGTGGTTGCAAGTGTGGAGGATGTCAAGGCTGACATGGGTGCCAATAAACTCACTGTGATTGGGAAGGTGGAGCCCAATGTGGTCTTGGAGAGAGTCCAAAAGAAGAACCAAAAGAAGGCCGACCTTATTTCTCCCCTGCCCAGTGAAGGAGGAGTAGAAGCCAAAGGAGAAGGAAAAGAAAGTAAAGGAGAAGAATGAAAAAGGAGGTATGATGGTGTTGGTGAGAATTGGGGCATAATTTATTATTTGGATAGATCTGGTTTGTTGAATTTTGAATTATCATACCCACCTGTGGGTTTGTAGCCAACTGTTGTTAGTACTTTGTTGAAGGTTAACCTACACTGTGAGGGGTGTGCACATTTGGTGAAGAAGTCTATTATGAAATTCAAAGGTATTGACTGCAATTTCTACTCTTAGAACCTTCATGGTTTTTTCTATGCTAATTGCAGCGTTTGTTGCTACTGGTGTTTGGTTAGTACAATACTATTATGGCGTGGGCATAGACAAATCAAGGCTTTTATACTGCAAATAGAGGAAATGTTTTTTATTATAGTGGTTCTAAACATACAGGCAAATGCAATCAACATGGCACGTTTCAGTTAAGAGTGTCTTGGAATAGACAAGTTAGTGTGTGTAGACTTGGCTCAACATTGGCCATTACTAGAAAATTCATTTTCAGATAGTTACATGTATTCATTTTGGAAATGCATGCCCAAAAGGATTACAATTGTGAATACAATATGTGGCTGTGGTATGTGATATCATTAACTGCTCAAGAGCCCTTGTGAGGGTGATTTTAGTATAGTTTTTGCTTATTCCACCAGGGCAGTGCCTGGTTGAGCATAGCTGATTCCCTCTCCTCAACCTCCAACCCCCCATCTTTTGGCTGCAATCACCTTGTAGAGGGCTCGTCGGGATGGGGTGAACATAAAAAGAGAGAGAGCACTTTTGATGTCCATCTAGATCCTTGGTTTGAAGGGTGCTTTTGTTTGGTTGATTAGGTTGTAGACCTTTCTATTGTTCGTCTAGAATTAGCAAAGACACTATAGTGATTTATTCATCCCAAAAAAAGGCCGTTACATTGGGTAAAATTTTCAATATACACATTATAATAAGCCAACATCAACACAATGTGTACATAAATTCAAACAGTGTACAACTATGTTACTTTGATAACAAGGAATATAATTTAAAACACATGGCTTATTGTTAAAAGAATAACACTTGGAATATTATTACTTGCATTATTGCTTCTTATTGTATTGACAATTCTAACAACACTCATTTATTGAATACACATCCCTCATCATACCCACCTATCAACGTTTCCATTACACACTTTTGGTGCAATTACTAGTTTTGTAACCTTGAATCTCTTTATGAAAAATAACATAGGTTTGGATTTGGGAAAATTTTAAAGAGTTAAAAGCCACTTGAGCTTTGCTTTTGGATAGGCTCACATTTAATAAAAAGTAAAATACCTCCCATACCACATTGAATATTTCCAACCATAAGAAATTAATGCATAATGGCCTAGGTGAGTTGACTAATAACATTGAATGTAATAATGGGCTTTGGAATTTGGTGAATGTTATTTTAAGTCGCAATTTAATGAATGTTATTTTAAGTCACAATTTTTATATAAAGAGTCACGTCTTTGGTTAAAAAAAAAATATAGAGAAAGAATGTCAGACATAAGGTGCTTATGCGAATTTGATAGTGACAAGGGTGGTAATAGAGTTTAGAGGAGTATATTCAAGCGGAAGCAGATTGTAGAACAATGGGAATTTCTTCGTCTTTTTAGTATCAGTAATAATGACCACTTTTATATGGATTTGAAAACTATTGTAGTTATTCCATAAGGTAAAGGAAATATTAGTAAATTTATTTGACAATTGGTAAAATATGAGTTGTATTTTATTGATTCTTATGTATTATTGCATTGTTTAAGATGATTGTTTGAAAAATTTGTTGTGTTAAATAGATTATGTATTATATCAATTTAAATGAGTCTCATCTACCATTGTAAATGAATATTAAACACTCAAAATATTAAAAGTTAATTAAAATAAATGAAAGATTGAATTACAACTGAATTTTATATATTTATTAGTACATTAATAACAATACCATAATATTTTTTAATAAAGAAATGTTATATATTTATATTTCCATTTGACAAATTAAAAACCTATTGTCGAGTTTTATGAGATCGAATTTTAGTTAATTCAATAATTTTATAAATTCAAATTTATATTTAATATGGGTTTCTATATTCACTATGATCAATACCTAAATAGACATTTTCTATATTATTTTTATATATAATTCAAAATATTTAGTAAACTGTCACTTATAACATTTATTTGTAATTTCTCATGAGAACTATATTTTTTATTAAAAAATAGAAACGGTTTGATAATTTTTTTATTTAAAAAGAAAGAAAAGTGTAAATGATAATAAAATTATTATAATTTAGAAAATCTTCATAGTTTTAAGGCTTCTCCTAAATTAATGTGTTCTCCTTTTAGAAATGACGTGGACAGTAAAATGGATCATGGGATTGAATTTAGTAAGAGTAAGAATTTTTATTAATGTGTTATAAGTGAACTCGAAGTTTCATTATATAATTAAAAATGCGAACATTCTATTTTATCCATGAATGTAAAATATTTATTTAATTGTATAATATTCGCCTTAATGTTTTTTTATATAGGTATATAAATTCTAATATTGAATTATATTTTTTATGCTAGTTTTGAATTTGGATATTTATTAGAATTTTATAATAGAAAGGAGTATATATGTATTACATATTGTTGTCAAATAGATATCATAACATGTTACTAAAATTATAAAAATAAGTATATTTATATTAAGACACAAACATTATTTTTTAATCTTTTACACACAACATTAGGGATTAGGTTAAAAACTAGTAATCACATGTGTACAATGCAATGTGAACGCCGAACGGTATATGTTATTTAAAGGGATAGTTATTACTTTTGTAATTGATGTTGATAAGGAGTGTGATTGATTTTGTAAGTGCTGGAATATAGATGAAGCATTACAAGCCTTTTCTTGCAAGGGGTCGTCCCAATCTTATGCCTCTATGTCTTTGTGGGGTTGAAATATATTGAAGGGGATCATTTTACATATCCACTTATACTCCTAAGATTTCCAAATTCCTTTAGCAGAAACCCTTTCAGTCTATTTTTGCTCAAATTCCTTGAATTTATAATTGAGATGAATCATCAAGTCAATTTAATGTTCACTAATAAAAACTGGACTTCTTGTTTATGCTCCATAAAATCCTATATGGATAAGACTTACAATTTCAGAAGATGTTCCAAAGCCCCCAGCAGATCGTGGAATGGCGGTCCACAAAGTTTATTATTAGAGAGAGGTCCCAAAGATTTCATGCCAGAATAGAGATCAACAAAACATTTGGAAGTCTTTCACAACTGTCATCTAGAGAGTAAATTTCTCTCCAAACACAATTCTTAATAGCCTATTGGAAGTATCACCAAAAAATAAAAAATAACTGAACTCACAATGTATCTAAACTTATAATAATATCCCAACTCTATCAGAATTGCTCCGCTTAATATTGTTTGAGGATAGATTCGTGTAAAAGCAATAACATAATATTGCTAGACTCATTAGACCACGGGTTGAATTTATATATGCATGCTTAATGTGCTTGACATAACCCTTCCACAATCATCATATACATGATGATCGATCAACAACACAAAATAAGTAAGGCTTCCAAGCTTCTGGAATTTCACAAATAAGTATAACCTATACTCATTGTTTTCCACAAATCTTGTTGGAAGAGATTATAGAGATCTGTGTAGTTTGGGAAAATGGGTAAAAGAGATTTGATTAATACGGGTCATTCATCTTTTTCCCAAGCTTCCATATGAATTGGGGTAGAGAGTGCATGCTAGAAGGGTATCCTACACATCTCACTTCAAGCTCAGATAAGTTTGTAATGGCCTGGAAGAAAGTGGTAAGCACTCCCCAATTTTACAAAGAAAAAGCAACGGTTTGGAATGTGAGGAAGCCATCATTTTAAATTGGAGGTGACGAAGAGCATGTTAACTGGCTCCTGACCATGCGACTTTGTGTGATAGAAAATCCCTTCCCTAGGGGGAGTAATCATATATGATCTTTGTAGACAACTCGTGGGAGAGGCTCCCTCCCATCTCCTCTAAACATCAATTTTGCTAAAATATTCTTTCTCACTGTGTATAATACGACTATAAACTGGTTGTGATGGGGTTCATGAATGAGAGCAACCAAGCCCTAACTGATAGTGTTTTGATATACGATTTAATCTCTTACAAATGGCAGCGAGGCGTCGATAATCCAAGCCATGTGTGGGGTCACCTGTGCGCGGTGTTAGCTCGAGGATTGATTTTCATGTTGGAAGGAGATGATAACAGTGAAGAGGGGATGTAGCCCGAAGAAAACCCATGCTCTATAATGTAGGAGATGACTGATGGGAGCTTCTTTTTGGCCTTAATGGAGGAGATGCGGTGGCCACTATTTCTTTTAGTGGAAAGTCTCACGAAATTGGGGAAAGATTCGATCTGTGTGTAACTGCATTCAGACATGTATAAATTTTCCATGGAGAGAGTGTATGCTTATGCAATTAACTGGACGTGAAATCAGTGGGTACTCGAAAGTTATGACCTTCCTCTTCCTCTTCCTCGAGGAATTCATGGATGTATTCTATCGTGTGCCACAATTTGGTGTGATAAGATATTTGTCACTGGGCAAGATGACAATTGTAGTACCACTGTGTTTTATTTGTTGGACAAAGTAGCCTTGAATCCCGATAAATGGTCCAAGTTTGCAATTGACTTGACGGATAATTGGTGTGCAATTGAGGGGCTTCGAGGATTATCTGCTTCTTTTTATTCTACGACCACTCTCACCATATGAACTTAAACAACGTGTCATTCCACTGCTTTCCATACATGCCCAAGAGTTAAATATGAATGTCATAACCTATGAAATAATCTAGGTTAATCTAAATCTTAATTGTCTTTTTTCAGAAATAATTACTTTTAAGGTGCATCTGATCAAATGAATTCAGCCAATTGACTATGAATTTAAATGCATACCTGTAGAATTCAATTTAACGCAGGGGATTGATTGGAACTTGGAGAGCTTGAAGAATGAAATTATAGTGTTAGTGACCATTATTTAAAGGTTAATGCATGCCAAAGCTATAAAATAAAATTAAAAAATAGTAAATCTAAAACAACATGCAAAATTAGAAAAACAAAATTGTTAGAAAAACAAAAAACAAAATTGTTAAAAATTACAAAATCAAAATTGTTAAAAATAGCTAAACTGTCATTTAAGTTGTCAAATTTGACACAATCCCATGAATGTCCACAAAGCCTTTTCCCATAGGGGTAATGCCTTCGGCGTAAACATTATATCGTATATATCAAGGAGTTTGAATCACTTATAGAAACTTTGTGGATAGTGTCGATTCTTGACACATTTATTTATTATGAAATGGAAATCTAACACTCGTATGTTACATTACAAGTTGAAATGTATGCACATGTTTTCTTCTATTACTTATGCTTTCACACCTTACGAGTAGGTCAAACTTATTAAGTCTATTATTATCATGCAAACCATAGAGTTAACCATTAGAATCTAATGTTTGCTTGAATTTAACAATCCTTGATAATGTGTGAGGGAAATAATTCATTGAAAAATGGTACGAGGCATTGATGTGATGCATTATCATCTATGCACATATTAGAGAATTTCTCATGTGCTAAGTCATGTTTGTTATGTGGAAATCAATTATTGTTCCAGTATGAGTTTAGGATGGATGAGAAGAATCGGTAGCCAAAAGTTAATGTTATAGTTGAACATTCTAATGTGGGACTAAAAATATAAGGGGGTTAGTTTAGTCTTTACTGTATCTCAGTAAGAATGGGTAGGGGGTACTTCAACGGGGTTACAAAGGATTGAATCAATGTATGGGGTTATTAGACATGCCTTGTATGCGAGTTAGGATACATTGGGGGTCACCCTTTGTAATCTAAGTCTTATGGCCATAGGAAACTAATACTTAATATTAATAAGAATGTAATTATTCTTTTCCAGTTCACCATCATGTATTACATCATGATGGGTTAGGTCATACGCTATAAGGATTTGTATACATAGAAAACTCTCTCTTTTGGTATCAGTTTCCACATCTACCTTCCTTGTGAAGGGGAGGGCCACTCTTAGGATATGATGGGTGTATGGGGGAACTAAAATGGCTCTTTGGTTGGAGGAAAAGCATTATGCTAATGCTCTCTTTTCTGCTTTATTTCTACGACCTCGACATGATCGTCGCTGTTATCTTGATGGTGCTCACATTGAGAATTCTCCTTATGTTCTTCCATATCGGTATCTCTCAACAAAATATTGTATTCTTATTTGTAATCTATATTTTTAAAAAGGAAAATCATGATAAACATAATGAAGATGTAGTGTACTTGGAAGATCTTATGTACACATTTGAAAACACAAAATATTTTGTATCACTAATGTCTTTATTTCATAAAGAAATGAGTAGAAAATTAGGTCCTATATCATTGCATTCACATGTTAGTATGCTCTTGATGCTTAGTGAATCAAATGAGGTGGAAAGAATTTATTCTCTTGTGAAATTATCTAATTTGATTAAATTACAGATAGATGATGTCATTTCATAATTGTACTTTTCCTTTAGTAAACCAACATTAGTTATTTCCTTTGGTTTTCACATCGCAGATAGTTTAAGTTAAGAACTAAGGATGTGATTCTCATTATTGGTGGTATTTTATGAAAAATCACACAAAGGTATATATATAAGAAAAAAATCATGGTGTTTTTCCAGTATTCTATCGTGGGGTTATTACACTACTAACTCCCTTAAACATAGGGTTATTTCCCATTACGCTCAAGTCATAAACTAACCCATAGCCTTAGGAATCAACTTACCACGTCGTATTGCTAGTGCAACAAAGACCTTACCTTTATTTCCAAACCTAAAGCTTATTCGCCTTGGTCGAATATCTATGTAGCCATTTGTGGTGCTTCTTCATCCCTTCCTTAGGACCTATCTCGTGGATTTTGTTTCTACCCAACCTTAGACCGTAAGCCCGAGCATCACTTGTTTTTGAATTGTCGACTCCCTCATTGAAATCGACACCTTGTCGCCAACTACGTCGACATCTGTGTGTTTCTCTGGTTCCCTCACACAAGCTTGCTCAAGATCAAAAAGATCTAGCTAGGCTACCTTTTTTCTTGTTTGATGTTCCACCTCTGGCCTAGGTTGTTGAGCTTTCCATGCCAATGAACTTTCCTCACCCACTTACCTTGCTAACACATTTGAATTCATTGAGTTAGAGGGGGTTGCAAATTTGGGACATATTACTTCTCAACTTGTTTGGGCTCAATCGAGCATACTTTTGTCCCTCTTGGTTTGAAAATCTGTCATAAGAGCAGATCTATGGATAGATGAGCCAACAGTGTGCAGGGCATAGCCCCTCTTTGAGTCAGCAAAATAAAACTGGTTTATTGCTAATCTACCAGCAGGAATCTTGTGCAAGTCTGACAATATTCTGCCTTCAGGGGTTAGGATCTCATCCCAGTAGAGGTAGTTTCGACGAAGAACAGAAAGGAATGAAGGAAGGAAAGGAAGGAAGATGGATCTGAAGGGAGAAAAGAAATGAATTCCAAAGTAGAAAGGTCAGAGGATCTATGTTTTGGGCTGGTAGTAAACAGAGCCGAACTTACTCACATAGACGAACAAAGCAATACTGATGAATAAATGACAATAAAATAGGAGTAGATTCAACAGAACAAACATACAGATCTAACATAAGAAAGCTCTGATGTATAACACAAGAATTCAACACAAAGTCTAAATATTGTATTAATATTTCCTTCTATTACAAAAAGCTCAAAGTCTTTTCTTCTTACTTCTATTTCTCATCTGAAAAGTATCCACCCTGAATATAACAAGTATTCAAGTATTTATAGAAGAAGAGAAGAAAAGAAGGCAAAAACAAACCAACCACTTAATTACAAAATATCTTACAAAATATCTCAAAGTCACTTGTCGACTTTTGACAACTTGGTGGATGACATCATCCCATGGTGCAACATGGATGATGTCATCATTTGTGCCAACATACTCTTAGATATTTTACAAAAATGAAATTCGAGGAGAATGAAACTATTCATCGTCGTCCCATGGCTGAAAGGGGGTATCCTACTTTTGCTGCTGCTCAGAAGATGAGATGTGGAACTGGGCACGGTATTCCATGAACTTGCTGATCATGGGTTGAAGTTGACCCTGGAAAGGATCCTTGTGTCGATCACTGATAGCCTCACAAGTCTCCCGCTCATCTGTGATATTTTTAGGGAGTTTGGAATAATCATTTTCTACCTCTATTAGGTACCCAATGAAGTCACGACAAGCCAATAGGTTGTTGATGGATTCGGCGTCAAAAGTGACCTCTGGTCCCAGCCCTTGTGAAATGATCTCCTTGAAGATCTGAATAGTTTCATCAACCTTTCTTAAGGTGAAAGAAGGAGTGAGCAAGCCTAGAGACATTCTCAAGACAATTTGCTCCATTTGATGCATTGCATCTAGGGCTTCCTCCTTGATCTTGTCAATTTTCTCTAGAACAAAATCCAGCTGATCGACCAGATAATCCAAAGTAGAAAGGATTTTGTTGAGGGCTCTAGGGTGCCCAAAGACGCTGAACTTAACTAGATCTTTGACTGAACATTTGAGCATTTTCTGAAAGGTCTCATGCTGCATCCTGGCATGGTCCAGCTCTTCGGAGATGGGACCTAGCTATAGCCTGGAGCTCTTTGTTCACTTGACTGATATTATGATATAATCCGGTGAACTTGGCGATCACTCCCTCACTTTCTTTGAGGATTTGGCTCCTCCAAGAAAAAACTGCCATACCCTGCTCACCGATTTTGGCATATTCATTAATCTTGTCCTGGCTCAGAGACTCAGGAGTTTTGGCGGCAGTTGTAGGAGGTGCATCGCCCATTTTCTGTAAGGTGTGGAGAAGATGTTTATTTTGCTCCTTTAACAGCCTCTTTTCTTCCTTTGCTTCCTAGAGCTTCTTACAAAGGGCGTCAACTACAGATAGGGCCTCTCCTTGAAGGCTTTCTGAAGATGTCCCCATTGTGACTTGGGTCACTATGTAATCTGTCAAAGACATATATTTTTTATCCTTTAAAGGATTGGGGTATGCTATCTCCATTACTCTCTCTCCTAACGCACTCTGAGAGAAGTGGGTTATGGGCTTTTGCTTCTTAGCCCCCTTTGATGGGATGATGGAGAAGTCCATCGGTGCGATGGGAACTTTCCTCTTTTGTTGGCTCAGGTGCTGAGTGATCCATGCTGGAATTATGGGAGAGGGGCGGGAAATAGAAAAGGGAGTAGCTGCAGTAGTAGAAGGAAAATACATGGAGACACTTGGAGGCGGCATTGAGAGGGAGGCCGAGGAAGTGCCCACGGGAGGAAGAGAAACTATAGGGGAAGTAGACATGGGAATGGAAGGGAGCTCAGAGATGAGGGAAGAAATGGTGGGGGACAGCTCCACGAGAGAAGAGAAGATGGACGATGAGGAAGGGGGAACAGCAGAAGATGGGGGAGAGGAAACGACCAAAGGAATGGTCGCTTGGGTCACTCGAGGAGGGGAAGGAGAAGAGATAGAAGGGACCTCAATGGTTGCAGTAGTGGTAACATCCTGAATGGATGTGCCCTCCGGAACATCCTCGGCTGCTTCTTTCTCTAGAGAAGCCAGAGTTATAACTTGCTCGTGTGTAGTGGAAGGGGGACTTTCAGGAGTTTCCTCTCGAGTAGAGCTTGACTCGCCCTCCTTCTCTTTATCTTTGCTCTTTGGCAGATGTTTTGGTCTAAAAGGTATGTTGCCCAATGGAGATGTGGTGAAATCAACTCTGAGGTGGATGAGACCATTCATCCTGCACCAGTGCTCTGGTCTCCGCAGAGTTTCTTTGACCCTTTCTTCTATTGTCTGAGGTACTTTGGTTCTGTCGATTACAGCGAAAGGCCAGTCGTCCCCACCCGTGTCAATATATACCTGATCAACCTCTTGATCAGCAGTTTGATAACCTTTTGGGATGATGGCTATGCCGTTTTGGATGATTTCAGCCAAGTCCAAGCGGGAATGATCCTTCCTCCTGAGCTCGACCTCATGATATAGGTCGATATAAATATCCTCAATCTGTGGAATGTGGATTGGATCGAGTTTGGCCCTGGGAAGGCAATTCCTAGGGTCAAAAGTGGGCCTTGCCGGGAATTTGTGCTTTAGATTTAGCAGCTCCAGCTCTGCCAACATCTCCTAGGATTTGTGGTGAGAAGGACAAGTGTACCTACCCACTGTGAGGGGGAAAGGAGTTCCACCCTTCTTTCTCTTCAAGCACTTCTCGTGATAGGTTACGAGCTGTCTTGACAGCTCCAACAGAATCATTTTGGGGCTAGCATATCTTGGCAATTTGGTTGGTTCCCCCAAAATGTTGGCTGCCCTTAGATAAGTGAAGGTGGGAAATTGAGTGAACAAGGCCCCCGCACTTCTCTGTTGCAGCAACAATGCTCTTGGTCGTACGACCATGAGTCATGTTTGGCCTCAAAAGGTAGACGATGCCATAGAAGAAGGCATCGTTAATCTTTGTAAACTGAGGGATACTGTTCTCCAGCTTCAGCTCTAGATAGTATTCATATATTTTTACCTGGGGCCAAACCCCACACCGCATCAACGCTAGATAATCTCTTTCCGAGGCCACAGCATAAACTACGTAGGAGTTCATGTAGAACCTCCCCGTTGTGGTAAGTTGTTGGAGCTACTCAGATATGGTGCTACTTATGATCTCCGCCCACTCAAAGCGTTGATCTGGCACATTCTTTTTCATTGTCTCCAGGTATCTAAGCATCCATTTATGAAAGTAGTGGGCATCAGGAAGCCCAAATACTCTGCTTAGGAACGTGATTGTATCACTTAGTTCCTCTAAGAAATCACTGCGATGAATGACTTGTGGCCATCTAGTCACCACCTTCTTATTTTTTAGGTATACCTCATTCATTAATTGCATACACTGGTCTTCATTATCATCCCAAGCCTTGGTGCAATCTTCTTGGCTTACGGACATAAAGTGCCGGTGGTGGGGAATGCCAAGAATTATTTTGAAGTGTCCAGGCAGTGAGGTTGATCACGACCTCACCTTTCTCATTGTGGACACACCTGGTGTCTTTGTTGTAGCAGCGGGCTACTACCATCATGAACTCATTGTTCACAGCACTGACTGGGATCCCTCCAGCAAAATGCAGGCCACTGCCTACCAGTTTGTCCATCCAGGGACTTCCTGTGACCCTCTGGGTTCTGGCCCAGAAATCCTCCATATCAATGTGACCAAGTTCTGAGTCTCTTATATCCAGGTCACACTCTTCCTGGGATTCGGGCATCCTGACCCTCTGATATTTGTACTTCATTTCTTCCTCTGTGAGCTTGGCTTTGCCCTTAGACTTGGTAGGTTTCTTGCTTGATGTAGACATATGTAGTTCTAAACTTAGTTGTTGATCTGCAAGAAGAAGGAGCGAAACCCAATGCAGGAAAGTCATATTAGCTGTTTGATCTTCCATTGAAAGCGTTGACAAAAAGAAGAGTTAGAAATTTTAAGGCCTCAGGGCGTAGGGCGCATGAACACTATAGGTTGAAAGGGTTAAATAGTATGGCACACAGAAAAGGGGTGCTGCAAGGGACAAATCAGCGCCAAAGGGCGTAGGGTGCATGGACACTGCAGATGACATTTTTTGTTGTTGCAAGCGGAAGTGTGCCTGCGCCATATATATGCATTTTATAACGGGAGCTGATATTTTTCATGTTACACGGGTATAGGATGTGCTAAAGGGTGCAGGTTTGTGCCGAATGCGTGTAACATCATTTTTTCATTCGCCACAAGGGAAATTGGTGCGGCGCATGGAAGGTCTGCATGACATAATGTTACTGTAATAAGGGATGCGCCTGCGCCATTAACTGTTTTGTACTTGGCACAAGTAAGGTTGGATGTTGCATGGATGCAAGGTGTGCCAATGGCACAAGTTTTTTCAATGTTACACATGAGTTTGGTGTGCCAAGAGGGTGCAGGGTTAGCGGGTGTAGCAAGCCAAGGAAAGTGCACTTTGAGGGCACAACTATTTTTTATGCAGCAGGTATGGTGGGTGCATCGTTAACGCGACTGTACTTCATGTTGCAAGGGTGGTGACTACGCCAAAGAGGAAAAACAAGTAGTTTTATCAATTTTTAAGCCTTCATCTCTTCCTCATGGAGGGTTTGGATAGGTATTTAAGCCTCTTTTGCAGGGTTCCTTGGATAGATGAAGGGGGTAAAATAAAAAGATCCAAGTGAATTTTTTTTAGAGGCAAAGTCTCTCTTTACCAGCAAATCTGGAAAGAGGAAGGAGAGCATGGGGGAGGACAACAATAACATCAAAGGGCAGGTTTCAATGGTTTGACAGATCATTCTATCACAACCCTATAAACAAACAACCAATAACCAAAACATAAAACATGAGAGCAATAAGGACCACCTACCAGGAATATATATAATGTGAGAAGTGAAACTGGGGTCCACGAACGCGACACGAGGATGACAGGCGTGCTAACAGGTGCAGAAGAATAAGATCAATCACGTGTTTTCTGACTGGTGACAAGTGACAGGGTGAATGCGCCTATATATAGGAAAAGTGTAATAAATGTGCCAATCACTTTTTGAATTGGCGCATCAAAACACCTGTTGACATTGGAAAACCTGCGCCCTTGTGGTGCACCAAGATGACATGTTAGCACGAAATTATGTGCACCCTTAGTGCACCAAAAGTGTTATCAACACAGAAATACGTGTGCACCTTTTGGCGCACCAAAACGCGGCACAACAAAAATATTGTTGGCACAAACGCGCATGCAAGAAAGGCGCAACAAAGTATGGTGCACCAAAATGTGTGTCGACACTTCAAACCATGCGCCAAAGGAAATGAAGGGGGTGCACATGATTACCCTTTGTTGCACATTGAAAAAAGGTGCGCCCAACCAAAAAGGACCAAAAATGCTAAGTTCAAAAAACCAGATTTCCCGGGAAGGAATTTTGCAATGTTCCGAACACAAGGAGTCCCTGACGAGGGACCAAAACAAAATTTTGGTATGGTTACCCGTAAAATTCAATTTTACGGGATAACAGACTTCCCGGGAGGTCACCCATCCCAGTACTACTCCAGGTTGGGCGTGCTTAACTACCTGGATCTGATATCTTGTACAATTTTCCGTCACACAAAAATCTCAAACTAGTGGTGGAGAGGGATCTCATAGTGTTAACCAGATGCTACGCCAACACTTCTGCCCCCCCACACACAATTTTTAAAAAATAAACATGTCTTCCTACCTTGAATTAGTCAACTTAGAAAACAATTAAAATCGATCTCAAAATAATTTATACCATAAATAATATATATGAGTGTGTGTGCGCGCGTGCGCGTGCACCCATGTGTTTAAACTTATACTTCCTTTGTTAAATTGAGAAAATTTCTTATCTAATGTTTATAGGGAATGATAGACGAAAACACTTCTCATTCAAATCATATATGTATATGTGTTTATGTATATACACACATATGCATATATACATATCTACATGTGTATATATATACACACATATGTATATATTTGTACACACACATATACACATATTTATAAATACACACACACATATATGTATAGCTATATACCTACACATATATGCATCTGTATATATGTGTGTATATGTATACTCGTGTGTGTATATATTCATATACATATATGTATATTTATTAGTGTGTATACATACATACATACATACATACATACATACATACAGGTATACATACTATGTATGCATATTTATACATACATATACATACATATACATCCATATGTATACATACATATAATATTTAATATAATAAATAATATATGTGCGTGTGCGTCCGTGCGTATTGTGGAGTGTGTGCGTGCATGTGCATGTATGTTTGCGTGCGCATGTGCATTCGTGTTTGTGTGTGAGCGCATGTGTGTGCATGCACACAAGTGTAAATTTATACTTTAGTTGTTAAATTGAGAAAATTACTTATCTAATGTTTATGGGTCATGATAGACGAAAACACACCTCATTCAAATTATACACACACACACACACAAACACATGCATATATACATATCTACATGTGTATACATACACACATTTGCATACACATACACATACACATACACATACACATACACATACACATACACATACACATACACATACACATACACATACACGTACACGTACACGCACACGTACACATACACGTACACATACACATACACATACACATACACATACACATACACATACACGTACACGTACACATACACGTACACATACACATACACATACACATACACATACTTGTGTATGTATACACACACATATTAATATATACATACAAACACACACACACACACACATGCACAGTTATAAATACACACACATATGTATGCATAACTATATACATACACATTTTGCATGTATATGTATACATATGCATATTATTTATGTGTATGCATACATACATATAAACACATATCTATATACGTATATGTATGCATATAGACACACACACATACTATATATATCTATATATATATATATATATATATATATAGATATATATAGATATATATATATATATATATAGATATATATATATATATATATATATATATATATATATATATATATATATATATATTCACCTACATACATACATACATACACACATACATATACATATACATATACATATATTTACATACATATATGTACGGACGAGAGTAGCATTCATCTATCATGGTTTGTAAACATTGGATAATATTTTTTCTGAATTTACATTTAAAGTATACATTTGTAATAATTATTTAAACCATGTTTAATTACATTTTAATTCAAATTAGGAATTCTACAACCAGGGTGTCACTAACTAAATTTAGTGGCACATCATCCTTTCTCTATAAGGCATACCTAGAAAAGGCAATATAATTTTACACGATATACTACTAGTTTATACTCCACATCAAAATGCCATATAATTTCATTTTTAAAAGTCCAATCAAATATGCCATGTTATATCAGAAAGAAAATACAACTAGTCTTTGAGCCACAATAACAATTGCAACACTAAACAACAAGGTTTGTAATGATATAACAATATCCAACAAATTAGATCCAAGGTCATAGCACCATCCATCTCTGCTAAATTTGGAGCATCATTAAATTTGGAAAATAAGTAAATCCTCATCTAAGTGGCCAAGAGTCAAGGCTGCACTCCACCCAACTATATGGCATTATTAGGCAGATAACCCTAGTCAACCCTCGAGCAAGGGGTCCAACAAGCTCACAACAACCACAAAATATTTGACAAACATAGTTATAGTTAGATTTGGAATAATAAGATACAGGGAGGTATGTGTATTTCACATGCCACCAAATAAATAAAACAAACAAAGTCCAAAACCAAAATATCACCATGGTAACCCCTAAGATTACCATAGGAGAGATGCTCATCACTAAGATTAGTAATGCGTCTCATATTATATCATAGTGACCTACAAATAATATGCTACCAAATATCTCATTTCCATCTTCAAAACCACCTTATACACAATAAAATGGGGAAAATCGGATCACTGCTTGTCTTAGAAGCTCAAACTCTAGACCAATCAAGCAATAACGGTCATACTATAACTTACATATGACCCAAACTTGTTATACATCTACATCCTACACACCAAACACAAAACCAAACAAATAATACTAACCATAATTTGGGAGCATTTTAGTACCAAGATTTCACCAGAAAAGTAAAACAATAGACAAGAAGTAAATCAAGGCCTTACAATCCAAATAAAAATCCATAATACATGGCTTGTACAAACTGGTACTTACCACTTCATAGATAACCCTATATTATCAGAATCCCATTCCTAGATTTTTTATGTGCAAATAAACTACCTAAGACATGGTCTAAACTAAAGTATTTCTCAACAATCTTACCAAGAAATAAATGCCATTATAAGTCCCAACTACAAGCTCTAATATGGTGTACATAATACATCTAGCCCCTGAGATCAAGCTACAATATATCCATTACCATTCCATAGGTTGCACCTCTCACTCATATGCTCATCCTTTCATGAATGTAAAAATATCTATGGTCCCCAATAACATATTACCTGTCTTTATAGGCCTTGTCTATGGATTCTATCATTAGGGTTACAATAATCATTCTTATTACAATAAGTGTTTCCCACAGCCATCTCAAAACATATGTCATGGTGACAATTATGTTGATATACCCTATCCTTCAACTTTTGCAATGGTACACATTTCAGATACCTCAGTGGCATCATAATTTCCTTTCATGACATATTCCGCTCACTTGAATGAAGAACGTCAAAGAATCATCAATTTTCCCAGATGAGTGCTCATATATAGTGCGAAATCCCCAAACATATAATGTCATTAGGGTCTCAATGGTTACATCTTATCACTATAAGATATGGAAGCAACTCTCTGAGGTCCTACATACATCGATTGCATGGTGAATCTATAGGAAGTGCATCATTGCAAGCCTTATTCCACGAATGTAAAATGAAAATGTTCAATATTATTTACTTTTATATTACATTGTATTGAGGACCTATATCACAAAATTCAATAGGTCTATGATGACCAGTGGATCTTTGATAGTATAGTCAGTAGCATGCTTGGTAATAAAATACGAACAATAATTACACCTATGCAACCAGTTGTGAAGATAAATGCTAAAGTGAAAGGGGATATTATCATTTCCTTTCAAAACCGATATGAATATTCTAAAATAATGTTTGATTAGAGAAAATCATACAATGTAGTGAGTGTAACCAAATCCACCTAGATAAGTCTAAATATTAGTCAGCAATATGAACAATATAATGGACACCAAATTGTAGAATAAGTTCTTCAAAATATATTGTAGAAAATCATAGAGTGTAATCTCATAGATTTGCCTCCTCCCACTATAAACGATATGTCTAGTACAATAAGTGTGAAATTTGATGGCAAGTAGCATTACTGAATACCACCTAGGTGCATTGGACCATTTAACCAATATGATTATTCACCATTACACAAAAAAAGCCAAGGGCTAATTGACACCATAGGTTATTTATATATGAATATCATATGGACACACCTACCAACATCGATGGTATGCTCAACCCAATTATATGTTGACAGGTGTTTATCGATCCATTACCTAATCATATGAAGACTCATAAGGGTGATGACGTATATTTGACCCTATCATATTGTAGCTTTCTTTTTAGACAATGTATGACTAACCTTGCATGTTTATGTAATGAGATTATTCAGTCTTCCCATGATGCATCCTCAATATATCATAGTTCACATCAACTTGAACAGACACTCGCTAATGATTTATAGATCCTTAATATCTTGATGTGTGTTTAAAGACATCTAGACCTTCAGGTTCTAATATCGATCACATGACATTCCTAAAATATAGTTTATGACCATGAACTGGTAGCTAGTGGATATAATTGAAACCTTTGCATTATGGCACTTCAATGGTACTCTAGGATATATCACAGCAAGATATCACTGGAACAATAGAAACAATTGAAAAATTTGGTTGACAATGGTAAATGCTCCATCCTAGGTGCATCACTAACAACCTTCTGCAAGTTACTACCTAAGATGATTACCACATAGTTTTTATTGGTGCAAGATCTAATAACACATTCAACATGTTACTTGGATTCAGGAAAATTTACATTATCCCTTGCAACTTTACCATATGAACTTAAAGTATGTACACAATAAAATGATGGTTACCATTCACTATGATGTTCATCAACTGAGTATTCTATTATGCGGTATCATAGTCCACTGCTTCAAATTTTAGCTCTAATGGGTGGTGTGTCATACCAAGTCATGATGTTAACCAAATTTCCCCCTTTGGCCATTTATATCAACCTCATGCCTTTGATAGTTCAAGACTCTTTCTAAACTGAGTCCTGGAGGTTTGTACTCATTATATATTCTAGAACTCGTTACGTTTTGGATGAATTATTAAACCATGTATTGTGCAACTATGTTGTGTAGCCATTGCACCCAATGTTATTGTTTATGCCTAAAGCTAACAGCATCTGAAAATACCCCTCCATTAAGTTTTATGAGACCATACCATGTTTTATTGCCTCGATTTAGATCATGGGAATGATAATGATGTCATCCCTATGGACATACTTGGGTTCCTATTACAATAGATTTAATACTAGATTTCATTTCCATTTCTCTTTTCCTTTCCCACCGCATCATGTGGTCATCTTGCACGTCCTCACCAAGTATTGGCTTGATCCTTAAAATATTATCTAAGTTATATTGTGTCTATTTAAAACCAGATGAAAACTACTATATATGTTTATGAAAGGCATTTGAAGTCACGAGGAATCATCTAAATCCACCCTATCTTAACTTTAGTCTATCCACTATTTCATCTTGATGCACATTGTTAGTAACCACTTGAAATTTAGACACCGATCCTGTGATGATATCCATACATACTTTGTTGACCTACAATCTCATTGTTTGGGAGTATACAATGGTTGTAGTATTCCCAGTGTCTTAATACCTTCTTGCAATTCAAAAAGATGATCACACCAAAGGTCTCATTTTATTGGCCAATTTCTCTTCGCAACACCATCCACGTAAATTGGTTCATCCACCTACTTCCATGTAGTAGATATGTTTCTAGCTCATTGTTAACAATTTTACATTAATGAACCCAGAATGACCACCTAAGTTAAGAGAGCACGACGATGGTAGATCTAAAATCACCCTAAGGTGTTTAAGTGTAGATTTTTTGCATATTTGATTGACACCTATATCACATGTAATGGAACTACTATACACTGTATCATCCTTATCATCTAAGATCCCTTTCACTATAATCCATGGATCCTGAAAATCTGTATATCCCCTTCCATGATGTGTCTGGGTCTGCATCTTTCATAATATTCAATTTCCTTCCAAGATCTACCCATATTTGTGTCACTTTAGACCTTATATTCTTTGCAAGAAGGATCACCTAAAATTGTCGTCTGTGGTATCATCCCTCATGGTGTGTGTGACTTAGTGACTCAGGCCTTTTCCCTCTATTTCCTATAAATAGATCTCAAAGTCATTTCTCTACATTTTTGGTGACTTCATTTTCTTTGTATTTTTATTTAGATTAGTCATTGCTCCAAGATGTATTATCAATATTATAACATGATTAGTATTGACTTGAAGTGTCTCTGCATCAAGTATGGTATCCTTTATTTGATAGTATAATACAAGATTGTGTATCATTTCCTTCTCATAGGTGAAGTTGCTTACATGGCTTATATTCTTTCTTTTCCTTACCTAATCTCACCTACTATTAGATATCATTCTTTTAGGATTGCTGCTTGCAATCATTTAATATATTTTGTAATTCATTACAAAAAACAATCCACATTTCTTGGAGACATATTACCTATCCAATTTTCTTTGTGGTTCTCTTATCGTTTTTCCCCTATCGAGAATTTAGTTTAGGATTCCCTAGTATACTTCCTTGATATCTGGAATAGAAAGGATATAAAGAACTTCAACTAATCTCTGTGAGTCTTTGATTCTATATTGCCATAACTTCCTCACCGAAGATTTGTGATAGTACCAATGTTGTGACCTGAAAGTGAAACCTCGTAACTTCATGAGGGTTCTTGTAACTTCAACCATTCCAAAATTTTTGGCCATGCTCTTACTAGTGACCACCTTTTTACCATCTTGTTATGAGACAATATGGCCCAACATATTCCAGATTATGTACCCCAAAACTCTATTTTGAATAGGCTATAACATATAGTTGATGTTTCTTGCATTTCTCATCATTTTTGGTTTTATGAGCCATGATGTAAGTACTTTGATACTCCAATCCACTCTAATTCTAGAATAGATTAATGGCCTCAACATCATTAGAAATACCTAGACAACACTGAACATAGTTCTTGGTAGAAAATACATTTTGAGTTCTTACAAACTATGAAATCCCCAAGATAGTGCATTAGTAAGACCAAAATGCATCACAAAGGGAAACTCCCCCCATGCCATTGAACTCAGATATCACTCCTGTCACCATGAACATGCCTCTATCACTAATTTGGTAGATTATGCTAAAATGTAATATCCTATGCCTAATAGGATGCAATAGTTTGCAATGAATAAATGTAAGCAATGAAATACTGAAATACACCCAAGCAAACTAAGTAATAAAATATGAAACCCTAATGTGCAAAGAGGGTTAAGAAGAGCCTTAGACTGATTCGAAGATGTCGTAAGACTGTGTCGTACAGTGTAGACCGGCTGAACAGGAGGAGGAAACTGATCACACACGAGCGTGAGAAAATGCAGATATTGGAGAACTATTTCACTTAACCGGGGAGCCTTGGGAAGGATAGGGGTGCCTGTGTTCTAATATTTGAGCACCTTGGTCCACAAAGATGGTTAGAAACCCAAATTTTTAGGGTCGCAAGATGTCACTGGATTCACTTCTCTTCTTATCACGTGTATGCCATTACACTTCATCCAGATGTCATGCCGTAAACATGCAATGTAAGAATCACCTGCAAAACCCCAGGAAACCAAGCATCAAAACCCTAAAAAAGAAAGATGCATATGAATGGGTCAGACTGTCCTCAACTACCAAATTGATGGACTTATCACTGAGCGCTGCACTACATCTCAGACCTAATGTAGTTCTATGTGTGTGTGTGTAATGTGTGCCCTGTGTGTAATCATGCCCTAGGTTGCTCTTGTTCCAGTCACACTTTGTGAAATAGCCAATCAAGTAATTAGATGTAGAATGTAATAAATGTGTGCATGGAAACAATAGAATCCCCTCCTATGAAGTGTGATGCAAATGAAACTAACCTTTGTGCCTTATGATGGAGCTAGATGGATGAAAATGTAGCTATAGATGCCTTTGATGGATGCAACCTTAGGTGGTGATAGTAGATGCTTAGTGCTTGGTCCCTTATTATGATCACATAACTTTATATTTATATGATTCCCTCGTTCATGAATTTCGTAATTAACCCCAAAAAGGCCTGACCACCAAAAAGATAAGATGTTCAAATGAATAGAAAGGACCCAAAAGTGAGAGTAAAGTGTAAAGAGGACAAAGGATCCCAGAGGGGACAAGGGCGCCTAGTGTTGGCGTCTTGGTTGGGCATTCCAGTCCAAAAAAGGTGAAATTGAAGTATGAAAAGACAAGACTGGGAAAGTAAAGGTAGTAAGACCAAAAGTAGCAATAGAAAGAAATAAAAGATGGCCAAAGACATGGGTTAATTATTTACTTTTCTTACTTAGGGAACCATATGAATAATAGTATGTGAGATCGAGACTAAATAATGACTCAAAGTGCATGATTTTGTGTCTACATTTTCCCCCACTTTATGTTGGTGAGAAAAATGCTCGGTAACATAAAGTAGATAGAGATGCGTACCTGATATCCATGTAGATTGATGTAGAAAGTGTGCTGAGGGACTAGACAAAGCTGTGGAGTGATAAAAATATGGAGCGTGGAGACTAAAGATGCAAAAAAGTGTAAAAAGGTGATGAGAGTGAACCTAGGGTGAAAGCGCGTGTGTGAATGCCAATGTGTGTGATGTACCTACATGGTTAGTATTGTGATGTTGATTACTTGATGTTGATTGAATGTTTACTTCCCATATGGATGGACTTGTAAAAGAGAAGACGATCAAGTAGTCAAATAGTGCATGTATATGTGTAAAAATGTGTGTAAAGACACATGTATGTATGTAAAAATCATGTAATGACAAGTACAAAAAATGAAAAAGGAACATGTGCACCTGAATCAGTGATGAGAGAAAAGGGTGTAGAAAGGATCCTGTAAATGTTTGATAAAGTGTGAGTTTTTTGGGTAGATCTCACGCCACTGACCAAAGAAGTGTAGGGAGGAAAGTATGATTTATCCTCCAACCTGTAAATGCTTCCCAAAACTGAAGAGATCTTTGTACTACCTAGTTTTTTGGGTGATCCGACGCTAATGTAATAGAAGAAGTGTCAGGGAGAAAATTCTCAGATGTTGTCCTCCAACCTTTAACTGCTTCCCGTTGTATAAAACACTACTGCAACTGGTGTGTACCCATGCATGTGCTAAGGAACAATCTTCCCTATAAAAGTCTGTTGTGTATGGAGTTCTGTAGACTGGTGCTAAACCCACTCATTGTGTAACCCACTGTGTCATGGACGAAAAACTATAAAACTGAACTATACCAGTACTTTGTTGTGTATTGTGTGTAAACCCAAATGATGCCCCCCTCTTTGGGGGCACATGCGACGTCGTTGTAGGAGAATGTGGACCCAAAAGAGGACCGAAATCGTATAAACTAAAACTGTTCCCTACAGGGGAAGGGGATGTGCTTGGTAGAATACCAAGGCACATGCAAACAAAGTGGCTAGGAAACAAGTGTTAGTACAAACAAACATGCATGTAGAAGACAAGTGTAAGCCAATGAAAACAATGTGTAAGCTAGAACATGCAAGTAGATAATGTAAACACCCAAGAAGACAATGTAGAATGTAAAGAGCGGGTTGCAAACATGGGACATCACTCATGATGTCATAAGATAATCAAGGCCGACAGAAGCCAAAAGCATACAAGTGTGCACACAAGACAAAGGGAAAAACCTAGCAAACAAGAACAAGCAATAACATACAATATAACAAACAAGTATGGAAGAAAATATCCCTGCATAGCAAATGCTAGACATGAAACACCCATTAGCATGTTAGAAAGATAAAATGTATGTCAAAGTCGTGTGTAAACCAATAAAGTAGTGTGCTATGAACAAAAATGAAACAATAACACCTTGTAGTGTACGAATGTGGATGCCCCCAGGAACCGTTGTGAGGACTGGTACAAAGCATCCCTGTGTTGCGTGTAATGGACCTGTAGAGTATGTGATCATAACTAGAAAGCAAGTGATTGTGCTATGTGTGTATGATAAAGATAATGACATACAATATATCTATCTAGCATGTGTAATAAAGTGAACAAGTAAAAGTAAATGCAAGCAAGAGTAAATGCAACCATAAATATGTAGTATGTTATGGATGGATGGAATGGAAATGTACAGTGAATGATAGGAGCCACGTGTGCCCCCTAGAGTGAATGGAATTGTATGCAGTGAGGTTCATTTGTTTATGCCCCCTCAATAGTCAAGAATGAACCATAAACAAGAGTGCGTCATCAGGAAATGGGTCAAACTATGTGTTGTGTGTAGTGCGCTGTGGTGAATGTGTAGTGATGACATGTGACATAGGAGATGAGGTGTTTGTGATGACGTATCCTAAGCATATATCATGAAAAGATGATCAAAGGAGTGATGATTTAGCCTAAAGCGTACATCACTAAATGATGATCATAATAGGTGATAATGATGCTAGAATAAATGATGATGTAGCCTACGACATTTATCACTACAAGATGAGTAGAAGGAGTGGTGATGTAGCCTAAAGTGCATACCACTAAATGATGATCAGAACAAGTGATGAAGATACTAGAGTAAGTGATGATGTAGCCTATGGTGCATATATCACTAAACTAGGAATGTCACATGATAGAAGGGATTGATTGTCTGAATGTGTGAGTATGGTGAGGTCCATTTGATTTGTATACCCTCAACAGTCTGGTATGGACTGTGTGACTAGAATGCGTCATCGGGTAGTGAGTGCAATGCGTATAAATAAATATGTAAAATGTGTATGAAATGTAGTGTGATATGTATAGTGTGTAATGTGTGATGTCTGAATATAAGATGTGTATATAATGCGATGTATAGCAAGATGTGTATGATGTATGCAACACAAAGTGTGTAATGACACATGATATATGTAAGATGTATGATGTAGTATGTATGTATGTAATATGTGTGAAGATGTGCGATGTGTAGTGTCTAGTGTGTAATGTGTGAGGTCCATGTGTATATGAATGCCCTTAACATTCAAGTGTGAACTAGAAGCACAAGAGTGCGTCATAGGGTAATGACGATGCTAACACGTGAATGAATATGCACATGTTAGAAGGTAGATGTGTGATAGTGTGAGTATGAAACATGTGTTGATGCTAGGGTGGGCGGGATGTGTGAATGCTATGCCCCCCAAGTGCATGGTGGTGAATATAATCATGTGAAACTATCTAAAAGATCATCTCTTTTGTGATCAAAGCATACTGAAGCAACATTGGAGATGTGATAAGTAATAGAATGAGGTGGATCATATAAAGAGCCATTGTGATGTATTGTGTAGATGTTTATTGTATACTCTTTATCAGTGAAGGGTATTAGTGGGACAATCGTGTGCAAACCAACGAGAAATGTTTGGAGCATAAGTGGGAGATGAGTCATTCTGATGGAAACATGACCAAAAGGCCTATGAAACATGAGAGAAGTGTGGTCTATGTCTAAAGTACCGCAAATATAGTTGAGTCAAGATTGCCCAAGTTTTAGTAGAGTAGTGCGAGGGGCGCATGCAATGAAGATCGTGAAGTGAAACACACAAAGGCCATAGATAACCGTAATGTGAAAATGACCATGATAGAGATGATGTGAGTGAATTAGCGGTAAAACGTCGTTAAGCGTCAAGCCAAGCCTAGTTAAGCCCTCATTTGTGTAAATAGTATACGAACAAGTACGATTGACCAGAATATGATGCCAAAAAGAGTTATAAATCAATAACATGCATGTGAAAGGTAATGGTGGAGATGTAGACTATGTAGGGGGAGATGAAACAAAATCTAAAGTGTTAACAAACCCCTAATAAAGTATCATAACATTGGTAGAAGGAGGGGTCTTGAATTTATATCCGTCTGGGCCATCGACCACAAAGGTGTCCTCGAAATAAGAGTCATCTACGTCAATAGGTGTAAAATTCAGTTGGCCTAAGGCTTCATCAGTGAGTTCAAAAACATCAACATCATCATCTGAATCCTCAGAATCATCTATGTTAGCGTTATCATGTTGTATAGCTTTTTCCAGTATATTGTGAGGAGTTGTACTATGTGGAGGAGTGGGAGGTGTATCGATAGTCAGAGCAGTTGTGTTTAACAGAGTAGGTATGGTAGGTGTGATAATTTCTGTAGTGTGAAAAGAAATAGCTAGAGTACTTGGAGCGGTGATAGAAGGTTATAAATCTCTAGCTTGACCAATGTCATATGTATTAATACTACCATATGTAATAGGTTACAGGGGAGGAATAGGCATACCAATGAAAGTGTTTATGCGACATAATTTGAATGGTTCAGGATCAACTACCAAATTGGTGGACTTATCACTAAGTGTTGCACTACATCTTAGACCCAATGTAGTTCTAGGTGTGTGTGTAATTGTTCCCTAGGTTGCTCTTATGCCAATCGCACATTGTGAAGTAGCGAGCAAGTAACTAGATGTAGAATGTAATAAATGTGTGCATGGAAACAATAGGCTCCCCTAATATGAAATGTAAATGCAAATTAACCAAAAAAAATTCCTTGTGATGGAGCTAGGTGGATACAAATGTAGCTATAGATGCCTTTGATGGATGCAACCTTAGGTGGTGATAACTTGTGCTTAGTACTTGGTCCCTTATTATGATCACATAACTTTATATTTATATGATTCCCTTGTATGAATTTCATAATTAACCTCGAAAAGGCCGAATTCCAAAAATATAGTATGCTCAAATGAGTAGAAAGGACCCAAAAAGTGAGAGTAAAGTGTAAAAGAGGACAAGGGGCACCCAGAGGGGATGAGGGTGCCTAGCCCTGACATCTTGACTGGGTGCTCCAGTATAGAAAAGGTGAAACTGAAGTATGAAAAGATAAACTAGGTCAATAAAGGTGCAAAATTGAAAGTAACAATAGAAAACAATGAAAGATGGCCAAAGAGATGGGTTAATCAATAATTTTCTTGCTTAGGAACCATATGAATAGTAGTATGCAATCGAGACTAAATAATGACTCAAAGTGCGTGATTTTGTGTATACATTTGGTGATACCCAGAAAGAAGATCTTGTTTTGTAAAATAAATTGCACCATGCAGCTCATCTAAAAAATCATCAATGAAAGGAATAGGAAACTTATCTTTGATAATGTACTTGTTAAGTTCTTTGTAATATGGAAACATGTGCCACCTTCCATCTTTGTAACACACCATTACCACTGGAGTAGAATAAGTACTCTAACTATGATGAATAATACCCATTTCTAATATTTCCTTAACCATCTTCTCAATCTCACTCTTTTTCACATATGGGTATCTATAAGGCCTGTTGTTGGGGGATTGAATTCCTGAAATTAACTAAATGACATGATCACATTCTCTTTTAGGAGGTAATCCTACAGGATCCTTGAAGACAACTACATCTTTATCAATAACCTTTTGAAGATCAGGATGCAATACTATAATTGGTGGCTGAAATTCCATGGAGAATAATCATGCTAAAAATCCTTTAGTCTCATTTTAAAGAATCTTTTGTATTTGGTGAGAACTAACCACCTGAGGAGTTTTTCCTTGTAGTGCTTGAAGTTCAAACTGTCTTCCTTAAAAATGCAAGTGCGTATGAACAACTCCTGGAAATTTTGGCACCCACCCATGTGGGACCCCAAATACAAGACCAAAATATACCAAGATATATATATTTGAATCTCATACTTTTTACACGATAATACATGGTTTACTCACAAAATCCACACCACATGTGACGCCAACACAAACATGAACCCACCCATACTACATGAAAGTTATGCAAATACCAAGACAACACAAAATACAGTTCACTGTCACACGTTTATTGAACAGGTACAAAACCATGACCCATCCAATAATTACACATCATCCATGGGCACCTTCCACATTACCACATTTTTTAGGTTACATCTTTATTATAGTCATATTTCATTATTTACCCTTAATAATTTAGGGAGTACATAACAAGAAGGCACACATTTTCCTTTTTTTGGAGACCACATTCCTTTTGCTTCATTTATCATTTTGTGTATATTGGTTCCATCTAATTTATTTTGTTTGTCTTATTGCAAAAACATTATATAACTCGATTGATTATAAGAAGTTTCTTAACACACACACACACACACACACACACACACACATTAAGTTATATATATATATAACGTTTTGATTCCCATAATTAGAAACTATAATTTCTCAAAAAAAATTCAAGAGGGTCAAATCACATCTAACTTCAAAATGCAAGAAAGATTTATCAAGCAAAAAATAATCTCCATGGTACTTATAATTCATATCCTGACATCACAAGCGTACATTCTAAAAAAAAGTAAGTTACAAATTCCCTTTATGAAAAGCGTCTTAGTGGTGCATAATTGCTTATACCAACAATCTCTACGATCCAAAACACTCTATTATATTTTCCCTTCTAATGGCATTTATTTTCTAAGATAACCATAAGATTACATACTAGATATTTTTACTCCCCAACATTTAAGAATCTTCCACACTTTCGTACCAACGAGAAAACTCTCTACTAGGTTCCCAGGGAGGAACACAAATTCTTATACTTCCCCAGGACTCTGTGACTATGAAGAAAACTTAGATCTAAACATAAAATCAAGGCTTACCAAAAAGGACCCTCCTGTAGCCTTATAGAAAATATCCTAGTAGAGTTGGTCTATTACAATTCCCATAGGTGGTTTCACGTATCTAGAAGCAAGAAAACATATCCCTATGCTAACAAGGATTTGAGATCATATCTCTTCTTGTAATGTTAAACTACAACAATCCATGAATGTTGGGCTATGTTTTGAGGTGCACATGGGTCAAACAAGTCCCATGTTCAAAAAGGGAGATCGCCAAGTAGAAATAGGTGTTCCCATAAGGAACAATTCATCCCTTCACATACAAAAGGAAATGATTACTAATGGGTTAAAAGAAGGTGGTTCCCAACACTAAGACCCCTATTAGCAATACAGTCCTTTTGAGAACCATCTAGAGATCGAAACTTCACTTAAACCCAACAAGGTGAATGACACACAAACAACCCAATTCTCAAGGGTAACCTTCTCAAGGGTTGATAGATTGGAGTCAATTGGGTAACTGTTAAAATAATAACCTCCTAAATATGGTCAACCATAACATTCTTCAATAAGGTAGTTTCATTACTTCTGAGTATTCCAAGCATTTTAGTAATGCACACAAGAATACAAATTCACTTGATTCACATATGAGTACAATTATTAAATTTTCATTTCAGTTCTAGTTAAAATGTATATCTACATCATCAACAAGATATATACCTATGATCAAAATCACTCCTAAAATAGAATTCTCATTTTCCCCCAAGTTACCAATACACTACGACTCACTCATCACAACATAATCCATAAATAAAATTCATGATTATAATCATAGTGCTGATACATCTATTTAATATTACATATATATTTCAATGGAAATCCACATTACAAAAACAAAAATAACACTGCCATTTTCTCCTTGTCTCGTGTACTGACAACCACCGCGATGGTCAACACAACCGCTTGCATGGAATTAAAATACAACCAAACACGATATACAATTTAAAAATTCTCTAACAATAATTCAACTATGTTTAACATACTTCAAAGGAGAGCAAGGAATACAATGTCAGTTCATTTCATTTCCAAAGCCAAGAAGAGAGATAGAGAGAGGAGAGAGAAGACACTATGTTTACTTTCTTTTCAAGAAAGTGTCAACATAAAGTTTCTATAGTCATATATTCGTGTTTACAAGGTTTCCCTATTGTTATTTTTCTTGGATAAGGTCATATGAGAATTTTCACCAATTAGTCACAAGTTTCCAAAAACATCAAATTTAGACAAGTTGCTCAAAGACCAGTGTTCGAAAACCATCTTTGAGACTCAAACACACAAGGGAAAAAATTCCTACCTATTCCCATATATACATGGAAAAACTCAGAGTATGTAACCTCAAATTGGAAAACAAGATTAAAATGGCGATCATCTTTTCAGAGCTACCGGGTGTAAATGCACCTAAGCGACCTTGTCACCCAACGGCCGGAAACCC
Organism: Taxus chinensis; assembly: GCA_019776745.2. Taxonomy (NCBI): domain Eukaryota; kingdom Viridiplantae; phylum Streptophyta; class Pinopsida; order Cupressales; family Taxaceae; genus Taxus; species Taxus chinensis. Next base: position 658,120,303 of record CM034154.1, read on the forward strand.
ATAAAACCTATCAGGAAAACTAGCTTACAGGATGTTATTTTCCAAACTGAGGCTTTTTAGAAATTGTATAATAGAAATATTAGAGGTATGCAAAATCCAAAATCTTTCAACACTTAGGGCCAAAATGGCGGGTCAAAACCAAACTCCATTTTTGACTTTCAACAGTTGTTTAAAGCTGTGAACAAGCTCACTGGGCTCCTAAATGTGTTATGAAACAAGGTCAAACAGACTTCTGAGGAATAACCCAGGGTTTGGTGTGGACACTCCATATGACAAGATTAAGTTTGCTTTTCTCATTTTGGAGTGTGTAAGGTTATTTTACTCCTCCATGAAAACTTGTTTTTATTAACATTGCAACAAAGTCGTCAAAATTAGTTGAACACTAAGTTTCCCATTTATCACGCCAAACGTGTAGTTTCCAAGACCAATAATAGAATAAGAGTTGTCCCAATATCTCACGAGGTAGATAGGGAGTCAAGTTTACATTCCAGATTATGGTTTTAGTTTTGTAAAAAAATAGAGGTAATTTTTCTATAAGCCACTACGTCTCATTTAGATCACCGCTAATTTATTCTACTTTAGTTTGAATTTCTACTACATTTAAAAAAAGAAAAATAGAATCATTAAAATAATGCAAGAATAGCAAGATGACCATGCTTGGATTGAGCTGACGATTGACCGAAGAGTAAAAAGTCAAACAGTTTCATTCCTTGAGAACTTTTAGTTTCCGCATTTTACAAACATATATATCGGTGCATTTGCAACTACAACAATAGATAATAATTCTCTATCTATTATGATTTTATAGATGTCCAAATGTTGATCAAATCTTCCCATCTTGATGCAGGCGGCATGGGACATCAGAAAGGTCCAACACTGCAAATTCCACCTCTTTCAATTCATCCACTTCTTGTTATTTACCGAACCATAGCCCGACAACTTATTCACAAGGATATACTCACAGCTACACAAAATTCAAAATGAACTGTCTATGATATTTGTCATGATCTCAATAATCTATTCCAGTCCAATGCTCATAAAATTTACCATGCCAAGATTAATCTCTTCATTGTTTCTAGAATGAGAACTCAACAATAGAGACATTCTATGCTTATAAATAGGGACATGATTCAATTCTAACAAAGAAAGAACATCAGGCAAAAATATTCTTCCCCAACATGTGCTCAGAAGCACTCTTAGTCTCTACCTTCCAACTGCAAAAAAATCAACAACCACGACACTTCAATGAGGTGACATATGGTTGAGGAATTTATTTGAAAATACTTCAAGTGCCAACACACACATTGATTTGGGCATATTCTGCACTCCTTGCATTTCATGAAACCACACTTTTCTTGAGATATTTTGTCGAATGGTTTGTATGCTCTGTGTATGCTTCCACATTTTTCATACGTGACTAACAACGCACTTGCAAAAAAAACCAAACCACAACTGTCCAAAAAACTGCAATGTGTTGACTTCCCTCCTGGAAAAGCAATTTCAACAACCTCCCCCCATGTAATTTTGCAACACTCAAAGCTTCCATAAGAAAATTAAATTAAAAAAAGTCCTCCAAAATAAACCAGACCACATCCATACTCTATTCCAAGCTTCACTTAGACACAGACTGGGTAACAGTAGAAGGCATGGTCATGGGAAATACTGGAGAAGGGAGTAGAGTTTACTTTAAACATGCCAATGAAATCTGTTGAAATTTTCTAAGGTCCATTTCAACAGATCGATCTGTGCTTATCCTACAACCACCGCATAAGACAAAACTCCCCTTCGCATGGTAATTGATGGATGTACAAACCAAGCCCAAACTCATTCATTTCTCTGTGACATACACGTATGCCCAAAAATTACAATGATATCCCCTGACCTTAAATAAAATATGAAAAATCCCCTCACAAATGCTCGAGCTTGAATAAAAAACATTCTCAATCTTAGTCAATTTTTTCATTATTTCATTCCTTGGGAAGAGGTTGGGCACAAAACCCAAGTAGTTAGAGAAAATTAGGAATATTTTAAGATTTATGTAAATTAAATTGAATTCCTTTCTTATTGTTAAGTTAAAAATGAAATAAAAACTAGCCAATTTCAATGATTTGTTTTATTATTTTAAAATTTTCTTTTCCACAAAACTCAACAACTCAAGGTACTTATGTTATCACTTAATTATATTCATTTGAAAATTACCCAAATTACCTTTATTAATATCTATAATCCAGTTTGGTTAGCTCAACGTTAACGTTATAATAGAAAAGTATCCAAAACTCAAGAATCAAGAATGATCTCAAGTTGTATGAAACGACATCACCACATGTATCGAAGACACGAAGATACACTTAGTCCGCGAAGGACAACTTCACATTTCCCCTCATTATTTTTATCATCACATTAGTTTAATATATTTTATTGCTATTTTTTATTTTGTGATTACTCTAAACGTGATCAAATGACCACTTGACCCCACACATCTTTTAACAAACCATGCAAACCATCAAGGATGGAATAAGGGAAAAATTCTACGAGCTGTAGGGCACTATAGAAATTTAGCTCGATGGTCCCAAAAGTTGTTAGCCATTGAACACCTAAGAATTATCATGCTCCGCCCATGAGAATAACAAACATAGTGGATTACATTGTGTAGTCACCCATCATTCCATTGATTTTATGGCAATTTACTTGAACATTGGACTGTGCCACCATCTACAATCATGACATGAAATTCAGGTGCTAGGTAGATGAAACAATTGAGCCTTGCTACAAAATTATTATTGATGAAATTAGGTGTGCTCCCTGAATCAATCAATACTGTCACTTTCTACTTCTTAAGGTAACCCATAACCTAAAGGGTTTTTGGAGTGATAATACCAAATATAACATGGCATGATATAATTGGCTATGGATCTTCAGAGTATTCCTCTAGTTTTTCCACTTCATCACTTGATGTTTCGTCATCTTCTTCCTCCTCACTAATCTCTTCAATGTAAAATAATTTATTCTCAACACATTTATGACCCGGTCCATATATTTTGTCATAATTAAAACATAACCCTTTTTATCTTTTTACCTTCATTTTTTGAGGGTGTCAGTTGAACTGGCCGAGGGTATGATGGTGGCAAGGTGATATGATCTTTTATGTTAGTGAAAGTATGCTTTCTGTTGGAGAGAAATTTTTCCTCTACCCTACATGCCATGATAATAGAATCAAAAAACCTTAATTGAATTAAACATACACACCTCATGCTCAATTTTGTCCTTAAAAAACCCAAAGAAATAGGTCATTCAAATTTCCTTTTGTAATATTCTCCACACACAAGGATATGTTTTGGAACTGATTAACATTATCATTTACTAAACCAGTTTGTTGTAACTTTGCTCATTAGTTGAAGTAATTCTATGACACACTAGAACTATAGTGCAATTGCAAATCTTTGGTAAAAAATTTCCGAGTGACACTAAGACCATTCATCTGCCTTTGAGCACTTAACCATCGACACTAGACAAATTGGTCAGGTTTGAGATACAAGGATGCCATGGTCAACTTTTTTCTTGATGGGATCTGATGTAGATCAAATAAATTCTCCATTTGGTTAATCCAATTTAGTGGATCCTTTCCATGAAACTTACACATTTCCACTTTTGGCATCAATTTATGGGCCCTATAAAGTATTTTTATTTGGATTGGGCATGCTCGACGATCAACCCTAGCTAGTTTTTCCATTACTTTGACCTGAGGATCCACCTTGGTTGATATGAGTATGATTGAGTTGTGGTTGATTTGGAAGAAGATGATGATCCTTCATATTTGCATAGAGTTTCTGCATGAAATCATCCAATCATTTTCCAGTCTTTTCTACATATTCTTTGTTGTCCATCTTAGATTGAAGGATTCACAGATCATACTCAAGTTGTCTTACCCTATGGTTCTGTTAACCATTTAACCTACCTTGAAGGAAATGTATCAGACATTTTTTTAGAAATTCCTCGTACGATGAAATTCTCCAAGGCCGAAATCTGAAAAGTCTAAAAATTTGGACTTCAGAGATTTTCATCTTTTAGAGTTTTATTGCTTATATTTGGGATTTCTCTTTTAGCTCTCCGAAGTCTGAAAACCTGAAAGTTTGAAAATTTAGACTTTTGGGCTTTCAGGTTTCGGAACTTTTGGCCCCATTTTGTTTAAAACCCTCTTGGACTTCTGAATTCCGAAAGTCTGAATTTTTAGACTTTTGGGTTTTCGTGTTTCAGAATTCTCTGAGTCATTTTTAGGATTTTTTACTTTAAAACTTCTGAAGTCCGAAAGTCCAAATTTTCAGACTTTCAGGTTTTGGAATTTTACCATTTGCCAATTCTTTTTTTGTCTCCCAATCTCCGAAGTCCGAAACCAAAAAATTCTGAATTTTGGGCTTTCGGGTTTCAGACTTTTGGAGGTCCTTCATGCAATTAATTTTTTACCTACCTATGTATGGATCAGATTTCTACCATTAATATCGGGTTTTCTATTTAAACTCAATTTTTTACTCATCATTTTTAACTGACACATTTTCTTTGACATTCCGTTTCTTGTACTTTACGACGTCTTTTTCAAGGTATGGTAATTTTTTAATTTTCTTTTTGGTTTAAGATCATTTTCTTTGTTTCCCTCTCATTTTTTGTTTTCTTTTTGGTCTTCCTCTGTGTATTTTTTTTGATGTCGCTCCTTTTTTTCACCATGTTTCACATTTTGAGTTTCCTTCAGGTACTTAGAGTTGTTCAAAAGGATCCTCTTAGGCCTTCCATACTTCTTCTTGTTTCTTGTTTTCAATATTTTGCGATTTAACATTGTTCGATATGGTCCTTTTCCCTTGTTCAGGAGAGTTCCTTCGAGGAGTTTATTTCAGAAATCTCTTTTTGAGGAAACTTGTTCGGGAATATTGTTAGGAGGTTTTTTCTTTTAGTTTTTGGAACTTCCTTCTCCGGAGAAACTCTTTCGGAAACTTTTTTAGATTTCTATTTCGGAGAAAGGTTTCGGAAAAAATTGTTTGGAAAAATTCTTTCAGAGATTTTCAATTCGAGATTCTTTTTTTGGAGATTTCAGTTCAGATATTTCCTTTTGGAAACTTCTTTTTCAGAAATTTCTTTTAGAAATATTGTTCGGAGAAAGTTTTGGAGATTTCAGTTTGGGAAACTTTTTCAGAGATTTTAGTTAGGTGTTTCCTTTCGGAACTTTTCAGTTCGGAATTTTGGAAGTTTTTCTTTCAGGTTTTTCAGAATTTCTACAACTTCAGCTTCTGAAAATACAAGGCTTGATGTCTGCTTCCACTTCAAATGGAAAAGAGAAGATGAAGTACTCATTTCTTGGAGTTTCTCCTCACTCCTGCCTGTCCTCTGACTTAGGGAATATTGGGGAAACTGATCTAGGACAAATTGATTTTCCATATTTCTGGGAAAGATTAAAGGCTCTAAATAAGAAACCATGGATGCATGCTATCTATGACAATGGAACATTGGGACAAGAAAGAGGAAGTATGCTCGAGGATCATGATGAGAATTTATCTGGCCAAGAACTTTGCTAGACTACCCAAAACTATGCATCGGTCATATTTTATTCAGGAGGTCAGTGATCTCATTGTATTGTCAAGTAGAGTTTCAGGTCTTCCTTTTGCAAAGGAATTCCAAGAAAGGATGTTTTTGTACATCGCGACCATCAAGAAGAACAACAAGTTTATTCCGATGGGGGGAACATATTAGTAGCTCCATTTGCTATTAATTGGGTAGAGTGTTAGGCACGAAGAATTTCTACATGACATCCTTCATGGTATATGTTGCTGCTGCTATGGGATATTTTGCTGGTTTGAATACCAATGGTGTTCGCAGCACCTCCCCAAATATATGAATTTTATCCCCAACTCAACTCTGGATGAGGGAAGTAGGCATTTCCGCAGAGTCAACGCCACTTTTTTTTGCTGTCATACTCTATCATTTTGACAAAGAACTATATAATCGAAGGATTTTTGATGAGGCTTTCCAAGAAGTGTGAGAATGGGGGAGCAATCTACTTTCAGTTTCCTACATTCACCTACATCTGGGTTCCGGGTTTCATAGGCACCCCCAAGAAAATTATCAAGGTGACCCACTGACAAATGGATTCTATTAGAATTAGTGCGGCAGTTGTTGGATTATCATTGAATCCAAAACAAGCATCAAAAAGTGGGAATGCATTTCCCTATTTCGATTGGCAGGTACTCTTGCCCAAATAATCACAAGGAAAAAATGTTGATGTAGAAATGGCCGAGGTAACCCATGCGGACCTTTCATCCATGGACTAATTTTGATTATTGGGGTAAGTTTGGGGAAACAGGTCGGTCCAGTGCCTACGTGCCCCAATTAGAAGATATCTAGATTCTTTGTCAGGATGAATACATTGTTTGACAAAGAGATTATGAAAGATTGACCCTTGATGAGGTTCGGCAATTTGGTTTGGCCGATGTGCCCAAGGACATACAAGACAGTGATGAGGTTTTGGATTCCTCATACAAGAATGATAATGTTGCCAATCAACTACTGCCATGGATTGATTGGTATGTGGAAGAGTGCAAAAATACAAAAGAGAGGGTGGGGACCCATTTTAAAAAGGACTGTCAGTTAGTTGGCCACTTTGGAAATCTCACCCAAAGGGGAAAATCAACCTACAAATACAAGAGCTACACTAGCACTAAGCCAACCACCACCTACTAAGGGGAAAATGTCGACTCAAAAGGCTCCTACAATCCCAAATAAGATTTCATTTGTTGTTAGCGGCTTATCTCTCTCCAAGGCTTTCTACTCCCAAGATCACATCTCTTGTAGTGCCTGTGACATAAGTGGTTGAAGTCAGTGACTCTCCTAGTATTGTCTAAGATCCATCACACCTTCTTCTTCCTCCATTATCACTTCCAATATCAGTTCCTTCCACTTCCACAATCATTTCTTCCTTCCCCGTCCCCTTCTATGGCCTAAGTATCCTCATCACTTCCAATTCTATTAGCTGGGGAAAATATTGGGGTAACCCCATTTCCTCCCCACTTCCTTTAACACTTCCATTTTATTCAATCACAACTCCCAGCATAATTCTATCCACTCCTATGGTTGTCCTGACATCCACACCATCCATCATTGCCACTTCTACTCAAATAACAATTGGTATTTCTAGTGATCTTACTTTAACCAATATTTGAGGTATTGGATCTGCAACCCCATCTTCATAAGCTCTAGCCATATACCATAATGGCTATTTAGGAAAACTCCCAAGCAAAAGAAGAAGGTTCCTCTAGGAGATGTCATAAATCTCATCATATTGGAGCATATTCCCAAGAGATAGGCCAAGAGACCAAGAACCGTGTCAAGTTTGACGATTAACCCATCTAGAGAAAGTGTGATAGAGGTTTCCACCCCCCGTTGAGGGAAAAAAATAAAGAAACTATCACAACTGCGGATTATTGGATTTAAAAATTCTCATTGGGGAATACTACTCATGAAGGAGCCAAGAAAGATGTGCACACTACTCTTGGGGCCCTTTTGGAGAAATATGAAAAAGATAAGGCCACCAAGGATGAGCTCAAAGCCAAGGTTGAATAGTTGACTGCACTGCTGCACAAAGTAACCCAACACACTCCATCCACTGAAGTCTCAACTACTACGGATATGATAATTTCATCTACAATCGATAATATTTCTTATCACGAGATTGAGAAGCTAGGCTAGGAAAGGAAATCATTGAGTGGATGGATGGAGAGAATTCTGCAAGAAGCCAATCCTTTAATCAAGGAAGCAGTTGAGATATATAATGATCTGTAGGTTGTAAAAACCACCATTTCCAAGATGGCTGAGGCCTTCTCTGAAGATAATAATAATCTAAATTTAAATTTGGTAACATGGAGTGACATCAGAGAAGAGGATCCTAACTTGCTTCTTCACAAAGAGGTGATCGATGATGTCTCTAAATTATTTGAATATCAAAAGGCCATGGAATTCCAATGTCAAGTATTGTAAGATCTAATTAAGAAATTGGAGGAGAAACGAATGGAGATCATAGATGCCTTGAATGACATCTCAGAGGAGTTTGATATTGCCAATTGCAAATTCTTCAATGAAAATATCAATGCTCTTCCTGAGGACTAGATTAAGGAAATATTTCAAAGATTTGGTGAAGCATGACAATGAGGTCTCCAAGATCTTCAATAGTGACTCCATTGACCGATTGGTCTTATGTCAAAATTTCATAGGGAGACTAAAGAAAGTTACAAATAAACTTCAAAGATTTCTAGCCAGGATAAAAAAAGAGACCGAAATAGCAGATGTAATGAATCACTATGCATGTGGGCCTGGAGATGAAGAAATTTGGGGGATTATCAAGCGCTTCATTGAGTACAAACACCAAATGGCTGTGTGGGAAGAAGGACAACATAAAATTGCAGGTGAGGGAGGAGTAGCTAAACGAGGCCAAAGCTGAGCAGCCATGAAAGGACAAGTCTAAGCTCTGATCGGTCAAAGTTGCAGGGTTGACTGAGTCAAACCCTTGTAACAAATTTAGTATTTTCATGGGAGCAAGTTCCCTTAATATTAATGACATTTATATTTTTAGTTAAATGTTAGTTAAGGGCCCAACTGTAATGGCTCAACCCAAGAACTTATAAATAGTTGATGCTTCCAGTTAGTATATAGATTATTATTGAGAGGAGTTGCTCTTCAAGCTTGGAAGAGTGCTTCAGAGATTCTAAGATACCTTTTAATTATATTCAGAGTTACACCTTTCTGTTGAATATTTGATTTATTGTGTTGAATGGTTAATCAAAGTTTACTTTTTGAATTTACAATTCCTTAGTGAGAGTGATTATATTACCTTTATTTCATGTTATCTATTTCATGTTGTGAAGCAATAATATTACTATCTTTTATGTCAGTTGTGAAAACCTTATTTTCCTTCTGCATTAATTTTATGTCATTATTACCCCTAGTTTTAGAGATATATGTGTGATATATGCACGTGTGGTTTCCTCATGATAAATTAATTGTGTGTTGAATCTGATTTGATCTACCCTTATGTACACTCGAGTTTAATAAAGGAACATCCACCCCTAGTTTGTGGTATTTTATACCCTTTCTAGTTACGATAGGTGAAGGAGGTCAATGATACAAACATCGCTCCCACATTAACCCTTCTAGATGTTGAACATCCCTTAATTTGGTGCATCACCACTTCTAGTATAGGTTTTATTTCCTTGTAAATATCTTTCCCTAATCCCATGAAATGTTAGCATAGGTCTAGTCAGCCATTTTTTTCCTGCATTAGAAGTAGTGTTTAGTTTAGTTTAGGAAGAGGAAGCCAACATTCTCTGGAGGTTCACCTCAAGCCCATGTCCCACAACTTGAGAGGTGATCCCATGTGTCCCAATCACATCGAATGTCGTGATTCATTTTCAACCCATTCGGGGGGTCGATGATTTGGTGACAACAGGTTCATCAGAGTAAACCCTAGCCGTAAGGAATCCTTAGTTACCCCTTATGACTCCAACTCCTCAACTATTATCTCATCCTTGTTTAGAGTTTTACCTAGAGTGATGAGACTCTTTTTTCCTCTGGTGGAAGGCCTACCATGATGACCTAAAACAATAGGATTTAGGGATCAAGGTTGAAATTTATAGTTTGGGATTTCAATAGGAATTTGTAAAAATATGAGCAAACTTAAAGAATGAACTCAAACTAATTTTTATCTTCAATATGAAAATGTAAATAACTTGGAAAAATTCCACAATTTGCAGTTGATAGAGAAAATTTATCAAAAACCCTAAAATTGATATTAAAATTTCAAAAAAATTCAAAATATCTTGAAATTTAGAGAGGAGCTTACTTTAATGATTTCGCAACAACCCAAAAATATTACATAAAAATTCATTACCAATTTTGAGATATAGCCGAGTCTTCACAATTAGGGTTTTGATGCAGTTTTGGTCGAGATCAAGCTCTGATACCACTTGTAATGAAATTACTTTGATAAATATGGATATCAACAACAATATAACACCAAATAACACCAAATTATAGATAAATGATTAAAATATGTAAGTAGAATAACTTAACCACTTCGAGGAGGAAACCTCCAAACCATACAAAAGACCTCAAATGTTCAATATGATGATTAACTACTCCTTACTACCACCTATATACACCATTCCTATGCTATAGCCAACACCAAGGCCAGCACACTAAACATATGAAAGCATAAATGAATAACATATGGTAAGAAGAGAGATTATGTAAGCTACATGTTGGTAATACATAAGTTATAGGACTAAGGGCATAATAATGAGTTATTGATAGGAAAATATATATGACCCTTCTCTATCATGATATGATGAGAAATGATAAAAGGAAACCATATATATATGGAATTACACTATAAAATCCAAAACATATCATTGGATGATGTTGTCATCTAAGATGATCATGTTGGATATAATAGGGGGTTTATAATATGTGATCTGTTGGAAGCACAATCACTAAGAGGGAGGGTTGAATCAATTTCCTTTAAAAAATTTACTTCCTTTATCTTTACTTTTACTCAACTTGCATGAACCATTCAATAATCCATCATTATATAAGAAATGTCAAACCATAGAAGCAACATACCAACCATCCACATGAGCATGAAACAATAGAGAACACACATGAACACATCATATATGTGGGAAACCCTCAAGGGGAAGAAAACCCATTGATATTTATATTAATAAAACAAAAATCAAGATTTTGTGAAGCACCAACTAAACAAGGAACACCAACCCTTAATTTATCAAGCACCCACTTGAATTTAGCAAGCACCAACTTGCAAGGAGGTTACAACCCCCTAATTTAGTGAATCACCAACTTCATGGTGTAAGGAACACCAACCCTTATGTTTTAGTGGAGCATCAACTCCACAAGGAAGCACCAAATCGCTAGGTTTTACATAAGCACAAAATCCACAAGGAAGACTCAACACCAAGTTAGCCACCACTAATTGTTTTTCACCTTCTCTTTGTTGGTAATCAACACATGATGAAACTCTTTTAAACTTTCTTCTCTTTATTACCCTTGAAATTTCCATGATATGCTCATTCTCTATCTTCTGCTCTCTTCTTCTTTGTTTGATCTCTATCTCATATGTATTAAGTCATCTCATCATTCTCTCAATACTCTTGCACATATTATGAATGTTCAAAATGTTAGTGTAGGTTATTATTTATCCTTTTATTTATTTATTAGGATAATTCTTACACTTGTGTTATCCCTACACTTGGATTACTTAGGTGTACTAGTTGTGTGGAGTTAACTTACTAGTTATGTTGAGTTAGCTTTTCAGTTATGTGGAGTTAGCTTACTAGTCTTATAGAGTTAACTTAAACTACCAATATCAGTTAGTGGGATTTCTTCACCACTGATTTGGGTAGTAGTTGCACTTCCCCTTCTCCTATATGTACATCTTTCTTATTGAATAATTCAAGTCATTGTATTGTAATGTATTGAGCATTATGGATTATGATAGATTTCCATATATGGTATTTTAACTCTTCTATTTTGAAAATATAATGTGGTGTGCTATTATCATCAGAGATCGTGGCTTGGAAAAAATATTCTTATCATCCCTTTCATGGTATTAGAGCGATAGATGATGTAGACATCCATCTTCTCTCTTTTGGGGGATCTATTCTAGTGAAGCCTAGTGTTATTTTGTCAGTGTTCAAGCAGTTGATTTTGTAGCTCATACAAATCTGTGGTATTAATCTACTCATTCAGCAGTATGGGAGGGTGTGGTGTTGATAATGATTCTTTGGGTTTCGTGTCCTTGCCTTGTTACCTTGGATTTTCTTGGATCCTGGCACTCCTATTTATTTGGATCTCGTTTCTTTGCCTTGTTGTCTTGGTTGTTCTTAGATCGTGGCACACCTATTTGTAGTAGTTTGATCAAATTATGTTTGGTGTTTTTTTTTGCATTTTTGACATCACTCCATTGACAGTCTCCTTGGATGGAGCTATATCTGGTGAAGCCCAGTGTCAATTATTTTTGAGTTATATGATCGAGCAGTGGATTCAAACTACAGTGCGCACCACACTTCTTCAGCATTGCATGAGTTTTTGGAGCTGAGCTTCTGAGGATATCTTGAAGCAGGATTTTTCCTCTCTCTACTTTGTTCTTACTAGTTTTAGGGTACCTTGCGGTGTCCAATTTTCCTAGTTATTGTACGTGGGTACCTCATCAGGCCTTGTTGTCGAGACCCACCTTCTTTTTTTCCCACCTAAGCTATCCTTACGGGAGGGTGTTAGTGTAGGTTATTATTTATCCTTTTATTTATTTATTAGGATAATTATTACACTTGTGTTATTCCTACACTTGTTGGGTTAGTTTGCTTAGGTGTACTAGTTGTGTGGAGTTAGCTTACTAGTTATGTTGAGTTAGCTTCTCAGTTATGTGGAGTTAGCTTACTACTCTTATAGAGTTAATTTAACTACTAGTATCAGTTAGTGGGAGTTCTTCACCAATGATTTAGGTAGTAGTTGCGCTTCCCTCCTCCTATTATGTACATCTTTCTTATTGAATAATTCAAGTCATTGTATTGTAATGTATTGAGCATTATGGATTTTCATATATGGTATTTTAGCTCTTCTATTTTGAAAATAAAATGTGGTGTGCTATTATCATCAGAGATCACGACTTGGAACAATCTTCTTATCATTCCTTTCATAAAAATCAACTACTCTTCATATCCCTGCTCATCTACTTTTGAAGAATCTCAAAAATTCTTGGTTTGCTTACTCGACCATCATGCTTCTTTACCTTCACTAGGTCATGGATAAGCTACCATTTCATAGGATGGGCACTTCAAATATTCAACATTGGATACATTATTCATGGTCTTTAGAACCTAATACATCTATTTTAAACCTTTATGGATCGCTCATAACCTTTACATGTCACCAGGCCTAAAACTACTGCCTTACCTTTATAATGCATGACTTAAGAACATTACAAGTAAGTTAGTCATTTCATATAAAAAAAAAACCCTAGGTCAAACATGACAAGACAAAAAAACATATAATGATTACAACATGATATTCTTATGGACTATCATGAGTTAATTATGTCATTTACACAGTTAGGACACAAGAATACCTACTTGAACTAGGTCTGCCCACATAACGTTATATCATAAATTTTCTTGATCACATATGGCCTTCGAAAAAGATTGAAAAAAATTCAATTTTTTTCTGTGAACTATTCATACCTAATCCATTATTTGAAATCTCTACATCACCCATTTATGCCTTAAAATACCTTAAAATCATGACTGTCCTATTGGGACTTGCATATCCCAAAAATATGTCTTCAAGAATGAAGCTTCAACGAAATTAAGCAACTCAAACCAAGACAAATAAAATATGTATAAAACTACTACATGACCTTAGAAACATCAAAAATTTCATTTGAAACTTAAAATTGGAGCATAAGGACACAATAACAACTCTGTTTCAAGCACACTCAGAGCTGTCTCAACACCTCAAAAACCAATCTTGATAAATTTGACTTCATGAGACCACTTAGTGAATGAAAAGTGTCTAGAAATGATAATATACATGTATTATGGGTCCAAAAAAATCCTTAAAAATTCATTTGTTTACTATGTCCAATGCAAAACTTGTCTGCTACAACAAAATATTTAGAAACAAGCCTGATTCTCTGTTGGGTCCACTCACTTGTCTAACTAACCAAAACCATATAGAGAAAGGTGAGAGAGTCCTAATACATTATTCAATTGTCAAATTTAAAAAAAAAACTCAGTTCTGAGGATTTTTTGAACAAGATATCATTCCTTATCAACTTCAAGTTAGGGTTTTAGAAGGATTTTGAGTAGTTTTAGTGTTAACGATTGTTCTTAAAGCTTTGGACCTTAAATACCCAAACTAATGCCATAGAGAACTTAGCTAAGAAACTCTTCTCTATCTATCCCAAATAGCTCTAGGTTCTTATGAAAATGTTTACATGTGCTAATGAGCAGCAAAAAATATCACCTTTAGCAATTGTGATTTTTCATTCTTGTGAGCTTGGTATGACAAAAAATGTAATATATTGCAAAATACTCCAAAATATGACCTAAAAGTTTGTCCACACACCTGAATCAACATTCCAACACTAACTTTCCATACTCACATTTACATTAATAGCAATGAAAAATGATCAACCTACCTCGTTAGACCATAATAAATTCTTCACCTTGAAATGGTCTAGGTGCATGACCTCAAAACCAATTTTCATGCTTTCCCCCTTTATATACCTGACCTCATGAACTTAATAAACACACCTAGGACAACATGTTACACACCTTTGAAAATGTTCTAAATAGCTATATAATTTCCTTGGAACTAATCCATGATACCACATAAGGCCATTATTTCAAGATCACCTTCATATCATCTCTACACCATGACTATGCTTCTTCAAGCATCTGAACTGAAACTTTAAAAATGAATCCATACCCTTTCAAACTGAACTTATAAACCACATTATCATTCTATTAAAAATATCCTCATACATGTATGCACTCATGATTGTTCAATAACTCTCCATGCCTAATGACTAGGTCATGACTCGGCTTCCTCAAGAATGTACCTATGACATCAAACATGTTGACCTCAGCACAAGAACACTGCAATAATCTTGATATCAATGCACTATCAATCAACCAATCTTCATAAAAAAGGCACATATACACATCAATGACATCATTTCAATGAAAACTCCACATGCCATAACTCCACCTTTCAAACTTTTACATCAATGACCTTAGACATAAATTAAATCATCTTGTCATCAATGATAACTTACATCAGTCTCCCCCTTTGTAATTAATGGACAAACATGTTGATGGAAAACACACTACAGATCTAAAATTAATTCAAAATGCGTACTTTTATCATTTGTTCATTCTCCCCCTATGGAATTTTTCCATCAACTTATTATCCCCCTTTTGACATAAATGATAAAGGGTCTTCTATAACCTGTCCATCTGATCTCGAGAACAAAATGATAATGGTAACACCAATTTCTATGAAACCAAATGTCTGACAAAAACACTCACCTTAGGCTCATACTAGTTGTTGAACAACTTCTTAAACATGTACCTTCTAAAAAACCAATCATCTAATCACTTTTACATCACTGTTTTGACATATCATAGAGCTACAGAGCTCATAACACCCCCCCTGAGTATATGCTTCTCCTTAGAGTAAACAATCTACACTGCAATTCACTTAAAAAACTACTTTTTTGCAACAAAATTTTGACAATCAGGATACCAACATATAGGAACATACTACCTCTTTCTTAAGCATTATCCTCCTTTGAAATTACACCATAGAATTCACCATAAGTGGAAGCAAGGATTGGAATTCATCAACCAAACTTTGAAAACATAATCAAAACATGACATGTTCCCCTATCAAAGGATACCTGTAACTCCCACCTTCTTGCTACAAAATCTCAACAAACAAAATATGGAATCATTATAGGAACATGTTCCCCCTTACTCAATGCATAATTTATCAAATGAACTCAGATCAAAAGGTTGCTCTCCTTGTCCTTGTCATGAAAAATCAAATTCAAACCTATATGATTGATACCAATTGAAAAAATTAAGGACTCTTTTTTGTATTCACAACTTGGGCTCATCACATAAGTCATTAGGAATCCTTATACCATCCTCATATTCTCAACAATATTATTGAAACCAAGAGCACTTCTCAACACATGACAAGCTCAACTACACGTCTGATACCAAATAGGCCAATTGCTACCAAAAATAAGAACCAAATTTTGCTTACCTTTCAACAAACACTTCTAACTCTGTCAATCATGTCTTCCACCTATCTTGACATTGCTTACCTATTCATGGAGATTGAATATCCTCATACTTATCTCCCCTTAGATCATGAATCCTTCCATGATTTCTTGATACCAATCTCACTAACTTTATCTTGATACAACAAATACATGCCTTCTCAAAATAGTACAAGGGACATCTTATTTTCCTCATAGTATATGCTCAACAATTGAACTCAGACCTTATGTAAAATAATATTGAATATGATCACACCAATAATCTAAACAATTTTTCATAACTTGAACCATGCTCTCAGAGCCAACAATCTCCCCCTTAGTTCATACAATCCTCTTGAGCATCACAAATAATGACAAGCTTCTTTTGTCTATATCAGGCCTTTATAAAAAACCAAAATCAGCTGGGAAAATCAGAATGCAACAAAATATTTATACCTCCATGCTAAGAAATACATATACTCTTGTTCTGATCAATTTTCCTCCTACAAGTCACGAAATACATCAAGATTTCTAGCTTGCATCATCCTACCAACTAGGTTTGTAATAACACGCTTCACTATCATAACAATGACTTCTTCCTAATTTTCTAATTGAGACAATGTCAACATATGATTTGGATACATTCATGTTTCATAAAACACTCAACACCTCTTGTCATACATCTATCTTATTATTTAACCCAACGATACTACACCTTTTTTGTTACGTGTCATGTTATCTTGCATTCTTCACTATCAACATTTTGATCATGACTCTGCACAACACACCTATAATTCAATACTTCATACTGAGCAATCCATGATTTATCCGTTTTTTTACTGATATTACTGTGACATTCAAACTCAGAACACTCTAACACTCTATGATCATGCCTTTTAATTTCTGATCGTAACCCTAAAAAATTACTCGAATGGATTCATTTAGGGCTATCATGACCCTTCATAACCTTATAGGCTATATAGCTGAAAAACATATTGGTCTTACAGACCAGTCTCTTACTCTCAAGTGTCACAAACATAAATTAGGAATCGAGACACAACCTCAAGATTTAAACACGCTTAACACATTGTTTAAAGCTATCTATCTACCTAATTGTAATCCTTCATACATCACTCTTGATGCCCTTACATTCACTATATATTTATGGTTGTAACTAACCAGATCAAGACAACACATAGAAACATACCCTGTAACACAATTTTGTCCTTCTCAAGTCTTCATACCTTGATTCATGACTCAACACCTCTGCTATGGTGCTTCTATTTGATGATGAATTCCTCTATGAAGCCTAATAGAGACACCCCTATTTTTGCATAGTTCTAAAACATCATAAATTTAAGAGATTCCCATATCTCCACTCCCTTTTCTAACAACTTGCATTCATGGGGCTGAAATTCTGTCTTTAGGATCCATTTGTTCTTCATAGGCACTTCTAGCTTGATATCAACACTTATCCTTTTTTTCTTCTATCTAAATTTATGTCAAACACACTTGAGTACTCTTCAATATTTAGTTTGTACTCAATTCCATGGAAAATAGTCCATCCTTGGGCTTGTAGACAAATCAGGGCTATGGCATGAATGACTTCTATGTATCCTCCTTCTTATCTGCATGATCTGATTTCAATACATGTTCTTGACTGATTTTTGGCTCTTCATTGTAACTTCATCTCATAGGATAATACTTGATTTATACACATCTTCTTAAATCTAGGAGCTTCAACCTTATTGCCCTTTCTATGCGGTTCATAATGAATAAAACCTTGCAATATGACCTCTTTCGATGACAGTTATAGAAAACATGACATTTTTCATTCCTCTTGAATGATATGGACTATGATTCCCTGCATAATCCCATGAGATACTCATTTCTTGAAGGGTACTTATTCAACATTATCTTGCTCTATGACCAAACACATTACATGAAAAACAATATCCATTGAATGAGTTTGTCATACCTTATGGTGTTAGGCTATCTGATTGGATTATTAGTCTTCATATTACTCTTGAAATTGACCTTCTTGTTCATGCTAGCATCATCCTTTTTCTCCTTTTGAACTTCTTTGAAATTAGGACATGTCTCTATCATCTTTGCATAGCTCTTCTTGTGGTCTCCATTGAAATGAAGGCTAACTTTGACACTAATAGAATTTTGAATTCTCAACAAGTCATTTAGAGCCTCACTGCTCTTCTCAAACTTCTCAAAGGTCTTTAAATTTTTAGATGCTTGATCAAGATCTTCCTTTAAGGAATCCATTTCTTCTTTGAATTTGATGCATTCTTCCTCATTAGCCTTTAGGGATTCCATATTTGTCTTGATCTTGGTACATTCTTATTCCTTGGACTTGAGACTAGATGTCACAACTTCAACCAGAGTTTCCATTTCCTTGATGATATCATCATGCTGAATATTCATGTAACTGATTTGCTCTTCATAATATTTGATCAAAGACTTCAATTTTTGGTTCTTTTTCCTTTTCTTCTTTAAATCATCTAGGGAACTGTTATCCAATTTCCCCCCAGGAAAAATTGATCAAACGTGACCTTGCAAAGGGAACATGGAGAGGGTGTTTTAAGTCATGCAAGCTCACATATGATTTTTGAAATTTAGATTACAGACAAAATAGTCATGGCAATACAAAGGTGGAAAATCAATGGCCAATGCAAATGTCAAAGAATATTAGGACTTAGGAAAAAAAAGAATGGAGGAAAAAAATTTGAAGATTTGAACTTCAAAAATTTGGCATTTTGCAGAAAACATGGCAAAAAATGACAAGAAAATGTTTGAAACCCAAAACTCTAAAATTCAGACTTTTAGGCTTTCGGGTTTCGGAAATTCTTGGTGGGAAAGTTGGAAAATGGCTCCAAAAAGTCTAAAATTCCAAAGTCTGAAAGTCCAAAATTTTGGAATTTCGAGTTTTTGGGTTTCAGAAATTCTCGGTGGGTGAGTTGGAAAATGGGCTCAAAAAGTCCAAAAACCCAAAGTCTGAATGTCTGAAATTTTGGACTTTCGGGTTTCAGAACTCTTGGACATAAAGTTGTAAAAAGGGAGCAAAAATTTCCGAAAACCCAAAGTTTGAAAGTCTGAAATTTTAGACTTTCAGGGTTTTCATCAATCTCGGGATGCATGCAAGAAATGGCCTCAAAACTTTCAAAAGCCCGAAGTTCTGAAAGTTTAAAATTTCAGACTTTCAGGTTTCAGAATTTTGGAACTTTCAAGTAATTTGGCAGATAAACAATGATTTTTCTCTGAAATGTCTAAATGTCTGAAATTATGAAGTCTGAAAGTTTGAAATTTTGGACTTTCGGAACTCTCAGACAAGTTCAACAGTTTGCTACACAACTATGACTGGATATCTTTAAATTAGTGGGACTAAATTTCTTAAAAATGAAAAATATAGTTCACCATTTTTTGAGGTGTCCCAGGCTTTTCACCTACCACCATAATGAGTATGGTCTTCCTTTCTTACCCAACAAGGAACAACACATGGAGGCATGGGTTTTGTAGTAGAACCCATCATTGTTGTAGGTGAATTCAATGCTCTTTTTGGGTGGTTGAAGCAAGAATTTGGATTTCTTCTATCTCCTTCTCTAATTCTTCCTATATATTGTAAGGAGGGGCATTTTTCTAAAGGTTGGACATTTTTACTTTGCACCCTCCCTTCTTCCTTGGTCTACAAGTGAATTTGTGGAGTTTTCAAACCTCCCATTCAAGTTGCAATGTAATTTTTTGCCTTTTGGCTATTATAATGCACTATATAAATTTTTGGAGTAATAAGATAAGTATGTGGATGATTTCAACCCTCTCTTGTGTTCATTGCATCATCCTGATCTCTCATTGCAATTTGGTTAACTGTGTATGGTGATTGTATTGGTTTTAATGGTTTGTGTTTAATTGCAAAGCAGGTGTTCAACATTCCTTTGGTGCATCACCTACGTTAGTTAGGTTTATTTTCATGTATCTTCTTAACCCTGTCTCCTTGGAAAATTACAATATATTTTAAGGTAGACCCTCTGCAAATTATATGTGTGCACTTGAACAGAGGAATATGAACTGGCCTTCATCTCAGAGAGCTTTCCCGAATGTAAAGTCCCACACTTTGAGAAAATTTCCATGTTATGCAATCACACTAAGAGTCTCAACCCATCAAGTTGCAGACATTTAGGGGTGCTGTGATTACACACCAACAAGAACTTACCAACTCTACCTCTAAGTCTACCTGATCCTCTTCATCTTCTGAGTCTTATATGAAACTTTTCAAACACTCACCTCCTATTTCTTTGGCCATGAACAAAGTTTCATGCTTGACAATGTTATCATCACTATTAGATGTACTACAATCCTCTTTGCTCTTGAATGCCTTATTCATGTTAGAAATTATTCTGAACCACTGATTTCCATATGTCATACCCTAATGACATCAAAAATGAATTCATTTTATGCTTCAAGGATCTACTTCAAGCTGCTAAAACCTATTCCAAAGGACCAAACTTTGATACCAAGTTTTGGAAGCACAATCAATGGTAGGGGTGAATCAATGTTCTTTAAATTTTTTACTTCAATTATATTTAATTTTACTTAACTTGCATGAGCCATTCAATAAGCCATCATTATATAAGAAATTTCAAACAATCACAGCAACATAGAAACAAACCACATGAGCATGAAACAATAGAGAACACACATGACACAACATATATGTGGGAAACCCTCAAGTGGAAGAAAACCAAGTGATGTTTGTATTAATAAAACAAAATAAATATTTAGTGAAGCACCAACTCCACAAGGAGCACCCACCCCTAATTTATCAAGCACCCAGTCTTGACTTTAGCAAGCACCAAATTGTAAGGAGGCTACAACCCCCTAATTTAGTGAAGTACCAAATCCACAAGGATCACCAACCCCTAGGTCTTAATGAAGCATCAAATCCACAAGAAGCACAAAATCCATAGGTTTTATTGAAACAAAAAATCCACAAGGAATACTAAACACCAACTTAGCCACCTTTGAATGTTTTTCACCTTCCCTTTGTTTCTGATCAACACATGATGACACTCTTTCAACTCTTCTTCTCTTCTTCTCTTGATCACACCTCAAACTGCCATGGTATGCTCCTTTTATATCTTCTACTCTCTTCTTATTTTTTTGATTTCTATATCTGATGTATCAGTCACATCATCATGCTCTCAAGACTCTTTCACATATTATGATGTTCAAACATCAACTACTCTTCATACCCCTACTCATTTTCTCTTAAAGACTCTCAAAACTTCTTGTTTTTATTACTCACTCATCATGCTTCTTTAACTTCACTAGGTCATGGATAAGCTTCCCTTCATATATTCAACATGGATACATTATTCATGGTCTTTAGGACCTCATACTCTTAACCTCTACCTCTCACTAGGTCTAAAACTACCTTGCTGTTATATACATTTTTTAAGAACATTACAAGTAGGTTGGTCATTCATATGCAAAAATCAGCTAGGTCATCCATGCCAAGGAAAAGAAACATCTGGAAACATATAATTATTACAACATGAGCTTCTTATGGACTATCATGACTTAATTTTGTCATTTACACCTTTCGGACACAAGAAGACCTACTTGAACTAGGTTTGCCCACATAACGTTATATCATGATTTTCCTCGATCAACTATGGCCTTAATAAAAGATCGAAAACCTTTCAAAATATTTTCCATGAAATATTCATAACTCTCTCCATTATTGGAAATATCTGCACCATCCATTTATGCTTAAAAGTCCTTAAAAACATGTGTGTCTTATTAGGACTACATACCTAGAAAAACTATCTTCAAGAATGAAGCTTCAAACACCTTAAGAAACTAAACCAAGATAAAAAAAAAATGTAGAAAACTACTACATGACCCCAAAAACATCACCAAATCCATTAGACCCTTCACATTAGAGCATATGAACACAAGAATAACTCTGTTTCAAGAACACTCAAAATTGTCTCAACACCTCAAAAACTAATCTTGATAAATTGAATTCATGAGACCACTTATGACTGAAAAATATCCATAAATGACCAGATACATGTATTATGAGTCCACAACATCCTTAAACATTCATTTTTTAGTATGTACAATGAAAAACTTGAGATCTACAACAAAATATTTAGAAACAATCCTTATTCTGTGGGGTCCAATCACTTATATGACTAACCAAAATCACCTAGAGATATATGGGAGAGTCCTCTACATGATCCAATAATTAAACTTGACAAAAAATAAATTATGAGCATGTTTGAGCAATACATTCCATATCAAATTCAAGCTAATGTTTTAAGATGGTTTTTGAGTTGTTTTACTATTAACGATTGTTCATAAAGCTCTAGAACTTATATATCAAAATAATGCAATGAGTTATTAGATATATCCCTTCCCCATATTTCCTGAAGATCTCATACTCCCATGCAAAGCTTACACGTGTCAATGAGCAACAAAAAGTTTAGCTCGAGCTGTGATTATTCATTCTTGAGAACTCGGTAGAACTAAAATTGCAATATCTTGTTTAATTATTTAAACTAGGACCCAAAATTATTTTCCAAACATCTAAAATAACATGTTACAATACTTTTTCCATGCTCAAATTTGTATTTTTCCTTTGAAAAATGATCAACCTACCTCATTAGGCCATACTTTGTTTATCTTGTTTGGTCTTCATGCTAGAAACTGACCTTCATATCTATGTTCATGAACTCTAAACCATGTACTCATGCTCAAACAACATCTACATACTTATATCCACTCATTTCAAAAAGCTACCATGCTCATACCTTCTCAAAAGATTACTTCATACCTGTTGGTGCTCAAATTAGTCTCACCCCATTTATCAATGAAATCCCTCAGTTTACGGCCTCTGTTATGTTTTCTGTCTCCCTGTATTGGTGCTTGAATACTCTATCCTCCAGTTTGGTTGCCATGATCACTCCCTTCCTCGGTTGAAGATCTCTTAAAAGCCCAAATTTTGTTTTTCACTCCTCTGTCCATATGAAGAATGATTCATTTTTGGGCTCAAATGATGGTTCTCTGCATTTTAAGTTTTGAGGGATGTAGTTTCCCGGTCAAAATTACTTCTCGACATCAGTTAAAACATGGTCCTTTTTGGTTGGATGTGGCTCTGTGAGGCACTTTAAAAATTCTAAGGCTCACTTCAACCCAAAACATGTCCACGTGGTGAGCCCGCAGTTGCTCAGGGTCTTCGCTCTTGGGGACCATCTTGAAGTTGCGCCATAAAGAAATATGGAGGCTTCCGCCGGGACTTCCCGTACTTAAAGTTTTCAAGAAAATTATTAAAGGACTTGGGGCATGTGGAGGGACCGCGCATGTTTGATGACTAGCCCTTGAGTTTTATTGTGAAGAAGTGCCAAGAGGACACTTGGAGGCTTCTGCTCACTCTACCTTTTTTTGGACTTTTTAATAGCCAAATGAAACTACCTCGGACCCTAGACACATGGTGCCTTTTGTTGAACCTTCAAAATTTTTAATTAACTCTATCAGACTGAGACATGTGTTTGGCCTGTGCTTGTTTGGGGTCTCTACTTTTCGGGACCATCTCAAAATGTGCCATTGAGACAATTAGCAGATGGGGAAATGGAGAAATGGAGCTTCGGGGTCATTTAAGGTTTTTTGCCTTTTGTTAAAAAGGGATAAAATTATAATTTGAAGTGCGGCCTCGACAAGAAAGAAATGTCAACATTGAATAGTCAAAAACAGAGGTGCAGGCCTGCGGGGAAAATATGGAACTTTTTCCTTTTTGGAAAATAAGTATAAAGTGAAAAAATGAAGCATAGGTCCATTGGGACCCACATTGGGACATGTGTCAAGCCCATTTTCTAAGGGTGGAGGGGCGGAGAAAATGTCAAAATTTTACTTTCTTCTAGAAGTTATAAAATGTCAAAAAATGCTCCCAGGACCATTTCCAATCACATTTTTCCATGTGGAGGGCACATATTAAAAGTTGAAAGGCAAGATCAAAGGTGTGCATTTCATTTGTTTTTACCACCATTGAAGCTCTAGGATGTTTGGAGATGCATTTTTTGCATCATTCTTCATCAAATTTTTGGCAAATTTGTGTCGTTTTGGTCTGCAAAGTTTAATTGAATCAATTTGGGAGCTCAATTTGTAAATCTGAAGTACTCTTGAATTGGATTTTGCTCGGGTTCGTGAAAAAATAGAAAATGCCAGATCCAGAAATTGTAGAGTAAAATTTTAGAGGGAAAATGATGAAATGATGAGGTGTAGGTGCAAAAGGTGAAAAAGGTGTTGCCTCGAGAGCAAAAAGGGATGACCTGTCAAGTATAGCTATGCAGAGGCTTCAAAAAATGATTAAAAAGGGGATTTCTCACCTGAAATAATCAGAATGATTAAAGGGACTCCTGAAAAGTTGTGGCATGGCATCCTAGTCAGTAGTCGAGGGCCCAAGAAATGTGATTTGTTCACAGTTGGTCCACCTGGTAGATTTTGGATCTGAATTTGTTAAATGTCTCTGTCTAAAACAAATTGGTAACAAGCAAAGGTCCCTCAAATATTCTTCTCTTTTGAGGGGAAAACGTGTTGTAGGCACCAAGGGTGAAGAATATGCCTCCAGTTAGAACAATGCTACAAATATTTGCAATGATTTGCTTTTTTTGAAAACACCTGGAAACCTTTTTGTGAATCTATTGAATGTCACTTTCTGCAAATCATGATCCGATATGTGCAAAAAAGGTGCTTCGAATATTCCTCTTTTGGGGGAGAAAATTGGATGTAAAGGGTGTATTATAAATGCAATGAGATTACTCTTGCAAATGGTCAGAGTATCAATTCTTGAGAATTTTTTTGAGAAAGCCGTATTCCCAAGAGGCCAAATCTGAGATTACCTGTTATTTTCTTCTGTGTTAGATTTTCTATCATGTCAAGTTGGTTACAGATGTATAGCCATTGAAGAGCACTGAGATTGCTCTGGAAGCTTTCCCTTGCTGATGAATTTAAGCAATTTTGGAATTAATTTGTGTCTAATCTCTTGTAGTTTTGTGTGTACTTTATTTTTAGAATGTTTACAAATAGTTTCTCTCATTCCTATTGCAATCTTATACTGAAATTTTTGTGAAATCACACAGGATCTCATCCCTGTGACAGTTTAATGGTATTTGTAATTTAATTTCAAGAAGAGCCTTCATCTTGGATGAGATAAACAAATTTAAAATCAATTCACTGTCATTTGTTGATAAAGATTGTTTGTAAGTCTTCAGGTGTACCTTAGGCATGATTAATTAGAAACTTTAGTGTTTAATTGAGTCTTCCAATTCAAGCCTTCATGTTGGAGTCTCAAAGATTATGTGAAAACGTGCTGATCTGGGCCTCCATTGAAGCACACCTTCTGGTTGAAGGAATGTCTTGACTATTCTAAAGTTTTTTGTTGTGAAGTTGTTCATTATTGTGAAGTCCCTCCAAAGATCCATTATAATCAAATTTATCCTACTTCATCTCCCACTAAAATCATTTAAAAACTATTGATCCACCCTGAACTACCCCTGTTTGCCCTGTGTATCAACAAAGGAACAAAATCTACTTGTAAAAATATGCAGAACAATAAGGATTTCTTAATGTCTATAGTAACCTTTGCCTTGTATTAAAAATATCTCCATAATATGGAAGTGACAACTCATGAGAGTCAGATTTGGTGTGTTGATCATATTTTCCCAAGGTCTTCTCTATAAAATTTGTGCAAAAGAAGGATTTACCAGCATTCTTCAATAACAGAGGTTACAAAATAGGTTCTCTTACCTTGGTTGAAAGGAACAACCTAAAATAGTTAGGATAAGATCACATCCTTTTAAGGTGCTATCCATCTCTCCACAAATATGAGTAACAAAGGTCCAATTAGATATCATCCCCGGCTACAAAATGACACACACTATGATCTATCTGCCTCTAAGCTCCACATCCAATCTGTGTTGCTGCTCGGCTTGAAAGAGAGAACAAATTTGGATACCAATAATACCTTGACTAGACCATGAAAAGGCTTCTCAAGGATATGAACACACTTCAACCATGGCCTTCACTCTCAATCTAAAGTTGACAATGCATTTTGTATTCAAAGTATATCTCCTTGACCTCGGGATCACCTTATAAAAAATTGAAATCAACCATCAAGCTTAGCATAACATCAACCAACTAAGCACAAAAAAAGTGCATACTTTTGACATCAATGCCCTGTCAATCAACCCATCTCCTTCAACATGGCATATAAACATCAATGACATCACTTCATCAATATGACCATGACATAAATGACCATAAAATTCATATAAACTCACCTTTACATCAATGACATCATCTTGACATCAATGAAAACCTATAAAATTTTCAACTATTTGATGATTTCATATATGTACTATCAAGATAGATAAATAAGGAAGGAGATGGTCAAGAATGGGGAACAAGAACCTAGGAAGGATAATCAAAGTTGAGAAAGTGATCTAAGGTGTTATAAAGTGGTAGTAAGAAGGGAATGACACAAAAAATAGTGCACAAAGTGTTACAAGTTGGCCTACCATGATCCTGAATGTACTCCTTATGATATACACCCATATAGATTAATGCATGGATATGCCACACAAAATAAAATGTTAGAATGTGAAAATAAGGTGTATACATATTCCCCACTTGAAGCTCATCGTGTGTCACAATATTGTAATGTGGGATGTTGTTTTTGAAAATGAACATAATACCAAAGTTAAAAGACATGAACATAATAAAAGAACTAAGAAGTTATAAATATATTGAAATATACTTTCTATTGATGTATTATTATGTCTATTTAGAGTGCACCCACATTTATATGCAATGGGATCTTTTTTCGGTCATGGAACTGTTACATGTAAGAGAACCTCCAAACTGATGTAGTTCTCATCTAAATTCTAGTCGTAGTGCTACACGATTCTAATCCTAAGCTAACTGCTTAGGAAGGAAAAAAGGAAGAGATAAATAAAGATAAAAAGGGATGGTGATGCACTACAAGTGGAAATGAGTTGGATGAATATTTCATCATACGGGTAGACACGAAGTAAGACACAATTAAAGTCATCCTAATGTCCCTATTAAATTCACCTGAACATCGTAACTTTAAGACATTGCTAAAGTCACCATTTAATTTATCCTAATGTCCCTAGTAAATTCACTTTAACATTGGGTCTTAGAAAAGACACCTTATCATTCCCAAGTAAAGTCAACTAACATTAGCGACTTTAATTTTAACTTTAGGGTTCAAAATTTTCCTCCCGTGACTTTAAAGTGACTTAGCTATGAATTTAATTGGTCAAAATGTTGTAGTGCTTATCATGATTCTAATTTATTAATTCATAAGTCAATTGCACCTGAAGTATCTTCTTATCCTTTTCCTATGGTTTTTTTCTCCTAAGATTCTTATTTTTTTTTATGGAAAAGGTGATCTTGAAGTGCACCTTTATGCTTTCCATGTCAATTTCTTAGATTATGATTACAATGAAACATTACTTACCAAGGTATATCCTAGAAGCCTCAAGTATTTTTATTTATGATGGATCTATAATATTCTCAATCATTTAGTTTTGGCCATAACCCCTTTATCCAATTATTTTATTGCACAATTCTAGGCTCAAATGTATAAAATGTGCCAAGTCTCTAATGAAAACATTAATGATTATGTTTTACTCTATAATACTATGATTACAAAGATGAAAAATATCCTAGCTGATAATGAACTCCAAGATTTCTTCACTCAAATGATTCTGACCCCTTTACAAGAATTTGCCATCTTTGAAAATTTTCACTCATTTGATCACTTATATCATACATTAAAATATATTGTAGCTATGCCACTCATCATAAACAAGATCAACGATATTACTAATGATCCTAACACATATAATCCTAAGTTTCAATGTAAAAATCCTTTTAAAGGACAATCTAGCTATTAATGCTATATCTCAACCCAAAATATTCAATTACAAGCTCTTATAAAAAAATTGACATGATTTTCTTGCACGTCTGCCTAGTGCTTAAACAACTACTTGAGTGCAACCTTGTATCTCTCCATGTGGATATTTAGGTTGATACAAGCAAGCCTCATGATAAAAATTTCAATGTTAATGCCTTTTGTGATAATCATAAATGTGTTATCCATTCTAATAATCGACATGATAATCCCCATCATGTCATACAAGATCTTATTTATGTCAATTTCTTTGAATGGGATATTCCCACTAAATCATCCAAGCCTACTAATGATAATGAAAAACTCAATATTTTCAACAACATAATTCTTGATCACAACACTACTAACTCTAATTTAGAAGTGCACCATCCTTATCATGTTATATCTTCTACCACCTCTTATGGTCATCCTTTGGACACTATTATTGGTACTATTACAATTATGTCACCTCTTATTCCATTTATTACATTTAATAATATTTGATATGGCTCATGGTATTGTTTCATATACATTATAAGTTTGTGCTTTTGTTGGCAAAATATCCATATATAGTGTTTTGTATGATAATAGTGCTCAACATAATATGTGAAATTTCAAACTAATTTCATCTCTAGGATATTCTAAATGACATTTAACCTTCGATACTAAGACCAAACTTGGACATATTTTCATACCCCTTATAGTTGATTCTACCACTATGGCTATTCCCTTTTTATAAACTTTTTTACTTCTCTTAGCTCATGTAATATGCATCTAGGTTGTCCTAAGATGCATGTTTTAAAGGCTATACCATCTCTCTTACATTAATGTGTTAAGATTATTCAATATCAACAAATTTGCACAGTCAAGTGTAGCCCATATGAGGGCCCCATATCTAAATTACTTGATCATAAAGCTACAAGTATTACTACTACGCCTAATACATATAACTATAGTATTTCTTGTGGGTCTCTCCCTCCTAGGCCTCCTGCTAGGTCATATATTGACGATTATAATTCTCATGGGTTTCTCCTTCCTATAACTCCTTCTAGGTCTTGTGTTGCACATTTTACTTCTAGTGTGTCTATCCCTCCTAGGTTTCCTACTAGGTATTCTATTGCGAATTCTACTTATAGTGGGTCTATCCCTCCTCATCTTCCTGCTAGGTAATCTATTGCACATATTAATCCAAGTGGGTCTTTCTATCCTAGGTCTCCTTTGACACATAGTATGGATTCTACACAAATCATACAAGATCATCCTTCTTTAGTAGTAATATATTTGAGGCCCATCCTTTAATTTATGGGTATGTACCACCTCTTAAGGATGACCTCATTGAGTATATCTTGTGCCACCTCCCTTCATGTAGATAATTAATTTAAAAAATACATAAGCTTTAAAATAATCACATAATACAACCAGTCTAATTTACAATAGTGGTGGGGAATCTAGGTTATATATAGGAGGTATCTAGGTCCATTACCCTAGGATATCTACCTCTATAGCTCATCGTTACTCAACTAGGCAGTGCTAGGTGGGTTAATGACTTTGGTGGTGGAGGTGGATCTCGATGTGGTGCCAAGCTGGCTTACTGTTCAATGCAACGAGAGTCGGGGGAAGGCATGAATCCTATGTTCAATGCTACAAGGAATGTCCCAGCATTACGACACAAGAGGTAATTGTCAGTGAAAAAAAGTAGCACCTTGATATTTGGCAATGCAGATCTCTACTTTTTTCTAACATTGGGTTACCTCTTAAGCTGTGGGACTTGCAGGTTAGAGATAACCCTATAGAGAAAGCTGGTTCTTGCTCCTAAACTACCTGCCACAATCTACTCCTAATGTAGGAAAAACTATCTAATCCTATCCTAATATTCCAAGGGACCAAAGAGAGAGAGAGAGAGTGTGCATGAAAATAAACCTACACTAAAAGCGGTGATACACAAGAAAAGGAGGTGAGAGACAATCTAGTGAGGGAAAAAGAAAAAGAAATGAAGAAGGGAGAGGCCAAACACAAGTGACACACAACAATGCTTCATTTACCATCTTTTCTCACATGAAACATAACATAATGAAATTACAAAGGAAGGAAGAAATTCACAACACAATGCAATAAGTAAAAGAGAGGCAATGTTGCAGCTAAAATGAGTAAGGGCATACAAATGTGTCACAAAACAAGATTTATTGCAATAAAGTATGCATAGACCATTATAGTTACAAAGGAAAGAATGAGAACACATTTCCAAGCCCAAAAATGGAGGTTCATTCGCTCACAACTACTTTGGAACAAATTGTACAGAGTTCCATTATAGTTTTTGAAATTCCTCTTTTTCAAAATGAAAGTTTTTACAATATATAGCTTGAATGAAAGAGAAGGAAGAAATAGAAGAGGAGAAAGAAGAAGGGGAAAACTGAAAATCTATCTGAAAGACCTCTGAAAAGAAGATGGGCACTTCATAGAGCCATTACTATGTCAATTCTGTCCTGTATAAGCAAAATAGAGCCATGCTTCATCAATTATGGTGGTTGGGCTATTTGATTTGATCGTTTGCATGCAAAAATAGTCTTCTCCTGCCCTTGAAAGTTGTTTTTCCATTTTGACTGACTAAATGACACCAAAATCATATTTTAATGATGTTAAATTGAAGGGCTCAATGATATCTTTCTAACGGTATTTTTTTTTTCTAATTTGGTGCAGGGGATCAAAAGATATGGCCATTTGAAGATTTACCATTTGAGAGGCACAAGAAACTGACATGTGGCAACATTTGATTGGTTCAAGGACCAACCTCTATCACGTGTGCTTGTTTTACCTTTTTTCAAGTGTCTACCTCCCATTGGGTTTTAATATTGGGTGCTACTTCTCTACTCACCATCTGTCCTTGTCTTTTACCTTTTGCGAGTTACCTTTATGAAAATATGGGCCAATAAAACTCTCCCATGTTCCTTTGGGATGTCAGGTTGTCCTTTGCTTTTGTCAGTTCCCTAGACATATGGACCAATGAAAAGGCTCCAAAATCCTTCGCATTGTAGACCCTTTCAGACCTTTAGACACACGAGCTAATAAGAAATGACCATGATTCTTCACAATTTTCCCCTCGATTGACAATTGCGAAATGCGAGCCAATAGAAAGGCTCCAAACATTTTTCATGTCAGTCCTTTAATAGTCTCTAGCCTCTGACATCCATGAAGGATTAGCCAATGAGGAATATCCCCACCTTAATGTGTTGTCAGACTTTGAATAGTTAACTCTGACAATTGCAAAACACAAGCCAATAGAAAGGCTCCACATACTTCGCATTGTTAGTTTTTTATTTGATCTCCACCAATAATTGTGAAACACGAGCGAATGAGAAAGATCCATGTTTCCATAGTATCAGAACCTGTTAGTCTTTTACTTTTTGCTTTGATCTAAATGGAGGAGCCTTCGCAATTGTTAGATTTGTGATAGGCAAGGTAATGAAATGGTGCCACTTATATCTTTGCTTTCATTTGTCTCACGAATTTTCAATGTTTCGTGGGTTTTAAAAAACATGTGCCCAAGTCTTCGACCATGCTCTTTTAACCAAGCTCCTTTGTTTCGTGGCTTTATAACTTTTAGCCCATTGAATAGCCACCAGTTGTATTTGACCATGTCTAACTTAGCTGGACCACTAAGCTCTTGCCACGTAGCCCCACTGATGTTGTCATTGAGTTTGACAAGCATTTGAACGACAATCAACTTTTCTTAATATAGCTCGCTAATGAAGCCAAACCACATGGATTTTTTAAATGCCAATGACTAGGGAATTTGGGAAGTAAAATTTGATGGCCGTTTGACTGTCACAAACCTGTAAAAATGGATAAGTCCATTTTTAATACTTGTTAAAGCCAAAATAACCCGAGGGAGGTAATTTTGGATAACAGTAACAAAAACAATTTTAGCCTGTCTGGTTTACCCTAACATCGGGGAATGTGGGTTATATGTGGGAGGTCTCAGGGTCCATTCCCCAGGATTGACCACCTCTATAACTCGTCGTTACTCAGATAGACAGTGTCAGGTGGGTCAAATGCTTTAGTGGTGGAGGTATCTCTCGACATGGTGCCAATCTGGCTTAGTTTTCAATCCGACAGGGGTCGGGGCAGGCATGAATCTTATGTTCAATGTGACGAGGCATGTATTAAAATTATGGAATGAGATGTAACTAAAAACACTTTATCCCATCTGGTTTATCCTAGTGGTGGGGAATGTGGGTTATATGTGGGAGGTCTCGGGGTCCCTTCCCTCAAGCTGACGACCTCTATAGCTCATTGTTACTCAGCTAGGAAATGTCAGGTGGGTCAATTACTTCAGTGGTAGAGGTGGTTCTAAACATGGTGCCAATTCAGCTTAGTGTTCAATGTAACAGGGGTCGGGGTCAAGCAGGAATCATGTGTTCAATACGATGAGGCATGTCCTGATATTACGATACAAGAGGTAACAAAACCACTTTTATCCTATTTGGTTTACCCTAGTGATGGGGAATATGGGTTATATGTAGGAGATCTCGGGGTCCATTCCTTCAGGATGGCCACCTCTATTACTCATCGTTACTTAGCTAAGAAGTGCTAGGAGGGTTGGCTGATTCGGTGGTAGAGGTGGCTCTCAATGTGCTTCCAAGATGACTTGGTGTTCAATGCGATGGGGGTCAGGGTCAGACATGAATCCTGTGTTTAATATAACGAGGCATGACCGAACATTATGTCATGAGAGGTAACAAAACCACTTTTAGCCTATCTGGTTTACCCTAGTACTGGGGAATGTGGGTTATATGTGGGAGGTCTTGTGGTCCATTCCTCCATACTGGCCACCTCTATAGCTCATCGTTACTTGGCTAGGCAGTGCTAGGCAGGTTAGTTACTTTAGTGGTGGAGGTAGCTCTCGATGTGGTGCCTAGAAAGATTGGTGTTAAATGCGATGAAGGTTGGGGTTAGGCATGAATCCTATGTTCAATGCAATGAGGAATGTCATGACATCATGAAATGAGAGGCAATAAAAGCAATTTTATCCCATCTGGTTTACCCTAGAGGTTGGGAATGTGGGATATATGTGGGAGGTCTTGGGGTCCATAACCCAGGGCTAGCCACCTCTATAGTTGACCATTATTAGGCTAGGTAGTGCTAAGAGAGTTAGCTTCTTTAGTGGTAGAGGTGGCTCTCGACGTGGTGCCAAACTGACTTTGTGTTCAATGTGATGGGGGTTAGGGTCAGGCATGAATCTTGTGCTCAATACGGTGAGGCATATCCTAGCGTTACAGAACGGGAGGTAAAAAAACCACTTTTATCCAACGGGTAGTGGTGTAATGGTTCTTGGGTCTCTTAGTAATTTGGAGGTCCAAGGTTCAAATCTTGGCTCCGTGTTAAGGCGATCTAATACCGACGGCTTGGATATCCTAGTGATAGGGCACCACGATAATGTGGTTTAATCTGTGGGATAACCAAGAGATTAAGCTTCGCTCCTTAGATGGTTCCATGTTCACTGTGGGATGGTGATGTCACAAAGGACTAGGGCCCTCTCCCTAGGTAACCTCAGCAAAAAAAATTACATAATTCAAAAACATTCAAATATTTACAAAAACATAAAATTAGAAACTACATTTGAGTTGATTGGATAGCTTATTACTCTAAATATTTTATTTTTCATATTGGTTTTATAGATAACATATATTTCTGTATAACATTTACACACATAATTACATGAGGTATGTTAATCTCGATGCAAGGAATATAAATATTGATACATGATGAAAGGTGCCGGTCTAATCCCTTTTTAGTGACTTTGATTATTTGAGGGCATCTCCCACATGATATAGGTGGTTTTATTTCATTAAAATTATTTTCACTTCCTGATTATTCTCAATTACTTATTATATATATAGTATTTTTGACTAACATGATTAACACAGGTGTCTTGTGCAACACAAAATTATCTTGTTCTATGTGCCTTTTGACTACTATTTTCTATGTGGTTCACCTACTTGATTGCTAGCTTACTTTGTAGTTGGATTTATTATGTACTTGATTTGATGCAGAATAATCACTTAGGAGATGCAATTTCATAAATTTTGTAGGTCCTTAGGTGCTATAAGTAATCTAAAATATGATGAAATAAATTGGAGGTCTTAGATTTCAAATTTGGAGTTCAAATGGAGTTTCCCTCCAAAATAAAAATTTGAATTCTTTCCTTGTAAAAGCTTCATATTGTGGCATTTTTGTTCATTGTGGTGTCTTGGTGTGAGTCTAGGTTAGTTTAGGGATTCAAAAAAAATTGCGAGTCAACTTTTAAGGCTATTAAACCCTCAAATGAGTATACATGTGATTTAAACCTATTTTCTTCTCTAACTCAAGCATGTAACTTGGGTTTCAGTTCTCGATGAGTCTAGTTAAGTTGATAACAAAAAGAAAATTTATTTAAAGAAGGAGAGATCATTCAAAGAGGGGGAAGAAGAAGGTAAATAGGATGAAATGAGATGTATAGAAAGAGTATTTGTGATGAGGGATAAGAAAAGGTGGAATGTATAAGACTGTAACAAGACTTTGCCTTCATTTAATGAATAAGAAAGATGATTTACAAGCTTGATGATTCAAATGTTTGAGCAAGAAGTGTATGCAGGAACTATGGATATTATGTTTCACATGTTTAAAGTTCATTATTTTTATTAGAGTGATAATAATTAATCCAAACTCAGGGAACCCTGACTGTGTAAGCACATCCTTTACTCTCTTTGAATGGTTTCATTGTTTTTTAAAGTATTTAATGGATGTCATGAAGGAAAGACTACTCATGTAGGTGTAGAAGTGTGAAACAAACCAATAGGTAAGTTTTGGAAGTTTTATACATGATATTTTACTTAATAAGTACTTTTGGTCATTACCGGGTTTGTCAAAACCCTAGTTAGGGTTTTAAAGGAAAACCATTGTTTGGAGGTCAAGATTACCAAATCTCTAGAACAAACTTTTAAGATAAATTCTATTCAATTCCTCTCACATATTTGAAGGTTTTAGAAGGATTTAGGGTGAATGTAAGCTACAGTTAATGAATGTTTGGTTTCTAGAAGCAAGTGAACTAATAGGAGACCTAATTGACAAAACCACTTTAGCAAAAATCAGGGGTTAAATTGTGAGTCAAGATCTGAAAATTGGTAAGAAGCTTCAGTGCTATAAAGGGTATATTAAACTATGCCCAATTTTCTAAGAAGAATGGTATTTGTTTTCCAACAATAAGACTTGCGTGTTTTGAGAGCTAGTAGGAGGATATGCACATATAAAGGGAAAATAGAGATGATCACAATTTTCCTTAGTTACAAACCTATTTAAGGTTATGAGTACATGGATTGTCATGGTTAGAAGGGAATATTGATGTTAAGAAACTTGAAGAATACTTCTCAATACATAACACCAATTGGAAGAAATAGTCATAGTTAAGAAACCATTCATAATAGAAAAGATAGAAGGATGTTTCAAGTGAGCATGTGGCTAACCTAATTTTTTAATTTTTGGTGAATTATGGAGAGCTATGAATTAGGTGGTATAAAAGCAAGTTTAATACTTGGAAGAGATAACAAAGAAGGTGAAATTATTGAGAATAAGGGAGAATTAGTTGTTGGTTAGTTGTATCAAGAAAGAAATAATGCCGCCAATAAGAATGCCTAAAGGAGGTGGAAGAGCAGGTGTTCAGAAAGGGGATGCAATTTTAGAGGAAATTAGAAATATAAGAATAAGTTTTGATGTTATAATCACAATAGTATAGGAAAACCAAATAATAAGAATAATTACAAGTGATCTAAGTGATAAAGAAGAAGAACCACAAGTTGCTTCAACACAAGAAGTTAAAGAACATGAAATGGGAAAAATAGACAAGTTAATCAAAGTGATAATGGGACAAGGGTCCAATTTTTATTGGATATTCCTACATATGTAGATAGTCTTGATAGAGGATAGCTTATTGATTGGATAATTGCTTTGGATTAGTATTTTGAATATGAAAATGTTCCTGAGGAGCATAAACTAAAATTTAATTGTACAAGACTGAAAGGGCATGCAACACGTTGGTGGGAATTTATACAAGATGAAAAGATCAAACAAGGTAAAAGGAGGATTAAAGCATGGGATAGAATGGTAGCAAATATTAAGGCCAAGTTTTTACCTAGCAACTAGCAAACTAAGTTGTATAGGAAGTTACAAAATTTGAAAAGAGTAGAGATGAGTCTTAAAGAGTACACAAAAGAATTTTATAGATTGAAAACCAGCTTAGGTCATGTGGAAGAAGATATGGAAAAGATAGCTATGTATATCAATGGGCTAAGGTACATCATTCAGTATTATCTCGGCCTAATAAGTCCTAGAACCATAGAAGAGTGATATCAATTAGCTATAAAGGTATAAAACAAGTTGAATAAGAGGAAAATGAATCATACTAGAGAGTTTAGAGGTGGAGGTTTCAGCGGTAGAGGAAAACAAAAAAGTAGAGGAAAAAAAACAAGTTCAAGAAGAAGAAACAAGAAACTCTCAAGTGCAAAGTACTTCAAGAGGAAGTTATCATTATAGAGGAAGAAACAACTTTGGAAGAAGAAGAGGAAATTTCAAGGTAAGTTTTTTAAATCCAATAAGTTTTTAATTCATAGATCATAATATTTCCCAAAGAACCCTAAAAAAAGTGGTAGTAGAGTGAATGAAGCAAGAAAGTAGATTATACATGCTAATGAAGAAGAGAGTGTAGGATACACTGGTCAGAGGGTAATCGGCACCGGTCAGGGTAACCGGTGCCGGTCAGCATTAAGGTAACCGTCATTGGTCAGGGTAGTTGTGGCCAGTCAGGTTAACCATCATTGGTTACTTATGCATGAAATTCTATATTTAACTCATGGGAATTTAATGTAGATTTTTTTTTAAAGCTGATTTAAAGGTTGTAAACGCATAGATAAGGTGCCCTAAGTTTTTATAAGATTATATAAGATAGTAAAATATGGTTAGAACATAAGGAATGAGAAAAGAGAAGAATTGAGTTATCCTTGGTTGAAAGGATGATGATGAAGAAGAAAAATCAGATTGCATGAAGATGAGAGCTTTCATAGAGAGAAGCTGAACAGAAGGAAAGTGCAGGTACAATGTTGGTGAGAAGATGGTATTATCTTCTACTGTATTTCCTTTGTATTGTTTAGTCTCATGTAATGGCTTGCATAGTATGAAAAGCTCTTAGTGTTTCTTCTTGTTAGATCCATAGGTTGTTGTGAGATCTTGTTATTGCTCATCTCTTGTAGATCCACATGTTGTGAGATCTTGTATTAAAGATCCATGAGATCATGATTTATCTTGATCCATAGGAATCTACTTATAGAGGAAGTTGTCTTCATGTTTTCACAGGTTGATGCAGTGATGATGGAGAGACTTATTTCTTGGTGCAACAATTATGGTTACACATTGGTAGAACCTTCTAGAGGTCTTATTTTAAGATTCACAGTATAGTGAGAACTTGGTTGCACAGTGGTAGATGTAAGGTAGCTTCGGGTATGTGAGATATGGTGGCATTTTAGAGGCACGATTGTTGTGCACTTAGGTAGATCTGGTAAGAGATCTGGAGGAGACACAAGTGGTGGTATGGAGGCACAATTTAGTGTACTCAGGTAGATCCAGTTGGAGATCTGAAAGGAAGAGATACTCTTATAGAGATACATGTATTCTTGTAAAGAAGAGTTGGTTTTTAATCTCTTGTTATATTATATATATGAGATCTCTATCTTTGGTGGATGTAGCCCACATTGGGTGAACCAAGATACATGCTATGTTATGTGTGTGTACTTTTGTGTGATTTGGATTATTCTTGTTTATACTTCCATTGCTATAGATTTTGTGGGGATTGTTAGATCTGTATTTGCATGTTTTTTATTTGATCTTCTATAGTTGAAAATGTTTCCACACAGACCCATTCCCAACAATATGATCAAGGATAAGGTGAATGTAGTCAAAAAGATGTGGTAATGATTGATTGGTGAAGAATTTTTTTAGAGAAACCTTTAAAAGAAAGGAAGAAATGAAGCTGAGGATGATGAATTTGCAGACACCACACAACAAAGAGAGACAAGTCACATCTCTTAGGAGAAAAGGAACCAAGAAATAATGACTAATATTCTAAGCATGGGAGAACCATTAAGAAATCAATTAATAAGCAAACAAGGTAACAATCCTAAGAAGTGGAATCAGATAGTTGAGAACATAAGGAATACAAAATAATATAAGACAAGAAGGAGAACTATGAAAACATGATTAAGAGAAACAAAGACAAAGTGAAGTAACCGAGAGGGATGTCATGACTCAAAATTTTTGAATCTAATATATCTTTTAGTGATAATTTTGCATGTCTTTTAGTTGTGATGTTGAATCAATTGAAGACAAGTGACATACTTAAGGAAAATACTCCATTCTTAGAAATTAAGAGCATAATATGTGAAAAAGAAACAAAACCAATGTGAGAGAGGTTGATGTGTAACAGTTCATATCAATGGAGAAATCACTTCATGTACAACTAGAGCAAGGGTGGATTCATGAGCAAGTGGTGATGAAGATTAAATACAAATCCAAGAACAACACCTATATTAAAGGAGCAAACTCATTCATATGGGCAAGAAATATTTTACAAATATTGGCTTTCATTATGAAAACAATTTATGCATGGTATGTAATCAAGGACAAGGAAAAAATAATGAAATTCAGTATGAATATAAGAAAGAAGAAGCCAACCTTTGCCAACATATCATGAGAAGGAGCTTATGGGTCAACCTTCTTACTCATAGGGAGTATGATGCATGAGCATCACCTAGGAGATAAAATTTCATAAAGTTTGTAGGTAATTGGGTGTTATAATTCATCTAGAACATGATGAAATATATTGGAGGTCTTAGATTTCAAATTTTGAGTTCAAAAGGAGTTTCCCTCTAAAACAAAAATTTGAATTATTTCCTTGTAAAAACTTCAAATTTTGGAATTTTTGTTCATTTTGGTGTTTTAG
The DNA here is from genome assembly GCA_019776745.2 of Taxus chinensis. Taxonomy (NCBI): domain Eukaryota; kingdom Viridiplantae; phylum Streptophyta; class Pinopsida; order Cupressales; family Taxaceae; genus Taxus; species Taxus chinensis. Next base: position 658,159,186 of record CM034154.1, read on the forward strand.
TGTGAGTCTAGGTTGGTTTAGGGGTCTAAAAAAATACTTGTGAGTCATATTTCAAGGTCATTAAAAACCTCAAATGAGTATACCTGTGATTTAACCCTATTTTCTTCTCTAACTCAAACATGTAACTTGAGTTTTAGTTATTGATGAGTCTAGTTATGTTAGTTAAAAAAAGAAAAGTTATTTAGGGAAGGGGAGAACATTCGAAGAGGGGGAATACGAAGGAAAGGAGGATGAAAATGATATGGATAGAAAGAGTTTTTGTGATGAGGGATAAGAAAAAGGTGGATTATACAAGACTGTAACAAAAGTTTTCCTTCATTTAATGAATAAGAAAGACGATTTATAAGATTGATGATTTAGATGTTTAAGTAAGAAGTGTATGTAGGAACTTTTAGATATTATGTTTCACATGTTTAAAGTTAATTATTGTTATTAGAGTGAGAATAAATGATGCAAACTCAGGGAAGCTTGACTGTGTAATCATATCCTTTACTATGTTTGACTGGTTTCATTGATTTTTCAAGTATTTAGTAGATGTCATGAAAAAAATATTGTTCATATGTATGTGTAGAAGTGTGGACATATACCCCCATACAAAGTTTTTTAAATTTTTATACATTGTATTTTTCTTAATAAGTCCTTATGTTCATTACTTGATCTTCCAAAACCCTAATTAGGGTTTTAGAGGAGAAAAACATTGTTTAGAGGTCAAGATTATCAAATATATGGCTCAAAATTTTAAGACAACTTCTATTCAATCCCTCCTTACATATTTTGAAAGTTTTAGAAGGATTCAAGGTGATGGTAAGCTAGAATTAATGACAATGTAGTTTCTAGAAGCAAATAACCTAATACGAGACCTTATTGATAAAACCACCTTAGCGAAATTAGGGGTTAAATTATGAGTCAGGACCTAAAAATTGGTAGGAAGCTTAAGTGATATAAAGGGTATATGAAATTGTGCCCACTTTTCTAAGAATATATGGTATCTATTTTCCAACAACAAAAATTGTGTGTTTTGAGGGATAATAGGAGGATAGTCAGGTATACAGGGGAAAATAGAGATGATCACATTTTTACTTGGTTACAAACCTATTTAAGGTTATGAGTGCACTGCAATATCATGGTTAGAAGGGCATATTAATGTTAAGAATCTAGAAAAATACTTCTCAGGACATAACATCAATTGGAATAACTAGGCCTAGTTAAGAAACCAATCATAATAGTCAAGATAGAAGGATGTTTCAAGTGAGTTTGTGGCTAACCTAATTTGTTATTTTTGGTAAATTATGAAGAGCTCTGCATCATGATTGATTTTTTATGCCTATGTTCCTTTCTTTTCTTGTGACACTTTTGTGTCCCATGTTTGTGGATTTATTCCTCTATCTTATATGAAATTACTTGTATGTATGCACTTGCTTCTTTATATGTGGCCTTTGTTCCTTCATTACTTTTATCATGTAAAACTATGGTGTCCCATGTTTGTGGCCTCTTGGGACTTGTGTGTGACTAACATATGTGACATTGCTTGTGCATTTTTATAATATATTACTTGTATACTTCAATTTTCATTTTAGTGATATACATGATTACTTGTGTGATTGGGTACTTGTTTCTTTGACTTCTATCTATGTGTGCCTATGGTCTCTCACCATGCACACCCTCTTTGTCTAAAATATATCCTAATAGTTTCCACTATGATAGCCTTATGTGTGATCCATTAGTAGACTCATATAATATGGGTACACATCATTTATTTTTAGCCATGCCTCCTGAATTCTACATCTCATGTGCCATGAAAGAGGGGACATTCGTCTGATTATATTATTATACATATATGGATGGCACTTAGAGATTATAGGACTTGTATATAGGTTTTCACATTGAAAATATCCTTAGTAACATGAACACATACATAATAGGGAAAAAACATCATACTAGTGCAACACTATCCACTAAGGGAAATCCATAGTACATCAAAGACTGAATTGGATTCTTCTATTGTAAGTGAAAATTGGTAGAAAAATTGTAACATTATTGGATTCTTACAAATATTTGTATACTTCTGACAACACATTTATATATAAATGAAACATTTTAGATAAGAATACATGGGGCATGAATACTTCATTTATTCTTCACTAATTACTTAGATACAATTACATACATAGGGTTTTAGGGAGCATGGACCTTATTATCCTTTACATTTTTCAACATTTACATAATTAGTCTTAATTATTATTACACATGGTGGAGGCAATGGGATATAGATTTCCTTTCAATTTTTTTTATTACAAATCCATCTATAATAGTGTGGTATCGGGGTTGTAAGATATTGAAGTGGCTAGATACTTTGTAGACTTTTTATTCCTTCCTATGTCTCTTTGCGTTGAAGTATATAAGAGTGGATATATATTTTGTACACTTCTCTTCCCTATTTACAAGATTATTTGGGATGATTTTCCTATGATACATTTTCTTAGTGTTGGGTCACATGCACTTGAATCTCCTCCTTTGGATTCTCATTTATTACAAATCGGGGATTGATTACCCCAAATTCTTTAACATCTCCAAACAATCAAAAGTTTAATACACAACAAGAATGAGAGCTCATCCATTTATGAAGAAAGTATGTACATTCCTTATAGCTTTTCACCTCTTTAATTTACTATGTAAAAATTCAAATTTTCAAAGTTACATATGTTTTTTAACATTTGAGTTGTAGATCAATTTATTATATGGATGTAGACTACACTATGTGTTATAGGTTTCACGATTGAATGTGAAAACACCAACACAAGGAAAAAAACTATGAAGAAAATAAAAAGTGTGTGTACACACTCAAACATGTTTTTCATTTAAGTATGTAATTTTTAACTACATACTTCAAGGGGTGGAAATTATAGACACTTAAACTTGGTAACTTATCCTTTGTAAATGAAAAGTTAGGATTTGTTCCTATACTAAGAATTATGATTATTCTAATCTCAATTGACATATAATTATCTCTACCACATGAATTTTTGATCTCTACACATTGATTTTTCATTAATGCATGCAATATAATCATTCAAAGAAACAAATTATCCCCAGGGCTCATTCTTATACTTCATCTTTATCATCATTAGTTTTTTGTATAAAACTATATAGTGTAAGACTAGACCATACCTTGATATATTATGACCTATGTAGTCTCATATTACCTCTTCTAATGATCATTTTATTAATTTGAAAATATTATGTGCATCATTTCATCTTCACTGGGCTAGTCCTAATGTGATACCTAACATTAAAAAGCCTATATGATAAATTTAAACACACTTTATAAATCACATAATATTCTCATAATAAAAAATTGGAATTATTCTCCAAAATAACTCAAGGATTTCCTAAATATTTTAAAAGTAGTTGAAAATCCTTCAGAAAAAATATCACACAAGTTTGAAGTGCTAAAACTAGGTTTAAGAGTATAACTTTACCAAACATGAAAAGGTCTTAGAGCTATGTATTAGCAAGAGCAATTCACTTCAAGCATTGTAAAAGGTATTAAGAGACAAAGGGAATTAATCTTATCATTTTTATTTTTATCTATCTATAGTTACACCTACTATTATTTGTGTCAAGAGACATGAGGGAAACATAGGAGGTTGAATTAGATTGCATACACTATTTTCACTAGTGCTAGAAGATATACACGAGGCTTTATCCCACTCAAGCGATGTAGTGTGGAATCTGGATTTATATAACAAGGGTTGAATGTTAGGGTCACTCCAACCTCACACACACACACACAAATGTATCCTTTTTTATCTAATCATTTCATGAAGTTTGTTATAGGTATATAAGTTTTTCTATTTTTTGCAGGTCATTATAGGTGGAATTGAAGGTGTGAAAACCCTATAAATGGATATAAAAAACCATTTATAGACTAGGAAGAGGTGAGAGCATTTATAAAACTCAACCATTTGTAGGTTTGAAACTATATAAAGTAGAATAATAACGTACTATGACCTAGTCAAATGTTTAGGGTTATGTACTTGAGAAATTTCTAGGAACATTCTTAAGAATGAAGAATCTTCAAGTTCAGATCATCCATTCCACCTAGGATTCACACATATATCACCTTTTTATCTATATGTATACCTAAGTCTTTATCCCTTATTGTGTTTTACATTATTGTTTCATCGTTATCTCATAGTTTACTATGTTAATAAATTTATTCTAGATTTTATGTGTATGCATGTGATTATATTAACAGTAAGTAATGGAATGAACCTAACACAAAGTAGATTCTAGCTTAATCTAATATAAGTAAAAACATCATGATAAAGTATAAAGGAGAGTTTTAACTAATTATGTATAAAAAATTAAATCAAACATCAAATGTAAAGCTCCTTTGATTATTGGATGTGATTTTAGGTTATAAGTATTTCCTTTATGAATTGAACACAACTAAGCACTATCAAGAAATTTCTCCAAGGAAGAGGAAGAGATCTCAGCAATATGGCTTGATTTCCATTTTAGTTATTCTCTTACTACTATTGGCCAAGTAGAATGGGGGTTTAAAAAAAATATTTCCAATAACATGAAAATTCTCTTATCAAGTGCAAATGTCTTACAAGGACATGGTGTCTGAAGGTGTAATATTGGTAGGAAGGTACTAAGTTTTCTTATATAGCTTTCCAATTTGGGAGAAGCTTGAAACCTATGAATTTGAGATAAAGGTAAAGTACAACTAGAAAGGGATAAATATGATTAAAATATTTTAATTAGATATTAGCAACTCATGCGAGTTGGGGGCAATTTATTTAATCAACTAGGATTAATTCATAGGCCAAATTAAGCTTAGAGAAGTAATTTGGAGATGATTTAGAGGAAAATAGTAGAATTTGAAGGGTTTGAAAGGGGGATTTAACCAATAAGTGGGTTTATCGATTCAATCATAGATTGAATGAATGAATTAATTAATAATGGTTAATTAATTAATTAAAAGAGGATTATAACTAACAAAGTGACATTAATTGGCATCTAGGATGAAGTATGAAGCTAGTTAATTAACGAAGTGTCGTTAATTGACCAAGACAAAGGAAAATGATAGATAATTAGCAAGAAAACACTAATTATAATGAAATGATGGGAAAGAGGATAATTAATGTAATTTTAGTATTAAAATTACATAGTCAGATTTAGGTGTCTACATTTTCCCCTCTTTAATGTGGTGTAACGTCAGTGACACAATTTCTAAGATAGTAGAAAATCTAGACAATTTTAAGGAGTAGAAGAAAAATTAGTAGGATGGATGATTCTCAATCAAGTGTTGATGGGGTGATAAAAGAGGTCAATTGACGCTCAAAAAGAAGAAGATAAATTATATCGCGACAACAAGATATAATTTTCTCAATATATCACGTGGAAGAAACTTCATAGTGGCAGAAGGGATTCAAACTTGAATGGGTTGGCCATTGTTGGAATCGATATAATGAGTTGGATCCCATGTATCAAGTGGAAGAAACAAGGGAGGGGGGTAGGAAAGAAACGATGCATTGTGATAGCTCTATAGTCATTTTATTTTTCTAGATAGTTTCATATAGAGATTATCAAAGAGGGGATATCGATATCTACGGGTATAATAACTTCAGTGCCAAGTGTGGATGGAAGTGCGATAGGCCCATAATGTAGGATGGATTTGGAGATGCCAATTTTGACATGTTTTACTAACCATTTTCTCCATAATATGAACAATCATTTTATTGGTGGCCTCAAATTTCCCATTAGCTTGAGGGTAATAAGGTGTAGACCACTTTTGGAAAAATTTTAAAGTGTTGACACAAGGCTTAACTTGATTGTTCTTGAATGATTTTCCATTTTAAGATACAACGACAGAAGGGATGTCGTATAAGAAAATGATATGTTTCATGATGAAATTGGAAATATGAGTTCCTGTGACATAAGTGAGAGGAACAACCTCCACCTATTTGGTAAAGTAATCATTGGCGATGATAATGTGTTTTTGTCCATTAAGTGAGGTTTTGTATAAGATTGATCCCCCATTTTCTAAACGGTTATGGTGTTGTAATAGGTTGTAATGACTGAGATGATGCATGGATAAAATTACCATGTTTTTGACATAAGGAAAATTTCTTCACATACTGGAAATGATCTATTTCCATAGCAGGCAAGTAGTATCCCACGCGTAGAAGTTTCTTCGTGAGGACTAAGCCACTTATATGAGCACCACCGATGCCTTTGTGCACCTCTTTGGTTTCTTGGATATCTTCTTGAGAATTAAGGAAACTACAATAGAGTCCCATCATAACCTCAATGATAAAGAGTGCCCCCAAGTAGAGTGTAATGGGATATACATTGAATAAGGGTGGGAAGGTACCATCCTATAGGTAGTTATAAATATGGATGTACCAAGGGAAAAGGGACCAAAAAATTCACATACCAAACATGATTTTGGCATGCCATAGGCCAATACCTTTAAATGATTAATAAGGAATTGAAAATATCTAGTATCTTGATATAACCATAACAAGGATCGAATGGTAGCCATAACATCCACTGATTGGTTTTACATGTGTGGAACTTGATGAAGGGAAATATGAACAAAATAATATTTTAGGCTATCCACCATGCATTTATATAAGATAAGATTCCCATCTTTGAATTTTTATTCATCATTCACCTATTTTATGATAAGATGGGAGTCCCCTATAACCTCAAATTGTTTGATGTTCTACCTGTTAACGACTTTAAGTCCTGCAATGAGAGATTCATATTTGGAAATGTTATTTTACATAGGAGATGGTGAGTCTAAAATCTTGTGGGAATGATACATGTTGTGGGAGTAAAAAGGAATACTCATGCTCTTGAGCCACTAATGTGAATGACCCATCAAAATATACCTTACATGTTGATGATTCTTTGATATATAAAATGGAAGCATCTGACATATCTAGACTTAAGGGTTCCATTCTTGGAAGTGGTGCTTTGGCCAAGTTGGTTAGACAAACACTTGTGTTTTGATTGACATATTCAATGTCAAACTCACTCAGTAAAATAATCCAGTTGGACATCCTTCCTGTAAGTGTAGATTTTTTTAAAAATGTACTCGAGAGGGTCAATTTTAGATATTATCTTGGTATGGTTGTTCAAAAGGTAATGGAGGATTTTTTTTGAAAAGTGAAGACAAAAACCAAGCATGAATTTTCAATATGTGAATAGTTGAGCTCATATGAGATCAAGGTACAAATAAGGTAATAGATGGAAATCTTTCCTTGTGTTAGGAATCATATTGTGCCAAGAGTGTGCCAACAAAAAAGTGGGTAATAGATATGTATAACAACAAAGGTTCACCTAGGGTAGGTGGTACAAGAACATGCATATTTACCAAATACTATTTGAGTTGAGTAAAGGCTTGTTGGAAATCCTGAACCACTACTGGAAATAAATATGTTTCTTTAGCAGATGGGTGAAGGAGTGCCACTTGTCTGCAAGTTGCAAGATGAATCTTCAGATGGCCTAAATTTTTCCCTTTAGGTTGCCCAGTTATTTGAGGTTCTTAGGAGGAGGCATCTTAGTGATAACAATGACTTTAGTGGGATCCACTTTAATTCCATGTTGAGACACAATGAAGCCCAGTAATTTACCTGAAATGACTCCAAAGACATACTTATTCAAATTTAAATGGACCTTGTAATCCCATAGCCATTCAAAGATACAATGAAGGATCACCTGAGTGTTCTTCTCTAGTATTACATTTTATAAAGATATCATCCACATAATCCTCCACAATATCATGTAACATGTCATGGAATATGATATTCATAGCTCTCTGATACGTTACGTACCTGTATTCTTGAGGTTAAAAGGCATGACCTGATAGACAAAAGGTGCCCTAAGAGAGTAGTAAAGGTAGTTTTATGTTGAGTCCTCTTCCATAATCTTAATTTGATTATAGCCCTAAGAATCCATCCATGAGGGATAGACATTTCATGGCCAATAGTAGAATTGAAAATCATGTCGATGTTTGGAAGAGGAAAGTCATCTTTAGGACACACTTTTGTTGATGTCCCTGAAATCTGTGCAAATCCTTATACCAACAGGTTTCTTCTGAACATGCACTATGTTGGAGATCCATTCAGAGTAATCAATAGGTTTGATGAATCCCACTACTAATAAATTTTATAGCTCCTCTTTGACCAAAAGAGCAACATGTGGATGCATTTTGTGTAGTTTTTGTTTGATTGGCTTCGTTGATTCATGTAAAACTAGGTTATGCACTACTAAACAAGGATAGCAAGCCTGACATGTCTGCATAAGACCAAGAGAAATACATATAAAAATTCTCTAAGGAGCATAACAAAATATTTTTCTTCATTGTGCTGAAAGAGAAGCCTCAAGTTTGAAAATTCTAGGCTCATCTTCTATACCGATGTTGATATCAATAGTCTCCTCCACAAGTAATTTGGATCCATCCTCCATATGACGTAGGATCAGGGGGAGATTGATTTCTTGCTCTATTGGTGTCTCAATGATATTTTCACCAATAGGTTGGTCATTTTTATGTATCCTTTTTTTATTTTTCTATTTGTTTGTCTGTAAGTTCCTCAAAGAGGTTTTCACTATGGGACTTGGATATTTTATTTTTGCAAGGCTTTTTGGAAGATATTTTTCCCTCATTCTCTTTTTCTTTTGCTGACCACAAAATTCAGCCTCCTCCCCAAAATACATGTATGCATCAAGGTTGATAGATAATCTACTTCTTATGGTCCCCAATAGGAATGTTTTCATAACGTAACCCCATAAATTCTCCAATTACTTCGTCATTCTAAATGAAATAAATTGGTATGTGTCATTTTTGGTCCTTGTTAATAAGGGAAGGGTGTACAAGGTCTAAATTCAGGAATGAAGGGGATATAGGTTAAAATAGCCATGCTCAACAAATAATTTGGTGGAAGAAAGGTCCTCGTAAAGGATACAAAGGGACTCTAGTTCACTATCATAATCTAAAGAGTTGTCCTCACATTCCAAGGAGTATGGCCTCAACTTTCTCTAGGTGGAGATCCATAGGGCTAGAATACCAACTCCATATCTTTCCATTTTCTCATGTATCAGGAAGAGGTTCCCACACATCTTGTTCATTTATGCCACACCCATATACTTTGTATCCCATAGCGTACATCATCTTATTAGGGATGAACATATTCAGGGGATTGATAGACAAGAAGCCATATTTTCATCAGGGGATTGGGATTTATAAGTGTTATGTATTTTCTCATCTACCAAGGAGACCACCAGCGATGAATTTTTAAATAATATGAAGGTTCATGAGGTCATTGTATGGCTGAAATTTGGGCCTACCACATGTTTTGGGTGATAGGGGAGATTTGAAACAAGGAGGGCTATTTGGAGGTTATATTCCCCAAAACATGTAGGAAGGATTTTTGGTTTTGATTCCCATGTAGAAAAATGGGGATATGGATGTGGAGGCACCACTATCATGTGGGTGCAGTGTATTGGGATTGATGTGAGAGGTGAGGGTCTCTGATTGAAGCTCTACAACTATCTCTATAGAAAGATATTCATATGCTGTGGGTGTATTGACCAGATAATGTCTCTTTAATGTGAAAAGGGTTGTGGGTCCCCAAGAATGGTAAGTTCTTGTCCTTGATGATAAATCTTGATACACTGGTGGAAAGTTGAGGGAACGACCAACATTGCATGGATCCATGGGTGAACAAGGATAATATTATAAGGTAGCTCCAAGTCAAGGACATAGAACCGGGTTTCATGTGTAAGAGGCCCAACTTCCATTGGTAAGGTAATCATTCCTGCTAATTGTTTATCTACATTGTCATAAGCCTTAATGTGATCACATTAGGATCTAGCTCAACATTAGTGTGTCCTAATAATTTTATGATCTTAAAATTACATATGTTAAGGCCTCATTCATTGTCCACAAACACCATTTTTTTTTATCTATTTGCGAGTAATGATCACTTCAATGTACAAAGGTATATTGTGTGCTTTGTCATCTGTTGAAATATAATTTTGGATAAATTTTTTTTTCAAATGGAGGGAGTTACGTAAACAAGGCTTAGAGGCATTAAGCGTCAATGTCCAGAGGAACTCTTGAATCCTAAAGGGTCTTATATAGGATATCCTTATGAATAATCGATATCTTAAGAAGATCCAAGATAGATATATTGGCAGTTGTCTTCTCAAGCTACTATAGGAGATCATAATGACAATTCAAAGGAATAAAAAGGATTGGTTTTTTGGAAACAATGCAATTAGAAATTTTTCCTTGTGAGGATTGACCTCAATCCATATTCCTTTCCACATGTTTATGCTTGGGGAATGGTTCTTTATAAATTCCCAATTGATTTTTAAATGTTTTTTTGGGTTCTTGCTTGATGTCTCCTCAATCTACGAGATCTTGAATGAAGATGTTCAATTTCATACATTGATATGTAGTATGGAATTTGATGTGATGATATTCATAATATTTGTGATCTTTGTACCACGACGATTTAGGTACACCTTCAAAAAATTATGTTGTGGTAGGAAACTTGACTATGTTTTCTACCTTTATTTGTTTAAGAACCGATGATAGAGACTGTGTGAGTGGAGTGTACTCTCTAAGTTTGAATTCAAATTTGAGTGGTCCTCGTGAGAGTTTTATATGAAGATTATTTTGGACCGCTTAGACATGTTTGGAATCAATGATTCCATCACCTATGACATAATTATTTTTGTTAAATAATTTGGACTTGTCTGTAGGTTTTGATTCATGGTTATCTATTTGAAATGGTTTTAAGGTCCCTTTGACAAGTAAATCCTTTTCGATCTAGCTTCATTTTTTAATAATTTTTTTGAAGGTGTGCTTATAAAATGAATTTTTAATTGAAAGGATATATCAGGGTTCAAGTTTGGTATAAATATACTGATAAGATATTTCTACGGAATGGAGCAAAGGAAATGACTAGCTAACCCTCGCCATTGTTGTAAGAAACTAGAAATTTTTTCATTATTGTGTTTTTTTGCATTACAAAGGTCTATCATAGTGATATCACTTTCCATGTTGAATGAAAAATGGAGAAAAAAATTATCAACTAAGTCCACAAATGTGAAAACAGACCCTTTGGGGAGATGGAGAAACGATTCAAGTGCTTATTAAACCTTGGTGCATTGGTGTTTTCATTGATGTCAAGTGGCATTGATGGAAAAGGTGTGAGTGGTGAAGTGAGGCCTAGTTCATGGAAATCAAGGTTGATTGATAGTGCCTTATTAAGTTCATTGAGAATTCAGGATGAATTCAAGGTGCTGCAAGTTTGGTCAATGAGGTAGGAGACCACTGGAGGTATAGAGATGGTTGGTAATCTTGGCATAGTGAATTTCCTAAAGAAAGGTTATTGAATAACCTCTATAGGTCACATTAATGTGTTAGAGTTCACTTTTTATTGGTGAAAATGATTCAAATTCCAAGTGCTTCTTTCTCCCAAATTTTTTGGAGTGATGTGTTGAAGGTCTTGACTAAGAAAACTGAAACAAATATCCTAGAATTGCATGATTATTTCATGTAAAATCCTTGAGTGCGTAAAAGTATTTAGTGTGATTAGTGGCCTAAGGTATTAAGCCTCTAAAATTTTCTCAGTTTCCTATATCAATACTTCTCATATGCAATAATTGGACCATATTTTGAAGACTGTTTTTGGGTTTTTGCGACAGTAAGAATAATGAGCTCACCTTGATCAAATCATGAAGTTCTCTCTATAGTCAATGCAAGATAAGACTGAAGATTAGTGTAAGGACCTTAGGTTATGTGTGCATGCAATAATTTTGATCTCAAAATGAAGAACAACATGCTAAAATGTTTTCTAATATAGAGCTAGGGTTTGATACTTAAAACCCCAACTGGGAAAGAGTTTGAAAATCATGGTGAACATGGATTGTTAGAACTAATATCAGACAATTTACCTATTTTTTAAAGATGTAAAAATAAACTCTTATCCATAAAAGATGAATATAGTCATGGTGGACTGATATGCACGTGTTATCCTTTAAATATTTTAGTATTACAAGAGTGTGTGAGGATTTGGAGGTGCCAAGAAGAAAATCAATGATGTTTTGGTGCTTTGATGGTTGTAGATGCTAAAAAAATTCTAAGAAATTCTTTTTGAAGATGTGAAATTGTTTGAAATCCTTTTTGTCTATGCTCTATGTCATATCAGTGATGTCCATGCTTTGGATGCTAATGGAGTCTTGTTCCTGAAGTGCATGGAGTTCAAGTCCAAGAATGTGACATGCCAAGAAGGTTAGAAGGATTCTTTGAAGGAATTTGTAATGTTCAAGAATATAAAAATAAGTTGATAAGTTACAATCCCATCTCATATGTTGATAAGTTGCAAATGTTTTATTACATCTTGTAACTTCCTTTCTCTCCCCAAACAAATAAATTAGATGTTGGCAGTTACAAAGAAAGGTTTTGTAGAGGTCAGAGTGCTAAATATATTTTTTAGATGAGTTTGAGATTTATGGTGGATTTCAGTTAAACTAGAAGAATTTTGTCAGACCTTATAAGCCATGTAAATTACTAAACATAGTCCGCTAAAGTCATAATATCAAGGGACAACTAAAAAATAATTGCTTTTTGTCTTCCTACAACGTATGACATAGTGAGAAATATAAAAGGAATATGAAGTTGAAGATGAAAGGTATCATTCTCACGTGAAGAAACTTCACCCCAAGAAGAGACCACAAGTGAAGAAATATCACCCCAAGAATAGACCGCAAGTGAAGAAACTTCACCTCAGTGAAGGGCTTGGTGAATATATCTGCAATCTGATTAGCTATCTGGATGTACTGAATGTCGATGATACCATCATGAATAAGCTCTCGTATGAAGTGCATATAGATATCAATGTGCTTCATCCGTTGATGCTGAATTGGATTTATGAAAATTGAGATAGTGCTCGTGTTGTCACAATAGATAATGGTGGGCCACTGAAAGTGGATGCCAAACTCTATCAGAATACCCTATAGCCAAATAGCTTCTATGTCAGCATTAATCGCTCCTCTGTATTCTTCCTCTATAGATGATATCAAAATTGCATTCTACTTCTTACTAGACCAACTAATAGGACCCGAACCAAGAGAGAAACTGTAGCCAGAGGTAGATTTCCGATGATCTAAGTCACTGGCCCAATAAAAATCTATGAACCCAATCAAGTCAATATCCACCCCTCCATGATAGTGAATGCCATCAGTATAGGTGCCACGAACATAATGAAGGATCCATTTAGCTACTTTCCAATGCAATTCATGTGGCTCCTGCATGAATCTAGACAAAATCCCAACAACATACGATAAATCCGGTCGAGTGTGAGTCAAGTAAATCAAGCTCCCCACCAATTGTTGATAAAGGGTACCATCAACCAAGGGGGTAGAGAAATCAGAAACCAACTTAACCCCAGAAATAAAAGGAATGGGAGAAGACTTGCAATCAGACATCTAAAAATGAGCAAGCAAGTCAATAACATACTTAGGTTGCGAAATCAAAATTCCTGAGTCAGATTGTGATATCTAGATCCTAAGAAAGTAATAAAGCATACCTAAGTCAGTCATGGAAAACCTGTAGGCCAAGGCGGTCTTCATAGAATCAATGATAGAGGAAGAGCTGCCGGTGATCAACAAGTCGTCAACATAGAGAACAAGAATGAGTATGGAGTCATCTTGCCATAGAATATAAACATTTGGATCAGAGTAACACCTAGTAAACCCTGATGTAAGTAAAAATGAGTCCATCTTGGCATACCAAGCCTGAGGGGCTTGTTTAAGGCCACAAAGATACTTCTTTAACTTACAAAGGAGGGAAGGATCATGGACATAACCTAGAGGTTATTCCATGTAGATATATTCCTCTAGGTCACCATGAAGGAAGGTACTCTTAACATCCATTTGATGGAATTTCCATTTGTTTGTTATGGAAATGGCTAGGGTCAGTCGAATAGAAGTCATCTTCACAACCAGAGCAAAGGTTTTAGTATAATCAACCCTAGCTATCTGGGAGAAACCCTTAGCTACTAATCACGATTTAAAATTTTCAACATCTCCATCTACTCCATACTTTTTTTAGAACACCCACTTACACTGAACAATTTTTCTTCCTTTCGGAAGAGGGGTGAGATCCCAAGTATTATTCTTCATGAGAGAGAAATAATCCTCATCCATGGAAGAATCCCACTCAGGAATACCAGAAGCCTCCCGGAAAGACTATGGATCAAAGGTAGATGTGAAGAAAGAGTGGGGCCCAATGAAATATGAGCGAGTACGTCTTATATCTGAAGTATCTCCAACACTTTGTAGAGTTTTCCTAGCCCAAAGAGGACCAGAAGGGTCAACCTCTGAGTCGAAAGATTCATCACTCAAGTGAGAAGGGACATAGTCCTCATCATCACTACTGTCAGAATCAGAAGACTCAAGGGTCTGATGGTCAGGAGGATTAGGAAGAGGAGCACACTCAACAACATAATTAATTAATGAGTTAGAATACAAATCAACAAGATGAAGAACCTCAATAGGTAGATAAGTAGAAGTCAAATAAGACTCATCGAACTTAAAAATTCTCTCAATATAAAAATCATGAGAAGTAGGATTCAACAATCAATATCCCTTCATGCGATCAGGATACCCTACAAAGATACAAGGTTTGGATTGTGGTTCAAATGCCTTACATTTCTTCTTGGGAATCTGAGCCATAGCCTTGGATCTGAAGACTTGAAAGTGCTCAACATCAAACTTGCATCCAAACTAGGATTCAAAGGGTGTCATCCCTCTTACTGCGATGTGTAGAACACGGTTCTGAATGTAATTAGAACAATTCACTGCTTCAACCTAATACTGCGGAGGAAGAGCCTTTGAGTGAATCATACAAGTTGCCATCTCTTTAAGAGTATGATTATTTCTTTTTACTACTCCATTTTGCAAAGGGATGTATGCAACTGTATGTTGCAAGGAGATCCCTTTAGAAGTACAAAAATCCATGAACCTATTGTTTACATATTAACCACCATTTTCATTTCAAAGAATCTTAATAGACCGTTCCTCCTGTTTCTCAGCAAGAGCCTTAAAGTCCTGAAAATGTTCAAAGACTTCAGACTTAAGCTTAAGAAAATATACCCAAATATATCACGAATAGTCATCAATGAAGGTCAACACATAAAGAGCTCTAGTAAACAAAGGAGACGGAAATGGACCTGAAATATCGCTGTGAACAATATCCAAAGGACGAGTAGCTCTCTAGGTGTTTCCTTTGTCAAATTTCTTTTCAGGATGCTTTACGAAGGTACAAACCTCAAAAAGACCCTTAGAAAACTTGATGTGGAGTAACCCATTGACCATTTCATTTTGGTTCAATTGTTCAAGGTAGCGATAATTTAGATGTCTGAAACTCTCATGCCATAACTTACTAACCTCATTTGCATGAGTGAGCAAAGCAGTAGGCATAAAATCAGAAGTAAAGTGGGAAAAGGTATATAACAGTGAACGGTGATCTTCCTTTCCCTCAACCACTGTAGTGTCATTGTTAAGCTCACGAATAATCACCAAGTTAGGAAAAAATTCCACTCGCATTCCTTCACCAAGGTGAGTAATTTGGTAAACCAATAGCAGATTGGTAGAGGGAACAGGAACACTCAACACTTGGTTGAATGTTCCCCCATCCATCTCTACCAATCCACTACCGGAAACTGACACTTTCGTGTCATTACCCATCATGATTTGGGACATACCACAAGGCTTGATGTTGGATAACTCAACATGCAAAGAAGCCATGTGGGTGCGAGGCACCAGAATCTATAATCCACATCGATGAAGGAGCAACTTTGGATACAAGGGCCTTTCCTTTCTTCTTATCAGATTTAGAACCTTTTGTAGTAGAAGACTCGACCTTCGGAGCATTTTGTTTGATAGACTCAGGAACACCTATTTGATTTTTCTCAAGTAAATGAGTAAAGTGATCAATTTGTTTTCTCATACATGTATGCTCTTTATGACCAAGCTTGTTGCAATAGGAACACAAATACTTATCTTTCTATGCTCTAGGCTCAGAATTTGAAGTGTTTGTGTTAATTTTAGTTTTGGTCTTGGTTTCCTTCTTAGGTTGATCCTTTTTTTCTTTCTTCTTTTCTCTCTTCTTTTCCTTTCTAGTACTTGCTACAAGAGCATGAGACTTGGAATTGAGAGACCCCATTTGAATGAGTTTGTCCTGTTCTCGAATGAGTTGGGATGAAAAATAGTCAAAGGAGGGCATATTCCAATCCTTTCCCAAGGAAACTTTTGTTGCGTAAAAAGTTGACACAAAGACAAAATATTCAGGACCTAACGTAGATAGAATCGACAAGATTAGTTGAGAATCTTTCTTATCTACTTGACATTCCTTTAACAACAATCTAGTGTGGACAAATTTAGAGAAGAATGCTTATAGGTTTTCAAAATCACTAGGATTTAACCCTAGTAGTTCATTTTCCAACTCATGTGCTCTCATGTCATCTTGTTGTCCAAACATTCCATCCAACGTTTTCCACATAGAATTAGGTGTTTCAGATGACTCAATGTGGAAGAGCAAGTAAGGAGAAACAAACATGCAAAGAAGACTTAAAGCTTCATCACTACAGTTTAACCACTTAGATTTTTTAGGGTTGTTGTCTGGTTCAATCTCAATTCCCATGGTTATGCGGAATAACCCTTTACCCCTTAGTTTTATAATTATTTTCGATCTCCATTTGAAGAAGTTGAATGATGTAAGCAAAGGAATTGAAAGTGCATCCATAGTGAAAGGAGAGAGAAGGAATGTAAAAAAGAAAAAAAAACCACCTAGAACAATATAATAACCCCCCTACTTTTGGCACTTTATAGTTTAGTGCGTTGAATACAATCGAGTGCGAGCGTGTGTCTGGAAACACTTAGTAACTTGCCTTACAATCAACATAATAACGCGCAAGAGAGGAGACCACAAGCGTGGTTTGTGGAACACAAAAAAGTGACACCGTACATAAACACAATTACAAAAAACTAGGAAGGAGGTGAAATCAAATCCTAGTTGTGAGAAAAAGTGTCTTACATCGCAAAGGATACTGCCTTGCTACAAACTGTAGCGGATGCGCTCACTAGTCGCAAGCAATAATAAAGGTAAAGTACAATGTTTTAGATATACTCAAGATGAGTCCGGATAATCTTTAGAATGCTGGAAAGGCATGTGGAAGACAAAAAGGTGCTTAGAGTGATACTGCACACTTGAGCGCACAACTAGTAAAAAAAATCAACAATAACACTTTAAAAAAAGTTACCATTTTGAAACGTCTGATTTAGCTAATTTTAGAGCTTTTGGAGTTAAAAAATGATAAAAAATGTTAATATAAAGACGATTTAAAAAATATTGACTAATCATTTTATTTTTAATTAATATAAATAGATTTAATGAAATCTAATTAATTACAAAAAACTAATTAAGATCTAATAAAAATTAAATCCTAATTAAGATTGAATTGATTTAAATAAATCTAAAAAAAATTAAAAACAAATTAAGATCTTTGAAGATCTAGTAAATCAAACTAATTAAGATTTATTAGTAGAAAATGATTTTAAAAAAAGTTTACCATTTGTTGAAATAAAAGAAATTTAGTAGACTTACTAAATATATCAAACTTGCGGTGGAATGAAAAAATAAAAACTAAATAAACTCACCAATTACCGAATAGAATTCCCACTCAACTCAGGATTTGCGTGCAGTTGAGAGTTTGCGAGCAGTCAACCAAACAACTGGGAGTAGATCTTGACCAATCTTTGTGGAGCCGTTCGGCATGGGTCTCAGCTTGAGTAGGGAGCCGTTGGGAGTAGGCTCATGGTGGAGATGCAGGTAGAGGAAGGCATGGCCTCGATAGAGAGTGAAGGCACAACCACGATAGGGAACAAACCAAGGCAAGGCAGAGAATCTAGAGGAAGCTTGCGAGGATCAGGGCACGCAAGAGCCGGAGCCAAAGGGGAAGGTAGGCTTGACCTCACAAGACCCGACCACAGGGAAAGATAAACTCAAAGATGGGAAATTGGCTTGATTCAGGGCAAAACATAGTGGATGGAGCTCGCTGGCAAAGAAAATGGCTCGACTAGGGTGAAAAATGACTCATCTAGGATAATAAACATCAAAACTCACCTTAACCTTTGAAGGAGTTCAGTGGAACTCAAAGTAAGTTAAGAGAGCTTGATTAGGAGCTTAGTGGTGAATGGAGAGAGCTTGGGGCTAAGCACAAAAACACTAAACACCTAAACCTGCAATATTGAACCTGAATTTGTAAAACACCATGAAAACACAAAGAGTAAAAAAATAGAGATCTAAAAATTTTCAATTTAATAAAAAAATTAATAAACTAGAAAATACTCTATTTTGGCTGATATGCTAGATTTAGTTGTAGCTAGTTAAATGTAGTTTCAAAACCCCTGAAAACTTGAGAAGATCTGCACATGCACGAAGAACACAACAAAACTAAATTTTTTTCTAAGAGCAAGAACGTTAGCAATAAATTTCCAAAAGATAATGATCGAAAAAAAACTTGCACGGGGAAAAAAATAATAACGAAACCAAGAGTAATCATAAATCAAATGATGAATGCACATTTACCCAATCTTGCTTTGATTCCATGAAATATTTGGCGATAATTGTATCGAAAACTGTGCACCATGATAAAGTTGCACTCTGAAGGAAATGTAATAGCTCCAACGTAATCACAAGGAGGAATCGATCAATCAATGGAAGAGCTTGCATAACATAACAAATCTTGCACATAGAGAAAAGACAATGGAGTGTCTTGGCATACTCATAAATACCAAATGAAGGGATACATATAGGGGGCTGAGTAACCCTAGTGCATGACACACAAGAAACCCTAAACCTAACCCTAAACCTAACCCATGTGAGATGACCCTCCATATGTATGGAGGACATATAATATCCCACACACCAACAATAAATTACTAAACCTAGTCAGATAAAGTCATAATATCAAGGGACAACTGAAAAAGAATTGTTTTTTGTCTTTCTACATGTATGATATAGTGAGAAATCTAAAAGGTATATGAAGTTGAAGATCAAAGATATCGTTCTCACGTGTGAGCCTTGGATATATAAAAAGTTATATTTTTTATAAAATAAGATTGATGCTTTAGCTAACACTATATGTAAAAACTAAAAGGTATATCAATGATAAAGGTTTTGAAAAATGAGATATATGAAACAAACCAAGTTTGTGGTATAAGTTGAGTTAGAGAAGATCATCTACCTAGAGTAGAAAGTAGAACTTAGAGTGTATTACTATCCTTGAAGTCTTGAGGTCAATTATGCAAGCAGAGAAGAGAATAAGGGTAAGGGATTATATAAAGAATGAGTGTTTGAGAGGGTGGTTTACAGAAGTTTCTTGAATAAGTTTAATGTGTGAAGGTAGACTTATATGACTGAAAAGTTGATGTTAATATGGTGAGCAGAAGAAAGGTTATTTGGGTGAATAAATGAGAAGAAAAGTGATAAAATCTAGTTGTCACTATCACTTGGATGAGACAATAGGTTCAGTGTGACAAAAGAATTGATTAAGTCTAAGTTATGTCTTAGCATGTGGGGAGTTGTAGCTTCCCTATAAGTTGAAGCTTACTAAAGTTCAGTTGTTGTTGGACCAAATTTGGGAGTTGAAGCTTCCAGATAAGTTGAAGACTGAGTAGTAGCTTGGTTAAATTTTGGAGTTACAAATCTAGGTTGAGTTGAAGATAAACCATGAAACCAATGTAACATTTACAAGACATTATGTCTGAAGCTAGTTCTTGGTTTCAGTGGGTTTTTTTACTAGTTTGGGTTTCCCACATTAAATCTTGTCTTTGTGTGTTTTCTCTCATTTTTAGTTGTTTGTGGATGTTATTTTGGTTTTGAAGTTACAAATTAATTAAATTGAATTGTGATTTAAAATTTGAATAGACATTGATTCATCCCTCTCTCAGTGTCGTATTTTCCAATAGTGCTTGGCCTCCAAGATTCTGTGGAAATAACTGAATGAGGTAGTTATCGCTATAGGATAATTCTTGGAAGGCCATAAAGAAGGATTTTATGTGATCATGATGATCACATTTCCCCCTAGATTTGTCAAATTTAGGGAAATAAAAACTAGGTAGAAAGGGAGTTCATAACATCTCTTGATCGAAAGGATAAGGACACAGTTCTTTAAACTAATATTTCTTATTGTGTCAAAGGCTATTTTCTTGAAGAAAAACAAATGTGTATTTCATAGAATGTCAATCTTGGTCGAATATTTGGATAGGTGAAGGTGTGGATGGTATATATGTGTGTTTAGATTTGGAGGCTTCACCACCACATTTTTTCAGTGTAATATTCTGCATAAGTGACCCTAGGTTTCTCAGTACGCGCAACTCTACTTGTGTCTTGATGGACATGTGAAGTGATGTTTTCCAATTGGTGGCTAAGAGTTTGTAGTTACTTTTTTACAGAGACCACTTAATTTTGGGGGGTTCCAGTTGAGGTTCATCCTCAGGTTCTTCACCCTCTGTTCTAGCTTTTTGTTTGGTTCGAATAAATGGTATACGATAGCTAGTTGTAGTCTTAGAGGATTTTAATTCCTGATTTTTTACCTTCAAGTTGGGACGAGGTAAAAGTATATTCATGGTTTAGTATGTCCTCAAATATTCGATAAGGAGGAGGTTTTTTTATTGCTTCTCCTTGAATCATGTTTGTAAGGAAGGAAAGATCAAAGTTAGGTGGTAATTTTTCCCCTAAATCTAATAATTACAATAATACTTTATGATTATTTTGAAAGATGAATTTATTCATGTGGGAAAGGTCATAATCAATGGTATTTTGGGGAATTGGTCCCTCGTCTCCACTATGGTCAACAAGTGGTTGTTCTTCATCATATAATGGGTCTGATGGGGTTTTGGAGGAAGGGGTTAGATGTACACCTCCTATGTGTCAATCTTGTAATGGGTGTGTGGTGATAGGAAGTGTTTTGTAAAGATTTTGGGATAAGTGTGTAAGTTTTGTAATGAATCTAGGCAAAAATGACCAATATAGCAACAAAAAAATGAACATTTTCCAATGGTATGGAATGTAAGATGAAAGTAATCAAGGAAAATACATGAAATTTTAGACAGATTAATGAATGCAAAGGAAGATTTTCCTATTTGTAAATGTCTCAAAATTTGTTTAATAGAATAAAAACAAAATTTCAAAACTTAAATTGAGTTTGAGGAAAAAAATATTTAAGTATAAAAAATGAGTTAATATGGTTTTGGTTAGCGTAACAACGCAAATTTTAACACTTAAATCAAATTTAAGAAAAATAAGGCTTAAGTATTAAAAATGGTCGATACTATGCGAGAAACGTAGCAATAGAATTTCAACACTCAAACCAAGTTTAATAAAAAAAAGTTAAGTATGAAAAGGGATGATACAGTGTGGGAATATTTAAAACACACTTTTAACACTCAAATCAACTTTTACGAAAACAAGGTTTAAGTATCCAAAAATGGTTTGTACAATTTTGGTAGTACTTCTAGATAGTGAATTTTGATAAATGGGGAGCCAAAATTTTATGAAGGGGGACATGTTAAACTGTAACAAAAAATACACGACACAAATTTGGTAGAGTTTCACTTTGTTATAAAACAAGGTGGAAACTAGGACAATTTTTTTGTTTGGTAAGGATTTTGATACCAATGATAATGGAATATGGAAAAGTTTGCCCTGATGCCAAATAACTTCCTAGGGATTTTTTTCTCAATACTCACCAATATTTTTTCTAAGAGACATGAAATTTATTTAGAATAAATTCTAAACAAGGACCATTACCACACAATCAAATTAATGAAAGAGGCATCATACAGACACCATTTGATATTCCTCACGGGTTTTACTAGTCAAGTGGGTATTTGGGGCACTTCCTATTTTGTAAGTCAGTTGCCTCAACGTGGTCAACTACTTTAGGGTTCCTCGTGGTACTCCTGATAATGCATTTTTTTGGATTAATCCAAAGCACTTCCCATAGTTTAAAGAGGATGAGTTTTATCCCTTATCCGAACCTGCAAATACAATGTGAGTTGTTCTTTTTAATCTTCTTTAAAACATGATTGTATTAAATGCCTTTCTTTGACCGAGGAAACCTACACATAAAACTACTAGTAATATGTTTCTATTTTGTTATTTGACGATTGTAAATGGTCCTACACTCAAAAAATTAGTAGGGTTTCTATATGATAAAAATGTTAGAGAAATATGAAGGATCTCAACAATTTATATTTCTCAAGATCGCTTGAAACGCACAAAAGAAGAACATACGTGGAATTTGAATGTAAGAGCGTGTAAGTAGAGTTTCAGTGTAACACAAACATGTGTAATGAAATGTAGGCACAAAAAATGATACACATGCATGTATAGATGAACACATATGCAAAGAACTTGTGCCTACACATAAAAATGTCAAAACCAAGCCAAAAACAACATAAATATTAGATTTTTATCATTAAGACTAAAATTTGATAACATTTTACCTCCTAAATGTCCATAAAGAACATTCAACAATATCAAACATCATTAAAGATGCTTAAAAATAAAATAATTTCAACAATTGAAATAAAGAGTATGTAAAAATGAATTCTAAACTAAGAAAACATAAATAATGCACACGAGATAGACATATGTATGCATGTGATTAGATTAACACTAAGCCATGGAATGAACCTAACACTAAGTAGATTATAGCTTAATCTAATCTAAGAAAAAAAACAACATAATAAAGCCTAAAGGAAATTTTTAACTAATTATGCATAAAACATCAAATCAAACATCAAATGTAAACCTCTTTTCATTGTTGGATGTTATTTTAGATTGTAGGTATTTTCTTTGTGAACCAAGCGCAACCATGCACGATCAAGGAATTTATCTGAGGAAGAGGAAGAAATATCAGAAATATGGCTTTATTTCCATTTTAGTTCTTCTCTTACTACACTTGGCGAAGTAGAAAGGGAGTTTGAAAAAATATTTCCAATAACATAAAAATGATCTTATTAAGTGTAAATTTCTTATAAGGACATGACGTCTAAAGGTGTAAGATTGGTAGGAAGGTAATAGGTTTCTTATATAGCCTTCAAATTTGGGAGAATATTGCAACCTAGTGAATGTGGGATAAAGGTAAAGTAGAATTAGAAAGGGATAAATATAATTAGAGAAACAACTCATGGGAGTTAGGGTGATTTAATTGATCAATTCAGATTAATTAATAGGCCAAATTAAGCTTAGAGAAGTCATTTGGAGACGAGTTAGAGGAAAATAGTATAATTTGAAGGGTTTGAAAGGGGGATTTAACCAATAAGAGGGTTTATTGATTAAATACGAGATTGAAGGACTTAATTAATTAATTAAAAGATGATTATAACTAGCGAAGCGACTTTAATTGGCATCTAGGATGGAAATATGAAGCTAGTTAATTAATGTAGTTTCGTTAATTGACCGAGATGAAGGGTAATGTTAGATAATTAGTGGGAAACCACTAATTATAAGGAAATGATGGGAAAGAAGATAATTAGTGCAATCTTAGTATTAAAACTGCATAGTCAAATTTAGGTGTCTAAATTTCCCCTCTTTGATGTGGTGTAGCACCAATGATGCCATTTAAAATATAGTAGAAAATTTTAATGAGTAGAATAAAAATTAGTAGGAGGGATGATGCCCCCTTGAGTGTCGATGGGGTGATAGAAGAGGTCGATTAACCATTTCTAAGACTGTTCTATTCTTTCTTTCCGCTATGTAATTTTGTTGTAGAATAGGGAGTTGTCAATTCCCTTTGAATTCCATAAGATATAAAAAACTCATCAAACTTATTATTAACATACTCATCTCCATTATCAGTTTCAATTCTTTTAATTTTTAGTTTAGCCATGTTTTCATCAATGGATTTAAACTCTTGAAACTTGGATAAGACATCATATTTTTTCCTAATGTGATAAGACCATGTCATTATTGAGAATTCATCAATAAAACTAACAACATCTAAAGAATCACCAAGAGAAAGTAATTCCAAAGGACCTCTAACATCACTATGAATTAACTGAAGCAAACAAGTGGAATTAGACTCATGGTGTCTATGAAATGGTTGTACATGTTGCTTACCACACAAGAAACTTTCATAAGATTCATAATCTGATTTTATCTTAGAAAGACCTATAACAAGATTAAGGTGGGATAAACCATATTTTTTTTTAAATTTTACATTCCCAAGCCTTTCATGCCATAATTGAACAACATTACAAGAAGAAGTGGAAAGACAAGATTCAACAAAAAATTCATTAAAAAAGTACAATCCACTCTTTTGTAAACCAACAACAATTACTTTACCAAGCTTATTATTAACATATAATTTATCTTGCAATAACAAAACTTTACATTAAGCTTTTGTTAATTGCATAAATGATAAAATTTTCTTCTTTAAGTTAGGAACAAATAACACATTTCTAATGATTCCATTTTCAATCTTAATATTGCTACAACATTCATAATTGATGATAGAGTTATCTCCTAGATTAAATTTTTCATGACACTCAACAATATCATAAAGTATATCATGCATATATGTCATATGTCTAGATGCACCACTATCTAGGATCTATTCATTAGAGGCTAAAAGATTAGTATAAAGGGAAATAGAATTCTCAACATTATTGGCTTGATTATTAGTATGAATCTAATTTTTATTGTTCTTCTTATTTTTATTGTTTTTCTTATTATCAGGATTGTTATGAGACAATTAAGCATGAAAATTAGTCACTTTATGACCAAATTTAACACATTTGTTACAAGTACAATCAAACTTTACTTTAAACTTTTGATTATTCCTATTGTGATTAAATTTGGATCTAAAGTTTGATTTATGTTTCGAATTATTGATATACTAATTTTTAGAAGACTTTTGACTTTAACAAAACAATGTATGAGAGACATTCCCTTTTGAGTCAAATTTCTTCATGAAACTCTCTTCTTGAATAAGGAGAGAAGACAATGTGTTTAAATCAGGTAAATCATCTTCAGTTTGATATTTAGATTTCAGAGCAGAGATGAAGTTTCTAAAATTTTCATGAATGTTAATTTGAATATAATGAAGTAAAGAAACTTATCATGAAACAATTCACAATTACATCCATATAATTGAGATTTAATATCCTTAATATTAGCTATATAATTAACAACCTTTTTATCATCTTTCATAGGGGTTGTAAACAATTCTGTGATTAACTTAATTATCTTAGAGAGGTGGATTATGCATAGTTTGCAATTGATCCCATGCATCCGCTGGAGATTCCATATGTCTAATATGCAACAAGAACTCATCTTTAATACTTTGCAATAAGATGGACATAGCCTCTTGGGTTTTTGAGAGAAAACACTAAGGTTCTCATGAGTAGCATGTCTCCCAGTGGGTTTCTTCTCAACAACACTAACCAAATCCCATAGCTTTCTACTCATAAGGATAACCTTAATCATAATTCTCCAGATACTATAGTTAGATTCATTTAAAAGATGTGATTTATCCATGAAAAAACTAGAGGAACTATCCATTTTAAGGAAAAATTAGTAAAATTTGAAAAAAAAAAGTGTTAGGCAGGTTTTGCAAAAGTTATAGAAAACCGCAGTATGAAGAGCATAATACAATGGATTAAAACTTAAATAAAATATTTTAAACTTGATGAAAAATACTCAAACAAGGTATTAAAACCAATGAAGAAGGACACAACACACAAAAAACTAGCCACGATTAGCCAAAATGTACTAGAGAAAAAGTTATAATTTTTTTAAAGTTTGAAATCCGCGGAACAAAGGAATAGTGTTCCAGGTCTGTGTGGTGAGGCAAGGTCAACCATCAATGGACACATGATGATCAAATGGAGGAAAACATAATGTAACATCAACATTAGAGAGAAGACACATGGTGTCATTCTGTCACCTTCTTGTGGAGATGCATTCCATGGAACTCAAGTCCACATAATAAGACAAAGTGAATAAGGTTTGGAGTTCACGGTAGAAAAGGAAAGATTCGAGACATCCATGCAACCAATTAGAAGGTAACATGTGGCATGAGGTCAACATAAGTAAATGGGGACATGTGTCACCATTCTGGGCCCTCCTCACCAATTTATCTTTGTGTATCACAAAAAAAACTGCAAGACACAGGGGTCTGCGTAACAAGGAAGAAAAGCCATAGAGCAAAGGAACCAACGTGGAAATGAAAAAGTATGAATAAAAAAGGTTGTGGTTTAAGGAGAGTAAACCATGTAGCAAAGGAAGTCAAGCCACAAAATAACGAAATTCACGTGATAAAAGAATGCTTTTCTTAATACAACAAAGAGCCATGTAACACAGGGTTCCACAAGATAAATCACCCGCACAAGTAAAAAAGATGCGGAAGATTTGGAGAAGTTGGAAATGAATGGAACAAGGTCATGTAAGTCAAAAAATGCCATGGAAATCTAAAAATCTGCGTAATAAGAAAAATGAATCCATGAGACAAAGAACCAATGCAATAAGAAGGTGGATGCCGCAAAACAAAGGAATAATGCAAAAAAAGTCAGAAAGGCCGTAGAAGACTTGGAAACACTGTACAATACTAAAATATGCAGCACAAGACTAAAAAATCCACACAACACTAAAATATCATGATTTTTTCAAATAATTTACATGAAGGCTATATAACAACTATTACAGTTTTGAATACTTTAAATAATCCATAGAAGATAGGAAAAGTTGAGAAAGAACAAGATTTTACTGCGAAGGGTTGATAAACTTAGAAAAAGGTCACAAATGGTGAAAAACCCAGATCTATACACACAAATGGAAGTGAAGGATAAAAATACACGCATAAGTAATATTTAGCAAATTAATCATCCAATATTCTCATTAATTTGGTAGGAATTGGATTTTTGAACCTGATAAACTTGAAGCAGGCCGCATAACAACTAGGGTTTCATAGTTTTGAAAAACTTCAAGTTTCTTCACACCTGTAAATCAAAAACATCCAAATATATCTTGCACATGCATAAATGCCAACTTTGATACCTTGTTAGGAAATTTATGGGATGAATAATGTTACAAATTATAAATCCACAATATAAATTACCAAAGATTATAGTGTATGAAGTGCAGTAATTTAAACCATAAAATAAGACGACAATATTGTAGATTAAAGAATGTAAATATCACGAAATGAAAGTAAATGAACACAATGATACAAGATATAAGTGGGAAACCCTTGGAAGGTAAAAACCACTAAAAATAACTTATATTTATTGAAAATAAAAATTTTTCCCAATAGTCCCACTATTTCAACATGAAGTTACACCTTCACAAAGGGATTACAAAATGCCTCATAGATTCGCTCATGAGTTTCACTTCATTTACCTCATGTATTTGTAATAATATTGCACATATAGCTTGCATATATGTTACAACCTATGTAACTAATATCTAATAATATCTCATTGTTATATACAAGGTGGGTGGTCATGACTGTTTGGGTCCAGGCATGCTTATATTTTAGAAATAATCTATAAGCTAAAAACATACAATATTTGGCAGGTTTCATAAATAAGTAGTTACCCACTTAATATTATTACCCCAATAGTTCCATGTCATTGAGATTAATGTTCCATACAAAATCATTCTTGGTAAACCATGAACTCATGCCACATAATCCGTTCGATCCATATATCATCCATATATCAAGTTCCCCTATCAAGGAAAATAATTTGTATACCTGGATATCCCTAACCCTTTCAATACTATAAAATATTGGAAGCTAAATATCAAAAGGGTAATATCTTCTTGACCACTAAAAACTCCCATCAATCAGAAACATCCAAAGCCAAGGATCCTTCATACCACATGAATCTAAATGATCTCCCATCCACATCAAAAAATCCACCATCCAACTCCAAGTTTCTAATCTTTGACTTTGTATTCTTCTGTGACCTATTTTATAATGAGCATTGAATCACCAATGTAACTGAATTGTAGGATATCCCATTTAATAGATAGCTTCATTTATGTGATGAGAGATTCATACTCTGCTATATTATTCATGCATGGGAACCCAAGTTGGAATGCATGGGTAATCAAGTCTCCTGTAGGAGTGATCAACATAACTCCGGTACATGAACCATGAAAGGTAAAGGGGCCATTAGAGTATAGTTGTCATACTATAGAATCCTTGTGGTACATTATGGATGCATCTGGTAGTTCCAAAATAAAAGTTTCAATACCTGGTAGCAAAGATTTTGCAAGTTAATCTACTAGAACTTGTCATTTAATTGAATTTTGATGTACATACTCAATATCAAACTCGTTGAGTAAGATGATCCAATTAGCCATATTTCTTGTGAGTGTAGGTTTTGATAATAAGTATTTTAGTGGATCAACCTTAGAAATGAGCTTGACATTATTGTTGAGAAAATAGTGGTGTATTTTTTGGATGGCAAAAAATACAGCTAGGAAATATTTCTCGATCTACGGATAGTTGAGCTCATAAGCTATCAATGTCCTCCTCAAGTAGTACACAAATTTTTATCTCTAATCTTTATCATACTAGGCCAACAGT
The DNA here is from genome assembly GCA_019776745.2 of Taxus chinensis. NCBI lineage: Eukaryota > Viridiplantae > Streptophyta > Pinopsida > Cupressales > Taxaceae > Taxus > Taxus chinensis. The sequence goes on from CM034154.1 coordinate 658,187,883, forward strand.
TCCCCAATTGCAAAGTACATGGAAGAGATGTAGAGTAACAAGGTTTATCTTGCCATGGGTGGCATTAGAATGATAGGTTTAGAAAAATAGCTTTTGAGCAAAGAAAATGCTTGTCGCTACTTTGGTCCCAAGTAAAAACTAACATCTTTCTTGAGAAGATACGTGAATGTATGAAACTTGTCTGCAAATTGAGAGATGAACCTTTTGATGGCCTAAATATTTCCTTATAAGCTTTGCAGTTCTCTAATATTGGTAAGAGGAGGCATTTCTATTATAGTGGTAACCTTTACCAGATCTACTTCTATTCCTCTTCTTGAAACAATGAATCCTAGTAATTTTCCAGATAACATACCAAAGACACACTTCTTCGGGTTTAGTCAAACCTTGTAGTCTCTTAGGTGTTGAAATATATGCAACATAATCTCTAGGTGATCTTCCTGAGTTCTATACTTTGCTAATATATCATCTACATAATCTTACATGATGTCACTAATCATGTCGTGAAAGATTACTGTCATTATCCGTTAATAGTTAGCACCTACATTCTTGAGGCTGAAGGGCATGACTTGATAACAAAATGTCCCCCATGGGGTAGTAATAGTTTTCTTGTGTTGGTATTCCTCAACAATTCTTATTTGGTTATATCTTGAGAATCCATCCATGAGTGATAGCATCTCATAACCAACCATCGAATCGAAAATCATGATGATGTTGGGAAGAGGAAAGTCATCCTTAGGAAAAGATTTATTAATATCTCAAAAATCAGTACACACTCTAATACCAATTGTATTTTTCTAAACTGGTACCATATTAGAAATCCACTTTGAGTAGTCAATAGGCCTAATGAATCCTATTTCTAATAACCTTTCTAGCTCTTCCTTAACCAACAAGGCGATGCGAGGATGCATCTTCCAAAGATTTTGTTTTATGGGCTTGGCATCAACGTGTACAAAAATATTGTTCACCACTAATGCAGGATCAATTCCTGGCATGTCTGTGTAAGACCAAGTGAAGATAATTGCAAATTCTCTCAAAATTCCTATAATTTTTTTTTTCTTGAGCTAAGAGTGAAGATCCCAACTTAACGATTCTAGGCAGCTCTTCTGTGCCGATGTTAACATCTATTGTCTCCTCCACTAGTAACTTGGATTCATTTTGCATGGATTGGGAGGGAGATTTAGATCCTCCTCTACTAAAGGTGTTTCAGGGATATCTTCATTTTTAGGTGGGTACACTATCTTGTCCAAAGGTTATTCCTTTTGTTTTTCCACAAGCACCACGAAGAGGTTTTCACTATAGGACTTGACATTTTTATTTCCACAAGGCTTTTCAATAGGACTTTTTCCCTTTCTTATTTTCTTACTTAAGTGAGCACACAACTTTACCTCCTCTCTGAAGTACACACATGCATTGAGATAAATGGATAATCCTTTCTTGTGGTCATTTCTTGAATGTTGTCTCTAATGCCAAGGAACTCAGTAATAACCTCATCATTCTAAAATACATCGATGGGTACATATTGTTGTTGGTCCCAATTCATGAGTGATGGGTAAATGAGGTCCAACTTTGGAATGGTAAGGGGTGTAATAGGGGTTATGGTAAGGATAGCCATGTTAGAAAATAGGTTCATGGTGGTGAGGTCTTCGTAAAGACTACACCAGGAATACGTTTCACTTTCATTTTTGGACAAACTATCCTCACGCTCAGAAGATGCATAATTGTCATATGAAGGGTGAGACTCATACAAATAGACGTCGATACCAGATTTTCCCAATTATACACCAACATATTAGAAGAGCTTCCAATGAACCTTGTTCTTGATGACTGCAACCACATCCTTTATACCTCATAATAAACATTATTCGGTTAGGAATACCATGTCTAGGTTACTTGTAACATATATACATTTCATCACCTTGAGGATGAAATACAATATCATTGAGTATCCTCTCATCTTCTAGTAAGCCACCTGAAGTGAAATTGTTAAAGGGGAAGTTCTCCCTTAATATTTTTAATTTGTAGCACGGTCTACCACATGCTTGGGCTGATAGGGGAATGTTTTGAACCATAAGGGCTTGTTATAGATCATATTCTCCACAACCTATTGGTCAACCACTTGGTTTAACCTTTATCTCCCATGCAGAAAAAGGAGTTTTTGAGGTGGAAGCACCATTTTCGTTAGTAGAAAAGGTATCTGGGTCCAATCATGAAGTGAGGGATTTCAACTGAACATGAACAACAATCTCCATAGAGGGACACTTGTATATGGTAGGACAATAGCCCAAAAATGCTCTGTAATGAGCAAATGGTTGGGGATCTCCTTGTATAGTAAGTGTTTGTCCTTCATATTGCAACTTTAAACACTGATGATACATTGAGCCTGCATGGCGTGAATCCATAGGAAATCGAGAAATATGTTGTAGGGAAACTCCAAGTCTAAGACATGGAACTTTGTATCATGGTTTATGGGACAAAATTCCAATGAGAAAGTGATCATTCTAGATAATTTTCATTCTTCATTGTCATACGCCTTTATGGTGATGACCTTTTTCTCCAAATCATCTTTTGTGCACCCTAGTTGTCAAACTAGTTTAAGATTACAAATATTTAGACCCGAGCTGCCATCCATAAGCACTCTCTTGACCTTATTATGCTTGATTATTACTTCGATGTGTAAGGGCAGGTTATGGGAGGGATTTTTTGCTAAGACTTATGTTGGACTGAAAGTTATGTGTTCTAAAGGATCGATTTGCACTACCATGTCCTGTACATGCATTGGGTCTATATCAACAGAGATTCCTGATATCTGTAAGGTTTTACTAAGAATGTCCTTCTAGACGTTAGAAATCTTCAAAAGGTCTAAGATTGAAATCTTAGCTGTGGTCTTCTCTAATCGATCTAACACATCATAGTGACTCTCTTGAGGGGGAGGGGGAGGAGGTTATGAGATAACAAGGTTAGCCCGTCACATTTCCACGATGTGATCTCTTGCTCTGATTTTGATCATTTTGATATGCTCAACAAACAAATCAACACAACCTATTAAGGCATCAAAATGGTTTGTCTTTGATACATAGTTGGTACTCTTATTTTGAGATGACTGTCCCTGATCCTACTTTTTCTTCCCTTCATGCTTGGGGAAAGGTTATTTGAAAATCCCCATATTTATGTTTGGAGACTTCGCATTGGTGGCAAAGTCTACTTCTATATCGCTACTTTCGATTAGATCTTGAATGCAGCGTTTTAATTTCAAACACTTGTCAGTTTTGTGACCCTTTATGTGGTGAAATCCAAAAAAGTCATTATCCCTAAACCATGATGGCTTAGGTACGTCAGCTCCAAAAAGTTGTTTTTCTGGGTATCAAACCATATTTATGGCCTCTAACTGCTTTAGTATGGAAAATATGGATTTAGATAGATGGGTGAAAGTGTGACGTTTATACTCCGTAGGCGGAGTTCCCTTTGCAAGCTTCAAAGGTGCATGGTTTTGAATGGCTTGTACTCGCTTAGAGTTTACTATCCCATAACCATCGATGTTTTTGCTCTTATTATCAACAAAATTTGGTTTTTTTATTATATTTGGAATCATTATGATCGTGGGAGAAGGGTTTTAGAGTCCCCCTAGCTAGCAACACTTTTTCAATTTGACTCCCATTTTCGATTACCTCTTCGAATGTGTTACCACAATGAATTTGCAAGTGGAACAGAATGTCAGGGTGGAGATTGGGAAAAAATATACTTATCAACTATTTTTTAGGTATGGAGCAAGGGAAGTGACTAGCTAACCCTCTCCATCTTTGTAGGAAAGCATCAAAGTTTTCATTGTTTTTTTTTTTTGCATTACATAGATCTAGCATGGTAATATCACTTTGTATATTAAAAAAAGGTGACGCATAAAATGTTTAGATAATTCCATCCATGTAGATATAGATCCCTTGGGGATGTGTAAAAACCACTCTAACACCTGTTCTCCTAAACTCCATGGGAAGAGATGAATAAGATAGTTGTTGCTATATGCAACCTCTTGACATGGCATATAAAAATATTTGATATGGTCACAAGGGTCACCTTTTCCCTTATCAAATTTTGGGCAATAAAAGTGTCTTGGAAAAGGTACTTGTAATATATCTCTATCAAACAGATAAGGGGACAACTCATCGAACTGGTAATTTTTACCAGTTTTTCCTTTTTCCAAATCTAGAACATCATTATTCATAGTGGACCATGCTTGATTGAAGATTGAGTCTTGTATGGGTGGTGTAGGTCTATACGAAGGGTTAAATCTAGGTGTATTTCCACCCCTATTCTCTACAAGAAATTCTTCATAATTGTATTTTTGTGTCTGCCGTCGAGGAGTATTTGTTTGGAACTCTTGAAATGAAGCTTTAGGTTTTACTTTCAGTTTATATTGTTTCAAATATTTTGGTTATTCCTCATTTATATGTAAAGCCAAACTTGCCAATTGGTGAGTGATAGCTTGTAATTTTTTTTCTAACATTACTTCTCGAGTAGGTATTTCGTTACGATCTTCGATAGGAGGAGGTTGCACATGATGAGCATGTTCCTCATGGTCTTCCCAACATACTCTAACAAAAGGTATCCAATAATCTCTGTAATTTTCAAAAGGCACCTCCTCATTATTCTGTCATCCATAAGAAGATGCATGACCTAGGTTTAATATATCATTAATAGTGCGATGATGTCGGTCTACTTCTTCTTCTCCATGAACCATTACAGAAATGATATAAGGGTCTATCATAGATGAAAACATGTCCCCTAATTCGATGACACGTAAAATAATCTCATGTTTGTTTTGAAACAAGTAATCATCAATATGGGCAGGATAAATCTCTACATCCATACGAGGAGAATCCTCCTTTCCACCACTATGGTTAATCATGACATTATCGTCTAAAAGAGGGGTTTCACCTCCAAAGAGATCGAATTATAAATTTTGGGACCCCATTCTCGTAGTAGGAATACTTGAAACAGGGGGTACAATGCGAAAGGTTTCCACTAAGGTTTACTAAAAATGGACCCTAGGAAAAATTTCACAACGTAATGATGCTAAGTCGTCACAAAAAAGGTGACTATTAAATAGCCACAAATCCAATAGGTCATTATGAACCTAAGGATGCCAAATAATAAAGAATGGTCTACCCTAGCAAGGTAATAAATGACACAATATTTCTAAGATAATACACTAATGTATAAAACTCAAATATAGTCATGACAAAATTATGCTCCCTATGATTTTTCGAGATAGGTTTGAAACCAAAATAGTGACAACATAATATCACCAGTTAGGTCAAGTTTGAAACAAACAAGACCTAAATGATAGATACTAATAAAATCTAAGTCTTATAAAATGGAAGATAAAAAAATGAGCAGTGTAACAACGCTATTCATACACGTTAATCAAGCCTTGCAAGAAAGCAAGATTTTAGTATCAAAATGACGTTATAGTGATGCTAACAAAGTAACATCAACACTCACAAAACTCAAGACAAAGCTAGGATGTAAAAAATATTCCTTAGTATATCAAGGAATTATTATGCGTGTGAGCAGCATAATAATACAATGCAGAGATTTAGGCCAAGTTTCACAATGGAAACAAGATGTAAATATCACAATTGTATGTCTATAATGCAGGTATCGTAACAAATCAAAATAATTTAGTGATAAGAGAACATAAATACAATGATAGTATTTATCAATATGGGTCATGAGACAAGAGGTGCTACTAGAGATTGATGATGTACCATTCAAAATTTCAACACTTGCATTCTGGCATTGGAACCTAGTCATGCAAGTAGACTAAAAAAGTGGTGGACATGATTATTTCTAGTAGGTATCAGTATATGTTTGTTCTTCTTTTGTCTCAAAATGAGCAACAAGAAAACAAAGGAGTAGACCAAGTGGTGATGAATTTTTTTTTGTGTAACTTTGGCAGAGTTTCTTCTTGTCTTAGGACAAGTGAAAAACTATGAAAATGTAACACTAAATAGATTTCATGATGAAATATCACACGGTTTCAACTTTAAGAGATTCTTTCCCTTGTTCGAGAAACAAGATTTTGAATCTAAAAAAGTTGTCACTTTGTGAGAGCTCTCAATTATAAAAACTAAGACAAAATTGGCTCCAAGCCAACAACATTTCCTAGGGTTCTCTCTCTATGTGTCACAAGATATCTCTGCGAGCTCAATTTACCAAGAAAGTCACACTAACTAGTCTTGGAGTATATCAACTTTAATTTAACCCCTTCAATAAAATGAGCATAAAAATGCGTTTAGTTATATTTTCACTAGGGTCGCAATGGAAACAACTTTGAATCTAATCTCACTAAGGCATACTAATCAATTGGGTAGTTAGAGAACTTTCCCATTTCACTCACAAGGTTCCCTCTTGCATGTACTAATTTGGGGTTCCTAGGATCATCCCTCTTGTTGTCTTAAGGCTTATGCCAAAACAAGTTTCTCCTAGTTAAGTGGATGAGCCATAGCTCTTAACTGAAACCTGTAATACAATGTGATGAATGGTGTGTTGGTGTATTTTTTTATCTTTTGGATTAAAAAATTTGGTTTAGACCACCATTGACAACCTATAACACATGTGAATGTTAGAATTTGGTTTGAAGAGAGTTATCCTTTCTTTGGCTAGAGATAGGTCCTTCACACAAATGGTTAGTAGTTCAAAAAGATCTACAATATCATAGAAAGAGAGTTAAATGTTGTTTTTATTTCTCAAGATCATATAAGGATGCGAGAGAAGAGCATACACAAAAAATAATCCAACTAGATAGCAATAAAAAATCTTGTAAATCAAATAACCACTATAAAACTTTGTAAATCAAGTTTTATTCCCAATTAATCCAAGTGATTTTTGATGAAAGACTAAAGTTACTTTTGGTTCCCAAGATCACACTAGGTTCAAGGGAAGAGCATACACAAACTTTAGCCTTGGTTATTTATCAATTGAAAAAGATCTTAAACTAAAAGATCATGTACATGACAAAATGAAAGTTTATTCCCTTAAGCATAACAATGAATGATGATTTTTTTCTACTTACTCTAAATTAGCAAAAAAAAAATTTAGAGGTGCTTTTGGTTCTCAAGATCACACAAAGTGCAAGATAAGAACAAACAAAACCCTATTCCAAACTCATACAAAGCCTGAAAGAAAAATCACTCATCAAACCCTAAGCCAATTTTAACAAAAATCACTTATCAAAACCTAAACTAATTTTGTTAGAAATATTGATCTAAATCAGAAAATTGACGGTAACAACTTAAAATCTCTAGAAAATAACAAAGGTACTAAAAACCAGAAGTTGAAATTTTGAACTTTGAAGCAATTTTACTTGAGTGCGCTAGTGTGCCTCCTAATGCAGTAGCATGTCCTATAGAGCATGTGTACAATATTTGAAGCGTGGATGCAAATAGTCATGCACAGGTGCGTCTCTGTCAAATTTACACATCCCATTTGCATAGACATGGCTAGAGAGGTGTGAGCACACACTTTGAAGCACCAACGAAAGTCACACACAGAGGTCAATAATTCAGTGATGCACATGCACGTCCAGTAAGGCATAGGTGCATCCAACAAAGCATAGACGCATCCAGTAGAGCACACATGTTGTACGTGTTGTCTTTGAAGTGTGGGCATACCCTTTTGAGTGCAAGCATGGACCTTCATGTAGGTGATCAAAATACGACTTTTGACAAGAAAAATCTTGAAAACGGTCAAATCTTTGGCTTTTTGAGGGAATTTAGACAACAATTCACCTCCTTATATCCTGTAAAGAACATCAAAATGCAACATCTACTACCAATCTAGTTTTAAACAACTATCAAAATGAAAATTGATCTACAAAACTTTGAAAATTACTCTTAAAAGATTTAAAGTAGTCTAGAAAACTTGAAAATAGATTAGAAAACTTAAAACTAATTTAGAAAACTTTGAAATTAATCTAGAAAAATTGAAACTAATCTAGAAAACTTGAAGTTTGAACTAGAAATATTGAAATCTAAAAACTTCAAAAACTAAGTTAAAAATATTAAAAATGAATACAATGGGGTATGGTCCCATCGGTCGTGTCAAATGAAGACTACTAAAAGTTCCAAACAAATCTAAGACTAACACCACACAGTCTAATTGAGCAAATGTTTATTGAATCTAACAATAGTTACATCAAAGATGAAATATTAATGGAATGATTGAAATAACTAACATGATATATCAATCTAATCTTAGTTAAAACATGCCTACTTAATATTCAATTAACTAACATAGACCTAAAAAGATCTAGGAGAAATCAAATTGGGAGTTGTTGCTACTCCAAGGAAGGTGAGATGGTCTCTTCAACAATGAATACAAGATCATATTGGATACCCATGTACTAACCCCATTGAATATTTGAGGCAAGGATTGAACTTGGCTATAAATCATATTTCTTATATGATATGTAACTCAAAGCCTGATTTAAAGTTTAAAGGTATGTGGTTAGTCTGTTTTATAGTTTTTCCTTTGAGGAAAGATAGAATCTTGGTTCATGAGGGACTAAAAGCAAAAAGTAGATTAATAATTGCTAATCATGATTAAGGTTTTCTAATCACAATTAGTGAATTAACAAGTGATTAGGATGTGAGGAGCCTTAATCAACCACTTAGGGTCAACTAGGAGGCTAAGATAAGCCTTGAAGCTTGTTGAGATGTTTTGGAGGGAAGTGGGGTGATTTTGAGTGGTTAGAAGAGGGATTTGAGCCAATATTATGGTATATTGACCAATACAAATGTAAAATAGGTTTAATTAGCTAATAATCACTAATTTTCATTTTGGAAGAGGCTTTTGACTTACGAGTTGTCGTAAAGTGGCATCCTAAATGCGAAAGATGATAGGTAATCAACAAAGTGCTGTTAATTGAAAAAAATGGTAAGAAACATTAGTTAATTAGTGGAAATCACTAATTATAATAGGAATGGTAAGAATGAGAGTGCTTTACATGCTTTTGACATTAAGATTGCAAAAGTGGAATTTATTTGTCTACAATAATACTGGTAGGAAGAGGGATTTTGAATATGAAATAATATAGTCGGTTTTCTAATTTGAAATACTTGAATCCATGAGATCATTCAAAATAAATAAGGTTTATTGATGGTTTTCACATTATGGAAAATCTTTGCATGTGACTAGTTTAGTTGTTGTAATCATATCTAAGAAACAATGCCTTGTTCTGATAAGAATATTGATGCCTAAGATTGTGGTGAATAATGAATTTGTGTTTTTTTTGCAAGGGTAGTTGATATATTTGGTTTGTGATCCTAGTGAGGAGTTCCTTAACATAAGAATCATGTTATAGAATATTATGTTGTGTTAATATCAAGAACTAACAACGAGAGCTCTGTTTTTGTGCTTTTAACAAGACTCATTCAAGTCTATATGGGAAAATTACTTATGCAACTGTGAGGAGTAATACTTATTGATAAATAGGAAATGCGTGATTGAAACCTCATTGAAGGAACAATAATTCTTAGTTAGGAAGAATTTTTTCTTGAAGGAAAGAGATATTACTAAGGTGGAAGATTTTGCTAGTGAAAGGTATAACCTCACATTACATGGTTTACACAGTTAAAGTTTTTTATATTTTATGTAATATGGTGATTATATGCCCTCACTGGTAAATTAGAAATGCTCAAGAAGTGAATTCACTATTACAGTAGGAGTTTGGAGATCTAAAACTTTTTCCTTTGCATTTTGTAATTTTTTTATGTCTCTCGGGCCTGCATAAGGGTTTATGTAGGGTTTGATAGAAATCTTGCATTTGTAGAACTTAATATTGGTTTCAAGCCCTATAATTTAATACATATCTACTTGATGAGGTATAAAAATGGGAAATGAAGGAATTTTGTGTGTATCAGGTATAATTCCTCTTATTTCCTTGACAATTGACAGAAGGAATCCTGCTACATTAATAAAAGACCTAATTGTAACCTAATACAATGGGATTTGAAGTACATTTTCCAAAAGAAGGCATATTAGAACTTTGTACATTGAATAATTGGCCAAATAGGTATTGAAATCTGTGTTGAGTGTGTCTTAAAACTTCTAAAATCAATATTTATGCTTGAAAAGGCATGAAAGTGGGGTTACAAGGGGCTAATGAGCTAGAAAGGAGGAAATAGGGATTGAGAGAAGAGGATTAGGAGTTGAGCCTTAAAATTTACACAAAACTATATTGGCCACAAAGGGTATATAGAGAAGTTTACACATTGTTCTGGGTAGGCTTATATGTCTCCAACCATGAACCATCAATGAGGCATTGTCTTAAGAACCTAGGAAAGGGTAGTTTTGAGCAAGATTGGTTAATTTTGACATTTTGATCCTTTTGAGTCAAATTAATGGCTAGGTTAGCATTTTTTAGATATTTGAAACATGGTAAGAATTTGGGAAAGATCCATTGAAGGCTAAAAGGCTAAAATCTACTTGTTTAGTGTTAAGAAGCTACTGAAGCTAAAAGGGAAAGGTAAGAGAAAAATGGATTCCTTATGAAATTTGATCATATTGTTCATATTGCAGGTGGATTTTGCATTGTATGAGGTTAATATACTAGAGTATAGTTCTTTGTGAAGACAATTAATGTGATATCGGTTAATTATTACATGTTTAAGCCATTTTAGGCTTCTTAGAAAGGTCCTCACTATAAGGCTATTGGTATAAGTTGTTGTTTGATCCTTCTTAACTTATTAAATGCATTGTAAAGTGATATACCTCTGCATAATTTTGGTATCAGATTAGAGACTTCTTATTGAGATTTAAATCTTGTTTGTGTCTAAAAATGCATTATGGGAGTGTGTGAATGAAAAGTGACAGGTTGAAAGAGAAGAGTGAGAATAAGTGGAAGAGTGAAACAGTAAAGAATAAGTGAAGACAAAAAAAAAATAGGTTGGAATCTTAGGTGAGGTGTGGAAGAGAAGCAAGGTGAAGATAACTTGCTTGAGAAAATAAGAATTGAGAGAAAATATGGATAGATAATAGTTAGTAAGAGAGTTAGTGAATTTGATTAGCCACAAGAAGAGATAATAAGAGAGAGAAATAAAATAGAAAGAAGCTAAAAAGAAGGGAGAAGAGGCAAAAAGACAAGAAGTGTGGATGCAGAAAGAGTTAACAGAGTTGAGAAAGGATGTAGAGAAGTTTGGAGAGTTGATGATGAAAGAAAGAAGTGGAATTGAATTTGTGATGAAAATGAAAATTAAGTGGCCAATAGAGTTATTTGTGAAGAAGAAGAAGAGAATGCACTGAGAGAAGCAATTAGGAAAGAAGAAAATAATTCCAAGCAAGTGAAAAAGGAAGAGAGAGAGGTTGTTAAGAAGATGAATTAAAAGAAGAGACATGAGAAGATATTGGAACCAATCAAATATCATGGGTATGTGATGCCTAAGTGGATGCAAAAATAAGAAATAGAGAGTGAAGATGACAAGAAAAAACAAGTAAATGAAATGTCAAGAGAACAAAGACAAGGTAAGAGAGATAATTTCAAGATTTCTCCATGTTTTCATGTTTAGAGCTTCATTTTTCAACATTCTACATGCTAATTCTGTTAATTTCTTGAAAATATTCAATTCTTGAGCATGTAGGTTAGTGTTTGATAGTGTTGAGTCTTCTATTTACATATTAATGTGATGGGTTTCTTTAAAAATTGAATCTTGGTGAGAAAATTTCAAGATTTCTCCATGTTTTCATTTTTAGAGCTTACTTTTTCATCATTCTACATGCTAGTTTTGTCAATTTCTTGAAAATGTTAAGTTTTTTTTATCATGAATGTTAATGTTTGATAGCGTTGAGTCTTGTACTCATATACTAATGTGATGGTTTATTTTCAAAATTTAATCTTGGTTAGAATAATTTGACTTTTTTTACAAATTAAGGGATGTTTTTTTCACATTTTTTTGAGTACATGTTAAGTGCATACCCATGAGCATACGAGCATATGCATAACCCATCTTCCTAAGGCCATAACGTTTTCTCCCAAACTTCAAATGACTCCATTTTTTTTTTGCATTGGAAAGGTATTGAAGTGAACTATGAAATGAAAACATAAATTTGGGATTTATACTTAACATAAATTGGGGGTTTTCCCTTTATTGGAAAATTAGTCATTTTCTAACATGTCTAATGTTTTGATGAATGCTGTATTTCCATGCTTTACTTGATTTATACCAAAGATTTTGTATGCTCTCCTCTTACACATTTTGGTGATCCCAAGAATCAAAAACAACTTTGATCTCTATCTTTTTAACATTTTGATTAACTTAGAAATTTGATTATTCATTTTTCTGAAGGGAATGAACATTTTACAAAGCATTTTTTATGGTCCTTTGATATGAAGTTTTCCATTTCTATCTAGTTGGGATAAATTTTCTATATGCTCTTCTCATGCACCTTAGGGTGATCTTGAGAATAAAAATAAACTTTAGTCTTAATTTTCTAACATTTGGTTATTTGGAAACTTCATCTTTCATTTTTGGTTTAAGGGAATGAACATTTATGAAGATTTTTGTATGGTTCATTAATTGCAAAGATTTCCTTTAATTTTTAGTTGGATTATTTGTTGTGTATGCTCTTCTCTTACATCCTTGGATTATCTTGAGAATCAAAAACAACTCTTAATCATGTTTTAAATAATGTGATTTTCTTGGAGAACTACTAACTCTTGAGTGTAGGACCTAAAAACGCTTGTCAAAGAAAGGAGTTCAATTTTTTTTTTCTAACTACATGTTTGTTGCATGTTTCCAAATGGAAAACTATTAAACCAAATTAATTATAAAAGATAAAAAAAACCACATTCAAAACACTTGATATGCAGGTTCGGATAAGGGTACACCCTATCCGCTTAAAACTAGGACATAAACCCTTTGACATAAGCCTTAAGCTATAACAATGGGGGTGGTCCTGGGAACCCAAAAGTAGTACACACAAGAGGGAACCTTGTGGATGAAATAGGAAGTGCTTTGCACACCTACTTGATTTGTTTTACCTTTGTGAGATTTAGCGTCAAATTTATCTGTATCGCGACCCCAGTGAGAGTAAACGATGAATGCATAAATTTCTCACTGTATTTGAAGGGGGTAAAGTAAAGATGAGATAACCCTAGACTAGTCAGTGTGAATTTCTTGGTAAATCGAGCTCTCATATAGATAACTTATTACACCTAGTTGATTGAACCACCTAGGCAAGTCATTCAGTCTTTGGAGAAAACTTGACCAAATCATTGTTGTAAAGAGTCATCATTCATCATGAAATGTGTGAAGCGTTACTTTTTCTTAGTTTTTCCTTTTCCCTAAGGCGAGGTGAAACTCTGCCAAAGTGAGGTCAACATTTTTCATCCTCACTTGTACTACTTCCTTCACTTTATTTTAACACTTTGTTGATCAAAATAAGAGTGACCACACGTGTATTGCCAATTGATTGTCTCCACTTTTATGTTCGTTTACGTTTGTTCATGTTTGCGGATGGGTTGTTAAACATCTAAAGTGTGTGGGAATGTTCTCATATCATTGGCAGCCATTTTGATCTTGATACCCATTACAAGATCATCATAATAATTAGGCTTTGTTCATCACTTTATTCTCCTTTCAACTGTTATCTTGCTTGTATCGTATTACAACAATTTTAATACTTACGTCTTGTTTCTTGCAAAATTGACCTAAGTATTTAGATTGTAACGTTACACTACGCACATCATAACAATTCCTTGGTATACTCTAGCCTTGGTTTTCTTTCAAACATTACCTCGATTTTGAAAGGTGTTGTTGTTACCTTTGTGCACGCCATATTAATATTATTTCGATACTAATACTTTACTTTTCTGTAAAGTTTGGTTAACGTATCTTAGTGGTATTGTTTTGTTGTTCATATTCATAAATTCCACTTTTTTTTTAGATTTAGGTCTTGGTTGGACTTAAAGTTGCTTTTAGTATACCTTGTTTGGAAATTGTATCAACCTTTTGTTATTTCTTATGTCTTGTTATTTTTTGAACTTGGCATAAGCGGTGACATTATGTTGATCATTTTATGCCAACCTACCTTTGACACACATTTTGCATAAGGAGTATTTCCTTGTAGATTAGCTTTGTGTTTTGAACTTGCGTGATTGTTGCTTGTGTTTATCCATCTTATAAAATCATTTCTAGGATAATACTTTGGGATTTTCAATCCTCCTGATCTTCTTATTTTTTCCTAAATTCATGGTCATTTTTGAACATATCTTTCAAACATTAGAAAAAACATTTCATATCAAGAAAATTTTACATCAATCGCACATTGGAAATATTTCCTTTGTATCCTTTATGTTGCTAAAATTTTGATCAATCCTTTGACATTTACGCCTCCAAACTTGTTGTCTAAACCTTGTTGGATTATCAATATTATGTCAACATGATGTTTTTTTCCTTATCTTCCCTTTGGAAAATCACAAAAGCATCCCCTTTCTATTTGTAAAATGTCTAGTTGGTTGTTGTTATGCTACCTGAACTGATATGGAACTTCCTTCTATTTGAAGGATTTCAATCACACTATCTAGGTCTAGGCATTTGAACTTAGGGAACACCAACCATGACTGATTATCATAGGGTTCCTTATATGCACGACCATAAAGAATCAAAATTTAGGTGTTCACATCATAAGACGCCCATCATGACTAAACTATGTTTGGTTCTTCACACTAGAGAACCCATTCGGGTAACACGTTCCCTACCTTAATCTCATATTCAATGGTATGGTTTGGACATTTCTGATCTAAATTATTATTCAAGTTCCCCCCCACTCTTCTTCTGATTCTAATCCAAACATTTCCTCTTCTTCTGAGGATTCCAATTCAAATATTTTCTCTAATTCTTCTGATGATTAAGATCCAAACTACTATTCAGATTCATCTAATTTGACTCCTAAGTCATGGTCCTCCCCTTCTTCTCAGGACCTCCTTCATTATACTTCTACTGTGATTCTTGATTCCCCTCTTTCTTTGCGGGACCTCCTTTATCATTCATCCAATTCGACTCCTAAGTCCCGGTCCTCCCTTTTTCGTAGAACCTCTTTTATCAGTCACCTCAATGAACCCTTCCTCCTTTTAAGATTTTTGTGACTCAAAGTCCTTCTAGTACATAATCTAAGTTGACTCCTATGTCACAATCTATGGAATTTTTGATACGAAATCCTCTTATTCTTACTCCATGATGTCATCTTATAGGGAAACCTATACTAACCAATTCTAAATCCACATCTTCTTCTACTCACGAGACATCTAGCCCTAAGTCTACTTTGTCTCTTGAGTCATATTCTTCTATCAATCATCATCAAACATATTCTAAGTATTCCACACCAGTTGGACCTTTTTATCTCAATCAAACCCCTATGGTCGATCAAAAACCCATACCGATTGGTTTCTTTCAGAACGAAGGAGTGATCATGGAATTTATAGGGGCTCACGAAGATATCCCTCTAACAAATTACAAGCAAGGATTTTCTTTATACCTTGATGCATTCACGTATTGTGGTAAAAATGTTGATTCCTTTGATCAAGAAATAGAGGAAGAGCCTAAGAGCATGGAACTCGATCCTCATCTTATTCTTCCATCCTCACATTCTTCATTCTATGATGAACTTCCTTGGTTTAGTATTGGGCCATGACCCATCTTCTCATCACCTAATTATTCTTTACATATTACAATTCCTCAATCATAATCACACTTTAGGTCATCTCCAAGTAGCCCATCACCTTCTTCTATATAAGGGCCACCTCCAAGTAGCCCTTCATCATCTAGTCATGGGTCTCCTCCTGATAGCCCATTATCTTCTATTATGGGGTCATGTTTAACTACCCCCTTGTATTCTATATATGGGACACCTCCGGGCAGCCCCTTATCTTCTATTCTTGGGCCACCTCCTAGTAGCCCTTCTTCATCTATACTGGGGCCACATCCAAGTAGCCTTCCATCTTCTTTTTGTGGCTCACCTTCTGGTAGCCCATATTATTCAATTCTTGGACTGCATCCTTTTCATCCATCACATTGTTCTTCTAATAATGATTTTGGCAAGCCCTCCATCATTTCTCCCATCAATTCTAAATTTCCACATTCTTCTCCCACTTCTAGGTATTAGAAAAGTCACGCATTAGCTTATAATAAACCTAGACAAGTTCTTAATCAAACTAAGATCAAAACTCCAAAGAGCTATAAAGATCCCAAAAACTCAAACAATTATAAAATTCAAAATAAAATACGATTCCAGAATGCACACCAACGTACCCATCAAGTATGGCGCAAAGTGCAAAAAAACTATGGATAGGGAAATCAAGCTCTCACATACAAAACTCATGTTTCAAAACAAATCTTAATCATTTTTTGAGTGTCAGATCACCACAATCATCGAGAATGGGGATAATATTACACTTGATAAGAAAACACGCTTAGTATCTCTTATCAAAGAAATCGTGAACATTGATGTTGGATCCTATCATGCAAAGTGACATGTTTCATTCTGATAACCATCAAAAAATAAAAAAATCATAAAACAGTTCAAAAATACAAAAATGAGAAAACATTAAAATATTACAAAAAAAAAATCAAAGGCACAAAGATCAAACATTGCAATCAGGTATTGCATAACATGGATTTTCTTTCTTCCCTTTCTTTCATATTTCTATGCAAGTCTTGCACCATTTTCATCCCTTCGAGGATATTTTGGCTAGCCTATTCACAAGAATTTTGTGACATTTATCTCTATGGTATCTATTTGAACCTATTATTTTACCACCTTGGTAAATTAAAGAATGACTGATCTCTTAGAGATCCTATCACAATTCTCATCTAATAAACTTGTTGTGAAGAAATTTTGGACGTATTTTTTGACACTAGCCAATGTCATCATCACAATCACTTCCATATCCTTCCATCAAGCCATCGGTGATATGTCATCACCAATGCGACACTATGGTAATTCACCACCAGGAACTCCTCATGCTATGATTATTTACTAATGCACAGCCTTTAGTTTGGTGAATGTAATCTAGAAACACAACAACAAACATAACACAAAAATACCATAGACTATGATAAGAAGGAATGATGATAAATCTGAAATATAAGTGTAAATTATAATATCAACATGAAATTGTTACAATCTCACTCATGAGGTACTTTAAGTGTTACTGACTTCACTTGCCTTCCAACAATAACTATGGGAGAAACTTCACAATTACACCTCTTAATGGCTTCTTTAACACACCTTCAAAATGATGGCTTCCTTACACACTTACTCATACAATATTTCTCACTACTTCCTTCTATGCTAAATGAGGGGGTGGCCTCTTTATTTATAAGAATTCAGGCTTATCCACCCTATCTCTAAGATAGGATAGGAAATCTCTTCCGGCCAATCATATTCCATGCCTAAACTCTTACCTTTACATGTAGGCTTATCTTCTAAGATAAGATAAACCTTATCATCTCACATGGGTTCCACCATTTTAGACTTTTCCACAAATAAAATACACAAAATATTTATGACATCACTCTTTGTCCTTATTACAAATATAATATTTCTAATTCCTAATCATGTAGACCCTACTTCTCTACTTATCCCAACCTGACATTTTAACATTATCGGACCACTTACGAAAAATATTTACTTTTTACAACATTCCTATTGTACTTTGATTATTACAGTACTCTACATTATTGGCGGCATCGTATTGATGACACCGTTATCTTCTATTGGATGCCACTACTAATTATACTTAACAACATTCTATTCCTAATACATACATTAATAAAATAGAAATCACGGAGGAAAATTTTAATGTTGACATTTTCCCCCTTCTTAGCTTCTACTCCATCCTCGGATTAGACTATTCTGGTGCTTGGAAAATATTTAACTTGTCGTGGTTGACTGATTTCGTAATGGGGGTGCCATCCAATTCTTCCAGTCGATATGTACCATTTTCATGCACAACTATTATTTTGTAGGGCCCCATCCATTTGGGAAGAAATTTTCTCTGCCTTCTTTTTTTGTATCTGGAATCATATACTAGAACCAAGTCATTCACATGAAATGGAGACCAACGGCTATTTTGATCAAAGTATTCCTTCTGCTTCATTTTCTTCTTATAGCTTGTATCCTTCACTATTTCCCTCATTTCCTCTAGTAAATGAAGATGCACCAACATTTCTTTTACTGAATCACTTTCATCCATCCTTTCCTTTTTCATAACTCTCACAGTGGGAATATCAAACTCAATAGGAAGAACTGGATCAATGCCATAAGACAACTGAAATGGGGAGTATCCTGTTGTTGATTTTGATGTTTCCCTATATGCCCACAATGCTGCATGAATCCTTTTATCCCACTTATGTACCTGTAAGGCTGCATCTTTTGCTAGAATTTGACACAACACAAAATTTGTTCATTCCACTTGTCCATTTGTGCTTGGCTTGTATGTTGTTGCCTTCCTATGTTTAATAGAAAACTTATTGACTAGGGCTTCTACCACCTCATTAATGAAGTGGCTTCCTTGATCTGTTACAATTTATAATGGACAGCCAAATCTGGTAACAATGCGTTCATATATGAACCTTACCACTTCATCCATGGAAGCTATTTTCAATGGTCTAGCTTCAACCCACTTGGTTAAATAATCTGTGGCAACTACAATATACTTATTTTGGCGTGGGGTAGTTGGAAGTGGACCTATAATGTCTATTCCCCACTTTTAAAGGGACCAAGTGGAAGAATATGGCATAATGGAGCTGATGAAGTCTTACGGTTACCATGTGTTTGACAAATATCACATGTCTTACAATAATTATAACAATCTCTAAAAAGAGTGGGCCAGTGATAACCTGCATGCAAGATCCTTCTTGTTGTAAGTTGTCCAGAGAAGTGTCCTCCACATGTACCATTGTGGAATTCTTCTATCAGCTCCTTCCCTTAATCACGTCCAACTACTCTCTTGTACTGTCCATCAGGTCCTATTCGAAATAATACTCCATGCAAAATAGAATATGGATGACTGGATTGAGTAATCTTCCTCTTAATCTTTGCATTGACACCATCAAGAAACTTGAATTCATTCAGATAATTCTAAATATCTATGTATTCACTAGGGATTGTGTCAAGGGATAACAATGCTGCATCTGGGAAATCATCATCATCACAAGATGAACCTAAACCATCATAGGCTCTAGAGAGTGCATCTGCATTGACATGCTTCTTTCTTTACCTATCTATACTATCAAATTCAAATTCTTGTAGCAAAATTATCCATCTTGCTATCCTCCCTGATGGGTTAGGCTTATTTATAATATATTTTAAAGCCTGATGATCTGTTACAATTATAAATTTCTACCCTAGCAAGTAATTTCTAAACTTATTTACAGCAAAAATGATAGCTAGAGCCTGTTTTTCAGTTACAGTATAATTTACCTCAGCACTGCTCATTTGTCTGCTCCCAAAGTAAACTAGATGATCATTCCCATTTTCATCCTTTTGGCTCAGAGTACTTCCTAGTGCTGTATCTGAGGCATCGGTATACACAATGAATGGCTTGCTTCAATCTGGATTCTTTAAAACAAGTGAAGACACCAGGGCTTCCTTCAGTTGTTCAAAAGCTTCATGCGCCTTATTTTCTGGTTCATAAGTAACATCCTTTTTCAAGAATTGGGTTAGTGGTTGTGCAATCTTCGAGAAATTCTTGATGAACCTTCTATAGTAACCCACGTGGCCTAAAAATGATCTCAACTTACTTTTATTCATAGGAAATGGTAACTCTTTGATTTTTGAAACTTTATTAGGATCAGTACTAATACCATCTCTGGATACAACATGCCCTAACAAAACACCTTTAGAACATCCAAAGACACACTTTGTAGGGTTTAGTGAGGCTTGTGCTTCATCTAACTTTTGAAATGTTGTCTCCATCTGGTGCAGGTGGTCCATCTTGCTCCCATAGATACAAAAATCATCCAGAAATACTCTGATGAAGTTCCTAATGTAAGGTTCAAACACCCTATTCATCAGGCGCTGGAACGTTGCCGGAGCATTACACAACCCGAGAGGCATAACTCTATAAGCAAACATTCCCCAAAGTGTGGTGAACATGGTCTTCAGCTGATCTTTCTCTATTATACGAACTTGGTTGTATCTGATATATCCATAAGCAAAACTATAGCACTCCTGGCCAGCTACTTCGTCTAAAATCTGATCTGAGAATGGAAGAGGGTAATGATCCTTCTTTGTTGCCTTATTGAGCTTCCTATAATCAACAAAAATGTGTAGCTTCCCATTATTTTTTATTGAGATCACAATGGGAGAAACCCATTATGAATTCTCCACAACAAATATGAATCTTGCATCAAGCAACTTATCTATTTCTTCTTTTACAGTCTTGGAAAAATTAGGATTCATTCTATATGGCATTTGCTTTATGGGCTTAACACCATCTACCAGCTCAATAGAACGTTCTACCCAACTTACTTGATGGAGTTCCTTGTAATCAAAAGTGAATATGTGTATGTACCTTTGAAAGAGCTGGAGGTAGGATTCCTTCTCACTCTCCATCACAACATCACCAATCTTTATTTGTTGGAGACGATCATCAATTTCTTCTTCAGATAATTTTATGGGGTCATGAGTCGGTGTGACTGGAAGGATATTCATGACTGAAACATCAATCTCACTTTCTTCATCTTCGGTGTCCACTTCACTGGTACTAGAGTAATAAGAGGATGTCCAATCATCAGTTTCATCACTTGAATCCACAGGTTCTGCCTTATGATGCCAAGGGATCACGTTTATCTTCACCCTCTCTCTACCACGTCCAAGTGTCATGAAGCCTTCATTCCAGTAGTTTCTTACATGAACTCTCCTTAGCCATGGTCTTCCCAACAACATTGGGTACGCAACAGTACCATTTTTCATCACCTGAAAGTCTACCACACATACAACATCCATAACAGATATTTCCACATTTGAAACTACACCTTCTGGTTTAGTTTTTCCCTTATTTAATGACCTTAACATAAGTGTTGAGGGGCGATTAATTTTTAAACCCAACATATTCATTACAGACTCATTCATTACATTAACTGCAGCACCTCCATCAACTAAGACATCATGAATTGAAATACCATTACATAATACCTCAGCTTGTGGTGCGTAGGGATCCACGTCTGCCTCCAAAACAGGGACCTCAACCTCCTTCCTTTGTCGAGCACTGAGTCCACTTCGCAGCTCCTGCCCCTTCTTAGAAGACATAGCCAAGAGTTGACCATATGTAATATTTGCAGGCCTTTTGGATAGATCTTCTAAGATGGAGTATGGTCCTTGTCCCTGAGAAATCAGAAAATCCTGCACACCCAAATTTCTTCTCCTATGTTTCTTACTAGTTTCTCCTTTCATCTTCTTAGGATCATTTCCACCTTGGTTATCTTTTTCTTTCTTTCTTTTTGTTACAAACACATCTACTTCATTATTTATGCTCTTATCTACTACATCAAAAGAATTCACAGGTACTTTTCCTTTATCATTATCTCTTGTACCAGATGTATAAGCTCTATCTGGACAATTATACTTATAATGACCCTTTTTATAACAACCATAACATACAACTTTAGAAATATTTATTTTTGGACCTCTATCTCCTCCCTGAGAACTAAATTCATTTCCTTGAAGAAGATTAATAGTTAACTAGCCCATCTTCCTGAGAAAATCTTCATACTCAGTAGATGTACTAGGAGAAAGATTTGTGCTCACCGAGAGTGGTTGTGGATTATGGACCAAAGGTGTTGGTGTAGGCTCTAGTTTAGCAACAATTTCTTTAGGCTCATCTTCCATGATTTCTTCTTGCCTTCTTGCAATCTCCTTTGTTTGTTCAATGGTAGCTGGGTGGTCATACTTCACTCGTTGTCTGATCTCTGGCTTCATCCTAAGAATGAAGTGCTTACAGAGGAGATTATCCACGCCATTCATCAACCCATCCGCTAATCCTTCCTTCCGGATATGGGCATCGAGCTTCCTCCTTAGCTCTAGAACACGAACACGATAATCTCTTATCTTCTCCTTCTCTCCTTGGGCTAGCTTTGTGATCTCGATCATGAGATCTGCATATTTCTGTTGTTCACCAAATTCTTCAAGAAAAATTTCAGTTAATAAATCCCATGAGTTTTTCACATTATCACCTAGTGTTTCAAACCACCTAAGTGCTTAACCATCTAAAAAGTAGGAAAAAATTCAGTCCATTGTTCCCTTCTTATGAGGCCATTACAAATACAAGATTGTTTAAACTCTTAAATGAAAGAGGAAGCATCTTCATTAGATTATGTTAAAAAAATAGGAATCTTCCCCATTTTTAAATGTAACCACAATGAAATACCAACTCACAAGTACAATCAGTAAGACTTATGTGCACAAATAATTGGACTCACTACAATAGAAAGTGACTTTACACCTTTTTACAGTAAAATAGGAATGACCATGGTAAACTATGGTAAAACTTGACTTACTGCGGTAAAAATTGACTTTATTGTGGTAAACACTATTTACGGTAAAAATGAAGTTACTGGGGTAAACACTATTCACGGTAAAAAATGAAGTTACTGTGGTAAATACTATTCATGGTAAAAGTGACTTTACCATGGTAACTCCTATGCACAGTAAAAACAAGGTTACCATCCAAATGATTTTTGACTAAGTGGGAATATCTTTCCAGAAAATCCACCAATGAGGAATGGTCCCGGCAACGGAACCAAAATGTCATCACCAATCCGGCACTATTATAATTCACCACTAGGAACTCCTTGTGCTATGATAATTTACTAATGCATATCCTTTAGTTTGGTGGATGTAATCTGGAAACACAACAACAACCATAACACAGGAATACCATAGACTATGATAAGAAGGAATGATGATAAATCTGAAATATAAGTGTAAATTATAATATCAACATGAAATTGTTACAATCTCACCCATGAGGTACTTCAAGTGTTACAGACTTCACTTGCCTTCCAACAATAACTATGGGAGAAACTTCACAATTACACCTCTTAATGGCTTCTTTAACACACCTTCAAAATGATGGCTTCCTTTACACACTTACTCATACAATATTTCTCACTACTTCTTTCTATGCTAAATGAGGAGGGTGGCCTCTTTATTTATAGGAATTCAGGCTTATCCACCCTATCTCTAAGATAGGATAGGAAATATCTTCCTACCAATCATATTCCATGCCTAAACTCTTACCTTTACATGTAGGCTTATCTTCTAAGATAAGATAAACCTTATCATCTCACATGGGTTCCACCTTTTAGACTTTTCCACAAATAAAATACACAAAATATTTATGACATCACTCTTTGTCCTTATTACAAATATAATATTTCTAATTCCTAATCATGTAGAGCCTACTTCTCTACTTATCCCAACCTGACAGTTTAACATTACCAGACCACTTATGACAAATATTTACTTTTTACAACATTCCTATTGTACTTTGACTGTTACCGTACTCTATATTATTGGCGGCATCGTACTGACGGCACCGTTATCTTCTATTGGATGCCACTACTAATTATACTTAACAACATCCTATTCCTAATACATACATTAATAAAATAGAAATTACGGTGGAAAATTTTAATGTTGACAGATACTTAACCCCTTGTCAAATAAGAGAGCTGAAACAAGTTTTCAGTAAATAAAGAAAAAGAATCAAAATCAATCAATTAAAAAAGCAAAAGAAAAAAGAAAAAACATATTGATATATAACTCTCTCTTATGGCATTTCCAATAATCTCTATCGGGGCTATGGATGCCTAATTGACAGTAGATTTTTTTTTTTTGATTAGAATCAAATGTATCTCTGTCGAGGCTATGAACGCCTAGATGGTAGCAAAAAAATGTGTGACTCTCTTTCCACAATGCATTCACAAATCATCTTTCAAACTAAATCATTCCTAGACATTGGCTAGTGTCTTCACTTGTTGTCTATCAAATCTTCCCCTCAAGAAGTAATTCATTTCCATATGCACACATAGGATCTCAATGAGTAAACATGATTAGTATGTTACCAAGTGTTGCTTTTTGGACCTTGTTTAAACTCTTGCTTTAACACATGTCTTGTCTCATGATTTGTGCCTTGGGCTAATCACTTTTTCATTGTCTGCCTTCTAAATATTTTCATATCATCCTATATTCTTCATAATCGTTTAGAAAATTCATGTGTATAGAATGTCCTCTTTGCCATGTTTGTAAAAACTTTTGTCCCCTTTTAATAAAACAATTTTCTACTTCCTTTCTCTCATGTGTTTCTTGGCTAGCTTATGCTGGGGGCATCCTTTTTCCCTCATGATTGAACCTATTTTATATTGGCCTTGATTCCTCTTCAGTGCGTGAAGATTTTTCCTTTGAATACTTCCACCTAATCACTGGGGAATTTTCACATCTTCACTTTCTTGCGCATACGCGTGGCATTCTGTACTTGTACATCCCATCTATTGCTGGGGGAATCCATGCTTCTTTGTCTTCCTATACATAATTTCAGAACACTTTCAAAATAAAAAACATGTTCAAATATGTTTGTAAAAAATAAAAAATAATAAAAATCATCCTACAAAACGTCACTCTTTGATTCTCGCCTATTCTTGTGTGCAAATCGCAGATCATCTTAATCTACCTTCATTAAAAAAGTTGGTTTGCTTACTATATCTGTACTCTAGGGCACAATGAGTTGTTTGGTACTATTTTATAGTGCACTGCTTTTCATAGGACCCAAGTGTCCTCCGTTATTCCCCTTGCATGTATCCTTTCTTGGGGCACCATTTTTTATCCCTTGTCATTAATTCACACAGGTCAGAATCAAATCTTGATAACAAAAACATTGCATTGTATTTCTTTGTTAGGTTATCTTGTTTACTTTCTCGTATTGCATTGCATTATGTATGTTACAGGGAGTTAGGAATCTTTTACTTTCTCCTAGTGCATTGCATTTTGTATTTTGCATGGAGTTGATGTTTTTAGCTATGGACACTTATTCGTATATGGATTTTCATGTTATACTACACTTCTGTTCATTCTTTTTAATAAGGATTGATGACATCAATCATAAGCAAAATGATGGAATAAAGTTGGTTTTTACATCGAAAAATGATAGCTATATCCATATCTTTTCATCTTCATTTTTCTTCCATATCACTCTCTTTATATCAACACTTTCCTTCAAAAGCAACTTGGGGCAATAGGGATCAATTCTTATACTTCTTATATTATGTTCTTTCATCTTTTCGATTGTCAATCACCCTCTTTCATCACCCCATCGACACTCGAGGGGGCATCCTTCATTCTATTAATTTTTTCTTCTATCTCTTTAAAAAAAATATTTGTTTGTACTTTTCTACTATCTTTAAAGTGGCGTCAATTACGCCACCCCAAAGAGGGGAAAATGTAGACACCTAAAATCTACTTACGCAGGCTTTAATGCTAAGATTGCACTAATTATCCTCTTTCTCATCATTTCTGTAATAATTAGTGCTTTTTTGCTAATAAGATAACATTCCTCTTCATATTCGTTAATTAATGACCTTTCATTAATTAATTAGCCTTCCTATCATTAAGGATGTCAATTAACGATCTTTTGTTAATTAATATCCTCTTCTAATTGGGTTAATTAATTACACTCGCAACTCTAAATCAATAAATTACCATTTATTGGATAAAATTCATCTCTTACATCCTGCAAATCATACTAATTTTCCTCTAATTAGCTTCTATAAGCTTACCTCTACCTATTAATTAATCACCTTTGATTAATTAAAACATCCCCTCAACTCCCATGACTTACTAATGACAAATTAAACTCTTCTAAATCAAGATTACCTTTTAAAAAGAAACCTTATCCATTCATAATCTTGTTTTACCTTTATCCCACATTCATCAATTTGCTAGCCTTGCCTCTTCAAGAAATCTATATAAGGAACCCTCCTTCTTACCTTTCTTCTTACACCATGCTTTGAATAGTAAAAACTATAAGCATTTTAATCTTGAGCCATTCTCCATTGTTGGAAATAGCTTCACCATCTTGCATCCTTTCACTCAAAATTGAGTAATATGGGAAGATCCAAAATGGATTCGTAGCCATTCTTGGTGAGATTCCATTCTCAATCCTTGAGATCAAGTAACAATCCACTTTGATTTCTTATGTTCTTCATAGGTTCATAGTTTAAGTTAGCAATCATAGAGAGTAGGAAATAAATTAGCATGTAGTTTAATTTATGCATTGAAGAAGCATTTCCTTTAAGATCTTATCTTGATGGTTCATTGTTTAATTAGAATTTTATTTTGAAGCTATGTAGATATTAGTTTCAATTTATAGCTTAGTTAATAAAACATGAGCACAAGATGGTGCAAGTTCATGTTTAGAGAAACAAGATATGGAGAAGAACATAAATTAACAAGAAAATTTAGGTAAGAAAATGCATGTTATGGTAAGGAAAGTGATGAATACATGATGGAAATGAATTATATAAATATGAAGGAGGTGATAAAACACGAAGAACATTGTATATTTGTTGTTGTATTGTTTATTTTTATAGTTACAAAGGATGAAAGCTTGAGAATGATAAAGGTGGAGATGGATCTCAAGAAAGAAAGAAAGAAAGTCAATGAAAATGCAAGGATAAGGAGTAAACTTGGGATACAGGTGGAATAAGGAAAATATGAGTAGAGAAAGAAGAGTAAAAACATGCAAGGATGATGAATAATTTAGAGAAGATGGAGATAAATAAGCAAAGTACATGGTGGATTTTTCTCCACCTTGGGAGTATGATGCATGAGAATCATCAAAGGACATCAAAAAATGCAAGTTTTCATTCAATAATGGTTGTAGAGGTCAAAGTTAGTGTGTTAGGGTATTTTCAAGTCATGAGAAGAGGTTTAGGATGTAAAATCAAGTGTTAGGTGTAGTTTCAAAGTTTGAAATTTCAAAATTGTCTTTTCCCTCGAAGTTTTAATTCAAAATTTAAAACCATGGAAAAGAGAAAACATGGATTGTAAAGGTGTTAAAGGGATGTTTTAAAGATTGTGAGGGTGAAATAGGTCCTATGGATGAAGTGAGTGAGTGAGTGAAAATTTTACAAGATGATGTAATATGCTCATCTAGCTATGTATTGGCCTTTCCCCTTCTTGAATCTCCATTTTCTTTGAATATGTTCCAACCATAAGTTTGAAACATGACTAAAACCTAGTCGGGAGTAGAATTTCAAAATGAAGTCCATGGAAATACACAAAAGAGGATTTTGTTTGTTCTTTTGAATATTTTTATAAGAACTTCTACTTGCTTGCAATGGAAGGATTTTATTTTAATGAAGAATTTTAGCTTATAAAATACTTGGTCATCTTCGAGAGGCATTGAAAGTATTTCAACAAACACAATGGATAGATGTTCAGCTCAATCAAATCAATTTTTCCAATATAATTCCATCCCATGGAAAAAATAAGATCTCTGCAATAAGGTATGGACACCTTCAAAGACTTATAGAAATCATTTTTTATCGGATGTTGTAGTTGTAAGTGTCTTAATTGATATATATGAAAAATGAGTAAGTATGAAAAATGAGTAAGTATATACAAGGCATGTGAAATGTTCCAAAAAAATCCTCAAAGAGATGTAATCTCATGGAATATAATGATTTCATGTGCTAAAAAAATGGGGTTATTGAAAAGTCCTTGAAAACTTTTAAACAAATCCATTTGGTAGGTGTAAAACCAAACCTTGCAACCTTTTCTAACATCCTCTTAATCATGTGCCAAAGTAGGAGATTTTAAAATAGGTATGGACATTCATTAAAAAAATATGGAAAATTGATTTATGATAGATGTTGTAGTTGGGAACGCCCTAGTAGATATGTATGCAAAATGTGGAAGCATACACAAGACAAGAACTATTTGAAAAAATTCCTCAAATAAATGTGGTCTCATGGATTTTTTGAGGGAAAACTATGCAAAAAAAGGGTATGTTTAAAAGGTTTGGATTTTTTTAAGGAAATATAATTGGAGGTGTAAATATAGAATCCATAACCTTTTTTAACATACTCTCACTTGTGCCAAATGATATCTTTATCATGGAAACAACTCAATCATGGTTATCGAAGTATCCATAAGGATCGCTGATAGAAAAATAAGTGCACATGTAGTTGTAAAAAATGAAGTAACTAACAAGCATGAAAGTGTAAAAAATAACATAGTATGTAAAAAAGCCAAGATTTCTCCAAATACACTTATTTTAAATTGTTCACAAATGAAGATGTAGATATAGGAAAGTGAATGTGTCACTCCATGATTTATGGACAAAGAGCCTAAAATAGAACTGTAACTCCCACACTTAACATAGTAAAACAAGGAGTATCTCCCACTTCGATAAAAAATATGGCCACATGGAACTCCTATGATTAACTCCAAATGTAAATCTTATGACTAGTACACCTATGCAATCCAACTCCTAAAGTACAAGAATAATCCATGTTTAGGATTAATCCACATAAATAAATATATAGAATAAACAATATCATACCCTAACACCCCCCCTTAAGTGTAACTTAGGTGGGTGGAAAATAAATTGGGTCTTGGAAACAAGGATTGATGAGGTACCCATGTATAATTCAAATCTCACAAAAGTGGAGTAAAAGGAGAAAACCCAATTGGAAAAAAATCCCCCCAAAAGAAAGACAAAGAAGAGAAAATAGAACTAGAAAGTCCCACTCAAAGCTACAACTATCTGAAGCCACATGATATCTTACAAATAAACCTCCTGGAGTGAATGTGGATCATAAGTAGATGCATTGAAGAGTGGATGGCCATGGAAAAGTGAAGGAAACCACTAAGTTTATGATGGATCTCCAACAAAGGTGTGTTTCCTATCTAAGGAACTATGCTCCTTATGTAAGTTAAAAGTGTCAACTACTCCATGAAGGGATGGTGAATCTAAAGAAGAAGTGAAGAAGAAGACTTCCTGATGTTTGATGACTCCTGAATCAAGGTGTCTACTCCCTGATAAGTCTATCGTGGACCAAAAGTATGTGGGTCAAGAGACAACTACTATAATTCTGGAAGGTAACAAGGAGATGATGGATTTGGGTCCCCATCACTATGTATTCATATGTGCTAGAAGAGAAGTCCTCATTATTAGAAATGTGCTCAAGTTCAGAAGAGTCATCAAGTACAAGTGAATCTTGTGAAGAATATGAAGGAGGAAAAATGTTAGAGAAGAAATATAGCCGAATTCGATGATCAACTATTATAGACACAAAATAAAAAAATTGGGTGAATTTCTAGGTCCAAAAATAATACTAATGTATATATGATTCCTAAACAAGAAAACTACTTGTTGATAACTATCATTGGCCTCTTTCCTTGGTTTCTTTCTTTCTCTTTGGCCTAACACACCCTACAAACCTGATGTAACTTGACTGATTTATCTTTTTTAGCCTTAGACACTGATGCCTAATTAGGACATCAATGACGAGGAGCTCCTGCCCATACTTGGTGTTCCCGGCCCTTTATTATATTTTCTCACTCTTTTTGGGTCTCTTTTATCTTTTGGGCATCTTTTTCACTTCTAGGTTGGCCTTCCAGTTGTCAATTACTAAATTTAAATAAGGGAATCATATATACTTAGCTACTTCTCAAAAATAAGGACCAAGCACTAAGCATTATCTATCATCACCTAAGTTTGCATTTCAAAGGCACTAAAACATTCCAAAGGCATCAATCTAGCATCCATCCAAGGGACAAAGGTTACATCACTTCTGCATACACTACATAGGAGGGGAAGTCTACTATATTCCATCCACACATATTATACATCTTCTGCATTCTAGATCTATCATGCTATCACCATGTAACTTACACAAGGGCATCCTAGGGCATCATTTCTACACAAAAACACAAGAACTGCATAGTCTGAGATGTAGTGTAACGTTCAGTCATAAGTTCACTCTTCAGGTGACCTTCAGGGTCAATTCAACTCCATATTTTACATCTTTTTTATTATATTTGATGTGGTTTGTGGACATGTGCAGGTAGACATTTTTTTCTAGGTTATAGGCATGATTTGAACCTTAGCAATGAGGGGTAAGTAAACCAAGTTGGGGGGCCAAAAGGGGGTCTTAAGTGGATGTTATTTTTTAAATAAAAATATTCAGCTTGTACTAGTCATTTGAAATAGTTACACTCAAAATTGGAAGATGTTGTAAGAACACGAATAGTAGCCTTTCGAGTCTAGTTTATAAGCTACTAAATTTTATTGAAAATGGTTAAGTTTAAGTGGGTCAAATAACTAAAATACCAACATGTTCTCCTTTTTTTGTTAAAAAATATAGTAGAGTGACTTTCCGGCCCCCCACCATTTTTTGAGCACTATTTAGTATTTTTGAAAACCCTTTGGTAGAAAGATAGTTAGGAGCATCTAGTTTGTGCTAGAATTTTTTTAGATTTTTTTTAGCGAGTATTTTTTTATGATTATTCTAGTACAAAAATTTTAAATTTTGAAAAATAACGGAGCTCTGACCGTGCCCCTCCTTAACTACCTCAAAAAATATTGAAAATTAGTTTTTTTAATATGTATAGAAATTAGTCCTAGTTTGTGCCTAATTTTTTTTTATTCAATTTTGATGAGTCGAAAAAAAGATACATGAAAAACTATAAGCATTTACAATCACTAAAAATAGAGGTATAAAAGACATAGTTTGAAATAAATATAAATGGAAATCCTTAGAATAGTAAAGAAAAATATAAAAATTACATATTTAGAAAGAGGATAGTTTTCTTGACGTTGTAGGTAATTTTTTTTAAGAAATATAGTGAATGTTTTTGTAGGATTTATCATGGTGGAAGGTGTGTTTTTGCATATTTTTTCAAAAACATCGTAGGTTGTTAGTGATGTTATAGGTCCAAGGCACTAGGTTTGGGAAACCAAGGCAATTCCAAGCCTGACAAATTCTTGGTATTAAGGGGCATAATAAAATGAAACACGTACGCGCTTATAACACATACGCTGTTCCGACGCATAGTATAAACACATTATATGTGCTTTTGGCATGATTCTGATTAAAATAAATGTTAACTATAGGTTTTTCATTTATTATAATTAATATTTATTTCTTATAATTTAAATAATAATAAATGACAAAAAATATTCTTTAAATTTATTTTAGTAAATATAATAAATTAGGGTCACTCTACACCTTATGGAACTAGTCTCACAACTCCATGAGTCACGATTTAGGAGATAGTTTTTTATAGTATAATCTAGTCAATACATAGGTAATTTTTAGGATTTCAGAATTCATCCTAAAGATTTTAGCGTTTAAATTAAAATACAAATGCTAAACCCTAAACCCTAAACCCTAGGCACTAAACCTAAATCCTAAACCCTAAACCTTGAGCCCTTAACCATAAATCCTAACCATGATCCCAAACCCTAAAACCATAAACCCTAAACCTAAAACCTAAGCCCTAAACCTTAAACTCTTAAACATCCCATCCCTAAACCTTAAACATGAGCCCTAACCCCTGATCCATAAACCCTAAACCTTGAGCCCTAAGCCCTAAAGTCCTAAGCCCTAAAACCATAAACCCTAAACCACGAACCATAAGTAATAAATGCTAAAACCTAAACCCTTAAACCCTAAAAACTAGACCCTAAACCCTAAATGCTGAGCCATAAATCCTAAATCCTAAACCTTACACCCTAAAAACTAAACCCTAAACCTTGAACCCTAAACACTAAACCCTGTAACCCTAACTCTATAAACCCTAAACCCTAAACTCTAAACCCTACAAAACCCTAAATTATAAACCCTAAACCCTAAAACCAAAATAATAAACCCTAAACCCTTGAACCCTAAACCCTAAACCTTAAAACCCTAAACCTTGAACCCTGAGCCCTAAACCCTAAATCCAGAGCCCTAAATCTAAACCTAAACCTTAAACCCAGTAACTTTGAAACCTCAAAAAGCTAATTTATAAATGCCAAACTATGAACCATAAAACTTTAAACCCCTAAACCCTAAAACCCTAAGTCCATACTTGAAACCTACACCCTCAATCCCTAAGCCCTAAATTCTAAACCCTAAACCCTAAACCATGTACCCTAAATCCCTAAACCCTAAACCCTAAATAAAACCTAAACCTTAAGCCCTAAACACTAAATCCTGAACCCCGAACCCTAAACCATTGAATGCGTAAACCATAAACCCTAAACACTAAATCCTTAACCCTAAAACCCTTTAAACCCTAAACCCTAACCATAAACCCTAAAATTTAAAACCCCTAAATCCCTAAACCATTAACCGTGAACCTTGAACCTGAACCCTGAACCCTAAACCTTAAACCCTGAATCGTGAACCCTAAACCCTAGACCCTAAACCCCGAACCATATTTCATCAATATTTCCTAGTCTCGTGCCTAGAACCATCATTGAGTCTGCTTGTACAACTACCTTCTTTTATGAGAGGTGGGAAAATTAACTAAATGGATATGACATCTACCTTGTTGCCTTGCAATGCATATTAGACATCTCTGCTCAAACTTGTTTCTCCGCACATATACTTGTACTCTTGAATGTCAATTTCTTCACACTCTGAAACAAATTTCACATTTCTCATATTTCCATGTATGGTATTATGCAAGCCAGGATGAACCCATTGGAAGATGGAAAAAATAACCATCACAACACAAAAATTAATCTCAAAGGAAATGGAAGAAACATAGAGAATATACCAACGCGGAGGTGTAGGATCAAAACCGAATTTCCTACAGTATCCCTCTCCTCTGGAGAAAGAGAAATCTCTTCTGATACTGGAATGGATAAAAATTTGACAGAAATTCCTGAAGTGTTCAAAATAATCATAAAAACAGGGGAATGGTTAAGAACACAAAGGGGTTATCAATCACCTAGTAAATATTTCTTGTTTATTTCTGAATGGGAGTCAGCTGGAGCCTATGACTTAGTGACCTTCCATTCATTGATAATTCCTTCTATGATAAACCCATGGATTCTTTCAAAAGTTCCTTCAAAAAGATAGGGGTAGTCATCAAGCCTAGTGAAGGGTGTGATGTGATTTCCAAACAACTTGAAATTCATACAAATTTAGAGGTCATAACATGAATTTACAAATATCTATATCATTATAAATGGAAGCAAAGTAATGGTGTCTCCTTGTATCCAAGGATCGAGGACTACTGGGGTCTGTGGAAGGATTGGACATTTAGGAATCATTGAGTTTCTAAATCATAATGTCGTTGCATCTGGGAGAAACATTTTTAAACATTGGAGTAATGCATTTTGGAAAATAAAATTGAACCTCAGAAATCCTCTCAAATTTCCATGAGCTTACACAAGCACTGGACATATCAAGCTTTGTTCTTCGAATGAAACCTTCATTCCCATAAACTTTCAACTGAAATAATTATTCAAAAGAGCATAAAAAACATTTCTTTTGTACCAAATTGTTCTTAGATATCTGGGATTTCCCTCCTTCAAAATATCAACAAATGAAAGACATCAAATTATGATGACTCTCTTTGAATGTTCTACCTATGAATCAGATGAACCCTTTTTAGTTGAATACTCTCTGTCAATAATAATAAGAATGGTTAAGACACAAAAATTATAGTGAGTGAAATAGTTCCCCTTGTGATAGGAAAAAGAAGATATTTCTATTGGGTAACATTTATTTTGTACTGAATTATTCTTAGATATCTAGAATTTCCATCCTCCAAAATATCAACAGATGAAAGTTATCAAATTGTGATGACTCCCTTTGAATGTTCTTGCCTAGGAAGAAAATGAACCCTTTTTTGTTGAATACTCTCTATCAATAGTAATAAGAAATGGGTAATCCATAGAACATTACAGTGAGTGAATGGGTGAGTATAAACCTTGATCCCCTATGAACCTTAAACCAAGATCCATTAAACAATAGCCCTTAAACCCTAAGCCCTAAACTCTAAGCCTTAAACCTAAACCATAAATCATGTTCCCTAAACCCTAATGACCCTAAACTTAAACCCTAATCTGTAAACCTTAAACCCTAAACCCTTAACCCTCAACCCTAAACCTTAAACCCTAAGCCCTAAACCATGTCTTAAAGCCTAAAACCTCAATCCCCTAAACCCTATACAATAAAGCCATAAAACCTAATCCCTAAACCCTAAATGTACACCCTAAACCTTAAACCCTGAACTCCCTAAACTCTTAAAACCTAAAGCCATAAACCTTAAAGCGTAAACCCTAAACCCTAAACCCTAAACCCTAAGCCCTAAAACTCTAAACCCTAAACCCTTAACCATTAACCCTAAATTCCATAAACCCTAAATCCTAAATAAACCATAAATCCTAAACCCTATTTTTACTACCTATAAAAAAGCCATAAACCATAATCCGTAAGCCCTAAACCCTAAACCCTAAAGAATAAAGAATAAACCATAAACCATAAACCCTCAACCATAAGCCCTAAACCCTAAACCCTAAATCTTAAACCTTAAACCCTAAACCCTCAACCCTAAAACCTAAACCCTGAGCCCTAAACCCTAAACCTTCAATCCTTAAACCCCTAAACCCTAAACCCTAAGCACTGAACCTTGAGCCCTAAACCCTAAACATAAACCTAAACCCTAAACCCTAAAAATCATCAAAACCAAAAATCCCTAAACCCTAAACACTAAATCCTAAACCCTAATCCGTTAGCCCTAAACCTTCAACCCTAAACCCTAAACACTAAACCCTAAACCCTAATCTATTAGCCCTAAACCTTAAAACCTAGACCCTCAACCCTTGAGCCCTGAGCCCTAAGGAGGAGGCACATTACAATCACCTCATTTTTTCCATAGGACATGAATCCCATTCAGGGAAAAATCCTCTATCTACAAAGTGAGGATCTCATTTTCATAAGAAGTAGACAAACATCATAGAGCTGATTCGTGGTCACTAAAGTGAATTATGGACCAAATTTCAAAATTAGTACCAATTCAAGAAGTGGTAGGGCCAAAATACAATCTAGAAGGTTAAAAAACCTACAAAACGACTATATGTCTTCACAAAACAAAGGTCGACTACAATATATATGGCCTGAAAGTTTTAGGTCATTGTTGAAATTCTAAAAATGAGTAAGTACTGACCAGATTAGATTTTGAAAAAATATCTTCTAGATTATAACTGTCAGAGCTATGAGACCACTTCCATTAGGTGCAGAGTGACCATAACTTCTTATATTTCTTAAAATATTTAAAGCATAAGAATATAACTTTAAAATTATAAGAAATAATAAAAGTATAAAGAAATAATAATGGAAATATTATACTTAGTAAATATGGCTCCTTCAGGCCCTCCTAAACTTCATATAGCTCAAAACACAATCATTTCATAACACCGTAAACACGTACGCATTTTGGGTTCGTGAATTCTTGAGCCTGAGAAAACATAACACGATCATGCTTTTTATCATTTCCACTTTCTTGTCCATTTTTGGCCCCCCAACTTGGTGCACTTACCTTAAGGTTGGAACAAAAAAATGAATATTCGAGCGAAGACATTCCGCCTAGAAAAATTAAAAACCTGGGCATCTAAGCAAACACTAGCACCTTGAACGGACACTAGCACCCAGGTGCTCATATCCTCCCGTGGGCTGTCCTATCATGCACATTTCTAAGTTATATAACCCCTAGTGATCTTTGATGACACTTCCTACAGTTTGTTTAAGCTATTCACCTACCCAAATCACTTCTATATTGCTCAGAAATAAGCTAAGTCTTCTTATCTTCCTCTATTGTTTATGGTTTCATATTGTGCATGTTTTTTTGCTTCCGTCTTCACTATACATTAGCATTTATATATCACATATTACAATATTTAATATGTAATAAGATTTAATTCAATTTAAATTAAATCATTTGGTGAACCCCACTCGTGATCATACATTTGGATCCTTATTTTTTATTTTTTCATGGATCATAAAATTCTTCAAATATATTAGCATGACTTCAAATGCACCCACCTTGCAAAGATGTTCTAAAAAAAAAAACCTAGAAACCATGTATCTAACTTGTGATACACCACCTGCACAAGTAAGTTCCATATTTGACCGTCTATCTGACAAATTTTGCGGTCCTAATACTCCATCCAATCAACCCATATTAGCATCAATTCAAGCCTTACAACAT
This sequence comes from Taxus chinensis, assembly GCA_019776745.2. NCBI lineage: Eukaryota > Viridiplantae > Streptophyta > Pinopsida > Cupressales > Taxaceae > Taxus > Taxus chinensis. The sequence continues at coordinate 658,224,150 of CM034154.1, forward strand.
AAAGTGGGGGAAAATGTAGACAAACAATCACGTACTTGGGTTCATTTCTAGGTCCAAAAAGAATACTAATGTATATACTATTCCTAAGAAAGAAAACTAGTGGTTAATAACTATCTTTGACCTCTTTTCTTGGTTTATTTCTTTCTCTTTAGCCTGACACACATCCTATAGCCTTGATAAAACTTAAGTGGTTTATCCTTTATGGTGTCAGACACTGACACCTAGTTAGGACATCAATGCCCAAGCACTCCTTTCCATACTGGGTTCTCCTGACCCTTTCTTACCTTTACTCACTCTTTTTGGGTCTATTTTATATTTTGGGCATTTTTTTCACTTATGGGTCATCCTTCCAGTTGTCAATTATGAAATTCAAATAAGGGAATCATATAAATACTTATTTACTTCTCAAAAATAAGGACCAAGCACTAAGCATTATCTATCATCTCCTAACTTGCATTCTAAAGGCACTAAAGCACTCCAAAGGCATCCATCTAGCATATATATAAAGGAAAAAGGTTGCATCACTTCTACATACACTGCATAGGAGGGGAAGTCTATTATATTCCATCCACACATACTATACATCTTCTACATTTTAGATCTAGCCCACTATTACTGTGCAAATTTCACAAGGGCATCCTAGGGCATCATTTGTACACACACAAGAACTACATGGAGTCTAAGACATAGTACAACACTCGGTCATAACTTCACTCTTCTAGTGACCACCAGGGTCATTCTGAATCCACATTCTACATATTTTTAATTAGATTTTATGTGTTTTGTGGACATATGCAAGTAGACATTTAGTTTGTATGTTACAGGTGCGATTGGAACCCTATCAGCAAGGTTGGAGTGAAAAAATGAATATTGGGGAAAAGACCTTCCAACCTAGAAAAATTTAGAACTTGAGCATCTAAGTGGACACTAACGTTCAAAATAGACACTAGCACTTGGGCACTCCTGTCATGCACATTTCTGAGTTCCATAATCTCTAGTGAGCTTTGACGACACCTGCTTGTAGTCTATTTCATCTATTCGCCTGCCCAGATCACTTATAGGTTTCTTAGGAATCAACTAAGTCTTCCGATCTACCTCCCTTTCTTAGGGTTTCACATTGTACATGTTTATTTTCTTGCATCTTCACTGTACATTATCATTATTATATCACATATTACAGTAGTTACTCTGTAACAAGATTTAATTCGATTTAAATTAAATCAAGTACAAACCATTGCAATGATAGTCTTAGTGAGTAACTCTCTAACATATACTGAATTTGGAGTGAACTTAAACTCACATCCCCTAACAAAGGTGATTAATATGATAGACTGATAGGAGATTAGTTGATAGTGAGGGAATACTTAGAACATTATTGAATGTTCCTCCTACTTAGTTTAATATACCCTCTCCCAAAAACCTATGTAGAAGTGTCATCACCCAGTTATATAATGGACATGTCACATAGCTCTAAGGAAGTGAACTCTACCTATGAATAATCCATATGATGTGATGCTATAGAATAAATAACCCATGTTGGATTCGAGTGGTACAACTATAACTAGGGCTCTCCCTTTTTTCTCCTTTCCTAATTCTTTCTCTTTCCCTTTTCCATTTTCATTTTCCTTGGAGGATTCATGTTTACCTTTGCAAGACCCACATTTGACCTACTATTTCTTAGACTTAACACTAGAAGAGGATGATCTAGAGTTTTATTTTGAGGTGGGGTAAGTGTATGGCAATGGGGGTGAAAAGGGGGTAAAAAAGGGACACATTTTTCCTGAAATCAACGAAACCTGAACTTCATCGAATAATTTGGCAATGCATATGCTTAAAATTTGACAAAGTGATAAGAATAAGTACCATAGAGCTCAGAATCTAATTTCTAAACTACTAATTTTGTTTGAAAATAGTTGATATTAAGAGGGTCAAATGTGGTGCGCACACAAAGTATATCTATTTTTGTGTCAAAAAGATAAGAATCTATTGTGTGTGTGCCCCCCATTTTTTGAGTTCTATAAATTATTTTTCAAATCTCAAGTGGTAGAAAGTTAGCTAAGACCATGTATGAGGTCCCATTAGTTTTTCATAATTTTTGGATGCATATATATATATATATATATATATATATATATATATATATATATATAATATATTATTAATTTTAAAATGCGCACATCCTGAAAAATGAAATATCTGTGTGTACACCACCGTAACTTTGACAAAAATAGTTGAATTTTAGTTTTGTTTAAATGCATGTAGAATTGAGTTTAGACAAGGAGTTGTTTTTTGGAAATTTAGATAAAAAATCATAAATTGTGTACAAAATTGTATGCATAGGTTTTGGCAAGAAAAGAAGGCACTAGTAAAAAAAATTATGGATGAAAGCCTTAAAACTTATTAGATTTTAAAAAGAAGCATATTGTCACCGAGGTAAAATCGAGCTTGACATCGTAGTAGAATTTTAATTTAATATTATATTATAATGCATGAGATATCAGGGCGTACATGTGATATTTTAATGTTATTTTGTTAATCACAGATTTATTCACGGATTACACAGTCCAAACCTTAGGTTTGAATATCCATGGAAAATCCAATCCCAATGGATTAGGAATTTCAAACCCAAAGAAGATGAAACATGAGCGCATTATAATGTGAGCACATTATAACACGATTGCATTCCTGTTTCCAATGTGGAATATGTCCATTTGGGAGGGATAACACGATAAAACACATTGTAAATTAGAATGTGAGCGTGTTTTGGATTGGTAAACCTGATCCGTAATGCGCTCGCGTTATAACATGGCTGATTTTCCCTTTTCATGTTATAGCATGACCAAGCCACAATGCGAGCGTGTTATGGACAAAATGGCCAAAAAGTGGATTTTTGTCTGCTTTTTGGCCCCCATCTTTGTGCACTTACCTAGTGGGTTGAAATTTCTCTCTCATAATCCTTGTTATTCTATTTCTTCTCTTTTTAATCCTTCTGTATGTCATGGCCCACAAGTAGAGTATGTGGTTTAGTCTTTAGTGTACCCATTTGAATCAATTTATCTTGTTCCCAAGTTAATTCAGTAACAAAATCAGTTAAAGAAGGTAAATGTCCACTATGCTCCAAGTGCCCTTTTGGTTAGATGGAAGGTAGAGAGAAAAACATAATATTCATGAACTAATTTGGAGAGGAAATAAAGAATAATTTGTGATTCCTTGTTTTGTCAATTCCACATTCTTTGGGTTGTATTCTCATATATTTGAGCTTGGTGAAGAAATTCTGAAGTGTTTCAAAATTGTTAGGGCTAAGGCCAATCAAATCATTTTCTAGTTCATGCCCTCTCATTTCATCTTGTTTCCCAAAGAGTTGTTCTAAGGTGTCACAATATTTACTTGGGTGTTTTGGTAGTAGTTAAATGAAAGATGCAAATCCGGTGACATAGAAAATGACAAGAATCCATACACTTCTTCACACTTTTCAAATCATTTATCTTTCTCATTCATTTTTGAACTCGTTTAGTTAGCAAATTTTCCATAGTTATCATGTAGAGATTCTTTTTTTACAAAGTGAGTGACATAAAAGTATTCCACTTCCAGTGATAGTTGAATGGAGTAAGAAAAAAAAAATTAGAATCCATTTTCCATTTGAGTGTTTTTGCAAATGAAAATAATGAATGGACGAAATAATCACAATATTACATCCCCTCGAACTAATAATTTTTGAGTCCCCATCCCCAAATTTTGGTGCTTTATAATTGACCCTATTCTTTTACAAAATATATTTTTTCCAATGAAACAAACATGAAAAAATAGGCACTTTTAATATGTGACCAAGGGCTAGGGCACCGCAAGTTTATAGTTGATCCTAGGGTTTTACCACCTTTTGAATCTAATGACGTATCCCAATTTACACAAAAATGTCCCTGAGTCAAAATTATTTCAAGCTTATTTGTTAGTTGCATAGACGAAGAATTCAAATCTAGAACTATGTAAAGAATAACATTTGTATGTAACAAAGCCAAGGGATTTCCTCTAAATAAACTAATTTTAAATTGCTCACAAATGAAGATATACATATAAGAGAGTGAATGTGTCACTCCATGATTAGTGGAAAAAGACCCCAAAATTGAACTATACTTCCCACACTTGACATAGTCAAACAAGGAGTAAATCCCACTTAGCTAATAAAGATGGCCTAAGTGGAACTCCTGTGATTTTAACTCCAAGTGTAACTCCTATGAATAGTACACCTAAACAAGTTAAATCATAAACTTTGTAGGAATAATCCACATAAATAAATAATATCTAACATTAAAAGTGGTGGCTCTAAGAGTGTTTTGGTTTAAAGTCTCTTAGAACCTACCCACAATGAATTTTCCTAGTAGCATGATTTCTTTATAAGGAAAAAAAGAAGCGGTGAGGATAGATGGGTATTCAAACTCTTGGTATACTTGCTTACTATGTGTACATAGCTAGTGTAGACATAAAATTTATGCACTTGGGTACATTTCTAGGTCCTAGAGCATACTTATATATACATGATTCCTAAGCAAGAAAACTAGTAATTGACAATATCTTTTGGGCCTTTTGCTTTACTATTGTATACTTTTATTGACCTTACATACCCTACAATCCTGTTGAAATTTGATTGATTTATCTTTTATGACCTTGGACACTAGTGCCTTATGGCATTCCTCTCCCTCTTGGGCACTCTTGACCCTATTTATCCTTTTCTCACTCTTTTGGGTTTCTTTTACCTTTTAGACATCTTTTATACTTTTAGGTTGTCATTTTAGTTGTCAATTACGAGATTCAAATAAGGGAATCATATATATAGTATATATATATATATATATATATATATATATATATATATATACGCTCAAATGAAGGACCAAACACTAGCATTATCTACTATCACTTAAGCTTGCATCAAAAAGCACAAAAGCATTACAAAGCATCAATCTAGCAAATTCACTCAAGGGACAATGGTTGCATCACTCGATTCATATACAACATAGGAGGGGAAGTCTATTCTATTCCATCACACACATTCTATACATCTACTACATTCAAGATCTAGCCCGCTATCATTTTACAACTTGCACAAAGGCATCCTAGGGCATCATTACACACACTTTCACACAGAGGCACCTGTTTGGGCACTAGCTCCCAGACCTAATCACTAGCGCTAGGTCACTCATGTCCTCCCATGGGATATTCCTTTCCTTCATCATTTCGAGCTCCATAAACTCCATTTTATAGTGATGACACTCCCCTTAGTCTGTTTCAACGATTCACCTTCCCAGATCATTTCATGGACCTGCTTGGAAACCAGTTAAGTTACTCTATCTCCTCCTCTTGCTTATGTTTTTATATTGTACATTCTTGTTTTGCTTGCGTCATACTAATATATTAGCAATTCCTATATCATATAATAAAATAGTTACTCTGAAATTATGATTTAATTCAATTTATATTAAATCATCTAGTAGAAGTCGCTTACACAACAAAAACTACTCATGAATTAATAGGTATTTGTTTTTTTTCCTCTGAGCTAGAATTGCAAAGGAGATTACATGAATTTATATTGGAAAATAAGGGTATGCATGTAAGAGGAGTATGCATTCAATTTCCACATGACATATTAAGATCAAGCTAAATCTTTAGCTAATGTTGTTAGTTTTAAGATAAGAAATTGTTGAAGTGGTTCATTGCTTTCCATTTCTAATCTTGGGAAAGGATTAAATATTATGTAAGTTGTTGTTGTAGTGCCCACTTCCCTTTGACACTTATTACTTTTGATTTCGATTACATGTTGGTTATGCATGGATATTATTGTATCATTTTTAATTAGCATGATGATTAGATGATAGAGATACTTGGACTATTGTTGGATTTCGATTCATAGTATGATGTGTGTGGATTTCTTAGAGACATTTTATATGGATGATGATGTGTTGTTAACATCGTATATATTTATGAAATTTTATATTTTCTTCATATTGAGTAGACCTTAACAGTTGAACTAATCTTTTGATCCTATTGATATTGATGAAATGTAGAATTGAGATGTTGTTAGAAATTGAAAATAATAACATTACTTGCCTAGATGATGATTTAATTCACATGTAGATGATTGTGGATTTATATTTGTATATTTTATCTTGGATGTTCTGATGCAGCCATGAGGTTCAAAGGAGGTATTATGTGTTTTTTACAGGTAAACATATCACAACAATCAACAAGGGGATTGAAGACCAACCACATCGGAATGCTAGATGGATTCAACAATGGTCACCATGGCAACTTGTGTTTTGTTGTATGTGTTTGAATTGTTGTTAGGGGGTTCCCATGGGGGTATTACCTCCAATTGTGACCAAGGGGGGCTTGTGTGTTATTCTTTTATATTCCTTTATTTAATTTTAGTATCTGATTTTATAGTGATGTATTTTTCCTTTTATTAATTATTTAAATTGTGTCTAGATTAGTAAATTAATCATGTTACTAAATAATTATGGATGGGACAAAAAGAGGTCATTTATTAGATTAGATGTCTCTTTGGGTTATGTGATGTAAGTTGAGTGCTTGTGACCTTGAGTGTTGTACACTCGACCTCATCTTGGAAATTCGGATTTGGCCTTAAGGGCCAATTTTGGAGGCTTGTGGGACAAGTAAAAATTGTCTCACACCTCTTAAATTGCTATACCAACCCTACCTATGGATTGGGGGGTCAAAAATAGACCGCATTATGTGTTTTGTAAGACAAAAGTGGCATTTATTGCACTTTTCTTACATGGGTTTTAAAGTTTGTCCTTAGGAGGTGTGGGTTTGGATTGTGTGTGTGATGAGGTTTGTCATTCCTCTCAACTCACTAATTTGTTTTGCTATTGGCGTTGAGGTTTGAATTGTTGAGGTGGAGTTGAGGATAATTGATGTGGAATCCTACATGGAGCCACCTCACCCTCCTCTCTCTCCTTTTCTATTTATTCTGGCTCTTTTGTTTGTTTGGGGGTTACTTCATTTCATTTGTGTGCACTTGTATTTTGGATTTGGAGAATTTTGGAGTGCTTGTGGATTTCTTTTGGAGCTTATTGGTGTTGGAGTGGGATTGAAGGAGCTTGGTGTGTGACTCATGGATCAAGCTATACCATGGAAAGGTAGGAGCTACACTCTTGTTTAAATTTTTTCTTTTATTTGTGTATATGTGTATGTTATTGTGTGTTGGTATGCTTGTTGGGTTCTTGGGTAGATTTCGTGAGTGTGGTGTAGGAGAGGGCTATGGGGAGCTTATATGTAGGGAGGCATAAGAGTTTACTTCATGTTTTGGAGGGAGTTGGGTTGGGTGCCCCACCTTGGACAAGAAAATGCTTTCATTTCTTACTTGGTTTTTATGAGGGAGACATAAGAGATAGTAGGGAGGCATAAGAGAATGTGGGAGGCATAAGAGGATCTTGAGGGAGGCATAAGAGTTGTGTAGGGGTTTTGAGATGTATATTGGAGGGTTTTTAAGGTGGGCACCTAATTCCCATTGGGAGGCATAAGTGATCTCCCCATAGATCCTTGCTCCATTGGCTTTGCATTATGAAGCGTTGTATATTTTGTTAGTTTCCTTCTTGTGATTGTAGTTTGTGTTGATTGTGTTTTGGTATGGTTATGAAATCTTTGTATTGTGATGTGGAAGCTTTGTATTGTTTCCATGAGTTGGATCCATCTTTTATTGCATTGTGGATGGGGCTCGGGGGCCAATGAGGAGGATAGCTTCTTCTCCTCATTGGGATTTTTGGTTGGGTGGAGAGTGTTGCCTCTCCCCCATGTTGGTTGTTGTGATCAAGTGAATACATGGTGGAGCTCTTGTTGGTGATGTGAAACTTGGAGTAGTTGTCGATGTCCAAAATAAATACTTTCTTGTGAGAAAACCTTTTTGTTATTCCCACTTGAGGTGGAATACTTGTAGTATTGTATTGTTAAAAAGAAATGTTGCATTGTAAGTTTCATTACCAAGTTGTATTATTATTTTGAAGGAAGCTCATTGAGGAATTGTATAATTTCCTTTCTCCTCAAATTTTAGTATGTAAAGAAATGAATCAAAATGGAAATCATGTTTAAAAGTTTAGTTATAATTTGTATTGTGAGAAAGTAAGTTCTTTGCATTAAAAAAAGCTATGCTCAAGGAAAAGAAAGTTCATTATCATTGTTGAAGTTATAATATTGTAAAAAGGAAAGAAAGAACATAGAAGCTGTATAATACTAATAGTGCATGGCTTGGAAACCTTGAATGTGGAAAAAAATTGTTAGTGGCTATTTGAACAAATGGTTGTAGTGGAAATGGAAAGATGTAATAAATTTTAAGTAGATGAGGGATAGACTTGTAGATTTTTACATCAACCTCAGTTGAGAAGTTCTTTGGCATGAATCATTTTTATATTGTTCAACTATTGATAACATCTAGTGGAAAACTTAGAAGAGGATCAATCTCTTAGTATATTATATCGTGGATTATGTCGTCTTATCCTTGGAACCTTGAATTGTCTGTCTATCTTGGAAAATATAAGAAAATTTGTTTACCGCTTGTTGAGCGACCTTAATGGATTATCGGTATTCTAAGAGTTGATGTAACTTTTTTTTGTTTTCGTAAATGAATATTGTTAAACTTTATCCCTATGATTAAATGTTGAGCTAAATATTTCTAAGACTTAGTAATAGTGTGTTATAAGTAAAATAAAATGGGTTGTCTGATACTTATAAAAGTTAAACTAAAATTTATATTGCAAATAAATTTGTGTAGAGGTGACCAACTTGAGAGCATGTAATTCCATAAGTGATCAAAGATGAAACTATCCTTTGTTAAGTAACATTATATAACCTGATATCCCTAGCGACACTAATGAAAACTATCCCTTTTTTGGTGAAATTCTTAAACAAACTTAAGGGAAATCTATGGTTAGATTTGGAAGATAACAAGATTTAATAAGCAGGAGAAAACAATTTAGAAACCACGCAATCTATCTCTCAGCCATTGGAAGGCAAATTGTTTTAATTTTATAAAACTCTTTTAGTAAAGCCTAAGTAAAATCTTAAATAATTCTGGTTAAGTTTTCAAGTCTCAATTATATCTTGGTAATAGTTAATGAGGTCTTGAAGATGATTTCAACTCAACCTTCTCGCTCTAACCTTTTTCCAAGGTGCCTTGTCCTTCTTCTCCTGAGTTTGTTGAACGCAAAACCATGTTGTCATATGGGCATGAACAAGTTCTAGTAACGTAAGTGTAAATAGATGGCCTTGTAAATAGATAGTCAGTTCGTGAGAACTGAGCAAGATAAGGCTACACAAAACCACCATAACTATTATCTAACAATACCACAAAAAGGAAGCACTTTATTACAAGCATTGGGTTAAACCTCTAAACACTATCAACACATCAAGTTATAATAAAATCTCTATCATGCCAATCAAAGAAGGAGAAGACCATGTACTTCAGTTAGGAGTAAAATCAACGAAAGTATAACAATCGTATGAGAATGGCCCTTGGCCCTATAAGGAGAAAGAAATAAACAATCTAGCAAAAACAGAATTCCCATCAAGTAAGTAATTAAACAATAATTACAAGATTGAGATTTGATATTTATACCAACCATCTAGAAATTTATCAAAGTTACCAAACGCATAGGCTAAAATAATATATTTCTAAAAGAACAAGAGTTGATCGGCCCAAGAAAGGGGAACCACGGGTTTCAAAAAAATTAACACAAAAATCCATGTATAATTGAGTTTCAAACTGGAAATCAAATAGAGTATACACACAACATAAGTTTCGAAGCGAAGGCAAAGTATACTAGTTTTGACCATTAACTCCAAAGATTTTCCAATCATTTAAGAAGGGCCAATGTCTTACAGGATAGTAGCAAACACGCGAGAGAAGAAGGGAGTTCCGTCAAACAAGAGTATACAGTAATGTCATCAACAAATTTTATAACACTAAAGATTTGCAAACCTCCACAACAATTCTAATGTTGGGTTAATTTAAAAATAAATTACCTATTTCTCAAAACAACAATATTTTAAGGCAACCCTTGGTAACACAGTCAACCGTCACACATAGATACAAACATAATTTCTAAGTGACATTATCAAAACAAAACCTTCCGCTATGAATCCATAAGACTATCAAATGAAAGCTAAGTTTTTCCCGAAGGTTAATCACATTTAAGGAAATTTCCATCACAAACTATTAAGGTAATTACGTGCATAAAAATTGACCAATAATAATTAATAGCGTTAACATTACGAAGGAGAAAATAATGCAAGTTAGGAAAAATAGAAGAGCGCCATCAACAAAATTCTGAGGGGGGATTAGACCAAAACTATTCTAGTGTCAACGAGGTACTGGATTCGCGCAATGAAACCTAGAGCTTAGTTGATCCGAAAAGCTAGTTATGGTTCAAGTTGATAGGGATGGTCAAGGTACTTCTTGAGGATGGCCTTAAAATCCTAGAAACAAGATGAAATATAATATAAGAGTCTAAACACGCGATCTGGAAAACACATTACACACAAACCTTTTCATTCTAAAAGTTTAATACCGAAACTCAAGCTGGCTAGCCCCAAGCATTGATCACACTACTCCTACAACCTTTCTTTCTCGATGCCAAAAGGTTATCAAAGGGACTTGAGAAGGAGCTAACAAAAAACGTCAAAAGACAACTTGGGTGCTAGGGATGGGCTTCATAGTTATCGTAAACTTACTTCCATGATAACAAAAATACTAGTTTGATCAATATAATAACTTGTAACTCAATCGCAGAGAAGAATAAATACATAAACAAACAGACGAAGGTCTATCACTCGAGCAAGAGAAACATAACACCTAGAGGAGAGGGCACACGCATCCTTTCGACCAACATACTGACAACGATAAAAGCTGAAACAAGAAGAAAACAAGCAGAAAGGGGAAATCTCCCGTCATGACATCCAACTGACAAATCAATGCAAGGAAAAAGTGGTTCGATTTCGCAATAATTTTAAATATAATAACAGTAGAAAAGTGTAGAAATATCTTGCCTTTTTTCTCTAGATTTAGAAGGTTTCATGGACACCGCCCAGAACAGCAACAACAATCCTCAGGTCGAATCTCCCCCTTTTTATAGGCTGGGCACTCAAGCTCCATTCTTGTCTATGCTTAGCCTGGGCAAAGAGCTCCAATGGTTCCAAAAACCCCAACAACACTTGCAGGCAATACATGAGCATCTGCAACTAGACCTTCACCATCTAACTCACTGTTTACAAGGATCATTCCAACTCCTCCGGCCCTTCTCACTTCAGCCCCCTTTTGCAACTTTGAGATTGCTTCCCCTATCACACATCACAATTTTCCTTTTCACCATTTTGGGGTCCAGAGACCTTTCCATGCAAAGGGAAGACGAATAGCTATCTCTACCATTCCCAACAGAGATGTCTCCAGCATAGATCAAGGGGACTAAATCAGACCCCAATGCCTTTCCACTGTACAAAGACACTCCCCTTACGATTTTCCCATTACCCAAAATGATTTTTGCAGGGAAATCCCTGTCTAAAGTCCCCACCCCAACTGTTGTCACCCATGGTGAAAGATTGGTGACAGACAGCTCCCCAGGACCCTCGTTGCCTACAGAAGTAGACACAAACACACCCCTCTCCAGCCCCAAAGGCACCCATTGCAATACTATCAAGATAATATGGTATAACACCCCTGCCCACAGAAAGTGAAATCACATCCACACCATCTTCAACAGCAGTATCAAACGCAGAAAGTATGTCAGAATCATAGCAACCAGACATCCAGCATACCTGATATGTTGCAAGCTGATCTTTGGGTGCCATTCCTTTTGCTGCACAACTCTGATATGAAACAGATCCGCCTCTATGAGATCCTCTTCCATGAGTTACATCGTAAAACAAGTAAGGTCTCAGTAGAGAATCTTTGCAAATAAATTTCATCAGGTCTCCTGGTAACACTCTCACTTTCACATAGTTGATTTTGATAAACATATCTTAAAGGAGAAACCCGAATCTGAGGATGCATCTGATACAGAACAGAAAACAACATAGTTGGACAACCTGCTTGCTGGAAGTGCTCAAAAAGGCTTCTGCCATACTGCAACATGCCTGCCACCTGGTTAATCATTGTTGCAGGCTGTTGCTGTGGATTCTCGACTAGAACACACCTTGCAGCACCCAATGAAAGTGGAGGTAACACACCTACCTCACTAGCTTGAAGCTTCATCAAAACCCACGCGCGTAGGGAGGAACCAAGAAGAAAAAAAAGCCATGACAGAGATTTTGCTGGCCTCTCTGCCCACGCAACCAGGAAGAACACCTCTCACACGCCACATGCAGTCCAACAAAAGGAAACTCACGCGGTCACAGAAGGATAAACAGGTAGTCAAACAAGAAACCAAGAATATTTGCAAATCAGAAATAATAATTGAAGGAGGAAGTGCGGCCACCAGCAAGAAAGAGTTGAACACGCCAAGAAGGATGGGGGTTTTTTAATGCAATGGCAGGTGGCTATTAAAGCCACCCACCTCCAGCCAACCAAGGAAACAAAGTCAAAAGACATTAACATTCCAATTTAAATTATGTTTCCAGTCAGATCTGTGACCCTTTTAAAATCTCCTTTTAACATTGAAGTCGCTATTTTCCAAAACATAGCTTCACGTCAAATCTCACAATGATCTTGACTCCATGGGTCTTGATTAATATAATTCCCAGGTTGTGGTTTATGTCAAAGTCGAGGTCTAGGTTATACTGTTTAGAAACATCAAGTCTTACCTTAGGAAAAATGGAAGTCCTTAGATATAGTTAACATGATATCAACAAGATACCACAAGATATGATAGCATATCATAACTGCAACCACTTTATTAAAATCACAAAGACAAAATAAAGACTTGAAACCAAGCCACTATGTAAAAGATCAAATGAACTCAAGGTAAGATTGTCAAACCAATAAATGTCAACTAAGGTCACAAGGCAATAACGAAATTGAATACGGCAATGGTGTATTGATGTGATATCCTTCTTTAAATAGGTTAACGCATAGGACATAACACAGTCCACACACAAAGGTGTCATTAACGACTTGAGAACGCAAGAAGGAGAGGGAAGGTTCTAAAACATCACTGAGACAAGATCTAAGACAACAAAATTACACACAGTCGTTCGACACCCAACAAGGGAAAGGTCACTACGCCAAGAACCTGGGTAACCGCCAAACGGGGCATTACATTCTTTGCATTAAAAAAAGCTATGCTCAAGGAAAAGAAAGTTCATTATCTTTGTTGAAGTTATAGTATTGTAAAAAAGAAAGAAAGAACATAGAAGTTGTATAATACTAATAGTGCATGGCTTGGAAACCTTGAATGTGGAAAAAAATTGTTAGTGGCTATTTGAACAAATGGTTGTAGTGGAAATGGAAAGATGCAATAAATTTTAAGCAAATTATTATGTTGAAATAATGCATTTTGTAGTAAGGAAAAACAACAAGATTAGAAGTAGATTTAGTTTCATTTCTACTTTTAGAATTTGAAAGAAAATTTGTTGAACAAAATGAAAATGATCTTGTAGAACTTATCGTTGTTACTATTGAAATAGAAAATGCTTTAAAATGGTTAATTTTACTACGGAATGAATAGATGGATTAAACCCTTCAACTGGAAACTTTAGGCACATAAATTTAAGTTCAGGATGTCTTTTAAAACACTCTAGTGAATTTTGTTTTTTGAATTTTTTTGGATTTGAAGGACTTGTTTCTAAGGAACATGAACCGCCTGCCTGGTGCAGAGCGACGGTCTCGTAACCGCCACTCAAGTAAGATGCAGCGATCACAGAACTGCCACTTAGGAAAGGCGGTGGTTCATGAATCGTCACCCAGGTAGGGTGGTGGTCCCAGGACCGCCAACCTACTTCGGGTGGCAGTTCTATCAATAACGGCAGAAAAACGTAAATCCGCTTCTGTGTAAATTTTAACTTGGTCTAACTAAAATTTAAATTTGTAAAATTAAAGAGGAAACCTCTAGCAAGCAAATGAAGGTAAAATTTCATTGTTCAAAGCAAGTAAATCTTCAAATGGATAATTAAAAGTGCTCAATATCATGCATATTAATGGAGGTAGGGTTTGGCCCAAATAGAGAACTCAAAATAGAAATTACTAAATTACAATCCCAGATTTGGAGTGGAAACCTCTACAATATTCAATGGGAGACATTACACCAATAAAAATTTAATCCAAATCTAAACTAAGCTTGTTTTTTTGTAAATTCCTCCATAATTTTTCCTTTCTTGCTCCAATGGCTTCCATTTCTCCAACCTACAAATTAAACAAAGGAAAAGTGACCAAATGAGGAGACTACGGTAAAGAAAAGGATTTAATAAGAATTTATAAGGATTTTTAGGGTTAGTTTGGAACCATAGGATCTATTGGCCACAATTGAATTGATCCAAGGGTTGAGGATCAACCCTACAATTATTTGGTAGGAATGATTTTTATGGGTGTTTTAAATAAAATTAAAGGTATGTGTACATGGGGTGAATGGGGCCATTTAAACACCTTGGTGTGCAAAGCCATTATTTTAGTTCCTAGTATGTTTTAGAAAATTAATGAAATGGAAATTTAAGCTATTAAAATTATGGAACTAAAGTAACTAAGTATAAGGTTAATCATTTTGGGTTTGAATGTTATTTAAGGAGGAGAAAAAACATTTAACCAAGTAAATTAAATTATGGCACCTTCCTAGTTGTTTTTTATTTTAATGACCTTAGAGATAAATTAAGAATACTTAATCATTTAACTTAGACCTGGTCCATCCTTTGTGAAGTAGATATTATTGGTGAAAATTAATTTAACGTACACTAGGGGTTGACACCCTTGCAACCTTATATCTTAAAACAAAAAAAAAAATGCCGCAACCTTCTAGATAAGTGTATAAGTTTTAATGTGTTCCTGGGACAATGTGTTTTTGTGGGTGTTACAATTGTGATCGAAGGCAATGGATTATTTTTTTAATAGAAATAATTTTGGTAGAAGTTGTGATATTTGAAAAGGTAAGGTGGTATGTTGGGTATAGTTGAGGATGATAATTTGGAAAAATAGAATGGGTATCCATGGTGATTTAAGAATGTAAAGATTTGGTACTATTTATATATGTTTGGCCTTCTTACCTCTTGTTATGTGACTTAGTAATTTTGAAATTATTTTGTTCTTGGAAAGTGGCTTAAGATATAAGCTATCTATTATTTTCTTCACCATGGCCAATATTTTTGAAAACAAGAGATGTTCTTCGTAACAAGAAAAGGTTAGTCTCAAACTTCTAATGTAATTCATGAGAAAAATATCACCAAATATAATAATATGCCTATGTACAACTCACTGACTATAAAAACCCTCTTATAATAAGAAATTTTATGACACAACTCACAATGGTTCAAATGCCCTATATAATTATTATATGCACTACGATGTTTGCCGATAGGCTTCTTAGAGACAACTTTCTTTGTAATTGATTTTTTTTTGGTAGTCATCCTTTATTTTTAATTGGCTGATAGGCCTTACTTGAGTGAACATTCTTGATAACTATTGCTTTGATCATCATTGTCATTATATTTATTTAAAATTATTAAAAAAAAATACATGCTTTGTGACACGTTGGAGAAGGCAATGGTTGTGTTGGCATATTTCATTGGTTATCAAGACTGTTCATGACCTTTCACCTCCTATCGCTTCATCTGTTGTCTGTTATTGTCGGTTAGTGTCTAATCTCCACTTTCACAGTTTTAGAAATCATTGGTATTCAAATGTTTGTGGCACTCCTCCTATTATGCTTAGTCTTTACCCACCTTGCAATTTTGCAGCATGTCTCACTTGGGGTATACACATTTCTTTCAGGTTGGGAATCTTTTGTTGCATCGAGTGCCACAGGTTAAAGAGCTCCATCGCTGGTAAGGAAGAATACTGTTTTAGTGGCATATGTTTTCCTCATTCCTTGTTGTACAGAGAAAGGAATAAGAGTCGACCATCTGGAGAATAGCTTTTCCTAAAGGCGATTAGTGAAATCATATATAATCATCAATAGGCTGGTTACAATTTTTTCAGTATTTCATTTTTCCTATGCAATTGCATCTTTGGTGGGTGAAATTCACAGAGGCGAGTAACTTCCTCATTTTGAAGGAAAGTTCACATGTTTCGGTATTTCTTCACTTTGTGTGATTGTTTATTTAGGTCTTCAAGGGTGTGAAATATTTTGGCTTTTCGTCGTTTATTCTGTCACTTTCAGGCATTGTTTAGTCTATGAATGGGATGATTTTGAATAAACTTGAGATTTTTGGGTTCTTTCCCATTATTGGCCGAGAGTTACCCACTTTTTGTGAGCACCATGTTTAGGGTTTCAAATTTAGTTTTTCTTTTAAATGAAAAAAGAGAAAAATGCATCTTATATTACTGTAGAGGAACAAAAAAATTATATCATTCTTACAACAATGTTGCATGTGAGGTGTATATGAAAAAATCCAACATAGCTAATATATGTGCCTTTGCAACCAAGAGGCATCTAGATTTATGTTTGATAAAGAGGCATCTAGATTTGTGTTTTCGGGGGATTTCACAAATTAGTAGATGATATGACTTTTGAGAGTATGAAATATTTTGGATTTTTGATATTTTATTCATTTTAGGGTATTCTTTAGTTTACAAAGTTCTTGAATATTTGGTAATTTTCCCATGATGATTAACCACAAGCTCTGGTTCAAAAATGTTGATTTTGACAATCACTACCAGAAGTCTTGATAGTAACTTCCTTTTACTAATTAAGAGTAAGAGACTTTCTGTAATCACCATATCCAGTGTTTCAACTTTTGTTTTCTTGTTGAGAAAATTATCTTATAAACTTCTTGGAACAATAAATCTACGACAAGGTTCCATGGGAGGCATCTTCCGAAAAATCCAAACACGGTTGATATATTACTTTGTCACAAGAGTCATTGACTCAAACGTTTGCTGAAACTCATCATTTACCTTTGACACACAATGTAAATGTATCCTTATTAAATTCCTTTTAAGGCTAAGTGGGTAGGGGTCTGCTTGAAATATTTTCTTATATTTTGATTTCCGTAAAAATCCTATAGCTGTCAATTGCATCGTGTGTTGTAACAATTTGCAGCTATCCTTGATCGCCCATGTCTTTCCATCTATTTAGTTCTTTTGTTTTTTTCTCATTTGGGATGGGAATTGGTGCAAATTTGCATTTAGGTGGGGATGAATGATTTTGACTGATAAAGAAAACTGAGTGTTTTGACGGGTTAATATTTGATTTTTTTAGCGTTATTTCTAATTTATAGTAAATTTAACCGTGTGTGGCATTGACTTGTTGTCTTATCTGTTAAGGTGTGAAACAAAGAGAACATATGACTGGATTAAGTTTAGGCAATATTAAAAAATTATTTCCTTTCTTCTTTCAGGGGAGAAGGTACAATTTTGATTTTTTAGTCTGTGGGTTTTGGAGCAGATATCACATTTCTTTCAGCATGGGTGCCAGAAACATTGTTTCTCACAATGAAGAATGTACGTTGAATATAATAGATTAAACATTATTGAGTATTAAATTAGTAGATGTCTAATTTATCATTTTCGGCCGCACCCTACACCTTATATTGCACAAATTTAACATGATTGAATTCCTGACCAACAGTGAAAGTCAAAAATTAGAGATAATAATATAGAATATTTTTTGTTTAACCTAGAAAATAGATAGCTCAATGATTAGACAATGGAGTGGGGTTAACCACAGTGAAAACCATCCAAGAATGTTCAAAGTGTAATGATTACAATAAATGAATTCAGAGAAACATCCACAATCTATGCAGATCCAGTCATAAAAAGGCATATAGTCTATGCAGACTCTTTAGAATATAAAAATATTAAACAAAATTTAACTAATCAACCTATACATAAGTCAAACAGTGGATGTGCATACCATCTCAAAACAAGGCACCTCAGACTAAGAAAGAAGAAAAATAAACTCAACTACACTACTAATCTATTGAAATCACAATACATTTCACATAACTGTTGTGCTCCGAGATAGATAATCTAAGTGTAATGCCCATCCTTTATTCACTCCAGGCAGGCGGCCTGTCCCCACAGCACGAGGCTCCAAAAATGATAAAATACAATTTTTTTTTGGCCTTGGTAGCTGGAAGTGGTTGAAGCGTCTCTTCCTTTTATTAAATTTTCAGATTTGCAAATCTCCTGTTGACTCCTTTCTGTCACGTGGGTCTGCCTGTGGTTTCTGTCCAAAAACCACAGAATGCTTGTTGTGCTCCATCAAATGCTGAAAACAGATGAATTGCTTCAGCGTGTTCTGGACAACGGATTCATTAATGGTGAAATGAAGGTATGTCTCCCTAAGGTTGCAAGGGTGGGTTTGGCCTCTCATAACCGTGCTGTGCAGGCAGTCCAATGGAGTCGCAGGCTGTTCTTGCTACGTTTTTTTTCCAGCTGTGGGGTCGTGTATAGTTTAGGGCCGAACATTTTGAAGTTGGATGCCTTCGCATGGTGGCAGCCTCATGTTCCTTTCCTCCCTGCTCGTGGAGCCCAGAGAGAGTTGTGTGACTGCTGCCACACCGGGTGATCCCAAGGAGCCGTGGGTGTTGAATCCCGAGGTTCTGGTTGCACGCGACCACACAGTCATGATCAGTTGTAGCAAAATCTTCCAGCTGTAGTGGATGAACGAGGTAAAGTTTTGGTTGAGCTGTCCTTCCTTTTCATTTTGGGAAGTCGCTTCTATCCTGGTGGCGAATCTAACATGGGAAGAAAGCTTGATCAAAACTTGAGGCAAGTTTTGCAATGAGGCTGAGAGTACTGTTTCACTGCTGTTTCTAGCGTTGTTTCATTGTTGTTTCACTGCGTCCAGTGTGGTTTTAGATGAAGCTACAAGCTAGGGAAGTTGGCGTGTTACCTCCACATTTTTGGGTGCTGCGAAGGGTGTTCATGTTCGAGAATCCAAAGCAACAGCCTGCCCGCAATGGTTAGCCAGGCAACAGACTTGTTGCAGTATAGTAGAAGCCCTTTTTAAGCGCTTCTAGCAAGTAGGGTGTCCAAATCTATTGATTTCTGTTCAGTAATTGAACGCATCCTTGAATTCGGGACTCTCCTTTAAGGACATTTTCATCAAAATCGATTAAGTGACAGTGGGAGTGTTGCCAGGAGACCCGATGAAATTATTACAGAGATTCTCTGTTGAGAACTTTACTTGTCTTACGCTGTAACGCATGGAAGAGAATCTCTTAGGTGTGGATTTGTATCATGTCAGAATATTCATGAAGCACGTTTGCTTTGCTGCAGTTATGGCGCTTGCTTTCTGTGTTGGTGACAGATCACACCCACAGGCACAGGAGACCTATGCAAGGTTGGAGAAAATGTCTTGGGAGATGAAGGTAGCAGGATAATTCTCAAACCTAGAGCTTGCACTGAGTCGTTTCTCCAAAACCGATTCGTGACAGTGAGGGTGTTACCAACAGACCTGATGAAATTTATTTACAAAGAGTCTCTATTGAGATCTTACTTGTTTGTAGGATGTAACTCATGGAAGAGAATCTGTTAGGGGCGGATCTGTTTTCATATCAGAGTATTCATGAAGCACATTTGCCTTGCAACTATATGAGCATCTTCTACGAGTCACTATGTTGGCAGGCATAAAGGGTGCTGATGGAATTATCACACTTTCAAGCTACAGCTGAAATTTTTTCACCGAGAGTTTGATGCTGTCCTCAGATCTGATGAAGGAAAAAGGTTTATTTATCATTATGGTAGATGCCTTCAGAGCCAGGAGTGTGATGTAATCAGTATATTTTGTGTCCAAGCTTCATAATCATGGGGTTGGCCTTGTAGATGTTATTCGTCGCATGAATGTGGCACTGGCACGAGCTCGCAAAGCAGCTGCATTGAAGCAATCTAGTGACTGGTTAGCCTTAATTGAGGATGCTAAGTCTAGGGACTGTTTTATGGATATGGAGTCTGTAACAAGAGATTGTTTTTTGGTTTTAAAGCCATCTTCTTTTGCTTTTGTCTCAAACTAGGGCTGCTCCTAATATGAGAGCACCAAGGTTAGGAGGTCCAAATTAGAAACAAGCAGATGCATATGGAGATGGTGGAGGTGTTTGGATGTATGACGAAGGATTAAGTTCAATTGCCAAAATGGGGCCTACAGGAGTTCTAGGGCTGATCTTGGAGCGGTGTTGGGAGAATGATGGCAAGCATTTTAGACCACCCACCCTGGCTGTGAACTCCTACCTGTGCCAATGTGAAGATGTTTCGATGTTTGGGCGCCCAACGAGCTTGAAGAAATGGATTTAGGCTTCGGTTGCTGTTGCAGGCCCCGTCCATCTTGTTATCAACTGCGGGAGCTTAATCAGGCACCGATATTCTCTATACCATTAATTCTTATGCTGTTAATTTAATTGAATCACTAAATAACCCTACTCTTCATATTAATGTCTCGTGTGACGGTATACTGTTTGGTTTCCACTTTCTTGGCTAGTTTGTACTTGTTTTGGCGTTAGAAATGATTGCGTTGGTTGAAGGCCCTTATATTGTTTTCTGGGTTTTAATAAATATTATTTGGGTGAACTTTGTTCTTAAGACTAATAAAACCAAAGAGGCGGGGGTCTTGTAATGAAAATTGTCGAGTTTTAGGTGTTGGTCTCACAATTTGAATGATTTATCAAACATTGTTGTTGGACTCAACCTTACAGTTCCTGTTTTTTTCTTATTCTTGTTTTGGTTCGAGATCTTTAGTTCTGGGTTATGCCGAGTATTTGCGAATTAGGGATTGAGCACTGCAAGTGCATTGTGTATAGGTGAATGATGCTTTTCCTGTCTCTATTCTTTTCTTTTAGTTTTTTAGGTTTCTAGTAACCCTTCCCGGTTGGCTTGGTGTGTGCTTAGCTTGATTGATTATCGAATTGAGCCAAGTTGATATTACTCTCAACTAGGTTAGTTGCTTTTGTTACTTGTTTGAATCGCCCAAAGAAATAATTTTATTCTTCGAGTGTCATGTTTGATTTTCATAATTGATATCAATTCATGTTCACCGTTTGGAGATTGTTGTCTTTGGAACCACCTTCTCTTCCTTGGTGACTGTTGTATGTTTTTGAGGAATGTAGCTGAACCTATGGAATGTTTTCTTTTGACGATACTCACATTTATTTTGGATAGCTTAAAATGTTAGAGGAAATACTCTTTCTTACCTTGATTTTGTTTCACACATGTTGGAGGATACAAGAGCTACTTGATCATTAGTGAGGAAGTTTTCAAACCTTAAAATTGGGATGTTGGTTTTATGCGTAAGTAATTACTCTACATTTTGCTCCATAAAGATGCTTAAATTTCATTCTCCTGTGACTTAGAGTTTGGTGTGTTTGGAAACTCATTGGTTGACTGATTTTTTGTGATGATCGTTGTGATACGACCTCCTTGCTGTCATTGTAGTAGAATGGTTATGTGTTGACCAAAAAGGTTAAAGTTGACTTGTTGTTGACGATAGATCCTTTGGAAGCTATGTATCCTGTGTTGTGTTCTTGTGAATGATTGAGTAACCCCTTCTGTAAGATTTATAATGGTTATGTTTGGTCTTGTCAAAGTTTTTCCTTTTTCTTAAGACATTCTCTTGATTAGAAGAAAGTTTAATAGAAGGATTGTTAGAATAGGACGTGGCCCATACGGGGTCATTTGTGCGTCTCATCCCTTTTCTTTCCAATTTATTTATTCTGTGCTGACATAAAATTAACTGTTATAGGCAACATCATCTTAATATTAATAAGTCATGTTAGTTTAGATGTTCTCATGTCGATTGATTGTTTGGAATCTTCCAATGACATAGTGAGTCCTTGGCTTGGTGAACTAACTTAAACAAATAGGGACATATCACGTTTGAAATTAATTCTCTTCTTGTAATTGTTTTTGTTTCGAAATGTTATCTTGTTAAAATGGCGGTCATTATTGTGATATGGGTGAAATTCACTATGATGTTTATTAACTGCTCCTATGTGAAAATGATAATTGAATAGAGTTAGTGACATCCCTCTTATTTAGACATTTTATGCTTTTGGACAGCTCTTTAATTGCTCTTGTTTAAACTCTTGAATTATTGTTTTCTTCTTTAACGGTACATTTCTTCCTTGAAACAGTTAGATAACAACATATTGTCTTAATGTTATAGCTTTTATATCGTGCTCAGTTCTTGCGAACTGACATGTGCTAATAAATGTGCAGGAGGATTTCTTGAGTAGAAAAGAAAAAAAAAAAGAGAAAAAGAAACACGTGTAGAAAGTGGATTCCATCCTTCTTAGGAACTGCGGTTGTACGAATGTTTTTCTTTTGCTTTACATCATTGGTATGGAAATTGTGGAGACTATCTAGAAGGCATTGTGTTATAATTTTGTATTGTTCTCATGGAGGTTGTTGTTATCGTTTGAAAGTCAATTTGAGAAATATTATCGTCAATAAGATTAAATGAACTTGTTTGACATGCGTATCCTTTGTTGAATTTTCACTTTTCAGAATATGATTTATCCTTGAATTGTCATACCTAATTCTAATTATCCAAACTTGAATCATCTTGCATTGCTCTAGTTACCTCGGTCTTGTGTCGTTTGGTAGAGGACTATGTTTTTGAACCTAGCAAAAAGAAAAACAAGAGAAACAAATATACCTTGTGATCCCGCGTAAACTAATCAACAATCTCTTATTGTGGTAAACCCTCAGAACGACCTTAAGGTGAAATCAATGATTGAATTCTTGGAAGATAATAAGAATATAATAAATAGAAGGAACTTGCCTAAGAAACTCTTCGATCTGTCTTACCCGTTGAAAATGTAAACAGTATACTTATTTCTATCTCTTCAAGTGAAGCCCAAGTGAAACCTTTAATTCTTCTGATTAGACTCTTGACCCCAATGAAAATATTATCAACAACTAATAAGATCTTAATGATGAATCCAAGGGTTAGATAGTCATGTACTAGGAATAGGATAAAATAAAATAAAAATAAACCGCCTGAAAAGGTAAAACATATATGTTCAAAGGCACAGCGTCGAAAACAGTTTGATAAAGTTAAGAGCCTTGAGAAATTAACTGCCTCCTCACAAATGAATAAGTTAATCAAGTAAATGAAATAACCTCTTGCTATTCTATAATTGGTTTACATTGTAATTTAACATTATCAAGGTAGGGGAAAATTCTTCAAAGGAGACATGACTTTCAGATTCTCCTATCGTGATTCCTCTGCAAAAAGTAAAGAATGTAAAAAACACTTACAGCTAAAATAGGAATCTAAAGAAACCTTCTGTGGGAAGACCTTGTTGTAAGGACTGCATACTTTAGATGAACCATTGTGTCCTTAGTGTGTGCCTCATGTTTATCTGTAACCAATGTGGGTCTGTGTGTAGTGGAAAGCATGTCTTTAGTGGATTGTATTTCCTAGAGAACTTGTGTAGTGTCGTATTATCTTCAAGTAAGTCAAAAAAAAAAAGTTATCCTGTATTCCACTGAGTTGTCCTTGTGTTGGTAATTTTGGTGTGTTACACTAAGAGTTATCTTAATACTACATTTCCTACATATGAATGATGGTAAAAAATTTGAAATGTCACTTCGACTTTAATTCTTTGTATTGATTACCTAACAATGTTAAATGTCATCCATCAATTAAACGACCACTCACAAACCAACGTGCTCAACAACCCAATTTAGAGCTAATATCCTAAAGATCTAAACTAACACAAATTCAATGACTAAAACCTATGTACATCAAAATTTCACATTGTTATAGGCTATTATTGTGCCTTTTTACAAATTCGAGAAAATATTGAATCCAATATCTTTCAAATTTAATATAAATATTACTAGAAATGGAACACTATATTGCAATGGATGTTGTGATGGGGGAGAAGTAAATGAAACCTTGTAGAAGTAGGAGAAAAATTATTGAGTATTAGATTAGTAGATGTTGAATTATCATTTCCGACCACACCCTACACCTCATATCACACAACCAAACATGATTGAATTCCCAACCGTGAAAGTAAGTAATTAGAGAGAATAATATAGAATGTTTTTTGTTTAACCCATAAAATAGAGACCATATGAGAGGACTAGGTAAAACATTATTAGTCTCGTTAATACCACCAACTATAGAAAATGAAGCTTCTCTCATACTTTTTCCCTTTCCAACCATGCCCTCCAACTCATCGTACACCTTTAGGGCAACGTTGTTGTGTCAATTCCTTGTAATATCCGTTTCTTGGATATATTCTTTTGTTTGTTTGGAGAATACTTTACAATGCAACAATATTAAATTGACTACTACCATACAAATCCTCTTTTACTACTATTATGTGGAAAATTTATTTATTCTAAATATAAAAAAAAACTTCAATTGAATTTTTAAAAAGATCATTTTAGAACATTTTAAAGAATATAAATTCTATATTAACCCTGCCTATCGGACTTTCACAGGCACCTATGGATGCTTTTGCTAGTATTTAATTGATTTGGTGTTGTGATTCTAAATTTCATAGTGGACCAAACTTCCATAGTTTACTATCACATAACCATTACACCTACCTCCATTGCAAATGCTACTTCATAATAAGTAGAGGCATCGTAAGAAATCAAAGTGAACATGTCTTTAATTAAGTTCAGTGTGTTTTATAATAAATTCCAAAATTTAAACAATCCATCCATCCATCCATTTATTTTTTCCCTGCATTTATCAAACTCCTTTAACCGAAAAGAAAATTGCTTTTTGAGCAAAACCGTTACAGAAAGGAAAGTGAATCGATTAATTTTCTAGTGTCGTCGTATTTGACCAGATGAAATATAATATGTTAAGCTGTGCATGGT
The DNA here is from genome assembly GCA_019776745.2 of Taxus chinensis. Lineage (NCBI taxonomy): Eukaryota > Viridiplantae > Streptophyta > Pinopsida > Cupressales > Taxaceae > Taxus > Taxus chinensis. Next base: position 658,249,075 of record CM034154.1, read on the forward strand.
CTAAGGATCCTCTTCTCCCTCGCCTCAGCATGTAGGTAAGAAAATGCATCAAAATTTGGTTAAAATTAAAATATATACTACTGTGTAGAGTTTTCTTTTATTTTCCTGTGTATTTGAGGACAGCTAACAAAAATACCAGGTTAATTTAAAACCTTTGGATTTATTTTTCTCCTAATAAAAGTTCATTGAGAGATACAAAACAAAAAAAAAAAAAAAACCAAAATTAGCTGCTAGAGTAATTAGCCAAGCATTTTTTGATAAATCAGAATGGTTTATGGATAAGGCGTTCTACAATGGTTTCTATTTGACCATCTCTAGGTAATTTTAGTCATGAAGTTAACATCCAAATTTGATCATATGGTAGAGTTTGGGGTCCTTCTTGGTAAAGGTTTTTTACAAGAAATATGAAGACACTTTAATTGAATTATTAATCAATGTGTTTGCTTAAAATTCAAGATAAGAACCTTGAGATTGATATTATTTTAGGCTTTTAGAATGAATGTATTTGAGATATTTATAATAGTTATAATATTAAATAAGGGGGAAAATAAAAATAATCAATCTTGAAAAGGAAAATTGTTATTTAGAATTTATTATCCAACATTATTTCTTTCAAGTAAATTTCATCTAAAAGAGACTCCTCACTGTTTAAGGACTATTGTGAAAAAAGCTAACCATTAATTGAGATCAAATCTCACTGGGAAATTTCATGTATATGTTAAGGAAGCTTAAATCTTTATTTGAGAGATGGTATAGTAGGTCATAAATTTGTAAATGCTTTGCTAAGAACTCAAGTTTACTGTAGATTTAAGTTTACAAGTTAATTGCCTTAAGATCAAATCTCATTGCGAAATAGTAATGTCCATGCCAAATAAGTTTGAACTTAAACTTGAAAAATGACATAATAAATCAAAAATTTGTAAATACTTTAAGGTTTTAATGTCAACTTATATTCATCAAAGTTAATTTACCCAAAATCAAAACTTAGTAGAAAATAGCATATGCATACCAACCAAATCTAAACTTGCACTTAAATTTAAAAAATCTTCAACTAAAAAAGAAGATTAAATTATAATAGTTTTAAAAAAAAAAAAACTTAATATATTATTTTTTATTGAAAAACGGATTTACATGATTCAATAAAAACTTTTATCTCAGATGTTAGAATTAGAGGAGTTTTATTTTATTTTTTTAAAGTTTTTATATTTCTCAATTTCATTTTTCTAAATACAAACAATTTAAATAGAAAATCTCAACTTAATTAAAATTGTATTTTATATTTTATTTATCAATTTATTTTTATAACATTGAATTGGTTGTGGTCTAATCCTGTGTATAAAAGGTATTGTCTAACAATCTATCAAAATTCCAATCTCAAAAAATACTAATAAATAACAAGATCAAACCCCGGTCATAATGAAATAGATACTCCTCAATTCTTAATAACCGTTCGCAATTTCAAATTCAATCAAAATAAAAAATAAAAAAATCGTATACCTCTGGTTTATAATATATAACTAAAAAAGCCAAACCTTTTTGGAATGTTCTCCATCTTTCACGATGTAACGGTTTGTATGTTTTCTGTCATCATACCACACAAAACCGTTTTAACCTCCATAAAACGTAGTCACCCCACACAAATGAACAGTTTGATTTTAGTTGTGCGACAGAAAACAAATAGAATTTTCAATGTTTTGCGAAGAGTTAAATTAATGAAGGAAGAAAATTTTATGTTGCAGAGTGCTTAAACAGAAAGCTCTGTAAACACGATATTTGAAATTGAGAAGCAGGTGATGGGTTTGTGGAGTTCGGCCTCTGGTGTCCTTCATTTTGCAGGAAGAACGTGTTAAATCAGTAACTAATTTTGAGCTCGGATGATCCACAGCGGTTGTCTGCAATGGCGTCTCTCTTCTTCGAGCACGTAGTAGGCGATCTAACAGTGGGAAAACCACAACTGCAAGAGTTTTTCGAGAATGCCAGCGTGGCAGAGGCGATTGCGGCTATTGGCGACAGCACAGAATGCGGAATTACAGTATGGAAACAGGGGCCACATCACAGACTTGAGCGCTTCGTCGGCATTCTGAGTGCATTCGACATTGTTGCTCATCTTTCTACAGAACGGAGTTTGGCAGACGCGAACGCCGCCCTCAATGTTCCCGTTTCGCAAATTGTGGCTCCCAACAATTCTCTCTTGAAACAGGTTCATCCCGCAACCAGGTATTCCTGTTGTTGTTAGGGTTTCAAGGTTTTTTTTTTAGGGTTTGATGGTTAAATGTTGCTGTTTTAGGGTTTCGTGGTTAAATGTGGTTGTTTTAGGGTTCCATGGTTTTTCCTTGAGGTAAAATGTGGGGTTTCAGATTATATGATGCGTTGGAGACGATGAAGAAGGGAGCAAGGCGGCTGCTGGTGCGTCGAACGGTGAAATCGCACAGAGTTAGCAAGCGATTTTCCATTCTGTTAAACGGAAAATGGCTGAATCCAACGGAAGAGACGCCACTGGCCGATGATTTCTGCTGCATAACGAGGGAAGACGTGGCGAGATTCTTAATCGGACTGCTGGGGAAACTGACACCCATTCCGCTCACGTCAATTCTCTCCCTGGGAGCCATACGGGGCAGCTTCCGCTCTCTCGACGGTCGTTCGCCGGCAAAAGACGCCATTAAATTACTCTCCCGGGAAGAAGACCCTCAGGCCGTCGCTGTGGTGGAACCGATCGAGGATTCCGGTGGAAAGTTGCGCATTTTGGGAGAGATCTCGTCGCTTAAGCTGTGGAAATGCGAGTATTTGCAGAGGGGTTGGGCTCTGCGAAATCTTAGTGCGGGTGAATTTGTGACGGGAAATGAATTTCATAGTCACTCAGAAACTGATAATTTACAGAGTTCTGTAATTTCATGCGAAGAGATTTTCAGGGAGCGAAGGGAGGAAGTATTTGGCAAGGATTTAAACGGAGGGAAGAAGGCGGCGTTGACGTGCACAGAGAGGAGTAGTTTGGCGGCGGTGATGGCGCAAATGCTTTCTCATCGCGCTACTCACGTGTGGGTAACGAGTACGACAGGAGAAGAAGCTCATTTACTCGGATTTGTCACTTATTTGGATATTCTGCGCGCAGTTACGAAGCCCCTTTCTTCTGTCGCAGCTGTCACATATTAGGGAAGAGAACCGATACTCCTGATACTTAACTCTGTAATTAAATATTCATTTTTTAAATGGTGTCGATATTGGATGTTATATTCAAGATTTCAGAGTAATTTAGTGTTCGAGAATTGGATGTCTCGTTGTAAAAAAATAAAATAAAATAAATATAGACAATTGATTAAGATGATTGAATGGGAATACATCTTTACATAGTTAATAACAATTAGTCAGAAAAAATCATAATAATTAGTCTTATATATATGAATTGAGTATAAATTATAAGAGAAACACCCTCCTAGTAAGCAATCTTCTTTCTTTTACAACATTTCTCTACATTCCTTTCTTTTACAAAATTTCTCTACACTTATTCCTTAAGTACTTAGTTTATCAAATGTTTATAAGAAACAAAAGGTACGATTATATTAATGAAGTTCAAGTTGTGTTTCTAGATTTGGTATTAGAGTCGAGACTAGAGATTGTTGTTGAATGTTTATATAAGAAGATTTTAGTTAAAAAAAATTTCAAAGTAAAGGTTTTACGATTACAGAATAATAGCAATGTGGGAAATGCGGAAGACATGTAAAACTCGTTTGATTATGTGGTTAGACAAGGATATTGAGTGCCTTAGGTAGGTAATAGAACTTAATGAAAATGTTCACATTCAATGGAATTCCTTTATGTAATTGTGGAGATGGCTATTCTTTATAGATATTTCATCAATACCCTTGTAGATCTCCATTGGGCAATTATTTCTAATTGCCTTGTCTTTGTGGGATAGGGAAGTAATTGGCATTTAATTAGCTATTTTTATATTTAGAAAGTGAAGTTAGAATTATTTTACTTACTGGTCATTTTGACTGAAAATAACAACATATGTTTGATGAAAAAGGTGAGATTTTTAAGAATTAAATAGAACGATTTTTTTTTTCTTATTCCCCTGTGAGTGTCTCTAAAAGCTACAAGGTGTATCATCAATGGAAAAGTTGACATATCCTCAATGGAAAAGTTAGACTTAGTCCAGTAAATGAAGGTTTCTTAGGAGGTGGCCTATCCAGAGTACTAGGTTCACACATTCTACATTAGCCATATGAATCATTCCTTCACCGACCCGTAAAGAAAACAATATAATGTCAAGTAGATATTGACATTAAAAATATATGGAGTATGTTAGAAGAGAAACACCTCCACATGTTGTCTTCAATTAGTAGTAGTAGGTATATCTTGCTACTTATAACTAAATTATATTTTCCCATTCTTTGCAAGTAAACTATTTATCATCAATTACTTTACATGAATTCTTGTCATACTAATTATATAATACATTTTCCACCATTATATGATTCCAACAATAAATGCAGCCAATTCTAGAGCCTTTCTTTGAAGTTCCAATACAAGTTATCAACATGTACTTAAATCATTTATCAACATGTACTTAAATCATTTGTATCTTCACTGCCATTCTTTATGCCTCCAAATTATGATGTTAATAATGCTATTAATCATTGCAGAATCTTTCAATTGTTATTGGCCTTTAACACCTTCGATGGTTACCTAAATCTTGTATGACTACAAAATATTTGATGATTTACACCAGAGTTCCATATACCACACATGTTTTACTGTATTGTTCTTACTATTATATCTTAGTGGTCGTGTTAGGAGAGCATGCAAAATGTAAACACATATAAATATAAAATAATTCAAAATCAATATTTACTCTCCATTAAATACTTCACAATTATTTATTTTATAAAATCAAGAAAATTGTTGTTTATTATGGATTACGTGTAAATGCACTTTTATGGCGTAATCTTGCTTTGTAGAATTAAAATTTTCAAGAACATTATTATTATTATTATTATATTTTCATAAACTCATTCATGATCTATATCAATAAGCCTTCCTTTGAAGTTCACACACATGTTATTGACGTGTACTTAAATCATATGTATCTACACTTTCATTCTTTGTGCCTCCAAACTATGCTTCTAATAGTTTTATTAATTATTGCATGATCTTACAATCACAAATGTGCTTCAACACCTGGGATGACTACCTGCATCTTGCAAGGGTACTAAATCTTGTATGAATTAAGTCCTCATGTATGCCTATCGGCCTCTCACAAGCACCTTTAGATGCTTTTTATAGTTAAATATTCATTTTTTTTAATGGTGTCGATATTGGATGCTATATTCATGATTTCAGAATAATTTAGTGTTCGAGAATTGGATGTCTTATTGTAAAAATAAAATAAAATAGATAATTGATTAAAATGATTGAATGGGAATACTTCTTTACATAGTTAATAACAATTAGCTAGAAAAAATCATAATTATAATAATTAGTCTTATATCTATGAATTGTGTATAAATTATAAGAGAAACAACCTCCTAGTAAGAAATATTCTTTCTTTTACTAAATTTCTCTACACTACTTCCATAAGTACTTAGTTTACTAAATGTTTATAAGAAACAAAAGGTATGATTATATTAATGAAGTTCAAGTTGTGTTTCTAGATTTGGTATCAGAGCCAAGACTAGATATTGTTGTTGAATGCTTATATAAGAAGATTTTAGTTAAGTTTTTTTCAAAGTAAAGGTTTTACGATTACATTGTAATTGCAATGTGGGAAAGGCCGAAGACATGTAAAAGTAAGACTCATTTGAAGTCTCCTAAGGCAGGTTGTTGTTTAGGATGCGTGATGGCAGCTATAAGACGTGCAACAAGGAACAACCAAACAAATGGTTTGGTTATTATCTACAACACTCCTCCAGCCTGACCAACACGATGGATTCATCTTTTGCAAGCAATTTGGGTGTGTCTAAAGTACAAACTCTGCACTCATATTGTTGACGAGAATGGTACTTTTAAATTTCCCTATTATTTGAGAATGATTTGTATTCTAAGAAAGGGTTTGAATCCAAGATCCTAAGAACCGTCAAACAAGCTGAAGTAAACCTAATGGTAAAAGGAGAAGGCGTTAGGTCTTTCTTCTTACCTTTCAGTAACAAATATGATGTCAAAATATGGCTGTCCAAAGGGTATCTACATATCCAATTCTCAGATAGATATCGTAGTGCACCCTCATTTCAACTATGATATCAAACCTTGATATTTTACAACCCTTATTGATGTTTGCAATCCTAGCAAGGATAACATTGTTGTTTCCCTGAATTATGTTATATTCAACCCAACTTTACTCTTGGCTTATTAGATGCCAATATTTACCATACTTTTTTGTTACACCTAAAATTCAAGGATATTGAGCTTCTTCACGGAAGTGTATATGACACAGTAGGATGTAGGTCTATTTTTTGCCTACTAGATTCTATCATTACACATTCCAATTTCCCTATTGGTGTCGGATATCCTATTGGATCTTAAAATATTTTTTATTTTTGTAGGCATATTGATCATGTGGTGCTTTCGATATTGGTTATCCTTTGCTTGAATATTATGTTGATTCTTATCCCATTCTTAGAGATATTTATGTCCATAGATCTTTATTCTCTCACTTTTATTTGAGTTGGTATCCTAAACCCACCAGACACCAGATGACTACTATAAACCTTATTACTTATTATGATCATTCAAAGTCTTTTTAGGTGAAAATTTATAGTGAAATATCTCCAAAATAGAGACAAAATTTAAAATACAATTGAAATAACCTAGTCAAATTTTTAGATAGATCCATGTTGCTCAGGATACCTTGATTTTCGTCCCTTAAAATCAACAAACCATTACCCAACACAATTTATAATAGCATCATCCAGTCTAATAACTTCTAAACTCATTAGAAAATTTTCTAAGTTTCCATGATTAGTCAATACCATCACCCACCAAGTCAACCATAATCTTTCTCTTGCCCCTAAAGAACAAGAAGAGGAGTCAAATCCTACAGCCTCTCCCTTAAGAGGTTATATCAAGATCTTGTGTGTGTGTGTGTGTGTGTGTGTGTGTGTGTGTGTGCGCGCGCGCGCGCGCGCGGGCGCGCGCGTGCGTACATGCGTGTGCATGCGTGCGTGCGTGTGTGTGCGTGTGCCTGCGCACGCGCGCACGTGTGTGTGTGTGTGTGTGTGTGTGTGTGTGTGTGTGTGTGTGTGTGTGTGTGTGTGTGTGTGTGTGTGTGTGTGTGTGTGTGTGTGTGTGTGTGTGTGTGTGTGTGTGTGTGTGTGTGTGTGTGTGTGTGTGTGTTGCGATGGAGATGTCCGTAGCGGTAGCGATATATGCATAGAAAAAATATGAACGGAAAACAAAAGAAAGTAAATTGATGTATTGATGTATTGGGAAAAGAAGAAGAAAGGAATGTAAGTAACCATATGCTACGAGAGTAAGTGAGGAAAATCCAACTTTGGTTGTATTGGTGATATTTCATAGGGGGGATTAATCCATCCATGAAAAATAACTATTGACTTTAAGAAAGACATGTATAGAAAGGTACGGTGTCAAGGAACCATCCACATAATTTTTCAAATTTGATCACAATTATTTTCAAGAAAACAGGATAAAGTGTAAAATTACAAGGGTTGAAATTCCCCTACATTTCTTTTGAAAATTCACATGTGTGATTTTTTCACAAAGCATAGGCTCACCATAGATGTACATCATTGGTGAAAGCATTCCATTGCAAGGTCCTCCCCACTTATTGCATTCCCTTCCCACCCATACTAAATGAATTGAAGTTATCTATAGTCTGTGGTGTGACATTAGCAAACAATGCCATCGTGATTCTTTCATCCAATGTGCTTACCACTTCTATGTCGATGAATATGTTTGGATTTGTCATCTTTTGTCAAAAATACACAAATCAACAATTTAGGTGTTCTAACAAGCATTGAGTAAGTACATTCAATTAATGAAGTCACTATAAAAAATTTCACCCTAGGGATGAGTATTAGTGCACACTACTAATACCTAAAATGTAATTAGGAATATGATCTCCTTAGTGTATATGGTACTGAAGTGTTGATATTGATGTTTTATTATTCAATTTGTGTAAATTGATTATGTGAATGTTAGTCATAATTGAATGGTCACTTAAATTTTAAACATTAGATAGTCAAATCATAATGTAGAAATTAGAAAATTAGAAAATTAGTCATTAATATACTACATTGAACCTTAAATTATTTAAATATTTCACTAAACAACCTTATTAAAAAAATTTGGCACACTGAATGTATTTGTAAGTAACCATAAAATGTGGAATTATACACAACCTTTTAATGCTTCAAGATATAGGATTTTTTGATTTAAGGTAGGAACACTTATTTCACTAAATTGGGACTTATTCCAGTCCCAACAACTAAAAAATATACTCAATATCGAAATCTGATATTGCTATTTTCGAATTCTAAAATGTCAACTATTGGAATTATCTGCACTCCAAAATCGCACATATCGGATTCCAAAATTGCACATATTGGATTCTAAAATCACACATATCGGATTCCAATATCACATATATTGGAATCCCAAACCACCTATATTGGAATTATATGTACTCAAAAGTCCCATATATCGGAATCCAAAAAATCAAATATTGAAATCCATTATACGGGCTGGAGTCTGCTAGCTATTATTTATGATTTGTTATGTACAGAACATGTTTTTGTTTTATAATTGATAGCGGTCACTGGCCATTATTTATACTATGTTATGTATAGAACATGTTTTTGTTTTATAAGGGCTAGCGGCCACTAAGCATTATTTATGGTTTGTCTTAGTGAAGCTCCGAAAAATAAGTTCCCTCAAATTCGGTTTTTGATCAAATATCATCCTGAACATCTTCTCTTATCCTTCAATAGTTGCAACAAAGGACACAAAGTGGTGTTAAATTTGACGTCCGTTTAGACGTTTTTTAAATCATTTTTATCCATAAAATAGTTGCAAATCTTTGAAATAACCATCACATATGACTTGCATATTTTAGATATGACAGCCAATTTTTATAAATTATTTATATATTAATTATATTAAAAATATATTTTTAAAAAATCAAATATATATAGTATAATTTAATATTTATTTTATGAACATTGTAAAAAAATTACTATTTTATAAATTTTCAAGGGAAAGTTTTTCTGATAATTCACCACAGAAGAAGTTATTCAATCATATTGTCATCTTATAATCAGTGAAAATATAAATCCTCCCAACTTATATTTCGACAATCTCAACATTATAGATTAGAGTTACTCAATACATTCATAATAACATATGAATGTATATATTATTCGCAATGTTAAGCATTACAATCATAACAACATTTTGAAAAGATAAATAGTTATTTAGCACTTTCTTGCTCCAAGTATTTGATGCCCTCTACCACATTCAATTCCTGAGACACTATTTGTGATATTTTTATGTAGAAATCGACCATTAACCATTTATCTTTTGTACAATCTTTGTGCCTGCTTTTCATACCCACTATAAAATTTTCGAGAGGGTTTCCCTTTATACCTAATGTAATACACAACTAAACACAAAAATCCTTGATCAAACCACGCCTAATGTGCCCACAAAGGGTTACAAGCAATCTTTGCAGTCAAGGAAGGTAAAGTGATTTTAAATTTGTTTATCTCCTTAACAGATGAAGGCTCTTCTAAATATGAGATTGCAATTGGCATTAAACTATCAACTAGAAATGGAGATCTTGTGTGATTTCTAAAGAATTTCAATGTAAGATTGTAACAAGAACAATGAAAACTATTTGCAAGCATTTAAAAATGATAACACACACCATATTGCCCAGAAAAACACAGATAAAATCAAAATCTTGTTAGATTCATCAATAGGGGAGAGTTTCATGAACAATCTAAGAGTTGTGTTGGGTAAGTGCACGAAGTTGGTGGACAATTCTGTGGAGATAAAAACCGGAAATAAAGGAACCACGATCACAGTTTTAAAACTACGATCACGGTTCCGGAATTTTGGGTTTGGTAATTATCGAACCTAAAACTGTGATCGCGGTTTAGAACCTTGCAAGTGCAGTTCTAAACCACGATCGCAAAACTCTGAGACAAACTTTAGCAGTCCCGCGACTCCTTATTTTCCTCATTTTTCATTTCAAACCATGATTTTTCCTAAATGTTTTTCACTCACACTCTCAATACCACCTCAAAATTTCTCATCAGATTTCTGGATAGCAATAGATTTAACCATGCTGCCAAGACGAGGAGGTAAGTCCCCGATTGTAATGATTTTTTTACATTTTAGGTTTTTTCTTTTTGTATTTTAGTTTTTTTTTTGTATTTTCATGGGTTTAGTGAAATGTTTGTTTATGTATACAATTTTCTTGCTTTATCGGTTGGTTGGTAAGCTTGAAATCATGCAAACCATCAAAAAATTCCTCAAAACCAACTGAACATTCCTCAAAACCCTCTGAACATTCCTCAAAACCCTCCTCCAAACATAGATCTGCCTCCTGTGGCTCCTTCTATCCCCACTGAGCCAGCAAGAACGTAAGATAATATCATTGGAAGAATCTGAGAAAATAAAATTATCCATTGAGAACCTAATTCAAACTATAAGACAAAATCATGCTACAAATCCATCCCGCGTGGCTTTACCCAATACATTGCAAACATTAATTGGTGAAGTCAAGTCTACAACCAACCAAATACATAGATGAAACACCTTTACAAATGGACTGTAGGTGGTGGTATGCAGATAAACTATCCCATGCAACCGTCAAAGACAAAAAAATTGGAAAAGACCTCATTTGTGCATTATTTACCGACCCTAAAACCAATGGCCCCCTGCAGTTACTTACAAATGGTTCCTAATCCATTGGTGCCATGATGACAGAATCAAAAAACAATTTTTGGGACCGATGGTGTATGGTTTTTGATTGTTCACCATACAACAACAATGAGGTTCCTCTTTATTTTTTGAAGAAATTATATTGCGAGTTCATGCTTAATGAGGTCCCCAATTATTTTAACTTTTCTGACTTTTTTAGTCGAGGAGGTGGCTCTGTACAGAGTAGACCTGGTGCACACGTAGGTCAGACTAGGATCCCCCATGCCCCAAAACCCCCACCGCCTTTAGTTATCCCTTCTACAGTGAAGGAGGTTGTGGAGATTGATACATTACATGCATTGAGGGAGCTCACTGACACTCTCACCTAGCATAGTGACCCAGATTGCATTTGGTGATGTTGGTGGAGGCACCAGTTCTAATGCACCACACCACTTTGGATCATGTGGTGCCATATGCACAGCAGGCGAGACAACATTTGATGGTTCACAAGATTTCTTTTCTATAGATGAGATGTTGGAGAATGTTTTTGGAACTGGTGCCACTGATATTGGTCTTTCATAGGTAAATTTCAAGTAAATTTAAATTATATATATATATAGATACAATAGTTTAATTCACATGTTTGACATATATATATATATATATATATATTTGATTGTACGTCATGTACATACATGTAAAAAACTAAGTTTTTATTTTATTTTAAATAGCGAGAGCCAGTGAAGGAAACATCTAGTGCATCGACATGCTAGCTACTTTGGCTAGGTGTGTTTCAAACATAAGTTTCAAGTTGTACAAACTTAAATTTTTAATAAATCATTTGATTGCACTAGATTATTATTATAATTTGTTTCACGTGTATATTGTACATGTATCAATATTTTTCTCTTTTATACACAAGATCCTGGAGGGTCATCATATTCTCAGGGAACTGAGGCTATTGGCATGCCTCACATGAGTTTTATGTAAGTTAGTAAATCTCTTTACACTTTGTTTCTAATCTATTGGAAGTTCACGCACGGATTGCATGCTTTGGACCTCTGTGTACATGAGTTTCACTTTCTTATACTCAACCTATATATTATTTAGTAGAAAATGCCAATTCATTTGATATAACTAGCCATACAATGTAATCATATATTGGTTTTACATGTCTTGAAAGTACCACCTGGGGTAAGATTGTATAGTAGGGACGGGAATGAATGTATAATTTCCCTCCTTTGTATAGTTTTTTTACCTTCTTAAAATCTCAACATGTGGAATGAGTGCTTGTAAATGTTTCATGTACCTATATATAGATCTGGTGTTTCCTTGATGAACGTGAAAAGATATGTTTAGAGTGTAGGGACCTTTGAGTTCCTTTACTATTATTTTTTTCAATAGGTTTTGATAGGAGTGCTAAGCTCTTAAGTAAATTTTAATATTGATTTGTATAGGTTTTTTGTATAGCTTATGACTGCTAGAGAGACTCCTCCATATATGTAGACTGTGGAGGTTGCTGTAGATATTGCCATAGCATCTGCAGATCCACTAACTGAGGTACACAAAATTTTAAATTTGTTAAATTTTGGAGACCTTCATTATTTCTTATTAAACTTAAATCTACAATATCAAATTTTGTAGGTGTATATGTGAAATATTTAATTTGAAAATTAATTATTTGTATGTAGCTTACCCCTCGTGAGTCTATTGTTGTCCTTGTGGCACTGTTAACAACAAATTGTTAAGGATCATGACATTGCGATAAGATTTCACATGCATTTTAACTAAATTGTACAAGTTTCTAAATTTTGAATGTATTTTAAAATTTTGGGTGTTAAAAACTTGTTTATGAATGTGCAGGTTAGGTTGCAGGCATGCTTAGAGACACCTAGGACCACACAGATGAAATTCGTAGTGGCATCTTCCTCCACTACATCCCCAGGTCATGGACGTGCTACTTCTAGTAGGGTGAAGAGAGGGAAAATGTTTCATGAGTAGATTTATAGTGGACACCTAGATGTACATATGTGGTCATGAGTAGATTCATAGTCCATTGTACTATATATAGCCTTTTATGACCACATGTGGTGCCATATCTACATTATGACACGTGCTTAGTTAGAGATGTACACATACATTATGAGCTTATGTACATATATATTTTCAGAGACGTGCGCGTCTAGAGCACACTTTGTTTGATTCTTATATATATATATCCATGTGTGTTGGTTAAATCATATTTATTTTGGTTATTTTGGTATTATTGCTAACTCTGAGAAAGTGGGTTTTGATCTCTGTTCGTTGGAACTTGTAGATGCCCCGAGTATTCTCTATCTGTGAATTTATCTGTACCCAAACTAGGTTAATAATATTTGTATTGTTTATTAATAAAATTTAGTGTTCAAAAGTATACATAGATCATAGTTTTTGTTTGTTGATAAAAGTGATTCCTCCATATATGGAACTCCTATGGATATCTCTGCTACGGTTTTGTTTCCAAGGCTATAAATTTGAACTATTTCAGGTCTTTTAAATCTTGAGGTGGATTTAGTGTATTACTTCTAGTTATATATTTTCTAGTATCTTTCTGATTATTATTTGTGGTATATTTCACCATGGGCATTTTGAATTTTTATTTTTCAAACTAAAACAATATTGTTAGCTCTATTGCCAACTTAAGTATTAGTAACTAAAGCTTATATATTTAATGGAATTCATCAATTTATCATCCTGTTGTATTTGGAAAAGTGTGCAATATGAGTTAATCCTTGAAGTTAATATGGAATTCATCAATTTATCATCTTGATAATATTATAGGTATACCCAAAATTGGGTCTGCATTGTTTGTAACTTTTGTGTACATATGAATTAATCCTTGAAGTAACTGTATTAGTTTTCCAATCCTGTAGCCGTACTGTTCTTTTGTAACTCATAATAATCCTGAAATATTGTTAAATTTGAATGATATGTGGCTACATATCTTTATATTATTTTTATTTGCATCATAAGCTTGTACTGTATTTGTATTTGCATCACAACCTAGAAGTTATTTTCAAATGTATTTGTACATTTGTTTTAGCTGATTGCTTCATGTATTTTGAGTTCCAAAACTGTGAAGAAGTTGTAAGTACCTTCTAACATGGATATTGAACTTGGCAGTTGAAGATGGTAGTTGATCATTTTGATTACGCTCATAGTATCTACATTAGAGTTAGATAAATAATATCAGTAAGAAACCATATAGAGGATAAGGGATAATATTAAATTTGGAGTACATGTTAACTAGTGAAAAGGAGTTGTTTGAACTTGATCAAAAGACAAAGTTGAGTTTTTAGGGAAACATAGAAACCATTGAATACATATGTTATAAATTTTTTGAACTGCAACATGTGGTATATCATAACTTGAAGATCAAGGAAGATTAGCTAAAAGGATTTGAGATAAGGTTGATACAATGGTCCAAGAAGAGAGACAAAGAGATAGATGAAAATGATGGGTGAAGTAAAGAGTGAGGTCATAGTTACAAAATGCCACATTAGATGGAGAAGTTAGTATCAGAGAGATAAGATGCTAGACTAAAGCAATTACATGAAAGGATAAGAGAGTTCAAGAACATATGTGAAAAATAGAAAAGATGAAGAAACATAGAGAAAGGTAATTGAAGGTTATTAGGCCTAATGAATCAGACTTGATATATGGTGAAGAAAAAGAAGAACTAGCAAGAAATGTGATTCAAAGGTTGATAGAGCTAATGAGGTACAAGAAGAGAGAGAGAGAGAGAGAGAGAGAGAGAGAGAGAGAGAGAGAGAGAGAGAGAGGATGAAGAGAAGATAATTATGGTTTCACATGAGGTCAGAGAGTTGAATCAAGAGGTAGCACAACTGATGGTCTTCATAGAAAGAGAGAAAGAAGAGAAAGGAAAAGAAAACCGTAGAACAATATTACCCATAATATTATAACAAAACCAAGTGTTAAGGATAAGGCAGAAAATAAGATTCATGAGCCCCATATATCATCCTACCAAGGACACTTGATGACAACAAGAGATAACATAACAACCAAGTCATTGTAATTTAATTTAAATAAATAAGGAAACACTATATTTTGCAAACGGTGGGTCGTGGCACCGAACGGACTGCGCTGACACGTCCGAGTGGCCAGGTGAATGCTAGAGGATGTGGTTTTTTGGTGCGCGAAACGGTTGTTGCTTTCGGGCTACTTCATTCGGGCGCAGTCCCTTAAGAGCCCTGAGACCAAAATATCGTTCAACTTCGATGGGTGACTATTCAGACTTTGTGGCACCTAGAGAGGCCTCGTCTGATCTGAAAGCTCAGTGTAGCGACCCTCTACAATAGGCTCTCTTGGTTTTTTCCTTCTCATTTTGGTGCTCTCGCTGTCCTACTATTTACAAACGCGTGAAATAGTGCAGTTGGAGCCAGTGTAAGGTTGTCAAACGCTATATTTTGCAAACGGTGGGTCGTGGCACCAAACGAATTGTGCCGACACGTCCAGGTGGCCAGGTGAACGCTAGAGGAGGCTATGTTTCGGTGCGTGAAATGGTTGTTGCTTTCGGGCTACTTCATTCGGGCGCAGTCCCTTAAGAGCCCTGAGACCAAAATATCGTTCAACTTCGACAGGTGACTACTCAGACTCTGTGGCACCTAGAGAGGCCTCGTTTGATCTAAAACCTCGGCGTAGGGACCCTCTACAATATCCTCTCTCGGTTTTTTCCTTCTGATTTCGGTGCTCTCGCTGTCCTACTATTTGCAAACGCGTGAAATAGTGCAGTTGGAGCCAGTGTAAGGTTATCACACGCTATATTTTGTAAACGGTGGGTCGTGGCACCGAACGGACTGCGCCGACACATCCGAGTGGCTAGGTGAATACTAGAGGAGGTGGTGTTTTGGTGCGCGAAACGGTCGTTGCTTCCAGGCTACTTCGTTCGGGCGCAGTCCGTTAAGAGCCCTGAGACCAAAATATTGTTTAACTTCGATGGGTGACTACTCGGACTCTGTGGCACCTAGAGAGGCCTCGTCTAATCCAAAACCTCAGTGTAGGGACCCTATATAATAGCCTCTCTTGGTTTTTTCCTTCTCATTTCGGTGCTCTCGCTGTCCTACTGTTTGCAAATGCGCGAAATAGTGCAATTGGAGCCAGTGTAAGGTTGTCAAATGCTATAGTTTGCAAACGGTGGGTCATGGCACCAAACGGACTACGCCGAAATGTCTAGGTAGCTAGGTGAATGGTAGAGGAGGTGGTGTTTTGGTGCGCAAAATGGTCGTTGCTTCCGGGCTACTTCGTTCGGGTGCAGTCCCTTAAGAGCCCTGAGACCAAAATATCGTTTAACTTCGACGGGTGACTACTCAGACTCTGTGACACCTAGAGAGGCCTCTTTTGATCCGACACCTCAATGTAGGGACCCTCTACAATAGTTTCTCTCGGTTTTTTCCTTCTCATTTCAGTGCTCTCACTGTCATACTGTTTGCAAACGTGTGAAATAGTGCAGTTAGAGCCAGTGTAAGGTTGTCAAATGCTATATTTTGCAAACGGTGGGTCATGGCACCAAACAGACTACGCCGACATGTCCGGGTGGCCAGGTAAATGCTAGAGGAGGTGGTGTTTCGGTGCGTGAAATGGTCGTTGCTTCCGGGCTACTTCATTCGGGCGCAGTCCCTTAAGAGCCCTGAGACCAAAATATCGTTCAACTTTGATGGGTGACTAATCGGACTCCATGGCACCTAGAGAGGCCTCGTTTGATCTAAAACCTCGGCGTAGGGACCCTCTACAATAGCCTCTCTCGGTTTTTTCCTTCTAATTTCGGTGCTCTCGTTGTCCTACTGTTTGCAAATGCATGAAATAGTGCAGTTAGAGCCAGTGTAAGGTTGTCAAACACTATATTTTGCAAACGGTGGGTCATGGCACCAAATGGACTGCATCGAAACATCTGGGTGGCCAGGTGAATGTTATAGGAGGTAGTGTTTTGGTGCGTGAAACGGTCGTTGCTTCCGGGCTACTTCGTTCGGGCGCAGTCCCTTAAGAGCCCCTGAGACCAAAATATCGTTTAACTTCGATGGGTGACTACTCAAACTCCATGGCACCTAGAGAGGCCTCGTCTAACCTGACACCTCGATGTAGGGACCCTCTACAATAGCCTCTCTCGGTTTTTTCCTTCTAATTTCGGTGCTCTCGCTGTCTTACTGTTTGCAAACGCGTGAAATAGTGCAGTTGGAGCCAGTGTAAGGTTGTCAAACGCTATATTTTGCAAATGGTGGGTCGTGGCATCGAACAGACTGTGCCAACACGTCTAGGTGGCCAGGTGAACGCTAGAGGAGGTGGTGTTTTGGTGCGTGAAACGGTCGTTGCTTTCGGGCTACTTCGTTCGGGCGCAGTCCCTTACGAGCCCTGAGACTAAAATATCGTTCAACTTCGACGGGTGACTACTCGGACTCCGTGGCACCTAGAGAGGCCTCATCTGATCCGACACCTTGGCGTAGGGACCCTCTACAATAGCCTCTCTCAGTTTTTTCCTTCTCATATCGATGCACACGCGTAAGTATGGTCTTGTAAACACTTGGGGAGGAGTCGTTTTCAAAATTTACAATATTTTCAAAATTTACAACATTTTCAAAATTTACAACATTTTCAAAATTTACAACATTTTCAAAATTTACTTGACTTTTTCAAAATTTACAACTTTTTCAAACAATGAAAGCTTCTCTTAGCTTCGAGAATTTAAAATTGTCTACTAACAGTGCCAACCACGTGAAGGTGGAAGCTTTTATGGCACCACTAACCTAAATAAAAGTGTTAGTCAAAGAAATTTAAGTTTCAAATCAAAACCATATATACTATAGATAGATATAATGTATGTGCAAAATACACAAATTTAAAATAAAATATATATTCAAACTTAAATCTAGATCTTTAATTTCTAATATATATATATATATATATATATATATATTGAAAAGAAATTATATATATACCAGACATGCTCGCATTGTAAATTCATTCCAATGAACCATCAAGATCGGATCTACTCTGAATAGCAGATAAGATTGCTTCATGATCTGACTCTCGAACCTTCCAAAGAATCTTGTTATTAGGCCTTCCTCGATATCTATACAACTGAATATTTGTCACTAGAACTACATGTGAATATAAGAGTATTTTCCTGTGTGTCTCAAAGTCTTCAAACACCCAAACAAAGGAGTTTTTTAATGGATACTGTCGAAGCCAAGTTCCAGTAACTACCACTGACCATGTAGGATACTCAATATCTTCGCCATCTATAATAGGAGAAGTCAACTTCTTTCTTTCCTCGATGCAACGACATAAGAAATAGTCTGTTCCTTCTTCATTGTCTTCTGTCGCAATTACTGCAAACACATGTCCTACAAAACAATAACCAAGGAAAGTTGAACAAATCAAATTTAAATTACATATTAAAATTTCAATGGACATATAACTCAATTTACAAAAATTAAATAAATATAACCATATTCATACCTTGTCGCACCAAAATTGAAATTTCGTCAAAGTCCTTGGATGTTGTAACTTCATCTGCAAAAACAAGTCGTAATGCTTGTGGAGGTTGATAACTAGGAAGCGGAGTTAGAGGCCTACAAATCCATCCTTCCACCCATTCTTGTGAATCACACTCAGCAGTGACAAATTTGATACAAGATGCACAAAAGCATGTCAACTTTCTTGTCCATATGGCCCATGAAGTAGCATCTGAGCTACAAAATGAGTGCATATCACTGGACCCAGTGAGTGTCATACAATCCTCGTAGTTAGTAATATGTTTTTCCTCTATCAACCAAAAATATCTGCAAACTGTGGAATTTTCTTGAGAACCTCGGGCCATGTTGTCAGTACACCATTCCACTATGCTCTTTGCATCTTTTAATTCAACACCATCTTTGTACTTCAACTCTTCTCTTGCAAGAGCTCTTTTCACACATGCCCCTGCACCGTCATGCTCTCCTTTTCCATGTCCAGCCTCAGTGAAACTCCAAATATGTTGCACACCCATCTTGACGTCCATTTTGCTCATCCAATAAAACATTTGTGCATTCTTAAACTGAGACGTGCAATTATCTGACCATATATAATGTTGTTTGAAGTGGATGTCCCTATCAAACAAGTTTCCATAAAATAACTGGAAACACCCTTGCACAAATTCAGTAGAATGAGTACGATCATCACTGATATAAAAGTGGTACTCTCTTAAGATTTTTCGATCATTCTCTGTACTGTCAGGAGAATGTAGAAATGCTATATGCACAAAAATGGCAACTTGTACTGAGTTGTAATATTGCAATTGAACCTCCATTTGTGGTTGCAATGTGTAATTCTCTGCAAAATCGACCACTGAAACAATAGTACCAATAGGAAATGTGTCTTTTCATAGCTTGAATTGTTCATCTAACCATCGAGCTCTATGTGTATGCCTCGCATACTCATAAACAATTTCATCCTTGAATTTTCTCATAAATTGAAAAATGGGCATTTGTTCTGTAACTAGCTCACACTGTTTCGACTCTTTTCCATCTTTCAACTGGTATGCAACTGATTTATATTTATCAAATTCAACTAAATTATGTCCTATTGTACCTTCAATTTTCTCATGGATGCAACTTTCCAATTTAGGTAATCCGCTGCATGTACTACAACTTCCATCTAAACAATCCTGACTATAAAAAAATTGTCCAACTTCTTTTTCACAAAATAGAGTAGGAATGAAATCCCTGGAACATATTGGTGGAACTTGAACAACACATTCAGATAACATAGTTTCAGAATGAAAATTAGAACGAATACGTAAAAATTTAGCAGAATGCATCGCAAATTCAACATGTTGCCTACAACAACAAGTGGTGCGAGCATGGTTGATTTTCACATAGAATGGTTTCAACATTTCAAAAAAACGTTGACTAATTTTAATTTCTAGATTCTCTTGTTCAAACTTACGAAAAAATTGAGTTTGAGTCATATCTAAGAAATGCTTTGGATGTGGTTCACGATTAGTAGAACCAACTCTCCGTTTTATAACATCTTTTGTATTAGGTGAAACTCTAGTGTTATCATGCCAAAATTTAATAATAACATCAGAATTATTTTTGTTCTTACGCGATGCTCTAGCAGAAAATGCCCAAAAATCGGCATTATTGAGTGATTGAAGGATATTACGTCTTTCAATTGCTTTCATTAGAGTTTTTCGATTAACTTGCAACATTCGACTTGTTTGCATAATCAAACGTTATTTTTTTATTGATTCACTTACAACACTAGTAGCAAGTACACGACGCACAATATTACTATCCCTAGTGCGTCTCTTGACACCAATAGTGTGATATGCATCATGAAGGTTTTCAACAATTGTAGAGGTTTGTCCACGTATATTAGATGTTGTCAATCCTAAGGTGTTTAATGTAGGTCTCATTTTAATCACTTTCATCAAACTAACCAACAACTGACATCTTTGAGAATCATTTAAAATTTCAAAATGATTATCCCAAATTTCAGTGGCTTTTCTTCTGATTTTCCGTTTAGAAAGTTTTTCAGACATTGGTTTCAAAATGTTTTCATCACTTTCAATAAAAAAATTAGGTTTCTTAAGTAAAATCCTAAGAGGTGTTTTTGTCAAATTTTTCTTATCTACAGTTTCAACATGAATTTCCTTATTTACATTTTCATCGTCTCCTTCAATTTCAACATTTGCTACATCATGAGTACTTAATTCTTCTTCAACATTGACAGTAGAAACATTACCTAGTTCTTCATTGCTTACAATAGTTGGGATTGAAGATGAACCTCTTCTAGATTCACGAAGTTTCCGCATTCGCTCAGCATTTTGAATTTTGTTGGCCTCTAATTCGTTTGGTGTTTTTTTACTCAATGACTTCCTTTTTTGACTTCGTTTTTTGTCTCCCATGATGTTTTGCTTCCGATGATAAGAAAAACGTGTAGAAAAAGACATAATTTCACAGTAATTCATACGGTAAGGTCAGAGAGTAAAAATCACATGGTAATTTGAGCATTGGGATGTGTGTAAATATGATTTATAAACCGTGATCGCACTTTATAAATCGCGCTCGCGGTTTATAAAGTGCGATCGCGCTTTATGTTTAAAAAACTGCAATCGCAGATCTATCTACCGAACCTAAGGCTCAGAAAATCTTTTTTTTTCACCAACCAAAGCTATGGAAGGTCATTATGAAGTGTAAAAGGTCAAAAAACCTCAAATATGCTCTTCCAAAGACTTGAACCGTGCTAAAAAACTTAAAATATTTCACAAAAATGGTGCCATCGCCTAGGGGAGACTCTTAACTTCGTAGAAATATTGTTTTTAAAGTGAATAGAATAAGATAAATATCATTTTATAATTTTTTACTAACAATAGGTCTTTAAGACATTTTTTCCCGTGAATGTTCATGTCTACGTTTAAGACTGTAACTTTTGTTTCGCTTATCAAAATATGATAAAACTTATACCATCCCAAGCGTGGAAAAATTCTATACACGTTAAAAAAAAATTGATTTCGATATTTTTTGATATAGTTATGGCGGGCAAACAGAAAGCACTCCGTTTTCTAAATATTTTCAGACCACTTTCACGGAAAAAATCATAAAAAAAAATATTGCTAAAAAAAATACAAAATAAAATCCATCCCAAGATAGATAACTACATCTAACGTTCACCAAAGGAAAAAAAAAAAACAAGATTTGGTCATCCAAAATGCGGGCAAACGGACTACAATCTTATAAGTTTTTTCAAAAAAAAACTAAGTCATATAATTTTAAGTGTTTATGTAATGCCCACTTCCCTATGACACTTAGTTGACTATCATTTTGAGTTATGCAGACTCTTGGTTATGGACATGACTTATACTTACGTTGATTAGCATGATGTTTTGTGAGTAGATGCATTTGGGTTATGATTGGATTTTGTTTTCAGTATGATCTACACTGACTCATGGACTGACTATTGGATACTGATATTATTTTTATATGGATATATTGCATGTGTTATAACATTGGATTTCTTTGCCATGATAAGTAGAGTGTAGTTGTTGAATTTACATTATTATAAGTTTGGATAAAGATGGAATGCATAATTAAGTTGTGATTTAAACCTTGAAATAATGGATAATTGAATTACGTATAGATGTTAAAAAATTTCATGCATATGGTTATTTTGGACATTTTAACATGGCCGCAAGGCCGAAGGAGGTATTTTGTATTTTGCAGGAAACACAACATGATCATAACCTAAAGGGGGATTGGGAACCAAACACAACAGGATGTCGGGTGGTTACAACATTTGGTCATCAAGGCAACTAGTGAATTTTATTGTGTTACTTTTGTTTTCTTTTTTCATGTTGTTAAGAAAAAAAAATTCCATGAGGGGGAAATTTTCTAATGTGACCAAGGGGTTAAGAATTTTATTTACTTGTTTTAACTTATTTTAGTAGGTGATTTCATTTGTGATGTCTCCTTTTTAAATTACTTTTGCTAAGTATGTTTAGATTAATTTAGCATCTTGTTTAATTTTTAAGTTTTGGAGGGAATTCTAGTAGGTGTAATTAATTTTGATGGTTGGCTCCTTGAGCCTTGCGTTTTCCTCTTCTATTGAATGCTTGTTTTGAGTGTTGACCACTCCAAATCCTTTGAATCTCGAATTCAATATTTAGGGCAATTTTGGGGGACTTGTGGGACAAGTTGAACATGTCCCACACTTCCCAAAACCCCTTACCAACCATATCTATGGGTTGGGAAGCCAAAAAGGGGATTATTTATTGTTTTGGGAAGGGAAATGTGACTTTGGAGTGCACTTTTCTTCCATTTGCATTTAATTGTGCCCTAAGACACATGGGAAGGGATGGATGTGGAAAAGAGATGTCATTCAACCCAACCACCCATTTATTGTGTTTTGGGAGTTGAGTTGACTATGGGAGGTGGTTTGAGGATGTGTGATGTGGCATCCTACATGGAGCCACATCATCCTCACCCTTCCCTTTTGTCTATTTATGGAAATTTCCTCTCTTGTTGAGGGGGTTGGAGTTTTTTTTTTTTTGTGGAAGAGTTCTTTTTTTTTTTCTTTTGGGGGAGAGAAAAGAATTGGGAGGAAGAAAAAAAGGAGCTTGGACTTGCATTCTTGGATTGTTTTGGAGGGAGCTTCGAAAAATATTCTTGGTTTATGCTTCTCCAATGGAGAGGTAGGAAACCTTCTCCCTTGTTTTTTCCTTATTGTTGTTGCTTATATGCTTAAATTTGTAGATAATGTATGTTTACTTTTGTGTATTGTGGAAAAATGGATAGAATGCTTATTGTGTAGTATAGGAGAGGTTTATGGGAAAACTCATGAGGGAGGCATAAGAGTAGAATAGGAAATTGTGGAGGGAGTTTGAGAGGGATGCCCATCTTGGGTAAGAATGTTCACATTCTTACCTTGTCCTTGAGGGAGCCATAAGAGGAGGGAGGTATAAGAGTATGGGAGGAAAAAGGGGTACATGAGGGAGGCATAAGAGTCATAGGGGCTTGAGTTTTATTCTGGAGGGTTTGCATGGGCATCTCATCTCAATGGGGAGGCATAAGGAAAAATTTCCCATAGTTCCTTCTCTTGTTGGCTTGGATGAAAGCCTTGTTGTGAAAAATATTGTGTTATTTGTGTTTCCTTTTTGTTTCTTCTTTTTTTTTACCTTGAATGTTGTGAAGAAAATTGTTTTGTGGAAGCAAGTGTTGTTGCCTTGAGTTGGAAACCACCCTTCATTGTGTTGTGTTTGGGGCTCGGGGGTCAATGGAGGAGATTGCTTCTCTTCTCCATTGAGTTTTAGGTTGGGAGGAGAGTGTTGCCTCTCTCCCTATCTTGGTTGTGATTTGAACTACTTGGAACTTAGAGCATGGATGAAGAACATCTTGGAGCTTGTGAAGACTTCTTCCTTTTCCTTTATATATATTATTTTGTTGTAAATTTGTATGTGAAAGAAAGTTGTATCATCTTGTTTTCATTTCAAAAAAAATAAAGGATATTGTAATCTATATTTGCACCAAAAGTCACATGCATGAATGAAAATTTTACTTGAAAGGTGTTTACATTTTTGAAAGGATTGTAAGGAAATAAAGAAATGTTATGTACAAAAAAAAAAAACTTGTGAAAATCTTGTGATTATACTATTGGGGAAGTTTGTTGTAGATTCCTTCTTGTGAAATGTTAGTTTTATTTCATTGTATTAATTGAATGGTATGTGTCACAAAAGCTAGCTTCCTTTTGTTGATAGATAGAAATTTGAACACAATTACTTTCAATTTGGACAATAAGTAGTTAAAATAATAAATTATAGTAAGTATTTCTCATTTTGGAACTCATTGCAAACTATATTCAACCTTGTTTGAAGAAATGAAACTTTCTTGTTTCTACCTTATATACAATAATTATCAATTTGTGAGGAAAAGAGGGTTAAAACAAATTTATAACTTGCCAATATTTCCTTCTATGTTTATTATTGTTTTGATAAAAATGGTAATATTCAATACTCTCCATAATGAAAATATTTTAATAATGATGAGAGAAGTTATTATTAAAATATATTAATATTATTAAACTGTAAAATCCTCTTGTTTATTTCCAAAAAAAAAAAATTGTTGTTACCATATACACACGTGTGTGTGTGTGTGTGTGTGTGTATATATATAAGTATATACGCAATTTAATATAAAAGAAATGTTGTTAAATCAAAAGGTATTAAACAAAAGGAAAAAAAGAGAAGCTGTCTGTACAGGCCGCGGCCTGTTTTTTTTGTTGGCTGTTCAAAGGTTGGGGGGAGGGGCGCCGACCACACCCCCAACCCATATACCATATGGGGTGGGGATGGGGTTGGCGCCCCTCCACCCCCCATTAAACTGTTCCACTATAATCACAGCAAACAACTCATTTTCATTACAAAAAAAAATGAGGCCTGTGCACGGCCTGCACAATCCGCCTCTTCCTCAGCCCTTTTGCGGCCACTAATACTTGTTTCCATATATATATACATATATATATATATATATATATATATATACACAGATATATATATATATACATATACATATATATATATATACCTATACATATATATATATATATATATATATATATATATATATATACATGCTGAATCCGTGAGCATAGGGTGTGGAACAACCAAAAAACCCAAACCAGATCAGGTTTACAAAAAAAAAAACTCCTCCATTAAAGATTTGAGCCGAAAATTTGATTGAGTAAAGCTCCCATGGCTGTAACGGTCTCCATAGATTGGGCTTCTCCTATTTTCTCCCTTAACCTGCAAGTAAAGAGAAAAGAAATGAGGGTTTTAGGTGTAGAAAGGAAAATAAATAAAAAGAGATAAAATATATGGCAATCAATAGAGATTTCTAAGGTTTCCTTGCCAAGCCTAAATCTAAGGGTTGGAAAATTTAGATCCAAGGGTGGAGGATGCACCCTACATCACTTAAGTGATGGGGTTACTTTATTTGTGGAATGAAAAATAAAAATAAAAGGCGGGGGGGGAACTAGCAAGATAGTGTACACTTGACCCCTTCTAGCAAGTAATTAACTATTATATATGTATGACCTTGAACTACAATTGTGGGTCTTCTATTATTAAAATTAAAATTAAAAAAAAAATTAATGTAAGGGTCTTTAAATAATCCATTTTTACCAGAATTAACGGAGTCATGTTTGGTAAGCTAACGAAGCCACTTAAATAAGAACTTTAGAACCTTGTCGAGGAAAGAAATGAAGATGTAATATGAAATTTGAAATTTGAGGTGATCTTAATAGATCGATAATCATCTCCAACGCCTCACAACTGTCCTCTTATAACCTGAACCTATCAAAAAAACAATTATTTCATAATTTTCTCTCTCTAAACCTGGTTTGTATTTTGGCCTCATGCGAATAGTCCTATGGGGCGTTACACTTGGTATCAGAGCCGTGGGTTCAAAAGCTTGGACCTTGGGCACACTTAGAAAACATGAAAACATGGACGTTAAACCTAGTGCTAGTTGATTTTTCTTTAAATTTATAAAACCACAATGCTGATAATTATTTAAAACACAAACTTAGAAAGTGGGCACAAAACCTAGATCAATGAACTAACTCTCACCTTGATCTGTGCAGGAGGCGCGGATTAGGCGAGGGGTCTCTTCACATAGACCTAGACATACCACCGCCAGAGCAGGCCCTAGCAGCTCTCCTACCTCAGATCTTGCAGACACTCCAGGATGTCAATGCTGCTATACGCGGAGAGCCCTTGAGAGGACGACTTGCTAGACATAGTTTGGAGCCATCAGTAGATGCCCAGGTATCCCCTCGACATAGTGAAGGGCATAGGGAAAAGAACTTCCATACGGAGTCGGCTAGGGCAGAGTCACCACAGAGAGGACATGGGGACAGGATCTCAGGACATAGGGACAGGTCTCGGAGCCCTAGACAGAGAGAGGAACTCACAGATAGACCAAGGATTCATCATACATCAGCTGCAGACCATATCAAGGAGATCCTGAAGCTACGGCCATCTCACTATTCAGGTGATACAGGCGGTTTTTAGGTAGAGGCCTGGTTGGTGAGCTTGAGTGGGGTGTTTCAAGCTCTGTCCTTGTACTAGCAACACGAAAGCTCGTGTTGCGATTCATCTTCTGAGGGATGGAGCAGGGGTCTGGTGGAGGACTGAGGAGCAGAAGCTCCATGTTGACTCAAAGACGGTTACCGGGGAGTTATTTGAGGAGTGTTTTAGGAGCAGGTATTTACCCAGGAGATTTATACAGTAGCGGATAGACGAGTTTCATGACCTCTGTCAGGCATCGATGACAGTAGCCGAGTATGAGAGTCGATTTCTGGACCTACTCCAGTACGTCGACTATATGCAAGATGAGAAGGTATGGATTCACAGGTTCATCCGGGGACTGAATTTAGACTTGGGTGGCGGAGTACGCATTCACTGCCCACAGACATTAGCAGAGGCCGTGGAGAAGGCCTATATTGCAGAGGAGACATGGGGGAAGACGCAGCAGGCTAGAGACAGAGTTCGGAGCCGTATCCAGCAGATGCAGGATAGTAGGTCGAAAGGGTCAGTTCCTCCTCCACGGGGTGGACAGAGTTCAGGGCAAGCTTCATTCAGGCCACCACAGCAGTAGTAGCAATAGCAGCAGAACCGCCCACCTTACCGACCTCCTCAGAGATTTGATGCGCAGAGGGGACGTAGTATGGGGCCTCCTCCTAGGGGTCCCATCAAGACACAGGGTACACTGAGAGCTCAGTCAGCACGAGCTCATCAGCAGAGACCCCAGCAGTCCATAGCCGGATCGTCAGGATCTGTATCTCAATCATCTAGAGTACTAGCTGGAGTTGCTTCCCACTGGAGAGGACCAGGCAGCTGTTATGGTTGTGGTGTTGTTGGACATCATTGGAGAGATTGCCCATAGAACCCTAACAAGGGTAAGACACAGAGCTCAGAGCGTACTGTTGGAGATATGGCACGGAGTCATCGGATCTACGCAGCGGTCGAGACCGCTAGGCTGAGCATCAGAGTACTGTGATTGAGGACGACAGGTAGTATTGGTGGTATTCCACCTCTATATTATTTGATTCTGGTTCTTCTAATTCTTTTATGTGCACCATCCTTAGTAGAGCGTTGTTAGGCTGGTGGCAGTTAGGCAGGGCCGTAGTATAGGACATTGAGATGGCTTCTGGAGCCAAAATTTCTGTAGACTCCTTAGTTAAGGAGTGTGTAGTGGATTTGGGACCCTTCACCCACTACTTCTGATCTTCGGATCCTTCCATTAGGGTCTTATGGGCATCATTTTAGGCATGGATTGGTTGTCCACTCACAGAGCTAGAGTGGATTGTTACCATAAGACTATTTCTTGCATAGATGATCTTGGAGTAGAGTCAATGATATCAGGAGTTAGGAGGGCCGTATCCATTCGCACCATCTCCGCTATGCAGCTTAAGCGTGTGCGCGACGGGGTTGTTAGTTGTTTTGCTATTATGGTCAGTGACAGATAAGAGGATGAGTCAAGAGGACCTTCCCTTGATGATCATCCCATCTTATCAGAGTTCACCGATGTGTTCCTAGGGAGCTACCGGGATTGCCTCCCCACGTGAGATCAACTTCCATATAGATCTAGTTCCAGGCGTAGAGCCTATCTCACGAGCACCCTATCGGATGACTACACCTGAGTTATGTGAGCTCAAGTTACAGCTTGAGGGCCTTCTGGAAAAAGGCCTAATCCGTCCTAGTGTATCCCCTTGGGGTGCACTAGTCATCTTCGTGAAGAAGAAGGATGGATCTCTTCAGTTGTGTATTGACTACCGTCAGTTGAATAAAGTAACGATCAAGAATCGTTACCCCCTTCCACGCATTGATGATTTATTTGATCAGATGAAGGGGGCTACATTTTTCTCTAAGATAGATCTTAAGTCAGGATACCATCAGCTCAGGATTGCGGAGGCTGATATTCACAAGACAGCTTTCCACATGAGATATGGCCACTACGAGTTCACAGTGGTACCTTTCGGTTTGACGAATGCCCCCCGCAGTGTTTATGAGTTTGATGAATGGGGTATTCAAGACCTTCCTTGATCGCTTCGTGCTCATCTTCCTTGATGACATTTTGATTTACTCACACACACGTGAGGAGCATGAGGAGCACCTTCGCCAGGTTCTTCAGTGTCTTCGCGAACAGCGCCTTTACGGGAACTTGGAGAAGTGTGCGTTCTTTCAGCCTGAGGTGCAGTATTTGGGCCACGTTATTTCTGGGGAAGGTATCGTAGTCGATCCTTCCAAGATTCGAGCCATCATGGATTGGCTAGCACCCACTAGTGTGACCGAGGTGCGTAGTTTCATGGGTCTAGCAGGGTACTACAGGAGGTTTTTTTCAGGATTTTTCGCGGATTGCGCACCCCATCACTTCTCTTCAGCGGAAAGGGAAGAAGTTTTTATGGTCAGATAGATGTGAGCAGGCCTTCAGTACACTGAAGGAATGCCTTACAAGAGCACCTATTCTTGCAGTGCCAGATCCTCATGGAGAGTTTTACGTTTGCACAGATGCTTCCTCTTGGTAGGACTTGGAGGAGTGCTAATGCAAGAGGGTAGAGTAGTTGCCTTTGAGTCTCATAAACTCAAAGATTATGAGCTCAATTATCCGACCCATGACCTTGAGCTTGTAGCAGTAGTACATGCCTTAGTGCGGTGGAGACATTTTCTCTTGGCCGGAGATTTACACTCAGGACTGATCACTTGAGTCTTCGCCACCTCTTCACGCAGCCCAATCTAAATGCTCGTCAGCGACGTTGGATGAGTTACTTTGTGAGTATGACATGGAGATAGAGCATGTGAAGGGAAAGGAGAACGTTGGGTGGCAGATTGCCTTGAGTAGACGAAGACATGTGGCTATGGCCACCTCAGTGGGCACAGATTTGTGGAGTAGGATCTTGCAGCAGCTTCCTCAGGATAGTTTCTACCTTGCAGCCAGAGCAGAGATTGAGTCTCAGAGACCCCTTGAGGGGAGATTTGTTGGATTTTCACTAGAGGCAGATGGTCTTCTTAGACACAGAGGTTGAATTTATGTTCCTAGATATGGAGGCTTGAGACATGAAATTTTGACAGAGGCTCATTGTGCACCTTACTCAGCCCATCCCGGGGTGAAGAAGATGCACGCCACCCTGAGACAGTGTATTTTTGGAGAGGACTTCGGAGAGATGTAGCTTCATTTGTGTCACGCTATTTAGAGTGCCAGAGGGTGAAGGCCGAGCACCAACATCCAGCTGGCCTCCTCTATCCTCATGCCATACCAAAGTGGAAGTGGGACACCATTTCTATGGATTTCATTGTTGGGTTGCCGACGTCGAGATACCACCACGACGCCATCATGGTCACGGTGGATAAATTGACGAAAGTAGCTCATTTTTCCCGAGTGAAGACTACCTATACAACTAGTGCAGTGGCATGCGTATATCTTGATGAGATTGTCAGACTACATGGGATTCCGTGGAAGATCATTTGCGATCGCGACCCTTTGTACACTTCTCATTTCTGGACCACCATACAACATGCTCTTGGGACGAGGATTAATTTCAGCACAACTTATCACCCTGAGACAGATGGACAGACAGAGAGGGTGAATCAGATTTTGGAGGACATGCTCAGGATGTACGTGATGGATCACCAGTCGAGATGGGAGGAGTATCTGTTTTTGGTAGAGTTCGCTTATAATAATAGTTTCCAGAGTTCTATAGGGATGGCTCCTTTTCAGGCATTATATGGCAGAGAGTGCAGGACACCTCTTAGTTGGGACAGGATTAAGGACAGGGTTTTCCCTTGGACCAGCATTATTACAGGACATGGGGCAGCAGGTTACCTTGATCAGACAGAGATTGCAGGAGGCACAGGAATAGACAGAAGAAGTATGTGGACCAACATAGGACAGATCGCAAGTTTTGAAGGTGGGATCGAAGGTGTTTCTTCATGTCAGACCGCATAAGAGCCCTATCCGTTACGGAAAAGGTTCTAAACTTGCTCCTAGGTTTGTGGGTCCCTTCGAGATCTTGTAGCGCCTCAGTACCTTGGCCTATCGGCCTAGCATTGCCACCTAGCTTGTCTCGCGTCCATGATGTGTTTCATGTGTCCTGTTCTTAGGAAAATATGTAGCAGATCCTTCTCATGTATAGATTGGACCTCATGCAGGTACATGATCAGGGGCAGGTGATGGTGGATCCCGTACGTATTCTAGAGCGCAGGACCCTGGGCCTTCGAGGGCAGAGAGATTGATCAGGTACATGTTCAGTGGGACAGGTACGATGAGACTGTTGCTACTTGGGAGGATGCTAATTATTGCGAGCTCATGTCCACACTTATTCAGGACTTCCAGGAGGAAGTTAGGTCTAAGGGGAGGGGATGAGTAATGCCCACTTCCCTATGGACCTTAGTTGACTACATTTGAGTTATGCAGACTCTGGTTATGGACCAAACTTATATTCGTGATTAGATGATGTTTGTGAGTAGATGCATTTGGGTTATGTGGATTTTGTTTTCAGTATTGATCTACACGACTCATGGACAGGGACTATTGGGAACTGATATATTTTAGAGGAATATATGCATTGTGTTAACATTGGATTTCTTCGCCATGTAAGTAGATGTAGTTGTTGAATTACATTATTATAAATTGGATAATGATGGAATGCATCATTACAGTTGGGATTTAAACTTGAAATAATGGTTAATTGAATACGTATAGTGTTAATAAATTTCATGCATAGTGTTATTTTGGACATTTTAACATGGCCGCAAGGCGAAGAGGGTAGGTATTTTCGTTATTTGGCAGGAACCCAGACTGATCAAAACAAAAGGGGAATTGGGAACCAAACACCACGGATGCGGGTGGGTTGGTTACAACATTTGGTAGTCAAGGCAACTAGTGAAGTGTAGGTACTTTGTTTTCTTTTCATGTTGTTAAGAAAAAAAAAATTCTAATAAGGGGGAAATTTTCTAAGTGGACCAAGGGGTTAAGAATTTTATTTAACTTGTTTACTTATCAGAGGTGATTTCATTTGTTGATGTCTTTTTTAAATTATTTTGCTAAGTATGTTTAGATTATATTAGCATCTTGTTTAATTTTAAGTTTTAGAGGGAAGTCGAGTAGGTGTCACTAATTTTGATGGTTGGTCCTTGAGCCTCGGTTTTCCTCTGGTATGAAGGCTTGTTTTGAGTGTTTGACCACTCAATCCTTTGAATCTCGAATTTGAGATTAGGGCAATTTTGGGGGACTTGTGGGTACAAGTTGAAACATGTCCCACACTCTCAAAACCCCTTACCAACCATATCTATGGGTTGGGACGCCGAAAAAGGGGATTATTTATTGTTTTGGGAAGGGAAATGTGATTTGGTGCACTTTCTCCATTTCATTTAAATTGTGCCTAAGACACATGGGAAGGGGATGGATGTGGAAAAGAGATGTATTCAACCAAACCACCATTAATTGTGTTTTGGAAGTGAGTTGAATATGGGACAGGTGGTTTGACCATGGCTGTTGTGATGTGCCTCCTACATGGAGCCACATATCATCACCTTCCTTTGCTATTTATGGGAATTTCCCTCTTCTGTTGAGGGGTTTAGGAGTTTTTTTTTTGTGGAAGAAGTTCTTTTTTTTTTTGGGGGGGGGAGAGAAAAGCATTGTGCAGAAAGAAAAAAAGAAGAGCTGACTTGCATCTTGGATTGTTTCTGGAGGGGAGCTTGGACAAAGCTTCTTGGTGAGGCTTCAATGGAGAGGTTAGAACCTTCTCCTTGTTGGTTCCTTATTGTTGTTTGCTTCTATCGCTTAAATTTGTAGATAATGTATGTTACTTTGTGTATGTGAAAAAGGGAGAGATGCGTATTGGTAGTATAGGAGAGGTTTATGGAAACTCGTGAGGTGGCATAGAGTAGAATGGAATTGTGGAGGGAGTTGAGAGGGCCTGCCCATCTAGGATAAGAATGTTTCACATTCTTACCTGTCTTGAGGGAGCCATAAGAGAGGGAGGTTATAAGAGTATGGGAGGAACAAAGGGGGGTACTTGAGGGAGGAGAAGAGTCTAGGGGATTTATTGAGCCATAATATCGATTATCACTCATTTTGTTTCATTCTAGATGCGTTTATTATTATCCTTATTCTTATTTTGAGATTGAGTGAGTTTTCTCTTTAATGACATTCTTTTCCTATATTTAATAATTGGAGTAAGTACTACTATTGAAAATTATTCTTGTAGTATTATCTGTGAGTTGATTATTATTCCGCATGCCACCGTTTTCTAACCCCCAACTAACCCCTCTCAAACCACCCCCCTTAGCTCGCCCACTCCGCCCCCCCCACCTCTCCCCCTACTCCCCCCCCGCCCCCCACAAAGTCCACCCCCAAGCCATCCACCCATTCCCCCCGCCTGGTTCTTGAGTTTTATTGGGAGGGGTTTGGATGGGCATCTCATCCAAGGGGGAGGGGCCACAAGGAATTTCCCATAGTTCCTTCTTTGTTGGCTGGATGCAAGCCTTGTTGTGAAAAAAATATTTTGTTATTTGTGTTTCCTTTTGTTTCTTCTTTTTTTTACTTGAATGTTTGTGAAGAAAATTGTTATTGGTGGGAAGAAAGTGTTGTTGCCTTGAGTGAAGACCACCCTTCATTGTGTTGTGTTTGGGGATCGGGGTCAATGAAGGAGATTGCTTCTCTTCTCCATGCGTTTAGGTAGGAGAGAGTGTTGCTATCCCTATTTGGTTGTGATTTGAACACTTGGAAATGGGAAGCATGGATGAAGAACACCCTTGGAGCTTGTGAAGACTTCCTTTCCTTTTCATTTAGATATATTATTTTGTTTGATAAAATTTGTAGTGAAAGAAAGTTGTATCATCTTATTTTCATTTCACAAAAAACTAAAGATATTTTAATCTATATTTGCACCAAAGTCACGGATGAATGAAATTTACGTGAAAAGGTGTTTTACATTTTTTGAAAGGATTGTAAGGAAATAAAGAAATGATATGTACAAAAAAAAAACTTGGGAAAATCTTGTGAGATATACTATTGGGGAGTTTGTGTAGATTCCTCTGGTGAAATGTCTTCTCGGTTCTGTTCCGGCCGCCTCTCATTCTATCCTGCTTTCTCTTTTCCTTCATCACCCCAGTCTCAACCCCCTTCTATCCTCCCCCGTTTCACCTTTCCTCTTTTTGAATCATCCCCCCTCCCGCCTCCCACGCTCTCTCCAACGTCCCTTCTTACCCCCCCCCCTTCCTTTTTTTTCCGTTCCTCTCCCCCTTTCTCTCTCTCTCCCCTCTTTTCCTTTTCTCTATTTTTCTTTCTCCCTTTATCCCTCCTTCTCCCCCTCCTCCCTTCCTTTTCCCTCCCATTCCCGATTCCCCCCCTTCCCCTCTCCTGCCTCACCCTTTGACTCCGTTCCCTCGCCTAACCCTCCCTCTCTCTCCCTACTCCCTTTTCTCACTCTCTCCTCCTCTTTCCTTCTGCGTTTTCCCTCTCTTTTCCCTTCTCCGCTCATTCTCCCCTATCCTTCGTTCCCCCCTTCTACTCATTTCTAGTTTTATTTCATTGTATTAGAAGCGAAGGGGAATTGTCACAAAAGCTTTAGCGTACTTTGTTGTGGAAGGATAGAAATTTGAACACAATTACTTTCAATTTGGACATAAGTAGTTTTAAAATACTAAATTATAGTAAGTCTTTCTCATTTTGAAACTTCATTGCCCAACTATATTCACCTTGTTTTTGCCTCATGACCTTTCTTTTGTTTCTCCTTATATACAATACTGATCACATTTGTGGGCCAGAGGGTTTTCCTGCCCACCATTTCTTACCTTGCAAATTTTTCCTTCTAGGTTTATTATTGTTTTGATACAATGGGTACTATTCGCAATAGCCTCCCATTATGAAAATATTTGAATACTGCTGAGAGG
The DNA here is from genome assembly GCA_019776745.2 of Taxus chinensis. Classification (NCBI taxonomy): domain Eukaryota; kingdom Viridiplantae; phylum Streptophyta; class Pinopsida; order Cupressales; family Taxaceae; genus Taxus; species Taxus chinensis. The sequence continues at coordinate 658,283,438 of CM034154.1, forward strand.
AATTTTATTAAACTCTATTCTATTCTTTACACTGTAAATTCCTCTTGTGTATTTCCCACATTGGAGGGTATGTACAGAATGGGGAGGGAGAGAAGGCGTTGAAGCTCCACCTTGACATGAAGATGATGATCAAGCCAGATGCAGTGACATTCATTAACCTTCTAAACCGATTTTATAAGATGTACAACAGGATAAAAAAAATTCATGAATTCATAATAAGTAATAATGGACTCCATTGTGACAGGGAAGTGGGGAATGCTCTTATAGCAATGTATGCCTAATGTATCTCTATTGAGCATGCGCTCCAAGTGTTTGAGAGAATGATTGAAAAAGATGTGGTCTCATGGACTGCAGTGGTCACAGAATTGTAAAAATTAGGCACATAAAATAACAACTCGCAGAAATAAAATAAAAGAAAGAAAATTGCAAATAAAACATATTATTACAAACTCATATCAACACTTCTAAGCATATATTTCTCCTTCCTTCTCAGAGCTTCGACTCAATAAAATCTCTCTGAATTTATTTGATATTAAAAACACTTGCAATTGCCTCTAATAAAATAGATAGTTTTTCATCTAACAATAAAACACTCAACACTCCTACAAATAGAACTAAAAAGCACATGCTTTTGTGCAATACAAAGCATTTGATTTATTTTCTTTAATAGCTTTTCCTAAAACTAGGAATCTAAAACTAAATCATCTAATATTAAAAGCATGTAAAAAGCAAACTGCTTTTTGCATTTCTAGGGGCAAAATTACTCTTTTTCTAACACTCCCCCTTTTTGACCTTCAAGGATTTATTTTTTTCTAGATTTGAGTGTGCACTTCCAGATTTGACATATTCCAAATCACAAACTCCCAAATAAGTTCTTAAATACTCCAAAACACTTTATTTCTCAAAGCTTTCGTAAAGATATCTGCAAACTGATCTTCGGATCTACAAAATTCAAGACAAATTTCCTTGTTGTTAACCAGCTCCTTGATGAAGTGATACCTCGTGTCTATGTGTTTTCTCCTCTTGTGAAAAACATGATTTTTGGACAATGCTATTGTTGAATTGTTGTCAAAAAAAACTGTGTAGCATCATCTTGATTTTGCCTCAAATCTTTCAACACTCTTCTCATCCAAACAACCTGACATGTTGTTCCTATTGCTACTACATACACTGTTTCTGATGAAGATAGTGTGACTATGGGCTGCTTCTTTGATGCCCATGAAACTATGTCTATTCCAAAGTGAAAATCATAGCCGGATGTACTCTTTCTGTCATCAAATACTTCCGGCACTGTCACTGTTTGTGTAACCTATGAGTTTGAACTCATCTGATGTTGAATACAAAATTCCATGATTCTTAGTTCCACCTATATACCTCAAAAATCTTTTCCAGCTTGACAATGTGAATCTTTTAGAGATTCCATGAACCTTGAGATGAGGCTCACACCATACATAATATTTGGCCTTGTGGCCATCAGATACATGAGACTTCCAACTAGCCTTTTGAACTATGTTGGATCTACAAATGAGCCACTGTCATCTTTTCTTAGCTTTAAACCTAATGCAACTGTGTTGTTGGGGTTGACTTGCAATTCAACATGTTAACTCTCTTCAAAACATCATTACATACCTTACTTGTGAAATAAAAACTCCATTTTTTATTGTTGAACTTCTATGCCCAAAAAAATAGTCCATGAGGCCTAGATCTGTCATCTCAAATTCTTTCTTCATAGGTGATTTGAATGAATCTGCAAATAGATTTCAAGTAATGATTAAATCATCCACATATAAAAAAAACAATCAAAATTTTACCTTGCTCATTGATCTTGATGTATAAGGTAGGATCACTACTACTCCTACTGAAACCATTCTGTACCAAATAAGAATCAATCCTATTATACCAAGCTCTTGGTGCTCCTTGAGACCATAGAGCGCGTTTCTTCCCTACGACACTTAGTTGATTCATTTTGAGTTATGCAGACTTTAGATATGGACATGACTTATACTTATGTTGATTAGCATGATGTTTTGTGACTAGATGCATTTGGATTATGATTGGATTTGTTTTTTTTTTTCAGTATGATCTACACTGACTCATGGACAGACTATTGGACCGATATTATTTTTTATGGATATATTGCATGTGTTCTAACATTGGATTTTTCTTCGCCATGATGAGTAGAATGTAGTTGTTGAATTTACATTACTATGCAATTTTGGATAATGATGAAATGCATAATTAAGTTGTGATTTAGACCTAGAATAATAATGATTGATTGAATTACGTATAGATGTTAATAAATTTCATGCATATATTATTTTGGATATTTTGACATGGCCGCAAGGCCGAAAGAGGGTATTTTGCATTTTGCAGGAAACACAACATGATCACAACCATGAGGGGGATTGGGAACCAAACACAACAGAATGTCGGGTGGTTACAACATTGCTTTATTTTAAAAAACTCAATCGCAGATCTATCTACCGAACCTAAGCTCAGAACAATCTTTTTTTTTTCACCACCCAAAGCTATGGAAGGTCATTTGAGTGTAAAGTCAAAAAACCTCAAAGAGCCTTCCAAAAGACTTGAACCGTGCTCAAAAACTTAAAATATTCAACAAATGGTGCCATGGTGCCATCCGCCTAGGGGAGACTCTTAACTTCGTATAATATTGTTTTTAAAAGGAATAGTAATAAGAGAAATATCATTTTATAATTTTTTACTAACAATAGGTTTCTTTACGACAATTTTTTCCCGGGAATGTTCATGTCTACGTTTAGACTGTAACTTTGTTTCGCTTATCAAAATAATGACAATTTAACTTATACCATCCCAAGCGTGGAAAAATTCTATCACGTTAAAAAAAAATTGATTTCTTCGATATTTTTTTGATGATAGTTATTGCGGGCAAACATAAAGAGCACTCCGTTTTCTAAATATTCAGACCACTTTCAGTAAAAAATCATAAAAAAAATATTGCGAAAAAATACAAAATACATCCATCCCAGATAATAACTACATCTAACGTTCACCAAAGGAAAAAAAAAAACAAAGATTTGGTCTCCAAACATGCGGGCACACGGACTAGACAATCTTTAGAATTTTATTTCAAAAAAAACTCAGTCCTATAATTTTAAGTGTTTTTATGTCCTGCCCACTTCCCTATTACACTTAGTTTACTACATTTTGAGTGTGCATACTCTTGGTTATGGACATGCCTTCATACTTAATGTGATTAGCAATGATGTCTTTGTGAGTGAATACATTTGGGTTTGATTAGATTTTTGTTTTTCATATATCTACACTGACTCGTGGACAGACTAGTGGACTACTGATATTCTTTTTATATGGATATATTGCCTGTGTTATAACACATTTGGATTCTTCGCCATGATAAGTAGAATGTAGTTGTTGAATTTACATTATTATAACTTTGGATAATGATGAATGCATACTTAGGTTGTGATTAAACCTTGAAATAATGGATAATGGAATTACTTAGAGATTTTAATAAATTTTATGCATATGTTATTTTTGGACATTTTAAACATGGCCGCCAGGCCGCAGGAGGTATTTTGTATTTACATGAAACACAACCTTATCACAACCCCCCCTAAAGGGGATTGGGAACCAAACACCACAGGATTCCGGGTGGTTTTACAACTTTGGGTCGTCAGGCAACTAGTGAATTGTATTGTTTTACGTTTGTTTTCTTTTTTTTATTTTGTTTAATAAAAATTCCATGGGGGGAAATTTCTAATGTGACCAAGGGGTTAAGAATTTTATTTACTTGTTTTAACTTATTTTAGTGTGATTTCATTTGTGATGTCTCCTTTTTTTAAATTACTTTTGCTAAGGATGTTTAGATTAATTTAGCATATGTTTAATTTTGAAGTTTTAGAGGTAAAATCTAGTAAGTGTAATAATTTTGATGGTTGGCTCCTTGAGCCTTGTGTTTTCCTCTTGTATTGACTGCTTGTTTTGAGTGTTGACACTCCAAATCCTTTGAATCTCGAATTTGAGATTAGGGCAATTTTGGGGACTTGTGGGCAAGTTGAACATGTCCCACACTTCGCCAAAACCCCTTACCAACCATATCTATGGGTTGGGAAGCCAAAAAGGGGATTATTTATTATTTTTGGGAAGGAAATGTGACTTTGGAGTGCACTTTTCTTCCCATTTTCCATATTACGTGTGTCCTGTAATGACACACTGGGAATGGAAATGGATGTGAAAGAGATGGTCATTCAACCCAAACACCCCTTATTGTGTTTTGGGAGTTATTTGACTAATGGGAGTGGTTTGAGGATGTATGATGTTGCATCCTACATGAAGCCACAGCATCTCACCCTTCTTTTTGTCCTATGTATGGAAATTTCCCTCTCCTTGTTGAGGTGTGGTTTTTTGTTTTGTGAAGATTTCTTTTTTTTATTTTCTTTTGGGGAGAGAAAAGAATTGGGAGAAAGAAAAAGAAGGATTCTTGGACTTGCATGCTGGATTGTTTTGGAGGGAGCTTGGAAAAAGCTTCTTGGTTTAGGCTTCGTCCAATGGAAGGTCGGAAACCGTCTCCCTTGTTGTTATCCTTTTGTTGTTGCTTCTATGCTTAAATTATATATAATGTATGTTTCTTTTTTTGTATTGTGGAAAATGGAGAAAAAAAAGATGCTTATTGTGGAGTATAGGGAGAGGTTATATGGGAAAACTCATGAGGGAGGCATAATAGTAGAATAGGAAATTGTGGAGGGAGTTTGAGAGGGATGCCCATCTTGGGTAATAATGTTCACATTCTTACCTGTCCCTTGAGGGAGCCAATAAGAGGAGGGAGGTATAAGAGTATGGGAGGAAAAAGGGGTACTTGAGGGAGGCATAAGAGTCATAGGGCTTGAGTTTTTATTGTGGAGGGTTTGGATGGTGCATCTCATCTCAATGGGGAGGCACAAGGGAAAGCTTTCCATAGTTCCCTGTCTCTTGTTGGCTTGGATGAAAGCCTTGTTGTGAAAAATATTGTGTTATTTGTGTTTCCTATTTGTTTATTCTTTTTTTTTACCTTGAATGTTGTGAAGAAAATTGTATTGTGGAAGCAAGTGTTGTTGCCTTGAGTTGAAGACCACACCCTTCATTGTGTTGTGTTTGGGGCTCGGGGGTCAATAGAGGAGATTGCTTCTCTTCTCCATTGAGTTTTAGGTTGGGAGGAGAGTGTTGCCTCTCCCCCTATCTTGGTTGTGATTTGAACTACTTGGAACTTGGAGCATGGATGAAGAACACCTTGGAGCTTGTGAAGACTTCTTCCTTTTCCTTCATATATATTATTTTGTTGTAAATTTGTATGTGAAAGAAAGGTTGTATCATCTTGTTTTCATTTCAAAAAAAAAAAGGATATTGTAATCTATATTTGCAACCAAAAGTCACATGGATGAATGCAAATTTTACTTGAAAGGTGTTTAAATTTTTTGAAAGGATTGTAAGGAAATAAAGAAATGATATGTACAAAAAAAAAGAAACTTGTGAAAAGCTTGTGATTATACTATTGGAGAAGTTTGTTGTAGATTCCTTCTTGTGAAATGTTAGTTTTATTTCATTGTATTAATCGAATGGTATGTGTCACAAAAGCTAGCTTCCTTTTGTTGATAGATAGAAATTTGAACACAGTTACTTCAATTTGGACAATAAGTAGTTAAAATACTAAATTATAGTAAGTATTTCTCATTTTAGAACTCATTGCAAACTATATTCAACCTTGTTTTGAATAAATGAAACTTTCTTGTTTCTACCTTATATACAATAATTATCATTTGTGAGGAAAAAGAGGGGTTAAAACAAATTTATAACTTGCCAATATTTCCTTTCTATGTTTATTATTGTTTTGATAAAAATGGTAATATTCAATACTCTCCATAATGAAAATATTTTAATAATGATGAGAGAAGTTATTATTAAAATATATTAATATTATTAAACTGTAAATCCTCTTGTTTAGTTCCAAAAAAAAAAAAAAAATTGTTGTTGCCATATACACGTGTTTGTGTGGGTGTGTGTGTGTGTGTGTGTGTGTAAGTATATACGCAATTTAATATAAAAGAAATGTTGTTAAATCAAAAGGTATTAAACAAAAGAAAAAAAAGAGAAGCGGCCTATTTTTTTTTGTTGGCTGTTCAAAGGTTGGGGGGGAGGGGCGCCGACCCAACCCCCAACCCATATACCATATGGGGTTGGGGATGGGGTCGGTGCCCCTCCCCCCCCAATAAACTGTTCCACTATAATCACAGCAAACAACTCCTTTTCATTACAAAAAAAAACACGGCCAGTGCATCTCGCGGCCTGCACAATCCGTCTCTTCCTCGGCCCTTTTGCGGCCACTAATACTTGTTTCCATATATATATATACACGATGAATCCGCGAGCATAGGGTTTGGAACAACCAAACAACCCAAACCAGATCAAGTTTACAAAAAAACTCCTCCATTAAAGCTTTGAGCCGAAATTTGTTTGAGTAAAGCTCCCATGGCTGTAATGGCCTCCATAGATTGGCCTTCTCCTATTTTCTCCCTTAACCTGCAAGTAAAGAGCAAAGAAATGAGGGTTTGGGTGTGTAGAAAGGAAAATAAATAAAAAGAGATAAAATATATGGCAATCCATAGAGATTTCTAGGGTTTCCTTGCCAAGCCTAAATCTAAGGGTTGGAAAAATTTAGATCCAAGGGTGGAGGATGCACCCTACATCACTTAAGTGATGGGGTTACTTTATTTGTGGAACGAAAATAGAAATAAAAAGGGGAGGGGGGGGGGGGGGGGGGGGGGAACTAGCAAGATAGTGTACACTTGACCCCTTTTAGCAAGTAATTAACTATTATATATGTATGACCTTGAACTACAATTGTGGGTCTTGTATTATTAAAATTTAAAAAAAAAAAAAAATTAATGTAAGGGTCTTTAAATAATCCATTTTTACCGGGATTAACGGAGTCATGTTTGGTAAGCTAACGAAGCTTCTTAAATAAGAACTTTAGAACCTTGTTAAGGAAAGAAACGAAGATGTCATATTGAATTTGAAATTTTGAGGCAATCTTAATAGATCGATAATCATCTCCGACACCTCACAGCTATCCCCTTATAACCTGAACCTAATAAAAAAAAAATTACTTCATAATTTTCTCTCTCTAAACCTGGTTTGTATTTTGGCTTCATGCGAGTAGTCGTACGGGGCGTTACACTTGGTATCAGAGCCATGGGATTCGAAGCTTGGACCCTTGGGCACACGCAGAGCACACGAAACAGGAACATTTAACTTAGTACAGAGCTGATTCTTTTAAAATATAAAACCACAATGTTGATAATTATAGCAAACAACAAATTTAGAAAACTGACACAAGACCTAGAACAATGAACTAACTCTCGCCTTGATCTGTGCAGGAGGCGGATTGGGCGAGGGGTCTCTTCATATAGACCTAGACATACCACCGCCAGAGCAGGCCGTAGCAGCCATCCTACCTCAGATCTTGCAGACACTCCAGGATGTCAATGCCGCTATACGCGGAGAGCCCTTGGGAGGACGACTTGCTAGACATAGTTTGGAGCCATCAGTAGATGCCCAGGTATCCCCTCGACATAGCAAAGGGCATAGGGTAGAGAACTTCCATACGCAGAGTCGGCTAGGGCAGAGTCACCACAGAGAGGGACATGGGGACAGGATCTCAGGACATAGGGATAGGTCTCGGAGCCCTAGACAGAGAGAGGAACTCGCAGATAGACCTAGGATTCGTCATACATCAGCTGCAGACCATATCAGGGAGATCCTGAAGCTGCGGCCATCTCACTATTCAGGTGATACAGGTAGTTTTCAGGCAGAGGCCTGGTTGGTGAGCTTGAGCGGATGTTTCAAGCTCTGTCCTTGTACTAGCAACATGAAAGCTCGTGTTGTGATCCATCTTCTGAGGGATGGAGCAGGGGTCTGGTGGAGGACCGAGGAGCAGAAGCTCCATGTTGACTCAGAGACGGTTACCTGGGAGTTATTTGAGGAGCGTTTCAGGAGCAGGTATTTACCCAGGAGATTTATACAGCAGCGGATAGACGAGTTTCATGACCTCCGTCAGGCATCGATGACAGTAGCCGAGTATGAGAGTCGATTTCTGGACCTACTCCAGTACGTCGACTATATGCAGGATGAGCAGGTATGGATTCACAGGTTCATCTGGGGACTGAATTTAGACTTGGGTGGCGCAGTACGCATTCACTGCCCACAGACATTAGCAGAGGCCGTGGAGAAGGCCTATATTGCAGAGGAGACACGGGGAAAGACGCAGCAGGCTAGAGATAGAGTTCAGAGCCGTATCTAGTAGATGCAGGATAGTAGGTCGAAAGGGTCAGTTCCTCCTCCACGGGGTGGACAGAGTTCAGGGCAAGCTTCATTAAGGCCACCACAGCAGCAGCAGCAGCAGTAGACCCGCCCACCTTACCGACCTCCTCAGAGATTTGATGCACAGAGGGGATGTAGTATGGGGCCTCCTCCTAGGGGTCCCATCAGGACACAGGGTACACCGAGAGCTCAGTCAGCAGGAGCTCATTAGCAGAGACCCCAGCAGTCCATAGCCGGATCGTCAGGATCTGTATCTCAGTCATCTAGAGTACCAGCTGGAGCTGCTTCCCACTGGAGAGGACCAGGCAGCTGTTATGGTTGTGGTGTTGTTGGACATCATTGGAGAGATTGCCCACAGAACCCTAACAAGGGTAAGACACAGAGCTCAGAGCCTACTGTTGGAGATATGGCACGGAGTCATCGGATCTACGCAGCGGTCGAGAACCGCCAGGCTGAGCATCAGAGTACTGTGATTGAGACGACAGGTAGTATTGGTGGTATTTCCACCTCTATATTATTTGATTCTGGTTCTTCTGATTCTTTTATTGCACCATCCTTAGTAGAGCGTTGTAGGCTGGTGGCAGTTAGGCAGGGCCGTAGTTGGGACGTTGAGATGGCTTCTGGAGCCAAAATTTCTGTAGACTCCTTAGTTAAGGAGTGTGTAGTGGATTTGGGACCCTTCACCACTACTTCTGATCTTCGGATCCTTCCATTAGGGTCTTATGGCATCATTTTAGGCATGGATTGGTTGTCCGCTCACAGAGCTAGAGTGGATTGTTACCATAAGACTATTTCTTGCATAGATGATCTTGGAGTAGAGTCAGTGATATCAGGAGTTAGGAGGGCCGTATCCATTCGCACCATCTCCGCTATGCAGCTTAAATGGTGTGCGCGACGGGGTTGTCAGTTGTTTGCTATTACGGTCAGTGACAAATCAGAGGATGAGTCAAGAGGACCTTCCCTCGATGATCATCCCATCTTATCAGAGTTTTTCTGATGTGTTCCCAGGGGAGCTACCGGGATTACCTCCCCCACGTGAGATCGACTTCCATATAGATCTAGTTCCAGGCGCAGAGCCTATCTCACGAGCACCCTATCGGATGACTACTCCTGAGTTATGTGAGCTCAAGTTGCAGCTTGAGGGCCTTCTAGAGAAAGGCCTAATTCATCCTAGTGTATCCCCTTGGGGTGCACCAGTCATCTTCGTGAAGAAGAAGGATGGATCTCTTCGGTTGTGTATTGACTACCGTCAGCTGAATAAAGTAACGATCAAGAATCGTTACCCCCTTCCACGCATTGATGATTTATTTGATCAGATGAAGGGGGCTACAGTTTTCTCTAAGATAGATCTTAAGTTAGGATACCATCAGCTCAGGATTGTGGAGACTGATATTCACAAGACAGCTTTCGCACGAGATATGGCCACTACGAGTTCACAGTGGTACCTTTCGGTTTGACGAATGCCCCCGCAGTGTTTATGAGTTTGATGAATGGGGTATTCAGGACCTTCCTTGATCGCTTCGTGCTCATCTTCCTTGATGACATTCTGATTTACTCACGCACACGTGAGGAGCACGAGGAGCACCTTCGCCAGGTTCTTCAGTGTCTTCGCGAACAGCGCCTTTACGGGAACTTGGAGAAGTGTGTGTTCTTTCAGCCTGAGGTGCAGTATTTGGGCCACGTTATTTCTGGGGAAGGTATTGCAGTCGATCCTTCCAAGATTCGAGCCATCATGGATTGGCCAGCACCCACTAGTGTGACCGAGGTGCGTAGTTTCATGGGTCTAGCAGGGTACTACAGGAGGTTTGTTCAGGATTTTTCGCGGATTGCGCACCCTATCACTTCTCTTCAGCGGAAAGGGAAGAAGTTTTTATGGTCAGATAGATGTGAGCAGGCCTTCAGTACACTGAAGGAATGCCTTACGAGAGCACCTATTCTTGCAGTGCCAGATCCTCATGGAGAGTTTTACGTTTGCACAGATGCTTCCTTGGCAGGACTTGGAGGAGTGCTAATGCAGGAGGGTAGAGTAGTTGCCTTTGAGTCTCGCAAACTCAAAGATTATGAGCTCAATTATCTGACCCATGACCTTGAGCTTGCAGCAGTAGTACATGCCTTAGTGCTGGTGGAGACATTTTCTTCTTGGCCGGAGATTTACACTCAGGACTGATCACTTGAGCCTTCGCCACCTCTTCACGCAGCCCAATCTCAACGCTTGTCAGCGGCGTTGGATGGAGTTACTCTGTGAGTATGACATGGAGATAGAGCATGTGAAGGGAAAGGAGAATGTGGTGGCAGATGCCTTGAGTAGGCGAAGACATGTGGCTATGGCCACCTCAGTGGGCACAGATTTGCGGAGTAGGATCTTGCAGCAGCTTCCTCAGGATAGTTTCTACCTTGCAGCCAGAGCAGAGATTGAGTCTCAGAGACCCCTTGAGGGGAGATTTGTTGGATTTTCACTAGAGGCAGATGGTCTTCTCAGACACAGAGGTCAAATTTATGTTCCCAGAGATGGAGGCTTGAGACATGACATTTTGACAGAGGCTCATCGTGCACCTTACTCAGCCCATCCCGGGGTGAAGAAGATGCACGCCACCCTGAGACAGTTGTATTTTTGGAGAGGACTTCGGAGAGATGTAGCTTCATTTGTGTCACACTGTTTAGAGTGCCAGAGGGTGAAGGCCGAGCACCAACATCCAGCTGGCCTCCTCTATCCTCACGCCATACCAGAGTGGAAGTGGGACACCATTTCTATGGATTTCATTGTTGGGTTGCCGACGTCGAGATACCACCACGACGCCATCATGGTCACGGTGGATAAATTGACGAAAGTAGCTCATTTTTCCCCAGTGAAGACTACCTATACGGCTAGTGCAGTGGCACGAGTATATCTTGATGAGATTGTCAGACTACATGGGATTCCGCGGAAGATCATTTGCGACCGCGACCCTTTGTACACTTCCCATTTCTGGACCACCATGCAGCATGCCCTAGGGATGAGGATTAATTTCAGCACAACTTATCACCCTGAGACAGATGGACAGACAGAGAGGGTGAATCAGATTTTGGAGGACATGCTCAGGATGTACATGATGGATCACCAGTCGAGATGGGAGGAGTATTTGTATTTGGTAGAGTTCGCTTATAATAATAGTTTCCAGAGTTCTATAGGCATGGCTCCTTTTCAGGCATTATATGGCAGAGAGTGCAGGACACCTCTTAGTTGGGACAGGATTGAGGACAGGGTTTCCCTTGGGCCAGCATTATTACAGGACATGGAGCAGCAGGTTACCTTGATCAGACAGAGATTGTAGGAGGCACAGGATAGACAGAAGAAGTATGCAGACCAACATAGGACAGATCGCAGTTTTGAGGTGGGATCGAAGGTGTTTCTTCGTGTCAGACCGCATAAGAGCCCTATCCGTTACGGGAAAAGGTTCTAAGCTTGCTCCTAGGTTTGTGGGTCCCTTCGAGATCTTGGAGTGCCTCGGTCCCTTGGCCTATCGCCTAGCATTGCCACCTAGCTTGTCTCGCGTCCATGACGTGTTTCATGTGTCTGTTCTTAGGAAATATGTAGCAGATCCTTCTCATGTATTAGATTGGACCTCATTGCAGGTACAGGATCAGGGGCAGGTGATGGTGGAGCCCGTACGTATTCTAGAGCGCAGGACCCTGGGCCTTCGAGGCAGAGAGATTGATCAGGTACGTGTTCAGTGGGACAGGTACGATGAGACTGCTGCTACTTGGGAGGATGCTACATCATTGCGAGCTCAGTTTCCACACTTATTTCAGTGACTTCCAGGAGGAAGTCTAGTCTAAGGGGAGGGGGATGTAATGCCCACTTCCCTATGACACTTAGTTGACTATCATTTTGAGTTATGCAGACTTTTGGATATGGACATGACTTATACTTACGTTGATTAGCATGATGTTTTGTGAGTAGATGCATTTGGGTTATGATTGGATTTTGTTTTCAGTATGATCTACACTGACTCATGGACAGACTATTGGATACCGATATTATTTTTATATGGATATATTGCATGTGTTCTAACATTGGATTTCTTCGCCATGATAAGTAGAATGTAGTTGTTGAATTTACATTACTATAACTTTGGATAATGATGGAATGCATAATTAAGTTGTGATTTAAACCTTGAAATAATGGATAATTGAATTACGTATAGATGTTAATAAATTTCATGCATATGGTTATTTTGGACATTTTAACATGGCCGCAAGGCCGAAGGAGGTATTTTGTATTTTGCAGGAAACACAACATGATCACAACCTAAAGGGGGATTGGGAACCAAACACAACAGGATGTCGGGTGGTTACAACATTTGGTCGTCAAGGCAACTAGTGAATTGTATTGTGTTACTTTTGTTTTTTTTTTTATGTTGTTAAGAAAAAAAAATTTCCATGAGGGGGAAATTTTCTAATGTGACCAAGGGGTTAAGAATTTTATTTACTTGTTTTAACTTACTTTAGTAGGTGATTTCATTTGTGATGTCTTTTTTTTAAATTACTTTTGCTAAGTATGTTTAGATTAATTTAACATCTTGTTTAATTTTTAAGTTTTGGAGGGAAGTCTAGTAGGTGTAATTAATTTTGATGGTTGGCTCCTTGAGCCTTGTGTTTTCCTCTTGTATTGAATGCTTGTTTTGAGTGTTGACCACTCCAAATCCTTTGAATCTCGAATTTGAGATTTAGGGCAATTTTGGGGGACTTGTGGGACAAGTTGAACATGTCCCACACTTCCCAAAACCCCTTACCAACCATATCTATGGGTTGGGAAGCCAAAAAGGGGATTATTTATTGTTTTGGGAAGGGAAATGTGACTTTGGAGTGCACTTTTCTTCCATTTGCATTTAATTGTGCCTTAAGACACATGGGAAGGGATGGATGTGGAAAAGAGATGTCATTCAACCCAACCACCCATTTATTGTGTTTTGGGAGTTGAGTTGACTATGGGAGGTGGTTTGAGGATGTGTGATGTGGCATCCTACATGGAGCCACATCATCCTCACCCTTCCCTTTTGTCTATTTATGGAAATTTCCTCTCTTGTTGAGGGGGTTGGAGTTTTTTTTTTTTTTGTGGAAGAGTTCTTTTTTTTATTTTCTTTTCGGGGAGAGAAAAGAATTGGGAGAAAGAAAAAAAAGAGGAGCTTGGACTTGCATGCTTGGATTGTTTTGGAGGGAGCTTGGACAAAGCTTCTTGGTTTAGGCTTCTCCAATGGAGAGGTAGGAAACCTTCTCCCTTTTGCTTTCTTATTGTTGTTGCTTCTATGCTTAAATTTGTAGAAAATGTATGTTTACTTTTGTGTATTGTGGAAAAATGGATAGAATGCTTAAGGTGTAGTATAGGAGAGGTCTATGGGAAAACTCATGAGGGAGGCATAAGAGTAGAATAGGAAATTGTGGAGGGAGTTTGAGAGGGATGCCCATCTTGGGTAAGAATGTTCACATTCTTACCTTGTCCTTGAGGGAGCCATAAGAGGAGGGAGGTATAAGAGTTTGGGAGGAAAAAGGGGTACTTGAGGGAGGCATAAGAGTCATAGGGGCTTGAGTTTTATTGTGGAGGGTTTGGATGGGCATCTCATCTCAATGGGGAGGCATAAGGAAAACTTTCCCATAGTTCCTTCTCTTGTTGGCTTGGATGAAAGCCTTGTTGTGAAAAATGTTTTGTGTTATTTGTGTGTCCTTTTGTTTCTTTTATTTTAGCCTTGAATGTTGTGAAGAAATTGTATTGTGGAAGCAAGTGTTGTTGCCTTGAGTTGGAGACCACCCTTTCATTGTGTTGTGTTTGGGGCTCGGGGGTCAATGGAGGAGATTGCTTCTCTTCTCCATTGAGTTTTTGGTTGGGAGGAGAGTGTTGCCTCTCCCCCTATCTTGGTTGTGATTTGAGCTACTTGGAACTTGGAGCATGGATGAAGAACACCTTGGAGCTTGTGAAGACTTTTCCATTTCCCTTATATATATTATTTTGTTGTAAATTTGTATGTGAAAGAAAGTTGTATCATCTTGTTTTCATTCAAAAAAAATAAAGGACATTGTAATCTATATTTGCACCAAAAGTCACATGGTTGAATGCAAATTTTACTTGAAAGGTGTTTACATTATTGAAAAGATTGTAAGGAAATAAAGAAATGATATGTACAAAAAAAAAAGGCTTGTGATAATTTTGTGAATATACTAATAGGGAATTGGTTGTAAATACCTTCTTGTGAAATGTTGGTTTTATTTCATTGTATTAATCAAATGGTATGTGTAGTAAAAGCTAGCTTCCTTCTTGTTGATAGATAGAAATTTGAAACACAATTACTTCTACTTTGGACAACAAGTAGACTAAATATTAAATTGTAGTAAGAGTTTCTTATTTGGATCTCATTGCAAATTATTTCAACATTGTTTAAAGAAATGAAATTTACTTGTTTCTACCTTATATGCAATAATTATCAATTGACGTAAGAGAAAAGAGGATTAAAACAAGTTTATAACTTGTCAATATTTCCTTCTATGTTTATTATTATTTTGATAAAAATGGTAATATTTAATACTCTCCATAATGAAAATATTTTAATAATGATGAGAGATAAGTTATTATTAAAATATATTTATTTTAAACTGTAAAATCCTCTTATTTATTTTCAAAAAAAAAAAAAAATTGTTAATATACACACGTGTGTGTGTGTATATATATATGTGTATGTATATATATATATATGTGTATATATATATATATATATATATATATAATTTAATATAAAATAAATAATGTAAATTAAATCAAAAATTAAACAAAATTTGAGTTTCTAAAAAAGAGAAGCGGCCTGTGTACAGGCCGCGGCCTGTTTCAGTTTTTGTTGGCTGTTCAATGGTTGGGGGGGAGGGGCGCCGACCCCACCCCCAACCCATATACCATATGGGGTGGGGATGGGGTCGGCGCCCCTCCCCCCCCCCCCCCATTAAACTGTTCCACTATAATCACAGCAAAAACTCATTTAAAAAAAAAAAACACGGCCAGTACATCTCGCGGCCTGTGCGCGGCCTGCACAAATCCGCCCTTCCTCGGCCTTCTACGACCACAAATACCTTTTTTCATATATATATATATATATATATATATATATATATATACACTGAATACACTCAGCGCCCAGGGTTTTTGGGTAACCCAAACAACCCAAATCAGAGCAGATCTTTACAAAAGACTCATACATTAAAGATCTGAGCCGAAAATTGATTTGAGTAAAGCTCCCATGGCTGTAATGGCCTCCATAGATTGGCCTTCTCCTCCTTTTCTCCCTTAACCTGCAAGCAAAGATAATAAAAGAAATGAGGGTTTTGGGTGTAGAAAAGAAAATAAATAAAAAGAGATAAAATATATGGCAATCCATAGAGATTTCTAGGGTTTCCTTGCCAAGCCTAAATCTAAGGGTTGGAAAAATTTAGATCCAAGGGTGGAGGATGCACCCTACATCACTTAAGTGATGGGGTTATTTTATTTGTGGAATGAAAAATAGAAATAAAAAGGAGGGGGGGGGGGGAAAGAACTAGCAAGGTAGTGTACACTTGACCCCTTCTAGCAAGTAATTAATCATTATATATATATGACCTTGAATTACAAAGTGTGAGTCTTGTATTATTATATTTTTTTTTTTTTTAAAAAAAATAAAATAAAAGGGGTTTTAATTAATTTAAGGGTCCTTAAATAATTCTTTTAACCGTGGATTAACGGAGTCATGTTCGACAAGCTAATGAAATTTCTTAAATAAGAACTTTAGAACCTTGTTGAGGAAAGAAACGAAGATGTAATATTGAATTTGAAATTTGAGGTGATCTTAATAGATCGATAATCATCTCCGACGCCTCGCAACTGTCCTCTTATAACCTGAACCTATAAAAAATAAAAAAAAATTATTTCATAATTTTCTCTCTCTAAACCTGGTTTGTATTTTGGCCTCATGAATAGTCCTACGGGGCATTACAGTTTAGTATAGCTAAAATTGTCCGTTTTTTACAAAAATTAGTATTTTAGAAACTAGATTCCGAATGCTACAATTCATATTTATATAAATTTTTCTAATTTAGAGTGCGTGTATAGCTAATAATCCCTACAAGTTGAGATTTTGCTGTTTTTTGCAATATGATGTCCACGGATAACCCTATATTTGTCCATCAACTTCCTGCACTTACCCATAGCAAATCCTCCATATCCAAAATAAGTAAATAACTCTTATCACTACCTACAGGGAAGTAAACAAATTTTATTTTCCTCGACCGCATATCAATTACAACTAATTCAAATAAACAACATTTTAGCTTACTGCTAACTGTTACCAATTCAGATTGCAGCTTGGATTGCACCACCTTTACATGTCGCTGGATCCATTGATGCAAGAGTTATTTCAAATAAAAAAGCATCAAATCATAATCTATTTCTTCCTATTGAAAATGCAAGCATAATGTATTTGAAATAAATATTTATCAATTCATAATCGATTTCATGTTGTGGAAAACATAACTAGATAAACATAGTGGTTTCTATGGTGATATGGTAAGTACAATATCAATTATTATTGTCTTAAAATTCAAATTTAGTAGCCGTCAAGCTACGCTTATATTCGTCAAAACACCCTTTGACGGAGAACAATCATCAACTATTGCTAAGGATTTGTGACCACTAAGTTATGCCATCATTGGCTGAAGTACACTTAGCTGGAAAACCTTTAATGAGGCTAGTCAAGTGTTGCTTTACATACATACGAGTTGGATAAAGCTGTATGTAGTTCTGTTTATGATGATGTTGAAGCCAAAACAATATTAATTCAATGTAAGTAGTCAGTATGCAATAGTGAATTTGTGAAACATTGTAGAGAGGATGCAATTGTAAATCAGCGAGATATTGATGAATGTAAGGTTTTTTAGTCAAACCATTTTTGTATTGAACGTGGATGCTTAGAGTTCACTAAGCTCTATATAGTTCATTTTAAATTGTTAGCATAGCTTACAAATGGATTTCCTTCAACTTTTTCTTCAACCCTAAGCCAAGCATATAAACTAATGTTTGTTAGTTATAGTTTCCTATAAATTTGTAGGCCTTATAAATAATTTTTTTTGTAAAATACATGTGGATATCATATCGTTTCCTATAAATTTATGGGTCTTATTGGTTGTCTGCAGAATCATTTATTTTCTTATAAATGTGTGGGGCTTATTAGCGATTTTGTTTGTAAATTCACATGACTAAAAAACCTAGATCTCATGGCATTTTCATGGCCGTTGTGCCCGCGTCCTCCACATCTATCATCTAAACTCTAAAAAACATAACTTTGTTAAAATAATTGAAAACCATGGAAATTGAAGATAGAGCTCATTAAACTTATTTATAAAATGATTGAAAGTAAATCACCATGTTGAATTGGTTGTGTAGCGTCATGGTGAAATGGTTGTACATCAACTTTTATATGCTTTGTGGTTTTCTGCATAAACAATAATTGTATAAGTAGCATATTAAGGTTAAAATCCATTAAACAAAATCACTTGTTGAAGTTTTTTTCATTGACAAACCTTTCTTCATATGAGAATAGTAATGTTTCAAAAACATCGCTTGAATATGTGTCTCAACAATAAAAATGACAAATAGTTTGGAATCCACCAATGTACAGGAGAGCGAAACTATCATCGTAAAGCACTAGTACTAGAGGATTTATGGAACAACATCGATTGAACATCTTAGACCAGAACTCATACAATCTTTCACAAAGAAAAGGATGGATGTTTCCTTGTAGGCCAATTTTTCTTGCAATTACCAATTTTTGTCGTAGTTTCTCCATCCAATCCATAGTGACCTCTTCTCTATAATCATCACTATTTTTGTGGTTGTGCACACAAGATATTGTGTACATAAGACCCAAAATTTTGAGTATCCCTTGTTGTTATCATAGATTCTGTAACATCCATCTAGAATTGATACTCCAATTTCTTTAACCTTTTCCATGTATCTTTGTATGGTGTCGCTTAAAAATTTTGAATAACCAGTTGGTATTAGAAAAATAATAATACAATCAAGCACACTAGTTTCAATAACTGTTAGAAGCTCCATTATGACATCAGAAGAAATATCGTTGCCCAAATTGAAAAAATTAGCTGATCACACATTCAACATTGAAAGGATTAGTCAAAGGAATAGCTGATAAAGTTGATGGAAGTTGGAATGGATATGCACATTTACAAGAAAAATTGTCTGAGACTTTCGCCCTTGATGGTATATTTCCTTCCAGTGACATCACATAGTTGTATAATATTGTCTAAGCCGCGATGAGAAGAACTTCTTCCACCTCATGATAATTTTTTTGTTTTTCCATTTTCTCCCCAATATGGGAATCAGATTTTCTTTTTCCATTGCTCTCTTGACCCAATTGTATAGAAAACTGGTGGTACTATGATTCATGTAATTTAAATTTTTTGATTACATTGGATTCACTGTAGGATGTCAATACAATATTATCCAGATGCTTATTTCTCAAATAATGTAGAACCTTTTGCTCTCATTTTGTTGTCTCCTTTTATTCTCTGGTAGTAAGAATCAAATGTCTCTGCTATTACACTAGCCTCAAAAGACCCAGTTGATTTAGTATTCCTTTTCAACCCATGTAATTTTGATTTAGATGGGTCTATTTCCAATTTAGTCAGATATGTTCACCTTAGCATAGTAAACAACTTGGCATGTTTTGGAGGTGAAAGATAACCTTTTCTATGCAAGAAATGACAAACAGAAGATATTTTCTCATTTCTATACAATTTTCTGAATACTGTAAATATATCATTTTAAATGTCTTCTGCATTTGAACATCCGGTTTTGTCAGAATCTGTTAGAATCCCCAAATTCCAACCATATTTTGAACAGGAATATGGTCCATTGTTTATGGAGGCATGCATTTCCTATTTCCTGAACAAAGAAACATCCAACTCCATATCCAGAATAAGACACTTACTATTTTCAAAGTCAAAGCGTTCCACCTAGACACGCAGTGTCCCCAAATCAATAACTTTTGATGATAGAACAATACCAACTTCCTCGTGATTTTCATCTATAAAAAAAATAACCATAGGTTGATGTGGTAGTTTTCAGGTGAATTAAGTTCCACAAACCATTCCCCATCTCTTTTCTTCCAACAAATACCACTTGCAATGAATGGAGTTGTTTTGAATGGAGCACGAACAATGGAAGACATTTTACCTATATGTAGAGTAAAATACATCAATAATTAGGTCATTTCCGAACTTGAAAATTGTTTTTCTCGCATTGTTTGTTAAGGAATTTAAATAGTACCCTAGCGGACACCAACTTCTAGAGTTCTTTACTATCTATCATAACAAAGTAATTAACTTAATGGTTAGCGACTGCTAGGATTTTATAGGACATCTTATGTATCATTCAACTGGCTACAGTAATTCATATTTTGTGGATCAAATCAATAGTAAAAGAATTATTCTAAAATTATGAAATCTAATTATGATGCATTGAAAGATACGAAACCATTTGCACCTTTTTAAAGTATTAGATATGAGCCGGACAAGCCATAACATTATATAGATGGCATGATAGGAACGTTAAAAAATACACACTTTAGTGACAGATAGACTTCTAGTCAACATATACAAGAACAACCTAAAACAAATTTAAATCCATTTACACCTTTTTAATGATAAACTGTAGAGGACATTAAGATGTAATATTTGGTATTTCAAAGAGAGGTTGTAGTAGCTTGGGATTTTTTGTTTTACAAGACTATGTGATTTATGTGTATATTGGTCATACTGTAGTAGTGAGGATTAGATGCATGTAACAAGACTAATGAGCATGTTTAAAGGATAACAGTCGAAAGATCTAATGTTTGGTATTTTGAGGAGAGTATTTGAGAAACAAATCACATTAACATAGTTAGTGATAGCTCATCATTTTTGTTATATAAGACAATGTGAAATATATGTTTATCAGACATACTTTATTCATTATGTCTAAATGTCATATAACTACTCTAAGTATGATATTTTAAGCATAGCGCTTGGTGGGAAATTCCACAACAAGCTATCAAAAACAAACGGGAAGGATTACACTTTTCCTAAACATAAGTATGCCCCTCTTCATAGTAGCCATTTTTCATGGAAACAATAAACTCTATAAGGTTCTTGTGGGTTAAACCTATTTGAGAAAAGATTTGATTATTAACAATGTTTTTTGAGTACCACTACAACAAGGGTCTATTCTCTCTTACTCTGACTATAAGTTAGATTTAAAATACTAATTGAAGAAATTTATTCCAAATTGTTTGAACTTATGTTAACTTATTTATAGTGTCAGTATTCTTAGGCTGCAAACATTTATTGTCTATACACTTTTGGCTCGTATCCATGACATAAACAAAAACAAGTGCTACACTATAAATCCTCGAATAGGGATCAAGCCATATGTATTGTCCATAAAATATATTTTTTTTAACATATAATTCACAACCTTTCGTATCGGAAAAATTATTTACCTAACGCTTAGTTTCATTCATTATCAAAAGTAATGACACAATGAACATTATTTTCAACAGGTTTTTTATTGGAAATTACGGTAAAATAATAAATTGCAACCTAGTTGAGTGACTGCGAGGCTCCTACCATTACAGTCATTGTAAACACTATCGGTACAACTTTTAATCGCTAGTGTTTTTCATTAATTATAATTATATCATGTTGGCTGGAAGGTACCTGGGGGAGAAAATAGTTGCACTGCATACCATATAGAGGGATCAAGCCTTACATAGTTCCCATAAGGTATATTTTTTGAAACACATAATTAGCATTGGATCTTATAGGAGAAAATGCTTAGCGAACGCTAAGCATTTTTTCCTTATCGAAAGTAAGGGCATAGTGGATGCTAGGTTCAACAGTTTAATAATTTGAAAACAATGATAAAATAAAATATCATGCTCTATTTTAGTGGTCACTAGGCTCCCACCATTACTACCAGTCATTATAAATACCATATGTATATAGCTTTGGGTCACTACTATTTTTTCATCTATTTTTTATTAAATATTTAAACGATTTTTACAGGAGCTCAGAACCTGGGGATTGGAGGGATCCACCCAAGTAAAACATAGACCATACCATAAACCATCCAACCCAAACCGAAATAACAAAACACATGTAAGCATTTAGGGAGACTAGAAGCCCAAACACCACACCAGAGACCACTGTAAAAAAAACTAAGACCAAACTGGACATAGCAGAAAAATTAAACCAGAAGAAGGTAGGCAAAACTAGCCACCTTATAGCTCCCAAAAATGAGCTTATAGGTAAAATGAAGCCCTGTGATGCCCACAGACTCCTTGAAGACCATCGCTGAGAGACCTGGGAGATCCAATTTCTCAATAATTTTCCCTTAAGAGAGCCCTTCTGCATAGGCAGCATACACCTCTTCAGTGAATTTCATCAAGACCACAATCCTAGCCGATAGCTCCATTATCACTTGTCACACCTCCTCCAAAGCTTTGTCCATCTTGAACTGAGTCAAGAAAAGGCTAATCTCTACCAAATTCCTCTAACGCTTCCACCAAGTTATCTCAGTGCATGTGTTTGATGAAATGCATCGACTATCACCCTAATCTCCTCAATATTCTACCTCACTAACAACAGTCATGACATAAACTAGGAAGCCACCTTATATTTAACACGAGAATGAGTTGACTTCACTATATATTCTACCCCTATAATGTGAGAAATGGATTCCCTGACATAATCAGACTAAGCCCAAAAAATAATCCGTAAGTGAGCCTGTGAAACCTCCCCATGAAAGGTCATCTCCCTCTTCTCTCCATCCAAGAACAATAGTGGTCGAGCCTGAACTCCCATGGAAAACTGGAATGAAACCTCCACCATCACAGGCCACCAAGCAGAGATGAGATGGAAACAACCCACACCACCTCAAATTAAAGAGCCTCGGGGCTACCTTCCCTAGCAATAATTTCTTCCAAATCCTCCCATTCGCAAACACGCTCAGAAATAAGAAACGAAACCCATTATAACCAAATTTGGCGTGGTCATTTTTATTTAATGAAAGACCCATAAATCATTAAGACATTATTCCCCAATAAAACCTTAAAAACAAACAAATACCCAATACACTAAAACTCAATAAAACATACCCAAAAGAAAATCACTTCCTTACTAATCAATCCTCTTGAATCTCCACCTCTCCTTCATAGATCTCTAATTGTAAATCCTTGGGATCTTTTCCATCGATAGAGCACCCGACAGAAACATGCGTACCCAAAATCTCCTTCATAGTTCCTGCAAGATGTTTTTCTAATGATCAGGGCTTCGTGACCTTTGTAATTTCAATAACATCGTTAACGAGATGTTCCCAGTATGTTTAATGTTTTTCATCTTTTTCCTTTCACGTTCAGGTTCCTTCGGGGCTTTAATCACCAAGGCAAGCTGCACTAGGAACAATTGTAACTTTGGCCTTACGATTTTGTATAGTGAGCTTCACGATAACCCTAAAAACCTTCCAATATCTTATAGTCTCCTTTGCAATTTCTTCTTCAATTTGTTTCAGGGAAAGACCCAAAGGACCAATTTTAGAGGCCAATGAAGAGGCCACTCCAACTTCTCCTCTTGTCACACGGATGAACACCTCCACAACCTGGAATGGGTCCAAATTTCACGGCATTTTTTCTCAACCCTTTGAACCGTGCCTCTTCTACAAATCCTTTACAACTAAAAGGGAAGACCACTACCTTTATCTTACTTGGACTTAAAATTAAGGTTGTTCTCTTTTGTTTTATTTAGAGTGATTTAAGTAATATTATGTTGTTATTTATTCCTAGTTTTTAAGGTACAATATTAATGGTATGTAATTTTTTTTCCTAATTTTTCCTACATTTTTATATCTTAAAGTGATTAAGGTACATGAGGGATCAAGCCTTATGTAGTTCCCATAAGGTATATTGTTTGAAACACATAATTCACATTGGATCTTATGGGATAAAATGCTTAGTGAATTCTAAGCATTTTTTCCTTATCGAAAGTAAGGGCATAGTGGATGCTAGGTTCAACAGTTTAATAATTTGAAAACAACGATAAAATAAAAGAACATGCTCTAGTTTAGCAGTCCCTAGGCTCCCACAATTACTACCAGTCATTATAAATACCATGCGTATATAACTTTGGTTCGTTACTGTGTTTTCATCTATTATGTAGTAATCACAAGACTTATTGTTTGTAACATATAATTCACATCAGTTTTTATGAGAGAAAATTCTTAGCGATTGCTAAGTTTTTGTACGTATTGAGTGGAACGTCATAACCTAATGAATTGATTGGTATAGCTTAGCAGTCGCTAGGCTCCTACATTTACCTCTTATCAATATAAACACAATCTTTAAGGTATATTGTTTGAAACACATAATTCACATTGGATCTTGTGGGAAAAAATGCTTAGTGAATGCTAAGCATTTTTTCCTTATCGAAATTAAGTGCATAGTGGACACTAGGTTCAACAGTTTAATAATTTGAAAGCAGCGATAAAATAAAAGATCATGCTCTAGTTTAGAGGTCGTTAGGCTTCCACCATTGCGACCAGTCATTATAAATACCATACGTATATAGCTTTGGGTCACTATTGTGTTTTCATCGATTATGTAGTACTCAGAAGACGTATTGTTTCTATCATATAATTCATATCTTTTATTACCAGAGAAAATGCTTAGCAATTGCTAAGATTTTGTACGTATTGAGTGGAATGCCATAACCGATTAAATTAAATGGTATAGCTTAGTAGTTGTTAGGCTCCGGCCTTTACCTCATATCAATATAAAAAATATCTTTACAATTTTGGATCGCTAACCTTAATATGTAGTTCTCATAAGATACATAGGTTTCAACTCATATTTTATCTTGTTTACAATAAAAAAATGCTTAGAGACCGCTAAGATCCTTTACTTATTGACAGAAAAAGCATATCAGACCCTAGGTTCAAAAGTTTCTTATTTTGAAAGTAGACATAAAATAATAAATCACAGTTTAAATTTAGCGGGCCACTAGTCTCCTAGCTTTACCTTTTTTCATTTTAAACAATAGATGTAAAGTTATGCATCACTAGGCTTAGTATGTAGTTGCCATAAGATACATGGTTTTCAAGACATATTTCACATCATTTCTTAACAAAGAAAAATTCTTAGCACCTGCTATGATCCTTTACTTATTGATAGAAATGGCATATCATACCTTAGGCTCATACATTTCTTATTTTGAAAATATTCATACAGTAACTCTAATTGTACAGTCTTGGATTGCTAGCCTTATTATGTATCCCTAATAGCTTGTTTGAACTTGGCATGTGGCACATTATAACTGGATAATTAATTTAAATTAGCTCACAATATAGCTAACAATGTAGAAATCGATTTTGATAAAGAATGGAACATAAATGTGTGTATATTATTCTAATAATCTTCAAAACTATGTTTAGGATTTATTTCTTCTGTTTTTTATTTTAATTTTTTTTAGCTATGCTTGGTTCATTTATATGTTGTATAATATATTTGTTATTATGTTTATATTATTATAGGTTATAGATAATGAAAAATGTTTAGTTTTTAATTTTTAAACCATGGGAAAATAAAAATAGGGAAATATGAATTCCCCTGCATTTTCAGATATTTGAAATTTCAATAGCCTGCCCTTTTGCTTTTAGAGGGGGAAAGTGAAAATTTCAAATTTTTGTACTCTTTTTCTCTTTTTGAATTTTCTTTCATGAAATGTGCTAAACAAATTATTAAATACCTCAGAGAAATATTAGAGTAGGGTTTCGGTTTTTTTGATCAATCAGAAAATCATGTCTTCAAAATAAAAAAATATGCGCAGACCGTTGATTGCAGGGCTGAGTGTTCAAATCTAGGTTTTTTTTTCATGTGATTATAATATTGTCTGTAGAGAAAGGCACACAAAAGAAGCATATAGAGGATGAACACAAAGGACACACGCGAAGGAGGATAGTAATAGAGGTTGTAAAATGGATCACGATGATTGTTTGAATGAGATAGCAGATGGAGGTTTCACAGACAACATAAAGCATGAAATAATCCCAGATATTACTAAACCAGGTATTTATAGTAAAGGTGTACCTTTTTTATTGCAGGATATATTAGTTTCTCTGTAGGTGACTGGTCCTTGTGTTTCACATGACATTCCAATCGTGATCCACACAAGCCCTACTTTGTCCTACTGAATCATGCTCCACAGTCAAGCCTTTACTTTTGATCTTTGTGTCAAACTTCCTTGTTCTTCATGAAAAATCACTTTTTTTTGTGCATTAACGAAAGAAATTTCAACCACTTTTTTGCTCTAGTATTTATCTATGTTTAATGTTTTCCCATTTTTGTCATTTTATGTCTCTCTTTGATTATTTTGATTTTGATTTTTTAGTTGTAGTCCATAGGAATTTTTTTAGGATAATGATAACTTCTGGCACAGTCACCTTATTTTTAATTTTATTTTGGTTGGGAGAACCAAAAATAGTTTAATGTTGTTCATCAAGATGATGCAAACAAACCTTGTTAATTAATGCATATTACATTTTTTACATGGTTGACCCTTAGATATTTTAGGAAAATATATGAGGTTAAAAAATTAATTCAAAACTATAAAACTATATTAAGAATTCAATTGTATGATAATTATTTTAAATTATATACGTGTTTCCATGTAGAATTAACCAAATGTAATGTCTTCATCATTTTTATGGTATGTACATTGGAAGTTAAACCCATTATATATGCAATAATATTATTAAATCTAATTTTAATCAATATGCATTTTATAATTAATATATTCTTCCTTTTGAGCCCGCTAATCTATGCCAAAAATTAACATAGCTTTGAGGCTACCATGATATAATTGGTTGTTTCAACAACCTATTGGAATGAAACCCCAATTCTATTTCGAATTACATACAAGATTTTACACGTATATTTATATATCCATTATATAAATTCCATATTTATTTGTTATCATTTGTATCTTTTCAATATGATTTCTTTTCTATGAATAAACTCTACCATAGGAAAATGTTGTCTACCCTAGCGTCCGCTAGGATATAATTCTAATTTGGAAAAAGCATTCATTTTCCTTGGCACCTCGCAGATCAGTTGTTTTTATATAGGAAACACAATGTTTTTTGGTCCTAGCGATCACTTTTGTTCTTTATCATCTATTATATTCGCAGATATTAACAATTTAGATTTATAAAATAACTTCATTTTGAACATGATATATTTACCTTTAGGAATAGCTTAGCGGCTATGTTTATGTATGCAACGAGTAGATCACGTTGTATTTAAAAACTTATAGTATAACTTCTAGGTCGCTAGTCCATTATTTCTTTTCTTGTCCTAAATGTAAACAATATTTTGCCAAAATATTATAGGAAATATAAAACTCTAGACGTATAGATTGTGTAAATCATGAAAAACACGATTCTAAACGTTACTTTTCTTGATTATGAACATGATATATTTACCTTTAAGTATAGCTTAGCAGCCGCTAGGGTACAACAAGTCCAAGTCTATACGTATACTATTATATAAATTCTAGATAATTTCTATGTTATCATTTATATAAACAACATTTTTGAATACGATCTAAATGAAAAAATGTTGCCTACTCTATGACCACTAGGCTATAATTCTTATTTGGATGAAGTCTTCATTTACCTTTATGGACTCAAGGATAGGTGGATTTTGTTATAGGAAACACACTTTTTTGGGTCAAGCGATCACTTTGTTTTTTCTCTCCTGTTAAATACGCTTGGTTATTTTTAGGAAACACACTTTTTTGGGTCAAGTGATCATTTTGTTTATAACTAAGAATAACTTAGTGACCGCTAAGATTCATCTAGTATATCGCATTGTATATCATTAAGACCTTATAGTTTGTTGGATTAAACAAATTAAATTAAAATAGTTTGAGATAAGTAGGTGTTAGGTGACTTCCACACTATAATATTTCGAGCTTAGTGGGCATTATAATCTATCCAACTACCCAATTATATTTCAATCTTAGTGGGTGTTATAATATATCTAGTTACCCAATTATATTTTGAGCTTAGCATCCACTAGCTTATGACACAACGTAATATTTGGATCTTAGAAATCTCTAGGTTTCAATAAAAGAAAGTAAGATATTATAAGCATAGCGGTGGGTAGGTTATGCCAAAACATAATAATATGATCTTAGTGAATATTGGTATCAAGAGATTAGCGGCTGCTAGGTTATGCCACAACATATTATTTAGGTATTCAATTTTATAGGTTATGTATCGAAAGAGCATGATATGTTATTTTAAATTAATATATTGCGAGCTTAGCACCCGCTAGATTATGCTACCACATAATTCATTGGAACCTAGCTTTAGTTAGGATTTAGAAACTAAATTGAGGTATTAAGAGCTTACCGGCCGCTAGGTTATGCACACAATAAATTATTTTGGTATTAAATTCACAAGCATATGTATCGCAAATAAGATATATATAAATTAGTTGAATTCATTCTATGATTTTAAGATATTAAACTAGGATATTTTGATGATAAGTCTTTAAAAAAATTACATGAGGAACCATTCCATGATAAGTGTTCCAGCAGTGGACTCCCATGATGATTACAAGTAACTTATCTTACTAAATATATGCCAAAATATGGGGAAGAGTTTTAATCAGCTTCACTTCACCCACAAAAACTTCATATATCGATAAACTTCACTATACATACATCCATTCTGACCCTTAATCAAAAACCAAATACAAATGCTTCCAGGAATGATTAGGTTGTTTGGCCTCTCGGCTCCACCTCATCGATGATCTCAACATCTGTATCCCCTTTACTCTAATCAGAGGAGGAGGATGAATCGACACAACATTATGACATTTTCACTTTCAT
Source organism: Taxus chinensis (assembly GCA_019776745.2). NCBI lineage: Eukaryota > Viridiplantae > Streptophyta > Pinopsida > Cupressales > Taxaceae > Taxus > Taxus chinensis. The sequence continues at coordinate 658,311,782 of CM034154.1, forward strand.
TAAATAAGGGAGTTTTGTACCCTAATTTTCCACAACTGCCTCCAGACCATGCACAATCACTTGCATCCCCCGTGTCAAGGCATGGATATGATACTGAAGGCTGACTAGATGCTCTTCCAACTTCTCATTATCTTTATACAAGATAAAATGGCCCAAAGAGTTGGAAAGTATGTTTTCCATGCTCAACCCTTGTGTCATGTCAAAAACATTCCTCCACCCCTTGGACTGGTTCAGATAAAGCATTAGCTTACACATTCTCTCAAAAATATCACCTTCATCTTCTTCTTCAAATCTCTCTGTGACTAACCAGACCTTCTTGAGCCAATTCCACATAGTTACGTTTTGAATTTTCCCGTCCATCAAAGAAGTAAACAATTCCCCGGCGTTCTTACCTGGCATAGCTCTTTGCCTCTTCCTATTAGACCTCACTCCATGTTACCCAAGAAACCACCAACGCCCCTGTCACCATCGTAGAGAGATAGGATGCACAACGACCAAAGACAAAAAGAGGAAAGGGGTAGTGAAATGTCCAGCTGGCCCGGAGATATAAAATGCCACCAGCGCACAACACATGAAAGGGGGTAAGTGTGGCATGACAATACCAAAGATCATCAATTAGATATCCTTGTCATAAATATCACGCTTCTCATTAAAACTCTTAAATGGTCAACGCCATCTTACATGTCACGTGCTTATAACCCTTAATTGATGTCATAAATGACCATTAATGCCGTAGATGCTATATCCTCAATTCTCTCCACCATTAAAGATTACCCCTCAGAATAATCTAACCATTTTTATTAAAATCTTATAAGTTTCTACGTTTTGACAAATTAGAATAGGTTGTTTTGAGCTTATCAACCTCTAAGTTAATCAACTAATGTTAACTTTGGACAAATGTATAACAATTAAGATCTATATAAATTATTCGACTTTATTGTATGATTTTAAGATTTCAAATTAAGATATTTCGAGCATAGCACCCGCTATTTTATGCCACCACACAATCTTTGCATCCTATCGGTGGTTAGGATTTGATAAATTAAATTAAAATACTAGCAGTCTCTAGGTTTCAACAAAAGAAAGTAAGAACTTAAGAATATAAATATTTTGAGCTAAAAAAACATTAGTAATTAAAAAAAAAAATAAAGACAATGACTTTGGAGATCTTTATAGAAATCAATACGAGTATAAATTAGTTTAATTCTTTGTATGCATTTAATATTTAGAATTAAGATATTTAGAGCTTAGCACCCACTAGGTTATGCTACCACATAATAATTGGATACTACCAGTGGTTTTAGATACTTTGAGCTTAGCAGTCGGTAGCCTTTTCCACAACATATTATTTGGAGATTGAACTCACTAGGGTTCAATAATTCATAGTTACAATATTTTACAACAATTAAAAAATTAGAGGAATATGTTTATAACTTAGTTGGCACTAGTTTACACAACGAAATATTATATGGAGGCTTACGATCAATAGGATTAAAAAAATTAAATTAACATATTTTGAGCTAAGTAGAGACTAGGTACTTCCATAATATATTATTTCGAGCATAGTGGTTATTATCATTTAACATGTTACTAAATGATATTTTGAGCTTAGTGTCCGCTAGATTATGACACAACATAATATTTAGTGCTTAGTGCTCACTACGTTTAAACAAAATAATTAATATGTTATTAGCTTGGTTGTCGGTTGGTTACGCCAAAACATAATATTTGGATCTTAATGGTGACTAGAATTTAGAAAATCTAAATCAACATAGTTTGAGCTTAACAGTCGTTAGCTACTTAAACAATATATTATTTTGATCTTCGCAGCTGCTGGGTTTTACCAAAACATGTTATTTGGTTATTTCATCACTAGGGTTTAATAATTCATAATTAAGATATTTTACAGCATCTAGCAAATTAGAGGTAGTTATTAATAACTTTTCTGGTGATAAACCCACAATATAATATTCCTGAGTTTAGTTTTCACTCCTACCTAACTAGTAAGAAAATTATATTTTGATATTAGACAATGGTACGTTATGCCACATCATAAATTATTGGAGCTCAGTGGTCACTAGGTTTTATCAAAATAAAGTAGGATACTCTCATATGAGAAGCTGCTAGGTTATAGCAAGACATAAAATTTGGAGCATTGCGATCTTAAGGATGTAAGAAAACTCATTAACATATTATGAACTTAGCCGCGAATATGATATGCCAAAACATAAAACTATTTGGAATTAGAGTAAAAGGGGGTTTTCCCAAATTACTTGCATACTTGCACAAAAAATTCCTCATGGTCAGGTATTACAGTGAAATAAGAAGAGAAAAATCCCGTATGCAACAAAAAATTAAAAAACCAAAAATTCCAAAACTGGACAAAGCCAAATTACATTTTATGGATATTCATGAGATTAGTTGCTACATCCTTAGCATCGGCAGTAGGTCTTCCTTGAACCAACACATCCACTAACTTAATGTGTTCTAGGAAGTCTTTGTTGATTTTCATCCAAGTCATAACCATGTGACTTTTCAATTCCTTAATAGCAGATACTGAGTGAAACATAATATTTGATGGCCACATGTAGATCAGGACAGATCTTCTCTAAATGTTTCTTGTGTTCTAAAGCTATAGTGGGGGAGCCCATTTTATTTGTCAGAGAAGAATCATGGTAAATCGAGGAGAGATCTTACAGCACATCTCAAAAATTTTATTCCATGTTAACTTCCATACAAAAAGGTGGGAGGGAAATCACACATGATTCCATGATCAGGTGAGTTGAGATGGTTGTAGCCATTACAATGTCATTGGAGATGAGAGGAGAAGCCAGAGAAGCATTGGTAAGAGGTGGAGAGGAAGTAGATGTTGGGTCTAAAAGTGGTTCAGATACCTTAGGAGAGTGCTCTAAGGTGTCGTAGGATTACAAGCTTCCAGAGAAGACGCGGGATACTGAAGAGTGAAAGAACGGGGGCTAATGATCATGATGTCCAAATCAGAGTCAGAAGGGATACCAAGGCAGTAACAATGATGGTGAATATAGGGAGATGGTTATGGAAGAGGAGGGGGGACATGACGTTGCTCACCTAGTTGAGAGGGGAAGCACGAGATTTTTTTTGGGAAGATTCCATTTTAAAGAGAAAATACAAAAGGCCTTGGTGTAGGAAAGTACCATCATCTTCTATAGCCATTTTAAGGGACCTCTCAAGCATTTGAAATAGAAAATCCTCAAATTTTACCTTCTGATCATGTTGAAGATGCACAAGAAGAAAAATTTGAGATCCATAGATCACTTTGTAGTGTCAATGAAGCATGAAGTACCTCCTCAATTGCTTAGCAACCCTATCCCAAGGTTGTGGAAGTGAGTCCCATTCATAGCTTGAGTGATACGTTGTCATATTTTCACCAAGATACAGGAAATCATCCATCTCCTACTGAAGCAAGAATTAAAAATAAATGTCTCCCTCCGCGGGGAGCCCCGTCATAGTCATAATGGACTATGTGAAATAATAAATTTATTCTTTCCCACTTTGACTCTTCCTTTCTTCCTAGGTTGCCAGCACACTGCACGTTACTCAGACAGAGTGACCAGACATTCTTTCCATAAACGACATAACACCACCATCATGTACAAAATATTCCATACTACCAGGTCAGCCTTGACCTCTTCATAGGAAGAAGGCTCAATGAATTTTCTGGTGCTACCCATAATGAACAGGGATTTTTTGAAAGTGATTGTCAAAGGCCCGATATAGACGATGCTTAAATAGAGATGTCGAGCACCTTCATTCCAATCTTCAACTCATGTCTCCAATATTTCTAATTGAATTCTTTCCTAATTAGTATCAGTCGTTAATTGATCCCATCCATCACACGAACATGGAATCTATGAATGTCATAAATTCCAAAAAAATCCACAAATGCATTATCCTCTTGTCACCGCCAACAGAGGATATTGCCTCAACATAACCTAACAAATTTTAATCTTATTTAATGTTTAACCAACCCCAAAATTAATTAGTTAATGTTCTTACAATTACTCCATTTAGTGGAGGTTAAAGGTTTGAATGTTATAAATATTAGATGTATTTAGTTAATATATATTATAAAGGAAGAATCTACAAACAAAATGAAGGTGAAATAACTAACATTGTTAGACATGATTTCATACTGTATAGATTATCAAACAAAAAATCATAAAGCAATATCTTATTAGAATTTTTTTATTGACACTTTTATTTGTTACATTTAGGTTCTTCAAGGTTGTTCATTCTACACATGGAAATGAAGTGGGTAAGACATAGAGATGTTACAGGGAGCACAAACAACACTTGTGATGGTCATTTGTTTGTGAGATTTAGTAAGGTGATTTCACAAAACACTTTTTGACTAGAATAAGACGGGGATGGTGTTCACTGGAAAATAATGCATCCCCACGAGTCCTCTCCATCCCGGGGTATGATTTTTTCAATGGAGAGCAGTGTGTTTAGTTCAAACCAAGATAAAATTAAATGTAGATACAATTACATGTACGGGGAAAGAATAATATCTTTATTGTGTTTGTATTCTTATATTGAACTTTTTCCTTACATGACTTCAGACGTGGTGTGGGTATATATATTAACTTGAATCAATATTGTTTTGTTGTAGGTACAGTCGACAGTTTGTTGTTTATATTACTTCAAGCATAGTGTTCGCTTTCATTTAACAAGTTACTGAATGATATTTTGAACTTAACACCTGCTAGCTTAAGACACAACATAATATTTGGATCTTTGCAGTCTCAGGGTTTCAACAAAAGAAAGTGAGATATTATTATGATTTTAGTAGTCACTGGGATTTAAAAAATTAAATCAACCTAATTTGAGCTTAACGGGTGAATGTAATTGAAGAATATAATATTTCGAGCTAAAGAGTCACTACCAATTAAAAAGCTAAAGAAAGACATATTGAGTTTAGTTTCCACTAGTATCTCGAGTGTTAATCTCATAATGATATTCCTCCTGGTTGGAGTATTGAATTGATATAACAAAAATGGTATAATAGTTTAGGATTGAAGTGAAATTTGTAACCTATTTTTTAAATTTGTTACTACTCGAATAGAAGTGTGACTAACGTCATGGATGTTAGACGTTCTTATTATTGAAAGGATTGGAATATTTTTTAATTACTAAAAAATTTCTTTTATGTTGTACTTATAATATGTTGTTGTTTGAATGAAAAATATTGAACATGTTTCTAAAATAGTCTAGTGTGTTTTAAACATCCTAGATCAATTTTTTTCACAAAAACGTTTTGCTTACATGCATTAATGGAGATCAATGACTATAATGTTTAAGTATAACATGTGATATATCAGTTATTGGACCAAAAATATTCATTGTAAAACATATGTTGTCTTGCAAAGGATTTTTGGAGGAAAATTTGGACTAAGGATTTACTCCCCAAGGTCAACAACATGAAGACTACCTACCTTAACTAGAATTGAATTGTAAAGATTGGAGGACAAAAATTATATTTATTTTAAAGATTTGTTACTTACTACCAAATACCTTTTATGTTGTACTCAAAAATATTGAACGTGTTTCTAAAATAATTTGATGTCTTTTAAACGTCTTAGATCAATTGTTTTCACATAAATGCTTTTCCTACATACATTTATGGAGATAAATGACTATAATGCTTAAGTATAACACCTTCCATATACGTTCTTAGACCAACCATATTCATTTTCCAAACATATGTTGTCTTGCGTAGGATCTCTAGAGGAAATTTTTGATTAAGGATTTACTCACCAATGTCAACATGTTTTCCTGGTTAGATGTTCAAAACAAGATTTTAACACTAGACATTGTGAGAAAGGATACAATTAATAATTGGACCATAAGAAATATCCTTAAAGATACTAAAGAAAATTTACTAAAAGAGTTTGATAAATGTAACTAATTATTCACACCCTGAGAAAGGGTAATAAATATGTGGATTATCTTTCCAAATTGGGGGCTAAAGGTAGTAATTTTAAAGTGTGTGAGAGGGGAGGAGATATCACCAATATTATTAATCTCATTAAGAACATTATGTACAGATGTTTCGGTGGCTATTTTCCCTCGTTGGGATGTCATCCTTGTACTTATGGTTAATAGGACCCTTCCCACGTGTATGATATATGAAGGGATTTGTATTAATTTTGCTCTTACAATTCATTTTCGCCATTATTTCTTCAATTTTCAATCTCGATCGACTAAAACCATGGGAGGTGGTCATTTGATAACTAAGCCCACGAGCTATGGTTCCCTGAAGGATAACCCCTCCTTGTGGAGCATTATAAAAATTGAGGGGTTCAGGAATTTCATCTCAAAAATTCACGGGTTCTGATCCTTATCTTGCATTGAGTTTGGTCGAGCATGGAATAATGGCAGCATAGTGATCTGTGGCATGGAAGTTTAGGTTTCAGAGGATTTGATAGTGTAGAAAAATGGAATGGAGATGGAGGGCTTAAATATATCCAAAGACCGCACCAGATGCAAGAAAAGAATTTAGAATTTCTTCCACAATAAAGAAATGGTTTACCTACTGGTAGACGATATAGATAGATTCTGCATCCCTGATATTCTAAATACAATTTGCCTCCACCTTATGAGGTACATTACTCTTGAGGAAAATTATAGAAATATATTTACTCACCATCTTACTATGCTTAGTATGTTTAGGCATAATATTGTTATGAGCCTTCCCTTTTTCTTGTTTATGTCACTCTCTGCGTTAGTGCATGATTTTCAACAAGGAAATATTGATTCCCCGATACACCATGTAATAATTATTTTGATTTTTAAGAATGGTAAATTGGTGGTGGAAAAGGAATTAGAGCCTGAATCTTGGGATTCAAATGAAAATTGTACTCTTGCGGACCATATGAACAAACTGAGGAGAAATAATAGAAAGGCACCTCAGGGGAATGTCAATCTTAGTACTGGGGCTGCAGGTTCTCTGATTGATATGAAAGGGGAGTTGTCTAAAGGGAAAGAGAGAGCGAAGCTTGGTTGGAATGTGGCTTTCAGGTTGAGTCGGGTTGAAATGGATATGGAGGCCTTAGGAGAAGTTGGAACGGATATGGGAAATAGTGTTATGCATTACATCGATGCCTCTAAGAAAAATTGCATCACCCAAAACTATATCAGGGTCGATATGGTAAAGATCAAAAGTTTGGTTTTGGAGTTACAGGGGCGTGTGGTCAAGCTGGAGCAATGACACACATTTCGCAAGTATAATCTCCACCTCAGTAGTTCTGAGGAGGAAGAGAAGGTTGAAGACGACATCCCTATCATGAGTGAGAAAGATGATAATATGAAACGTTTGAAGACTAACTAGTTTGTTGATTCTTGGAGATTTTTTTATTGTTTGTGGACTGTATCGTTTGGGATGTTTTCCCCTCCATGTTTTGTGATTTATCCTTGTATTGATTTGTTGGACTGTAGTTTGGGATTAGTTGTTTTAGCCCTTTTTGTCCTGTTTATTTATTTTTCACTCTTGGTGATGCTCACGATGCATTCTATTGTAAGGTTTCTGTGTGCCTTAATCCCTGTATAAAGTAGCCAATCATTTTGTTCACGTATATTTAATAAACCTTGTTAATAGTAATTTTTTAATGACATTTTAAATTAAATAAGACACAGCAACAAGTTCATGCCTCACAAATGGGAGATGTGCTAGCTGTGCGATTGTTTTTATAGAAATATGATTTTTATTAAATAGAATAAATCATTGTTGCAAAAACACGTCATATTTTTCAAATCAATACTAACTAGAAAATAAATAAAAATATAAATAATTTTCATAGTTGAAAAATTTATTTAAATAAATTACAAACATTAGAAAGTTGAAAAGTTATAGATTTTTTTTACTTTAGAGGGTGGATTGAGGAGAAATTTTAAGATGTTTTGAGATTAGTGCCCACTTAGGTAACCTAATACTTCCACGATATAAAATTTTGAGCTTATGGATCACTAGCATTTAACAAGTCAAAGATTATTATTTTTAGCTTAGCATCCTCTAGCTTATACGACACCATAGTAATTGGATATTATCAATTGAAAGGAATTAACAAAATAATGTAAGATATTGTAATCATAGAGTCTGCTACATTATGCCACAACAGCATATTTTGATGTACAAAAACTATGTCCATTTTTTTTTATAAGAGTTAATATGGGGGTTTTGAAAATACCTGCATCCTTTTACAAAAACTATGTCCATTTTTTTTTATAAGAGTTAATATGGGGGTTTTGAAAATACCTGCATCCTTTTAACTACCTGCCACAAGCTATTCTAGTGCAGGCAAGCTAATCTAAACCTAACCTAATCATGCCAAGGAGACAGAGAGAGAGAGAGAAAAGGGAAAAACAGAGCCTACACTAAAATGGTGATACACCAGAGAAGGAAAATGTTGAACATCTATCAAAACTGCCATGGAACAAAGAGAGGTGAGCGATGGGAAGGATGGACAGATGCATCACAGGCCCAAGGATAGATTTCACATAGAAAATGTCTCAAAACTCCATGAACACAACTCCAAACCTGTAATGAGTATTCAAACATGCACAAATACCTGCAATGAAGAGAGGCAAGAAGAAAACAAGCGAAAAATGAGCAAGGATGGACAGATGCATCACGAAACGCATTTTTGTTGCTTCAGAAGTTTGCACAGAACATCATTTTAATGGTAAAATGCAAAAACACCATTACAGAGCAGGGGAGGAGGTTCAAACTCCATTTTTAACCCTGGAGAAGAAAAGAAGGGAGGGTAGAGCTGAAAAGATGAACCCCTTTTAGAAAGAAGCCCCTCCTTACAATTTATAGGAAGAATGAGAGAGGGAAGAGAGAGGAAATCTTAATCTACCCCAACCACCTCTAGGTTGCCTTTAATTTATCTCATTACGGTGGTGGGTGAGAACCCTGGCAAAAGTGGTGAACTGTATTTGCATTAAAGTTGGTTGTTGAAACGTCAGTTCTAGCCATTACCAAGCGCCAAAGATGTTTTCTTGATTTTCTCTCTCCAAACTAAACCAAAATGCAATATTGACCCTAGAATTGTGTAGAGAATTTCACCAGCTTTCCATTTATATAAAGAACACGAAAATCTGAGCTCTGGATCGAAAGTTATGGCGATCTGAAGATTTAGGGCAAAAACCAGGCCAAAACGGATTTTGAATTTTTTCCCGCGTTCTGCCACTTGGATGAAACATGTCAGGCTCTGATTCGTTTGCGGGTTCATCCTCTAAAAATTCTTGTCAGGCCCTTCCTTAATTTCTTGCCACTTGGACACGTGGCATTATTTTATTGGCTCGGGCCTGAGGGGCGCACTTTGTCCTTTTAATTTTTGGTATTTTTTTACTTTGAGAAAATTTTCCCATTTCTCCCCCGCGCTCCGCCACTCAAGTGCCACATGGCACGATTTCATTGGACGCGGGCCCTTCCTGACCATTTCCCTTTTGTTTTTTGCCTTTGGAAAAAATTTCAAAATTTTCCCGCCAGGCCGACGAGGTGAAGACACGTGGCGAGATTTGATTCGTTGGCGGCTCTTTCGAATTTTCGCGTCCCTCGCGTACCTTTGGCCTGGATGTCCCAAACTATCTGGGAAAAATATCTCTGAACCGCTCGATTCAGGCTTCCTTGTCCCTCTTTGAGGTGAAGACATGTGGCGAGATTCCATTGGCTCTCAGCTCCTTTGGCTTTTCACGTCCCCCACGTACTTTTTGCCCAAATGTCCCAGACGAAAGTCTCTTGTTTCAGCCGAATCGACCGGTTCACGTCCTCGGCGTACTTTTGTCCCAACTGTCCTGGACTGCCTGGGACAAATATCTCTAAACCACCCAAAATGGACTGACTTGCACCAAACCGGCCGATCCGCGTCCCGCGCGTACTTTTGTCCCAACTATCTCAACTGCGCGAAATAAGACTTAGGCAATTTTTTCCTTGTTTTCGGCCAATTCTGCTTTTTGCGTCCCACGCGTCCCGACGTCCCGACTATCCCGAAGACCGCATGGACTAGGAATTAGCTGATTTTCTTCATTTTTTCGGCCCCAAGCTTGGTTTTCTGTAATTTTTTCACCTTTTCTAACCCGTTGGGTTTTCTTCTTGGATGGGAGAGTTAGAAAGAAGCTGAGGGGGCCCCAAAAAACACAATTTCAGGCTTTAATCAATCTATTTTCTTGGGACTTGAATATTCTGATGCATGTTATCAAAATTACCCTGGGGGGTGAATTTTGGATAACAATTTTGGCGACTCAGCGGGGTCATCTGCCTGCCAGATGAATTTACCAGTTGTCTGAAGCATCCATTGGGCATGGAGTCATGAGTTGTAACCTACAAACTGATCTGAACTTTGAAAACCTCCTCTCTGAGCCACTTGGAACCCACTGAAATGGAGTCGTTCTCACCAAAATGCCACTGAAATGGACTGTGCAAGAGCAAAACCAGCACCACAAAAACTATGTACATAACTGAAAATCATACATGCTCCAAATGGAACATGTAGAGTGTGCACAAGCACTTCTTCTGTTGAAAGCAAACCTACCTACTCTACTCTAACTGGAAGCAAAGTCAAGCTAAACAAACCCTAAATTGGTTGTGAGAAATAGCTTCCCTTTCTCAAAAGTGGCAGCCATGCAATTGATTTGGAGCTGATCATGGCTGTTAGGATGAGTGGAAAATCAACAAGAAGCTGGTCTTCCACCCAAATCATCAAGGTATCAGCTGACGGAAAATTCAATACCTCTTTTAGTTGCTCTGCATTTGGATTGAAGAGGTATGAAAGCTGATCCTTGGTACTTTGTAGCTCACCCTCATGCTCAGAAGCAAGCATGACTGGTTGTGACTTCTCCTTTGGCTCCAATGAAGCCAAATACCTGATTGGACAAGGTATGATCCATTTGATATGCCCATAGCTCTGATTTTCAACTCCAAAAATGGAGTCTTCTTGTAGACCTTGAATGGATGGTGTGGAAGAAATGGTGAAATTCCTCTGTCCTTTCTCTTCCTCCAATGAAGAACATAAAGATTTAAATCTTCCAATCTTGGTTCCAAAGAGCTGCTATAAGATGCAGGCTGCTACAAATGAATGTTCTCCTTCATGATAATAGACTCTTGTGTTTGGAAGATGGATGATGAAAGAGAGAATGGTGGAAACTCAACCGGCTCTTCTCCATCAAAACAGTCCTCCAAATCTGACAGATAAACTACCTCATGGCTGTCCTGCTGCAAATGCTCAACTTCCTCCATGGTGTCTTCTTGTTCTGTAACTTGACCACCATGGTTTCTTTCATCCTCCAGCATTGAGTTTGAGAGATCAAACTCCTCTTCAGTACTAGAACTTGAGAGAGGTGAAGTAGAAAGAAGAACAGAAGGTTCTCCTGTAGCCTGCTTTGTGCTCAAAGCCCTTGGATTTGTAATTTTCTCCTCCACAACCAGAATGTGCTCCTCTTCTTTTGGATCTGGAGTAGCTTCTCCTTTCTCTACTACTTGAAGACAATCTTGCTCTTGATAGAACTCTTCCTCTAGCATGAAGTTTGTCAAGTCAAACTCTTCAATCTGCTGCTCTAGAGGACAAGTTGGGACTACAAGATCTTCTTCTGAGCTTTCTTCCTTTATGGCTGATTGTGCAACTTGAATTGAATCAGCATTTTCTGAGCAAACTGACTACTGATCTGCTTCTTCTTTTTTCTCTTCTTCTGCTGCCACAAAATCAGTCCTAACCACCATTTGTTCAACCTTAGCCTCTTCTGTAGGTTTAACCATCAAGGGGATATTTGTCATCCCAAATTTGGCAGCCCAAACCCTCAAGTTGTCTGTCATTTCTTTTCTGTTGGGCTCCTCTTGCTGTCCTTCATGGCCGATTTTTGCAATTTCTTCTTCCCCACATGGAATTGGGAATGCAAGAGGAGGGATGGGTTGTAACTCAATTGATTTGGAAATTTTTTTTGGTGGTAGAGGAGGTGAAACCTCTTGTTTCTTTGGGGGAGGGGGTATTTCTGTTAGCTCTTGTGGAGGGGATGACTGTTTGGAAGGAAAAAGGAAAGAAGAATTGAGGTGTGGTGGAAGACTGAGAGGTGGAGACATGGGATCAACATTTGGGACAACAGATAGGGAGTTTAGAATTTGCAATTCCAAATGAGATGATGCTGCTTGAGTAATGGGAAGAGAAAAACCAGATGATGGTGTAGAACTTACCCATTGACAAGGTTGTTCAACAACAAGTGTATAGGCCTCTAATTCTGTTGTCCATTGTGCAAGTTGGGGCAGCATCTTCATCATGAAGTCCAGCTTCTCCTGAGGGCTGAAGTGTCTTGGAAAAGGGCCTCCCCATGGACAAGGAGTCCTGCAACCAATTCTGAAAGCTCTCATTTGAGTTGTTGCTCTGGACTACACCATCTTTACCTCCATCTTTTGGATTTTCTCCAACAGACCAGCATCTTGCATCTGATTGTCTTCATTATATGCATACTCTTGCTCTTGGAAAGCTCCATAGCCAAAATGATTTTGGCATTGCTGCTCATATGGGTATGCATGCTGATTTTGAATTTGTTCAAAATGCTAATTTGGAGGATTTAAAAAACATGTTGGAGGTGGGAAACATTGCTGCTGTTGTTGAAAATGTGAATTCCATGATGGAAATGAAGTCATGATTGCACAACTTCATGGAATGGAAAAGAACGAAAGGGATGGAAAGAAGGATGGATGGGAATGGATGCAAAACGGGTCTGTAACTATCCATCCTTGCTCGTTTTGATAGATGTTCAACATTTTACATTAACATAACTTGGTAATTTTGGAGGAATTGAAGGTGAGAATGCATACCAATTTTTGGCACGGGGAGGAAATCAAAACATTTCCAAAACTCGAGCACATAATTTTTGACTCTTCCATTGCTGAGATTTTTCTATTGATGAATAAGCTTACACATTAATGAAGAGAATAGAAAGGAAAATTTTAAAAATATAAACTCAAAATTGTCTACTTATAGTGATATGTAAACAAATCCAACGCCAATTTCGTTGGCGCATGAATTGAAGAGGGCACGCGTATGATTTTACATTGCTTTTCATTAAATGGCTGATTAATGGCTGACAAAATTTACATGTTACAAAAGGTGCACATATTTCAAAGGGTACATGTACTTTTAAATGACAAATTTTACATAACTCAAATTAATGCCTAATTAATGTTGAGGCAAACGCAACATTAATTAGCATTTTACCTTACAAAATGGTTATCATTAATACTGTGAATACTTACAAATATTTGTAATAAAATACTTGCAAATCTTTGTAATAAAATACTTGTAAATATTTTTAATAAATGTCACACATGAATTGCATATCTAATATTTAACCGTCTATTATTAATATAGATTTTTATATAAATTATAAAAAATTTACATCAATACATATTAAAAATAATGAAATTTATACATAATAATTGTTATAAATAAACAATATTTTGTATTTTAAAGGGCAGTTGACAAATTACTATTACCCAAAAATTGTTTGACATGTGATTTATCGGGCTTAGTTGTGCAAATCAAGACTCACACCTAGAAGTGCGAGTCGAGACCGAAACTTATAAGTGCGAGTCGAGACTGACACTTAGAAGTGTGAGTCGATACTCATAATTAGCAGTTTCAGTTGATGCTTGCACTTAAAGTGCGAGTCGAGAGATGTGTGATTTGAGTCTTGCACTTGTAAGTGTGATCACTCGCACTATACACTACTTACCAAATTAATAAATGACAATTCTAGATTTTTTAACTATGCTTAATATATACAAATAAATTATTTATATAAATGTATATAAATATTGATGGTCACCTTTTAAACATGCGAGTCACTCATACGAGTTCTATAAAATATTTGAAATTATGTTGCGTCTAAAATCATGAAAAATGTCTAAATGGCCGTTAAATTTAACACCATTCAAGGAAGTTCAAGGAAGTGATTTTCAACATCAATGTTTATTGATTTGAATAAGGTATGCATGAATAATTGTATAGGTATGATTGTATTAAGATTGGTATGTGGCACAAATGACAACAATCACTTACGCATTATCTTGAAGTTAGCGGCCGCTTGGCTTATATAAGTTAGCGGTCGCTTGGCTTATGTAAGTTAGACACTTGGCTTATGTAAGTGGGTGGTCATCTGGTTTATGTGGTAAAAGTGGAATCCAATAATAGCGTTATTGGAATCCATAAATAAAAAAATTGGAGTCCGATAATAGGTAAATTGGAATCCAATAATAGTGAAATTAGAATCCAATAATAGCGAAATTGAAATCCAATAATAGAGAAAATGGAACTCGAATAAGTCCAATATCAACAATATTGGAATCCAATATTGCTATTAATGGAATCTAATATTGCTACTAATGGAATCCAGTATAGCCAAAAATGGAATCCAATATACGGAAAAATGGAGATGGATTTCTTCCAATATTTTAAATATTGGAGTCTCAATTCACCGGAATATGTCCCAATTTAGTGAAATGAGTGTTTAGGGTATTTCCTAAAGCCTTCCACGTGTGTGTGTGTACACACACACACACACACAGATATATATACACATATATACATACATACAAACACATAGATATATACATTTAATCATGGTAAAGTGTTGTATTGTCAGTAGTTAGTGATGGTTGGGTGTCATTTTCTCCTATGAATTTCACCACAAATCCCATATGGTAGCAATAATGTAAACATTTACTACATTGGTGAAGCCACACATCTGCCACAAATGAAAATTAAAACTTGTTTTACAAATTAAGAGCTATAAAAAATGGAAAATCCAATGGAAATAATCTCCATTATAGAATTCCATCCACATTGGGTAATGAAATGCATAATAGAGAGATGAGAAAGAACCTCCAACTATGGATGTCACTACACAAAAAAATCATGATGTAGGTAGTTTCCAAGAATCTTGAAGGAATAAATGGGCTTATCTTGTGTATTGGATCACATATAGAACTCACAAATGGTATTTTTTGGCCTCTAATCCAAGGGAAAAGTCTTCTAACTATTTTCAGTTAAACCAGACCTTTATAAGAGATGCACACCACACTTCACAAATACTTATTATCTAGCCATTCCTAATATTGTGCTTCTTCTAACCACAACCCAATAATGGTTCTTGTCCCATCATATCCATACAAATGATGAGAAGAAAAAATTGACCAACCAAACATATTGTGGGTCCCTACAAAGCTAATTTATCAATTATAAGGGCTTAGAAATCATTAAAATAGTTTAAGAACACATATTTGGCTTTCTTCACATAAATCAAGTCTGTGAAGAAGAAGTTATCAATTTTTAGCATGCTTCTTGTATCAAGATCATATCCATGTGAGGCTCGCATACAATGATTCCCTATTCTCTTCCACTTCTCTTCTCATGACATGCATTGGAGGTAGTGACGACACATCTCTCACGCCTCCCCAAGACTTTGTATTAATTAATCCACGTCAAATATATCATATAAAGCACTGCATCATTTTAGATGTCATTTATCATTCATTCACACATTGGGGGCACTCAGCATTCCATGTTAGGATGATGTAATCATTGAATTTGATAACCAAAAAACATGGTAGGCCAAGTGGTTTTATGCTAGTTTTATAGGAAAAATATTTAACTTGGTCGAGTGCACCATTAACAAGCCTTACCTCTACCCATAAGTTGGTCGTAAGTACAACCCTTTAGATCTTATAGATAATAAATTTGACCTAAAATTGATATTCATCTAATTCAAATGAGGTGTTTCAAAATTTATGTTTTGTATTTCAAAAAATGATAAGAACATTTAATGACTTCAACATTTATTGGTTATGGAAGTCAAGAAATTTTTTTGTTACGAACAAATGTAGCAAGAAATAAAAAGAATATATTTATTTTGGAGACAAAAATGCAGTTGTTTTGGACATGAGGGGTTTTCCATTATGAATTCTATACATTTTTTAGGAGGACATTCAACTAATGGAAGATAAGGGAATGGAAATCTATAGATTTTTTTTATATCTTGTGAGATTTTCATGACACACCATGGAAAACCATTATAACATCTCAGAATCTTTATGACCAAGAGTTAGAGCCCACACAATGATAGTTATATACCACACCATTTTGATGAGAATTTACTTGCGCTTTCCATGGGAAATTGTAGAGATAGGGAAAATTCAAGGGGACTCAAAATCCCATGTTGGGATAATGTATTTTTTGAATTTGATAACCAAAAAAAATGGAAACCTAGGTGGTTTTGTGTTATCTTTATATACAGTATATTTAACTTGTTTTATTTCACTATTGACAAGCCTAGCCTCTTTACTAAGCCAAATATGGAAATATATGCCTAATTTGATTGTTATTGCAGTAGTAAATGAATGAATAATTAAGTACATAAATTAACCCAAGAAAACTAAGAAATAAAATGTGAAACCCTAATTGCAAAGAGGGTAAGAAGATCATTAGCTGGTTTGTAGTGAAATTTGGATTGTTTCAAAGTGTTGACCGTATGAACAGAGAGGGAGAAATGTCACATAAATCCTCATAAAAGTGTGTGATCTGAAGATCTTCCTGGATCGGGAATATGGAGAGGGATAAGGGCACCAATGGGCACCCTAGACCTTTTTCTAGGTGCCTATGTTTATGGAAATGATCAGGAAACCTCCTCTGATTGGTCACAAGGTATTTATTGTTGTTCACATTTGGTCACTATGATTTTACACAATGATCTCCAAAGTTACTGAAAATCTATAATGAAATAATGACCTACAAAACCCTCAAAGAGACATCAAATCCTAAAAAATAAATATGTAAAGTGAGGGGTTGGACTGTCCTTAGATGTCACAATGGTGATCTTACGATTGAGCATTGCACTACATCTCAAACCCAATATACTTCTATGAACCTGTGTGTGGAATCGTGCCCTAGGTGGCTCTTGATAGCGATTAAAGTAGCTCTATGTAAAGAAATGTAATAGATGTGTACATGGTATAGAATGAACTTCCTTCCTGTGAAGTGTATGTGGAATAACCAGCCCTTATGTCCCTTGGATGGTGTTAGACATATGCAATGGAGATTTTAGATGCTTGATGGATGTAACCTTAGGCGGTGATAGCTAATTCTTAGTGATTGGTCCTTTATTATGTTCTCATAACTTTGTATTTATATGATTCCCTTGCTTGAATTTCATAATTAACCTTAAAAATGCCGACTACCAAAAAGATAAGATGCTAAAATGGCTAGAAAGAACCGTAAAAGTGTGAACAAAGTATACTGAGGTCAGGGGTTCCCAAAGGGGACGAGGGTGCTAAACGCTGACATCCTAGTTGGACGTTGGTGTCCAAGATGATAAATGTAGAGGTATAAAAAGGCAAATTGAACAAGTAAGGGTGCAAGGCAACAGAATGTAAATAAAGGTGGCCAAAGACATGTGCTAATTAGTACTTTTCTTACTTAGAAATCATATAAATAGTAGTATGTAATCATGATTAGATAGTTACCCAAAGTGTGTGATGTTGTGTCTACTATTCTACCCAAAAATTAGTACTAAGTGTAGACACCCTAAAATTACATACATATTCTTAATCATCCATATCCTCTGCATAATGCGCCAAATCAAGTTCTACCATGTACTACCATTTTTAAACTTGTGTTTACGTATCAAAACATGTGCTATCATTTCAAAGGTTACATATACATATTCAAACCTATGTCTATGTCATCTTCACTTGGGCATGTGTGATTGTAGCTTCGTTTCTGTCACAAAGACCATATATATATGTCTGTGTGGCTATAGGTGTGCTATCGTTTCAAGTGACTACACTACCATCAACATTAGGTGTGCTACCTTCAATTTCAAGTGCACTACCATCTAGATTAAGTGAGTTATCATTAAAAATAGGGGTGCTAGCATTTTGTGTTTTTTTTTCATTTTTCTAGCGTTTAAATATTTCCTTGTTTTTTGTTTTAAATTATTCTTCGCATTGTTTTCTATAGATTTATATATATTAACAAATCTTAACAAAAAAAAAAATCATCATTATTTCTAAGCATTTTAATCATTTTTATTGTTTATCATCTTTATTTTTAAAGAATTTATAACATTTCTTAGTTAAGATCAACTTCATGTATGCTCGTCTCTTATGCCTTCAGGCAATCTTGAGAATAAAAAATAGCCACAATCTCTTATTATTATTTTCTTCTAACATTGTGTTTTCAGGAAAATTATTGACCACTTTTGTCAAGGACCATTTCACTTAAGAGGATATTCATATTCACAAAATCAAGTAACAAACTACTTATTGTCATTGCAAGTTAGGATAAGAGTAAAACCCATCCGTTTAACTATGGGAAGTACTTGGGTATAATCCCTAAAACTTATTATGAGGAATACCACAAGAACCCCAAATTAGTTGACACATTGAGAAGACCATCCACTGAAATGGGTAGCCCTCCATCCTATTTGACTCACCCGTGAGGAAAACCAAACTTTTTCCATGGTAACAACGTCGTTCTTATTGATTGATGGGTAAATTCCGTAACCAAAAGTTTCCTAGTGTGTGTACTTGTTTGAACAACATTGGTGAGATAATATCCCAAACTCCTCAGAAGCCTAACAAACTGGAGCCAACTAATTCCCATGTTGTTCCACAAAACTTATCACAATCAAATCAAACCATTTTTATCATTAGTCTTTAATTTCACTCAAAATCCTAGACTTAATCCAAATCCAATCAAACCACAATTCAAGCCTTTTCATTAGATATTCACTTTATCCATTTTTTAAGCACATCCGATTGAATCAAACCCCCTATATGTTAAACATTCACTTTATTCACATATTAAACCACATTAAATTGAACTCAATCAAGAGCCTGCTATATGATAAATGATGACAATATGCTCATATAATAGCCTTACCACTTCGAGGGGGCAACCTCCAATACCACTTCGAGGGGGTAACCTCCAAACCATACAATATACTATGTACCTTGGGATATGATAATATAATATATATATATATGGGTTGATGGAGATGCCGACATGTGGCACACATCCCCTTATCTTATTATATCATTCATTTATGATTTATTATGCTTAGGAGGTCAGCCTCAGTATTGGCCATAGGTTAGAATGGTATATATAGGGGTTAGAAGGTTGTAGTTAATCATGATATTGAGTATTGGAGTGTTATTGTATGGTTTGGAGGTTACCCCCTCAAAGTGGTATTGGAGGTTTCCCCCTCGAAGTGGCAAAGATATTATATGATCATATTGTCATCATTTATCTATATTTTGGTGTTCTCTCATGTTATTCTGCTGTATATGTTCTGATTTATACAAGTAATATCCTTACAAGTGGTATCAGAGCAGCGATTTCGGCCAAAATTAGGGAACTGGAACAAGTTTTCATGGACAGATGAGCAACAAAAGAAGAAGAAGACAAAGCAGAAGAAGAAGAAGAAAAAGAAAAAGAAAAAGAAGAAGAAGAAGAAGAAGATGTTGATGATGAAGCTGCTACATAGGATAGGATTTCATATGGGTGGTTGGATGATCAAGCTTGGTGACAAGTGTGCAATAATTTAAAGCACACTCATTATATGGCTTCTTCTTATGTTTCAAGGACGAAACATTTCAAAGAGGGAGGAAATGTTATGTACCTTGGGATATGATAATATAATATATATATATATATATATATATATATATGGGTTGATGGAGATGCCGACATGTGGCACACATCCCCTTATCTTATTATATCATTCATTTATGATTTATTATGCTTAGGAGGTCGGTCTCAGTATTGGCCATAGGTTAGAATGGTATATATAGGGGTTAGAAGGTTGTAGTTAATCATGATATTGAGTATTGGAGTGTTATTGTATGGTTTGGAGGTTACCCCCTCGAAGTGGTATTGGAGGTTGCCCCCTCGAAGTGGAAAAGATATTATATGATCATATTGTCATCATTTATCTATATTTTGGTGTTCTCTCATGTTATTCTGCTGTATATGTTCTGATTTATACAAGTAATATCCTTACAGAGCCTCATATATTGAATATTTACTTTATTCAATTTTAGGCAATGCATAAGCAATCGAATCAATAACCA
The DNA here is from genome assembly GCA_019776745.2 of Taxus chinensis. Lineage (NCBI taxonomy): Eukaryota > Viridiplantae > Streptophyta > Pinopsida > Cupressales > Taxaceae > Taxus > Taxus chinensis. Next base: position 658,331,946 of record CM034154.1, read on the forward strand.
ACATCCAAACTTTATACATTCAATATTCACTTTATTCACATATTAAGTAAAACTAAATCAAATTCAATCAAAATAACTTCCAAATCTTAAACTTACATTTTTATCCTATCAAACAAAGGTAAAAAAAAGAATCACTCTTATCCATCTTTTAGCTCAAAATTTTTCAAACCTTCTACAAAATCTCAAAATCATTGTTTACTTAGGTATTTACCTATAAAACAATGGTTTTTACACGTAGTAGAATTACTCATGTGCATGAGGATTATGAAATATTCAACCCTTTTTATCATAACATTGGAGAATGAAGAGATTGGAGAAAGACCCGAACTATCATAAAGTGAAAACGAAGCTATTGATAACTTAATAATGTAAAATAAAAATCAATATCTACATCACCTCCTAGATATGGGAGAAAATTTACCCTCAGATTTCGGGCATGAGCACTTAAAATACTTAATAGACAAACCCAAGTCTAGTAAGAAAAATGCAAAATTAACCACTACATCTGATTCATCAAAATAATACTTGATATCCAAAATCTAAGAGATAACACGTCAACTCACAAACAAAGAAATTCCAAATTGAGGAAGAAAGTAAATCAATGCATGAAAATGACGTAACCATGGACATTCATCAAGAATTCATACAAGAATTGAGTAGTATAAAAGAATCCTTAATGGGACTTCAAAAGTGTACAAAGAAATTAAATTTTGATGAACTGTGTCCTTACCCATTCGATAAGGACATGTTGAGTGTACATTTCCCTAAATCCTTTGAAACTCCCAAATTTGATAAATACAAGGGAAAACATGATCCAAGAGAGTATATTAAGTAATATTTCATGGCATACAAGAAGTGACATACAATGGCATCTTTCTCTTTTTCCTATTTCCTAGGATTTTAGGAGGGAAAGCTTTGGATTGGTTCTTACACCTTCCAAATGGATCAATCACAACATTTGCAGACCTTTTAGAGAAATTTGTTAAACATTTCCCATTCAATCTAGATTCTAAAATTAAAATGATGGACCTTTACAACACAAAGCAAATGAACAATGAAACTTTCACTTCGTTTATACAATGGTGGTCGATTCCCTTACTCTATACTCGAAAAATAATTAGTTCGCATATTCATTCCCAATCTAAATTCAAAACTATATTTTCAAATGCAAATGCATTGTTTGAAAAACTTCAAATAATTAATATTAAAAGGACAACATATTGAGATGGATCTCATCACTAAGGGCTTGATCAAGACACTTTCAAAGAGATCAACCTAATAATCACAAAATAATAATTAAAATCATGATAAATATAAATTTTTCAACTAAAATTGTAATGTTGTAAATGATGGGATCACATAATCTCGTTGTGTATAAAATGTACAAAATCAAACTCATCCACAATATAGTAAATCTGAAAATTTTAAACAACCTCTAATCCTTTCTCACAACGAAATTTCTCCACATGAGGTAAACAGACAACAATTTACGCCTCTTAGAGATATCCATTCAAGTGTCATACATCAATTAGCAAGCGCTAAAATTGTGGCATACCCATTTACATTTTTTTTTCAAGAAGCAAAACCAAAACCCACATTGTATAAAGAAAATGAATATTGTGACTATCATCGTATACATGGCCATCATATGGATCATTGTGTAAGACTATGCCACTTTATACAAGACTTAAGTGATAATGGAGACATCGAAATAGAACTAAAATCTATTAAAAAACACCAAATTATAAATTAAAGGTCTTCCAAGACCCTTTCCCTGAGCATGGTAAAAATAATAATGCAAAAGACAAGGGTCAAACATCAAACAATTTTGATATTGATTCTATCGTTTTATTGTTAGATCATACGCCCGAAATGGTAGCCACTATCAAATTTAACACTCCTACTTGCACCATAACAATGAAACAAAAACAGGATTGGGTACCCACTTCTAAACAACCTTCTACATCCACAACGTTGTAACAAACATCTAACATTAATTCCACTTCAAATGTACAATCCTCAAATGTAAAATATTCGTCTGATTCCTACGATATAATCAGCCAATTAGAGAATACCAACATGTAAATTTCCCTCATGTAATTACTCAAGACATATCCCACGCTCTAAATTATCCATACTCATGTACTCCATGAGGCATGTGTTTCTAATGATATTAACTCTCAACAATTTCATGCCTTAATTGTAAACTTATCATCTAATAATCCATTTTTTCATTTGGTTCTCATGACCTCTTGAACCCCAACATTTCAAATAACAATTCCTTATACGTAGAAGCATTTGTCACACATCATAAGATTAAATGTGTGCTTATAGATAACTAATCTACATTGAATATATGCTCCATGAAATTGTTGAGATGTATAATTTATACTAAGGAAAGTCTAGCACTAACATCATTACCATTCGTGGTTATTATAATAGTGAAAGGAAATCTGCGGGTACTATCTCTTTAGCGATAAAAGTTAGACCTCAAAATATAGACACAGTTTTCCATGTTGTGGACGTAGAAATGTCTTATAACATCCGCCTTGGCCCCCCATGGATTCATGTCATGCAATCCATTCCTTCTATATGTCATAAATGTGTAAAATCTCCTTTGAAGGCAAAGAATAAGTGTTATGTGCATAAGTTAAACCTTTTAAGTATTGCAAAATATTAGAAGGAAGACATATGCATGTAAATTATTTTCCTTCTATGGATAAATCCTTGGATCCCCACCTTATCCCATTCACATATGAAACTTTCATAGACCCTAAGGTCTTTATGAAACTTCGAACATTTACTTCCTCCACCCCACCCACGTTGGAAATCATAGTGTAAACATATAAAATGTCAACATGATTAATTGCGATTAATTTATGCCACAACATAATCTAAATCCACATAATAATTAACCACAAGATTAATTATTATTAATCCATTTTTACCCTTTATCATTTTATCATCATTTATCATTTATCCCAAATCCTTTTTATTTCATTATTATATCCCATATCAAACCATAATGCTTTAATTCATTAATAATATCCTATTATCCCATTAATAATCCCTATTAGCATTTTATATGAGTTTAATATTCACGCATCTACCTACCCACCTACCCTGCACATCCCTACACGTATCCTCTCCTTGTAACCTCACCCCTAATCATCTTATTTTAACCCAATCTAATTCTAATCCTAATCATATCCTCACCTCTAAATCTAGAGGCTTATATTTCTAGAAGCCTCTCTAAATTTCCCTCTTTCATATTTAAAAATTAAAATATATCTCCCTCCCTCCATTGAATTTTTAACTCAATAGATGTTTCGTATAAATTCTAGAATCATCCAATTCTATATCTTTCAATCCTCACATGCATTCTCCACCCTTGACCCTAATCCAACATGGCTTCATCTTAGCCATTGAATCCTCCACCCATTAACTATAAATTGAACTCTCCTCCTCTGTGAGAGTGGGTTTGAAAGTCTTGGAATCTCATAACCCGTCCATTTTATCTTCTTCAATCATTCAATTAATACATTCCTTCAATCCAATCTATCCTCCATCCATCATCTTCATCAAACAATTCAAATCAAAATCAAGGGGAGGTGTTGCTTGTGTTTTTTCATCAAAATCTGAAGTATCCAACATCAATCAAGAGAAAATACAACACATACAAGGATTTTTGAAACTTGTAGGTAAGTGTAGGTATTGATTTCTCTCCTTCTTTCCATCCATTGCTCTATCAGAGGTTTTGTTTGAGAAGATTAAAATAGGAGAACATGTTTATTTGTTTTCTTGCATTCACAAGATAATATTTTCTTGCATTACAATTTAGCACCAACCATGGGGACTACCCCCAATTTTTCATCATTTCTAATCTTGTTTGATCCCTTACATAGGCTATTAAAGTTTCAAGAACTTTCGTCGCCATTTACCCCTTCAAATTTACAATTTTCAAGCTCAAATGTTGTTTCCAATGTGAAACATCACCTATGCTTTGTGTATTAGCACCTATGCATGTAAAATGTCACCTATGACCTGAATTAACTCTTATGTTCTATTTTGGCTCCGTTGTAGATACTTTAGCTCCTTTGTTTTGGCCTTTAAAACCCTAAAATTGTAATTTTTTGTCTGTTTTTGACTATTTTTGACCCTATTTCCATCTTTCCTATGTTCATAAAGTGGCTCCTATCACTTATATTGGTGCCTTTGCAGATACTTTAGAACCTTTGTTTTAGCTTTAAAACATTGTTTTTTTCCATCTTTTGATCTGTTGTTTAGGTTTTTCTCATACATTGGCGCCTTTGCACACAAAATGGCGCCTATGTCCTAAAGTGGCACCTTTGCTGTAATTTGGAGCCTTTTTAATACTTTGGAACCTATTTCCTATCAATCAAAACCTTTGTAGAATCACAGTTTTTGCTTGCGACTAACGGTTTAATCTTGTTTTTAAACGTTTTTTGGTGGTTTTGTAGGTTTAACATTCTATTTTTGTAGGTTTATTACAGTAAAAAAGGGAGATTCCACCCATTTTCATATTTATCTTGTGTAATTTAACATTTTTTGGTGATTTTAGGACTCAAAACAACAAATCTCTTTGTTTTGCAACTCGTTTAGTCCAAGATATTGGGTTCACAAATCAAACTATTAACCCTTGTTTTGTAGTGTTGGCATGGTGTCCTAATAGGTGTTGTCATTGATGCAAACCCAAATTAATGAAAAATTGAATGTTTTATGAGGTTGTATGCTATTTTTCATGATTCTAACATGATTTTTCAGATGTATTTCAGCTAGTACAGTGGGATTCAGTGAGGTGTGATTGCTCTTGCAAGCTTATACAGGTACCTAGGAGATGTAGCTTAGAGGTGTGAAAGATTGGTTTGAAGTTATATGAGCTCATGTAAGAATTAAATCAGGTTTATATTGGAATATGAGGTTTTTTTGGGTCCTTTTTAGAGGTTTCATGTTCAGTTATTGCATTATTTTAGTTGACCCTAGCTTTTACAGTGAGAATCCCTAAGGTGAAGCTATGCAAAAGAGATAGGATAGAGATATTGAGGTATGGAATTGACATTATGATGATTTTAGATGTTATAGAGATTATTCATAGTGATTTTATCAAAATTTTATATGCCCATGATGTGTATTTTGTCAGATACGACTGATTTTGTGAGACATAGTGAAAATCAAGTCAAATTACAACTCAAAGTTTAACTTCATATGCTTGTTGTGAAAAATATCATTTTTATGGGAAATTTTGGATTTCAGGGAAGATTCTATGGTTATTTTATAAGGTTTTACAAAAATAATCAGGTTATTTGATTTTTCAAGTTTTTATGAACGAATGTTAAGAAGGCAAAGTGGTCTAAAACACTAGTTAAACCATAACTAGGAGTAGTTGGTAGAAAGTGAAGTGTTGTGACCTAGTTTTGATTGCTTCATAAAAATTTATGATATTATGTTATAGAGTACTATATTATATTTCCATAAATGTATGGTTTGGGTCATGGTCATATGTGGGCCCCACCTAAAAATAACATTTTCTGGAGAAGAAGGTTTTAGGACAAGATGGTCCAAATGAGTAACATGTAAAATTAATGTTGCATGATTATTGGTATATTTTATTTATTTCCATGTATGTTTTAGAACAAGTTAATGAAGGTAAAAAAATTTTAGGTCTAAACAAGTTGACTACTCAAATGGCAGTTTTGGGGTCTCAAATAGTAGGGTTCAGTAAAATGAGAATAACTTGAGCTACATGTAAATTTTTGAAGTGATTAAAGTTTTTTTGGAAATAGGATTCAGATATAGTTTCAGTGATATATGGATTTCCTCATGATGAGGTCATTTGACATGGTTTCCATGGCATTCTTTGAGTAATAATATTTTCGGTAGTTCAAGACAAAGAATGTTCTAGTGACTTTTTATGTTGTTTGAAGCATGAGATGGATTGAGTGTTGTTTCCTATCACCATTAATGTGAAGAGGAATGAATTTTTAATCAAATAAATTCATTTATAGGTCTTTAATGAATGTAGAAATTATTTTATGAGCTAACCTTTGGAAACAACATTTTTGGTAGGTTATTTTGGTAAAGGCAAACGTAGCTGTGGTTTGAAGAGATTAATGTTTCATGACTTATAACTTCCTTAGAAGTTTTCTACAGGATCTTACATTTCTATCAAGTGATCACATGGCATAGTTTTATCTTGTTGAAGTGATTTGGTGGCCTTATAAAGTTTCCAGGGTAATGAAGGGTGCAGGAAATAACTGTTTTGAGAATTGTAATGGGAACTGAGCCCAGTAAATGAAGTAATTTGATTTGTTTATCAAATGTTTAACCATGCATGAGGTTTTATGATATTTTATTCATATTTAAGTGGTTTTGAGTCACGAAAAAGTATGGTACTAATGTAAGGGAATTTTTAAGAATGTGCCCATGGGGTTTTGAGCCATTTTTGGCATATGTAATGGGAGTTTTAGCTAGGCCGACCTAATTGGGTCACTTTTAACTATTTTATTTAAAATTTGAAATTTTTTCTTGATGTATGGGTCAAACCAAATGGATAGAAAATGTTGGGCCTAAGTTTGAAAGGTGGAGAAGCATATAAAATCATGTTTTGGGGTGCTTTTTGGAACTATTTGAGTGTGTGCAAGTGGAGTGACCTAGGTGAAGTGTTATTGGATGTTTTTGAGCATTATTTTGAGCTTAATAAATTGTGTTTCTGGTTGAGAAAAATCGTATGACATGAGAGTAATAGTTTGATGGTTATTAGAGGGTTTGAAGAGCGTGTTTTGTGAAGTGTGATCACCTAGGGTTTGATTGAAGAAGTGTGAGATGTAAATTAGATATCCATCAATTTTGGAAGTAAAAAATTAGATATATACACATCATAGGGTTCTTGAGTTAGTGCTTTATCATCTTGGGGGGTTGTAGACTCCTTGTGGTGTTATTGCTTCAAAACATTAGGGGTTGGTGCTCCTTGTAGGGTTGGTGCTATACTAAATAAGGGTTTATGCTCCTTGTGGGTTTGGAGCCTCACTAAATTTTGAACCATATCAATATAATATTGTATTTTTGTGGGTTTTATTCCCCTTGAGATTTTCCCACTTTTATCATGTGTCTTGTGTTGATGATCTTGCTTATGGTTCTTGCACATATGATTGTTTTATGTATTCACACATTAATGTTTGGTTGAATGTTTATGATTATTTGTATATGAAAGTTTGAAATATGAATTTAAAGTTTTGTAAGGGCTGATTCACCCTCCCCCCCCCCTCTCACTCCATTTTGCTTCTAAAAATTGGTATTAAAGAGAGTCCTTCTGGAGAATTTTGACAGCTTTAAGGATATCGTCTGAAGCACAAATGGGTGGTAAGAAGAAGAATTTTCAAAAAGAAAATAACTCCAAATATGACAGTTGTTCTACTGCAAGTGAAGGTAAGAATTACTTAGAAAATTTTCCTAAATTTTATTCTCCTCTAGGAGTTATAACCTATGAATTTGGAGAAAGATTTAGTGATTTAGATTCAGATTGTGAAGAATAAACTTGGGTAATAGTAAAAAGGGAACTCAATATTGCTAGAGATGAGAATGAAAAGCTAACACAAAAAATTGTTGAAATGAAAAGAGACCATGAAGATTAGATTAAGCTCCTTAAAGCCAAGTTGAAGGATGAGAGTAAAGAACATGATGAAATGATAAGGAATATTGAGGAACATTTAGAAAGAGTTGTAGTCATCAATGAATCCGAGGAATATGTTCACGAGCATAGTCATACTATTCATAATTTGGAATCACAAATGGAGGAGTTTTCTAAAGCTCTAAAATTCAAGAAGGAAGAGTGTACCCAACCGAAAACACAATTTTCTTAGCTCAATGATAGACTCAAGAATAAGGAGGATGATTCCATCAAATATGAAATTGGCATGAAGTCTTTACATTCAAGACTAGATCTTGTTTCAAGAAAACTGAAAATGTTTGAGAAAAGTGCAAGAAATATAGATAACCTTCTTATCAAACAAAGATCAGCTGGTGATAGAGATGGTTTGGGACTCAATGAGGAACTCAAGGATAATGAATTGAATAAATAATACATAGTTTCAAACAAGTAATAAGGTGAACCAAGCACCAAGAATGAAAATAAGGTGATCTCCACTAAAGACAAGGTGAAGACAAAATCCATTAGGCAACCTAATGCCTTAAGGTATGAAAGATCATTTAATGGTTATTGTTTCTCATGCTATGATTTTGTTCATAGAGCTATAGATTATAAGAAAAGGTCACCTAGGAATGGTGTAGGGATCTTTCATGGTGAATGTCATTCATTTTGTGAGTATGGTCACAAATCTAAGGAATTTGGATGGAATCTAGGAGTGTTTGAGCCAAGAAAAAGTAAGAGGATGTTCATCAAGAGATCTAATCCTAGAGATACTTAGCCATGGAAAGGAAATAGAAATGATCATTATAAAGATGTTATATGTTATAAGTGCAATGAAGTAGGCCATATTATCAGTGCTTGTTTGAATGTTGCATCAAGACATGATGATAAATTCAAGAAAATAGGTACAGTAGTATGTTTCAGTTGTAACTGAGCTAGTCATGTTGCAAGGAAATATTATCAAGCCTATTGAAATCAAGATAGAATCTCTCAAGGTCTTAAAGTGAAAGATAGGGGAGTTAAAAGGTCTAGAATGTATGATAATTGTCTTAGAAGGACTTTGGAACCTAGAGGATACCATGGTGTCTTATCAAGAGTAGATTTCTATGAAAGAAGAAGTGTTTCTCAGTTCTCATATCAGAATAAAAAAAGATGAAGGAGTTTTAAAAGTGCCTAAGAAGGATTAGAACCTTCTCAAGTCCTTATTTTAACTCATCATGATTCATATACCTTCATTATGCTTATTGAAGGTATATAAATGCATATGAATCATCCAATTGAGGGGGATTTGTCTGAGTCAAAATTTGTGCTCTCCATATGGGCAAGGTATGTGATTTTATGTTATTGTTCACAGTCTTGTTAGTTCATGATGGTTGTTCTTGTGAAATTTGTCCTGATCTCAGCTTTGAGTCACTAGTAGTCCATATATGATGTTCCTATGGTCTTTGTTGGCATATTCTTTGTATGTAGTTTCTCTAAGTTGATTGTGTATATTCATGAGTCTCATTGGTGTGTTTATTGAGGTATTCAAGTTGTATTGAATTCATGGAATATGCACTCTTTCTTTTGTTATAATAATTTGAAGGAGTTTGAGTTCTGTAAAGAATATGATGTATTATTTGAAGCTTTAAATAGTGTCATGAGGTGTAGTCATGAAGTGTAACTGATTTTATCAAGTGTGTATAGTAGTCCTTGATGATAAAAAGTTGTAAATGTGTTTTAGAGGTTGTGTATGTCATCATGTGTCTCAATGTTCAAGTATTGTCATTCCAAGGTTTGTTATAGCTTGAGTCTCATTCTGTGTAGGTATTTAGGTCATGAGTCATGAGCTCCACAAGATTGAGTTTCTCCATCAATTTGTATAAGGTGGTTTGAGAAGATGGTTAGTGTGATAAAAGTTATGCCTTAATCAAAAGAAGGACTATGGCAAAAACATGCTTAAGGTATGAAAATCCTAGAATGTGCCAAGAAGGTTCCAGGTATGCATTTGCAGTCTAGGTTCCATATCAATGATTTCAAGTGATCAAGGGTTTAAATAATGTTATGAAAGTTATGTTTAGGAATTCTTGTGAGACTAAGAGAAAATTTATGCATTTTGGGGTCTCTTTGTGCTGACTGTGTTCTCATAGTGACTGTGAATGGTATTGATGGAAACTTGCTTTTGAAGTCTTAAATGGTGCAATATGAAGCTAAAATTTTGTATGTATCATCTACATTATGAGTAATAAAGGATGAAAGTACTTTTGAGGCTGAAGAATGTGTACATTCTCTACTTTTCATGACAAAGTTGAAAATTTGTCTTTGGTGCATATAGACCAAATCTGTGTTAGGATGTTCTTGAAATCTAGTCATGATATATTTAAGTTGAGAAAATGAATGTTTGATCAAATGGGTGTTAAAATTAGGTTTGATCTTCTTGTGAGAGGTTTTGCATCAAAAAATATAAGTGACTTTCATCATTCAAGGGCTAGTATATTGTGTATGCAAACCTGTGATGAGAGGAAAGTACAATGAGACCCTTGATGAATTTTTTGAGATATGAAGTCTACTAAGAAACTCATGATGATGATCAAATGAAAATATGGAATGATCATATTTTATAGAAATCGGTAACGCTTCAATATAGTGTTTTAACTTTCATAGGCCTATACAGTACATTTTTTTAAGATTCTAATTACTCAAAGGATGTAGTCAATATATATTGAGAATTTTGTTGAAATAGTCCTAGTCTTGACATGTTTTGAATGACATGATGTCATGTGAAGAGTCTATTGGTCCTTGGTATGTAATTAAGAGAAAGATCTCAAAGTTCATAATCCATACCTTGATATCAACGTATCCTCCAAGGTATGTTCAAGGGTTTGAACTTATAAACCCTAGGGATAGCTCAAGCCACTTAACAATGACAAAGAACAAGGTTGAAAGATGGTGCACAGTTCCTAAGGAAATATGTTGTCGTGGAGGATGCAAGTGAAGTACAATGCTTATGGTTTTCAAGATGAAATATGAAGTAACAGTGGTTTGAGTCATGAGAAATATGTATGAAGGACTTTGACGATGATTTATTAGTTCTCCTAGATGATAAAATGAAAAAATGGGGTCTAAATCATGGAAAAAGTATGTCTAACCTAGAATAGGGGATATAGTGTAACAGTGTGTAATTGTGTAAGTGTGTATGCTAAGCTCTATGATAACCTTTTATCACATAGGGAAGAGAGATCAAGAATTCAAAATGATAATTATAGATGTAAAAAAGTGATTTGATTTCAAATTTAATAAATTCATAAGTGGTTTGGTTCTCAGTATGCTCAGATAGCAAAATGACAAAGCTACAATGATTAATTTGATGGAAAAGTCAAATTGTTGCATGACAAGAATTGATCACAGTGGTTTTAAACTGAAAAGTGAGACTCTATAGGTATGTATAGTGATTTTTTACATTGCTAAAGGGTTTTTTTGTATCTATGAAGCTATCTTGTAGTTACATTAAGATCGTATGATGGCTTGAAATCATGAAGGAGTACTTCGTGAGCTAATGTGACTAGCTACAAGTAAAATTTAAGTTGTAAGGGACTGTGTATGCAAAATATATAGGTATGAATATGTTAATATGCCTATGAAATATCTTAGTAGTTGTTAAAATATGAAGGTATAAGTTTGATAAGATGCTTGAAGGCCAAATGTTACTAAAAATAATGTGATGATGAAGTTGTTGTGACATATATGACAAAGAGAATGTAAGCACAATGCTACAATGACACAAGAAGTTATTCCTACATGGTTGAGAAGTTGCTAAGGTATATATAAGCTCTTCAATACAAGGGGATACCATAGTCACTTCCTTGAATAAGTTATTTAGTGCATTCATGCATTTGAATAAGAATTTTTCTTCACATCTGAGTTGGAATTGTAAACTATGAGAAATCTTTGACTGTTACAGTGATACAGTAACATGAAAAGGTGATCGTACAGGTGTAAATGGTGTGAATCAGTCAAGTTTTATAGGGGATGATTGAATGAGCTTCTAACAAGTGAGAATGTTTTTTCCAAAGACAAATAGGTATGATATGTGTACTCTCTTCTTTGATCGGTTGATTTTGAAGATTTAAATGCATGTTGTCATCTTTATATGACTGTGAAAACTGAAAAGATACTTTGGGACTTAGCAAAAGAGGTCAAGATAGTTTATAGTCAATCGATAAAGGTTATTAGCATGTTTGTGTGCTTGGGGGATAGATATGATGCTCTTAAATCTAGGGGATGTTAGGAAATAAGAGATAAAATATGTGGAATAATCCCTCACATAATCGCAACAGTAGGAACTAATATGCAGAAATTATTACAGATCTAAAATAAAATTACAGAATAAAATAACACAACACAAAGAGACAATATTTAACGTGGTTCACCCAATTTGGGCTATGTCCACCAAGAATCACTTGCTCATATTTTATTACAAGCCACCGCTCTCTCAATACAATACCCAGATCCGTTTGGAGCTATGCTCTACAAACTCTACAGAATTCACAGCCGAATTCAAAACACATCTGCAATACATTTGCTTGTACATCTATCATATGCATAAGACCATATAAATAGACAACTACTTAAGCAGTTTTAAAAAACCGTGGGTATCAAATCAATGGGGAAAAATAAAACTGTCCCATAAACCTATGGGTAACTGAAGAGGCGGTTTTACAAAACAATGGGTACCAAAAAAACATGGGCCCAAAAACAGCCCATAACGGTTACCCATTACCCATGGGTTAATAAACCACCCATGAAAATTTTCTTCAGGGGCTTTGCCCCCGAACCCCCCTGACCCGCTCACCGGCGAGCAGGACCACTGTAAAAATACCCGAGTGTAACACATAGAAGGTGTACCACACTCTAACATGAAAATAGGCTCCACAAACATAACAATCTCCCACTTGGAGACTGATTTCCACTAAGCAAGCTTCTCAACCCTTCACTGTCATCCGCGAAGGCCAACCAAAGCTGAAAATAGCTTTATTTTATCCCTTGTGACCACCTTGGTCATCATGTCTACAAGATTCTGACTGGTATGAATCTTCTCCAACTTCAACTTATCTTCCTCCAAAGTTGTCCTAATGAAGTGATATCTCAACTGTATATGCTTTGTCCTGGAGTGGAAAGCAGAGTTCTTAGCTAGGTGTATAGCACTCTGATTATCACTATGCAGCTTACATTCCTCATGCTTATGCCCCAATTCCTCAAGTAATTGTTGTAACCAAATCATCTCTTTTCTTACCTCTGTGGCAACAACATACTCAGCCTTCGTGGTTGACAAAGCCACCAACTTCTGTAGTCATGAAATCCAGCTCACTGCTGTCCCACCTACAGTGTAAATATAACCTATCATACTCCTCCTGCTGTCTATATCTCCAGCCATGTTTGAATCTACATAACCACGTAAAGTGGTGTCTGATCCACTGTAGCACAAAACTGTCCCCATGGTCCCTCTCAAATACCAAAGGATCCACTTTACTGCTTTTCAATGCTCTTTACCTGGATCACTCATAAATCTACTCACAGCTCCCACTGCATGGGCAATACCAGGCCTAGTGCACACCATAGCATACATCAAACTGCCAACTGCTGATGAGTAAGGTACCTTGGACATCTGGTTTCTTTCCTACTCTATCATGGGACACTGCTCCTTTGATAACTTGAAATGGCCTGCCAAAGGAGTCCCAACCGGTTTAGCATCCTGCATGTTAAACCTGTCCAATACCTTCTTAATGTACTCTTCCTGAGATAAAGTCAACTTCCATTCCTTCCTATCGCAAGTTATCCTCATACCAAGGATTTGTCTGGCTGCCCGCAAATCCTTCATATCAAAGGATTCACTTAGTTGTTTCTTGAGTACTTTTATTTCCTGCATGTTTTTACCTGCAACCAACATGTCATCTACATACAAACACAGGATAATATAACTTCCATCCTCAAATTTATTTGTATACACGCAATGGTCAGAATGACATCTAATATAACCTTGCTCCATCATGAAGCTATCAAACTTATTATACCATTGATGTGGAGCTTGTTTCAGGCCATACAAGCTCTTCTTCAGTTTGCACACCATCTCCTCTTTACCTTTGACTTCATATCCTTCTAGCTGCTGCATATATAGCTCCTCCTCCAAATCACCATGGAGAAATGTAGTCTTTACATCTAACTGTTCTAAGTGCAAGTCTTCTGATGCCACTATTCCAAGAACAGTTCTGATAGAAGTCATTTTTACTATAGGGGAAAAAATCTCATCAAAATCTATACCTTGTTTCTGTGCAAACCCCTTGACCACCAACCAGGCCTTATATCTTTTCTTTCCTCCTTCTTCATCTTTAACTCTGTACACCCACTTGTTCTGCAATGCTCTTTTTCCTTCTGGTAGCTTCACCAAATCCCAAGTCTGGTTCTCCATGAGAGACTTATGCTCCTCATCCATGGCTTGCTCCCACTTCTTACTGGCATCTACCTGCATTGCTTCATCAAAGCTCTCTGGCTCTCCACTATCAGTGAGTAATAAATAATAAAGAGAAGGAGAAAAATGTTCAGGTTCTTTTCTTACCCTAGAAGACCTCCTCACTGTAGGATTTTGGGGTTCCTGTTGAGTCGGTTCCTAAATTAATTCATGGGTCACTATCCCATCCGGAAGATCATCTACCACTGCATATTCTTTCTTGGATTCTTCCCTGTTTTCCTGCAACTGTTGCTTATACATGACTTTCTCATTAAAGACCACATCCCTAGACCGAATGATTTTCTTGTCCTTAATACTCCAACATTTAAATCCAAAGTCATCACCGCCATAACCAATGAAAGTACATTTTTCTGATTTAGCCTCTAGCTTGGTCCTATCATCCTTGTCTATATGAACAAACACCTTACATCCAAAGACTCTAAGAAATGAATAATCAACTTTCTTACTATACCAAGCCTCCTCAGTATGCCTCCATCCAAGGTACTTGAGGGTCCTCTGTTTATCAAGTACATAGTTGTGCTCGCCGCTTCTACCCAAAAAGAAAGAGGCAGTCCTGCATGTAACCTCATGCTCCTAGCACGTTCTATTATTGTTTTGTTCATCCTTTCTGATACCCCATTCTGTTGTGGAGTTCCTGGAACCGTCTTTTTCCTACGGATTCCATTCTTAAAACAGTAGTCATTAAATTCATGGCTACAATACTCCCCTCCATTATCTGACCTGAGACATTTTAGCTTAAGACATGTTTCATTCTCTACCAAGGCTTTCCATTTAACAAAAGTGTCAAATACATCAGATTTGTTTCTAATACAATAAACCCAAACTTTCCTTGTTGCATCATCAATAAAAGTAACATAATAACTTGAACCCCCAAGAGATGATACCTGAGCTGGCCCCCACACATCAGAATGTACCAGCTCTAACTTACTCTCTTTCTTCGTAGGTCCAACCTTGAGAAACCTTACTCGTTTTTGTTTCCCATATATGCAGTCCTCACAGAACTCCAAACCTATTTATGTATATCCAGGAAAATTCTTCTTTATGATGTCCATGCCCTTATGGCTCATATGACCGAGCCTATAGTGCCATAATGTTGTATCTACATCTGAAGCCACAAGATTACAATCATTAGTACTATCAGTGGTTAAATACAAGGTTCCAACCTTCTTACCTCTTTCCACCACAAGAGCACCCTTGGTAACCTTCCAAGAGTTAGCTGTAAATATCATAGTACAATCATCACTTCCCAATTGCCCCGCCGATATCAAATTTCTCCTTAATGTAGGCACGTGTCTGACATCCTTCAACAGCCATGTATTCCCATTCTGCATCTTAACTTGAATAGAACCTTTTCTAACTATACTGCAAGGCTCATCATCACCAAGAAAAACATGCCCAAAATCCCCTTGAACATAATGAAAAAAATAATGCCTATGTGGAGTAGCATGAAAAGAAGCCCCTGAATGTAAAATCCAAGATTCAGTAATATTATGCAAAGAAAGAATCAAAGCATTCTTGCATACATTACCCGATACCACATTTGCCTCCTTGTTTTCTTCCTGTTGTTTCTTCTTATCCCGAAGCTCCCAACAGTCCTTCTTTGCATGCCCAGGCTTTCCACAATTCTAGCATACAATCTTGTTCTTGGATTTTGACCTTGCCCAATCTTTTGATTTTCCACGGTTTCCTCTATTCTTTTGTCTCCCTCTAGTTTCCACTGTCAAAGCATTCCCTGAAGTAGAAGATTCCCCAGAGCTTTTTCTTCGCATTTCCTTGCTTAGAATCACTCCTACAACATCCTCAAACTTCAACTTCGAGTTAGTTGGAACTGAGTTACTTACCGCCATTACCAGGTTATTCCAACTCTCAGGTAAAGAGCACAGAATTAATAAAGCCCTAACTTCTTCATCAAATTCTATTGTAACCGAAGCTAGCATATTCATAACCGTATTGAAATCATTTAAATGATCTGCTACTGAACTATTCTCAGACATCTTCATATTAAACAACTTTTTCATTAAAAATATCTTGTTAGAGGCAAAGGGTTTTTCATACAAGTTCCCCAATGCATCCATTAGATCTTTTGTAGTCTTTTTCTTTGAAACATTAAATAATACTGAAGATGCAAGACACAGCCGAATTGTCCCAAGTGCCTTCCTATCCAGCAAATCCCATTCCGCATCTGTCATACTCGAGGGTTTGTTCACCTTCTCAAACAACGGAGTATACAAATCCTTCTGATAAAGGTAATCTTCCATCTGCATCTTCCAAAGACTAAAATTTTGCCTGTTGAATTTATCAACCCTAGATCTTCCTTCATTTGTCATAGCTCCCACTCAAGCTAAAAACTTTCCCTGTGATTCAACACTTCAGCAAACCAAACCAGGCTCTGATACCAATTGTGAGGAAATAAGAGATAAAATATGCGGAATAATCCCTCACAGAATCGCAACAGTAGAAACTAATATGCAGAAATTATTACATATCTGAAATAAAATTGTAGAATAAAATAACATAACACAAAGAGACAGTATTTAACATGGTTCACCCAATTTGGGCTACATCCACCTAGAATCATTTGCTCAGATTTTATTACAAGCCACCGCTCTCTCAATACAATACCCAGATCCATTTGGAGCTATGCTCTACAGAATTCACAGCCGAATTCAAAACACATCTGCAATACATTTGCTTGTACATCTATCATATGCATAAGACCATATAAATAGACAACTGCTTAAGCAATTTTACAAAACCGTGGGTATCAAAACAATGGGGAAAAACAAAACTGTCCCATAAACCTATGGGTAACCGAAGAGGCAGTTTTACAAAACAATGGGTATCGAAAAAACATGGGCCCAAAAACAGCCCATAACGGTTACCCATTACCCATGGGTTAATAAACCACCCATGAATATTTGCTTCGGGGGCTTCGCCCCCGAACCCCCCTGACCCGCTCACCGGCAAGCGGGACCGCCGTAAAAATACCCAAGTGTAACACATAGAAGGTGTACCACACTCTAACATGAAAATAGGCTCCACAAACATAACAGGGGACCTATTAATTTCTTTCTCAGAGCTTGTATGAGGTGTTAGAACTCGTCAAAAATTGTCCTAAATGCACTATGAGGACTGTTCAGGGTTATTAGTGTCTTGTAGTGAATGAGAAGCTAGAAAGTGCATGATAAAGCTCAAATATGCCTAATTATGCTGATATATGGTTAAGAAAAGTGGTATAATTCTTTGAGATGTATGGAAGTGACATATTTGGCATGTGTAAGATGGATATGACTCAGACCTTAGGCTGATATAGTGTTGTCAAGATGGAAAAAAATAGGGTTGTGGTGAAAAGTTGTTTGTTTTGCATGCCTAGAAGATGGAGAATGGTGTTTTTGATCCCAATAAGGTATTATTTTTCTTATTTCATGTTTATTGATAATTTTCAAATGTTGGAAGTTCTTATTTTAGGGGGAGCATTTTGCTTGCATTCCTAAAATGAAGGAAAGAATCAAATTTTGAGCAAAAATCAAGAGATTGATCTTGTTTGAGACCTTTGGTTGATGTTTCTAACCAAATCATGATGATATGAAGCTAAGGTAGGTGAATAAATTAAACTACAAGTATTTCTTTTTCATTAATTTAAAAAGGGGGGAAATTTCAGGGTGCTTTCCATCAATGACAAAGGGGGAGATTGTTGACATGGTGTCCTAATAAGTGTTTTCATTGATGGAAGCCCACATTAATGACAAAGTGAATGTCATATGATTTCATATGATGTTTTTCATGATTCTAACATGATTTTTCAGATGTATATCATCTAGTATAGTGGAATTCAGTGAGGTGTCCTTGCTCTTACAAGCTTATACAGGTACTTAGGAGATGTAGCTTGGAGGTGTGACATAGTGGTTTGGAGATATATGAGATCATGGAAGCATGAAATCAGGTGTATCATGGCATATGAGATATTTTTGGGCCATTTTCATAGGTTTCATGTTCAGTTATTGCATTATTTCAGTTGGCCCTAGCTTTTAAAGTGAGAATCCCTAAGGTGAAGCTATGCAAATGAGATAGGATAGAGAGATTGATGTATGAAATTTACATTATGATGATTTTATACATTTCATGGATGAGTCATAGTGCTTTAAGAAAAATTTCAGATTCCCATTATGTGTACTTTGTCATATATGACTGAGTTTTTGAGACATGGTGAAAATCAAGTCAAATTCCAGCTCGAAGTTGAACTTCAGAAGCTCGTTTTGAAAAAATTTATTTGAATGGGACCTTTTGGATTTTAGGGAATATTATATGGTGATTTTATAAGGTTTTATAAAAATAATCAAGTCAGTTGATCCTTAGGTTTTTATGAACGAATGTTAAGAAGGTAAAGTGGTTGAAAACCCTAATCAAAACCTAGCTAGGAGCAGTTGGCAAAAAATGAAGTGTTGTGACCCATTTTTGATTGCTTCATCAAAAGTGATGATTTTATATTGTATAGGACTCAGTCATATTTCCATAAATTTTTGGTTGAGGTCATGGTCATATGTGGGCCCCACCTAAAAATAGCAATTTCTAGAGAAGAAGATTTTAAGACAAGATGGTCCAAAGGAGTAGCATGTAAAATTAATGGTGCATGGTTATTGGTAGTTTTTATTTATTTACATGGAGGTTTTAGGAAAATTTCATGAAGTTACATGGTGTTTTGAGGTCCAAACAGGTTGACTGGTCAAAGGGTTGTTTTGGGGTCTCAAATAGTAGGGTTCAGTAAAATGAGCACAACTTGAGCTATAGGTGGATTTTTGAAGTGATTAAAATTGTGTTGGAAATATTATTAAGAGATATTTCGAGTGATATATGTATTTCCTCATTATTAGGTCATTTTACATGGTTTCAAAGGAATGCTTTGATTAAGAATATTTTTGTTAGTTCAAGACATCGTGTATTATGTTGAAAGTTTTATGTAGTTTGTAGCATGCGATGATTTTATTGATGCTTCCTATCACATGGAATGTGAAGAGGGATGATTCTGGCATACAATAAATCCATTTATAGGTATTTAATGAATTTATAAATGATTTTATGAGCTAACCTTTGGAAACATATTTTTTGGCAGGTTGTTTTGGTGAAGGAAAAAGTAGCTCTGGTTTGAATAAATGGATGTTTCATGACTTATAACTTTCTTAGAAGTGTTCTACAGGATATTCCATTTCCATAAAGTGGTCACAAGTTATATTTTTAGCTTTTTGAAGTGATTTGGTGTCCTTATGAAGTTTCTAGGGTGATGAAGGGTGTATGAACGACTGTTTTGAGAATTGTAAAGGGAACTCGACTCAGTAAATGAAATAATTTGATTGGTTGATAAATTGTGTGACCATGTATGAATTTTTTATGATATTTAATTCATATGTATGGGTTTTTGGATCATTAAAAATTATCGTACTAATGTAAGAGTATTTTTAAGAATGTGCTCATGGGGTTTTGGCTCATTTTTGGCATATATAATGGGGGTTTTGGCTAGGCCAACATAATTGGGTCACTTATATCTATTTTATTTAAAATGTTAAATGTGTCCTTGATGTATGGGTTAAACCAAATGGAGGGAAAATGTTGGGCCTAATATTGAAAGGTGGAGAAGCATATAAAAACATGTTTTTGGGTGTTTTTTGGAACTAGTTGAGTGTGTGCAAGTGGAGAGACCTAAGTGAAGTGTGACTGCAGGTGTTTGAGAATGATTTTGATATTAATCAAGTGTGTTTAAGGTTGAGGAAAATTAGAGGACATGAGAGCAATAGTTTGATGATTTTGAGAGGGTTTGAAGAGCTTGTTTTTTGAAGTGTGATAACCTACGGTTTGATTGAAGAAGTGTGAGCTACAAATTGGATATCCATCAGTTTTTGAAAAAAAAATCAGATATATACACATAATAAGGTGGTTGAGTGGATGTTTGATCATCTCGGGGGTCGTAACCTCCTTGTGAAGTTGGTGTTTCACAATATTAGGGGTTGGTGCTCCTTTTAGGGTTGGTGCTATACTAAATTAGGGTTTGGTGATCCTTGTAGGGTTGGTGCTCTAATAAACTAGGGGTTTTTGCTGCTTGTGGGGTTTTTGCCTCACTAAATTTTGAAACATATCAATATAAGATTTTGTTTCGATGGGTTTTCTTCCCCTTGAGGGTTTCTCATTTATATCATGTGTCTTGTTTTGATGATATTTCTTATGGTTCTTTCACGTGTGATTGTTTGATGTATGAAAAAATCAATGGATGGTTGAATTTTTATGAGTATTTGTATATGCAAGTTTGAAATTTGAATTTAAAGTTATGTAAGGACTGATTCACCCCCCCCCCCCTCAGTCCATTATGCTTCTAACATGTAGGGCCTCCTCTTGAAGACCCAATCATCAAACTACTAATCTTTACCATTTCATTTTATCATCTTATATCAATTATCTTGCATTTATATTGTGTTTTTTTACATCATCGTATGTTCATCTCAAAGGCGAAACCATGTATGCTCTCCTCTCGCATCATAGGATGATCTTGAGGATCATAAGTGTCCAACCTTCCCATTTTCCTTTTGTAAGGGAAACGTAACATGGAAGTGATATCCACACACTTTTCATAGTTCTAGGGGTCTCATGACCATGGGCTTCATCTCTATGCACATAGACACACCATGTGTTATAGCAAGGTATATAAATTCTTGGAAAACTATCATTATTGGCTAATTGTTTGCTCATTTTAAGAGTGGTGTAAAGTGAGGGGCTTCCATGTCCCAATATCAAGGCCCCAGAAAACATCCTTACAACACGGAATTGGGACCCATGTACCTCAAGGTATATCAGGGACACCCTAGTGAGCTCGTGCATCCTAGACCAGGAAACCTCTTGGCTGCATATTGAGCTACAGTGCAAGGAGGTCATACTCCCCAAGATCACTCATTATCCAACCCCACATTGACACATAGGTGGAGATCTAATTATGTAACCATCATTGGTTTGTGGTATTGAAATCAAGATATAGATTTATTGCAATCCCACTTGACTAGTTAGGGTGGGTGTTGCATGTTTGGTTTGTGCTCTTGAACACCCTTAACCATATTATCACATTAAAATTTTAATCAAGTAAACATCATAATAATTAACCATCCTTAATCACATAATCCAAATCCTAATCCCGTCACTATCAATACTAATCCAAAACTAACCACCCACACATCCTATCAAACCATGGCCTTTAACCCTCAATCCCCATCCTCTCCAAACCAACATCCAAACCCTATATCTTTTCTAAATTCATCAACCAAGTTATCCCATCATCCCCCACCCTTCCAAGTAAACCATCTCACTTTCACCACGAATTCCCACACACCATCCAACACATTAACAAACAAATATCAAACTTAACATCCTACCTCAACTAATCACATCCTTGTCATCTATTTAAACTATCCCTTGTCAATTCTAACATCCTAAAAACCATTCAACAACTTAATCAACAAATATCCGATCTTCAATCTTCAATCAATCAAACACCCCCTAAAATATCATCTCTCAACCAACCCCATCCATGATTTCCCCTTCCTAAGATCCATATCCCTCACCCCATAGACTTCGTATTTGAAGAAACCGAATCATCCAAATCCACACCGCTACCTAATCAACATAAAGCACTATCCTCGTAAGCCAATTTCATTGAATTTGACCACCTTACAAACTTTTACCTAGACCAAGAGGACATCCTTTTTGTCCTTGCTAATCTAGGCACCAATCTAAAGACACAAAACCATCCCAAACCCCAACCTCTAAACCCCCTATCAATCATCATGACTTACATCTTCATCCCATCAAAACTCGTGTAGATAATCCAACCCCATTCAAAATCTCAACCCCTAAATATAGTCATCATAAAACCTATCATCAAGTCCCATACACATATAAACAACAATCCCAACAACTTAACCCAAAATTATAATCCCCCACATCTCATCTTAGTCCTTCATTTTCATCATCTTCATCATCCCAATATGATCCTACAGAATTTCTCCTAAATAGTCCCACACCCCCTAATCCATCATCAAATTCAGCATCTGAGCTTATTCCATCACCTAATCCCAATACTATCTCATCCACCATGAATTTTAATCCACCTCCTCTCCTTCTACCCCTAATCCTAAACCATCCAATGTGAATCCTATGCCACCCTCATCATCTTCATCCAAAACTAATACTATTGTACCCCCTTCATCACCTAAACCTAACACTATCATATCCTCTAATCCTATTTCAAATCCACCATCCCCAAATCCTGAAACATCTAATGTGACTCCTAAGTCACCAACTCCTAAACCTAACAAATCCAATCCAAATCCTATCCTCACCCCATCTCCTACCCAATCTAACAAGTCTCTTATGCCACCTTCATCTACTTTATCCCCTAAATCGACCAAATTTAATTTGGTTCCTACACCATACCCATCTCCTAAATCTTATTCATCCCAAACATCACCCCCATCCCCTTCATCTAAATCTACACATCCCCTTCATCTACATATACTAATTCCAAACAATCTAATTCTAAGCCAAAACCATCTACCTCATAACCACATACTCCAACCACTCCAAAATCAACCAAATCTACTTCGTCCTCCAATCCCAATTTTATGAGGTTCATTTCATTCCTTGCCATTTAACTATAAATAATTTCAAAACCAAACGGTGTCCAAGGCTATCTGCAAAAAAGGCTAAATGAAATAATGATCTTACAGTTCTTTACTCTAGAATTAAAAATGCTTAAAAGGAAATTCAATAACTAAAATTAAATCTAATCTAACTAAAAAAATAACTGAAAGCAAATCTAATATAACAAATTGGAATAAATAAATGAAATTGAAGCTTCACAAACAAAACAAAACACACAATGATGATTTGAACAATCTAAGGAAAACAATAATGATTCTATTTTAAAACAACAACAAAAAATCCATCCTCATCCTTGGGTAAGAGTGGGCCCTTGCTCTTCCCTTAGATTTGGGTTAACAAAAATAAAAATAAACTTCTGCCAAGATACTTGAACTGTGGATTTTATTAATCATAAATGATATTACCAAAATCATCCATCTCCTACCACAGTTGCATTGAGTGCTTTGGAGAGATATTTATAACTCATCCCTACTCCAAGATTATAGAACTACCTACCTATAATCTTGGGAAATTCTTGACTACATCTTCCACTTTACAATGAGATAAATGTGGAATGAATTTATTCAAACACTACAACTCCAATTTTAACTACTTGAATTCAATTACTTCTTCCACTTGACTAGGAGATAACTATGGAAGAGATTTAATCAAACACTACAACTCTAGATATAACTACTACTTCTTCCACTTGAAAAGGAGAAAAAAACGTGGAAGATAATTAATCAAATATTACAACTCTAGATTTAACTATCTCTTTCAAGTGTATTTAATTATTTCTTTCTATTTGTCAAGTCTACTCTTGCGTGATTGAATCTTTTAATAGGACATGTGTCCCACCATATTCCCATCCTTGATTTTTTTAACATTATTGTGAATTAAATTTGAAGAATATTTCCAAACCATTTTTAGAGTTTATATTGATTTTTCCAAAGACAGTTGCATAAATTTTAGACAGAGAGAAGAATGATGAAGATGAGTCTGCGATGGAGAAATAAATTCATACACAAATTAGTGAGGAAGGAGTATTGAGCTAATGCACACATGGAACTAGTGTCTCAGTTAAACAGGACTTAGCCATTTTCATGGGCATATTGCTAGTGATCTATCATCATCGATCCTTATTTGGAATGTAATGGCGTGCCTACAACATACCAGTGTAGGATGACATGAAAAGACATGCGTACGACACAATTTTGGAGGATTGCTAAATCATACCAATTCCATGGAGACATACTAAGAATAGCATTGTCACCTACGAGATTAGCTAAACAGTAGTCCATAAATAGCACAATTTCAGCATGAAACATAGTACACACGTGGCTACTTAATAGCATACACGTCCTATTTTTGGAATAGTTGCACAGTGGTGAAGGGAAAGTCCCCTGCCCCAAGAAAATATGTAGTGAATTACCTAGTAGGAGACATATGGATGGAGGATAGATAGATAACTAAGTGTACAAAGAATTCGTGCACTATGAAACAACACTATCAGACTCCATGCGTGCCCTAGGGTATAGACGTAGCAAGCAGACCAAGAAGCTGTTATGTAAATTATTCTGAATTATCTGTGAGTTGGAAGATATTGATAGAAACTAAGTGTTATTCCTGTGTACAATTGAAGATATGCATGTTGAATACAATGCGTTCTGACATCGTGATTATCAGTTTGCATACCAACGTTCTTACCTAATTTTTGATCAAATTATGCAAGATATGGAATGATGTATTAGTGCTTGTAAGACAAAATGTTATAAGTCTTCATCATGTTAGCACTTTCTATAGCAAACCCAAAAGAGGGACTTGGTACTAGTTTTATAGCACTTCGGGTTAATTGCTCATTCTAAGGCTAAGTGATGTGTTAGTCCTATCTAGGCTGTCATCTGGTGAAGCTTTCTGGCTAGCATCAGAGGATCCATTTTGATTGACCTCTTTTAATGTGTTAGTTTTCAGGATGGTTAGGCAATGAAGAATATTTATTAGTTCAACTCTAATAAGATAAATTGAAGAGCTGGATAATCAACTTATGGATTGGAAGAATATGCATGGTGATTGAATTGGAATCTAATTTTGACGAAGTTTTGCAATTTGCGTAGAAGTAGAATCTGTATGATAGCTTATATGAGAGATTAGGTAATGCCATATTTATTTGTATGAAATTATACGAGTGGTGATTTACATAATCCATGCATCTAAGACCAAATCTACTTGGAGGTATCGTCCAACTTTTCAAATCATCCATTTCAGGCCCTTTATGATGTTGATAATAGATCTAGACTTGTGTTGTGGAAGCGTGGTTTTGTGGTGTTCTAAATCAGTTAGATTCTAGAATATTCAATTTCAATCGTCATTGTCCACCCAGAGGTAGCCACACCTTTCAGTTTTTATGGTATCCTAGAGGAGCATATATGTAACCTAAACCCACTGTTGATCAGATCCTTGATGATAATCCTTTGAACCTAGAGAGTAAACTGATCGTCTAACTAAACCTTCACCATGATGCGAGGGTAGGAACCCCTTTGGTGAAAGATCACACAAGCAGAGAGACTTCCCAAAGGCAGCTTAAGTATCGATGAGGCACACTATTATTGGGACTTCTATTGCACCCATATACATTTGACCAACCGTTGTAGCAATTATAGGTGTTGATGTCCAGAGAGACCTGGATTCACCAACGCATTCTCAAGCTTGTCACGTCTTTATACATGGAGCCAGATCCATCCAAAGAACTCTCCCATAACCCTAAATCCATGATCAGAGATCCCCATTTGGCATTCAAATAGAAGTACAGCTATCCAGAGACTACCTGGGCCATGGGTGCACATCCAAATCCATCCTGGTGACCTAACCAAAAACCAATTACAATCCCTTGCGCATCATTGGTGTTCTAATCTAGTACAACAAGTAATTAGCAAGTGGATTTGGGAAAATTGAGACAACAGATTCAGTCTCACGATGACCAAAGTACATCAATGGCAGGATAGACAACTTCATATGTTATAGCCAGGAACATTTTTAAGCGCATGTTCTGATACAGAATGTAAGGTAGAATGTTAGGTTCACCTCTGGAAGTGGAACTACCACACAGACTGTAGGGGTTCAATATAGTACAACTGTCGAAGCAAAATGGAGTACATCTATAGGTCCTATTCCAGATACATGTGGAGATTAGGAGGTATGCGTGGTTCTAGTTCCAGTGGATCTAGTGGTTCCTGGGGGCAAGGGAAACACAGGAGGTTCTGGATCAGGTGGGCAAGGTCCGCACCAACCCCAGAATATTTATATGGAGATGTCTCTTCATCTTCCAGAGTATAGGGGCATAGAGGATGTTGTTGAGTATGTGCACATGTGTCAATTATTGTGGTGCGCAAAAGGGATCACGGCTTCTGAGCGCAAATCAAGTCAATTTTCTACTACATTACAAGGACGTGCACATAGCTGGTTTAGGAAGTTTGACCTTGATCAAACTTGTGTGGATTATGCAGCGCTGAAGGATGATTTCTTAAAAGAGTTCTATATCCCAGAATTTGAGCAGAAGAGTATAAGCGCCCTCAAGGATATCAAGCAAGGCAGTACTGAGAGTGTATGTGAGTATGATGCCCATTTTAAAACACTCATATCTAAGCTTTTTTATGTTATTCACGCAAGCCAGGATGCACAATGGTTCCTTGGTAGATTGATTACACCATTCAGAAGAGAGCTGTCACATAAGACATACATTGATCCACACAAAGTACTGGAAGCAGCATTTGTGTGTTGAGGTAGTTGGGAGCATTGACACTAGCATTAGTCCATTTTTAGAGGCACAGATTGCAGCTATGGAAAAATAGTTAGAGAAGCTATCAGATAACATTCAGCCCATGTAAATGTACTCATGGATTTTGTGTATCAGATCCATGAAGTGGATCGGCATCCATTACCAAGATAGTTTCCGTAAGCATATCTTTTGTGCTCATTGTGACTAGTTAAGACTGATGAGATTTGTCATATTGAATTATGATGCTAATCATTGTCCTTTGTTCCAGTGCGTGATAATTGAATAATGTATCTTGTTACTGTAAAATTTTCTAGTCCACGACCCATTGATACTGAAATATTGTAGTTGATTGGTCAGATACAAGATGCCATAGATCTGTAGGGTATGACAAACAAGCATAACGGATGTATTAGTTAAGGGTCCATATGAATATAAGCACTAGGATCGGGATCAGTAATCAAACTATAGCTATGACACGAATGAGGGACTTGGTACATTTGAAGGAGGTCGTGGAAGAGGATGCTGGATATTGCTAGGCAGAGTGATGGAGGACAAGTGCATGCAATGGAAGTCAAGGGGTGATTTCCCTCAGGCTGTAACATTGTTATACATGTCCGGGATCTCCTGACCACTATCAGGTGTGAATTTCCTCAAAATATTGCATGTTCTTTCTATGGAAAGAACCATAGCTATGAAGAGTTAACTCTAACACTTATATGAAGCATCTTAGATACAGCAACATAAGCAAGAAAACAAAGGCACCAGTGATGGTTAGAATCTAGTGCATAGTAGAATATTAGTGGATGCACCAAGATAGCACCAAGACCTGTATGATAGCATTAACAGTGAGAGATTTACTACACGAGCTGAAGCGGCATGCACAAGAAAGGCATTACAACAGATTTCTACCATGCATCTAAGGATGACGTCCTTCAGGTACCCAGTACCCAGATCCTACCTATCAGGAGGAGGTTTATCAGGATACCTTTATGGAAATGTTAAGGAATCTGATCAGGGTGAGACTACAGTACTTAAAGGATACAGAAGAAAGCATCAGAGACAGTTCCAAACTGATACTGATGATATGAGAGATATTCAATGTCAACGTAATGTTTCACCAGAGGTAGCTACATCATTTCAGTTATTATGAAGTATGGCTAAAAGGGAACACTTCATGTGTAAGGTATTGAGACCGTTGATCGATAGATCTTGCATGATAACTATTCCCCCTAGATAGCAGTAAACTGATGACATAGGAACTAAACTCTGACCATGTTATTGAGGGATGGAACAGGTTTGTTAAACAACATATTGATTGAGCATAGGTGTAGAAGTGAATGCAGCTTACAGTATAATGATGCACATGAGTAGGGAAATAGGGAGGCAACGTACCGTTGTAGCCATCATCTAATGTGTTGTTTATGGTAACCAGACCAAGGCCACTCCCATGAAGGAGTTTTCAAGGCTGCATCTATAACCATACAAGGGGCCAAGTTCACTCAAGGACTCTTTGAGGTATTAGCACTTGTAGAAGCAGATAGTTTTCCATCCTTTCTTGGACGCCCTTGGTGTTATGCGACATAGATGCTACACTTGAGATTCAATAAGGGGTACTATCAGCTTTGAGAACAAGGAGTGAAAGAGTCTGTGATACCTTTGACAGATGGTGAAGTCTATCACCATATGCGCTTGAGCCTTTCTAGTGATCTAGGACTTAAACAAGTAATCTATGCACGCGTTATTTGGGAACCCAGAGGTCAATGAACCATCAGAGGAAGGTATCCTCCAGTGGGAATACTCTCATTTCTAAATGGCAGTGATACTACAACTTCAATGTTCTTGTGGAGGAATTATTTTTAATGCGTACATCATCTGTACAGATATGTAGGGCACAAGGTAGAAAATCACGGTTCACATGCAAGAAGTGGAACTTCGTTCACAGACTGTAGGGGTTCAGTATAGTACAACTGTCGAAGCAACAATGGAGTACATCTATAGGTCCTATTCCAGATACATGTGGAGATTAGGAGGTATGCGTGGTTCTAGTTCCAGTGGATCTAGTGGTTCTGTGGGGCAAGGGAAACACGAGGAGGTTCAAAGAGATCTAGGTGGGAAAGGTCTGGCACCAACCCTAGAATATTTATATGGAGATGTCTCTTCATCTTCCAGAGTATAGGGGCATAGAGGATGTTGTTGAGCATGTGCACATGTGTGAACTCTATTGTGGCGCGCAAAAGGGATCACTGCTTCTGAGCGCAAATCAAGTCAATTTTCTACTACGTTACAAGGACGTGCACATAGCTGGTATAGGAAGTTTGACCTTGATCAAACTTGTGTGGATTATGGCAGAATTTGACTGAAGGATGATTTCTTAAAAGAGTTCTATATCCGACAGAATTTGAGCAGAAGAGTATAAGCGCCCTCAAGGATATCAAGCAAGGCACTACTGAGAGTGTACGTGAGTATGATGCCCATTTTAAAACACTCATATCTAAGCTTTTTTATGTTATTCACGCAAGCCAGGATGCACAATGGTTCCTTGGTAGATTGATTACACCATTCAGAAGAGAGCTGACACATAAGACATACATTGATCCACACGAAGTACTGGAAGCAGCTTTGTGTGTTGAGGTAGTTGGGAGCATTGACACTAGCATTAGTCCATTCTTAGAGGCACAGATTGCAGCTATGGAAAAATAGTTAGAGAAGCTATCAGTAAATTCAGCCCATGAAATGTACATCATGGATTTTGTGTACAGATTGTGAAGTGGAAGGTCACACCAAGGATAGTTTCCGTTGCATATCTATATGCTCATTACTATTAGATTGTGAGATTTGTCATTTGAATTATGATGCTAATCATTGTCCTTTGTTCCAGTGTGTGATAAGGAAGAATGGGTATCTTGTTACTGTAAAATGTTCTGGTCCACGACCCATGATACTGAATATTGTACAGTTGATTGGTCAGATACAAGATGCCATAGACATTAGGGTATGACAATACAATCATAACGGATAATTCTAAGGGTAAGAATGAGCACTAGGATCGGGATCATAATCAAACGTGCTATGACACGAATGAGGGGTGTTTTGAAGGAGGTCGTGGAAGAGGATGTGGATATTCGCAGCAGATATGGAGGACAAGGATGCAATGGAAGAAGGGGTGATTTCCCTCATGATTGAACATGTTATACGTGCAGTATCTCCTGACCACTATAGGTGTGAATGGTCCTCAGAAATATTACATGTTCTTTCTGTGGAAAGAACCATAGCTATGAAGAGTGCTCATACTTATATGAGCATCTTAGTAAGAAACATAAGCAATCTACAAGGAAGGTTTACCGGGATTGTTAGAATCCAGCTGCAT
Source organism: Taxus chinensis (assembly GCA_019776745.2). Taxonomy (NCBI): domain Eukaryota; kingdom Viridiplantae; phylum Streptophyta; class Pinopsida; order Cupressales; family Taxaceae; genus Taxus; species Taxus chinensis. The sequence continues at coordinate 658,361,935 of CM034154.1, forward strand.
AGTTGCAGTCATTCTAGGCCTGGAAACACCTAGATAGTCACCAGTGAGGTGCACGGCATTTTTGGGTCACACAGGATTATTATCACGAAGTTCATCAAAGCAGCATGCCACAAGTTTCTACACCCTTGTAAGAATTACTAACAAGGGAAAGGTACCATTTTACTAGGGATGAACAGTCCTTCATACCCAGTACAGAGAGCCTAATAATAAGAAAGTGTGGTTTATCAGAGATACCATGGAAATGCTAAGGAATCTTCAGGGTGAAGAGGCAGTACTTAATGGAACACAAGACGGCGCTTCATGCACACAGATCCAGAACTGATACTTGGTGATATGAGAGAATTATGTAAAATGTTCCAGCCATAGGATGGGTGACATCATTCCACTATTATGAAGTTGGCTAGAAGGTAATCACTTCCAAAAATGCAAATCATTGGAGAACGGACGATAGATATTGGCATGCAAACATATTCCCCCTGACTAGCAAGTGCACCATGACAGAGGTAAAATTTTCTTTGTTGTCTAAATGTTGAACCAAGTAATTTGGATGGATGGCCAGTTAAAAATACATATTGATTGGATAAATAGGTGTATGGAAGAGGAATGTGCTTACCTCAGATAGTAAAGAATGACAACATGGGAGTTAGTTCCAAGACTAAAGCAGCCAAGAACATCTATTGGTACCAAGTGGGTCTTATAGTAAACCGGACCAAGATGAATCCCAGAAGGATTTTTGAAGGCTGCATCTATAAACATAGGCCAGATTAGTGTGCAAAGGATACTCACAAGTTGAAGGAATTGATTTCAAGGTATTAGCATTTGTACATGTTCCTCGCATGGAGGTAGTCTAAGAATGTTCTTGGACGCATTTTGATGTTATGCGAAGAATTTTAAAGTTTATGATTCAATAAGGATGTAAAATCAGCTTTCTTGAATGGAACACTTAGGAGGAAGAAGTTTATATAGAGTAACCAGAAGGTTTTATTATATCAGAAGTCTATACCATATGTTGTATGCAAGTCTAAAAAAGGCCCTTTATGGACTTGAAACAAGAATCCTATGTAGCACGGTACTCTAGGACCTAGACAAGTACAATGCAGGAACAAGGATTCAGAAGGAAGGTATCCTCTAGTGGGATAGCAATTTTTACATTCTAGACAGAAGGAGAACATTACGAGTGATTTCTTATGGTTTATGTAGGATGACATGGTATTTTTGAAGCGATTGTAGGAGCATTATGTAAAGAATTTGTACGAAGATGCATGCAAGAATGGAGTTCGAGATGTTCTATGGATTGGTGAGTTATCTTACTTTCTTGGTTTGCATGGGCATACAGATCTAGTCAAGGCATGTATTTATTTCACAAACCAAGTATATAAAGGAGATGTTGAAAGAGTTAAGAATTAAGAGAAGATTGCATATCCGGTTAGGGTACACCTTGCATGATTACAACGTTGCACATTTGAGTAAGAATGATGAGTCTCCTACATGTTAGATCAACCTTGTATAATGGGTCCATGATAGGAATCTTCACTAGATACCACTAGGCATCTAAAGACCAGATATTATGCTAAGAATATTTGTATTTAGTAATGGTGATCAACCTTTTCAGGCATCACATTTAGCAATGTGAGACACTCATGTAGCAACAGTGAAAAGAATTTTTAAATATTTGAAAGGTACCTTGGACTTATGGTTTATGGTATCAAAATAATGATGATTTCACTCTTACAACATTCACAGGATGTAGATTGCACCTAGGAAGTGTTGATGATAGGTAGAAGTACAAGTGGGGGAGCTTTTTAACTTTGGTAGACAGATTGAGTACAGTCATGGTCCAGTAACCTTTGACAGGCCTCAGTTTCATCGATCTACAACTTCAGGAAGCAGAGTAGCATGTAGTAGTGGAATGTTGTAGCATTTGTGCTTTGGATGAAGCAAACCTTGCAAAGGCCATAAAGGTAGAGTATTGAGCATCCTATTTCCATTTTTGTGACAATACGAGTGCTATGGAACACATTCTCAAAAGGAATTCAGTCATGCATTCTAGGACAAAGCAGATTTCCATTAAGTATTTCTTCTTGAGAAAGAGAAAGTTGAAAGATGGTTTGCAGCATGGATGAATTGAGAATATTTTGAGAACCTAAGGATCAAATTTCTGATATATTTACAAAACCCCTACCAAATAATTCTTGGATAGTACAGACAAGGATACGCATGCCTATCATGAACCCATGAAGACAAAGAAGGTAAATATAGGTTCGGAGGTACTCAAGGGTTATTCAAAACTTATTCCCTCGAGGGCATCATTAACTTAAAGGTGTGTACTGATCTCACTTGGGGAGTAATGAAGATGAATCTTAAGGATGGTGCTACACCCAGTTAGAAAGATTATCTTACAGAATGAACCTCTAATTTGTGTGAAACTGGTTCAAAGAAGTAGATTGATAACATGTTGAAATATGGAATTATCAAAGCCCTTGATGAGTCAGGATGGGTTAGTCCAATGGTGATGAGTATCAAGAAGGATGGAAGAATTAGAATAAATTTGGCCTACAGGGATTTGAATGCTGCATGTGTAGACATATCCATTCCCTATGCCATTTATTGAGGAAATACTATTATAGCATGGGTTCTCTTGGTATCACCGGGTTAGAATTGCTCAGGAGGATCAGGAAAAGACTACATTTACTACTAAATGGGGTAGCTTTGCCTATACTTTCATGCCTTTTGGAATGAAAAATACACATGTTGTATTCTCACGGATAGTTGTTTAGGCATTCAAATATTTTATTCACAACTTTTGACAGGTTTATCTAGATGATTGGACAGTATATGGGCTTGTGAAAGATCATTGTGACAATCTGCGCTTCATGTTTGAATGGTGCAGACAATTACGTATCTCTTTAAACATCAATAAGTTCATATTTTCTACACCTTTTGGAATACTATTAGGACATATAATCTGCAAGGAAGGTTTACTTGTTGATCCAGCTAAGGTTGCTGTCATTCTAGGCCTGGAAGCACCTACTAGTCAAAGTGAGGTGCACGGATTTTTGGGTCACACAGGATATTATCAGAAGTTCATCAAAGTGTATGCCAAAGTTTCTACACCCTTGTAAGAATTACTAAAAGTGAAAGGTACATTTTACTAGGGAGAACAGATCATACAGAAAGCCAATAATAAGAAAGTGTGGCAATAGAGAAAGGAGGGAGAAAAGGAAGAGGTTATGTTGGTACAAACGGCACTTCATGCACAAGATGAAGAACAACCTTGGTACATTGATAATGGATGTTCCAGCCATATGATGGGTGAATCATCCAAATTTGTTTAGAAGAATCCTCCAAAAAATCAAATCATTGGAAACAAAGATATTGGAGTGCAAACAAGGAGGAGACTAGCAAGTGCACCACAAGAGGTAAAATTTTATTTGTTGTCTAAGGTTGAACCAAGTAATTTTGATGAAGCCAGTAAGGATAATTTTTGGATAAAAGCCATGGAAGAGGAACTTAATCAGATAGTAAAGAATGAAACATGGGAGTTAGTTCCAAGACCAAAGGACAAGAACATTATTGGTACCAAGTGGGTCTTTAGAAACAAGATGAATGAAGAAGGAGAAGTTTTCATAAACAAGGCTAGATTAGTGTGCAAATGATACTCACAAGTTGAAGGAATTGATTTCAACGAGAAATTTGAACCTGTTCCTCGCATGGAGGTAGTAAGAATTTTTTTAGCATTTTCTTGTTTCAAGAATTTTAAAGTTTATCAAATGGATGTAAAATCAGCTTTCTTGAATGGAACACTTAGAGGAAGAAGTTTATATAGAGTAACCAAAAGGTTTTATTATATCAGAAAATATAGATTTTGTATGCAAGTTAAAAAAGGCTCTTTATGGTTTGAAACAAGCTCCTAGAGCTTGGTACTCTAGACTAGATCAAGTACTTGCAGGAACAAGGATTCAGAAAAGGAATTGTGGATAGCAATTTGTACATCAAGATAGAAGGAGAACATCAAGTGATAGTTGTGGTTTATGTGGATGACATTATTTAAGGAAGCGGTTGTAGGAGATTATGTAAAGAATTTTTAGAAGATATGCAGAAGGAGTTTGAGATGTCTATGCTTGGTGAGTTATCTTACTTTCTTGGTTTGCAAATTCAACAGTCTAGTCAAGGCATTTTTATTTCACAAACCAAGTATATAAAGGAGATGTTGAAAAAGTTTAGAATGGAAGATTGCAATCTGGTTAGTAGACCCATGATTACACGTTGCAAGTTGAGTAAGAATGATGAGTCTCCTGATGTTAATCAAACCTTGTATGAGGTCCATGATAGGAATCTTGTTAGATACCACAGCATCTAAACCAGATATTATGCAAGTTGTTGGCATTAGTTTTATAGTTTTAGGCTGCACCAAAGGAAACTCATGTAGCAACAGTGAAAATAATTTTTAAATATTTGAAAGGTACATTGGATTATGGTTTATGTATCAAAAGAATGATGATTTCACTCTTACAACATTCACAGATGTAGATTGGGTAGGAAGTGTTGATGATAGGTAAAGTACAAGTGGGGGAGATTTTTATCTTGGTGATAGATTAGTGTCATGGTTCAGTAAGAAACAGGCCTCAGTCTTCATTATCTACATATAGAAGCAGAGTATAATGTAGCAGTGGAATGTTGTACACAGGTGCTTTGGATGAAGCAAACCTTGAAGGACATAAAGGTAGAGTATGAGCATCCTATTTCCATTTTTTGTGACAATACGAGTGCTATTAACCTCTCAAAAAATTCAGTCATGCATTCTAGGACAAAGCACGTTTCCATTAAGTATTACTTCTTGAGAGAGAAAGTTACAGATTAGCAGGTGAAATTGGAATATGTTGGAACTAAGGATCAAATTTCTGATATATTTACAAAAACCCTACCAAAGGAATCTTATGAGTGACTCAGACAAAAGTTAGGAGTGATTCCTATCACTCTTACTCATTGACTATCTCATGGGGAGTATGGACATAGGGGGAGCTACACATTGCATTATCTTCAACTCTGAGTACAGGTTCAGGTAATTGGTTTAGTTATCCATTTGCCATTGATTTCAAAGGGGGAGAATTGTAGCATGGGGGAGAGTTGCATAGAACAAGTGCAATGCATTGGTACAGAAAGAGCTTAGAGGAAGAAAGTTGGATTTCATAGCAAAAAGGTTCTCACGAATAATTTTAGCAGAGGTTTGCCATTAGTGAAAAAGGGGGAGTTTGTTGAGTATTGTTTCATTGATGTCAAAGGTACAACATTAGTGTTGATATAAATATTGAGGTTTGAATATTATCTTAATATTCTATTTTACAACATTAGTGTTTGTAAAATATTTATCCATGTCAAAATTAGTGTGATGTCAAAATTTGAATATTTTAATATTCAACATCAGAAAGGGATCCTATGACACATGGTGGAGATTGTGTAATGGATCATTTTTTAATGAGTGGTACATTTAAAATGAAGGTTACTTAATGCATGATAAACTGTTTGAATTAAAAACGGGAGTTACTTTTGCATTAGTGATGAGTTGTGACATGGAGGAGTTATAAAATTGAAGTCAAAAACAGAATATATCCTTATGGGGTGGATTTTTCTCATTTATGGAACATTAAGGATGTGTAAGGCCCAGTTTCTCATGCGTATTTATTGAAAAATATGAGTTACACTTGACCTTGAAAAAGAATATTGCTATTTAGAGAACATATTCATTATTTTTGTAACCGCCAAGTGATGTGGCTTCCTCATTCCAAATATGGCACATTTTTTTAAGTCTATTTGCCCATGTATGGGCACATGGTTTTAGGGAAACCACAAGTGGTTTTTCCTCTCCTTCTTCCTATATAAACAAGTGTTGTGTGCACATTTTGTGTGTGGAAAAGAAAGAGCATTTTTTGAGAGTGATATGTATGTGAAGTTATTATTGTAAATCTCTTAAGTGAGTATGAGTATGTGAGAGAGAAAATAAAGAAGGATAAAAATTATTGATTTGTATTACAGATTTTCTGAAGTGGGTGCCTTGGATTGGGGATTGGTGTCTCCAGAAGTTGGTGCTTCGAATCAGAGATTGCAAAGTCAATGGTGTTTGTATTCAAGGGCTGAATTGGTGTTCGGCTTGGAGATTGGTATCTTCTGTGAGTGGGTGCTCATACTTTGTAAACACTATTTTATTTTGGCTAGATTTGGGCAGTAGATCTAAGTAGTCTCCTTTTGGTGGATGTAGCCCACACTAGGTGAACCATGGTATATCTGGTGTTATGTGCATTTGATTTCTATGTGTGCTCTCATTTATTTTTAGATTTGAATATCTTATTAAGTGTAAAAAAAATTTATTAAGTTGGAGAAAATTTTAAATTATGGAATACTGATTCACCCCCCCTCTCCGTATTCCCATGCTTCACAGTTGTGGTGAAGCCAGGGAAAAGTAACTCTAGACCAGACCACTTGTCTAGAATTCACTTAGGAGAAGAAGAACAAAAAATTGAAGAAACCATATCAGATGCATAGTTATATAGGTTACAATGCGCACCATTGGAATTAAAAGACATTGTTGTCTTTCTACAAACTGGTGTGGCACCAGAAGGAATGAAGGCATTAGAAAAGAAACAACTTGCTATACACACGACACCATTTATGCTAATCAGTGGTGACCTCTACAAGTTAGGAAGAGATGAAGTATCACGTTGTTGTGTATTAGATCATGAGCGCAAGGATATTATGGAAGAATATCATGGTGGTATTGCAGGAGGCCACTATACAGGTGATGCAACTACCTGAAATATCCTACTTGTTGGATTATGGTGGGAGACACTGTATAAAGATTGTAAAGAGTATTACAAAGCATGTGACCATTTTCATCATCTAGGTAAAACAGGGAAAAGAGATGAGATGCCTTTGAGACCAATTACTAGTGCCGAACCATTTGAGAAATGGTCCATCAACTTTGTAGGACCTATTTCACCAGCCACGTGTAGGAATGGGTCACGCTATATCATTACTTATACAGATTATCTCACAAGGTTGGTAGAAGTAGCACCTATAAAGGACTATACAATAGCTAGGTTTGTATGGGAGAATGTTCTTACAAGATATGGGTGTCCTTTAATCTTGACAAGTGATAGGGGTACACAATTTTTGAATGAGACAATCAAGATCCTATTAGATGAGTTTATGGTTACACACCATAAAACTACACCCTATCATCCTTAGGAAAATGGAACTATTGACGATTTCAATAAGATTTTGAGCCATAACTTTAACAAAAATTTGTGATGTTGGAAGAAAGGATTGGGATAATAAAGTGACAACTATTCTTTGGGCATATAGAACAAATTATAAGAGATTGAACAAAGCCACACCATTTTAGTTGGTCTTTGGCGCAAAAGCCATTCTCCCTATAGAATTTGTGTTACCTTCTTTACACATTGCACGTGCTAGAGGTCTAGCTAATGAGCAGGATTTAGAAGAGCGTATTGAGAAGATGATTTAACTGGATGAGCGACGATCCATGGCACGATAGAGTCAGAAGCAGGAAAAGGCCAGGAAGAAAGTATGGCATGACAGAAACATAAGGGATAAGAAGTTTGAGATTGGAAAAATGGTACTTCTCTATGAATCTAAGTTCTTGCTCCATCTAGGCAAACTTAAGGTACATTTGCTAGGTCCGTATGTTATTACTTACATCCTTGAAATAGGCACTTGTCAGTTAGAAGCACTAGACAGATCATGGCTACCCAGTTACTTCAACGGGAGTAGGCTAAAGCCATACTATAAATAAGTCTTCTTGGTGTTTGTAATAAGGTAGTATTACCATTTAGATTAGGTTTCCATTTTGTACTTCCTTCATTGTCACTATGCTTTGTCACTTTAGTTATTGTTTTTGTAAAACAAGCGCGCTTGCGTGCTTGAAGATAATTACTACATGAAGCATGTTTATGTGCAGAGGTCTACACATCCTTTTAGTGTGGGGTGGTTTTTGATATCTAGGTACAAGATTGTGGGAATTGAAAGATGAAAATAATAAGCTGCTACGGGTGTTTGTCAAAGTAAAAAGAATAAATTATTACAGGTGTTTTTCAAAGTAAAAAAATTGTTTCTCAAAAGTGACCAAGGATGAAGATGAATGAAGGAACAATATAATACAAGGTAAGTAGAGGCCATGATAACTACCAGGATAAGGTATAATGACAAGGTACTTAGGTGTAAGGATGCACGGTGAAGAGAATTCTATGACCAGAGGGTAGGTAGGTGCGTTAGAAGCTTATAGCTGGGGCGCGAGGATGTAACATGTGGGAAGGATGGAATTGGTCAATTAATGAGAGGATATTTGGTAGGTGAAGGAGCAATTAATGTATCAAAAGTTTGAAAATATATATAAGGATGGGATGTGAGTTCATTTTTACCATTACGATTAAGAGTATTTGAAAGAAGCCAAGTGTGAAGAGTCGAGTGATTGTTTTAAGGTGCAAGAGATGTGTAACAAGTCGTTACGAAGAGATCTGTGCGTAGAAGAATTTTATGTCCCTAGTGGTGAAGGGTTTGAGTGAATTCGAGGTAATAGAGATGAGCTAGGGCACATAATTTCACCTAGGGTCATGTTGAATCAAACTAGGGTTTGCTTCACACCTTGCAATGACAAGGATCTACAAAGGATTGTAAGGTAGAAATGGAACCCAAGAAAGCGGTTGTAACATGACTGAAGGGAAATAAGAAGGTGGTAGAAGAAGAAGAAGAAGAGATGGCTCTAGAAAGAAATTTTTCTAAGATATAATATCCAGAGGGGGTTATTGTCAGCCAGGAGTTGGATTCTCACATAAGTAAAATCAAAGTGAGTGAGTACAATCATTGTACCATATAGAATAAGAAGGAGCTTGACGCATTGCTATACACGAAGACAAATAAACACATAGCAGAAGACATGTCGGTGTATGACGATGCTCGTGAGAAGCTCTTGAAGAGAATAGGAGTTTACCAACTATATGAGCTCCCTTACTATGGGAAATATGAGCCCTTGTACTAATGGCTCATGAGCGGAGTGCACATGGAATTTTTCTACTTTACAGGTCACAGAGTCATAATTTCAGCCACGTTCATCTCATGGTAACAAGGTTGAAAGGCACAGGAGACAATTTGTGAGATGATCTGATAGAAAAAACCATAATATCAGAGACCAGAAAGGAATTGGGGTAAATAAAGGGTCTGTGTGGTATGGACATCAACAAATTGAAGAAGTATCCAGTTATGCAAGCAGTCCGCACATCTTGTTACAAATCTCAATGACCAGGAAAGGTGGTCACAAGTGAACACCATGTGGCTGCACATTGACAAAAATATGTCTGAAGGAGTAGTCTACAACATTTCATGTTATATTATAGATACAATCATTGAGGAAGTGCACGCAGAAGGAAGGATCAACTTTGGAGTTGTTTTGTTATCACTAGTGTTCATGGAGATTGAAGTACTTGATGGACTGAAGGAGAAGGTATGGGAGTATCCAATGGAACAAAAATCACCTACAGAATGCTTCAAGAAGTACTTGTGTGAGGGATCCATGGCAGAGCAGGTTAAGCAATGGGCTGAGAAGTGGTATGATAGGCTTTGTGCAGATTTTGAGGAAGAATGGAACATCCCCAAGGACTTGCCTTCGGTGGTTGGAAAGGTAGTTTAGTTCACTGTATACCAGCATTTCTATATAGCATAGTTTGCCATGAAATATGGAGTATGGAGCCCCTGGTATAAATTTCCATATGCATTCATAGCAAGGTACTTCCAAGCATTAGTACATAGGTTTACAGATGCTCGGTGACTGACATTCAACGTGGATAAGGTAGATTGCGACTACCACACACTAAGGAATAAATATGTGTATCCAAGGTGGGGTGCATATGTTGAAAGACTCATTTTAGATGTATTGAGCATTAAACCAATAAGTTTGGTAGTGGGAGATATTGGAGCAGCACTGGTGTATCTCCAACTAAAGGAAAAAATGGAGAATAACAAGTATGTGGAAGATAAGTTCACACTTACAGCGCCACCAAAGGGAAAGCATACAATGGAGAACATCCTAGCGCCTAAGCCCACAAAGCCAATTGAAGTGGAGGATGAGGAGGATGAGCACGAAGATAGTGGTGGTTTGGAGCATAGAGGTAGAAGACATCCAACAAATAAGGATGAAGCTGAGCGCGCCACTACACCGCCTTAGCCACAAGAGGGGGATGATGAAGACTTGAATGTAGTCTAAGGGGAGCATAAATTGAAGAGGGTGTTCAAGAGAACAAGGACCCAAGGTGCTACTCCACCAACAGTGCACAGATCACTTAGAATCTCTCCACAAAAGGAGGAAACTATGCAGAGAAGGAGGAAATTGAAGTTGAATGAGGAGGTGAAAGAGTCAGAGGAAAGCGCACCTAATTCCCCTATACTTCTAGAGGGCATATAAGAACAAAAGGATGAGGAATCAAAGGAAAGAGAAGAGGAAGAAAAGGGACCAGAGGAGACAGTTGTAGAGACTGCTCAGGACATGAAGACACAACTCCCAAATTTGGATGCTAAATTCACTAAGCAATAACGGTCTAGAAGAACGAGTGGAGAGCACATTCCACCAGCCATGGGCTATGCAGAGGATGCAGGTAAAATTGTCTGTGCCCGTTTCCAAAGAACACTGACACAGAAAGATTTATATGGCTGGGAGCTCATGGATGAAGATATGGCCACAGTGCGCATGAGGAAGCATTTGTCATGGTCCATGTACACACACATGGATGAGCTATATTTTGATGTGTGTGAGGAGTCATACGTATCATGGAGGTTGAAGAAGACACCTCATACCAGACATATGACGGTAAATCCTACTATCATGTTGGATGAATAGGTGAGTAATGCATTGGTCAAAGTCTCAACAGAGGTGGCAAGGTGAAGTATGGACAAGGCTGCCACAGTTAGGGCACTCATAGAAGAGATTAAAACTAACTATGGTGAAATAGCATGCCTAATGCAAGAGAGGGACTTAGCACAGAAAAAAAAATGTTGTATTCATCAGCATCACAGAGGAAATTGGTGACAATGTCATAAGAGCTAAGCCACACTTAGAGACCAAGGTACTGTAGAATTTTCCCTCAGTGATACATTATGTAGGAAAGTTGGTGGACCTAGTACTTGAAGATGAACCTTTTCACATGCCAGTGCCAAGAGATCCAGAACAAGAGGCAGAACAAGAGAAAGCTTCGATGATGTAGAAGATTGCATCCTGTGAGGGGTTGTTGCTAGCACTACAAGAAGAATTGAAGAAAGAAGATCAGGATTTAAACATCTGCACTACTCCAGAGGTGCTAATCAACATAAAGACCCTAGAAGAAAACAATGAGGTCCAGAGAGAAATGAAGGATGAAACATTGGGTAGTGCAGAAAGGTTGTCAATGATTAAACAAAAGCGTGAGGCCCTGGCAGTAGCACAAGAGCCACACAAGACTTGGTTGAAGGAGCTTAGGAAGCTCATTGTGTAGAATATGGATTTTCTAGAGGGAAGAATGACCTCAATGTCCAGAAGGGGTAATTTTAGTGGTGAATATTCATAATATGGTGAATATTCCATTTTTAAAAAAAAATTAAAAGGTGAATTTTCTAGTGCAGGTAAGTGACTTGTTCGCCTAAAATTTATAGTTTTTAGGGGTCGACTTTTCCTACCCTTGAAACTATCCCCTATATAATCCTAGATTATTTTCAAGGTAGAACAATACTAGCTCACTCATACCACCTGGGGGCATATGTATTATCAAGTCCAGTAAACGTGTGATAGGAGGGCGGAGGCTGCAGACGAGCGACAGAGAGTTTGTTGACGTGCGACAGGGAGAGTTTGTTGATGTGAAACTGGAGTGCAGAGGAAGCAGACGCACGATAGAGAGTTTGTTGACACATGACATGGAGATTTTTTTGTTGCACGACCAGAGGTTAGAGGCTTCAGATGCGCAATAGAAGATTTACTGTCATGCATCGACAAGGTTGTTTTTACATGACAGCAAACCTCTTGTCACGTGTCAACAAGTTTGTTGACGTGTGACATCAAACTTGTTGTCACGTGACAACAACCTTGTTCACACATGAAATTAAATCTCCTGTCATGCATCTGTAGCCTTCTGTCACACCACTTGAAAATCAGGTGAAAATTTTACATACAACCCCCAAAAAATTCACCTTCCCACGAAACCGGTTCCAGGGATATTCATCAGGTATTTTCCACCTCCACTTTCCAAGAGGTCTCTTAAAATGAACCTTAATGTCCAGAATTTTGTTAGTCTTGCAAAATGAAAAAGGGTAGATTGCAAGGGATGAATTGGAGTCCATTGCTATGGAAATTCCAGAAAAGGTAGAACAAGTTCTCGTTGAATGGTAGACCTTGGAGGCTGAAATAAAATAAGAATATCCTGAATTAGCTATTCAAGTTGAGGAAGAGACTACAAGGTAAAACATTCTTTCACACATTCATTCATTCTTTCCATTCTTTCCATTCTTCTATTGTTTACTTCAGTTTTTGGAGATACCCATTGTCAGGTCGACAATGAGATTAGTGTGGGGTAATGTTGATCAAAGAACACTTGACAGAAAAAGCACACAAGAAGTCTACATGGGAAAGAAATTCATACGCAACGGCACAAATGGATAGGAAGAACACATGTGCCGAACAGAAGTTCAATTTTCATGACTTAGCCATTTTTGGGCATGAAGATCTATTTTTGGAAGATGGCGTGTAGAACACACCAATGATGTAAATACATGTGCACCACGTATTTTCTATTCCTAGAGGATCGGATTCAGAGTGCTTTTATATGGATATAGTCTAAGAATAGGATTTTCACCTCAGTTAACTATCAGTAGTCTATATATAGCACACTTGCATGTGTGGCTATGCATGAAAACGACGCGTGGCTATTAATAGCATGCGACCTATTTTTGGAATAGATAAGTGGTCAAGGGAAATTCCCCACCTTATATATATGTAGTGAATTACCTGGTAGGAGATGATGGGTATAGAGAGATAGATAACATAGTGTACATGTTTCTGGATTACCATATCAGATCCATGCATGCATCGGCATAGATTTCCAATATTGTAAGAATCTTCTGTGTTATTGTGATAATTAAGAGATGGAAGATGTTGACTGAACCTAAGTGTTATTCCTATGTATAATTGAGTAGTGCATGTTCTTATTTCTATCATGATTATTGTTTAAACCTATGCTTTCCTAGATCTAGATCTATCATGCACTGTATAATGATGTATTATTTATGGATCCATATGCTATAAGTCTTCATCATGTTAGTATTATGCTACAACAACCCTAAAGAGGGACATGGTACCTTTGCGCTCTTCAGGTGAGCGCTCAGTCTAGGCTGAGTGATGTGCCACTTGTGTCTAGGGTGTCATCTAGTGAATTATAGGCTGCATCACATCCTTCTTCCATCTAACATCCAAATCCCTTTACATCTAATCCATTATTATCATCACATCCATTCATATCCTCTTGTAATCCATTCATTTGAACACTATCATATTGCTCACACATGTTGTAAGACAATGGTACCTACTAAAACCATGTGACCTTGGTATATCATTACCTATAACATTCTAGCACAATTTTCCCTCCTAGATATCCACACAATTTAAAACAAATTTAATCGACTTGTGGTGAATACATTTGGGCATGTCTATTGATACTCTAGCCACTAGCCATCTCTACACTCATTTCAATCCCCCCCAACAAGCCACTAGTGATTCTTAACCCCCTGGAGACTTCTTAAGAGAGTGGAACATCTTTATGCAAAAATTAAATCCAAATATAAACAAGCAAAAAATAAAAAAATAATATCAAATAAAATACACCTCAATAATCTCTCTATGGATCTTTCTAGCATCTCTACTTGGGCTATGGATACCTGACTAGCATTAGAGCAATATTGTGACAAGAATCAGATGCATCTCTATTAGGTCTATGGACGCGTGGTTGACAACGAAGCAATAAATAGATTAGCCTTTCGGTCACCCTCCATCCACCTATTTGACTTAATCACTCCCCTATGCATTGGCTAGTTTGTATTCACATACTACCCACTAAGTCTTCACTTTCAGGTGGTAATTAACCATCACAATCACACACACTTTGATCTCGTAGAGGACATGGGGCTTGCATGTTTCCAGGTATTGTTTAGACCTTGGCTACATTTTTTTTCTTAGTCAAGATCTTTCCATACAAAATTTTTCGTTAGGCTCATCTTTTTTTATCACTGATGTCATTTTTCCCACCCATCCATTCATCCACATAGGCCACCCTACTTTACACTTTGGGGCACACCACATCTATCCCTCAATCCATCCTCCCCCTATAACTAGGGGCATATATTATAATCTTCCATACCCCCCCATCTTAGTCATATACCACATCCCTCATCCTATCTATCTATCTCCCATTGCACATCCCATCTAATCCTAACCTATCAAACCTATATAATTTCCCTCAAATTTTCCCTTTGATCCTACCTAAACACACTTTAGGACTTTTAGGATAAAGTCACATCCCACCTTACATCCCTTCCCATTTCCTCCTAAGCTATCTCATCCTAAATCCTTTCATCTTACGTTAAACTCAAACCATTCCCCCCTTCCCAAATCAAAATCCTCAACATCCCACCATCAAACATCCAAAATTCAAAATCTAAAAAATAAAAATATCTAAAAATAAAAACATTCAAAAAAATCCATAAATAAATCAAAAAAATTACACCAACAAAAACGAAATGTGTGTGTTTTTTCTTGTGTGTGTTTGCTTGTTTGTCCTGAATTTAGATTTTGGTTGATGATATGAGGCCTCTTTTGTTTATTTTTATTATAAATGTTCCAATGATATGAGGACCATATTTTTTGCATTAATCTATCCAATGATATGAGGACAAGGGCATTTGGAAATTTAATCATCATGATCTTTATACCTTAATGCATCTTGCTCTATGTAACATTCATAACATTGTTAATGATGATAACAATGGGTAATTTATGGTAGCACACCCCCTTCTATCATCATATTTTTACCCCGATCATCATCCCAATCCTCTCCTCATCAATGTTCTATTATCAAAATTGATCCAAAATCTAATCCTTACTCTCTCATCCAAACATCCTCAATCTTCTAATCCTCCAGATCAAGCATCTTATAAACCAAAATACATCTTCAAATATAATCAATCCTTAAAATATAACATCTTAAAATCCAACATCTTCACATATAAATCTTAAATATTCAATCCTAACCTATTGACTGGGGCATATTATAATCCAAAATCCCCAAATTCTAACCCCTTAACTAGAGCATCCTCTAATCTAACAATCTTGAATCTTCGCCCTTTTCATACATCGTTGACAGGGCCACCTCTACTCCAAAATCCAATATCTCCCAATCCTCTAATATTCATTCTCTTAATCCTAAAATATTCTAATCCTCTCATCCTAATCTTCTAATCCTATAATAATATCTCCTCTCTTATAATCGAAAATCTTCTCCTCCTCTAATCCTCTATCATCTAACTTCATCATCTCCTCTTTTCGAGTGGTTACCCACCTCATTTCTCCCCACCTAACCCCTTAAGGGGGCATCATATCACCATCCTAACATCTTATCTTATTTTTCTTTGAACGGTCATTACTATGTGATAACCATTCAAAGAGGTGAAAATGTAGACATCTAAAATGTTGACATGATTAATTACAATTAATATGTCCCTCAACATCATCTAAATCCACATAATAATTAGATGCAAGATTAATTAATATTAATCAATTTTTACCCTTTATCATTTTATCATCATTTATTTTTTATCCTAAATCCTTTTATTTCATTATTATATCCCATCTCAAACCATAATCATTTAATTCATTAATAATATCCTATTATCCCACTAATAATCCCTATTAACATTTTATAGGAATTTAATATTCCTACGTCTACCTACCCACCTACCCTACACATCCCTACTCTTAGCCTCTCTATGTAACCTTACCCCTAATTATCATTTATTAACCTAATCTAATTCTAATCCTAATCATATCCTCACCTATAAATTTAGAGGATTCTATTTCTAGAAGCCTCTCTAAATTTCCCTCTTTCATATTTAAAAATTCAAATATATCTCCCTCCCTCCATTGAATTTTTAATTCAATAGAGTCTTCTTCTAAATTCTATAATTTTCTAATTCTATATCTTTCAATCCTCGCATACATTCTCCACCCTTGATCCAAATCCAACATGAATTCATCTTAGCCATTAAATCCACCACCCATTAACTATAAATTAAACTCTCATCCTCCATGAGAGTGGGTTAGAAAATATTGTAAGCTTATAACACATCCATTTTATATTCTTCAATAATTCAATCAATCCAATCTATCATCCATCCATCATCTTCATCAAACAATTCAAAGAAAAATCAATGGGAGGTGATGCTTGTGTGTCTCCATCAAAATCTGAAGCATCCAACATCAATCAAGAGAAAATCAAACACCAAATAAGGAGTTTTGTAACTTGTAGGTAAGTGTGGGTATTGATTTTTCTCCTTCTTTCCATCCATTACTCTATCAGAGGTTTTGTTTGAGAACTATTAGAGTAGGAGAACAAGTTTGTTTTCTTGCATTCACAAGCTAATCTTTTCTTGCATTACACATATACAAAGGTCTTGGAGAGTATGAACTCCAAAATTTCCTCCACGTCAATAAACTACCATTATCCCCACGTAGTTATGGTCAATACAACGCTCCCCATATCAAATTTTTCTCCTATATATAATCTTGGTAAGTCTGTGTGCAAAATGTTTGAATATATACATGAAGAACACATTCTAAGTTCTTTAGGCTCTTGGTGATATGATGATGGATTTGCTTCTTGCTACAAATCATCTTAATACATTAAAGCACATAAAATCCTGAAAAATATGCAGTGGAAAAGGTAAAGGACTTGGGGGGAGGGAACGAACAAGGACGTCTTGATCCAGTCTCTTGAATGGAAAATATTTATCGTTAAGGTCTTGGTTTCCATACATTCTGATAGCAAACCATGTTATTGCATGAAAAAAAACCTTGTTTTCACGTAATAGCAAGGATTATTTTCGTGCAACAGCAAGGTTTGTTGTCATGCGACAACAAGGCTTGCTATCGTGTAACAGCAATTTTTGTTATCGCACGACACCAAAAAAAATGATCCCCCTCAATAAACAGACAGGAAAACATTTTACTTTGAAATCCCATAAAATTCTCCTTTCCGGTGGAAATTGGTGTGTAGGTATATTCATCAAGGATTTTCCACCTCTAATTTACCAGAGGCTTCTTAAAATAAACCCTGCTAAGGAGCTCAGTAAGAAGATCATGTTGCTTAGTATTATGATTAAAGGTGAGAGGCTCTGGTAATGGTATGACTTAGGGCTCACTGATATGAGCACATGTAGCAGACATAGAATGAAGATGAGATATAGAGGGAGAGAAAAAACATGAGCCTTAGAAGCATCCTTAAGATGTTAGATTTCATATTTGAGAGATGTAATCATGGATTCTATAGCCTAAAATTTTTCCTAAAATAAAGACTACAAAGCTTGAATTGATTCTAACATGGATTTATTAGATGGAGGATCATGAAGACTAGGGTCTTCAGATAGAAGATCTAAAATAGCAATCACTTGATGCAGTGGCATATCACTAGTGAGATACATGGTGTCTAGAGATTTTTTCATAACAACTTGGCAATCAGCGTACATTTGAATTAAATCATACAAAGAAATTTGAAGAACTTTAGGAGCAGTGATAGAAAAAATGATGTTGCCAAAGAAGGACCCGAATGACCCAACACAAGTGGTCAGGTTCACCAAAATTATTAAGCTAAATATGGAAATATATGCCTAATCTTATTGTTATTGTAGTAGTAAATGAATAATCAATTAAATATAGAAATTAACCCAAACAAACTAAGCAATTAAATATATGAAACCCTAAGTGCAAAGAGGAGGTAACATGACTTAGTTGATTTGTAATTTTGTGTTAGTACTGTGTCCCGAAACTGTGAACAGAGTAAGGAGAAGCAGTCTCACAGAGTCTCAGAAAATTGTAGGATGCAGAGTATGATCTACATGAGATAGGGTTAGAGGACAGCCTGTGGGTTCCATAGAACTGTTCCTAGGCAGCCATGTGACTTCGCAGTGATCACAGAAAACCACCTCTCTGGGTTGCAAATGTTCATTGTTCCTTCGCTTCTTGTTCTCTAGTAACGTCACACCAATTATCATTGAGGATGTTGCCTATAACCTGCAATGAAATAAATGAACCAGCAAAAATCCTCAAATAGGGCATTAAACCCTAAAAATAGAAAGATGTAAAATGAGGGGTCAAAGTATCCTTATTTGTCATAACAAGTGAATCTTAGGACTGAGTGCTAGCACTACCTTATACCCTGTTGTTGTGGAATTGTGCCCTAGGTGGCTCTTGTGTTTGCTTGATAGAAATGCTAGATGTAAAGAAATATAAATAGATGTGCGCATGGAAAGAATGAACTTCCCCTCCTGTATGTAGAAGTAATCAGTGGTCATGCAATGGGCTCTTATTTTTGGATGCAACCTTAGGTTTTGGTAGCTAATGATTAATGCTTGGTACTTTATTATGAACATCATAACTTTATATTTATATGATTCCTTTTCTTGAAGTTCTGTAATTAACACCAAAAAGGCCGACTACCAAAAAGATAAGATGCCCAAATTAGATAGAAAGGACCCAATAAGATGTGATTAAAGTACAAAGGGCTCAGGGTTGGATGAACCTGGCATTGGCATGGATGGGTACTGGTGTAAGATGATAAAACCTGGGCTAGAAAGAGTGTAAACCAAAATTGGAAACAAAAAGAGAAATGGGTTGCTAAATACATGGGTTAATTAGTAATTTTCTTCTTAAGAATCATATGAATAGTAGTATGTATTCAAGACTATATAGATAACCCAAAGTGCATGATTTTTTGTCTACAACAACCCCGAACAGTAGGGATCTAGGCTATTTTATGAATTGTCCTCATCTATAAATCACTAAAATGGTGATCCTATGATTGGGAATTGCACTACATCTCATACCCAATGTCTTAATCTCAGTACCTCATGCTGCATTGTATAATGCTTATGTATTTCATTTATATGTGATTTGTACTAGATGAATTGTAATATGTGTGTGGAATTGCTTGCCCTAAGTGGGCTCTGAATGTACTATTACTTTGACTTCTACCACTTTTTAGTATTGTACACTATTTATAAGGATTTTTACCTTATATTCAAAAACAATTAGTTAAATGTACGCCTCTGAAATTACTTTAAATCCTATCCCTTAATAGATATTTGTGCATAACAATCCCTGAGTGTAAAATAGAGTCTAGGTTGGAACTTGTCCATTCATTAGGATTCTCCTAAAATGATTACACAGTCATCCTTATGGTGCATAAAAAATAATCATTACAAAATAACCAAAATGTCATCCCTAAGCAATAACGATAGAAAAAGAATCCACATAAATACATCCCATGATCAACAACCACAATGGCACTTTAGCCTGCTAGTTTTGCATACAAGTTCCATGCATATGAGTAATGGAGCTCTTAGATGTTTTAAGGGCAGAGAATCATAATGATGGGTTATTAATAATTTAAAACCTAAACACTTAGGACATAATTACAACTTCTTGGCACGACCTTACATGATAGCTAAGTCAAGCTTATTGTAATGTTTGGTCCTTTATTATGATTTAAAACAATGCTCCATGTGTAGACCTTGTCAAAGGGAAACACACTTAACTTAATATTTATATGATTCCCTTGTTTAAATTTCGTAATTAACCTCGAAAAGGATGACTAACATAAAGTGCTTAAAAAGATAAGATTCTCAAATCAGGCTAGAAAGGACCCAAAAAGTAAAGGAATTTAATCGTGAACAAATTATACTGAGGTAAGGTGCACTGAAGTGAATTTCTAGAGGGGACGAGGGCAACTCATGACGATATCACATAATATAAATATCTGGCTAGGTGCTAGTTTCTAGGATGATAAATGTCAAGGTATACAATAGAATATAAAAGGAAGACTGAGCAAGTAAGGGTGCAAGACCAAAAGTGGCAATAGAAAGAAAAGAAAGGTTGCCAAATACATGGGGTTAATTAGTTATTTCCTTCTTACTTAGGAATCATATGAATAGTAGTATGTAATTAGGACTAGATAATTACCCAAAGTGCGTGATTTTGTGTCTATAGTGGAGAGGTGGGCTCACATTGGATTACCATCATACCATTGAACTTATTTATCATGAATAGTATGTGATGTATAAATTATTCATACATTTATGTCAACTGCGCAAAATAGATTATTCTGATATGCATGTATGTCATTGCATTCCTGCCATGAGATGTCAACCGTTGGATTTTCTTTGATACATAAAAGATGGGAACCCTTCATCCAGTAGTATGCATTCCTATCGATATAATTACCCTCTATTATTTTTTTGTATCATGTTTTTATTTTATGGGGAAAGTGAATTTGTGTGAATAATGCAATCCATTTAGCCTTAAACGTAATAATTAAATATAATCAAATCTAAAATAGTAAAATTTTACTTAATTTTATCAATTATTTCTACTACATTAAAATAGATAGTATGGGGTTCAAAAATTATCAATGATTTTGCACGAACTTGAAATTTATTGTAAAAAATAGTATAATTTGGATTTTTTATGGGTTGGATAGAGAGAACTCAAAGAAAAATTATATTAAACAAAGGACGAATGACCTTTCCATAACTATCAATTTTTTTTTGCAAATCATCAAAATATATTTTTTCATCTATTGTGTAAGAGAAATATAAATTTATGATTCTATTCATTAGATTTCTAGGGCTCAAAAACATTCATACCCATTTTTTAAATTCCTTATAATATTTAGAAAATTACTCTCCTTCCTACAAACCTTAATAGGAAGTTTAAATGCTATATAACGAGTAAGAAAAATATTTTTATACGACCTGTGTTAAACCCTAAAAGAGCACAACTTCCTTGATATTTATCAAGCTCACTTATAATGTATAATATCAAAAACAATGAACAAAAAATATAAATGCAATTGCTTCATGTGAGAAGTATGATGTAATATATTGTCTACTCTATATGAAGTTTTACTCTAGAATGAATATTTAAGAAATAAATAAATGCCTCATTTTTTCTCAAAATTATTGAATTCATAACGAGGTTCTCTTAAATTACATGTATCTATATATATATTCATGTCATATTGTGTCATAAATGATCATTTCTCCTTTTTATTTGTAGACTTCGTGAATTCAATTATAGCCCTATTGGCATGAAAAATGACACGCAATGGTTGGTAAAACCAAAAAACAAGATGATGACCATACAATCATAAATTTTGGGAAACACCCAAAACATATGTAGAATAAGGGAAGGGGAGAGAAAACATGGGGAGAAAGCAATGAACAACCAAAAATTAGGTACATTGGCCAATAAGAACACAATTTGGGACCAATAATCGGTAAATACACAAGTATCCTAGAATAACACAATTAGATTGTTAATAAGTTCCCCTATACTAAATTTGGGGTATCTACATAATTCCCCACTTTGATGTATGTGTGTATACATATTAAAATAAGACATACTTATGGAAATTTAACACTCTTTGGAGCAGTGCCAATGTACTTCTAAAACCTTTAAAGAACATGTGTTTGTTGATAATTGTCCAATTGATCATTAAATTGTTGAGATTTAGAAAGTGGAACTTGGAAATAAATGAGTCTCCAACATCTATGGATCTACTGTAAACAAGGACGGAAGCCTGAAATTTATATTAATCAAAATCAACCTCATACATAGAATCAGGCTATAATATTAATGTGTGTGTGTGTGTGTGTGTGTGTTGCACAGCCGAGATACAAACAATAGAGAAGTTGCAACAATGCAATAGCCAACTTAAAATATATTAGCTTCCAAATATTATCCCGGGAAGCACATAAATTGTTATAATAATTATAACAATTATCCCTGTGAAACTAAAAGGTAAATATGGTTTAAAAAACCATATAATAACATACAACAATAATATGGTTTATAATATAGCCATATAATATAATTATTTAATTAATAAAATTAAATAAATAATTATATTATGCATAATTAACCTAACATTCCCCCCTTAATTATGCATTGTCTCAAGGGATGAGGAAAGGAACTCTCTGAACAACTTGAACTTGTCATGTGCAAGTGACTTTGTGAAGATATCTTCCCGTTGTTCAGTTGTTGGACAAAATTGAAGCTGGATGTTTTGCTTCAACACATGCTCACATATGAAATGAACTTGTACCTCAATGTGCTTTTTTATTTAATGAAACATTGGATTGTGAACAAGTTTGAGAACACCTTCATTGTCAACATACATGGTGGTCGGTTTGTCCTGTCGTATTCCAAGTCCTTCTAGTATACGACGTAGCCAAATCGCTTCACAAACAGCTTCTCCTACAGAATGATACTCGGCTTCTATGGAAGAGTGAGAAACGAAGTGTTGTTTCTTACTTCCCCATGATATTGGTCCAAATCCCATAAAGAATACAAATCCAAAAGTGGATTTTCTATCATCAATGTTACCTGCATGATCTAAATCCAAATATCCAGTCAAGAAGAAATTCTCATTCTTCTTGTATTATAGACAAAGATCCATTGATCCTTAGAGATATCTTAAGATGCATCTTGCTGCTTTCCAATGACAAACTTTGGGTTCCTGCATGAACCTGGATAAATAGCTCACTACAAATTTGATATCTGGTCTAATGTAGGTCAGGTAAATGAGACTCTGACTAGCTGCCAATATAAAGTGGCACTTACCTCAGGAGATGGATCTGAACGAGATAATTGTAATCTATTCTTCATAGGTGTAGCAATTGGTGTGCAATCCATCATCCTAAAATTCTTGAGTGTTGTCTTGGTATATTTCATCTAAGAAACAAAAATGTGATTCTCTTTCTATCATACTTCCAATCCAAGACAGTAATGCATCAGCCCAAGATCATTCATGTTGAATGATCGATTAAGATATTTCTTTTTTGCATCGATCATCCTCATTGAACTTCCAGTGATGACTAGATCGTCAACATAGACAACAACAATCACCATCTCCCCCCCTTTCTTTTTGAGGTAGAGATTGGGATCGTATGGATTTCTAACAAATCCATATTATAAAAGATGCTCATCAATCTTAATGCACCATGCCTGGGGTGCCTGTTTGAGACCATATAGAGATTTCTTGAGTCTGCATACCTTTGCTTCTTGACCAGGTGCTACATATCCCTCAAGTTGAGTCATGTAGACTTCTTCTTATAAATATCCATTTAGGAAGGAACTTTTTACGTCCATTTAGTGGACTTTCCATCCAAACTGAACAGCTAGAGCCAAGATCATCCTGATCATTTTTATCTTAGTTATGGGAGCCAATGTCTCCTCATAGTCAATGCCTTCTTTTTGTGGGTACCCCTTTGCTACAATTCTTTCTTTATACTTTTCCAATGTCTCGTATACTTTGTAATTTATTTTAAATATCCATCTACATCCGATGGGTTTCTTCCCTAGTGGAAGATCAACAAGTTGAAAAGTGTTATTTTTCATCACTGATTGATATTTAGAGTCCATGGTATCTTTCCAAGCTTTTGAATGTATGGCTTCTTAGAGTGTTGAGGGCTCATTTGATTTAATAACTCTACTCATCAAGGAAAATTTAACTTCTTCTCTTGCTTTATTATAGAGTCCATGGTCCAGGGGTGGATGTATTCCAGTAGAGAATCCATTTTTGCATCTCGTAATTTACTTGTACACCATTTTAGGCATACACTGAACTGCTCCCATGGGTTGTGGTTTTATCTGATAAACACCATCATCCCCATCATCACTTTTCTTCTTCAGAGGGAACATCAGATTTAATTTTTACAATTGGTTGAAATATATACTTCTTGTGAGTCCGGAGGAGGAATCTCTACTTCCTTCTTCTCAAAAAACCTCAAGATCTCTTCTGATGTAGAATTTTCTAGTTTTAGGATCCATCAATCTGTACCCAAGAGGTCTCTTCACTATACCCAATGAAGACTGAGTTTCTATGACTTCATGTCTAATTTATTTATTATTATTGTTTGGGTATGTTCATGCTTTCTTTGTACCCGAATACTCTGAGGTGTGTGCAATATATGGTTTCCGTTTTTGACAACGCTTCTTGTGGTGTTACTCTGTCAAGAGCAACAATGGGCACTCTATTTAAAAAATACACTGTTGTCTTTGCTACTTCTACCTAGAATTTCTTTGCAAGTCTGGAATCATCGATCATGCATAACACCATTTCCATAATAGTACAATTTCTTCTCTCAACAACACCATTTTGTCTGTGGTGTGTATGGATGAGGCATTTATCGAACAAATCCCATGAGTTTATGGGTAGTATTTTAACTCATCACTGGTGAATTCCCCCCCCCCTCAATCTGAGCGGAGATTTTTGATGTGATGACCAGTTTCGTTCTCAACTGTTACTTTGAACTTGTTGAAAGGTTTCAAATGCTTCAATTTTCTTGCAAAGACAGAAAATTCCACATTTTTTCTTGAATAATCATCAACACAAAGCATGAAGTATTGGAACCCAGAATGACTTGGATACATTAAACCATAAAGATCTGATATGAACCAGGTCAAGTTTACCATGAG
The DNA here is from genome assembly GCA_019776745.2 of Taxus chinensis. Lineage (NCBI taxonomy): Eukaryota > Viridiplantae > Streptophyta > Pinopsida > Cupressales > Taxaceae > Taxus > Taxus chinensis. The sequence goes on from CM034154.1 coordinate 658,386,764, forward strand.
CTAAAAATGTAATCCTCTGGAATGAATATTTGTGTTATTTTCCTGCTAGGTAGTGAGGACACTTGTTTGTATCCTTCTGAAGAGATAGTAACCCATGTACCATATTAAGGTCGGTGAAGTGTTTTCAAGATATTTGAAGCTTACATGGCCAAATATTTGATGCCACAACTATGCTAAGGTGGATTTTCTTAGCTGTATGTTCTTGATCATCTCTGTGAACAAAAATAAAGTTAGAACATGCATCCCACATTTGTGGATTTTGTAATTATTTTTGAGCCTCTTGATTTGTCTCAAATAAAACACTGTTTTTCTTGTCCGGATTGACTATCAAAGTCAATTTTTAGGTTGTGATCTAGGAGTTGACTAACTGAAAGAAGGTTGTTAGTCAATCTAGAGACATATAGGACATCTAATATTCTACATTTGCATGAACCGAGGGGTAGATAAATGTTCCCAGTCCCCTTAACTGTATATGAAGAATCATCTCCCAACAAAGCATGATTTTTCAATAGCATGTCCCTCATTGAAATAAATAAATATCTGTGACCATTCATGTGTCAAGTGGCCTCCCGAATCAACATGCCAAGACATCACTTGATGACATGGATGGTTCATTTGATCGAGCAGTGAACAAGTAGTCTTCATTTTCCAAACTGTTCTTGTTACTCAACAATATTGCCTTATTGATAGGGTATTATTTTCCTAGTTCCTCCTTTTTACTACCCTTGATTGTAGCTATAATGTCCCTTGTTAGATTCATTGTGGTAGGTAAAAATTTTCTTGATGAACCTTTCTTGTCAGTATTTATACCAAAAATATTATAGGTTTCTGTCCTCTTTTACAGATTGGACATTGCTTCTTCTGTTGTCTGTCCCCTTGATACTGATTTTGATTTTGGTATTTTTTCTAGGAATTAAGTTTTCCTTTACCTTTTCCTTTCCATGTTTGATGTGAAGAAAGTGTCCTACTCCTCTTCATCATCCTTATTATTTATGGATTCCTCTTGTTACATTAGGTTTACCAAGCTTGTCAAAACTAACTATCATGTATCTGACACAGTGTAGTGTTGTGACACAAAAATGTGATAAGAAGAGGAGAGTGCTCTCAAAACAATTAGAATGAGATCTTGATCTATGACCATACTTCTCTTAAGGGCTAGAAATGAGGCCATCAACTCTACAAACTCTTTTTAAGAAAGCTTCTGATTTTCTCATTTTTTCTTGAAATTCAATGTGTGTAACTGGACTCTACAAATTTATTCTAACATTCTTATTCTTGGCCTCATATACTATGCTTAAATTATCCCATGTTTCTTTAGCTGTTTTGGAATCTTGAATGTGGGGATGTAGATCATCAGAAACTCCAAAAAAGATTACGATTTTGGCCTTTTGATTTAATTTATCAAACTGCCACCGTTGTGGTTGTATCAGTAGTTGATCTGGTTAGAGTACCATTCATAGTAGGTTAGATTTCTTAAAACTCAAGTTGTGTCTTGATTTTTGTCTTCCATGCAGCATAGTTGTTTCCTCTGAGTAATTGTAAATCTAGAAGAAAAAATTTGGGGGGCATTAGTGCCCTTTTTGTAGAGATCATTGATAGGGTTTGACTCTTATCACTCTAGGTATAAGGTCTCCCAATCTATATACCATCAGTTCTAATATACCAAAAAATTCTATATATGCACCCTTCCGATATACCCAGCGGTATGTGGAAGAAGCTCCAACCTTTCTATATACACGGTGGTACGTGAAAAAGGTGTTAACGTACGTGAAATAATTCAATACGTGATATCAAGATAATACTGAATGGGGTCTGTGTGATTAATGACACTGACTCAAAGAAATATCCTCATATGTGCATGCATAACTTTGTTATGTACTCGGAAAATTTCTTCAGTCTGGATTTATGTCATGCAATCATTCACGGACGGATGGGATAGCTTGTAGTGTGTGCACTGTAACCTTATAACTCCCCGTCTATTTAAAGGGTTGATGCCCCATAACGACATTGTTGAAGCTATATTAGGGCATTAAGTGTAGTATTAGTCATGATGGATCTACCTCGTAAGCACTTCCCAGAGGTACTGTATATACCAAATGCTGAGAATGAGATCTAGGATCTTGTGAGTGTTACAAAACCAATTTTTTACTGTTTTTTGATATCACATATACTTCCATTTTCTAATCAGTTAAAAAATTTTTAGTTGGCTTATGGCAATCTACAAATTAGAACAATATATTGTAGCATACAAATTACATTCAAAAAAATAAGAAAAAATTCAATGGCAGGTAATAATTTTTTCTTTTGTGGGCCTTGGTGGCCTCCGAAGCCCAAAATGACCCCAAATGCTGGAAACCATTAAACAATGCTCAAGATGAATTTTTTGGGTGATCCTCCTTTTGGAAAATGTTGTCCATAATGAAAAAACAAGCCTGAATGGGGGTAAAAAATATTTTACCCTAAATTTAGGGTTTTCCCCGCTAAATTTTGGTAGCCTATTTAGTTATAACTAAGCAATTTAGTCAAGGTTTTTCGGCTAAATATGCCTCCAGCAGTTGGCAGTTTCTTTGTATTGGCTGCTAAACTCAAATTGTTCAAAAAACTTGAGTTTTGGGGGTGGAGATTTTGAAACCCCATACATCTCGCCAACTTCCAAGTGGTTCCTCCTTTAGCAATTAGGCTCTATGAGCACTTGAGAGTAGAAAGTGAAGTATTTTATATTTAATATAGGATAAAATGTCAAACTCACCTTCATGAAAATGGCAAATTTGAAGACTGACTTGGAGTTCCATGTGGATTTTGACTATATTGCGTGTCATTTATGGTTTTCCTCTTTGCCCAGAAAAATGGATCAATGAAATGTTTTTATCTGCTTTTGCTTGTTGATTCTCTCCCATTAGCTACCTAATGTATGATCGTCACCGTTTTTTATAGTATTTTCTTTCACTGTGATTTGTTAAGTTTTCAGCACAGGTATGGATAAACACCGACCACCTTTAACTGATTGACACCTTCTGTGTTTGGTTGCAGTTTGAAGGGACGTAGGGGGGATGAGTTCTTTGTTGGTATTCCTCTAACACCTTGGTCTAGCGATGCAGGAGGCATCTTATGGATTTGCTTGTGCTTTTCCGCGAGAGGAAAGGATCTTTGATGCCTTTTTTTGCAAGTGTGTAGGTCGATGCTTCCACCACGGTCTGAAATGACTTTATGATTGGTTGATGAAAGCTTGACTGTGCATGGCGAATGGTGCAGATCATGTAGGAGGAAATTGCTTCCAAATAACACAACTCGTTGTCTACAGGGATGTTTTTGTATACCATTTGTAGACCGATGTTGACTCAAAATAGGTGTTGTTTTTTGACATGCTATGTTCCAACCCAATTAGGAAACCCTTACCGAGGACTCGGTTTGGATGTGAGATAAAATACAAATCTATGGTGGGATTGAAGGAGGGGCTCGGTCAGATGATTGTATTCTCCAACATTTTTTTTTTTTACAAGTCTGCTCAGCATAGAACTAGAATGATAGCCTAGTCAACCTAGTAATGTAATATATTGTACTTGCTATCCTCTAAATTGCTAATACTAATGCCTGGACTATTAAGTTGTGAAGCTGCACCGAATGCTCATATGCAAGATGGGAATACAAGGATATTTGGATAGTACAGATAAATGTAAAGGTGTCTACTACTGGCTCACTTAATGGGAATTTTTTTCCCTTTTAATTTTGTGATCCCCAAGAAATAAATCTGAAACTTCCTGGTGCAGAGTCTCCACAAGCCAAAAAAAATTGCCTTAGGGTTACCTAGAATGTCACACAAGAGGTTGTGGGATTGCAAGGAGATGTGGGATAGCTACTCAAAGGCAACACTGGCATCTCCGATGAAGAAGAATTTCTTCTCCACAAAATTCTTCTTCCTCTGAATCCTTCTCCAAACCTTTCCAGGAGCTTCAATACACTCTGGTACTGCATGTAGAATAGAGACGAAAGCTTGTATATTATATTAATCAAAATCAAGCTAAATACATAGAAACAAGATGCAATGTGTGTGTGTGTGTGTGTATTGCACAACTGAGATACAAACAAAAAAGAAGTTGCAATAATGTAACAACAAATTTAAAATACATTTGCTTCCAAATATTATCCTGGGAAGCACATAAATTGTTATAATAATTATAAAAATTATCCCTATGAAAGTAAAAGACAAATATGGTTTAGAAAACCATATAACAACATACAACAACAATATGGTTTATAATATAACCATATAATATAATTATTTAATTAATAAAATTAAATAAATAATTTATACTATGCATAATTAACCTAACATCTATGTGAATGTTACTATGAATCTTGTAAGAATGAATGCACGTGGATAGATTCTCATAATGGTAATTTTCTAAAATCTAGGAAAAAAATTTGAAAATGATGCACCTAGTTTTGTTTAAACTTTTATGTTTTTCTTGTAGAATTCCAATCTTTTACTCATGCTTAATCCTACTGCATTTTTAGTACAATATTTATTGAAAAAAATAAGGCTAAATAAATTTTATGTAATATAAAGAAAGTAGTGTTAGGAAATGTCATGAATATATCCCATGGTGGGAACAAGTGTCGTAATGCACTAGTTATGTGTTGGAAAAACCACACATAAATCTCCCTACGTATGTAGAAGAAATAAATTAGATAAGCTCATGGATCTTAGAGTCTCGAGATAATATAATGAAATGTTTTCTCTTCTTTTTAAATGCATGACAAACATATGAAACACATATCAAAACAAATGTAATACATGCATCATGAGTCAGATAGAAAATAAAATTACTAACATTCTAATATAATATGATCATTTATTTGAGATATCCACATGAAGAAAATTATATATGGATTACGCTTTTTTTGCATCCTAAATCTCCAAGTCACCTTAGTGACACACATGTTTCTCTTTTTGAATTCCAAATGTTAAAGTCAAATTTAAAGTGGCATTTGTGGACAACATTATGGTGTCCTTAGGGGGAAATCATTAGGGTTTCCTTATTACGGAATTATATTATTGTTAATGTGACCATAATGTATAAATCAAGGATATATTTACTAAATTCGTGTATTGAGTCAAATGAAAAATTAGATTGTTGCATTTGGGTCAAGAATAACTTTAAACGCCCCCTCAAACTTTATATAAACTTCTGGAAAATCCTAACCTAGTACATTAATATTTTAGAAAATATATACTTATTTTTGGGATAATTTAAGTTTTGTCGAGAATCTGTGTATTTTTTACAACAAAGTTATTTTTATTGGTGAATTATAGAACAATACATAAAAATAAAATAGTTTATTGGGTGAATTATGAATTGATTTGAAGAAATAAAATAAGATATTTGGTGAATTATTGATTGATTTTAAAAATATTACATAATTGAAATGGAAAATTATTCTTATGTAAATATATATATATATATATATATATATATATATATATATATATATATATATATAAAAGTAAAATATGCATCATCCTATTACCAATGATCCAAAGGTGTTTGTTCCATTCTAAGAGATAAATAATATTGATGCAATATTGGGGTAATAAGTCCTAGAAATAACTATCAAAGGGCTGATTTTTTCATATCAACGGTTGTAATAGTTTGTAATCATTATTGTACAATGTCATTAGGTGGTGGGACTACAACCACGTGTTTTTTATTTATATTTTTTATAGTTAATTCTATCATTTGATGATAAATGATGAATAACTAAAGGTGTATTCTAGGAGTTATATTCAATTCACACACTTTTTGGGATAAAAGTTTTGGAATTTGTAAGCGAGACTACAAAGTTTTATAACATCCATTGGAAGTGAGATTGTACCTGACTATCAGTTGTGGGACATGACATATTAATTATATTCAATTTTTTTAATTTAGATTCTAAATGGAACATTATAAACTAATAATATGTTAATTCTTAAATGAAAACTAAAAATGTGTATGAGTATTTCCATTGTCCAACTAGTAGAAAATAATTCCATGGAATGATATATCCTACCAAATGAAGTGTGAGAGTGGGGGATATAAAATAAACTATATAACAATAATTGTAGTGTTAGTATTATTTTTTAACTACCAATTACTATAGAACAAGATGACATTTTTTGTAGTGGTTTTCGTGTTACTTGTTGACCAATATTGGTGGACAAATTTAAGTTATTTGTGAGCAATTGTTTTTGGAAAACTTGTGCAAGATAAGTACTATATGTGAAAATGATTTTCTTGAATAAGAAATGCAATATTACTATTGAAACAAAGGTGGTTGAATTTATAGAAAAATGTAATGTTAGTACCAACAAATCAATTAATACTAGTAATTACAATTTGTAGTTATAAATTCAAGTTACTAACAACCTATCGGATGGCTAGTTTAGATAAATCCAGTCATATCTCTTGTGTTTGGATTTGAATTTAATATCCATTCATAATTGCATATTTTATTTTGATATTAAGAACAATATATCAAGTTGTCACTAATTTTATTTATTATTTAAAATATAATCTTATGAAAAAAAAAAATAGAAAGGTTTAAACTAGCTTTTTATGTTGATAAACTTTATGAAATGTGCACAACATAATACAATATATAACAAATAGAAAAAATAGAAAAAACATGCATGACACATGCAAATAAGGTAAAAATTTGAAATATAGAATTGAATACTGACAATGTAAATTTAGGATGTGAGAAAAATATTGTTGTATCACTTACAAATCAGACAAATACTAAATCCAACACCATAAAGGTTTGTTTCTCAAAAATAATGTCAACGCAAATATTTTTTATCTAAAAATAGAGGGCAAATTATTTGTCACTTCTTAATGAGATATCAACCTTCAAGGGTGACACTGACAAAGTATTGGTTGTCTTGTATAATGATAAGTTTAAGGACCTTGATAAGAAGAAGGATATTGAGGATATTCTCAATTATCTGTCATCTCAATAGTTTTGTCATTTTGTTTTTATTAGAAAGTTTAATATCGATTACCAAGATGTAGGTGATACGAGTATGTGTGTAGGGGAAACTTCTGGGGAATCCCCAAATGATGATATCTTAGAATAGTTGCTTCATTCCCCTAAATGTAGGCTCCACCCAATACAATCCTACATTTAGGGGAATGAAGCATCTATTGTACTACCTTGTCTACCAAGATATAGTGAAAAGCTAAGATAGACACATTGAAACAAAAATATTTTTTGTCCTTTGTGTTGGATATTGGATGGATATACTCTTCAGTCTCCATTGATGACGATGTGAACTACACATTAAATATAAAGATGAAAATGTATCAATCATTACATGTAAATATAGGTGTATATTAATTGAAAACATGAGTTCCAAATAAAATCCATTTATGGCCTGTCAATTCCTTTTATTTTAAATATTGTTTTACTTCCTTATAATTTAGTGGAAGAAAACAAATCCGCTCTTCAATTTTTTTTTGTTAGTGTATTAAAAAACATTTTAAATTAATTGAATAATTATGCATTATCTAAGAATTTTTTTAGGACAATGATGAAAGGGATATAAAGAATATTTTTTTAAAGTAAAAAATATATATTTTCCAAAAATATTATGGAAGGTATTATAAATTATAGATAGTGGCTTTGGATTGAACAATGGAAGATGAAGATAAAAAAATTCATATTTATATATTTCCTTGGGCATGGTAGGAAAATTATTAGTCACTAAATTAGTAGGGTTATACATTTCAGTTACAATTTAACTACTTATTATACATTTATAATTTCAATGAATAAGAAGTTAGTACTATTTTTCTATGTTGATTTTTAAATGTCTTAAACTTTGGACATGCACATTTTTTTATCCAAAAAAATTTAAAATGTTTTTATTTAGTCTTTGATTGGCTAAAACACTTTCACCCTGTATTCCTACCTTCATGTAAATTGAGGTACCATGATATTTTTATTACCACTTCTACACCACTATTTTGAATGTATTTTCCAAAAATAATTCACCTTCACAATAATTTTATGGACACGCCAAATTTTTTTCTTAGATTAGTTTTTTTCAGACAAGAATATATCCAAAGAGTAGTAAACCATGAAAATTTTCATGCCAAAACATTTCAAATTTATATTTTATAACTCTATACTTAGATAAAAATTAGAATATACCATTATTTTATTAGCACAACCATGAAAACTATCCTTAATAAAAAGTAACATCATGTAATGTGTTGTACTTTCAAGTCAGACAATCAATAACATGCATTTCATGGTCTTGGTTTCTGTTGCATGTGTCCAAGAAATTGGAAAAATATTAAAATATTAGATGTGACAAAAATGTTTAATGATTGATGTGATTTAAAATACGAATAATTTTTTTTAGATGAAAAGGGATCTTATATTATATTAATGCAATAAGATACCAAATAACTTTTAACAAAAAAGCAGGCGGTATGAGATCACACCCCAAAACCATAAACAAGCTAGGCCGAGCCTAGAACAGAAAAATTCAAACTAGGCCGAGCCTAGGAGAGTACAACAAAACAAAAGGCATCACAAAAAAAACACAAAAAAGGCACTATCAGGTAGTAGCAACAAACATGCCCGAGGCAGGCGGATCCTGATCATCCAACCACCCCGAACTAGGTAAGTCTTTATGAGCATCCAGAATCTCCCAGCCAGAAGCTAGTCTTCCTCTAAGTCCACTTCCCTATGTGTAGGAATGGTAAGGTTGAGGCAAGGGAATTTTTTTGAAGATGGTGGGGGTGGCAGTAGGTGCCAAGCACCTTGGTGTGAAGCAGTGGAAGAAGGAAAACCCCATCCCTGATGTTGAACCAATGAATGCGGCGGAGATCCCCACCCATGTTGCCAAGGTGACAAGCCCAGCCCTGCTAGCGAACCAATGAATGCAGCAGGGAACCCTGGCCACAACAGTGAACAGGCGAATGACTATGCCAATGTAATGGCCCTAGATAGAGGTAGGTGCGATTGAAAGCACACATGTTGAGATTAGATGCACCGGCCACCATGAGTTGAAGGCGATGAGCACCTAGTGGGAGATGGAGGCACTCGAGCAATGTTACACAGGGCTTACCCCCAGTGACGTAGCAAGTTCTGGAGGTGGTCCACCTCTAGCACCACCTTGTTTGTTTGAACTTGAATCTGCAGAAGTACATTGGAGATCACCATAGATTTATTATAAATCGAGAAAGATTGATCAACTATAGAATTAGCAAAGGAAAAAGCATTTATTTCTTTCCATATCCAAAGTAGAATCTCCCCTCTAAAAACATGCCAAATTTGGGTGAACATAGCCAAACATTTTGGGATTATCTTCCAAGAGGATATGTTGCCAAGTGAAACAGTGGGGCCGTGAGGGAAAAAAAGAATGGATCCAGTTCTAGGAAATTTGAGCTTTGGGAGAGAACCAGAAGACATGTAAAAGCATTTCCAAATGCCCATAGAAGGGGAAGTTGGGATCCATAATCCTAATTTGAATAAGACAAGCCCCGATAGGAAGGCCTTGGTGTAGAATACACCAAAAAAATGAGCAATTTTGGGCTCCACACATATAGTGCAAATAGTCTCAAATCGTCTACCCCAAGTAGACAGAGTGGCATGAATTCCCCAATGAGTATTAAGTTTTTCCACCATTGGTAAATGGGGCGAGAGCCATCAATAGCCTTTATTGGCTTTGTAGTTACATAAATGAGTATCATCATACCACTTCCAGACTGTCCACCATGGGCAAGAGGAATGCACAACAAATCTTATGTAACATGTGATTAGGAACCGAATTGATCATGGTAGTGAAAGTATCCTGATATTGGGTGGAAATCCAAAATAGAGCTTTAAAATCTAGCCAAGATAACCAAGATTGAGTATTTTTGTAGAATAAATTCCTCGATGGTGCAAACTCCGCCCTTAAAGAATTTAATCGCAGAGATTCCCGGGACCTCTGCTAAGCATTGATCTTGGGATTGAAAAATCGGTGACCACCAAAGAGATTGTTGATTAACATAAAACCCATTACAAAAGCCACCTCCTTTCAATAAAATTCAGGGTTTGACACATTCCCGTGTTTTCCAAATACTTTTAAGCACAAAGGTGCCAACAATTTTTGATAGGCATAAGAGAGATGAGCAAATTGACAAACCCTAAGCCTTTCCACACAGGGTGGCCATAAAGAGAGCCTTCTATAATGCCATATCATTTGAGAACTTTCCAAGCTTCATGGCCAGTAATTTTTCTTGATAATCCACTTAGCACAAAGATCTTACCCTTGGCATTGAATTTGAATAAGCCCAAGGCCTTCTAGAATGACGAGGCAAACAGCATATATCCCAGGCTACCTAATGAAAACCTTTGCTAGTAGAAAGTAATTAGCCCATAGGAAAGCTTTGAGTAGTTTTTTAAGCTTCTAAATGGAGGGTTTGGAAGGAACCCAGGAAGATGAGTAGTAAACATGGATTGCAAAAAGAAATTTTAGAGCAAATTTAGAATTTGTCAACTAGAGATAAAGTCCTAGTAATCCAATATTCCAATTTTTTCACCACCCATTGAATGACATAATGACATAGTTCAGCCAAGGAGGCTTGAAAATTAAAAGGAATACCCATAAATTTGAAAAATCTCACCATGTTATAGAATTTTTCAATCAAAGGTGGCAAGCCAGTCAGGGGCAGGAAGGAAAGACTGCCATTAACATTAGGTTTTTCGCCATTAAATAGATGAGCCAAAAGCTAGGTAGAAAGTATCCAAACATTGCATATCATTGTAAATGTTAGACTCATCCTTGATAAGTGTAAGGAAGGAATCATCCGCAAAATGCCCATTGAGAATTTGAGAATTTTTCTCATCAGGCAACAAGATTCCATGCACAATACCCTATGTTTTGGCATGAGCTAAGAGATAACCAAATCCTTCAGCCGCCAGCACATACAGTGCAGGGGCAAGAGGATAGCCTTGTCTGATAGACTGAAAAATCCCAAAGGGCTCCGAGCTGAGGCCATTGATAGAAATTTGAGCAGAAGCATCTGTAAAATGCATATTGATAGATTAAATAAAAATGGGTCCAAAGCTAACGGCCTGAAGCATGACGAGAATGAATGGCCATTCAATCTGATCATAGGCCTTCATAAAGTCAATCTTGATAAACATGGCATCCTGATGAGATCTGCAAGCCCGTTCCATGCCTTCCCACACCACGATGATGTTATCCAGGATGAAATGCCCCTGTATGAAGCCAATTTGTTTTGGCTAAATAATAATAGTTAGAAGATTGTGTAATTACAGAGCTAACACTTTGGAAATGATTTTGTAGGAGACATTCAGCAACGTAATCAGCCGCCAACAAGTGATTTGCTCAGGATCTCCTTTCTTAGGGATAAATTTAATGTTTCACTTATTAATTTATAGCCCTAGGGATTGGTTCTAAAATACTTCAAGATAGACCTGAAAAAGGTCTTACCTGACAGAATCCTAAAGAGCTTTATAGAATTCACAAGGGAATCCATCACAGCCCAGCACTTTATCATTAGCCATTTGCAAAGTGGCTTCATGGAGGTCTTCAATGGTAATCATTCTTTTGCAGATCACCTTTTGAGCCTCTGAAATCTTGCATGGAAAAACACCCAAACATTGATCAAGAGCATCTCGATGAGCTGCGGAGGATGGCTGAGCTTGAAATACAAGCTTATAATGGTGTACAAAGGCTTGCAACATAAGTTATGAGTCAGTAATTTGAGCATCGTTGTCCATGATAGCTCAGATCTATTGAGAAGGCTTTCTGGCTTGGAGAAAGAAAAAATTCTTTTGAAACCTGATCTCCAATCTTGAGCCAATGCATTCGATCCCGGATCTAAGCACCTCTAGCATTATAGTTATCCATAATTTGGATTTGATGTCAGAGCATTGCAACTTGCAGTTGCATATCATCATAGAAGGGATCACTTTGAACTACCACTATCACTCGAATGATAGCTAAGGTGTTAGCAATGTATGAGTGGTGCCAAATTTTTGCCATCTGTCGTCCGTAGATTCTAAGAAATCAAGTAGTTCGAGTCAACGCATCTTCCCACCATTGTGTCTAGTTGGTTTGCATAGGTGGATGAAACCGCTGATAGTGACTAGGTCATTAAGCTAAATTCCAAACCCGCTTGATATGATTGATTGTGGTGTCATTTTACATCAAGGTAGTATTAAGAAAGAACCAGCCTTTATGAAAAAATGGGTGTGCATCATGCTAACAGATATGAAATCATATAGGAGAGTGGTCCAAAAGGAAAAGTTCAGGCATGACCTTCGGTGGCATAGAATAATTTTTTTCAAATTCAAAAAAAATTGGAGCTAACAGCATGGCCCTATAAAGCCATTTAAGGATGCAATTTGTCCCTCCATGAAGATTGGTCCATGTGTACCAAGCTGCAAAGGTGGTAAATCGATATGCGTTAGGATTAAAAAATCCAAATTAATTTCACATGGAGTACCACGCTTCCCTTTCACCAGGTGTCCACCTCATAGTCAAGTGGCCACATTTATCATTAAGGGATTCAACCATATCAAAATGTCCACTAATTACCCAGTAGGCATCGGGAATGGAGCTGGCTATCCACTTCCACAGATCGGCCATTTTTCCTGTATCATTCGAGGCATAAATATTTATGATCCTGAAAGGGCGGTCATCAATATTAAAGAAGACCCATATGACACGGTTGGTGGGGATGATTCCATGGTTAATCAATAAGGTTTGTCATTTAAGAGAAAAAAGTGAAATTAACCCCCCACACCCTACTTCATGACTTCTATAGAAAGCCAAGTTATTAGGCCAAATGGATTTGCATACCATCTGTAACTAGAAACCTGTAATTTTTAATTCCTGCAAAAACAAAACATCTAGATTTGCATAATGTTATTGAGTTTCTCACACCACATATTTATTATAGGAGTCTGTAAGACCCCTAACATTCCAAGATAAAAAATTCATGGGAAACGTTGGTCAAGAGCCATATCCCCATCCTCCAAGCCATCAAGGGCACCATATTGATTGTGTAATAAATGAACATTATGCTACAAAAAGTCCTGCATATTAAATTTTTCTCGGTCGGCATGCTCAATGTTGTATTCCACTTTGGTGGAATCCACGGTGCATGCAAGGATATGGAGCTGAGACATTTGGAAGGCCCTTTTGAGTTACTTGGAAGCAGCAGTGGAACTGAATATAGGATGGGGAGGTGAGAAACATAATTTTTCTGGTCCATGAGAACCAACATTGCGAGGGGCGTGCTGGAATAATTTGGCAACGGGGTAGCCGAGATAGCAACAATAGTTGGTTCTTTAATAGCAGTTGTAGGTTCCTTAGTTAGAATATTGAGAAATTGTTCCTTAACAGCTAGTTCCTGATGGCCATGAGAGTTAAAGGCTTTGGATTTTGGGGATTTGTTCTTATTTCACCAACCCTAGCAACTTCCAACCTTCCTTCTATTGGGGTTTGACTGGCTCATGATTTCTTTTGGCCACATGGTAGTTATAGGGTACACAGAGTGGACAATCCTTGATCTTGTGATCATATGCTTGACAACGAAAGAAAGTGTTGGGTAGATTTATGTACATGACCCACCAGGAATTATGTTTATTGTCATTTAAATATCCACAAATTCTTTGATATCTTGCGAGAGATCAGTCTCAACGTATACTCGCTTCTGAGGATGATCATGGTAATACTTATCGACTTCTAGGTAGACTACCCACCCAAGCGAAGTGGAAATTTGTGGCAGAAAATGCATGCATGGTAGAGAAAGACCAATAAATTCAATCCAAATAGGAACTTTAAGGGTGGTATATTCAGATACCACAAAGTCCTTGTGTCAGGTTTTTAACACAAGCAGCGAGTTACGGACATACCGAGTGGCTTGCTTAGCCATAATATTGGGGGCATTAGCAAGGTTAGAGAAACAAAAAAGAAAGAAACCCTTAGTCATGTTTTGAATGCTATCCAGGTGGACCCCATGAGGGGTCCAGACTGTGTTAGCCCAGGATTTGACCCACAAAATACCCAATGAGAAAAAATTCTAACCATTGACAATAACATTAAATTCAGGAATGGGCAGAATTATATTAGGAGGAGAAATATTACATCGTGAAAAACCTTCGGGATGAACTTCCTGGGTTGCTTTGCCGACGGTGCCATTTCTCACTCCACTATCTCATACCACAGTTGAAATAACCAGGTTTTAAGATGGCAAGGTCATTATATAGGGGATGCTCAGAGGGCAAGAAAACCTAGGAGAGACTATAGCGATAAATTTCCGCAAAGCCCAAAAATTTCGTGGTATGACGGTTAAGAAGGAGAAACCCTAGAAGATCCGACTCCAATTTTGCACTAGAGTTACAGATAAAAACAATTTCCTCCTTGCTTTCATTATTTGGCTTCCTCAAATATGAATAAATTTAGTTTTAAAATTATCTTGCTTATTGTTCAATGAACGTTGGTTTTCTTTGATTTAATTTGTAAAGGTTCCTATGTCATGAAGAGCCTTTAAGTAAATGTTTGACCAAGAAGAAAGAGGGAAAGGCTAGGTGGAATTCTACATCCTCATATTTAGAAAAAAATTTATCTAAGTCAGTTATGGGTAAGGGTGCTTGCTTTTTCAATCCATTCTATTAGTAAGGATTCCTACTTTCAAAATTCATAGATATAATTCATTTTTTATTAGTCATTTTCAAATTGCTTCTAATCTAAAATATTATTTATCCATTTTTAAAAAATAATCACAATGAGTAGGTTTTGTTTACATGAATATATAAATTTAATATACTATAGCCTCCATATTAATGAAGATGATATTAAAATGGAAGTGGTCATCATACTAACATAATAATTGATTGATTATATAATGAGTATATTTATTTACACAACATCCCCCCACTTCATTTATGAATTTATAATCCTTAAAAATTCTTATTCAAACAAATCTAGATATATGACTTCATCTTACAGTTTATTGCATAACTTTAAAATCCTCATTCTCTCATTATCACAAGATATACAGATTAGGATAAACTTGAATCACATTCAAAGAAATTAATTTATATTTACTTTAAACAATTAAACAATTCAATGTTGAGGTAGGGACTAATCACATTGTGAATCTTTTTATCAAGAATAGTTTGGAATATGGAATACATATAAATACTTATTAAATCCCATTGCTTCTTGAAAATCCTTATGTATCCTGAGACTTATAGATCATGTCATCTCATAAATCATGATCTTGTTGAATCATAACTATGAGATAATTTGAAGGTTTGGTGAATAATTTTGGAAGCTCCCTCTACTCAGACTTTTGGATTACACCATATAGCACAATCTAGGAATATTGGACCCAAAGTAAGTTGAAGTGAAAAAGAGAATAATGGTAATGTTATGAATCACATGAAAAATATCTCCTTTATGGTGCCATATAACATGATATAGGAAGGTTATAATACGATGAATGAAAATTAAAGACAGGGAAAGGATTAGTAAGGTTATGGGATCCACAAGGAGGAGTTCTTGTATTTCACCACATGGTGCAATCCTTTCAACCCATAGTATAAATACAAGTGGGATACATAATGAGGTGGATAAAAGTTAGATAATAACCCAAACTCATGGTTTTCAACACACGTCACGATCTATGAGCCTCATGCAATGTACAAAGAGAACCATACCTATAAACATGGAAAGGCACTAAAATGTTGAGCTACTATATAGTGCCAAGTTTCATTCCCAAAGGCTAATTAGATCATGTCATATGGTTGAATCAGAAGAAGGGAAAAATTAACTATAGTAAAAAAAAAAAAAATTTTACATAGTTATAATGGAGTGGACAGTACAAAATATTCACATAGCCTTACTTTTTCTCCATACATTTTTATTGGGAACTCTAATTAAGGAATGATTTGGTGCGTTCGAAATATTATTGGCAATGGTTATAATGTTGGGAGAATTTTTTTGAGTAGGTTGTATAGAATCTCTTGACTTTTCTAGTATCTTGTAGTTCGATAAAATTATAGGGATTGTCAAAATTAGTTACGTTTACTCTCATGGTATTTTATCTTCTCACCTTATCAAAGAATTTTTTGGTTGAATAAATATCATAACAATTCTAAAAAATAATAAAATCTTGTGGTACCTAAGGCCTCATAATCTGGATGAGTGACACTAGTCTTCATCAAGTAATTTTTGGGTAATTCCTTTCGGTCCTATGGAAACAACATTGTAGAGAGGATTATCAAGATGAAAAAATCACTAAAACACAACATGTGGATGGTGGATAGATCTCAATTTAAAATCTAAAAAATCCAAAACTCTTTGATTTGTTTGACACACTCATGTCCCATTAATAAAAGTGTGACCATAGTGTGATGTGTCACATTGCATGAAATCGCCAATAAATCCTCCATGGGCCACCTTTAGTAACTTACTTTCATATCTCTCAAATTAAGAAAAGTTATAAATCATTCACTATAAGATATTTTCTCTCAATTGGTAACCAGAATTTTCAAATATTAAATGTTCTATCATATTTTGGCATCAAACATAACCTCGCCAATAATTATGGTGGTTGAGAAAAAATTTATAGACTCCCTCTTCATGGAAGATGTAACTAAACTACTCAAAAATTACATAGAATTCTACATTAGAAGTGGAGAATGTTGAGGTCACAAGGAAGGAAAAGAATATTATGCGGGAAGATAAGGATAATTACAATGATCTCATCTCTATTAAAAGTTTGGGCCTCCAAAATTTTATTTAAAAACATGAGGCATTATACTATGAGGACTTATTTAAGATCTTCTTTACAAATTGTAATATGAAAGATGGCATTTTGGATTCTCCAACTAGTGGTACCATTGTTATTATAAGTTATAACTGACACCATGGTTAATGAGCTTTACAAAGATACATATCCTAATTACCTTTACAATAAATATTTATTAGAAGGATGGATGAATGAATAAAATATATATGAGTCCCTGAATTAATGGAGATAAGACCTAGATAATTTCAAGAAGAATAAAAATATGAACTCTCTTGTATCTCATTTCAAGTAGGGAATCAAGTTAGGAATGGTGTTATTGAAACATGTTATGCTGGGATACTCATAAAATGATCATGAAAATTACTAGCAGATCCCATTATTGGGGAAAATAACTGAGGGTTAGGATATCCTCAATTTTGGAGAAAACTTTTCCTTCAATTAACAATCGCCTTAGGAGATGGAACATGCAAGTAAAAAAATCTACATGAAGTCATATCTACTAGATATATATTATTCCACCCTTGATTTTGAGCACCCTATCCTACCTAAATGGCCTCACACCATTGAATCCCCCATTCATGTTTTTTTTAATACCTTATATACCCATAATTTTAAATACCATATCTATGAAATCTAAACTTTTTTATCCAATTGTATATAAGACCACCCATAGCACCCAAATGCCTACAATATACCTAGATAAAAAATCCTCCATCAAAAAAATGAAACCTATTAGTACTACCCAAAAGGAAATTTTTTGAGGATTAAGGAAATTCTCAAGGATCCTAATCATTTACCTTATCGTGTCTTTAATTGATTGACCACCATGAGATGTCACACCAATTTGTAATTAGAGTGGTTGGCATGTGTAGGATTATAAAATTAGAATCGTTGGCCACATATCCTTTTATATTTATCATACAAAGATTTCCTCAATTGATCATGCATATAAAAAAATTCCTCATTCATAGAACCATTCGTCCTCCCTCACAAAGGAACTAACAGAATGTAAGAACCCATAGGAAATGTGTTTAAACACTTGTATATTAGCATTAAACTTGAATTTGGCTTATGTGTATGAATCTAGTCTAAATGATTCTATAAATATTAATCTAAAGAACGAACAAGAAGTCATTATTAAATTACAAATAGATGAAGAAACAAAGAGAACCATATTAGTAAAGGAAACTCCACCTCTTAGTTTCATGCCTATTTTTGGGTCCCACAGAGAACATATCTTAATTTAAAGAAGATAGTAAGAGGAGTTTATTCTAAACATTCTTCCACATCTACCACCAATCTAAAGGTAAGATTTTCCACTCATCATTTCTTTACATTTTTCACTAGATGTTGTTTCATTTGTCTCTCACGCTAATTTTATCACTCATCCACTTCCTTTAATGATCATATTATTGTCTCCTAGTGTATACACATATAGTATGATCAAAGAAACTTTATTACTAAACTTGCATTAGTTCTATTCTAATCCTCGTCAATTAACTACACTATGCTAGTTAAATAACCCACCTATCTCTCTCTAATCCACTAAATTATACTCATACCCCTCTAAATGGCTTCCACAAGCCTATCCCCATTAATTAAGCTACCTAGGGTTAATTAACTCCCTTTCACTTTCTAAAAGGAACTTACCTTTCTAAAAGTGCATTTCCCTTTGGATTTCACCTTTTGGGCCTTTTTGTCATGCATGCATCCAAAACATCCCTTTCTTAAAATTAGAAAACTATAAATAGACCTCTACCCCCTCACTTTTTCCAAAAAATAACACTTATCCTTCTTTAGTATAATTATAGTATTTTTCTAGAATATTGAGTATTCTTTCATTATTATTGAGATATTATCTTTTATTGCATATTCCAACTCAAGATTGAGTAAATGAGGGGAACCATATGGTCTTGTATTCATTAATGGTGATCCCTCACTCTAAAACCCTTGAGCATCAAACAATCAAATTTTTTTGCTAGGATCTTCACTGGTTCATTTTTGTAGCATTCAAAGAGTAGAGAGTAGTATATACATGTTAGTTTGATGTTTTTGTCAAAGTTATAATGCATGCATAGGAGTATCTCTTGTTTATCTCTTATCTTGATGGTTCATAGTTGAGTTACTAAGGCTTTGAGATTTCTTTAGTGTTCTAGCTTCATTTATATAGCTTTTCTAATTTATACATGTTCACATATGGCATGCCCGGTGGGACCTTACTCCATGGTCTCTAGAAGTTTTTTTTTAAGATTTTTATTTCAAGTTCTAACCATTTTCAAGCATTTTGAAGGTTAACGCGTGTAGTTTCAAGATTTTGATAATCTTAAAAGTAGTAAATCTTCCTTTTGCATGTATATTTATTGGTTTTATGTTAGAAATTGAATTAAAAGGCAAGAATCTAACCTTTTATAGTTTTATATTTCTATTTCTCGTCATTTTTTGTGGTTTTTCAGGCCCAAGAACAGGTGTTCTAGAAAGGTACACACACATAGAAAATTGTGCACATTTGTTTGACAGAACGTGCACATGTTCATAGGGACGTACACACATTTCCCTGGCCATGCACTTGTTACCCTGTATTTTTGACCTTCTATCAAGAATTTAACCAAAGCCACACATATGTCATAAATAATTCACATATGTTTACATGCACATGTATACATCTCTCAGGACGTGCAGGCATTTATTAAAATTTGTGTCAACTCACCTTTTTACCTTGCACGCGCATATGTTTTTTGAGGTGCGCACATGCTTAAAATAACACACAGGTATCATTCTATTATCGCACATGTTAATTACTATGTTTTCCACAGATCCGTGCACTTGTCATTTTAAGCACGCACATGTTGTTAAGAGCACACACATGTCATAAAGGGCATATAGGCGTTGCTATTTAAAATCAATCTTTGTTCTAACACTTGCAGGGGTTGATTCTTTTGAGTTTCTAAGCACTTTGCAGGTTTTTTTTATACTAACCAGTGGTTTAGCAAGTTACTTTGAAGATATTGTAGTTTTATGATAACTTTACTTAGTTGAGTTGATGAATGTTGCATTGTTTTTTGTCAGGTTTTGAAACATGTATTCTCTTCCCTCATACCTTCTAGGTGACCTTGGGAATCAAAAACAATTCAAATACCCTTTCTATACTTTCAAAACACTTCACTAATCTTTTCTAAAGGATTGGACTTCACTAAGATTTCCTTGTGAATTTTAGACTTATTTATTTTCCATTTTACAAATTCTAGTAGGGTTTCGCGTTGTGTATTCTTTTTCCTTGTGTCTTAGGACGTTCTTAAAAATAAAAGACAATGTGATATCCTCTTTCTACAATGTATGATCATTTGGAGAATTACTAATCTTTGTTTGAAAGACCATACTGCATACGAAATAATCGAGATCTAAACCGAATCTAAAGTATTTTTTGTAGGTTGCCAACAATTTTCAAAAACCATATTAAGCTCAAAAGATTAAAAAACACACCATACTCAAAACACTTGATTTACAAGTTTGGATAAGGGTACACCCCATCCTCTTTAAACTAGGACATAACCCCCTTGGCATAAACCTTAACCTACAATAAAGGGGGTGATCCTGAGAACCCCAAAGTAGTCCATGCAAGAGGGAACCTTGTGGATGAAACAAGAAGTGCTCCACTTACCCAGTTGACTAGCTATACGTTTATGAGTTAGATTCAAAACTATCTCCATTGTGACCCCAATGAAAACACAATTGAACGTATTCTATATTCATTGAGTCGAAGGGGGTAAAGTAAATTCAAGATACTCCAAGACTATTCAATGTGACTTTCTTAGTAAATCGAGCTCGCAGAGCTATTTGGTAACACCTAGTTGAGAGAAACAAATAAGAAGCCCTTTTGTCTTGGAGCCAATTTTAGAGTATCAATCCATCATGTTTTAAAGAGCATTCACAAAGTGAGAAATTTTTCGGAGTCAAAACCTTGTTTTTCAAACAAGGGGAGAGTCCCTCAAAGTTCGATCCAAGTGTCATTCATCACGGAATTTGAAAAGTGTTTCTTTGTTTTATTTTTTCACTCATCATAAGATGAGGCAAAAATCTACCGAAGTGATGCAAAGTATTTTTCAACCCCATTTTGACCTACTCCTTTTATCTCTAGTTGATATTTTTGATCAAATGAGGAGCATCATACATGTGTTATTGATTGATCGTGTCCACCACTTTTTCACCCGTTTACATTCCTCCTTGCTTAGGACTAGATGGTAAACATTGAAAGTGTGTTGGTATGTCTTTGCATCTTGATAGCCTTTCCTTGGTACCCATCTCAAGATGTCTCATTTTCAGCTAGGCTTGTTCATCATCGATCTTCCTTTGAGGTGTTACTTTGCTTGCATCACATCGATATAATTTTGATATTTATATCTTGTTTCTCATAAAACTAGATATAAGTTTTGAGATTATACTGTTACGCTGCTCGCATGATAGAAACTCCTTGATATACTTTGACTTTTTCCTTTTTCAAACATTACCTCAACCTTGAAGAGTGTTGTTGTTACTTTTTTGCATTATGTCAATATCATTTCAAGACTAATATCATGATTTTCCGTAAAGATTTATTATACATATGTGGAATTTTTTCGTTGTTCACACTTGTAACTTCCACCTTTTGATATTTAATCCTTGTTTGTATCTAGACTCATTATAGTATACCTTGATCGGAAATCACTTCAACCCTTTTTAATACTTACGCCTTGTTTGTTTTTAAACTTGATGTAAGTGTTGACATTGTTTTGATCATTTTTTTGTGTCAAACTATCATTGGTACATGCATGTACATAGGGATTATTTCTTTATTTGTCTTTGTGTTTTGAAATTGCATGATTGTTCCTTGTAATCGGTCATCTTATTAAAAAAACATTTCTAGGGATAATCATTTTTTATCCTTTGATCTTTCACACTCGCAGTTTGTTTTACAAACCTTGATTGGATCATTGAAATTGTGTCATCACGATGTATATTTTCCTTAGGTTCCCTTTGTAAAATCACACAAACATCCCCTATTTATATGCAAAATGTGTAGTTGGTTTTCATTATGATGCCCGAATCGACATGGAACTTCCTTCCCTTTGAAGGAGTTCAATTAAACTATTTAGGTCTAGATATTTATACCTAAAAATGCCAACAATGATTGATTATCACAAGTTTCCTCACACTAACAACAATAGGGAAGCAAGGTTTAGGCCTTCACATCAAAATATTCCCATCATGACTAAACCTCATTTGGTTCTTTGCACTGGAAAACTTGTTCGGTTACCACTTTCCCAGCCTTTATCTCATGGTCAATGGATAGATTTTGATGATTCCAATCCAAACATTCTTTCTAATGATTCTGATCCAAACTATTCTTCTGATTCTTTTCAATCTTCTGATGCTTTTGATTTGAAATATTATTCAAATTCCTCCAATTCGACTCTTAAGTCATGGTCTTCGCTTTCTTTGTTGGACCCCCTTGTTTAAGTCTCCCCAAACAATTATTCCTCCTTTGAACATTCGTGTGACTCAAATTCCTTCTAGTAAATCATCCAACTTGATTCCTACGTCGCAATCCATTGATTGGTTGCATAATCCTCTTTGTCTACAAACACTATGTCGTCTTCTAGGAAAACCTATACTACCTTCTTCAAAATCCACATCTTCTTCCAAATCTACTTCATCTCTTGTGTCATCTTATTCTATCGATAAAATCCCGAATCCTCCTTGGCCCTTGGGTCATTTCAATCATTCCTTATTCTATCTTCATCGATCTTCTAAAAATCAATATTTGTGTCCACAGAGAACAATTCATAAGATGTGATGTGTTAAGATATCTTTTCGAAGCACTATCCAAATGAGTAGTGGGCAAACTAAATTCAAACCTTCTTCTCATCTACCTTATCAAACATATTCTAAATCTTCAACACCAGTTGGACACTTTTCTTATAATCTACCTATTATCATTGACCAATAGCAACCCATACCAATTAATTTCTTTCAGAATGAAGAAGTGATTAGATAATTCATGGGTTTACATGATGACATTCCTCTAGAGGACCATGAGAAAGCTTTCTCTTTAGACCTCAATACATTCACGTATTGTGGGGAATAAGTTGATTCTTTTTGTCAGAAAATAGAGGAAGATCCTAAGACCATTGAACTTGATCATCCTCTTATTCATCCATCTTCACTTCCTTCATCACATGATGACACGCTTCGTTTGGGCATCGATCCATGGCCTCTCTTTTTATCATTCAATCATTATTTACATATCACAATTCCTCAAATCACAACCTCTCATTGGGTCACATCCAGGTATCCCTTTATCTTCTTCTATGTTTGGGTCACTGCTAAGTAGCCCATCATCTTCTATTCTTGGGTCACCTCCTAGTAGACCATCATCTTCTATACTTGGGTCACCTCCTAGTAACCCATTATATTTTATTCTTGGACCACGTCCTAGTAGTCCGCCATCTTCTATTTATGGGACACCTTCAGGTAGTCCTTCATCTTCTATCTATGGGACACCTCCTGGTAGCCCATTATCTTCTATACTTGGGCCACGCCCTCATAGCCCCCCTTTGTCTTATATTTTTGGTTCACCTTCTAGTAGTCCTTGTTCTTCCATCTTGGGGCCACATCTTAGTAGCCTTACATCTTTTATTTGTGGCTCACCTCTTGTTAGCCCATCCTCTTAAATTCTTGGACCATATCCTCTTCCTCACATCAATCATAAATGTTTTCTTTCTTCTCCCACTTCTCGGGATCAAACAAGTCATGCATTAGCTTATAAGTAACCAAAATAGTTTCTTCATCTAGCATAGATAAAAAATTCCAAGAGCTCCAAAACTCCCAACAAGTCAAACAACCATAAGGTCTAGAATCAAACGCAATTCAAGTGCACATCAATGCAACCATCAAGTATGGTGCAAAAATAGGACCAAATCAAGCTCCCACATACGAAATCCACATTTCAAGATAATCACAGTCATTTGTTGAATATGATCTCACCACGATCATTGATATCAGAGATAATATGACTCTTAATAAGAAACCATGCTTAATCTCCCTTATCAAGAAAATCAATAACATTTTCTGTCAAATCTTATCATGCAAAGTGACCTTGTTGATCCCAAATTTCAGAAAGCATCAAAACAAAACAAAATGATAAAACATTTCAAAAAAAATCAAAGGTAAATGAACATGCATTGCAATCAAATATTGCAACACATTGATGTTCTTTCTTCCCTTTCTAGATAGGGAACTCAATTATTCCTACCATTTCGAAATCCACTTTTCAAGTTAGCCTATTCACAGTCATTTGTTGAATATGATCTCACCATGGATCATTGATTCAGAGATAATATGACTCTGGTAAATAAGAAAACATGACCTTAATCCTATCCCTTATCAAATAAACTTGTTACGAAGAACATATTTGTTGACACTAGATCTTATCATGCACAGTGACACATTGTTGATCAAGCCATTTTCAGAAAACATAAAATGTCAAAAAAAAGCTGAAAAATTTTTCAGAAAAAAAACAAAATAAATGAACATGCAACAATCAAATATTGCATACAAAAGGATGTTGATTTCTTCCCTTTCTCTTGATATTCTTTACAATAATCTTCCTACCAGATGCCATCCCTAGAAATGGTGATATGTTTGGTTAGAATCCTATTTCAGGGCACACTGATTTTGTGACATTTATCTCTATGGTATTGATTTGACCTCCAAAAACACACATAAATACCTTTGTAAATAAAACCAGGAACGAATAGCTTACTTCTCATTCTAGAGATCACTATCACTCATTACATCTAATAAACTTGTTATTTCAAGACTGCTTTTGGACATATTTGTTGACACTTAGATTGACCCCAAAAATTTCATCATCAAAATCATTTCCATATCCTTAGGGCATCAAGCCATTTGTGGTTCTTACCCCTGAAAAGCACAACAAGAGAGTTATGAAATAAGACCTTTTCAGAAAGCGAAAAAAAAAATCGAAATCAAAGGCCACTAGATGAAATCTAAAAGCCCAAAATGCCAAAATGAGATATATAACTCTCTCTTGGGGCATTTCCAATAATCTCTACCACCCTGCTAAAATTTCAGGATGATCCAACGGTCGGAGTCAAATGTTGTGATTAGAATCACAATACATCTCCTCAGGGCTATGGACACTGATCTGGAAGCAGAGCAATGTATGGCTCTCCTTCCACAATCCATTCATAAATCAACTTTGAAAATCAATCATTACTACACATTGACTAGCATATCTTCACTTGATGTCTATCAAATCTTCACTTTGAGAGGTAATTAATTTCCATGTGCACACACTAGATATCTATGATCACGAAGGATTAGTAGGTTACCAAGTGTCTTTTTGAACCTTTTTCAGACTCTTATTCTAGTCTGTATCTTGTCTCATGATTCATGTCTTTGGCTAATTACTTCTTCATCACAAGGCTTCTAAGTTATGTTCATAACATTCACATCGTTATTCAAATTTTTTAAGAACATCCATGTATATAATATTAATTTTTTTCCATTTTTACAAACACCTTTGTCCCCTTTCACAAAAACAATCTTCTACTTCCAATCTATCATGTTTTTCTTGGCCATCTAACGTTGGGGTCATCCTTTCTCCTTCCTAACACATCATTGGTTTAAGTTCATCACCATGATTAAACCTATCCATATTGGCCTTGATCTAGCCTCTGTGCATGAAGAGTTTACCTTTGACTACTCCCACCTAACGTTGGGGCATTTTTCGTATCTTCACTTTCTTGTGCATATGCGTGGCATTCTTCCCTTTTACATCCCATTTATCATTGGGGGCATCCACACTTCTTTGTCTTCTTGTACATAGCTTCATAAAACTTTTAAAATCACAAAAACATTCAAATATGTTTCAGAAAACTTCTAAAAATAAAAAATCATCATAAAAAAACATCACTTGTTGGTTCTCGTCTGTTCATGTGCGCAACTTACAGATCATCTGGATCTAACCCCCCATTAACAAAGTTGGTTTGCTCACTATGTCTGTACTCTAGGACACAATGATTTATTTGGTACTATTTCATAGTGCACAAGTAATTTTCATAGGACCCAAGTATCCTTTGTTATTTCCCTTGCATGTATCCTTTCTTGGGGCACTATTTTAACCCTTGGTGTTATTTCGCATAAGTTGGAACTGAATCTCGATAACAAAAAACATTGGTATAACTATCTTAGATGTTGTTGGTTTAAGTATGTGTGTTTTTACTTGTTTCTCAGTTTGGTTAGCTTGTTTACTTTCTTGTATTACATTACATTATGTATGTTACGTGGAGTTAGGTATCATTTTAATTTCTCGTATTGCATTACATTATGTATGTTGCATGGAGTTAGGCATCGTTTTACTTTCTCATATTGCATTACATTCTGTATGTTGCATGGAGATGGTTTTTTAGTGCAAATATTTGTTTTTACTATGGATTTTCATGTCATTCTACACTTCTGTCATATGCTTACATTTTTAATAAGGATTGATGATGAAGATTTCTAGTAATGTGATGAAATAAATATTGTTTTACATGGCACTGGATTGTTGATAGCTCAATATCCTTTCCTTGATATTTTTCTTCTATATCCCCTTTCTTCTTTCTTATCTATTATACTATTTCACTTGGGGCATCTTGTCCCTCCTCATTCTTCTATCTTCTTCCTTCTTCTTCTTGATCATCGATCAATCTCTTCCATCACCCCATCGACACTCGAGGGGGCATCCTTCACTCTACTAATTTTTCTTCCACTCCTTCAAAAAATTATTGTTGTTTGTGCTTGTCTACTTTCTTTGAAGTGGCATAGCTTACACCACCCCAAAGAGGGGAAAATGTAAACACCTATAGTTTGATC
The DNA here is from genome assembly GCA_019776745.2 of Taxus chinensis. Classification (NCBI taxonomy): domain Eukaryota; kingdom Viridiplantae; phylum Streptophyta; class Pinopsida; order Cupressales; family Taxaceae; genus Taxus; species Taxus chinensis. The sequence continues at coordinate 658,413,508 of CM034154.1, forward strand.
AAAGTAACTTTATTACTAAACTTACATTAACTATTATAATCCTTGTTAATTAACTACACTATGTTAGTTAAATAACATGTTTAACTCTCTATAATCCACTAAATCATATTAATACCCCTCTAAACGGATTCCACAAGCCTATCCCCATTAATTAAGCCACTTAGGGTTAATTAACCCCCTTTCACTTTCTAAAAGGCACTTACCATTCTAAAAGTGCATTTCCCTTTTCAAATTCCATTTCATTTGGATTTCACCTTTTGTGCATTTTTGTCCCACATGCATCCAAAACATCCCTTTCTTGAAATCAAAAAACTATAAATAGACCTCTACCCCCCCTCACTTTTTCCAAAAAAGAACACTTCTCCTTCTTCAGTATAATTATATAGTATTTTTCTAGGATATTGAGTATTCTTCTATTGTTATTGAGCTATTATATTCCATTGCATATTACAACTCAAGATTGAGTAAATTAGGGGAACCATATGGTCTTGTATTCATTAATGGTGAGCCCTCACTCTAAAACCCTTGAGCATCAAACAATCAAATTTGATTGCTAAGATCTTCATAGGTTCATGTTTTGTAGCATTCAAAGAGTAGAGAGTAGTATATACATGTTATTTTGATGTTTTTGTCAAATTTATAATGCATGCATAGGAGTAACTCTTTTTTATCTCTTATCTTGATGGTTCATAGTTGATTTAGTAAACCTTTGAGGTTTCTTTAATGTTCTAGCCTCATTTCTATAGCTTATCTAATTTATACATGTTCACACCTAGTACACAGTGGACCATATTTTTTGGTATCTTTATGCCCTTATTTTGGTCTCGTGAAAGTCACTTCCAATTGTTTCTACCACGTTAGTAACAATTCTAATTCCACTTGCCATTATGGTCCCCATTAATATATCTTCACCTCTTGTGTGTTCAACTTTAATAATTTTCCCCTTTTCCTAATCTTTTCCACATATCACTTCCACATCATTTGGTACCATTGTAACTTAAGTTATAGGCATGCCCACTTCCACAATAGTTATTGTCCCTCAAATTTCTACCACTACCACCACACAACCTATCACACAAACTTCATTCCTCTATGAATTTTTCATTAGTCCTCTCCCTTCCATTATGATTAGCAAGGGACCATTACAATATTTTTCACATGAACTTGAGCTGATTGAGGATATCATACCTCTATTTCGAATTTCACCCTCAAATTTTCTCCTTGTACAACTCACATTCATGCCTTCAAATTCCATATCACAATTTTTTTCCACTTTTAAATCCTTCTCATATGATGTCTTTACCTCTTATCCACTATTGTTGAAATTTTGGTCACCTTTTATGTCTCTCATTGTCACTTCCAATACTTCTCCCACCTATTTCGTTTATACTTTTTCCACTCTAGCTCTGGCTCCATTAACCCAAGTTGTTACAAATCCACCTCATCCTCAACCTAGAACTTCCAAATATGTAACTAAATAAGACTATATTGTTATGCAATTAGATAAGGTTCATAATATGGATCTGATTTTCAAGAAACCACCTAAAATCAAATTCTAATTTAATAAACCCACCAGTACTTTAAAAATGGTCACCATAAGAAAAATCAAGAGTAGTGGCTAATTAGTCGCAATCAAGATAGAAGAGGACATTTTCTCTCTTATTAGCAAGAGGAAAGGAGGAGAAGGTGAAGAAGAAGATGCATTGCTCAATGTTAACTCGTTCTCAATATTCAAATATGTTAATAGGATGATTGAGGATGTATTTAAAATGATGAGAGAGGAGTTATCTCATGCTCACTCCAAAGTTTCAGTGTCTCCTAATGTTACTTTTGAGATGCAATAATCTATTCGTAGTCTTTTTAAATCCTTCACTTAGGTAAATGAACCTAAGAAGAAGAGTGATCAGATGATGGCCAATTCCAGGGGACATCTTGACTAGTTTTCTAAATTAGATTGAAATTTGAGTACTCACAAGGATATTGGAAAACAAAAGCTTTTGTGTAATTTGAATTTTTTGAATTTCGAAGAGGTAGTTTCTTTCTAAAATATTTTGGTAATAACTCAAATGGGTTTTGGGGATTTTATGGGATTTCGTTCTCGAATTATCACACATTTGGAATCTTTTCTTGTGGAATTTGTATATTTTTTAGTGTTGAGATACCTCAATTGTACAAGGATGATAATGTCGTTACATCGAGAGGTGTTCCTACAATGGCAGGCAAGGAGTGTAATGGCATGCACTGATTTTTTATTTTTTAAAAAAATTGACTAATATTTAATGGTTAAAATAATTTATTTTTTAATGTCGACTCAATGTTTAATTAATAAAATAAATATATGATAATGTGTTTATACATGGAAATGCAAGTTATTTTAAAAGTGTGAAAGATAACAAGTGTGAATCGGTAAATAATTATGTTGGAATATTACTGCATAAGTAAATTCAAGATAATTAGTGTGGGCATATTAATTTTTATTTAAAGATAATTAGTGCGGGGATATTTATTTGTACTAGAAGATAATTAGTGCGGGATAAATAATAAGTGTGAATTTATTATTTTTTTAGTTTTGAAATGTATTTTTGTTTTTAGATGTATTTTTACTTTTAGGTAGTTTTATTTTAGTTTTTACTTATAAATGTATTTTTACTTTAAGGTTACTTTTATTTTAGTTTTTACTTTTATATGTGTTCTATAAATAAAACATATAAATAAATGTTTTATATTTGTAATTAAAATTTAATAAATATAATTTTATATTTAAAAATAAATACAAAATATATTAAAGAAAAACAAATATTTGAATTCATTAATCAAATAAATGTATTTTATATTTTCTTCATTTTTAAATGATGGTTTACATAATATATTTAGTTCATAACAAACATTAAAAATTAAAATAAATATTTAAACTAGCATAGATATCCTAAATACATATATCTAAAAGACACAGAGAGATATAAGTCTCGAGGTACCTATATTGGAATTCTCACATAAATCAGATAGGCACCTTGAGATTGATATCTCTCGGTGTCTTTTAGATAGATGTATTTAAGATATCTATGCTAGTTTATACATTGGAAAAGATTGAAGACATCCTTGGGTAATTTAAAAAGTCATTTTCCAAATAGATTATTGTTGTAGAGGATCAATGAAAAAATCCCACTCATGAGTTTGTGTAGGTATAATGATAAATATGGAGAAGGAAAATATATATAATTAATGCTTTACTAATGTTTTGATGGATAATTCCCAAATCATCTCCCAAGTATTTGATAATTTGAGATATGTAGTCTTTGATGTCGATAAAATTGAGAATGACTACGAGTTATGCATAAAAGCTTGTGAAACCTGAAAGCAACTAGTATCATAAAACATCATGGTCTATGTTAGGGCTAATCATACATGAGTGTAACTCCATCGGGAATCAAGATTACTAATTTGGTAAAATTGTTTTAAAATATTTTAAATCTAGCATTAGTTGAGCATGAATACTTTTTTAAATTTAAGTTTCCCTTGTGTTGCATGTTACTTTGAGACTAAGAGGAGGGCATCACCTATTTATTCTCTCTCTATCTATCTATCTATTTATCTATCTATCTATCTATATATGTATCTATCTAAACACACACACACACACACACACACACACACACACACACACACACACACACACACACACACACACACACACACACACACACACACACACACACACACACACACACACACACACACACACACACACACACACACACACACACACACACACACACACAGCCACACACACACACACACACACACACACAATTTAGAGATAATTTTATTTTTATGATGATGAATATTGGAGATTTGAAGTGGTGAATCTTTTTTTAGATATATCTTTTGAGTTATGTTTTCTTTATGAATTTAGGTTCAAATTTTTTTTTTTGTATAAGTACACAGATTTTATTGTTATTCATTATAATAGTGTTTGACACCTGAAAGACACTAAGTATAGTGGTGTGAGATTTTTGGATACATAGAAGTTAGGCACGAAGGCACGTCCAGAAGTAGAGTAGACAGCACACGAAGGATCGCGCCTGGGTTAAACAAATTCGAGACTTAGCCACATTTTGAAGCACAGGACAAAATTGGAAGATGAACAGTTAGAGTGGCAGCCAAGCAATGTTTGAAGATAAGGTTGAGCATGAAGACTTGTAGTTAAAAGAAAAGTTTATTTTTGAGAGGGATCTCATGTAGGAAGAAGATAAAACATCATGCAGAGTTTGGGCTAATAATAGGAATAGATCTAGAGATTAAAATAGAAGAATTTATTATTAGGTGAAGCTTGTATGCTTTTGTATTTACCTTGTAGTGCACACATGAATAATTATGGCATGCAGGCTATTTTGAGAGTGCATGGGTAATGAAGGGAAAGTCCCCACCCCTTTATATATATATATATATATATTTGCACGGCTTAGAGAGGATCATGTACGACTAGATTGAGACATAGTTATGTTGTTGGTGTATTTGCGTGCATGACTTTGTGATGGTAATTGTAATGTATTCAGATATTATGTTTTGATGAACTAATATAATATATCTATGGATAGATTATGATTTTTGATGTCTCTATTACTGGTTATTACATGGTAAATCTTATTTTGGCCCTTGTTTGATTCATTATGCACTATGGCCACGATATATTTCATGTTATGCTTTAACTTCAATTACTTTCTATGGGTATGGAATACTTGTGTGATCATGTTAACACCTTGAAAAAGCTAGTATAAAAAGAGGGACATACTACCTTTGCGTACTTCGAGTGAGTGCTCAAATCTGTTTGAGTGATGAGCCAACACGTATAAGGTTTTAGTAAGAAAAATGAAGAAGGTTAACATTGGGACAAATACATAACCTAAAGAGGCAATTATTGGTGACTACTGGTCTGAAGAAGAGGTGGTTAAGATTATTAAGCTATTGTGTGACTTCTAGAACTTATTTCCCTGAGGCTATCATGATTTGAAGGGATTACATCACTCTTTGGGTGAGATGAGGATCAAATTAAAGGAAGGTGCACGTCCGGTTAGGAAGAGGCCTTATAGGATGAATCCTAATATGTGCATCAAATTTAAGGAATAGATTGATAAGATGTTGAAATCAGGAATCATTGAGCTCATTTAGGAGTCAGAGTGGGTTAGCCCCATGGTGATAAGCATAAATAAAGATGGTAGTATAAGGATCTGTGTGGACTACAGAGAGTTGAATTTTGTTTGTGTCATAAACCATTTTCCCATACATTTTATCAAGGATATATTGGAGGGCATTGTAAGGTGCAAGATTTACTCTTTCACGGATGGATTCTCTAGTTATCATGAAGTGCAGATTTCTAAAAATGATCAAGAAAAGACAACTTTCACCACTAAGTGGGGAATTTTTTCATACATGATTATTCCCTTTGGGTTGAAGAATGTGCCTACATTCTTTTTGTGCATTGTTGTGCAAGCATATGAGGATTTTATGCACAAGTTTTTATAGGTTTATTTGGATTATTGGACTGTATATGGGTGGGTAAAAGATCACTGTGACAATTTGAGACTTATGTTTGAGAGGTGTCGATAACTAAACATCTCTTTGAATATTAAGAAGTGTATTTTTGTGACACCCTTTAGAACTTTTTTGGGACATATTATATGCAAGGAACGTTTGTTGGTAGATCTTTCTAAGGTTGTAGTTATCTTAGGTTTGGAGGAACCTACTAATTAGAGAAAGTTGCATAGATTCTTAGGACATACAGGTTATTACAGAAAGTTCATTAAGGGATATGTTAATATTGTCACGCACTTGGAATAATTGTTGAGGAGTAAGGGAAAGTTTCATTGGGATGAGGCGTAGTATCTAGTGTTTGAGACATTAAAGGAAAGACTTACTTTTGTGCCCATTATGTGCTTTCCTTCTTGGGATAAACCATTTCATGTACATTTTGATGCCTCTAGCATGGCCATTAGTGCAGTGTTAGCATATCCTAGTGATGGGATTGTTGATCATCCTATATATTTCACAAGCAGGATGTTAATCCCATTTGAGCATAATTATACAACTACTGAGCGCAAAGCATTGTCAATGATTTACACATTGCATAAGTTTAGGTAATATTTTCTGGAAACTCCCTTTATATTATATACAGATCACATGGTGCTTAAGTACTTAGTTAATAATCTCATTTTGTAGGGGCACATATACCAGTGGATTATCTTGTTTCAGGAATTTGATTTTACTATGGTTGTAAATCCGGGAAAGAGCAATTCAAGACCAGATCATTTGTCAAGGATTAACTCAAGTGAGGATGCACAGAGCATTGAGGACATAATGTCAGATGCAAAACTATTCATATTGAACCACACACCCTCTGACTTAGAATATATTGTCTTATTTTTACGTACTGGTGTGGCACCTAAAGGGATGAAAATATTAGAGAAGAAACAAGTTGTCATACACGTAGCATCTTACATGTTGATCAGTGGAGATTTATATAAGTTATATCATGATGAATTTTTGTGTCAGTGTGTACTGGAGCATGAGTGTGAAGCTATAATGGAGGAATCTCGTGGTGGCATTACAGTAGGACATTATGCAGGTAATGCTACCATGCACAAGATTTTACTGGCTAGCCTTTGGTGGGAAATGATATATAAGTATTGTAAGGAGTATACTAGGGTTTGTGATCATTTCCAAAACCTTAGGAATCCTGGACATAGAGATGAAATGCATTTGAGACCGATAGCGAGTGTAGAACCTTTTGAGAAATGGGTAATTGACTTTGTGGGCCTTATTTCCCCACCGACATGTAGGACTGGGTCACGTTATATTATTACATGCACAAATTATCTGACTTGGTGGGAAGAAACAACACCTACAAAGTATTACACGACACCTACAGCAACAAGATTCTTATGGGAGAACATTATTAGCAGGTATGGATGCCCATTGAGCTTGACAAGTGATAGGGGCACACATTTTTGGAATGAGACTATCACAATATTATTGGCAGAGTTTATGGTGGTGCATCACAAGAAAATTCCCTATCACCCACAGGCTAATGGAACTTTTGATGCTTTCAACAAGATATTGGGACATACATTGACAAATATTTTTGATGTTGGAAGGAAAGACTGGGATGATAAAGTCTTTGTTGTAATATGGGCCTATATGATAACTTATAAACGATTGACCAAGGCCACACCTTTTTAGTTGGTGTTTGGCATAGATGTTGTTTTAAGAGTAGAATTCATGTTACCCTCTATGTGAATTGCGCGTGCAAGAGGACTAGATGATGAACAGGAATTTGAAGAGGGTATAGACAAACTTATGCAATTGGATGAGCGGTGTGCCATTGTACATTAGAGCCAGAAGATAGAAAATTCCAAGCAGAAGGCATGGCATGATAGGCACATTAATAATAAGTAGTTTGAGGTTAGGAAGAGGGTTCTTCTTTATGATTCCAAGTTTTTTCACCACCCTATGAAATTGAAGGTTCATTGGTTGGGACCTTTTGTAGTGACATATAATACTTTATTCAGGCATTTTTCATTCGCAGGCTTTGGATGGAACACGGTTACCTGGTTATTTCAATGGGAGTAGGTTGAAGCCCTACTATAAATAATTCTTCTTAGTGTTTGTAATAAGGTAGTGTTGCCACTTACCTTAGGTTTCCCTTTCATTTATTTTCTTTATATGTGTTTCCTTTCATCATCGTTGTGTTTTGTCAATTTAGTTCAGTGTTTTGTTGTAATAATTGTGATTGTGTGCCAGTAGCTGATTACTATCTAAGTGATTTCATGTGCAGAGGACCACACATACTTTTAGTGTGGGGTGGATCAAAGTATAAAGATGGGAATTGTTGGCACCCTCTTGATATAGGTTGGTTTGATTGAAGTCATCTTCTGGAAGTTCTCGGAAAGAGAAAAATATGTTATAAGTATTGTGCATAAGGTGTTCTAAAGGAATTGAGTTGATTGAAGACCACGCAGGGAAAATGATTGTGCAGTGTAACTTGAGGTAGGCAACAACATGAGAAACTACTTGGTGTATGGCACAGAGGTTTTTTACTTTGGCGCATGGAGGCGCGCAGAGGAGGTATGTGGCTAAGGAGTAGTATAGTGCACTAGAAGGTTACAACTACAACACGCAAAGTGGAGTCATAGAATTTTTCAAAAATGGAAAGAGTGCTTTAGTGAAAAAGTAACTTAAAAATCATGGGTCGAATGGACATGAGGGTCATGGAAAAAGTATAAATAGGGGACAAAGGGTAGTAATTTAACTACCTTGTGTTTGAAGAAAACTTATCGAGCGAGTAAAGTGTGATGAATTTTTAAAATTGACCCAGAGATTGTACGAACTAGAGGTGTGTGAAGACTATGTGAATCCTTGTGAAAGGGAAAGTTGGAGTCAATAGTAGAGCACAGAAAAGGAGGGTTGTGTACATTTGAAGCGGTCAAGATTCGCAGAGCTCGGGTATGAAGAAATTTAGTAATGCAGAACACCCAGGGCACATAATTACAATAAAATGGCACCAAAGGCATGAAGGTTAACAACAAAGAGACCTAAGGTTGTTTCAGAAGAACCCCTAGAGGAAATATACTCAGAAATGCAATATCCCCTTGGTGTGTTAAGGGTATAAATTTGGAATTCAAAGATCACTCGATGTAAAATTAGTGAGTATAATCACCGCACAGACGAGAACGAGAAGAAAATGAGGGCATATTTAGATAAATTCCTCCTAGGAACAGATGAGGTTGGAAACCCTCTAATTGATGACTTCGTGAAGTGGTAACTGGATAATAATGGCGTATTGTAGTTTTGGGAGCTTCCTTTCTCCACCAAACCCACTCACCTCTTCCAATGGTTGATTTTACGAGTTCATTAAGATTTCTTTTATTTTGCAAGAAAAAGGATGTGACTCACCACCAATTTTATTGAGTGAGTCACAGGTCTATGAAGTATGGGAGAATACATGTCCTTGGAATTGTGTGCTACATAAATAATTAAATAACTTTCCACATAATTGAGTTATGAGAAGGGTGGTAGGGCACAGACCATCGCAGATCTGTGTGATCCAACACTTAGAGTTGCCTCATGACTAGTGAGTTACAAATTGGGCACTTCTGAGCATTGGACAGACAAAAAAATAATTTTTTGTATGTGGCGCATAGAAATCCAAAAACGACACACTACAACCTGGCACAGTTCATCACAAATGGGATTATTAAAGAGCCAAGGTTGCATAACGAAGAAGGAGCCAAAATTGCATAGGGATCAATCTTGCTATTGATCTTATTTTATGAAATTGGGGTACCAGACAAGCCCGAGGATAACATGTGGGATTTCCCACCCATACACTCATCTCCCATAGTGCAGTTTAGCAGGTTATACTTATGAGGCACCATCACAAGAATGTACAAGGACTGAATTAATAAGTGGTATGACAGACTGCGCAGAGCATTTGAGAATGAATGGTGCATTCCATGTGAGTTACCCATGGTGGTCAGAGAGTAGGTTAAGTTTGCATTGATGCAACATTTTTTCCTTGCTCAGTTCAGAATGGTTAAGGGTGAGATGTCTATGGTGCAAACTTCCATTTGCATTCTCAGTAAAATACCTAAAGTGTTCCATCAATAGGCTCAAGGACATGCAAAATTTGACCTATGATGCAGACAAAGTTGATTCAAATCTGCACACATTGAGTTCAAATTTTAGATATGACTCTAGACTAGCATACTTGGAGGTTTTGGAGTCATACCTATTGGATCTACACCCCCAGGTAATCGTTACAATTAAAGGATTTATTAACAGGGTGTTTATATAATTACAGCCAATAACTCAAGGAGAATTCAAGGTGGAGGTTACTAATTCCACCTTACCACAACCTAGAGGAAAAATGGTGCCACCTATTCAGAAGGCATGTGAGGAAGAAGTGCAAGAAGAAGAGGGAGATGAGGAAGAAGGGAAACTTGAGACTTTGAGGAATATGATGTATTATTCACGAAGGAGCAGTAGTGGAGGTGCATGAACCTCACATCAGGGTAGCACAGAGCAAGAAATAAATAATAATGCGTTAAGGCTACAATTGTTTCCAGTTCATAAATAGAGTATAGAGAAGAAGATATGGACTAAGGCACACTAAGTGTGGAGTTATAACAAGAGCTTGAGGAGCAGGAGAAGTGGGTGTGAGAAAAGGCAGCAGAGCAGGCTTGTAAGAAGAATAAGGCTTAGGTGACAGAACAAGGAAATAAAATCCTAGTGAAGGAAAGCACATCGGTGCAAATAGAGGAGACAGGAGGGAGAGAGACTAGTGACACCTTCATCATCAAGGAGGAAAAAGGATTGGGAACAGGAACCAACACCCAAACCCCGAAGAAAAAATGAATAAAAAGGAAGGTGCAAATGAAAAGGTGGACCCCTAGGTCACCTCACATGGACTTCGTGGATGACCCCATGAAATTATTACGTGTGTGCTTCCAAATTACAGTATCCATAGAGAAGTTACATGCATGGGAGCTACTTGATCTAGATGGGTTATTGTTTAGAACAAAGAATATGATTAGTTGTAACCTGCACAACCACTCTGAGGAGCTGGAGTTTGAAGTAAGTGAGCATGCCATTACTACCATCCATTTGAAGATCAATATAGGAGAGACATATAAGGTAGTAGATCTAAACCATTTGACAGATGAGCAGGCATGCAATGCCTTGAATAAAATGGCCTCAGAAGTGGTGAGAAAAAACTTGGATTCTAGTGCCACTGTTCGCACCCTTGTAACAGATAAGGAGAAGGAGCGTGAAATAGACATAATGCAAAGGAGATTACAAGGCGAGAAGAAGAGGACTAAGGAAGCTTATGAAAGAGTTGGTGTGCTAATGTAAAATATTTTGGATCAATGTCCTTTGGTTAACCAGGCTAGAATGGACTATGGAGATGAAATGGAGTATCTGGAGGATCTAGTTGGGATGTTAGTCGTTAACATTTAGAGGGGCGTAGGGCCAACTGCAGAGGAAATTGCAAAAGAGAAGGAGAACAATAAAATTTCAGTTGAAGCAAGGATCACTGAGTTGGAGGACTTACTCGCCCAAATCAAGAAAGTAAGTGCAAATGCAGATATAGGCTTCAATAGGTGTCAGAAGTGCGATCCCTTCATTGATTGTGAGGTTGGTGGACGGGGAGGATATTTTGAAGACTATACAAGAAAGATACACCCAGCTAACAAGACTTGAGTGCACTTTGTTAATTATGGAAACCACGGTGTAGAAGGATAAAATCAAGGCAAAACACGAGCAACTTGAGCAGAAAGTTGGTGAGTTTTAGAATGCTATACTGGAACATATGGACAGTATTGATGGCGCTTGCACGGACGCTGGTGGCAGTTATAAAGGAGTTGAAAGTCAGAAGTCGAAGAGAGTTACTCCTGACTAACTACTCGGAGATTGTAGAGGCTGTGTCGAGGGAAGGCTTTGAAGTAGTTGGAGGAATGGAAGAAATTAGTAGATGGGGTAGATGCAGAGTTCCCAGACGTCTTCCAGGCGCCTTAGCAGAATTTTGAGTATGTTGTTCATTCCAATTTTTGAAATTTTGTCTCCTTCATGAAGTTTTGTGATCTGGTAATCAAAGAATTGTTGGGGACAACAATCCAGCTCAGTGTGGGGTAATGTTTGGACCCCTGAAATACGTTAAGTGCATAGCGGCACAAGGGTTTTGGACATGCGCGGAAGTTAGGCGCAAAGGCATGCTTGCAGAAGTAGAGCAGACAACGTACGAAGGCTCGTGCTCAAGTGTCAAACACAGTCGAGACTTAGCCACATTTTTAAGCCATGGGACAAAATTGGAAGATGAATGGTTGGAGTAGCGGCCAAGCAATGTTTTGAAGATAAGGCTCGAGAATGAAGACTCGTAATTAAAAGCAAAGTCGTACTTTTAAGAAGGATCTCATGCAACAAGAAGATAAAGATGTCACGCAAAGTTTTGACTAATAATAGGATTAGATCGAGAGATTTAAATAGGATATAAACTATTATTAGGCGAAGCTTGCATGCTTCTGTATTTACCTTGTAGTGCATGCATGACTATTTGTGGCATGCGGGCTATTTTTAGAGTGCATGGGTGGTGAAGGGCAAGTCCCCACCCGACTAGATATGATATGTATTGATTTGCATGGCTTAGAGAGGATCATGTATGATTGGATGTAACAAAGTTATGCTGCTGGGGTATTTGCGCACATGATTTTTGTGATGGCTAATTATGACGTATTCAGTTACTAGTGTTTCCTGATGAACTTAATATAATGGATCATTGTGGATGGTTACTGAATATTGACATGTCTCTATTACTAGTTATTACATGATAAATATGATCTTGATCCTTGTTTGATTCATTATGCACTATGGTTGTGATCTAGTTCGTGTTATGCTTTACCTATAATTACTTGTTGTGGGTATGGAATACTTGTGTGATCATGTTAACACCTTGAAAAATATGGTATAAAAAGAGGGACCTAGTACCTTTGCATGCTTTGGGTGAGCACTCATATTTTTCTAAGTGATGTTTTAGCGCATATAGGGTTTTAGTAAGAAAAACATACTACAAATAGTAATATTGATTGTAATATTAACAATAAAAATACTTATATTAGCTAGATTAAGACATATCTCACTCTCGTGCCTTTCTTTTTTATTTTCCAATTTTTTGACATTGAATCAGTTGATTATCATCTCCAACATGTGGGGATCCATTATTAATGTTTTGAATACTTGTCCCACTACCTTGAGATTGTACATTGTTGATGAGATTGAACTGGATTTCATCTAATATACCTAATTGAACCTAAACTAGGATAATTTTAAGTAAGTGATTCAATAGAACTTATTTAACATAATTTACCTAATTTGGCATAATTTTACCTAATTGATGAAACTAAATGTAATTTTGCCGAATTTGAATTGACTCAATTGAACTTAGACTACCCTAGTTTGACCTAATTTGACATACTTGACACAATTCACCTAACTGACCTTATTTTACCTTATTGATGAAATTGAATTTGATTTTACCTAATTAAACGTAAGTTTCAATAATTTGATGTAATTGATGCTCACACAATTCATGTGGTATGACCTAATTTGGCCTAATTTCATATAATTAATGCAATTGACTTAATTTTATGTAATTTGATGTAATTGACTCAATTGGGCTAATTTGACCTAAATAACACAAGTGAGACGCCCGAAACACTAATTTGACACCCTAAACACTAATGTGACAACCTAAATAATAACGTGACACCCTAACCAACACAAATGTGACAATATAGACACCAATTCAACACCCAAAACATCATTGTGACACTCTAAATAATTATGTGGCATCCTAAACACCAATTTGACTATAAACATTAACATAACACCCTAAAAACTAATTCCATGTCCTAAATATGAAAGGGAAAACCTAAATAACACGTGTGGGACAACCTTAACACTAATTAAACACCCAAAATGCTAATGTAACACCCTAAACACCATTCCAACACCCTAAAAACTAACTTAACTCCCTAAAAAATAATTTAAAATCCTAATCATGAATGGGGTCAACCTAAATAATACAAGTGGGACACCATTAATACTAATTAGACACCCTAAACACCAATTCGACACCCTAAACATGAATTTGAGACACTAACATTTAAATAACATAAGTGACACCATAAGGACTAATTAAAATAAGTGGGACATGCTAAACATGAATTCAGTGCCCTAAAAACTAACATGACACCCTAAACACTAATGAGACATGTTGAACACCAATTTGACACCCTATACATGGATGCGACACCCTAAATAACACAAGCTAGACACCCTAAATATGAATTCTTATTGTGTTACATTTGAATTCAGGATGTTATATTTGTTTTTTGGTTATCAAAGGCATTTTTTCCAATTTTCAAACAATATATACAATATTTTCTTTCTCCTACTCAGTTCTTGCTTCTGGTATCTCTTTTTAAGGAAACCACTTATTTTAAAAATAATAATAGCCATACTTTTGAATATAATAATATTTTTCATACCAATGGATGAGTTCTAGTTAAAAACAAAAATCACATTACCTCAAAAAATTGAAAGTTTATATATTGCATTTATTAGGTTAGGTTGAAGATTTAAAAATGGCCCCCTTAAATCTAAGGGAAATATATGCTTCAAAAATAAGTTATAAAGTTTAAATATGAAGAGAATAATATGTTGCATAATTTAAGACAAAATGTGTGAATCGCATTCAAAAATTTATCTCAATCATGTGTTTTTAGGTTTGTGATGAACCCATCAGTAGTAAGTGCATGTTTCATGGAGGACCCATAGTCATTTGATGTGCAAATCTCTTGTTAGAACTTTGTCATTGTCATATGTGTTGTCATTGATGTCAAACTGCATTGATGGCAAAAAGGGTTAACTGGTAAAGTGAGCAAATGAGAAAGATGATGGTTGATTAGTAGTGTCAGCTCAAAGAGGCTTTAGGATGATCAAGGATAAGTTCTAAGGGGATTATTTAGCTTTTGTGCAAGCCACGGACATAAGGAGTTAGCCGCTAGAATTTGTAGGAAGCCGTAGAAGATTAGCGAAGGCCGTAGGTAAAGGAATGAAGCCGCAAAGTAAAAATAAGTCAAAGGATGAGCCGCGGATGAGAAAGGTGAAGCTACGAATGTGAAGGAAGAGCCACGCAAGAAAGGATGAACTGAAGGAATATCTGTGGAAGAAAGGGAAATTCAGAGGAAGACGCACGAGAAAAATCCACAGAAAACTATAGCAGTCACACATAAAAGAAAATATCCACAGACATGGGCAAAGCCGCGGGAAGATAGCAGACAAGGAGGAAAGCTATGTAACATTGTAAACATCGTGAGAAGTACAGAAAAGCTGCAAATGGCTAAAAAGCTGCCAACAAAGAAGAAATTCTGCATATCAAAGGATAAAGTTGTTACAAATATATTGTATAACATTATTAATAAATTGTAATATTATTAATAATGACTTAATACAACTCATATTAATAATATAGTTAATAGTTGTGTGTGAGTGAAGTTGTTGAATAAAAAACTCACGTAGCTATTTTGGTTTGAGAGATTCATGGAGAGTGATATGAGGGATTGAAGATAAAGTTTGACTCCACCTTTGTAGGAGATCAAACATTATAAAATGTAACCTCTATCATTGTAATTGATATCCCGAATGAATTTAGTTTGAATATAATTATATTTGGTGTTTTATTGTGTAATTTTTATCAGTGGTATCAGAGCAGTTTCTGATTTTCCTATGAAAGACGAATAGAGCAGGTTGAATAGCCATGAGAGTCTGTGAGAGCTTCCAGGGTTTGCAGGTCTGAATATTTAAATCTTTTCGTCATTATTTCTGGATTCATCTTTCTGCATAAAAAGTAGCATCAACGAGGAAGAGAAGAATTTTGTGTGGGAGGCATTCAAACTTATATATTTCAAGTATATATCTCTATGTTGAATTAGAATTCTCATCAATTATCCTCAGCACCGTGTCTATATGATCTCCTCATGCCCTAGTTGCGCGTCCTTAATTTCTACAAGCTCTTTCTTAGAAATTGAATTCCTGGTATTCTATTAGATATTTGCGGTTATTTCTATGCAATTAGTGTATGGTGTGTGGTGAGCCAACGTGGTGGGTAGTGACAACATCACAGTGATCCAACACAAATAGATTGATCACCACATCTCCAATGCTGGTGGCCAATCCATCTATCTAGAATTTGACACAGGTCACTCATAAGTCTTCTTGTTTCACATTGGATTTCCTACACAGTCATCTTGGTTGCAGGAGCACGAAAATTCTATTATTAACTAAGGTGTGGAATTAATTGGCATGCGATAGTAAATATTTTAGGTATTTTATATCATGCAAATATCCACCTATGAATTCAACCGGTCTCCAGTTCCCATGCTATCAACATGCCCAGAATTTCTACATCGATGTTATGTTGTACAAATAAGAGAATTTTTAGTGAAGACATTTGGAGAAGTATTCCAATGATACATTGATTTCAAGGAGATAACAATTTTTCATTCTTTGATTAGATGTCTTTAGTTATTGTAATTTTCTTTTAGATAATTCATGGAGACATTTATGTATTTAGGTTATGTTTAGTAGTTTTCGGGACAATATTTTATTCATTAGTCATAAGTCCATTTGGATTTGTTAAGTGTCCTAAATCAAGTCTTATAAATTTTGTCGCTAAAGTCTCATATTAAGAGCCATTTTGGTTTCTAAATATTATTTTTTGTGTTGTCTTTTATAGTTATATGGTCAAAGTTGTGTTTTTTACAACTAGTAACTTGAAGTCTTATATGTCTTTTGTGTTATTTAAATTTTCATCTTATAATGGTCTTATAATTAATGGGTTGATTATTGTTTATAAAAGAATCAAAATAAAGTAAGAAGATGATGCATTCAAGCTAAAGTAACTACAAAAAGAAAATAAAAAAAGAGTAGAGTAGACAAATGGGAGAATAAGATGAATAATATTACAATTGTGATGATATTTTTGATGAATTCAAAGAAGGAAAATTTGCTTGGCTTCGGGGACTTTGTCCCTCGACCCCACCCTGTACTATGACAGGGAGCATGCCCAAAGAACTACCTTGGGACCCTGTAAGCGGCATTGCCCCTTGACCCTGCTGAGGGTTGTTGTCCCCAAACTCCCGCTTTGGAATTTCAGAACCAAAGAAAATATTTGTGGAAATATGCATCAACAAAAGGTGGTGCAAATTTGAGCTTCAACGTCTAATCTTATGAGTGAGAATTGTGATTCATGGAGGAATGAGGTAATGAATGCTGGAGGTCAATAAACAAATTCTCATCAGTAAGCAACGATGGGTCCGCACGAAACTGTGGTGGCAGTGTGTGTGTGTGTATGTGTGTTTTCTTTTATTTTAGATTTGTAGTATGATTTCAGAGTTCCTGTTTGAGTAAGTGAAATTTTCACATTGAGGGGGGGGGGACTAGAACATGGTCTCAATGTTCAATTTTCCTTATATTGAATTTGTATTCAATAAGAAGTGGTTCCTACATAATTCCCTGAAGGAAAGACATAGTGGAGAAATGAAAGCGCAAAGGAAAAGTAACAATGTGATATTTGGGTTGTTGGTTGTCCTGTAAAACCATCCTTATTAAGGTTGTTGGTTAGCCTGAAAAACCATCTAGATCATGAGCATGCATGGGTGACAAGCTACAGAAGGAAGTGTGATTGTTGTTTCTATAATGTCAACATTAGGGGAGTGTATATTGGGAATTAATATTGTTAACAATAGGGGAGTGAATGTTACATATATATTGTGAAATTATTAAATAAATTGTAATATTATTAATAATGATTTTATAGAACTCATATTAATAATATAGTTGTAATAGTTTTATTATTGGTGAGTTGTGAGAACAACTCATGTAGCTATTTTAGTGTCAGAGATATCTTAGAGATTAGCTAGATATATCTTAGGGATAAGTTAGAGAGATATGTGGGTTGTTGAGGATTGATGTTGATTCCTTGTATTAAGGAGAACATCCTCCTATATAATGTAAACTCTATCGATGTAATTGATATTCGAATGAATTAATAAGAAGATCATTATTCCATGAATAATAATATTGATTTTTCCTGTGTAAAACTGATCCAAAATTATTATGCACAACCCAAATTTTTTGCAGTGAAGAAACCCCAATTTCCTAGTAGAAAACTTTAAAATATTTCATTCTAGATACTACAGGTTGAGGAAAAATTTCAGAGGTGCAAAAATATCGAAAAAAACCATATCAAAAAACTAGATTTTGTCAAAACCCAAGGTCCAGAAAAATAGTAAGCCTCTTACATAGGAAATTTTTATTTTTAGTAATTCATCACAAAGAGTATTTTTGGAAGAAGCAGTTTGTACAGGGGTTATATAGAAGGAAAATTTGAGTGATCAGATTTGAAAAGGGTGGAAAAGTTTCATTTACTAAAAATAGTAAATTAACATTTCTTTTGTAGGGAAGTGTTTCTCCTAGTCAAAGATTTCAAGATTCACAGGTCATCTGGAATCGACATAAGGAAATATCAATAGTGTTTTTAAACACTCATTTTATGGTCCATATTGTGTTTGTATCATATACAAGGAAGAGTATGCAATCATCATTCATCAAATTATACAGGGCATGCTTCATCATAAATTTCAACTCAACATAATAGGATTTCAATGGTTTCATCTTCTAAGTAACTGTTCTAGTTTCTCACTCAGGTGTGTAACCAAAACAAAGAAGTGGTGACACTTCATGGCCTAGATTTTTTGTTTCATGTTTTAAAAATGGGATTTATTCACTGTTGTCAATGGTTTTCTCATCAGTATTCATTACTTACTCTCTCAATGTGTACAATAAAATGCACCACTCCTATATCAAGATTTATCAGTGTGGTCATGTAGAAACATTCACCAGGGATCAGTTTCTATCCTCAAATTCTTCAGAGTGGACCTCTGTGAGAAAATACCACGGTCATAAAGGAAATCATTTGATAGTGTTTCTAAACACTCAAGTTTAAGGTGTCTATACATCATCCGAAGGAGGTTTCTCATTGTGTAAAAGGTTCAAGGATTCAAATTTTGTTGTATTCGAGCATCACAATAGATAATTCAGGTAGCGAGGTGAATAAATGAGGAGGATTATTCAATGGCTTGGTTCTCTCTCTCTCTTATTTATCTCTCTTCATCTTCCCCCCCATTTATCTCTCTCCCTCATGTTTTATTTCTCGATTAGGGGTTGCACTTTTTCATTATGTCTTATTTACTTAAATTTAAGTGACTTTATGGATTATAATGTAGTAACTCTGGATCCCTTAATTTATAAAGGGGGACTTAATTCTCTCCTAAGAATACAAAAAGTCACAATTTTTGTAAGATCATGAAATGTCATGTGGGGGTAGGCAAAGTAGGTCTCTTCTATCAGAATCTATAACATCTGTAAAGGAGAACCTCATTCTCACAAGGGTTGTCAGTAAATTTTAAGATAAAGAGATGTTTATCACTTTCAATAGTCACCTCTCTTCAATGAGAACAATACTATGTTTGTCCAAGTGTCAATAAGGATAAAGAAGGATATTTAATGCCTTATTTGATGAGAAGATATATGGGAATACTTTGTGTTCTTGATCTTACCTCGTCTTGTTGTAAATTACAATCCCTTTTTCTTCTATATCTATGTAGTGTATTAATGCAACTCTAGATTAATGGTTGCCATTCATATACGGCCTGTCTGACATATAGAGTTCATAAAAGTTATACACTACACATTTTTTTCCCATATCCCTGGACCAAACTCTCAAATCTATTTCCAATTCCTCTCTGAACAATTCAAGATGCAAGAGTTCCAGACCTATAGAACTCAGTTCGAGAGTGTCCCCGATGAAGGATGATGAGACCATCAGCAGCCTACATGCCCAGAATATATTTAGTTATCACTCATGCATCAGAGGCCTAAGTAAGAAGCTACACCACCCAAGCAAAGGGACCTATGATTCCTGGAGATCTCTAACTAGAAAATATCCTTCAAAGGTTGTCCACCTAATAGAATTTTATCCTAACAATATAGAATGAGTTCATGTATGATAATTTTTTAATAGTTGTTAATTTTTAATTTTTTTCATTTAGTTTTTATAAAAATATTCTTAATTTTGTTAAGAGTTGATATTGATTATAAAAAAAATCAATTTTAAGCTACGTAGTTTTGTGTATTATTGTGTTTTAGGTGATATTAGGTTTATTATTAATAGAAAAGAGGTTCATATGAGTATAAATGAAAACTCCTTTTCAAATGCTTCACATGTGGACAAGGAGGTCATTTTATTGTTAAATGTCCAAACAAAATTAAATAAGCTCAGACTGAACATGAAGAGGACAGTCATAAACACAACAAGAGAGAAACTAGATATAAAAAGAAAAATAGCAAGATGAAGTTCTTTAAGAACAAAAATAACTTCTATTCAAAAGAAGAATCAAGTGAATCTGATTCAAGTAACTCAGGAAACTCTGAAAAATAAAATGATGAAGATCAGTCTGAATCTTTGTTCATGTACATAAATGCATCTAAAGAATGTAATTCCAAAGGAAAGAATACAGTAGACTTTGAAGACTCTGATGAAGAAGAAGCTGAAATAAATCTTAAAGCTGAATTAGTATGTATTGTTAAAGAATTGAAACTATGTAGAAGAAAGAATCAAAAGCTAAGATGCACATTAAAATATTATGAAGAACAAATCTGCATCTTTGAGGGAAAAAAATCTCTAAAATAATAAGAATATGCTAATGAGCTCAAAGAGCTTGAAACTCAGCTAGAAAAGATATCAAACTCTTACAAATCAAAGGAGGATGAATGCACAAAACTAAACTCAGAACTACAGCGACTAAAAATTGAGATAAATGAGCAACAAGTTGATTGTGTATGAGAAACTAGAGAAGAGTTCAAATGTTTTGACTGGTATACTAAGCATCTAACGTAAGACAAATGATAAGTCTGGGATTGGTTTCAAGGAAGAAAGTAAGGAAAAGGATCCTGCAAAGAATGAAGGAAACAAAACTGCATCAACTCCAAGCACATCTTCTGTTATAAATATAGTGTTTAGCAAATCTACCAAGAGAAGGACTACTGCTCCCAGAATCACCTATGCTATGAGGTACACAGATTATTTCTATGGTTATTGTTATTCATGTAATCAGTTTGGACATAAGGCTGTTAAGAGTGGAAAATTCTTTAGAGGTTGTCCACTCCAACTATTACAAGAAAGGAAATGGGGTATCAACAAGTAAACAAGAACCTCCTAAACAATAGAAATGGGTGTATGTTGTAAAGAAATATGTGGACAAGATGAAATAGTCTTGCTCAGTAGTGCAAACTACATTCCATGTGCAAAATTAAGATAAAATATGGTATCTGGATAGTCGATGCTTTGGCCATATGAATGGTGACAAAAGCAAATTCATTTCACTACCAAACAATGCATCGGGTGTTATGAGATTTGGTGATAACAATTCAATAAATATAGTTGGAAAAGGAAATCTAAGTCTAGATAATGGAAATACCATCACAGAAAATGTTATTTATGTTGAAGGCCTCAAGCACAATCTATTAAGTGTGAGTCAAATGTGCAAAAGGGGATACAATATGATTTTCCATAACAAAGGTTGTGATATTATCAATGGCAAAACATGAAAGAAATTTTCAAAAGCCAAAAGAACAGAGAACAACATGAGATAAACAATGAAAAATGTTTCACAAGTAAGATTGATTACATCTAGTTGTGGCACAGAAGGTTGGGACACATGAGCTTTGACAATCTTTTGAAACTAAGCGCTAAAGGATGTGTAAAACATATGCCAAAAATTGTAAAACCAGCATATACTCTTTACAAAGCATGTCTGGATGGTAAAAAACATGAAGATCACTCAAGTAAAAAGAATACTCCATAACTAAACCTCTGGAGTTAATTCATACAGATCTTTGTGGTCCTACGATAACTAAAAGTATACAAGGTGGGGTGTATTTCATGTTGTTGATAGATGATTACACCAGAATGACATGGGTAGCATGTTTAAAGCAAAATTCAGAAGCTTTAGACATATTCGAAAAATTCAAAGCACTAGTAGAGAATGAAAAAAACAAGAAGATTAAATGTTTAAGATCAAACAAACATGGAGAATTCTGGTCCAATGAATTTGATGAATTTTTTCAAGAACATGGAACTAGAAGACAATTCTCATCCGCCAAAACACCTCAGCAAGATGGAATTTTTGAAAGGAAGAACATGACTGTGTAAGAAATGGTGAGAATAGTTTTGAATGAATCCAAATTACCAAACAGATATTGGAGTGAAGTGGTATACACCACAGTGTACATTTTAAATAGAGCTCAATTAAGAGTAAATAGTGACAAGACACCTTACGAACTATGGAATAATAGGCCTGCAAACGTGAAACACATAAGAGTGTTTGCAAGTAAATGTTACATCAAAAGAGATGAAGACAACTTGGGAAAAATTGATTCTAGATGTGATGAAGGAATATTCCTTGGATACTCAGTAGTCAGTATGGCTTACAAGTGCTACAATAAAAGGTTTCAGAAGAATGTTGAAAGCACAAATGTAAAGGTGGATGAAAATCCCAAGTCCAGTACTTAGTATAATAGCATTCATGAAGAATAAGAAGATGATGATGAAATCCATGTGAAGAAGTATATGAAGAGGACTAAATTTCAAACTCCAAGGCACCCTCAAGGCAAAAATTGGTTACTCAATTTAGTGTCCCTCCCATCCGTTTACTTGCCTAGGTAACCTGGGGCACGTTTACGTCACCAACTATCCCCTTGGGATATTATCCAATTTGCAATTTAATCATTTACTCCAAATTTAATTCATCCCATCACATCTTATCCATGAGTGATTAAATATTAAATATTTGATTACGCTTCTTCCCATGCATCTTAATCACTTATCCACCCCAAATTTATTCTACCCATGCATTGCATCCATTTTTAATCTTCCCTAAGCGGGATATTTCCCCGTAGTCGGGATAAGTCTTATCTTTCTCGAATCGATCAATTTGGCCATCTCGGGAGTCTTCTCCGCGATCGGCGCCGACCCATATGGTCGGCGCCGATTTTATAGGAGCGGCGCCGATTATAAAAGCAAGCCCAGAACTCAGTTCTAACACCCCGAAGAGACTACGAAAGAGAACGGAAGAGATTACGAACGAGCGAAAAAAAGCGAACAGAAGAGCGAAAGATACAGGTTGAGAGAAAGAGAGATCTTCTTAGCATCAATTGTATCAAATTAGGGCAGATCCTGTCTAAATCAATCCCTGAGAGGAGCACCGTTACTCTGTCCCTGTCATATCAGCGTCGCATCACCATCTATCATCTGGTGACCCTGTTCCAGTGTCTCGCCAACTTCGACACATCCAGCAGACCACATTCACCTTCCAATCCTCCAATCCTATCGCACAGTCCTTGATTGTTCAGTCTGCCTTCAGTTGACACTGATCTTGTCCAGTCGATGCCGATCAGTCCCAGTCGACGCCGATCACATCAGTCGCCGCCGATTAGACCCAGTCGACGCCGATTTCTCTGCAGACAGGTAAAAGGTCACAGGTAACACAAATCCAGTATTATTTCCCTGTTCCCTGTTTTCTGTACTCTCTGTCTGCTGTTCAGTTTCTGTTTTATTACTGCAATCAGAAAATCTAGTCTTTATTTACATCCTTTATCATGTATGCTCCTTTTCTTTATTGAAAACGTGGACTGACATCCGCCAAGGAAGCTCATCGCTTCCCGGACCCGCTTCTCGGGCAGTCCACCCATATATCTTCTAACGCCATCTTTTTCTGTCAAGCATCGGTGTTTTGCAGGTTACTCGGATCTATTGTGCAAATTGCTCGTGTGCGCCCGTCTTGTCTACATCGGCTTCCTCATCCGTCTACATCTTCATCAGGTATCAATTTCATTGAGGTTTTTCAGGGTTCTTGTGTTTAGTTTGGTGCATTAACTTGGACAGGTAACAAACGCGAAATTCTTGATCTACATTCTGGCACGCCCGGTGGGACTTGAACCAAAGTCCCTTATTGGTAAGTTCACTTCTTTCCTAGTTTTGAACTTTGTTCCTTTTCTTCACTGATTTCTATCAGTCCTATTTGAGCATTTCTGTTCATCATTTCAATCTTGCTCTTAGGCGAAATCATTATCTTGAAATTTTTCTATTTTCTTAAAATAGAAGTTTTTCGTTTCACCATTATCTGGATGTATCTTTCCGGATCTTGTTTGTTGTTTGCTTGATCCTTTCTTGCGGAGCACTTTGCTTGTTCGTGGGATTGTTCGAGGGGAAGAGCTCAACAACGCGCTTTTTGAAGTCCACACACCTTGGAGAGCTAAACCTACAGGTATTCCTCTTTTTCGGTGTTTTCTCCTTTTTAGGATTTCTTTGTTGGTTGTCTATCACATCCAAACACTTTAGTTTTTGGTGCTTAAAAAGAACCTAATCGCATTTGGGAAAGAACTTGTTTGAATTGTCTTCATCGAAATCAAACATTTCGTTTTAAGTGCTTAAAAAGAACCTTTTCTTTGTCATTGCTGCATGCTTTTTCATCTAATTTTAAATAGGCTGGAAAATTGATCAAAATCGGTAGTGACACTATTTAATTTTTATTTTTCACCCTTGCACACAAAGCCAAAATCACTAGGTATAAAGCATCTAAACAAAACTCCTTCCCTGGCCTCGCCTACTTGGAAGTGATATCCAAGAGGAAGAGCCTACGCGGTACTCGGGCCGCGCTATAAATTCACGAAAGATTTTGGTATATATTGGCAAAGCACCCGACTCCCTTATCGCAGCGGTGTGTGAAGTGCGGGGGTAGGCCCCTATATCAAGCCACGTACCGGTCTTTTACTGAAGTGCCTTCGGGACTCCTCACCAAACATTACCCAAACCATCCTTAGTTTGGCTATCTGAGTAGTTCCTGTTCTAAAAAGCCTTCCCTAACATTTTCTTTTCTTAAAAGCATCAAAATTTAAAGGAGATAATCACTTGCGCTGCTTGAATTGTTTGTGCATTAGTTAGGATAATCTTCTTTCTTGCTTGTTTATGACGGTTATCACCCGGTCGCAATCTAGGAAAATGGCCCAACAGGTTCCTTCTTCCTCCGAAATCACCACCAGCATGGATGTTTCGGCACCCCTCCCATCTTCCTCGGGACCGCTGTTAGTTGGTTCCCCGTCATGGTCGTATAATCCCTTCCATCAAGCCAAAACAATCCCATTGCGTCCAGCTTCTCCTAGTCCATCAGAAATATCTTCTGATTCGGAGTCTATTCCTCGCGGGGATCCTGAATTTCAGGCTCTCCTTGATCGCAATCCGGTAGCCCTCATGGACTACCTAGTACACAAGTCCATTCGAATATCTGATCAAGGACCACCAATCCAACAAGTGTACGATTATCCTCGTGGATCATCCCAGGCCTCTTTAGAGCAGTTTGCATCCATCTCTCTTGCCTCGAACCACGGAGAAGGGCGAGGTCCCTATGCCTCCCTTTTCTCTTCCACCTACCATGTCGGACTAATTCTCAATTAGTCTTACCTATCCCTAACACTGCAGTTACCTCGAATATTCCACAACCCATTTCTGAGAAGTCTTCTGCCCTTGCTATAGTAAATGCGTCTGCACATCCGCACATTGCTGTCAATTCGTCTATGCCCTCTATCGTTTCTCAAGGTCAATACCTCTTCATGAGTCAACCCCCTCCGAATAGGCAGTTGGCTCCTACTTCTCGTCCTCTAGGGGGTCTTTCTTCCAATATTCCAGCGACTGTGACATTCGCCCATCCTCTAGTATCGGCACCCTTGATACCTAATTTAGCAGTAGAAGGCCCCTTTCAGGTCTTGTTCCCCAACATGACCAATCCAACCAACACTCATATTCCTCAATCTATCCCGATCCAATCAACAAACATAGGAGTCCACCAATCACAGGCTCCATCCGTCACCCAACCTTTATTTGTTCAACCACTTATTATCTCGCAGCCTGCCTATACGCAAGCTGCCTCACAGCAAAATACCCCACCCGGTGTCACCCAGAACACCTGGTTATTCCTCTTATCATCCTATCCAACAACAGATGAATCCCCCATCGGCACCTCAACAACACCCACTACTTTCTTCTCATGTAGGACAAACCAATGTACCTCCTC
The DNA here is from genome assembly GCA_019776745.2 of Taxus chinensis. Classification (NCBI taxonomy): domain Eukaryota; kingdom Viridiplantae; phylum Streptophyta; class Pinopsida; order Cupressales; family Taxaceae; genus Taxus; species Taxus chinensis. Next base: position 658,439,310 of record CM034154.1, read on the forward strand.
CTCAATCGGATGTGGTTCAATTTCTCTTCAAGAAAATTGCAGACCTGGAAGCCTCCACAACAGGAGCCTGTCCTTCATACTCCTTTGAAGAAGTGTGCAATGAACCCATTCATCCTTAGGTGGCTTTTAAGCCTTATCCTCCCCAATGGGAACTTCCCAAATTTTCAAAATTTTATAGTCGAGAAGACCCCCAACAACATCTGCGAGCATTCAAACATGCTTGCTATCTCATTGTCCAAGATCAGGAGCTCATGCTCCGTACCTTTCCTATGTCTCTAGCGGGGTCCCCACTTTGGACTGGTACAATAATATTCCTCAACATTCATTATTTTCTTTCTCTCAATTGGCCCAAATGTTTGTTGAAAACTTTTCAATAAATATTGCCCATAAGATCTCAATCACAGATCTTTACAACATTCGCCAATTCGACGATGAGTCTATTGCAGACTTTGTCGCTCGTTGGAGAGGGATAATCAACCAATTGTCCTTCTCCCTCCCTCAATCTCAACAGATCAAGTTGTTCACCCGATCTTGTGCTAGTCACATTTCTTCCACGTTAAGAATCCAAACTTTTCATACTTTCGAAGAAGCCTTCACGATGGCACGCAAACTCGAATCTCGTGCCATTGAACAAGGAAAACTAAAACTTCGCTCCAAATCTAAACCTGATTTTTCTCGGTTCACCAAACCAAATTCTTTCCCTCCTAAAGATAAGAATCAAGGGTCAACAAATACTATCGTATTAAAAACATCAAGAACTGATAGTACTCCTAATCAACCACCACGAAGAGACCCTTCGTCTGCTCGAAAAGGGGCTTCATCATCTCGATCCTTTGCTCCCTTGGGGGAATCATATGCCTCCATCTTAGAAAAAATGTTGGAAGTTCGCATGATCGAACTTCCACCCATTAGAGATATTGATGAAAGTCGAGAACGTCCATTTGTGGTACAGGGAAAACGATTTTTGCCACTATCATAGAACCAAGGGTCATGACATCGAACGATGTCAGACTTTCAAAAATCTTGTCCAAAAATTCATTGATAAAGGCGAGCTTATTCTGGATAACCCAAATGCTCCCCTAAATCAAGCGCTGGACGTTTTCAAACAACCCTTCCCCAATCATGCCCCAAATCATAATTCTTCGGAATCTCAAAAACCAAACACCCACACTATCAACGTCATTTCTACTGAAGAATCCACCTCTGAAACCACGTCATCTACAAACGCAGCAATCGAATCAGAACCCTCTTCCACTTCACCAATCACTGAAAATCCCCCATCTTCCGATAGCCCACCTTTGAATATTCCTACATTGCTAAACACGGAGTCATCTCTCTCCGCTCCTTCGTCCGATCTCCCATCTATACCCGAGACAGTGTCCTTCCTCATCTGTCTCATCATCAGACATCCTTTCAATGCTCGAGGCAATTACATCCCTTCGAGTTTCCACTTCAGACACATCCACTTCTATTGTTCCCATTCCCGCTACAACTATGCCCTTGACAAACATCCCTATAATCGTGCCGACTTCGGCGGAAGTGTCTTCAACTTCGACTCTTCCTATCTCTTTTCCTATAGAAGTTCCACCCATGATCACTACACCAAAAGTGGTCCCTTCGCAAGGAACTTCTTCATCACTTACTTCTTCCATCACTAATGTTACTTCACCTATTCAGGAAAAATCAAAAGGAGTAGCACCAACATCTATACGCTCGGTTCCTGAACCTAAACCGACGACAACCGAAATCTAACATTATACCATCAGTTATCTCCCCATTTTTCTTTCTCCAAAAAGGTTACAATCACCTTATGACGTTGAAGTTGTCACCATCCCTGAAAAAGGGAAGCCCATATTTCAGACCATCAAAACTCTTGGTGCCCTTCCACAAAAATCTCTCTCCACGCCTCATAAACGATTAGATTTGCCCACTGAGAAGGCATCTTCTTCTACACACCTACCAAAGCCATTGTCTTCTTCTACAACACATTTCTTCACCAATACTTCGACAAAGTAGACCTACCTACTAAAAAGACATCACCTCTTCTAACAGGACCATTACCAAAAATCAAGTCACCCTATCTTCCTCCAATTTCACCTACTTTGGGGGCTTCTTCCTCTTCTAAACCGACATCATCTAAGCCATCAGTACATTCAACCAAACAACCCCCTTTGTCTCTAAAAACCACAAATTTTATCGCATCTCCATCACTCTTCAAAGTCTATTTTAGGGGCTCCTCCTCCACCAAAGACAATCATGTCTCACTTGCTCCCATCCCAAGCACCCAAGACCGCTCCTCCAAATGTCCAAACAAATAAGAGGATCCCTAATAAAACTGTTAAACCTAACATGCAAACCCTCTTACCTCGGCAGTCGGTTAATGTGAAAGAACCATCTTCATCATCTCTATCCTCCTCTTCGTCTACCGGATTCTATACCGAAAATCCTTCATCAACTTATCCAATCTTCATCTATAACCCTTCCTCCGATCAAACCATATAACCCGAAAGGAGTGAAACCGGCTTGGTTTAACTCTAATTTGATTTGTGCCTACCACCGTACTCCGGGTCATGATACTGAGGGATGTAAAGCTCTCCAAGTCGTTATCAAGAACCTTCTGGAAGAAAGTGACCTCTTGCTGGAGGAGGAACAAGTACCTCCTGTCACCCTAGCCTCATCCGAACCTCAACCATCCATTCAGACCTCTAGTGGTTCCACTCTACTTGATCTCCCTCCTTCCCAAATTGACACAATCCATATCGCCACTAGAACCCAACATTATGATAACCCATCTTCATCTTCAACATCTAGACCATGGGTTGTCATTTCTGCAGCCCCTGAAGGCGTGTCTCCTTCCTCATCAGCCCCACGACCCAAGGTCTCTATTCGTGCTGCCCCTCGGGCTCAAGTTCCCGTGTCTGTTGAGGAGAGTGTTATGAAACAACTCACCCAAGCTCCGGTCAAAATGTCTCTTTTTGACCTCATCCAATCCTCTCCACAACATCGCCAGGCTCTAATCGATAATCTGCGTCGCATCGCAGTAAATTCCGATGAGCCCCAGCCCTTCGAGTTGGTTGTTGGATTGAATGGTCCATCGACCGCCATTTCTTTTGAGGATTCAGAAATTCCTCATCTTTCCTCAGAGGATTTGGAGGCTCCCCTCTTCATCACAGTCCAAGTCAATAACACTGCCTTAAAATGTGTTATGATCGATAGTGGAGCTGCTCTCAACGTCATCTCCTCCCACACATTCGAACAACTTAAGTTACCTAAGAATGTGGTGTCACCTCCGCCTTTCGCCCTTCGATCATTTAACGATCAGCTAGCAGTCACTCTAGGAACTGTGGTCTTACCCATTCGAGTAGGTAAGAAGCTGCTTCATGAACTCTTCTATATTGTCGAAGGAAAATTCCACTATAACATGATCCTTGGACGCTCCTGGATTCGCGCAATGCATTGTGTCCCATCCACCCTCCATCGGTGCCTAAAATATCAATATGAGGGCAAAATATACACCCATCCAGGAGATCCTTTTCCTTCTGCACAATGCGACATGACCATTAGGTCCGCCCCTTTAAAAGAAAATACATCTTCTCCAGATGGGGCTTCATCTTCTTCCATACCTACAACCAAACTACCGGATTTGCAAAATCTGGAAGAGACATTGCAGCGTTTCTCACTAGGAGAGCTGCCTCTCCTTTCTTTCGATGCCCATCTCAAACCTAATGAGTATGGTAGACTAGACAAACAACCTGAATATCAACCAGGTCTCGGTCGCATCGTCACCATTGGTCTGCCCAATCAACAGACCAATTTCATCTACGGTGGTCTGGATACACCTCATTATCGTCCGGATTCTCCTCCTAGAGCCAAACCTTACCTAACAGGGTTTGATTATCTACAGAATCCCACGTTTGCAAAAACTTATCTATATCGATGCGCGTGGAAAGGTTGTGGCCTTGGAAAATATGAACAAGGTATACATGACCTCAAATCCATTCCCACTCTCATGCCACATCAGAAATTTGGTTTAGGATTTAAACCTCTTTCCAAGGCCACTGTCACTATTCTTGATGAACCTCTTCCTACTGAAGAACCACCTTCCCCCACTAAATCAGAAGCATCACTTGATGTGGACGATGACATTTCCATCCCACCTAACTTTTTTTTTTGATCAATACCATTTCCTTAGGGCCGTTATTCTATGAGACTAACAATCGGTCCACTTCTATACCATTAATCTTCCCTGAAATAGTTGGAGACGACTCTCCCACTATCAACACTATCCACTGTGCGGATGACGATTCTGTCCTCACCTATCTAGGGGCAGAGGATTCATATCTTCCCAAAACCATTCCTTCTGACACGTCTACCCTTCTCAACGAGGCCACTATCGACCTTAATATAGGGACTTCTGAAGACCCTCGCATCATTAAGGTCAGCCAATCCCTTAATCCACAAGAATTAGGGGACTTTACCAATTTCCTTTCCAAACATCGTCAAGCCTTTGCTTGGTCATATGAGGATATGCCAGGGCTCGATCCCGATATTGTGGTCCACAATATCGTTACTCTTCCCAACATCAAACCAGTCAAGCAAAAATTGCGAAAAATGCACCCTAGAGTAGCCCTTCTTGTCAAAGAAGAGTTACAGCGCTTGCTCTCGGCTAGCTTTATCCAACCCATCGATTATCCGCAATGGGTGTCCAATGTAGTACCAGTAACTAAGGCTACTGGGAAGATTCGAATTTGTACCGACTTTCGGGATCTTAATCTTGCCTGTCCCAAGGATGATTTTCCTCTTCCTAATATCGATCAACTCGTAGGTTTAACTGCGGGTCATGAGATGCTTTCTCTTATGGATGGTTTCTCTGGATATAATCAAATCCTCATCGCACCAGAAGACCAACATAAGACTTCCTTCATAACTCCTTGGGGGACCTTTTGCTATCGTGTCATGCCTTTCGGTCTTAAGAACGCCGGAGCAACTTATCAACGAGCAATGACCTACATCTTCCATGACCTCTTACACAAAACTGTAGAGGATTATGTTGACGACCTCCTCGGCAAGTCCAAGCACCGTCAGGAGCATCTTTTCATCCTTGCGCCTCTCTTTGAGAGGCTTATCCGCTTTTATCTTCGTCTAAATCCATCTAAATGCGTGTTTGGCGTCCTCACTGGTAAACTTTTAGGGTTTATCATTTCCATCAGGGGTATTGAAGTTGATCCCCGCAAAAATAAAAGCCATCCTTGAGATGCCTCCCCCGTCTAACTTAAAGCAACTCTGCAGTCTCCAAGGACGTCTTCAATCAGTGCGTCGTTTTATCTCCCAATTGTCGGACCGTTGTCAACCTTTTCACCATCTTCTCCGTAAGAATGTTCATTTTGAATGGGATGAGCATTGCCAAAAGGCCTTTGATGATCTCAAAGCTTATCTTCTTTCTCCACCTGTGTTTACACCTCCACGCGAGGGGGAGCCTTTCTATCTTTATATCTCTGTGACTGACCATGCTCTGGGAGCCATGATCTCGCATCGGGACACTTGTGGTAAAGAACAAGCTGTCTATTACATCAGTCGCACCCTCCATGAGTATGAGACACGTTACTCCGAGACTAAAAAACTATGTTGCGCTCTCTTCTTTGCAACTTCTAAGCTTCGTCATTATCTTCTTAATCACAAAACTTACATCGTCACAAGTGTCAATCCACTTAAGACAATCCATGCGAAGCCTTATCACAATGATCGTATCACTCGTTCGCTCATGCTCATGACTGAGTTTGACCTCGAGTTTATCCCGCAAAAGGCTATCAAGGGTCAAGTTATTGCAGATCAGCTAGCTAGTGCTCCTCTTCCGGACACTCAAGACCCCCTTGCTCAGTTCCCCAATGAATTCATCCAACAAATTGATTTTGGTCTATCTCCATTTAAAGTAAAACTCTTCTTTGATGGATCCAAATGCCAGCAAGGGGGAGGTGCGGGTTTCGTGATGATTCCTCCTTGGGGTACGCCTATCCCAGTCGCACACAAATTAAACTTTGAGTGCACCAATAATATGGCTGAGTACGAAGCTCTTGTCTTAGGTCTTCAAAATGCCGTTAATCTCGGCGCTCGTCATATTGACATCTTTGGTGATTCTGAGCTCATCGTTAACCAAGTCACGGGTGTCTATCAATGCAAGAATGATATCCTTCAAAAATATCGTGACATCGTTCTTGCCCAACTCCAATCTTTCGATAGCTTCACTATCCAATCCATTCCTCGTACTGCAAATCGATTCGCAGATACCATGGCCTCTTTAGCCTCCCTTATCCCGCCTTTTACCGAAGACTCGCATCTTTATGTGGCTGTGCAACGATTAGATCAACCATCTTATCTTGGGCAACTAACGTCAATCAATGCTGTCACAACCCATACTCAGGATGAGTGGTATCAACAGATAGTTGATTATCTATCTCATTCGATCCTTCCTCCAGATCTGACTTCCAATGGTAGAAGGTCTTTTGTCCAACGCGCCAATCGCTATACTATCCTAGGTGGGATTCTTTACAAACGCGGCTTTGATGGTATTTTGCTTCGATGCCTCAAAACCCATGAATCATCTAAAGCCATCCAGGAGGTCCATGACGGTATTTGTGGTGGACATTTTAGTGGCTTAGCTGTAGCCAAGCGCATTTTACGTTTGGGATATTATTGGCCTTCTCTTAATCACAATTGTTGTGAATATACTAAGAAGTGCGTCAAGTGTCAGCAACATTCCAATCTCACGCACATCCCTAGTCAGGCTTTGCAACCTACGGCGGATTTGTGGCCTTTTTCGCAGTGGGTTCTTGATCTTATTGGTCTCATCAATCCCCGTTCTTCACAGCGTCATCATTCTATCATTACTGCCACTGAGTACTTTACTAAGTGGGTAGAAGCTATCCCTCTTTCTTCAACAAAGGCTAAACCCATAGTTGATTTCGTCTATCAACACATCATTTGTCGCTTTGGCGTTCCACACAAGCTCATCACAGATAATGGTAAATCCTTCAAGAACGTCGATTTGCAAAATCTCTGCAATGCTTTCAATATCAAGCTTAGTTTTTCTTCTCCATACTATCCTCAAGCTAATGGTCAAGCCGAAGCTTCCAATAAAACTTTGCGTAATATCCTCGTAAAGGTAACTAGTCGAGCTGGTAGGGATTGGCATCTACATATCCCTTTCGATCTCTGGGCTTATCAGACTAGCATTCGTACTCCTACTGGTGCTACTCCCTTCTCTCTCGTCTATGGGTCTGAGGCCGTCCTTCCTTTGGAGGTCCAAATCCCATCTCTCCATGTTTCTCTCAGAGAATTTGTCTCCGATGAGGACTATCGTCAAAATCGTCTAGCACAACTTGAATTATTAGATGAGCGGCGTCTTAACGCTCTTGAGCATCATCAAGTCTATCTCGAGCGTGTCAAGCGTGCTTATAACAAGCATGTGCAACACCGTGACTTCAAAATTGGTGACCTTGTTCTTAAGGAAAATCAAAATGTCACTACACTCGAAAGGAGTCAACGTGGTAAGTTTGCCCCCAACTGGATGGGCCCCTACATTATCACTCATAAATATGGGTCTGGGGCTTATCGTTTGTCTTCCATAGATGGTATCCCTGAGGTGGAACCTCTTAATGCCTTGCATTTACGGCCCTTCTATTGTTAAAATCTATCTTACACAAATCTAGTCGCAACTCAGATCTTTCATCCATCCTAATAACTAGTCATCTACTTTCGTGGTGATTTGAAATTGTGTGGTTCTCCGCCTATTGCCTCGTTTACCTTAAATATGAGTATCGCGGCTCTACTCATTTCACGTTTCTTTTGGATATGTTCCTCCTCATGGTAGGAATACCTTAATCACCACTTCATCTGTCCCAAGTACTTATCTTCATCGGATCTACTCGGGTCATGAATGCATGTTCTTCTATGTTCTCTTCCCCTCCATCTGATCTATCTAGGTCTAAACTCAGCTTCTTCCAAAGAGTTTCAAAAAAAAAAAAAAAAAGATGCTATCCAAAAGATAGACTGATCCCTCGAAGGACAGCTATCCATACATTGTCAAGTGAATCAAAAAGAAAATAGACCATACCCTCGAAGGATGGCTATCATTCAAATTCAAAATACAGACCGCTCCCTTGAAGGACAGCTGTTTCTCAAAGAAATACTCAAGGCTTCTTGTAATCAATCAGCCTTCCAGTCAGTTTATACACTTTTTAGCATCACTGAAAGACTTCCCGCATCGATCAGTCTTTCCATATCAAGCAAACTTCCCGCATTGATCAGTTTGCTTTTCTGTCAAAATCATGAAGCTGAGATTTCAGACCTTTTTTTTCAATCATATGGAGAATCTTATTTTCCCACTATGGACATGTATTCTGTCCCTTGTAGGTTCTGACAAGGTACTTACTTACTTTTCTTTCCGTTTCTATCCTAGATCTGGTTTGCGACTAGTTAGTGTCAGGTTTATTTTAATGTTATATAGGACCTTGTATGCTTGGTCTTTCGGTTTCTTATCGGGATTTTATCTATGGTCGGTTGGAAGTCCGACTTATCGTTTCCCTTCTTTTCCGAGTGTCTTCTCTTCTAGGTCACGGTTGTTCCCGCCTTCATCTTAGGCTCTTGCAAGGAGTATTCTCCATTTCTCTGTCTTGCATCCTGTTAAATTGACATTTCACATGTTAGTTCAATCACAATTTATCTTCTATCATCTATCAAAACATCTATCTTTATTTATTTCTCATTATAATTACATCCATGTATCAAACACATTTATCTATCTATCCATCAAAATATCGAAAAGTACGTACATCTAAGGTACGTTACATCTATCTATATCTAAATCTATCCATCAAAATGCACATCCAAGATACATTATATCTATACATATCTAATCCAAACATCAAGCACATGTACATGTACATCCAAGTTACATCATCACATCTATCTATCCAATCACATCTATTTCTATCATCTATCAGTCTATATCTATCCAATAACATCTATCTATATCCATCTATCCATGTATATCAAAACCAAAAAGAAAACATGAGTACAATCATATGCCCAATAATATGATGAATCTATGTATATACATGTGTGTTTTTACAAAAAAAAATAGGTGGCTTCCAATCGAGCCATCTATACAATGCCTTCCAATCGAGGCTACATCGCTATACAAATACAAAAGTCTATCAAATCTCTATATAGTAAAATCCGAAGCGTGGAGGACACTATCTCCTCCACCCTCCTCTCCACCCGGCTGTCTCTCCTGGCCGCCGCCTACCGAGCTCGATGCACCTGCTGCTGGAGGTCTCGGCCCACCTCGATCTCTCCCAGTGCTCCCTCCGCCTGAGGCTCCGCTCGCTGTAGCCGTCCCTGCTCTCCTCCTTGCCCCATACCGAGGCACATCTGGGGCATGCTGCGCTAGGGCATCCTCATAATATCTCACCTCAGCGAGGAGAGACTGGTACGTGCTCAGGCTCACAGTACCCGGTGCTCGTAACGAGGCTGCTGGTGCTGCTGGGGCTGCTGGCGCTGCTGGTGGTGCCCCTCCTAGGGTCGTGCCCTGTGTGCCAGACTCTGATGTGGCACCTGTCTCCCCATACTTGGCCCTGAGGGCCTCCCTGTGCCGAAAGTAGCGGTCCCTCTGCTGGATCGCTGTATCTCGCTCCTGGCGAGCGGTGTCTCTCTCCACAATCAAGGCATCCCTCTCCTCCGTCAAAGCCCTGATCTCCTCTAGAGCTACCTGATGTGTCTGTATCAGTGTGGCATGCTCTCCCTCTAGTCTGTCTAGTGTCGCAGTTATGTCCTCCTCACCAGCATCTATCGAGGGCGGGAGATGTCGTGGAAGCTCTGTGTCATACCACGCTGCGTAGCCCTCATCCACCCCCGCGTCATCATCACTGTCTGTGGAGGGTGGAGCCTCTCTCAGTGGGTCTGCCGGGATCAAAATCGGCAAATCTGTCTCTCGGCCATCCCGCCTATATGGCGTATATGTGGCCGGTACTGTCTGTACAAGACCAAACTGCCTCAGTATCCGCATGAATGGGACTCGCTCCCACATGTCTGGTCTGCGACCTCTGACCACTCGGCTCCGTCTCAATGCTACCAAGTGGGCATCCTGACCAACCCATATCGGAAATGCCCGATATGGTCTCCAGATAACCTGATCTGGTGTAAGCGTCCTAAAACGCTCCGAGTACCACTCAGCTGATCTACCTGTGTCTCCGGCGGCCATGTCAGCCCGCCATCTCCGAAATCCATAGTCCACACCCCCCACTGCTGCCGGCATCCACGGAAGCCCGGATGGCCTAATCACTGCTATGTGCTCATACGCCCAGCAATGGAGCACAAAGCTAACGTCAATCCCTGTCCTCCGACCAGTAGTGTACATCCATAGCTCATAGTAAATCTGAGCTATCAGGGCATCAGCGAAAGCAAAAATCTGTCTGTACTGCAAGATGTCGTACACGCAGCCTAGCAGTAGCAATGGGAATCTCCCACCTCCTGAGTCTGGCAGGGCAAAATAAGATATAGCCATCTGAATCAGGGCTATCCGCCTGCTCCGAGGGCTATCCTATCTGTACTGTGAGGATATCCTCACTGCCCCAGATACTATCTCCGAATCATCTGCTCTGTCTCTGTACAACCGCACCAGGGCCCTCTGCTGCTGCTCTCGGGGTGTGATCTCAATCGGGTCCCCCGTAATCGGTAATCGGAGGATCCTGTATACATCCTCATGGGTGATAGTCATCTCACCCGTCCTAAACCAAAATGTGCACGTATGGCTGTCCCACCGTCGCACTAATGCTCGCATAAGCTCCACATCCCGTGGCACTCGTCTATAATCTCTAAAGCCCCCGAGCCTGGCCAGCTCTAAATGCTGCCAGTCTGCATCTGTCACATCAGGCAGGATCGTCTCCAATAGCTCCGGGATGGCATCCCTCATGTGAAGGGTCTCTCGTGCCTGCATCCACGACATCAAAAGCATAATTAGTCTCTTATTTTCATAAATCACATCTTCCCAAATCATAAAAATCAATGAACTTCCATCAGTCGGCGTCGATTTGATAAAATCGGCGTCATTCATTTTAGTCGGCGCCGATTGTTACCAATCGACGCCGATCCAAAACTAGTCGACGCCGATTATACCAATCGGCGCCGACTGCCTGGCCGGACGTAAACCAGACCCTGGCCTCATATCCATCTAAAACAATCAAACAAAAAAAAAAAATATAACGAAGGGGTCGAAAATGATCACTTACCCCAGGTCGTGTCCTCCTGCGCTTCTGTCCGCTCCCAGAGGCTTCCATTGCGTTCAAATCTGAAATCTATCTCTTTCTGAATCAATCGTCACGTTGCAAATAAATCGTTTACGTTTTCCGTTCGCATATTTATATGCGTCTGGATTGGTCGGCGCCGATTTTTTGGGTCGACGCCGCTTGTTTTGGTCGGCGCCGATTAGTTTAGTCGCCGCTGATTTTCCATCTCTTCTTGCCATAGTGTTGATACTTGGCTTTTTGGTCTATCTGATCATTGTTGTGCACTGAATGTTGCCTTTCGGCACGTCTTTTCGATATCATTGTCTATTTCGAGTTTGTTCCCTTTGCATAGGACACTCGTATCTCTCGGCAGCTTAGAGTTAAACGGGTCTGTAGGCACTAACGTCGTCTGATTTTTGGACCGGCTAGTTTTCCCTACCAATGTGTCTCTCTTTCGATGCTGACTATTTTGCAGTTCTCCTTACACTCGCGGGTCTGTAGGCACTAACGTCGTCTCATGAGGAGACCGGCTAGTTTTCCCTACCAATGTGAGTTCCTTAGGTTGCTGCCCCTGGTGTTTATTTTAATGCATCCTCAATGATCAGATCTACTCCAGGCATCCGACTGGGGCATCCTGCATTTTTCATCTACCTCTTTCAAACTCGGGACCGTCTGTTCTATCATTCATCCCATCCCTAGTTTGAGGGGGATCACATCACCACAATTTCTTCTCTTTTTCCATCCCTTTGTTTTTGTCTCATAACCTTGCTTATCGCAAGTTACTTGACAAAAAGGGGCAAAATGTAGACACCTAAAATTGGTTACTCAATTTAGTGTCCCTCCCATCCGTTTACTTGCCTAGGTAACCTGGGGCACGTTTACGTCACCAACTATCCCCTTGGGATATTATCCAATTTGTGATTTAACCACTTACTCTAAATTTAATTCATCCCATCACATCTTATCCATGAGTAATTAAATATTAAATATTTGATTACGCTTCTTCCCATGCATCTTAATCACTTATCCACCCCAAATTTATTCTACCCATGCATTGCATCCATTTTTAATCTTCCCTAAGCGGGATATTTCCCCGTAGTCGGGATAAGTCTTATCTTTCTCGAATCGATCAATTTGGCCATCTCGGGAGTCTTTTCCGCGATCGGCGCCGACACATATGGTCGGCGCCGATTTTATAGGAGCGGCGCCGATTATAAAAGCAAGCCCAGAACTCAGTTCTAGGCCCCCGAAAAAGACAACGGAAGAGAACGGAAGAGATTACGAACGAGCGAAAAAAAACGAACAGAAGAGCGAAAGATACAGGTTGAGAGAAAGAGAGATCTTCTTAGCATCAATTGTATCAAATTAGGGCAGATCCTGTCCAAATCAATCCCTGAGAGGAGCACCGTTACTCTGTCCCTGTCATATCAGCGTCGCATCACCATCTATCATCTGGTGACCCTGTTCCAGTGTCTCGCCAACTTCGACACATCCAGCAGACCACATTCACCTTCCAATCCTCCAATCCTATCGCACAGTCCCTGATCGTTCAGTCTGCCTTCAGTTGACACTGATCTTGTCCAGTCGACGCCGATCAGTCCCAGTCGACGCCGATCACATCAGTCGCCGCCGATTAGGCCCAGTCGACGCCGATTTCTCTGCAGACAGGTAAAAGGTCACAGGTAACACAAATCCAGTATCATTTCCCTGTTCCCTGTTTTCTGTACTTTCTGTCTGCTGTTCAGTTTCTGTTTTATTACTGCAATCAGAAAATCTAGTCTTTATTTACATCTTTTATCATGTATACTTCTTTTCTTATTAAAAACGTGGACTGACATCCGCCGAGGAAGCTTATCGCTTCTCGGACCCGCTTCTCGGGCAGTCCACCCATATATCTTCTAACGCCATCTTTTTCTGTCAAGCACCGGTGTTTTGCAGGTTATTCGGATCTATTGTGCAAATTGCTTGTGTGCGCCCGTCTTGTCTACATCAACTTCCTCATCCGTCTACATCTTCATCAGGTATCAATTTCATTGAGGTTTTTCAGGGTTTTGTGTTTAGTTTGGTACATTAACTTGGACAGGTAACAAACGCGAAATTCTTGATCTACACTCTTATCCATGGTTGAGCCCAAAAGCGTTGCGGAAGCAACTAAGGATCAATATGGGGTAGATGCAATGAATGAAGAACTTGATCAGATTGAAAAGAATGAAACATGGGAGCTTGTACCTAGACCGGAAGACAATAATGTAATTTGAACAAAATGGGTATTTAGAAACAAGCTGAATGAAAAAGGAGAAGTAACAAGAAACAATGAAATACTTGTGTGCAAAGGATATTCACAAATGGAAGGAATCAACTTTGATGAAACATTTGCACCGGTGGCAAGGATGGAAACAGTAATATTGTTCCTGGCTTATGCAGCTTACAAGAAGATAAGAGTATTCCAGATGGATGTGAAATATGTTTTCCTCAATGTTTTTGTGAATGAAGAGGTATATATTGAACAACTTGATGGATTTTCACTAACTAAAGATAAATACTATGTGTGTAAGTTAAAAAGGGATTTATATGGACTAAACCAAGCTCCTAGAGCTTGGTACAGTAGATTGGATTCATAACTCATAGATCAAGGTTTCAGAAAAGGTGTTGTTGATAGTAATCTCTACATCAAGGAAGAAGAAGATCATCTTCTTATTGTCATTGTATATGTGGATGACATCATTTTTGGAGGATACTATGATAAAATGACATATGAATTTGCAGATATGATGAAAGATGAATTTGAAATGTCCATGTTGGGATATCTTTCATTCTTTCCGGGCTTATAAATTAGTCAATCAAACCTAAAAGGATTTAGGATGGAATATTGTAGACCTATAGGAACACCAATGGAAGTAGGATGCAAGCTGAGAAAAGAGGATAGCTCACCAAAAGTAGACAAAACCTTGTATAGATCCATGATTGGCAGTATACTCTATTCCACTGCATTAAGACCAGATATCATGCAGGCGGTAGGTCTTGTTGGAAGATTTCAAGAAGATCCCTGGGAAAAACACTTCAAATCGGTCAATATAATTATGAGATACCTCATGGGAATAATTTAATATGGATTACTGTACCCCAAGAGCAATGACTTCAGTATAAAAGCATATACAGATGTTGATTGGGCAGGAAGTGTTGATGTTAGGAAGAGTACAAGTGACGGAGCATTCTTTGTTGGAAATTGTTTGTTTTATTGGTTAAGCAAGAATTAATCATTAGTATCCCTCTCAACATGTGAAGTATAATATATATCTACTGCAATGTGTTGCACTCAAGTTTTATGGATGAATCAAACATTGGAAGATTACAAGGTAAAATATGATAATCCAATTCCCTTGTTTTGTGATAACACAAGTACAATAAGTGTCTCTAATAACCTTTTGTTCCACTAAAAGACCAAGCATATGTTAGGATTAATAGTGTTTCACATTATTAATCATAAATTATTATACGTAAATGTAATATTTATAATATTACATTACTATAAGTATGTAAGTGAGTTGTTATAAACAACCCATATATTAGAGTTCACATATAGTTTTGTTGTACCTGTGAATATTATTCCGGGATATTTGTTATAACACCTCCCTAAATAATCGAAGGTTTTTTTCCTATCTGTATGGCTATATAATAGTCTGTGTAATGTTTTCATACTATGTTGAATAGAATATCTTTTGTTGTGTCAAATATTTATCTCTTTGATCCTTTATATTTGGTATAATATCAGGTTGCGTTAATGAGAGTCTCAAAAATTCTCTTTTGAGTGTGTTAGACAATGTAACAGATCCATATACATTGTATTCATGTATAGTTGTTTGTGTTATATCATTAGTTAATATTCAATATTCCATTATTCCCATGCATCGAGCTTGTGTTGGGTTCCTGCATTCATTTTTTTTAGTAATGGGATTGGAATTATAGGCATCTATTTATGATTCGCGCTATGCATGGGTCTTAACATATGTCCATTTTATGATTATTCTTTTCCAATCAATTACAACTTATTGCGGGATATGTACGTGATCAAATATACAATTTTTTGTTCTGAGTATTTGGAATTTTTTTTGGGTGGAATCTCATGGTTATTTGGAAAAAAATCAGATATTTAATATATGTTGATGTGTATTCCTTGCAATTGTGACATGTGGAAGATTATGTGAGCCTATTCTAAGGAGGATATTTGTATAAATTTGTTAGACTCATTTGTGTGTTATTAGTAAGTAAAAGTGGAAGTGTATATCCACGGTCTTACTGGAAATACCTTGCACTCTCTACATTTTCACATCCCCTTCTATTTTCAATGGATTCATGTTTGTAGCTAACTCATTTGTGAATTCTATGTGGTGTAAAACTAGATCCATGCATGACTGCAAACTATTGGATTTTGCATCCTTGGAAAAGACAAATATTCAGATCACTTTGCTGTCATTCTGATAAAAAATGTGATCTAAGGATAAGGAAGGTAATTTCCTCTAAACGGAGGCCCTGTTAGTAATAAACTCGTGATTACCATTCAATTAGAGGGAGGTAACACACAATTGAACAGTTGGCATTGATTTCACCAGTATGCATGACCGCATTCCACACTGCCAGATCAAGGGTCCCACTTCTCTTGGTTAAATACCTATCAATGCACATGTCCAATCATTCTATTCCTTCCTCTATGTCATTCGAACGTATTTTATGAGGTGTTCAATAGTCTTGATTTTTTTTATTATATATTTTTTTAGAGTTAGTAGTAAGTCTTTCATGATAATAGTATCGTCAAACTATTTTTTTTTAAATTGGTCATATACTTCGTGATATTGTTATATTTGTGTCATTTTTTTTTTTTGGTTTTTTTATCAAAACCCACATTCAATTGGTTTTACTTGTTAGGTTTAAAAGTTCATTATTATTATATACTTGAGTCAAGTATTTATATCAAAAATATTATTGTATTGTCTATTAGAATTGTTATTGTAGTATAAAGTTAAGTATAATAGTGTCAAAAGGTCAAGTTAAATCGCTCATAGTGTCCATGTAGAAATAAAGTGTATTATCAGTCAATGCTATTGTAAAAAAGTGTTTTCATAAAAAGTTTGAAAAAATTTCCTTACGAATGCATTTTTTATGGAATCCGACGTTCAGGTAATGTATGTAATTATTGAGCCTCAAAGCCAAATTTGTTGAGCTAGCAACATGACACTGTAGGATGGAGGCATCAGAGGTTGGAGGTCATTGAGAAACCTCTCATCATTCACCAATGATGGGGCCACACACTGATCTGGTGACATGTGTGTAGTGTGGTTTCTATTTTCAGTGATCCTGTTTATTGTGTGATGATTTGTTGAATACTCACTTTTCGAGAGCAGGACAATATTTCGAGGTAGACTCAAGGGATGGTTATCTAATTAGTTTGAAGCTTGTGTATCTTGGAGATTCGGAATTTGAACACATAGGGAGGAAGGAAAAGTTCCACAAAAACCCAAAGAGGAAGGGAGCATTCCTGCATAATTCAGCTCGACACTACGTCTTTACGAGAGCAAAGAGATAATCTATGGATTATGTACCTGGTCTATGTAGTGCTTTCAGGATGTGGATCATCTTCTTCAAATATGGTTCTTCGTCATGTTCACATTAAGGGGGTGAAGATTAGTGATTAATAATGTTCACACTAAGGGGTTGAATGTTAGGATTAATAGTGTTTCACATTTTTAATCATAAATTATTATATGTAAATGTAATATTTATAATATTACATTAATACAAGGATGTAAATGAGTTGTTATAAATAACTCATATATTAGAGTTCACATATAGTTTTGTTATACCCATGAATATTATTCCGGGATATTTTTTATAACATTTCCCTAAATAATCGGAGGTTATTTTCCTATCTCTATGGCTATATAATACTCTGTGTAATGTTTTCATATTATGTTGAATAGAATATCTTTTGTTGTGTTAAATCTTCAGTTCTTTGATCCTTTATAGAATATTCCTATTAGATATCATTTCTTGAGGTAACAAGTGAATGACAAGAAAATCAGTCTAGAATATGTGAGCACAAAGGAAGAAATTGTAGACATTATGACCAAGCCACTACCAAAAGCTACTTTTGAGTACTTAAGGAATTAATTGGGGGTCATTCTTGATCCTGCCAACAACTAGAAGGTATACAGACAAGGTGAGGGAGCATTCTCAGGTAATATCAGCTCCTAATCAGTGCCAAACAAGTATTTGTGACAGAGGGAGCTAGTCTGCTAGCTCAAGATTATCAAAGCATGCATCAGCTCAGGGGGAGCATTACTGCAAGAATATCAGGACATATGGATCGAAAGCAAGTGCCAAGGGGGAGCCTCTCGAGGTAGGAATATGCAGTATTTAGCTTACCTACATTTTCATCATTATGTGGCATAAATGGCCCTTTGTCATTGTTTTCAAAGGGGCAGAGAAGCTGAAATTCAGAAACTAGTAAGTTATATCAACAGAGGGAGAGATGCTGAATCCATCCAAGTAATATCAAAAGGGGAAAGAAACTACAAAGAGCTACAGAATGTTTTTAGAAACCAAGTATGAAAGTATTATTTTTCCATCAAAAGGGTATAATTTTCTGCGGTGTTTAAGTATTGAGGTGTTTCCATCAATGAAAAAGGGGGATATTGTTAGACCTTTATCATTTTCATATGTATTTTCATTGGTGTCAAACTGCATTGATAGCAAAAAGGGTTAACTGGTAAAGTAAGAAAACAAGATAGATGAAGGTTGATTGGTAGTGTCAACTCACACAAGCTTCAAGATGATCAATGATAAGTTCTAAGGGACTTAATCAACTTTTGTGCAAGCCGCGAACATGAGTTAGTTATCAAATTTTGTAGGAAGCCATGGAAGCTTAGTAAAGGCCGCGGGTAAAGGAATGAAGTCGCAAAGTAAAAATAAGCAAAAGGATGAGTTGTGGATGAGAAAGGTGAAGCCATGAATGTGATGGAAGAAATGTGCAAGAAAATATGAACTAAAGGAAAATCCCTAGAAGTAAGGGAAATTCGGAGGAAGCCGCAAGTAAAGAGAAAAATGCATGGAAAACTATAGAAGCTGCACATAAAACAAAATAGCAACGGACATGGGACAAAGCCATGGGAAGGCAACGGATAAGGAGGAAAGTTGCGTAACATTGTAAATGTCGTGAGAAGTAAAGAAAATCCATGGATGACTAAAAATATGCCAAGAAAGAAGAAATGTTGTAGATCAAAGGATAGAGCCACGATACAAAGGAAAATGTCAAAGAAGCTTATAAAATCTGCATAATGAACAAGATGGACTGGACAGGGCTCAAGGACAATCAAATGGAGTTAAAAATGGACGAAAAGTGATATTTTGTTCTCCAAAATCAATGTTGATTCAATTTTCTGGTGATTACGGCTGAGCATACGATTTGAGCTCCACGAAGAATAAAGAAATCTATAGTTCCATGTATCCACATTTAATGTTCATTGACTTTGTAGAAATACAGTTGCAGTTCTCAATGTGATTCCTGATTTCAATACAAAATTAAATATCAAAGAATAAAATGGCTCACTCATCTTGATCACGTTAGAAATCCTAAAAAGATGAGAAATCTATTTTTAGGTATTGGCTGATAAATATTTTCTTGTGAGTGCATAGAAAAAGTTGAAATCAAGCTGAATATAGTAAGAGAAAAATATGGAGTTAGTTGTATTCATTTAATGAACCAGATTTCCAAGTGAAAAAGAAATAAGATTGAATGACAATAAAAGGAAGCGTTGGAATGGGTTGATTAACAATATAGAGTAAATTTGATACCAACATGGTTGTTGCGTGAGTAAGAAGATGATGCATTCAAGCTAAAGTAGCTACAGAAAGAAAAGAAAAAAAACCAGAGCAAACAGTTGAAGTAAAGAAGATATATAAGATGAGAAGAGCATCAGTGTGGCAGATTTATTTAGCAAGTGGGGTTGATTCAAATGAGAAGAAGAGATTAACATAGAGAACATAGACAGATACAGAAGAGTGATCATAATTTATTGTGTAAGAAATTTTTCTAACTAGATGATCAAAAAAATTATGTAAAAAAAATAAGTCTAAGTTTTAGCTTAACATATTAAGGGGGTTGCAACCTCCTTATGGGTGGGTACCTGCAAAATATAAGTTATAGCTAATTAAATTAGGGATTGGTGCTCCTTACAAGTTGGTGCTTGCTAAAATTTGCTAAGTTGGTGCTCAGAAAATCTTTGAGTGGGTGCTTGAAGTTATGAAGTGGGTGCTTCACATGTTGAGTGGGTGCTCAACTAAAACCATTGTAAGCTTTGGAATTGGTGTTCCTAATAAGTCTTGGTTTCAAGTGGGTTTTCTCCTGAAAAAGTTTCCCACTATAAATTATGTTTTCAGCATTTTTTTGTCTGATATATGTTTGAAAAAATGCACATGATATAGTAACTTCTCAAATTTAAGAAATTTTGGATTAAGTATAACTCTAAAAATTAATTTTAATCTGAACTGATTCACCCCCCCCCTCTCAATGCTTGTGATCTCTAACATCTCTCGAATTGTTTGATTCACCAAATTGACTTGATCTTTACATAATATATACAAACATTGGTCTTCCTTTCTTAGATTATTTTTTGCCCCACTAACTTTCAAATCGGCTCTACAACTTGGAGTGTCTTTCTCTTTTCTAGTGATGTGGTTCCATATATAAATTGCTATGTTTTTTTAATATATGAAATGGATCCAAAATATTCACAACTAATAAATTCCTCCAATACGGGAGACTATAGAATATAGATATTTTCTTCAGTGTTGTGGTCATTTCAATTATGTGGCTAATTTTAGACAACCATACTCGATATCTCCACCAATATGGAGGAATATCCACATTTAATATTATGTATGATTGTTTTAAGGATTTATATCAATCCCTAGGTGACATAAGTTTTGTAGGTTCTCTAATATCAGGTTTTCCATCAAACTTATTTTTCTTTTTAACACAGTATTCATGCTCCGTTGGAAAGAACCTTCGATAGCCTTTATATACAACTTTTTTGAGATCTTTGGATGACCGTCCACATAGTTGATCACTACACCTTTGACAAGCATATTTTCCTTTTGTAGATAAACCTACATATAGAAGCGATGAAAAATCACTGTGTGTAATGTAAAAATGCACACACAAATATACATATGATCATTTATTTCTCAATTTAACATATGATAAATACCTTAACAAATAGCCATTCCAAGAAAATTATGAATATTATAGTATAATATATTGTAACATGTGAACTTTATCTAAAAATGTGTTTTGAAAGGTCATACATTAGAATACCATCCCATAATTCTTGTAACTCATCAATTAAGGGTTTTAGGTAAACATCCATATTTTTTACTTGGTGTTTGTCATGTATCAGTAATGAAAACACAAAATACTCCTTATGAATCATCAACCATCGAGGAATATTATGGTTTATTAATAGTATTGACCACATAGATTAGAGAGTTAACATATTAGAAAATGGGTTAACATCATCCATTTCCAAACCAATTTATACACTATGTGAACTCTCTAAATTTTTCAGGCCATAACTACTCAATGTGCCTCATTACATTTGAATCATAAGGAACATGCAAAAATATATCACCTCTTCTATTCTTATGATGCAATGACATTAACTTTGTAAGTGACTTGCAATGGAAAAGATGCTCGAGCCTAGGAATTATTGGAAAATGTCTCGATACCTTATTTGGAATAGTGATCCCTCGCACTCTTTATTAAAATTATCTTTCCCCCAATTGGGACACCTAACCTCATTCTCATATTCATTCCTAAATAGAAAGAAATACTTTGTGCATGCATCATAGTTGACATATATAACCCTTAAATTTGATGATGTTTTGTGCCTCTCTATATGAGGTGGGAAGTGTGTTCTTTTGACGCGACAAATTATTTTTCAACAAGCTATAATGAAAAAAAAGAAAAGTAAAATTAAAAACTATTATAAAACATATTATATATATAATGTTTATTTAACCTAGATGTTTAATATTTAAGTTTTTTTAACCGATGGTAGATAATCCTAATCAATTATTTTCATAGGCTAATTGCAGCAATATCAGGAATAATCATTTAAATACAGATAAATGATATTAGACAATATAACCAATTACTAACAATGAGAAGGAGAAGAAGACTTAGTTGATATTCTAGACTATGTGTTGATTTGGTCTGACTTGGTGAATAGAAAAGGTTGGAAATGATCTGACAGAGCTTTGCCAATAAAATTGTGTCCTAAATAGCTGCCTAGATTAAAGTGTACCCCTATTATGGCCCTTTTTGTGTGTTTGTGTCCCTATACACTTTCATCTTCTTGACAATGAATACTTGAAAACTATATTTTTACACATAATCTTTACACGGAAACAACACGGTGCTTGTGTATTTTATTAATATCAAAATCAAGCATTACAATAAGAAGAGAGAGCTACAATATTTATAGATATTGGACAGCTTCTATCTCATCCACAATACATGGAAATAGATAAACTAATCAGAGAATAAAATGCACGATAATATTCATTTCCCCTAATTGCACCTATTTCCCCTCATGAAATCATCTGGGAATAAACAAAGTGAGATTGAACAATATCTCACAAAACATGTGATAAGACAACTACAAACAACTAAAGACAACTATCAGTTAATCTAATCTAACTAAATTAATTAAAAAATTACTTTATTATAATATAACATTTAACTCATATGTTGAATTAAGTGTTAGTTTATTTCTAACATTCCCCCCCTTAATTCAACATATACTAAAGAGAGCTGGTGAGAAATAATCTAAATGCCTCAAATTTAGGACGATCAAGAGATTTGGTGAAGATATCTACACGTTGATGATCTGTCCGGAAATGTTGAAGTTGTATGTTGTTATTCTGAACATGTTTGGGAATAAAATGGACTTGCACCTCAATGTGTTTGGTGTGTTTATGAAAGACTGGATTCCGAACAAGTTTTATTACTCCTTTATTGTCTACATGAAGAATGGTTGGATGATCCTATGGAAGTCCCAACCCTTCAAGTATACGTCTAAGCCAAATCGTTTCTCAGACAGCTCCTCCTACTATGTGATATTCTGATTCTATGGAAGACCTTGAAACACAGCTTTGTTTCTTGCTTCCCCATGAAATAGGTCCAGATCCCAAAAAGAACACAAACCTAGAAGTCGATTTTCTGTCATCTATATTTCCTGTATGATTTGAATCTGTATAACCAGTCAAGAAGATTTTATCATTCTTCTTGTACTCTAAACCAAAATCCACAGTTCCTTTAATATACCTTAGTATTCTTTTTGTTTCTTTCCAATGACAAACTCTTGGTTCTTGCATAAACTGGGAAAGGTAACTAACTACATAACTGATGTCTGGCCTAGTATAGGTTAAGTAAATGAGACTCCCAATCAACTGTCGATAAAGAGTTACATTTACTTCTTTTGATGGATCTTTCTGAGACAATTGAAGCCTTGTCTCCATAGGTGTTTCCATTAGGATGTTATCCATCATTTTGAATCTTTCAAGTGTTTTCTTGGAATATTTTACTTGAGATACAAATATGTGATTATTTCTTTGCCATACTTTAAGTCCAAAACAATAATGTAGAAGTCCTAGATCTGTCATTTCAAATGACTTACTTAGATCTTTCTTAGTTGTTTTTATCATATTCACTGATCCTCCAGTGATGATTATTTCATCGACATAAACAACTACAATCACTAACTCCCCCTTGCTTTTTGAGATATAAGTTAGGATCATATGGACTTCTTTTAAATCCTTTACTTAAAATATGCTCATCAATTTTTATATACCAAGCCCTAGGTGCTTGTTTTAGACCATATAGTGATTTTATGAGTCTACATACTTTGTCTTCATTTCCTGGAATTATAAAACCCTCAGGTTGAGTTAAGTAGACTTCTTCCTGTAAGTCGCCATTTAGAAAGGAAATTTTCACATCCATTTGATGAACTTTCCAACCAAATTGTGTAACTAAGGCAAATATCATTCTGATTTTTTTAATCTTAGTTGTGGGTGTAAATGTTTCTTCATAATCAATGACTTCTTTTTTAGCATACCCTTTTGCTACTAATCGTGCCTTGTGTTTATCGATGCTTCCATTTGACTTGTACTTTGTTTTAAATATCCATTTGCAACCTATTGCTTTCTTCCCTGGTGGAAGATCTGTAAGTTGTCATGTATTATTCTTAATCAAAGACTTATATTCAGAATTCATTGCATCTGACCAAGGTTTTGATTGTAGGGCTTCTTGAACTGTAGTTGGCTCAATTGATTCAATAACGGTGCTCATTAAGGCTAAGTTAACTTCATTTTGAGCCATGCTACAAGTTCTTGGTCCAAAAGTGGATGTGTTTAGTTCACTATCCAATTTAGCATCTTTTATTACATTTGTATACCAGTTAGGCATATGTTTAGTTGTAGGTGATGAAGTTGTATTATCTATATGATCATCATTATTATTAAATTTATCATCATTATTTTCTTCAAAGTCATAGCCATCTTCAATTTTCACAGTAGGACTATCTTGAGAATTGCTTAAGTTTTTGAAAGGAGCATTTGCTTCCTTATTCTCAAAGAACTCAACATATCTACTTGTGAAAATTTTCCTTGTTTTTGGATCCACTAATTTGTATCCCAAAGCTTCTTCACTATATCCCAAGAATATGTAAGTTTATGATTTCATATCAAGTTTCTTTCTTTTATTCTTAGGAATTAGCATATTTGCTTTGCATCCAAAAACTATTAAGTGTTTTATTGATGGCTTATTCCTTGACCAAGCTTCCTGTGGATTTATTCCATCAAGTGCGGAAGTAGGAGCTTTATTCAACAAATATATTGTTGTTTTAACTGCTTCTGCCCAATATGTTTTGCTTAACCCTGAATCATCAATCATGCACCTTACCATATCCATTATTGTTTTGTTTCTTCTCTCAACTACACCATTTTTTTGTGGTGTATATGGAGGTGCCATCTATCAACGAATTCCATTTGTTGCTAAGAAATCCTTGAATTCATTACTGATGTATTGACCCCCTCGATCTGAACGGAGAGTCCTTATCTTTTTACTAGTTTTTGTTTCAATGGCTACCTTAAACTTTTTGAAGGTTGCAAAAGCTTGATCTTTGGTTCTTAAGCAGTAAACCCACATTTTTCGTGAGTAATCATCTACAAAGAGCATGAAGTACTAAAACCTTGTATGACTAGGTATCATTGGTCTGCATAGATCGGTATGCACTAGATCTAATATACCACGGGCCTTGTATGTACTTTTTTGAAATGGTGCTCTATGTTGTTTGCCTACCAAACAATTTGTACACTTATGTGTATTTTTTCTGAAATGTGGCAGTCCTCTAACCATGTCATATTTTGGAAGTGTGTTAAGATAGCTAAAACTTACATGACCAAATCTTCTATGCCATAATTGTGTCGATGAATCTTCATTACTGATAAGATCCTAATTATTGGTTTGAAAAAATTCCAACTGAAACATCTGACCCATTCCTGAAGCTTTAGCTACAATTTTGGAGTTTTTAGACTTATCTTTGATGAGACACATCTTGTTTCCATTTTTACAATCAAAGTCTACTTTCAATTTGTGCTCCAAGATTTGACTAACTGAAAGTAAGTTCTTTGTTATCCTGGAACATAAAGGACATCTCGTATAGTACCATTTCTTGATCTGAGAGGTAACGAGATGTTCCCAATGCCTTGTATTTTGTATGAAGAATCATCACCTACCAAAACATGGTCTTTGTTAGGTGTGATCCTTAACTCAGTAAACCATTCATTTGTCCTTGTCATATGCTTTGTAGCCCCTTATTCTACATACCAGATTGAATTAGGTGAATTTTTGACTTGAGTTGATTGTGCAGCAAATAGGAAGTCCTCATCTTGTGGGTTATCTTCCTCTTCGGCTATGTTACCATGTTGTTGTTTCTTTTTCCAGTTTCCTTTCTTTTGACTTTGTTTATTGTTCTTGTAACCTTGATTTGATTGTTGAGAAGTTGGTTTCTTACCACTAGATGATCCTTTCTGAAAACTGTTATACCAACATTATTTCAAATCATGCCCTTGTCTTGTGCATATCTGACACTGTTTTGATTCATTTTGTCTCTGATGACTATGTTGTTGATTCTATTGCTGATTAGTCTACTTATTTATTTGTGATGAATTCATCTGATTCTTCCCTTTGTGATATGAAGAGAGGGATTGTTCCTCTTCTTCTACAGGTTTGTGTAATGACTCTTCTTATTGAAGCATGTTCACTAACTGTTCAAAAGTTGTTGTTGGACCCATTATATTAAGAGTTGTTACAAATATCTTGTGTGAGCTTGGCAAACATCTTAGAACAATAGGAATTAATGAATCATCTTAGATTTCTACTTCCATAGCTTCAAGAGAAGATTTTAATACAGCAACACGTCTTAAAAATGATTCTATTTTTTCATTTTAAGACTATGTAATTGAGTTTGAAGTTGTAAAATAGTGTTTTTGTTCTTAGCTTCATACATTGTTGCTAATTTTTTCCACGCTTCTTGAGTAGTTTTACATTGTCTAATGTGAGGTTGTACTTCATCAGTTACACCAAACATTATTATTAATTTAGCTTTTTGATTTTCTCTATCAAATGCGTGTGTGTCAATTGGGTTAGCGTCAATTACACCTATTAAATCTTCAAATTCAAGTTGTGTGCATATTTTTTGTTTTCCATGCAACATAGTTATCTCCTTTCAGGAGTTGTGATTCTATCAGAAAAAATTTAGGTGTATTTTCCATGTTGGGTGATAGAATTGAGAGAGAGAGAGAGAGAGAGAAATTAACAGTATGACACCCCCCCTTCAGATCACACTCAAACACCCACCCCAAATTTCAACGCTCTACTAATTTTTGGGCTCCTTTTTGGTTGTGTTACAATGAATTTTTTGGCACTATTGGCCCTGTTACAATTTTGGCTCTGTGGCCGATTTGCAAAAATAAAATAAAATTTTGGACTCTTTGGCCTCTTTTCAAATACAAAAATCTTATTTTTGCAATTTTTAAAAAATAAATCTTTTTCAAATCTGATTAAAAACTAGACCAAGACGTAGATCTCGCAACAACACACACTTTTAAAAAAACAACACCTCAATCCGAGGTACCAGTTGAAAGTTATGACTCTTTTAAGTTATAATATTTTTATCTTTCCGAACCCCTTTCCAAAAATGGAAAAAAAAAAAAATCGGTTCGTCCAAAAAAGGGAAGTTTTTTAAAAATACTTTTTTAAACAAAAAATGTGGTTGAGACTTACGTGCATGTGTGCAGCTTTTTTTCGTCCACCACATCCTTGTTTCCTCCGCCACCACCTCAATTTATCATATTTTATACATCTTTTCTTTTACTTGGCTTTACACATATTTACTTTTCTCCAACATTGTTTGTTTCCTTCTTTTCTTGTCTCTGTTGATTGCAGGATCTACGTGTGGTTAGGTCTGAAAATGGAGGTCAATCTACAAACAAGATCTCTTCTTTTCTTCCTTTGGCCACTGCTTCTATTCTTTTGGACGATTTTCCTCTACTCCCGTTCATGTATAGGGTTAGACGCATGGAGATGTCAGTTTCGAGATTGATCCAATGCCACAACTCAGTGACAGGGTCTAAGAGAACACAGATTAATAGAGGATAATGGGGGTCTCTTATTTTAGAGACAAAAAAACCCAGAACAATTGCATATAATTTTTTCTTGAATGAAAAAACAATATTTTTTTTAATTCAAGAAGTGAGATTCAAACTATAAATTCAAAAAAAAAACTTCCTATGTAATTTTCTGTAGTACTTATTTTGTTGTTACTGGTGTGTAGAGTATGAGCAAGGGTTGTGTGAAGAGGCTGGGGTCAACTTTGGATCCTCCTGGATCAAGCTTCTTATTCCTCCTCCCTCAAACTTCCTACACTCCCTAGCACTTACAGGTTCAGGCTCTTCCAACTCTGATACCAAATCTTGACAATGAATACTTGAAAACAATATTTTTACACAAAAACAAGACGGTGCTTGTGTATTTTATTAATATCAAAATCAAGGATTACAATAAGAAGAGAGAGTTGTAATATTTATAGATATTGGACAGCTTCTATCTCATCCACAATACATGGAAATAGATAAACTAATCTGAGAATAAAATGCAGGATAATATTCATTGCCCCTAATTGTACCTATTTCCCCTCATGAAATCATTTGGGAATAAACAAAGTGAGATTGAACAATATCTCACAAAACATGTGATAATACAACTAAGGACAACTAAAGACAATTATCAGTTGACTTAATCTAATATAACTAAAGTAATTAAAAAATTACTTTATTATAATATAACATTTAACTCATATGTTGAATTAAGTGTTAGTTTATTTCTAACACATCTCATAAAACTTTCTATTTCTATGTGTTGCTTCCTAATATGTTCTTTTCTATAATTTGGAACTTTAACACTATGTGATGCTCGTTGTGCAGTTGATTGAATCTTCAAATCCCTAGACACTGAAGGAGTTCTACAAAAAAAACATTGGTTTGGTTTTGGGAACCCCTATGTACCACCAATGTCATTACTACTCCAAAGAGTGCTTAAACCACACGTCATTCTTACATAGCATGTGATATCTGGAATGCATGCAACCATATCGATAATCATGACCTTGTAATAATGTGATTGTACTTGACCTTTTCCCTAGCTTGATTTGAGAGGATGTTTCTTTTTTCCTACATATCTAAGTGGATGAATTCCCTAGAATGAGTATGTACAGTATATGAGGCACAAGGAAATTTTGGAATAATTGTGTTTTTTATTACTCTTAGTGTTTTCACGTTGGAATGTTAGGAGTCAAGTAGATAGAATTCCCTCTCTAATGAGAGATGAATAACTTTCTTATATATGTGTTATGGATCTAGAAAACTCATATAAGAATGAATATAAATGTACCAAAAGGATTAAAATTAGTAAAAGTGTCATTAGAGGAAGAGGGACCAAAGTTTCCAGGTTGTCCCATAATGTATGGACGTTATGGCCCTTTTTGTGGACTATGGACCCCAGTGCATGCATGATTAATCTAAAAGCTGGAATTATAATGTGTGATGGTATATTATGATTTCATGGACTAATATGACCATTGTGTGAACAAATAGGTTGTGTGTGTAAGAAATAATGGGTGGGATGTAACTAGGGATAGCATAATTGGCCAAATTCAGCAAGTGTGGGCTAGTGCAAGAGTGTTGTACATTTTTTGTTGTTACAAGACATGAATTACCAAAATGAGTATCTATATTTGGTCCCCTTTAAGTATGGAATTGAAAATTACGTTCTTAAAATAAAATTTTCTTGAGTGTGTAGACACACTTTTCCTTCACTTAGAGCTCTTTTTTCTTATGTTAGGACTTTGTCTTTATTCCGATTGTGTTTTTTTTTCCAAGATAAGTATCAATAGAGAAAAAGTGTAGTCAATTTCCATAGTATAGGAAATCAAAAATTCACTTAAAAATTCTAAACTTAGTATGAAAATTCTAATATGAAAGTAGAAAATAAAAATAAAGGAAAGAGTACACTTGATTTTTTTATGAGAGAGAGGGAGAAAATAATCCCACTACCGTTTTCATGGAAAAATTTTAAACTTTATGCTAGATCTGATTGGAAGGACTTAGGGGTGATCATTCCCCAAGTGGAATGTTTAAAGGATAGAAAGAAGTGAAAATGTCACCCTGCATGGTGAAGAGAACTATATGGGGATTGTTCTAGTTGCTCTTCATCCCTCCACAAAAATAGGAGAAATGGGAAATCAAGCCTACAAGGATAAAAAATCACATAGACACTTCCTAAGACTCACGGATATGTGCCACTATAGATGAACATGAACCCAATTGATTTACAAATGATGACATAATGTACCGGGGTAATGCTAGTTTGCATGTACCCTTGATGCCACCATGATCTAAAA
This sequence comes from Taxus chinensis, assembly GCA_019776745.2. Taxonomy (NCBI): domain Eukaryota; kingdom Viridiplantae; phylum Streptophyta; class Pinopsida; order Cupressales; family Taxaceae; genus Taxus; species Taxus chinensis. The sequence continues at coordinate 658,468,666 of CM034154.1, forward strand.
TTTACCATACATTCTATCAGTGAAACTAAGTAAAAATCATATAAATATCCCTCAAAAAATGTACCAACTGAGAAAATTATTGAATCTACCCTAGGATGGAAGCATATGGAATGGACCATAGTATGATAGACACTATGTATTTTCTATATGGTGTATGGTCCTTATATGTTTTATGAACCATGTCTATTTTTGAGCCATTTTTGTTAACCTCTGAAATGTCTGATTTTGTACGGGTTATCATATTTCTTGATTTTGAGTTATTGTGAGGGTGAGATATCATATAATGGTTTCTTCACTTGTCTGGAGCATGTGAGATGAAGCAATGTGAATGTGGCCCAAAAATGAGGATCTACAGTTTATGTGCACGTTGTTGTAGGATTTTTATAGTGGGAAAAGGGGGAATGTGTATGGTGTATACCATGGCGCATACATGGTAGTATAATAGAAAAAATAGCAAGTGTTAGTAACAATAAATAGGAAAATAATGCATTAGATGTAACCATTTAGGATAAATCATTTGGTGAACTTGATAGTATTTGTTATTCATCTCTCTCTCTAGGCATTAGCGATCGAGCATGCGGTCCCTATGGTGTCAGTATGACCTCTTAATCATGACCTCTCTCGATAGGATGTCAATCACTCAAGTAATGTGGCATTATTTTTCAACACGTGTGCATATTGATCCTAGGACTCGACAAATCTCACCAAAAAATCCTACACCTACTCAATCTCAAGATGGGCATCTGATTTATTTGCTCGCTATGTTTGTCTCTCACCATGCTCACTCTATAACACTATGCATGTGGTTTCCGCCACCATAACTAGATCAAAAAAGTATGCATGCCCACCTGTTATATCATCCACTTGTTAAAGCATACCTCCAATCACCACATCCCCCAAAACTTTTTGGAGCAATGTCCACACATACGCCTCAACAATGGTGCTCCAATAAGTATCACCTACAATGACCAACACCATTATGTTAACATTGTATAATACTTACGTTGTGTAATTTTTGTTTCCACGGGATCTCCACCAAGGGCATCTCACCCTCCATCGGTTCCTCAACCTGTGGGTGGAGGCATCCCTACACTACCTACTCCTCTAAGTGCAGCATCACCTCCTATAGCATCAACTACAATAGAAAATAATAACACCCATCTATTATCTTCCCACCACTGAGAAAATCCTACAATGTAGCCTACATCATCCTAATCACTCAATACAATCATTGGGTCTACATCATCCATTGGTGGGGGTAATAGCTTACTTGAGGTTAGCTCTGGATGCATTCCCTATCTATACATTACATGTTTATACTTACACCATAGATACGGTGCCAATGGCACCTCCTGCATGATCCCAAACTACCAATTCCCATGCTCATACTAAAATAATTTCCCTTGGTGAGGAAATTAGTCCTCTATCCACATGGTACATCACATTCATCATGTTTGTATGAAATCCTCTGGCAACTCTCTGAGATACTTGTATGGCCTCCAAATGATATCATGTGGTGTCAACCTATCCAAGATGGATCTATAGGTCATCATATCAAATCCTCATTTCCCTGACATCACATACCTTATCACCACAATCTATGAATGGTTTCAATCTATTTGTGGCCCACCTATCAGCTGCATAAAAAATATTCTCATAGGCCCACACATGTAAAAAATAAATCATCACTACACTACCATCATGGTTCTCCAATGTGAACCTATATAATTCCATGTACAAGTGAGCTAACACACAACATCCCCATGCATATCAAGTGACATGTTCCTCTATCACCTAAAAAATCTACCACATATTATATTGTATTGATACCCCTCCACCATCCATTGTTATGAATAAGGACAATAACACACAAGTAAATTCCCACAACCACGAAACACCATAATTCACCACAACACTCAACCTAATTGTGGATCTCCAATACCCTTACCCCACACCCAAAATATTTGTGTCTATCTCATATGGTATGGCATGTCTAGGGGAATCACCTACACCCTCTCCCCTGTACTACGTAACCAAAATATATATTACGCATCCTCTAATGTCACTATCATCTCCCCTATCGAGAGCCAAAATGTGCACATATCTGCATTCATTTGCTTACACAATGTTGTGGTCAAATGTATATTTGGGAGAAATTTTCTTAATCTAGCAACATGTTGTAACCCATCCCTATCCAAAATATCGTTGTCTACATCATCTAGGCCCAGTTCAAATAGTATCATCATATGGCACCCTTCACATAATTCTCATGCATGAACATATCTTTGTAACCACAAACAAACCACACATTATATTAGCCTATGTCAATAGCGTAAAACATCATCATACATCAATCAAATCTAAGTATATTATCCTAACCACATCCATCTTGGAATATTTTGACACTTGGATTCTCATTCTACATCTCAATTCAAGACTATATGATTCTTGATTGAAACTATACAGTTCCGTATGATACTATCCTAAATCCAAAACTAGACCATTCAGTCTAGTTTCATCACTCTATGCTAAATTGGAAAAAAAAAAACATTTTTTAAAAAATTGTAAAAACTATACAATTTCACATACAAACACCAACATTAATTACACTTACCAATTTATGGTTCATTTGTGCCTGAATGGAATCTCTCACCCTCTCGAATAGAGACTACATAGGCTCTCTCGCTCGTGGCATCTTCAAAGACTCAGAGTTCCTATCACACTCAATCACAACCAACCACTGAAAATTACTTTTTACTTTTCCACTTTACTATTTAAAGTGAAAAATTACCTGGGGCATTGGGTACCACAAATCATTTCCTTTCCTAATAGTCTAATTACATCCTCATAACTGTCTAGTCCATATCTGGGGCCCTACTCATTGAGTCGTGTGTGGCATTGCAATCATGTTTAAGACATATTCCACAACCATACATTATTACACTACATGGCACACTCCTTATGATGGTGTCCATGTTTTCTCTAACAATTTTTCATGTACCTTTCTTTCTCACACACTACTTCATTATCTTTTTTTTATCACTCTACCCAAAATCTCCAATTATACTTCCCAAATCTCTCTCCCCTCCATTACATGATCTGTATTATAGTTTCATCTACTCACTTTTATCTCAAACAATACTATTTCACACTCTCCCTTTCACCAAAATGGAGGAAACTCTATAGGTCAACCATACATGGTTGTCTCCTCTTTTTCTCCCAAATCAATAATCAAAGTCCAAAAAAAATTTCATACAAGGTCATCTTCCTTTGCGCACATTATACACAAATCAAGCAAGGTTGTTTATGCACAGACACCTTTCTCTCTCATTTTCACACAAATCAATCCAATTATATCACCTAGTAGTCACTCTTGAACACAAAAAATGTACTACATGTTAAACACACACAATCACAAATGTATAATGCCAAGGTATTTAGTACAAATGCAAAGGAAAAAAAATCAAGTATTCCAAACTCACTAAAACACTAATATTACAATTTATAATATATCAATTGTATAAACACGATAGAGGTAACAAGACGTCGTTTTCCTTTCACCTTATTAGGGTTTCCACATATATGAGACCTATATTCATTTACAATGGTGTGGTTTCATTATTGGGAAGCATTATAGTGAGCGAACAGAAATCCCTGTGACACTCTTCCCTTGGTGTCATGACACCCAATTCCTACATTATTATAAAATCAAGCACCTTGTTAGGTATTTGATCACCCCCAACTCTAAAAACACATCAAGCACAATTCCCCGTGTATTCAAGCATTTCTTCTTGCAATTTTGGTATCTCCTCTTGACACTTATGACACGCATCTCCCTTTGTCTATGTGTGGGTTGGGCAATGACTCACATTATTCACCACACATGGTAATTTTCTCTCAGAATGCTTGTAATTGTTCTAGCTTCAGTACTCTCTTAGGTATGACTTTTCTTCTCTTTTACACTAGTAAATTGCATTCACTAGCATAAAGTGGGAGAAATGTAGACACCAAAATCTACACAAAATCATTATTACATCATATTTTTACTACACTTTCATATGCATGAGTTCTTAACCTTGAAACTAGATCTTAGTGGCATAACCCCTTATTCTTTTTTCCTATGTTGCTTGGTTGGACTAGTCTTTTGTCAAAGTTTCACTCTTCTAACATGATTTTGTGTCAAGTTGTAGGGATCCCTAGTCATGTCCTTCTTCATTTATGTCCTATATTGTGTCGGTCCAAAACCGTACACTTGGATCAGGATCATACATACGGTCCCGACCTAGTTGTATGGTCTCAGACCCCTTTATTTTTCTCTATTTTTTATCTTTTGATTCGGTCCATTACTTGTTTTATGGTACAATTCTTATGTTTTGGGTTGGTCTTTCCTACCACTAAGGTTTGAAATTCAAGTTAAGAACTTCTATATATATATATATATATATATACAAGTATCACGTAATCATTTATGATATGACAAGCACATGTATATCTACCATCTATTGAGATAAGGAAGCAAGATATACATGTGCATACTACATACATGGCATAGGAGGGCATAAATATGATTTTATCATCTACACACAAGGGTTTCTGTTGGGATGAAGTAGCATATCCTGCTATCAATGTTGAGGCACAAGGATCAAACTAGGTCAAGGGATGGTTACATGCACAAAGTACTAAGATAACTACATTGAGTCTAAAATGTAGTGCAGCACTCAGTGAATCAAAAACGAGGTGACCATCGAGGTCATTCCGACTCAAGCATTTACATATTTATTTTTAGAGATAATGATTGCTTGAGTGCATTTTCAGATAGCTAGAGTTTTGTTTTACATGTTCAATTGCGACATATAAGGTTTTGTGTGAAGTTGAAGATACCAAAAAGTGACAAACAGTGACACACAATGATCACTACCAATTGAAAATCCATATTTTATACAAGTGAAAAACTATACATTTTGATATGTACCGTACCATATGTTTCTTCCCTCTTTGTAGGATCTTGAACAAATAATTACATATACACATAAGTATATTTGACTAATTCCCAAATTTTGTTCTTGTCTAGATCACTCATCGACACACTCCAAAAAATTTCTTAACCAATTAAGTGGCTCTTTCCATCTTGTTTACACTTCAAATTACATTTACTTACTAGTTATTGTGATTACCATGTTTTATACTTCTTCTATATTATATGTATCATAACTTTGAAGTGTATTTATAAGCTTAATTACTATAGTATCATTCATAAACCTAATTAAAATTAATTATAGTTGATACACTATTGATTTTTCTCAATCCACTACCTTCATACCGACAGGGATAAATCCAAACACGGCAATCCACTAATCTCTATCCACAAGAAGATATTCCATCTTAAGCTTCCATAACTCAAAATGTTGGCCATTAGATTTTTTGATCTCAATCCTTACACTTCCAATAATTTTCTTCTACTCAAATATATTCACATACACACAAAATTATCACTCGAATAAAATCTTACCAATGTGGTTGAGAACCCCTAACTCTTCACACAAAGCTAGAACATAGTTTTGAAGAGAATTTGATCTAATAAACAGATATGGGAGAAGAAATAGTTCATAGAATTTATAAGATAAAAAAAAAAAAAAGTGAAATACACAAAATAACACAGTACACAAGATATATCATGGGAAACCCTTTCGAGAAAAAACTCAACACAGTAACTTATTTCATTATTGTATTAACTCAATTGTTTTACCATACAATGATGCACTTCTTAGTTCTATTTATCTTACTACATATACAATTATATGTAAGCACATCAGTAAGTAATGGTTGTAACGGTATTATAAAACAATAGATACCAAAATCATGGGACAAGAGTACAACCCATAACGGTTCCCCATAAACATGAATTATCTAACCATCCATAATAACATAGGTTAAAAACACCTATACGGACCTAAAATCCTATTAAGGGGACCCCTAAAATATAAATTTTAGAAGAGTGTAACTCATGAAAAATATACTACACATTTCCAAAAAGGACTACGCCTTATTGTATTACTAAATCATATGCCCACTACGTTGTATGTTAGAGCGCAAACATCTTATGTTGACAAGTAATAGTGGGTCACTTGCACCATAAGAACTTGATATGAACCTAAATGACTGATTTGTGCCTAATCCATGTCAATAAAAATTGAATAAAAGTCATAGTTATGATTATATCTTATGTAAAATGTCATTTTGTGTGTGTGTGTGTGCATGTGCACTTGTAATGACAACCAAGTCCACCAAGTCCATGAAAATATTTTTTGATGTATATGAATTTTTTCGTCATCATTCAGCATCTTATCCACCACATATGGTTAGTCATCTCACTTAGTGAGATCATAGGTCATCAGGGTTTGTTAGGGTTTCATGTGTCCATGTGTCATGCACAGGAGTTACACAACACTCCTGATGCAGGAGCATCAACTCCATCCTTGTGAATAGATCAAGATGGCATTAATTTTAGAATTAAGGTGTTGTTGTAGGTCTTAGGGGTTCATTTAAGTCATTTTGAGGTGTTAGTTGGTGTCTAGGCTCTTCAAAATTCAAATGAGGTATTTTCCTCCAAAATGCAAAATTTGAATTATGGATCCATTTTTGGCTTGTACTTGGTTTTGTAATGATTTCTTGGAACCAATAAACTATGTAAAGGTGAAATGAAGCATTGTATGGGGGTTTTAGGTCCTCTCTAGGCTCGTGAGTCATACTAAATGCTAGATAATTCCATAACTTAAAACATTTATGTAAGAAAACCTATTATGGGTGAACTTGTGTCCATGGACTATGATTTTAACTGACCTAAAGACTCATGAACCATGGTTAAGGAGTAATTAGGAGGGTATAAAAGGCCAAATGTAACTGCCATTCTTCATTCTACCCGAGTATGAATCAAGTTCTAAAGTTTCAAGAAGATATTTGAAGGACAAACTCAAGTTTTGAATGTTTTTTGCATGAAAGTTTTCTTAATTCAGGTTGTGACAGTTTCTTGTATGCTTCTAATTTATTGTTATTGTGCACATAAAGGATTCTTGATCTCAGAAAGAAGGGAAATTGATCTTAAAGCCTGTATGAACATTGAATTGATGTGACTATTTCTTATATGTGTCACTGCTCTTGGAGGTTGTTGAATACCTTTTACACGATGTATGAACATTGTAAATGTCTTGACTAGAATGACCTAGAAGATGATGATTTTTGATTTTTCACAGTGTCTCCTCTTATGAAATCGTGTTGCTTGAGTATCCAAGATTGTGTGTAAAGACTGAGAAATCTAGTAATGGCATTAGGATTCCTTTAGTGCTAGAATTTATGGGAGTAGGTAAGTTAATAATTTATGTTGAGATCATTGGCATTGTGCTTTAGAAACCCCATCTTTGGGAGAGACCAATTATTTGAGCAAAATTGTCCTGTAGAAGAGCATTCTTCACAGTCAGAGATACAAGAAAATATTTAAGTTTGATGGAATTTTTTAATAAGATAAGTTTGCAATCAGGTTGAACTCATTCATGTAACCCTCTAGACATTTTACAACTCTAGTAATCTCTACATGTTATCATCATGAAGCATACAACCCTACTGTAAGGGAATACCCTATTTAGGAAAACTGTAGCATATTGATAAACCTTGCAAGAAGGATTTAGTGGGTGCATCATCCAAAAAGAAGGATTTTGGAGGTTTCTAATTCTCTTCCACCTTATCATAATCCATCTTAGTGAGAGAAATCATGAGGGTTTGGTGTTGGGAACCCTAGGCATTGGAAAATTGTGTTCCTTCACAATAAGCCAAGGGCATATGAGAAAAATCTCAATATCTCAGGAAGTTCAAGACCTACTAGTAATACCATCATGATGATAGTGATGAGACAGTGCTCAAGTAAAAAATTTAGCCTTTGATTCGAAGGTTTTTGTAAGTTATAGTCATTTCTCCCTTACCAGGTACAAAGGAAGCTACAGTCAAAGTTTTAGCTAGGGTTTTAGATTTGGATGGGTTAACGGTGGATTTATGGCTCAAAATTTGGAGGTAATAATGTTGACACCATCCTTTCAAGTATTTTTTAGGTTGAAATTAGTTTGGCAAGCTATATTTTACCCAGTCCTTGACAAAATAGAGACTCAGGAATGTACAAAACCATAGACCTAAAAGACATGCATAATAGTGAGAATTTGGAGGAAGTTTGTGAAGGGAACCACTGATATTTTTGGTGTACCATTAGAAGATTCAAAATGGTTTTCAAATATATCCTCACTTTGTCTTAAGTCCACTAAGTTACATCCATCAAACCTCACAGTCAGGGCTAATAAAAGGCTTATAACATTCAAGAAGAGCTTATACTAAAAGGTGTGCTTCCTCAAGGAGTTAGATAAATAGACTTGTTACACATCATTGATGGGTTGAATGGAACTTGATAGTGGATTTATTTTTCATGGAAGAGTTCTAAACCAATCCAACCCTTGTTAACTTAATTGGCATTGTTCTTGAGTGCAAGAAAAGGTAGACTTATTGAAGGAGGGTGAGATTGATACTTTGAGTTAACTTTAGTTCCTTAAATGGTAGAGAGGAATTTATTAGAAGTATAAAATGAGAGTGACTGATAGTGAAGAGTATCGGGGTCATCATAGTAGTGAGGACTTGAATAAAGGATGAATCTTGAATGCATAGAACTTGAGAAGCCAACAAATTTCAGTCTTACTAGAAGGTGAGTACATTGCCCTTTGGGTTGTTTGATTCCTTCCAAAGATGAAAATGACATTAAGAAAAGACTGAAAACTGGTTGCACTGGTTTATTTTTTTATATTTTGATACAAAAAATGAGGAAGTTGCTTTCTTAAGGTTGATTGGGGATTATCAACAAAGACTAATTTGAGAATCTAGAGACTAAGTTGAGAAAAGTGATTATTCTCAGTTAGTGGTAAGGTTTAGTTAGTAAAATCCCTGCATCAACTCATATATGTACCTTCTTTTTTATCTATGAGAATGTTAGACCTTGTTTATTTCATGTTTGATTTTCATGTTGTGCTTTGAATTCTTTCTTACTACTTGGAACGTTCACATCACCATTAGAAGTGCAACCTCTTTGATGTGCACGACGTTCCATATTGATCCTTACAGAATAATATGATATGGTATCAAAGTTGTAGACACCTATAATTTAGCTTGAGCAATTTAAATACTTAAATTGCACTAATTATACCCTGTCCCGCAAATGGACGACATATCATCAATATAGTACATTTTCTCTACTATCATCGTTAATTAATTGCATTGCATTAGTTAATTAATTCTTCTATCCAACAATGACGCCAATTAACGACCTTCTATTAATCAGCTCCCCTTTCTATCTAGATTAATTAATTAATTATAATTAATTAAACTCCCCTTTCTATCTAGATTAATTAATTATTTCTAATTAATTAATACCCTTTTCTATCTAGATTAATTAATTATTCTTAATTAATTAATTCTCTCTTCTATTTAATTAATAAATTGTCACTTATTTGATTAAATCCCTCTCATAGTCTAAATCATGCTAATTATTCTTCTAAAAAGCTTTTATAATCATACACACCTATTAATTAATCACTTTGGTTAATTAATAAAGCCCCTCAAACCCCATGGGTCACTAAAGGATAAAGCTAAACTCTCCTAAGGTTGACTCAACCTTTTCTAAACCTCCCTTATCCAAAACTAACCCAACCTCTCTATTTATCCCACATGAAGAGGGATGTAGATATTCCTCTATCCATTGGGCTATATAAGGAGCCCTCCTCCTACCTTTCTATTTACACCTACTCCTTGATAAACAAAAGTGAGCATATAGTAATACACTATAGTCATTTTTATCATCTTTAAACATTTCTCCATTAGAGTGGAGCTATATCATCATCCTTTTGCATTCAAACAACCAAGTTAGTGTTGTGAATAAAAATGGAGTTAATCAAGAAAGGCCTAATAAGCCATGGCTTGATGAACCTCCATCTTTGATCATCTTGGATCAAACAATCACTATCTCTTTTTGATAGCTAAAAGATCTACCTATGTCTAGTTTATTGATTTAGCTTTCTAAAGAGTAGAGCAATAAATGTTAGTATGCTAGTTTGAGGTTTATTTTATCTTACATAATATTGATGTTTAGTACTTGTTTAGCTCTTAGCATGATGATGTATTGATATTTGATTTAGCTTTGTTATAATACTACTAGGTGTTAGTTATAATCTTCTTAACTTAGTTGTACAAACTCTTCAGGGGTCAGGAGTGCCACTAGAAGTAGATCTTACGCATCTTCAGGCTACAGTAGCCAATATTATACCAACTGAGCACATTTCCTTTAATCATAGGGAGATCCCTATTGAAGATCCAATGTATAATCTCCGCTTTTATATTGAGTTATTTGTTTCCCATCAAAAGATAAAATGGGTGCTTGTGGACAAAAGATTAGGATTGAATATATGCACATTGAAATTAGTTAAGCAATTGGGACATACAGAAGAAGACCTCGAGTCCCACATCATTACCATAATTTCTTACGACAACACGGAAAGAGAGTCAGCTGGCACAATCACATTACCCATGGAAGTTGGGCCCACTTTTCATCACATGAAGTTTCATGTCTTGTACTTGGAACTCCCATACAATATGCTTCTAGGCCGACCATGGATTCATACCATGCAGGTCATGCCATCAACATTCCATCAATGCATCAAACTGGAACACGAGGGACACACTATCACGATACAAGGAGATTTATAGCCCTTCGTTCACTGCAGAGCTATCAATAGTTTTACACGTAAGGGTGCCTATACTTGTCCCTCTGCTGATATAGTCGTTCCTCTTCAATCCAAATCCATGGAGTCCCGAGTAGATTCAGATTCCCTCAGTTCTTGCACCTGTGGTGCCTCTACATCAACTTCCCCTTTTGATTGACAGGAGATGAAGGTTGTATAATACGGTTGTGGGGATTATAATGTGCAACAAGCTCTTTTAGTTTTAGACCTCTCATTGTCACCTAAAACTAGAGGCCGGCCTAACTATCATTTCAGACGGCCTAGAGATGAGTGAACTATTTGGTCATTTTTACCTGGAGGGTTACTTGCTAAAGACAAATTATTGGATCCACCTATGACTTGGGTCCTAGAAGATACTCAACCAACTTGATACCAAATCCCTGAGTATGAGAATTCTAGTCGAATGTTGTATTCCATGGGCTACAAAGGTCTAAGATGCGGAAAGAATGAGCAAGGAACGAGAGAACCAGTTCCTCTCCCACATTTTAAGATGGAAAGGTATGGCATCGGCATTCGACCCTATGGGTCACACCCCAATGATCAAGATACCACCTTTTCCAAGCGTGAAGATAGCTCTGACTATTTAGATAGCAATACAAATTCCCACTATAACCAATATGAGGATCTTACCTCTACAAACCTGTTCATGAATACCGTTGTCCTCGCTATAACACCTATTGAACATAAAATTGACCTTTTTTACCCTTTCCTTGTTGAATGGGACCAACAACATCATGTGCCACTAGATCTCTTTGAAAATTATGAAGCCATTGCATAATTCATGGGCATTCATGATACAATCCCCGTTAGAGATCACAAAAATGGTTTCTACATTGACTTAGATACCTGCACCTACTTCAGAGAGGAAGTTGAGCTTCATGGTAAGAAAAATTTAAGAAAAAGTGAGGGCAAAAGTTCTAATGAAAAGCCTCAGAAAAATTCAAAGTCCAAGTCGCACATTGAAAACTTCTTTTAGGTGCTAGCTGACAAGCAAGTACAAAAATCAATGGGTAAGGAAAGTGACCACGCCAAGGGTGAAAATATCATAGAGATGCCCTTGGAAGAATATCGCAACCTTCCTCCCAATCCTACGTGTATGGAGGATTTGTCCACAATTCTTGTAGAAGAGACCATTGATGTAAAAATTGGCATGGAAGATGACCCAAAAGTGATCAAGTTGGGAGCTTCACTCTCAACGCGAGAACAGAAAACAAAAACCATACTTCTAGGGGAATTTATAGATGTTTTCACATGGTCCTATAAGGATATGTCAGGCTTGGATCCAAATTTGGTAGTGCACAACTTATTTCTACATGCAGACGCCAAGCCCATCAAGCACAAGCTCATAAATATGCACCTGAGGGTGGCTCTCCTAGTTAAGGAAGAGTTAGAAAGATTTCTCACAATAGGATTCATTCAACCCTTTGATTACTATGAATGGATATCAAATATAATCCTTATACACAAGAAGCATGTTGGGATCAGAATCTATACAAATATTAGAGACATAAATAAGGCATGCCCAAAGGATGATTTTTCGTTGCCTAATATCGATATGATTGTTGATTCGACTATAGGACATGAAATGTTATCTCTTATGGATGGCTTTTTAGGCTACAAACATTTCAAGATAGCCAACAAATATCGACACAAGATGGCCTTCATAACTCCCTGGGGTAATTTATATTATCAAGTAATTCCATTTGGCCTTTAAAAACGTAGGAGTAGCCTATCAAAGGGTGATGATAGTGATTTTCCATGATCTATGATCCATGACATCATGGAAGACAATGTGGACGATATCCTCAGGAAATCCAAGATAAGGGTAGATCACCCTGATATTTTGTGGCATATCTTTGAACACTTGCAGGAGTATAAAGTCAGATTAAATGCTAAGAACTGTGTGTTTGGCGTACTGTCAGGAAATTTTCCAGGATTCCTTGTATCTCGAAGAGGAATTGAGGTAGACACATTAAAGTTACTACCATTACTAAAATGCCTCCTGCCAAAAACATCAAAAAACTACGCAGTTTGCAAGGAAAGATACAAGCCATCTTCTGCTTCATTTCCTAACTTATTGATAAGTGGCATTCGTTCACTCACCTACTTAAAAAGTATGTTACCTTTATGTGGGGACCAGAGCAATAACAGGATTTTTCCTTTCTTAAGAAGTACTTATCCAATCCACTTGTCCTCATGCCTCCAACTCCTGGTGAGCCACTTTTGCAGTATATTTATACCACACAATTTGTTATTGGTGCATTGTTATCCCAATATGACCTCAGCCATAAAGAAAAATTTGTGCACTATCTCATTCATACTCTCATCGCTTACGATCTCAACTACCCTCAGATTGAAAAAGCTTGTTTGGTTGTAGTTTTTACCTTCAAAAAACTTCACCACTACCTGTTAAATACTAAAACCAGGATTATATCAAAAGTTGACCCACTTAAATACCTGTTGTCTAAATCCACTCTTATTGGTAGAATAGATAACTGGATCATTCTATTGAGTGAATTTGACATCGAGTTTGTGTGCCAAAATTTGGTCAAGGGACAGGTTCTTACTGATCAGTTAGCAGAAGCACCTTTACAAGGAATAGAATCTGTGAATCTGGATCTAGTCAGATGCTTCATAAATGTACATTGAGGAATCCATCATGTGGCAAGTGCACTTTGATGGATCTTTTACATGGTTCCAGAGTAGGTGTTGTACTAATTACTCCTTTTGGCGACCCCATACCTCAGGATTTTTGCCTTGGTTTTCCTTGCACGAATAATATTGCAAAGTATGAGGTGTTCATCACTGGGATGAAGCTCGAAATCAAGTGGGACATTCATCATGTTAATATCGTTGGTGACTTGTAATTAATCATCAAACAAGTCAATGATGAGTAAAAATTCAAGGATGAGAATCTCATCCCTTACAAGAATTTGGTCGAAAATTTGAAAGAGTATTTTATGTGTATCATGTTTGAACAGATTCTAAGAGCTCAAAACAGATTTGTAGACGCTATGGCAACTGTAGGTTCTATGCTACGTATTCCACTGAAAAGTAATGATATGCCTTTCTTTGTTGAAAATCTACACCAACCTATGTATGACATGCCAGAATCTTGTCTCGCTTATGATGTTGTTGGTCCCAATTCCCCATTGTATGAGCCCATCATCACTTACCTTAAAGATAATATGTTCCCTCCTAACATCTCTCATTCCGAAAAAGAAAGCCTTATCCACCAGATATCCTGTTATACCCTCTTAGGAGGTATGCTCTATTGTGGTGGCTACGATGGGAATCTGTTACATTGTCTCGATACAACAAAGTTAGTCCACGTAATTAAAGAGGTGCACAAAGGGGTGTGTGGGTCCCACACAAATGGGTTGGTTCTAGCCAAGAAATTGTTGAGATTGGGCTAATATTGGCCTACCATGGAAACTAACTACTGTAACTATGTGTGTAAGTGTGTACTCTGTCAAAAGTATGGAAATTTCATCCATGACCCCATCACAGCGATTGTAACCGATCACGACCCCATGGACATTTTCCAAATGGGGACTTGATTTAATAGGGAAGCTTACCCCTACTTCATCTAATGGCCACACCCACATCATTACAGCTACTAAATATTTTACCAAGTGGGTGGAAGTTGTCCCTTTGACCTATCTAATGGGTGCTCAAATCACAAAGTTCATCATGAATCATCTTATTTTCTGGTATGGCATTCCTACAGCCATAGTTACTGGCAATGAAAAACTCATTCAATAACAAGACCGTGAAATATCTCTGTCATCAATTTTAAATAAAATTAAAATGGTCTACATCATATTACCCCCAAGGCAATGGACAGACCGAGGCCACTAACAATACTTTGGTTCAAATAATGAAAAAGTTGGTAAGTAAGACAGGTCACAACTGGCATTTACAAATCCACCCAACTCTTTGGGCTTACAAGACCTTTATTTGCACTCCTACTGGTGTAACACCCTATTCCCTATTTTTTGGAACAGAGTTTATAATCCTATTAGAAATCGAGCTACCCTCCCTATGAATTTCTCTTAGGGATTATCTAGACAAGGATGAGGATTACAGAGTGGCTAGACTGATAGAGTTGGAAATCCTGGATGAGAAGCGCATTCATGCCCTAATCATCTTAAAGTGTATCAGAACAGAGTCTCTCAAAATTACAACAAAAGGATCATACCTCGTGAGTTTGAGATTGGAGATTCGGTCATGAAAGAAAATCAGTTCAACACAAGGGCAGAAAGAGAGAAGAAAGGAAAGTTTAAACCGCATTGGTTAGGACCTTACCTCATTATGGCCAAATATGGTACGGAAGCATACAAACTTGCCCATCCTAATGGTGATGAGCTCCACGAACCTATGAATTCCATGCACCTTAAGCAGTTCTATGCTTAAACATGGTGCAAAAATCAGAAATGCAAACCAAAACAAAAAAGTAAAAATGATCTAAACAAAAAAAAAATTATTAATTAAAAAGAGAAAAAGATAAAGATAAAAAATAGGTCATCCATAAGTGAAAACCACACAATTATGGCATTTTGGATATGTCCTTCGGTGAAAACTGATTTCCGATGCCTTGGGAGGATTCGTTGTTCACGAGCATCTTGCATCTAGAGGGTACTTTTACTTAGCCTAGGGCTAGTTCCGCATCCGCATCCAAGATTCCCTGTGAGCCTATTATTACCAAGCCTTGATCCGGATTTTTCTCCTATTGTTAGTTTGTGCAGGGATGGTCTTTGTTTATTCCCCATCTCATGTTGGGGGCACTTCTGCGACTTCACCTTCCTGTTTATAAGCACATGGCGCCTTCCCTTGTATATTCTCTATCTAACGCTGAGGGCATCCACGTTTCTCGGTTACCTATGCATCACCTCGGAAAACTTTGGAAAAACACAAAAAAATTCAAAAAATGTTAGAAAATCAAAACAATAGAAAATTGTTTCACAAAAATCAAAACAATACAAAATTGTTTCACAGAAAATCAAAAAAATAGAAAATTGTTTCACAAAAATCAAAACAATAGAAAATTGTTTCACAAAAATCAAAACACTAGCAAATTGTTTCACAAAAATCTAAACAATAGAAAAGTGTTTCAGCAAAAACACAAAAATAAACAATAGAAAAGTGCTTCACAAAACAATCTTGCAAAAACATAACTTTAGTTTACTTACTTTATCTTGTTTCTTGTTTTGTTTGTGTACATTGTTTGCCTCTATAGTTGTTGCTTGTTTGTACATTTGTATAGTTTATTGCTTACACATACTTTGGTAAGTTTTGTCTTTTCTTTCTCATATTAGATTCATTCCTCCTTGTACATATGCAGTGTGTTTTTACATGCTTGTAAATAATTGTATATAGTTTTGTTAATTCATGATTGGTTTTCGTTGTGTATTTTGTTAACATTTGATTGTGTTTGTTTATCGCATGTACATATTTTTGTTATCACATCATCATATCTCCATCAATATCATCACATCTAACATCATCTATACATCATATATAAATATAATGCTACATGTACATCATACATGTATGCTATGCTAATCATCAGGTATTGTATCATCAAATGGGGGCAAGAGGGATCACAAATATCAAAATCTATCCCTCCCCGCACCAATATCATTGTGTGATCTCGTCCACTAATCTAGAGCATCACATGTACAATACAATTGATATCATCTATGGATCTATCATGTCAAAATCAAACATATGTGGTACAAACATCTCAAATATCATCATGATACATACAAAAGTGTGAAATCAAACCATATCACGTCACACTCTAACTCTTCTTCTACTCGTCATGAATAATTATTTTATTTAAATAATTATTTTATTTCATTTTCTGTCATGCTGGGGAATTCTTTTCCACCTAGTACCCCTTTCTTCTCACTAGGACAATTTTATTGCTCCTAAGTGATATCCTTTCTTCTACACACTGCATCGAATAATTATTTTTTATTAAATAATTATTTTATCAATTTTTCCATTATGTTGGGGCATTATTTGCCACCCGCTACTTCTTTCTTCTCCCTGGGGCATTTATTTTGCATCTAGGATATTCTTGTTGATTCTTCTACTTTCTTCTACGCATCCAGCCCATCCAAAAATTGTTATATATATACCCTTCTAAAATCCAAAAATTTTTTAAAATCTCCAAAAAATCCTAAAAATTGTAAAACTCACAAAGCTAGGTAAACCAGCTCATAGCGGTTGAAACTCATGTCTTACGCATGGTATTCATTCCATATCTTGTTGGAATTTTCACGTGTTCACGGATCAAATGACTCATGGATCATCATATTTAAAAACATTTTCAAAGCTAGCCTGTTTACTTCGTCAGTACTTTGGGGCACATATAGTTGCTTGGTATTGTTTTGTAGTGCACTACTCTTTTTTATTGGACCTCGTGTCCTTCATCATCTTCCCTTACATGTATCCTTGCTCAGGGCATAATTTTTAACCCTTTTCGTCGATCAAGAACATTTGGGGATCTTCAGCTTGATAATAAAACATTTGTACAACCGTCTTGACCGTTGTTGGTTGTAATATGTGTGTTTGTACTTGTTTTCCCTGTCAAATGAGATTGTTTCCTTCTCATATTGCATTGCTTTTGTATGTTTCATTGAGTGGGTGTTTCAGCAATGGACAATTGTTGGTAGTATGGATTTTCATGTCATCCTACTTTTTTCGTATGCTTATATTTTTAATAAGGACCAATGATGTAGATCTTTGGCAATATGATGACAATAAAGTTGTTTCAATACACTGGATGAAAACTTGCTCTTTTCTTTCCATCTTCATTCCTCCTCTACATCATTCTCCTATCAACACTATTCTTCTTATTCACCTGGGGCATCCTGCTCTTACCCATTCTTCTATTTTCTTTCTCTCTCCTTTTTCTATTGTCGATCACCTTCTCTGATCACCCCATCGACACTCGAGGGGGCATCTCTCACTTCTACTAATTTTTCTTCTACACATTCAAAATTAATTTGTCTACTATCTTTCAAGTGGCGTCACTTACGCCACCCTAAAAAGGGGCAAATGTAGACACCTATAATTTACCTTGAGCAATTTAAATACTTAAATTGCACTAATTATACCCTTTCCCGTAAATGGACGACATATCGTCAATATAGCACATTTTCTCTATTATCGTCATTAATTAATTACATTGTGTTAGTTAATTAACTCTTCTATCCAACAATGATGCCAATTAATGACCTTCTGTTAATTAACTCCCCTTCTATCTAGATTAATTAATTATTTATAATTAATTAAACTCCCCTTTCTATCTAGATTAATTAATTATTTCTAATTAATTAATCTTTCCTTTCTATCTATATTAATTATTTATTTATAATTAATTAGTACCCATTTCTATCTAGATTAATTAATTATTCTTAATTAATTAATTATCTCTTCTATTTAATCAATAAATCGTCACTTATTTGATTAAAACCCTCTCATAGTCTAAATCATGCTAATTATTCCTCTAAAAAGCTTTTATAATCTTACACACCTATTAATTAATCACTTTGGTTAATTAATAAAGCCCCTCAAACCCCATGGGTCACTAAAGGACAAAGTTAAACTCTCCTAAGGTTGACTCAACCTTTTCTAAACCTCCCTTATCCACAACTAACCCAACCTCTCCATTTATCCTACATGAAGAGGGATGTATAGATTCCTCTATCCGTTGGGCTATATAAGGAGCCCTCCTCCTACCTTTCTATTTACACCTACTCCTTGATAAACAAAAGTGAGCATATAGTAATACGCTACAGTCATTTTTATCATCTTTGAGCATTTCTCCATTAGAGTGGAGATATATCATCATCCTTTTGCATTCAAACAATCAAGTTAGGGTTGTGAAGAAAAAAGGAGTTAATCAAGAAAAGCCTAATAAGCCATGGCTTGATGAACATCCATCTTTGATCATCTTGGATCAAATAATCACTATCTCTTTTTGATAGCTAAAATATCTACATAGGTCTAGTTTATTGATTTAGATTTCTAAAGAGTAGAGCAATAAATGTTAGTATGTTAGTTTGAGGTTTATTATCCAGATTCTAATGCACAGTATCGATGTTTATTACTTGTTTAGCTCTTAGCATGATGATGTATTGATATTTGATTTAGCTTTGTTGTAGGACTACTAGGTGTTAGTTATAATCTTCTTAACTTCGCTAAACAAATACATGCATACAAAAGCTATTGTTCGGTAAGCGTGCACTCATTTGATTTTGGTTATTAATTAATTATTTTTATTTTTTCATGTTTCTCTTGGAAGTTTTAATCATCCTTTGCAATTTTTTTAATAGGTTTAACCATCTCATATTTAGAGTTTGTGATGGTTTTTTGGTTGTGCATGTGCGGGTTTCAGGTGTTTCACATCCAGATCTAGCCAGATGCAGCTAAGTTTTGAGGGAATATATAAATTTGGAGGTAGGTTTTACATTTCTGATTTTATCAGTTTTTTAATTAAAAGTGAAATTTCTCTTATTCTAATCTACGAGATTTTGGAAAATTGTCACAAGATTCTTGTTACTAAATGTTGCTTTACCATTCCCCTGAGGGTAATAATCAGATGCATGGGCTAAGGATATTATGTATCCATAACAAAACTCAGTTAATTCCATAGAAGATAAATATGAGGCATTATCAATAACTATCTTCTATGGAATGCCAAAATGGATAATAATATTTTCCTTGATGAAGTTACATACCATCTCCAAATTGTCTTACTTAACCGGTATGGCCTCCACCCACTTATTGAAGTAATTTGTTGTTCTGAGCATGAAGGTATTACTTGCACTAGAATGAGGATTGAGAGAACCGATGAAGTCTAGACCCCATTGTTGGAAAGGCTCTTCAATTACCACTGGTCTGAGCGGGAGTGCATCGAGTTGTGGTATTCCCACAACTGTTGACAAGGCTCACACTTAGCTACCCATTTTTGAGCATCTTGAAAGAGAGTAGGCTAGTAGTACCTCCCTCAAAGGATCTTGTGTGTAGTGACCATGGCGGAGAAATGTCCACCACAAGATTGATCATGAAAATCTTTTAGCAACATCTCATGTTACTCTTTGTCAACACACCTTAAGAAACATACATCAAGGGGTCTCTTGTATAATACATGGTTCCAAATCACATACCTCACATATTTGAGCTTAAGGGTTCTTTTTTGCTTGTAATCCATGTGTTTTGGACAATCACCATAAGTGAGAAAGTAATCAATACCATTGTACCACTCATCAGTAGTATTCATGAAGCATACTTGGGGCAAGTCCTTTCTTACGCATCCATAACATTGACACTCTTTATCTTTATACTGAGTTTTGAGAGACTCGTCTTCGACTATCAACCTATATAATCCATTTCTTATAACCAAATTAGATGGACTTATCTCAAGGTCATACTCTTGAATTTTCGATACCCAGTTACCTCTTTTTACTATGAGGGCTTGTTGAGTCAAGATAGATTTTATAAATGATCCCAAAACAATCACAATGGTGTGAGATTTTAGGATATAGAATCTGAAATTATTGACCACCTTAACCAAAGCATAAGCATTTGTTTCCATGGTAAAGTATATGAGCTCATGATTCTTCAACGGGAAGATCATGAAGGAAATAGGAGACTCAAGCCCTTCTTCGTTCTTCAGAACTAAATTATCTGAGCTGAAATATTGTGCTCATATGCATAAAAATACACAATGAAATCTTTATTGAAATCATGACATACTGGGGTCGGGGATTTGGCTATGGCCTTCTTGATGTTCTCAAAATCTTATTTTCCCTCCTTACTCAACTTGAAGCTCTCTTGTGGATTCATCATTTTTCTAATATGCTTGGTCAACTCATAAAAATCTGGAATGAAACGGTGGAGGAAGTTGACCTTACCAAATAAGGAATGAACTCCCTTCTTTCTTGTGGGAAGGGAGATTTTTTGGATGGCTTGCACTCTTTCCTAATCAAAATTTGTTTCTTCCATATTCACAGTGTGTCCAAAGAGCTTGCCTTCAGTCACTCCAAATATTGACTTATTCATATACAATGATATGCCATGTTATCGACACCTTAGAAAGACTTTTTCAAGGTGTATCAAATTCTCTCTCCTCTTCTTAGAGAAGACTATAAGATCATCAAGATAAATGATAATAAATTCTTCTTCAAATCCTTAAAATCCAAGTCCATTGCTCTTTGAAAAGTCACCCCAGCATTGATGAGACCAAATGAAATCTGACTGTAGGAGAAAGTTACCCGTGGAGTTGTAAAAGTAGTCTTATAGGGGTGAGTGCACCAACTTAGGGGGCCAAAAGGGGTTCTTAACTGGACGCATTTTTCTGAAAAAAAAAAACCTCTACTTGTACAAGTTTTTCGAAATAGTTCCACTCAAAATTGGAATATGTTGTAGAAATATGAATCGTAGAATTTTGAGTCTAGTTTCTAAGCTACTAAACTTTATTGAAAACGGATAAGTTTAAGTGGGTCCAACAACTAAAATACCAACAGATGCTCCTGTTATTGTTAAAAAAACATAATATTGTGGCTTTCGTGCCCCCCAGCATTTTTTTAGCACCATTTAGTATTTTTGAAAACCCTTTAGTAGAAAGATAGCTAGGAGCATCTAGTTTGGGATCCATTTTTTTTTAGATTTTTTTAGTGAATATTTTTTTATTTATGATTTTTCTAGTACAAAAATTTTATGTTTTGAAAAATAACGGAGCTCTGACCGTACCCCCCCCCCCTTTAACTACCTCAAAAAATATCGAAAATTAGAATTTTGTTTTTTTAATATGTATAGAATTGTGCCTAGTTTTGGCTAGTATAATTTTTTTTTAATTTCGATAACCTAAAAAAAAGATACACCATGAAAGATAGACATATTTACACATCAAAAAATAGCTATAAAAAGGCATAGTTAGAAAATAAATAATATGGAAACCTTATATTAGTCAGAAAATATGAAAATTTATATTTTTACAAAGAAGAGACTCTGCTCTACGTCGTGGTATAATTTTTTTTAAATGGATCGATTATTTTATTTTGATTTATCAAAGAGAAAGTGTCATTTTTACATTTTCTTGAAAAAACTTGTTGTTTGTTGTATTTGTGCAGGTCCATGCCTCCAGGTTGGGGGTCCCAAGCCTTGAGGCATGGCTTGGGAAAAGAGAAAACGTAAAACACATACGCATTACATAACGTGTACGCATTCTATGTAGTATAAACATAATGCGTATGTGTTATGTAACACGTACATGTTCTGTGTAGTATAAGCATTATGTATGCTTTTGACATGCTTCTATTTACATAAATAAATGTTTAAGTTTTTCATTTATTATTATTTATATTTTATTATTTCTTATTCTTTAAATTTATTTATGTAAATATAAGAAATTAGGGTCACTCTACACCTTATGGAATTAGTCTCACAGCTCCATGAGTCTTAGGAGATAGTTTTTTAAAGTATAATCTGGTCAGTACATAGGTAATTTTTTAATATTTTAGCATTCAGCCTAAATCTTTTAGCATTTAACTTCTACAATCGAAACCTTAAACCATAGGCCATAAACCTAAACCTAAACACTAAACTATAAACCTTGAGCCCTAAACCCTAAACCTTTAACCATGATCCCTAGACCCTAAACCCTAAACCCTAAACCCTAAACATTAAGCCCTTACCCATGAGCCCTAAACCCTAAGCCTTAAGTCTTAAACCCTAAACCATGAACCATGAGCCCTAAATACTAAACCCTAAACCCTGAACCGTAAAAACTAAATCCTAAACCCTAAACCCTAAAACTTAAACATTGAATCCTAAACCCTAAACCCTAAGCCTTGAACTCTACACCCTTATCCCTGAGCCCTAAAATCTAAACCCTAAACCCTAGACCATATACCCTAAGACCTAAAAACTAAATGTTAAACCCTAAAACCCGAGCCCTAAACCATAAACCCTAAACCTTAATCCCTAAACATTAAATTCTAAACCCTAAACCATGAACCCTGAGCAATAAACCCTAAAACTTGAACTGTAAACCATAAACCCTTATCCCTAAACACTAAATCATTAACCCAAAACCCTAAACCCTAAACCCTAAACCCTAAATCCTAAATCCTTAACCTTGATCCATAAACCCTAACCATAAACCCTAAACCTAAATCCTAAATCCTAAACCATAACCCTAAACCTTGAACACTAAACCCTAAACCCCAAAACATATTTCATCAATATTTCTTAGTCACATGCCTAGAACCATCATTGAGTATACTTATAGAACTAACTTGTTTATGAGACGTGGGACAAGTAACTAAATGGATATGACATCTACCTTGTGCCTTGTAATGCATATATTACACATCTCTTCCAAACTTGTTTCTCCCCACATATACTTGTGCTCTTGAATGTAAATTTATTCACACTCTGAAACAAATTTCACATTTCTCATATTTCTATGTATGGTATTATGCAAGCCAGGATGACCCGTTGGAAGCTAGATAAAATAACAATCACATAAAAAAAATTAATCTTAAAGGAAACAAAAGAAACATAGAGAATATATCAATGCAGAGGTGTAGGATCATAATTGAATTTCCCTTAGTATCCTCTCCTCTGAAGAAAGATAAAGTTCAAGTGTTCTATTGGAATGGATATTAAATTTGACATAACTTCCTAAAGTGTTCAAAATAATCATAGAAACAGGGGAATGGCTAAGAACACCAAGGGGTTAGCAATCGCCTAGTAAATCTTTCTTGTTTAGTTCTAAATGGGAGTTACCTGGCCTATGATTTAGTGACCTTCCATTCATTGATAACTCCTTATATGATAAACCCATGGATGTTTTCAAAATCCCTTGAACAAAAAGATAGGGGTAGTCATCAATCCTAGTGAAGGGTGTGATGTGATTTCCAAGCAACTTGAAATTCATATAGATTTAGAGGTCATAACATGAATTTACAAATATCTCTATCATTATAAATGGAAGCCAAGTAATAGTTTCTCCATATCCATCCAAGGATTGAGGACTACTAGGGTCTTTGGAAGGATTGGACAGTCAGGAATATGACATTTCCCTCCTTCAAAATATCAACAGATGAAAAAATCAAATTTTGATGACTCTCTTTGAATATTATGCCTACAAATTCGATGAACCCTGAACTCTGTGACCTAAACCCTTAACCCTCAACCATGAGACCTAAACCCTAAAATATAAACCCTAAACCCTAAAACTAAAATAATAAATCCTAAACCCTAAACACTAAATATTAAACCCTAAAACCATAACCCTAAACCCTTGACCCTGGACCCTGAGCCCTAAGCCCTAAACCCTAAATACTAAATCCAAAGCCCCGAGCTCTAACCCCCAGACCTTAAACAAGTAACTCTAAACCCCAAACCTTAAGCCATAAACCATGAACCATGAACCCTAAACCCTAATCCCTAAACCTTAAGCCTTGAACCCTACACCCTAATCCTTGAGCCTTAAACCCTAAACCTTAAACCCTGAGCCCTAAACATTAATTCTAGAGCCCTGATCTCTAAACCCCTAAACCTTAAACCCGTAACTCTGAACCCCGAACCTGGAGTCATAAACCTTAAACCATGCACCCTAACCCCTAAACCCTAAACCCTGACCCATGAGCCCTAAATCGTAAACCCTAAACCTTAAGGCCTAAATGTTAAATCCTAAAGGTCCCTCAATCCTAAACCCTAAACCCTAAAAACTAAATCATAAACCCTAAACCCTGACCCCTAAACCCTAAACTCTAAACCCCAAGTACTAAACCCTAAACCCTAATCCCTAAGCCCTAAACCCTAAATCTGAAACCCTAAACACTAAACCCTGAACTCTGTGACCTAAACCCTTAACCCTAAAACCTAAACCCTAAACCTCAAGCCTTAAACCCTAAACCTTGAACCCTTTATCCTAAACCCTGAACACCGACCTTTAAACCTTAAACCTTAACTCATAAACCCTAAACCGTAAACCCTAAATCCTCAACCCTAAACCTTAAACCCTGAGACCAAAACCCTGAACCCTTTACCCTAAACCCTGACCTTTAAACCTTAAACTCTAACTCCTAAACCCTGAACCATAAACCCTAAACCTTAAACCCTAACTCCTAAATCCTAAATCGTAAAACTTAAATCCTTAACCCTAAACCTTAAACCCTAAGCCATAAACCCTATACCCTATACCATAAACCCTAAGCCCTAAACCCTAAAATATAAGCCCTAAATCCTAAACCCTAAACCCTGACCCCTAAACTCTAAACCTTGAGCCCTAAACCCTAAACCCTAATCCCTGAACCCTAGGCCCTAAGCCATAATCCCTAATCCAAAACCCTAAACCTTGAACCCTCAAACCTAAAATATTACCTCTAAACCTTAAAAACTAAACCTTGAACCCTCAACTCTCAACCCTAAACCATAAACCTTAAACCATGAACCCTAAGCCCTGAGCCCTAAACCCTAAACCTTAAAATTTGAACTATGAGCCTTAAACACTATACCTTAAACCCTAAACTCTAAACCTTGAGTCCTAAACCCTTAGCCCTAAACCCTAAACCCTAAATCATAAACCCTTATCCAAAGGAAAGTCCTAAAAATATTATTTAGCGTGTTTTAGTGTGTAGGGAATAGTGTTTAAGGTGATCGATCGACTCTTTTAGTTTTTATGAGATACTACTTCCTTTGAAGGCCTAAAAAGGCATTTTTGGCCATTTTGTAGTTAATTGAACACCCTTCAAAACAAGCTAAAATGAGCTAGTCATGTCACTGAGTTATCAAGGACCATTATTTGTGACGTATTAAGGCATCGTTTGTCTCCATAAGAGACATATGAGCAAAAACATGTATGAGAATCATGAATTTGATTCCATGAAAGGATGCTTTTAGAACTAGGAAAGGTGAGGGGATGATCTTTATATGGAGTACCATGTTTCTAAGAATAAGGAATCATTTGAGTTCACTTGATGCAATTCACCTGGTACTATTCGTAGTAACTCATTCAACACCTAGTAGTGTTATCACACCTTAAGGAGGAGGCACATTACAATCACCTCATTTTGGCCATAGGACAAGAATCCCATTCAGGGAACAATCCTCTATCTACAAAGTGAGGATATCTTTTCAGTAAGAAGTAGACAAACATCGTAGAGTTAATTCATGGTCACTGAAGTGAATTATGCACCAAATTTAAAAATTAGTACCAATTCAAGCAGTGGTAGGGCCAAAATCCATTTTAGAAGGTCAAAAAACCTAAAAACGACTATATGCTTTCCCAAAACAAAGACCGAATACAATATATATGCCCTGAAATTTTTATGTCATTTGCTGAAATCCTGAAAATGAGTAAGTGCTGACCAGATTAGATTTTGAAAAACTATCTTCTAGATTATAACTGTTAGAGATACGAGACCACTTCCATAAGGTGCAGAGTGACCCTAATTTCTTATATTTACTAAAATAAATTTAAAGTATACTTAAACATTTATTTTTGTAAGTATAACCCACCAAAACACATATGCGTGGTCCATACTACACAAAATGCGTATGCATTACAAAACGCGTACACGTGATGGTTCAGTGATTCCCAAGCCAAACAAATCAAAATGCAAGCGCGTTTTAGTAAAACTTGTACACGTTCTACTTTTTCGGATTCTTGTCCGCTTTTTGGCCCCCCAACTTTGTGCACTTACCCATAGTGATCTTATTGAGAAACTTCAATTTTATCGTATCCAGAGAATCCATCTAGTATAGAAAGCATTTCTAAACCTGTGACTACTTGTAGGATTCGATCCATGATTGGGGGTGGATAATTGTCTTTTAGAGAAGCTTGGTTCAAATTTTGGAAGTCTACACAAATCCTTATTTCTCTAATTTTCTTCCAAACAAGAACAATTTTTTCCACCCACGTGGAGTGGTAAATAGGGAAAATGATCATTACATTTAGCATTTTCAAAACTTCCTCTCGGATTGTTCCAAAAATCTTTGGATTATATTATCTTTTATTTTTCCAAAATGGTTTTTCTTTTGGCTTGAGAGGTATTGAGTGTTGCATATCTTTTGGTTTAAGATATTTCAGATCATCATAATAATATGCCAACACATATTAATACTTTTTCAACAATTAAATAAAGTTTCTCTTTTCCTCCGGTGAGAAACATTTTCCTATACTCACGAACCTAGGTTTATTTTTTCATTCCAATGTTTACTTTCTCAAAATCAGCAATGGTCCTAGGAGATTCCTTAGCTTTATCTTTCACAAATCTATCATGCCTATAAAACTATTCTTCAAGTGAGACTAGAGCTTTGGGACTCTTATTACCTTTTAGCACGAGCACTCCATTGGGATCAACCTCTTTAGATTCACCTTTGTCTTCCTCTGAATTTTACTCGTGGGGTGAAGATGTACTTACTTTAAAGAAAAGTTTGTTAAAATTATCTTGTTGCTAGAGGAAAGAGAGTATATGTTTATCATCATTGAACACTTGCCAACGGTTGGCATTATTAGGCACACTTGGCCTATATAGCATCTCAATAGAATATTTCTCTTTGTCAAAGGGAGGGTGTGGCATTAGTAGAGAAGATGACACAGCAAGAGAATCTAATTTTTCATTTTGTTCAGGGGGAATTGCTTGTACAAAGAAAGCATCAAAGGATTCAATGTGATCCCACACTTTGTGCCTATAATTTTTGAGCCATGTATTCCTCACTTGGTATTGATTCCAGACTTGTTTCAAAATTACCTTTACATCTCCTAGACATTTTAATTTCTTAATGCCCATGGACTCAGCTGCATCAATGCCTAAGAGAAGATTTTCATATTCTACAGTATTGTTGGTATTTTCAAATTGGATCTTGAAAGGAAAAGGAAACAACTCACCTAATGGGCAAATCAGAACCACACCGTTACGTAACATTTACTTGATAGTCAATAAGACTTTCTTCTCAGTCTTTATAAACAATATCAACTCTAGGATCTTTTGATTTGTGCACTGGATAGTTCATTTTTCTCGTCGGCCAAAACTTTTTCATGTGGCCCTTGAATGGAATATTTGATGAAGACCATTCCATCTGAATTTATCCTCCTACATCTCTACAGAAGTTTCTACTCAATAACATACCATATGAAACTGGAATGTCTTCGACCATGATAGTCAATAAGACTTTCTTTTCAATTAAATCAACTAAAAAAACTTGGGCATCTTTTATTCTTCCCACAAGTGGGACTTCTTTAGTTTAAATATAATAACACCAACCTTTAGCCTATGCTATGGTGAGAACAAGTTCATTACCTACTTTGATTGGCATCACATTTTCGAGAAGCACTTGAAGTTTATGATAAAATTGTTCAATTGGTAACCTCTGACAAGAAGAGAAAGATATAATGGTTCAATCTTATTGGTCTTGGATGCACTTAATGCTAACATGGGTTTATATGATGGTGAAGGAGGAGTTGGTAGTAACCCTTTGGAAGAGGGTGTGATAGTATTAGGCTTTTGGTTACTATCTTTGATAAACCAGACTATTTTATCAAACTGTTTAGGATGGGTTTGTAAATATTCAAACTCAAAAATTTAGACCTTAGACCATTTGACATGGTCTATGATATCAAAAGAGGAAGAAGTAGATGTCTCCAAGGTGATGGAAGCTTTAGGGGGAAGAGGAAGACACTATTTTTGGAAGTGGGGGATACTTTGGTAACAAATGTAGATTTGGAAGCTATTGCGGACTTATTGGGTACTTCAGAAGTTTTACTAGAAATATTCACTATTTTAGAAGTAGCATTAGAATACTTAAAATAAGAATGTCAGAGGTAGGTTTAGGATACTTACTTGTTTCACTTGAGGTCTTATTAGCTACCATGAGATCTAGATTTTCTTTAGTAGAGTCCTTAGAAGGTGTAAGTGTACCTCCTCTGTTGATTATTTTATTAGGTGGAGTATTCATGGGAGGATCTGCATCTTTCTTCTTCTTTGGGAGAAATGGTGGGGTATTTTTTCTTTTTGGATTGAGAATGGGTGAACACCACATAAGGATAAACTTGGTGCATCATCCTCTTTCACTTTCATCTCTGGATGAGTAATCTAAATACCCGGTCTCAACATCATCAACTTATTCAATTTCAAGCCCATTCTATTCTTATTCTTCATCATCGTGTTCAACAATCTCCTCTTCATCATCACCTTACTGTATCGCAGGCTACATTGACAGAGGGGAAGCCTCTAGAGTAAGTATTTGGGGAGTTTCTGTAATTTTTCTTTTATTTTGAAAATTACTCTTCCTTGGAGCATCTCTCAAAGTACTTTTTGCAAGTTATTTTTTGAGTGCAATCACATCATTTTCCAAATTTTGAACCAGGGGATCCATGGAGGAGGAAATAGAACTTTAACATTTTTTCTACCACTTGGATTTTTTATTGTTTCGAGAAAGAATCAAATCATCTTCTACTTCAACAGAATATTCTTGAACTTTTCTAAGATTCCTAGGTAAAGATCTTCATGGAGGATAAATCCTACCTCAAGAAATTAAGCATTGATGAAGTATATTTTCATATTGTCATCGGAGAGCATAGCTTTCAAAGGGTATCCTCTTGAGAAACATGTTGTAATGGGATAAGAAGTCCCTCATAGTCTCATTGGGCTGCTTTTTCATTTGAACCAACTATACTAGGAGGTCTTGACAATCTTCATTAGATTTAAATATTTATTTATTTATCTAGTTTTGATGTCATCCCAACTAGTGATGGATCTAGTTGGTGGGATATAGAACCACTCCACTACCTTTTCTTGCATATATTCTACAAACAACCTCACTGACACTTCCTCGTGTTCTACTCCTAATAAACCACATGTTATGATGAATGTTGCTGCATGTTATTCTCAGGAGTAGCATGTTTGTCACCTCTGAATTTATGAAAAATCTTACGAGATCCCTTTGGTAATTCATGGATTGGTGTTGCAAGGGTGACCGGACCTATGTTTCTGCCCCATGGCACAATTTGTAAGAGGCCTTTCTCTTTCTTCCACATTCTTCTTTATCACTTCTTCTTTTTCTTATGCTTTTGTTTTTTCTTCAAAGTATTCTTTAATATATGGAAATTCTATATGTCATAGATTTAGATAAATTGGTGAAACTAGATATGAAACTAGAGGAGTGAGATTGGAATTTTCAATACCACTCAAGATACTAATGAGAGAATTCATGGGAGGAAGGGGGTGAAGAGAATTTATGATTATCTCTTGTTGTCTTTGGAATTCTTCAAAGATACGATCAAGGTTTATTTTTTTCCTCTCAAACATAGTGTATCTACAGTCAACTAGTTTGTATATTTTAAATCAACTCAAATCAGAATTTTATCAAGCTCTCCTTTCTTTAATTTGGACTTTTCTTGCTCTTTCCAAATCATTTCTGCATTCTTCTTCGTAATCTAGGATTCTTGTAGTAGTGTGGTACTGAAATAAATTCACTCTTTTGTGGCAAATATCCTCTCCCAAGTCTGATTCAATGTCTTCTTTTATATGGAAAATAATTTAGGGTCTTAAGACTGGGGAAGGACCAGGAATAGCCATGAGTGGAAGGCATAACGCTCAATGGATTTTCAGATTTTAGATTTTTTGTTTTTGGATTTTTTGGATATTTGATTTTTTATATTTTGGAAATATATAATTTTATGGATTTTTATGGTATTTGATGTGGTGCAAAGACAAAACAATCAGCTCCATGATGGCCACCATAAATTATTGGTGAAATATATTTTCGTGAAGACAAATTGTGAGATTTTTCCAACGCTTTAGGACTAGGTCCCTTTGCTTGAATGGTTCATATCCATTTATTAAAATCAAGGAAATGAAAACAATCAAAACTAATTTCTGGTATGGCCTGAATACCAAGGATCACATAGGGATACTTCCTTAAACCTGTGGAAATTGTTTGTATAGAATATAAGGCAAATTTATTTTTGAGAGTCATAGGAGAGGGAAATAGGAGGGGGATTTTAATCAAAAAATAGCATATCTAAGTTCATTACATTAAAATCATAACACTTAAATTTCATCAATGAGAAGCAACCATTCACAAAGAAAGAGGAACAATCAACAAGAAACATGAATTTTTTATTGCATTATGTTGCACAATTTACAATGGTCATGGAGTAAAAGTTGAGATGGAGATAGAATAGTAATAGATAATAAATAGAGGAAATGAAGGTACTTGTTTCTAAAAATACAATGAGAGCTAGCAAACCAGAAAAACCATCCCTTTACAATGAGGAGGTCATCTTCTTTTATAGCTTTATAATCCATCTCTTAATCTACCCCCATATGAATTTTCATATTCCCATTAAAATTGAATTTTCAAATGCCATTAGGAAAGAAAAATTCAATCCCCTTTTTATAAATACAAAATGGACTTTTACATTGTACAAATATTACATCGCCACTTTAATGAATAAGATAAAAATTCATTATTACACAAAATGAATAATTAGAAGGAAGGTAGTAGAATAAGATTGAGACTAGAAGGAGAAAGAGAATAGAGAAGGATGAAGTAGTTATGTTGCTTGATGAAGATCACTCCTATGATGAATATTATGCTTTTGATGCCTCCTAAGGAAATTCAATTAGCTTGAACTCAAGTCCTTTCACCTCTCTAACAAAATGAACAACTATCGGTTGATCTTCTCCGAATGAGGGATGTTCACATACTCCAATGTGTTGATCAAATCCTCTAAAATGTGGCTTAGCTTATTGTACTCAGTGAACCAAATTTTGTGATCTTGAGAAATGTTTGAAATAGAACCAGAGATTGTGGTGAGTGACTCCAATTTGTCTTCATTAAAAGAGAAAGGATCTCCTACCTCTTTCTGAACCATTTCCTGAAAAGAATTCATGAGCTCTCCCAAGGATGTGTTTTCATTGATACGAGGGGCTCCAAGCTCATATACACATTCTTTTAAATATTCAAAAATTTCTTGAGCATTACTCTCACATTCCTTTAGCTCTATCAAATCATATTTCAATGTATCGCACCTTACATCCAAGATGTAGAACCAAATAGGTGACAAGCTCTTAGTTGTGTCCATGAACACATTTTTTCTTATCAATAATGAGGTTTCAAGGACCCATTTTAGAGAACATTGGGAGAACAATATCCCATATTATATTTTATTTTTTCCATTTCCACCTTGGTGCCTTTGATTCTTGAGATGGTGTCCAAGAAGAATCAGAACAAAGAGAGGACACAAGAAAAAGAACATTCTCTTTTTCAATGATTTTCCCCACCCACTTTTCATTTGCTCTCTTATTATGAATCCTTTGGATTTCTTGAGGGTCTTTGGGTCGAAGTTGTTGATTGGTGATACCAGCTCAATTAGAGGTAAGGATAATGATCTTGATTCTAAGAATAATTGCACATATGAAGACAAGGTAATCACATGTTCCTCTAATTTATATATGGCTATTTTATATTCCTCATTCCACTCTAGTATCTGATTCAAAGACTTCTTGAAAATATTATTGTCACCCTCATGTGTATCCTGGCCAAGTGAGATTCTAGTCATCTCATAATCACTATGAGTCATTTCTTCCAAAGGTTTGTCCACCTTAGATCTCGCAACTTCTATAAACTTAGCTCTGGAAGCCTCAGTGTAGAATATTGAAGTATTTTGTGCTTAACTTTACTTCTTAGCTATCATGTACTTTAAGATGGCCTTCAAGTTTGGTGTCTTGACTTGTTGCACCATTCTTGATTCTCCACCGAGCAAGTCACGTACCCATGGGAATAAATCTGATGGTGTGGAAAATATGTTATGAAACTCATGTTCTTGTTATGGGACCAATGATTTCCCATTTTGATATGATTCAACTTCCTCAGAAAAGACACTTGGCTCTACTTAATGCATGGGAGATTGGGAGGGGTCAATTTCTCCTTGTTCCAAATCCTCAATTTGTTTTCCTTGTTCAAATTTTTCCTCCTCCTCAACTTGTTCCTACCTAACCTTAGCTTTCTTGTGAGACTTTTTGGAATATGGGATTTAATTTATCTTGATTTACATCACCTTCCTCTTGTATGTCTTCTTAGAATGGGATGAATCAGTGATCTATCTTGAGATCTTTGAGAGATGTTGACTGTGATAGTTGTCCTAAGTAAGGTTGAAGTTGTTCCGTCTCCCCTACTGATAATATTTCTTTAATTTGAACCACTCTTTCAACCATTTGAATCACCACTTTTGTCCCATTCCTTTATATCTCCATCTTCACAAACACTCCATGAAGGAAGAGGAAGGCCAAATGATTTCACTTCCTCGTACTAGATCAAATAATTTAGAACCATCTTCTAGAAATCCTCCAGTGAACCAATCAAACCTGAATGTTTCCATCTCATCCACATTCATCCTCACGTATTCTCTTTCCCTAACTTTAAGATCATCCACAAAATTGGCCCAATAGTATTCCAATTGAGGAATTTTATGCAATCTAGAAACATTGAAATGCTCGAGATCTATCTGTATGTCAAAGTTGGACCTAGGAACAGAGACAAACAGATGAAATACAACGAGGGAGGTCTCAACATTTATGGCATCCATTTCACTCTTACATGGGAAAACATTGAGTGAGATATGAAATGAGATTGCTTTCTTCCTAAAACCCTTGCACTTGTGATGTATTTGATAATTTTTCCTGCAAAACTCTACCATGATGATCTTATCACTAGGGTACTTAAGTATCCTGAGTGGAGCAAGGTCAAAGCCACTCACCCTAATGTAGGTGAAGGTGTGAAACTGTGTGAAGTGGAACCCATACTTCTAAATCATTATTATTTCCTTCAAGGATCCAAATGATGAACATAGTGAATGCATCATTCACCTGTGTGAATTGGGAATTTCTTTCCTTAAAGGTGATCTGTTTGTACTTCTCAAAGGAGGTATCTCTCTAAAGAATGTTTTGTGCAACAGGTCCTCTATATGGTCTAGTGTATGCGAGTGAATATACCCATACACCAAATAGGAGGTCATTGTGAATCTCTTTCTGGTGAATAATTATAGCAGCTGTTGATTGAGATTGTCACAGATGATATGGCCCCAATCTATCATTTGATTTCCCTCCATGATTATGAGTATGAGTTGGGCCATTCAATCCTATAATTACTTGGTGTGTTCCTCACCCATCACTCTAATTATCAAGACAATGGCATCTAAGTAAGGTTCATGAAACTTTCTCCTTGACAGTGATTTTGGAAGCCTTGATGGTTCTCTCCCAAGTTTCAACTAGGGAGCCAACCACAATCCCTTGCAAGTAGGAGTGTGTCATGAGCCATTTTTTGAGTTGCACACTCTTTTGTTATTATCACCATGTTTCTCTAAGTTTTAATTTGTGGAAAACATGATATTACCTTCGGATTCGGGACTGTCAATAGTGATTTATCATCTGTAGTGATTATTCGAGAGGCGGGATCATAGTGTTTAGCACAAGCCAATACTAATTCAGTTTTTTGGACTGAGAGTGAATGACCTCCTACTCTAAAAATTCCACTGGAAACAATACTTTCTTTTGTAGCCTCTCTAACTGCGTTCATCATTTGATTTCTCATTTCTTCCAGATCTAGGTGGGGCAACATCATTGTCTCCTACTAATGGATATTCAGTGGACAAAGTGGAAATCAGATCATATCCGGCATATTTGATCTTCATGGTTCCTGGAATAATGATGGAATGATGAGATGATGGTGTGTGTAAAATTTAGCCAATCTGAGCACTTACTATTTTTAGTAAGTTTACACCTCACCTTGACTTGCCAAATTTAGCCAATTTTTCACAGCTTCCTAATTTACAATTTTGGAGTCCCAAACTTGAGGTTTTCACTGAGCATTTTGGATGTTTACTTCTTTAGTATCAGAATTGATATTTTTAGTAAGTGAAAGAGGCCAAATTACTAAAAATATATGTAATTCTTCTGGTTTTTGGATTGGAGTGAAAAAATTCATGTTGGATTAGGAATTTTACCGTGAGTTCTTGCTCCAATTTTCAGGTGTTTTTACCCTCCTGATTTCTCATAATATAAAAAGGAAACTTTTTTGGGAAAAGATGAATAGGTGGGTGTTGTGAAAAATTATAGGAACAATGGGAATGAGTCTTGGATCTTCTTAAAGTTGTTTTTGAATGGAGTGCTTGAGAAAAATGTCATGAAAAATAAAGTGAAAATGAGTGAGATATGAGCATTTTTTTCATTAAGAGTATGGGGTTTCTTAGTAAAACAATACCAAGAACATGTGTAGTAGCAATGAAGGGAATGAAATTTTTGAAAAATGGCTCCAAGAATGACTAAGTGTCATTTAAATATTCAAATCAAACCATGGTTAAGAAAAACCACCTCTTGATTCACTTGCACTCCTCCTTAACCCGGATTGAGAGTGGGTTGAGACTTTCCAAATGGGTCCAGGAGCCTCCATTGCACCTTACCTAATTAAATAAAATGTGAAATTTAGATCTATATCCATGATTAATCTAAGTAGGTACAGAAATGAAATAAATGATATGAACTGAAATGTAAATGCTAGATAATTTATTTTGATATTTAAATTAAGTGAAATAATTGAAATGGAAGGGGTAATGTCTTACCTCGTTGTATGTTCGGACTAAAGAAAATGATGAGCGGACGAAGAACAACGTAAAGGAACAACCCAAAAAATTAAAATAGGTGGTGATTTTCCCAATACTAGGGGCACCTAGAAGAGTACTAGGGCGCCTGTGGGCGCCCTGGTCTGTAGTATGGGTGCTCTGGTCTGCAGAATAGCTCAAGATCTAAATTTGGACAGTATCATTGGATCTTCACAATATCTGGAACTGTTTTTGTGTGAGTGTCGCAATATCCTTGTTGATGACATCGTAAAACTTGCAATTACTTGTAAAACCCCATACAAATCATCAAATCCCTAAAAAATAAAGATGCATACAAAAGGGTCAAACTGACATTAGCTACCATATTGGTGGACTTACAACTAAGCGTTGCACTGTATTCCAGAACCAATGTAGTTATGTGTTTTTTTTTTGTTCAATTGTGTGCTTAGGGTGCCCTAGCACCAATGACACAGAGATAGAGGCAATAGCTAGATGTAAAATGCAAATAGTGGATGGAATAGAATGAATACAACCCTTCATATGCAGTGTGTGTGATGCAATGATGCCAAAATGTAGTCCATGCCTAAGTAGATAGCTATCCCTTGATGATAGATAGTCCTTCCCTTAAGATAATGTGTATGGTGTGTTTATATAGGGATCTCTTGCTCAAATTTCGACACTAATGACCAAACATGCCGACTAGTACCTAGGTGAATGAGAGGGAAAACTACAAACACCAACCTCGAGACTCTAAATGAGAACCAAGTGCAACTGGAATTGAGGCATCTAAAAATGAGAACCGAGGTGTCAATGGGCGCCCTAATCCATTCCTAGGCACCCTAGTCAAAGAATAGAGATGACTACTAGGTACATAACAATAGCTATGACTCCATGAGAGACGACCAGAACTGTGCGAGTAACTGACGACTGTGTAAGGACACTTAATGATAATGACCAACTAAATTGATGATAGGACAATGGGATGAGCCATTATTGAATACTTTTCTTAAACGAGATCCATATATAAAACAGCATATTTGGTGGTATAATAGTAGTAGTAAGTGCATGATTTAGTGACTACATTTTCCCCCACTTTATGTTGGTGAGCAAAAATCTCGGTAACATAAAGTAGATAGAGATGCGTACCTAAGAGAAATCTAGAAAACCCCATGTTGTTTTAGAACGTGCATATGTGGTAGTAAAATCGTGCCAAAAGAACCATATAACGATTTGAACCATGGATAAGCATGTTGATCCATGCAACGTAGCGAGAAATGTAAAATTGTGATGAATTGCACTAAATGAGAGTGATGATTGCAATGTTGGATGATTGATTATTTTGAATGCATATGATGATGATAAGATGGGGTGGGGAGTGATAAATTCCCAACCCGATTGTGTGTATATGAATAGTCAGCCAGAGGATTTGGGCGTCCTACCACCAGAGGAAGAGCGTAGGGAGAAAATTATATTATTATCCAAACTTTAACTACATCCTCAAGATCTAGCCACTGCAAATGGACTCAGATCAAATATTTTGTGGTTTTTGGATCCAAATAATTTTGATCAAACAGTTTACCCATATAGGAGTGGTATAGGAAAGGCACTCTTTCCCCCACTCCACGGGTGTCTCTGCAATGTAAATGGCTAGATCCAAGTTATTTTGATATTTAAATGAACGTGAAATAATGAAATGGAAGGCTTCCAATAGGCCATCTAACCTAAAAGCAATTACCTCAAAAATGTATGATAGACTAAACAAAATGATGTGCTAGAATGAAGAACAATGTAGAAGGAACAACCCAAGTTAGGTCAAATTGGAAAGTAACGAGGTGTGAATCTCCCAAACTAGGGCATCTGTGAGGAGGACTAGGGCGATTGTGGGCACCCTGATCTGTAGTATCGATTGCTTTGGTCTTAAAATGTAGCTCAATTGATCTGAATTTGGACAGTATCATTAGATCTTCACAATATCTATACACTAGTTTGTGTGAGTGTTAATCATCCTGGTTGAATGGATAGTAAATTACCTGGAATGAATATTATTATCGCTTGTAAAACCCCATGTTACAAAGCATCAAATCCCTAAAAAACAAAAAATGTAATTCGAATGGAAAAAATGTTGGGTCAAATGCATGAGGAATGTATCTACCAATATGGTAGTGGTGGACTTACAACTAAGCGTTGAAAACGTGATGTAATTCGGAGTAGAAACGCTCAATGTATGTTTGTGTGTGTGGTGTGTGTAATTTGTGTTAGGGTGCCCTAGCACCAATGACGCAGAGATATAGGACAATAGCTAGATGTAAAATGCAAATAAGTGGATGGAATGAGAATAGTTCTTAACCCTTCATTATGCAGTGTGTGTGATGCTAATGATGAAAATACCACAAATGCAGTCCAACCTAGTAGATCAGATGGTGGCCTTGATCATAGCATAGTACGACCCATAAGATAGTATGTGTATGTTGTTTTTATATAGGGATCGTCTTGCTCAAATTTTTACAATAATGATATTTTTGACATTCGTGACTAGTACCTAGGGAAAGAGAGGGAAAAATGACAAATAGTGACCTCGAGGACAAGAGCACTAAGTGATCTCGGACCAGAGGTCTAAAATTAAGTTCTGAGGGCTCCATGGGCACCCCAGTCCTGCATACCTAGGATCTCTAGTCCAGAATGTGATGTGTACCTGGTCTAGAATGATATAAGTGTGAGATTTATCATGATAGTTTAACCATGAATGTGTGAGTAACTTTGTACTGTATAAGACATTCTAATGTTTAGTTTTTTGTTTCTAAACTAACTGTGTAGAGAGACATTCACTCGAGGGATAGAGGTCGTCATTAGTGAATACTTTGTTTTTGGGCCTTACGATGAGATCCATGTTATAAAATAACATATTGGCGTGTGGTATAACGGATGGTAATAGCAAGTGCCCCATGATTTATGTTGACTACATTTTGCCCCAGGTGGTGTATGTTGTGTGAGTTTTGAAATCCTCAATAACATAAAGTAGATAGAGATGTGTACCTCAAAAACTGAGATTCCCATGTTGTAGTAGAACGTGCAGTTTATGTGGTAGTAAAATGTGAGAGAACATATGTGAGTTGAACCATGGATCAATGGGTTGATCCATGCAACTGTAGGCCCATAAAATCATAGATTTTATTATGATGGGTTCCACACTAAATGAGAGTGGTTATTGATCTATCATAATGTTGGGGGAGGTGTGGGGAATCTTTTGAATGCATATGTATGATGATATAGATGGGGTAAAGGGGAGTGATAGATATTCGTTGACCCATGGTGTGTGTGTATACCCAATAGGGAATCTATAGAGGATTTGGGC
Source organism: Taxus chinensis (assembly GCA_019776745.2). NCBI lineage: Eukaryota > Viridiplantae > Streptophyta > Pinopsida > Cupressales > Taxaceae > Taxus > Taxus chinensis. The sequence goes on from CM034154.1 coordinate 658,507,493, forward strand.
GTCCTACCAGCAGATGGAAGAGTGTAGGGAGAAACATGTATTACATTATGGGCATAAGCATTCTAACTACATCCTCAAGATCTGGAGGTCCACTGCAGGAGAGTGGACTCAGATCAGAGATATTTGTGGTTTTTGGATCCAAATAATTCGTGGGCGTGATCAAACAGTACCTACCCATATAGGAGTGTTATAGGAAAGGAACTCTTGCCCCCACTCCATCGGGTGTCTCCACAATGTGATGGCTTCCAAGTTAGGTCATCTGGAAGCAAACATGTAAAAGGATGATGGCTTCCAAGTTAGGTCATTGGAAGCAAGGCAGAAAGATGTATCATAGCGAGTTCGGCATGGGTCAGGATGTGCCTCCATAGCCAGCGCAAAATGGTTGAGATCCATCCCAGTTAGTCACCTAGGAGGGTCAGAGATAGACTAGGGCTCCACAGCAGTTAGGTTAGTACTGCCAGGGTTGACATAGGTTCGATTTTGTGTTGATATATGATTTAGATTGTTAGGTTAAACAAAGGAGTGTGCATTAATTGATTGATTGATTCGATTTGATTTATTACTCGTAGGTCCAGTAGATTTTACCACATGGAGGTTAGGTCATTAGGGGGAAGCTTGTAGAAATTGACAATGTAGCAGAAATTTTAGTTGCCCCCCAAAGTGTGAGTCATTAGGGGGCTATATGATATCTCACATAGAAGAATTATATGTTGTTGTTGTTGGCTTAGGTCATAACGGGGAATTGGTTGTCTGAATTAGTAAATGTTTGTATGATTTGTCAGAAGTGTTGTATGGTAATGTGTATTGGTCCCCCTTCAGTGAAAGGGGAAGTGATGTAAAAAATGTAAGCTGAAAGTAAGCACGATATTGTAGAAAGTGGTAAAAAAACCATGAAACATGTGGTAAGGTGAATGTGAAATCCAATATCAAAGTAGAGGTAACACATGTGGAATACTTTGTCTAATATGGATAGTAGGTGGGATTATGGAATTCCACAAACGATGATGTAAATCGGAGTAGAAACATCTCGCATATATGACAAAAACGCGTGTGGTGTGTTTCCCCTTTGTGTTAATAAGCTTAGACATTTTGCCCTATAGTAAAGTAGGTGATGAAAAAGTAACTATAAGTAGTGAAGTGAAAGAGTCCTTAATCACTTCATTTTTATTTTGTGTGATTGTGAGATTGAGCAGCTAAGTGCTTGAAAATGACCACAAGTGAGAGCAACATTTCCTAGTCGGTTTGAGATGGTGACGACCGTTGGGCATAGCATTCATGTATGGACCCTGGAGTTGGTATGTGTGTTGTTTTTCAGAAAAATGTATGGTGTAGTAGTCGTATTTGTGGAAATTTTTAAAATTTTGATATTTTTGATCTTTTTGCTCTCATTTTAGACCTAGACAAGAGTAGTGAGGGCGCTAGTGACCTTTAGGGACAAGAGTGCCCATTTGCATCCAGGCGCTAGTGTTCTACTCCTGGGCACCCCAGTCCTGCATCTAGGGTGCCTCTGGTCCAGAATGTGTGTGTTTGGTCTGGAATGGTATAAGTGTGAGTTTTTGTCTTCAAATGTATATTTTAATGTGATGAGTGAGTTTATGTTGTGACTTATAAAATTCTAATGTTGGGTTTGCATTGCCAAGCTTTGTGTTGTTAAAGAGACATTCACTCGAGGGAGTTGCATTTTCAGTGGGCATCACATGAGTAATTTGTCCCAATTGGATTGGGCCTGTCAGATGATGATTGGGATGTGATGGACCGTGTTGGAAAGAACGTGGCACATAACACGGATGGGGGATGTGCCCCATAATATGCCCATGTTGACTGCATTGTGCGAGAGGTGGTGCATGGACATGTGTAAGTTTTAGTTTCATATCAAATAAAATAGATGATTGCTTACTTTCAGGAGGATGTGTATCGTATATTGCCAGGGAAGCTGGTTGTTGGAGAGAGAGTACTAAGTTCATCCTCACTTGGAGGATATGGAGAGACATATGTGATGTTGTGAGATGGTATTTTGTGGGGACTAAAGTACCTTCGAGGCCCATATCACTCGGTTGGATGTTTATTTTGAGGTCTGTTATTTAGTTCTGCTTGTGGAAGTTCATAGCAGTTGTGATTGCTTCATCTATCTTATTGGAGGGAGGAGGTGTAGGAATCTTGTATAAGATGCATGATATATGTCTGGTAGATAGAGGAGGAGGGTACTAGATATGCGTGGGCAATCACGGTGTCTGTTGGCCCACCTATATAGAGATCTATACAATCGATTTACTCACAATGAGCATAGTGGTGGGATAGGAGCCACTACACTATTACACGTATGGGCTTATGAGCATATAGTTCATGTTGAGACCAGTTGGAGGTCCAAGCAGGAGAGTTGGCTAAACCAAGATATATGTGAGGAGGTGGATTAATATTCGTGGACTGTAGATGGATATACAACATACCTACAAGGAACTGATCACAATAGGATGGGGCACTCTCGAGGCATAGTTACCATGGAGGCCATATGCACGAACTATGTGAGGATGGCCTGAGGATGTTGTAGAGTTGCTAAAGTGTATTCAGAGGATGATGTGGTTAGAGGATCGATTCCCAGGTGTGACCAAGATTTTTCAGGACCGAGAGAGTATCATGATAGTTACGGCATGGCTCAGGACAGTGCCCCCATAAGATCCATATATATGGTTGAGTATTCCATCAGAGCACCTAGGAGGGTCAGATCTAGACTAGGGCCTTACAGCACAGAAGCTAGCTAGTACCTGGACTTAGGGCCAGATGAGGTAGACAATTGCACCATAATAGTCGATAGACTCAGACAATGCAGGTTACATTTTCGGAAAAGGAGTACCACTGCATGGTGGGTGATCACATCGAGCTGGGTATTGTTGCCTTCCCATTATTTGTAGGTCCAACAGGGTTACTGCAGCGGCGGAGGAGGAGGAGAGGGGGAAGCTCATGCCCCTGATAATGTAGCAGCAATTCCATTAGTTGAGTGTGAGTATCATATAGATAGCCTATGTTGTGTGTGTTTTTGTTGGCTTATGTGATAACAATGGTTGTCTAACGCAGTTGTGTTGATTTGTTTTGTAGGTGATGTGTATTGGTCCCTGATAGTAGACATGTCCATCTGCACATTGACGTGGAATGTGTCGACCAATGTACTTGGTGGAGGTATACTTGAGTGAGTGGATGATATAGCAAGTGAGCATGCCCATTTATTTGAGCCAGTGGCCATAGCAGTGGCGACATGCACAATATTGCTAGGCGAGAGGGATGAGGCACGCGAGGAGACTCGATGAAGCCCAAGAGGTGGTAGGTGGTGGTCCCTTGGCATAGGATGTGTTTGCACGATACGTGGATGTGCAGTGTCAGTGTTCTGAGTAGGTGATCACAACCAGGGAAGATTACCCTATTACGGAGGTAGGTTGAGAGGTATCAAGGCTGCGAACAGTGGTGTCACGTTGGTGGTGAAGCGTCTAGTTCTAGGGCTCTCGCAATACCTGAAGAGTGATAGTGATGATGATATTTGACTTGTACTATTGTATATGATGTGGGGGCATTCCCCCCAATGATGATACTTTTGTTTTGTAATGATTATTTGTATTCAATATATATATATATATATATATATATATATATATATATATATATATATGGATGAGGCACGCGAAGAGACTCGACAAGCCCTATGTGTGTGTGTATGAACATGTTATGGTTATATGATGAGTTTTTTGTTGTGTATATCAAATTCATAATGCAGTTGATGATGTATGATTTGATGTTTATTTTCATAGTGTATGTGTTCATGTTTGATTAAGGTAGATTCACATTATAATGTTGTAATGATAGACAAAATGTGTATAGTGAATGATGAAAATAGATGATTAATGTAACGTGGTTGATGAAATGTTTATTGGTAGTGCATAGTTAATGTAAGGATGATAGTAGAATAGATGTAAAAATGGATGATGTATAATCACAAAATAACGTAGTGTGTTGTGATACATGATAATAGGATGTGATCGTGGAATGTCAGTATGATGAAACAAAGGGGGGTAAGATTAGTGATGCCCCCCAGCGTGTATGAATGGGCTCATTTAGTTAAGACCCCTCAGCAGTCAAGAATGATCACATGTAAGCAAGAGTTTGTCATTGGGAAATGATTGAGTGTGCTAGATGAAACGATGAAGTGCGTGATGAGAGGTTCTTAGAAAAAATCCCTCAATAGTCGTGTAAGAACCATAAGAACACAAGTGTGTCATCAGGGGGTAAGGTGATAAGCATCACTTACCAGAGACCAAGGTGGTGAGTAGTGGTGGAAGCATGTGGGATGGAAGCAGCGTGTGAATATGTGCCAAACTGAATGTCATATGGATCTATGGTGGAATGCGCGAATGCGGAGGGATATGAAATCCAATGTGTAGAAGCATGATGCGGTGATAACGTGAATGTTATGGATGTGATGTGATGGATGTGATGTATGCAATGGATGTAATAGTGGAGCGATGGATGGATGCAGTGGAAAATGTGCATGAGTGATATATGGTGATGATGGATGAACTATGGCCTGAGAACCTGATGGAGAAGAGGACTCAAGCAGAGTAGAAACTCTCTACCAAGGTAGAGGAGAAATAAACCTGCTCACGTGAGCGAGAGCCAAAGGATATGATGTTTTTTTCCTATGATTGTTGCAATCTTTCATGAAGGGAAAGAAAATTTTGTCCTTATGGCCATTTATGTGATGATAATTACAATATGGTTGATTACGTTGACGTTGTAACCTATGTTATGGGTGATGATGGTTAGATGGTAAGTTAATTAGGTGCTTTTCAAGTAAGGAAAACAATACATCATGAGGTCTAGCATGATGGGAGAAATGCAATGGCTCATGTGACATAGATGGAGTGGAAGGAGAAGTAACCATGTCATGGAGGAGGAGGAGAAGTGTGTTGTGGTGGTGGAGTAGGTTGAGCCTGCTTTCCTTACTTGTGAGGTAAAGGTGGAGACTTGTGTAGGATGCTCAACCAATTTCGATGGAGGAGGACTAGATGATATTATAAAAGTAGATGTATGTGGAGGGTCAATGACATTTGTTGAAAGAATATCTTGCTCTAGATCTAGAAATTTGTAGCAGAGAAGAATGAATGACTCACATGTATCATACTGCAATATTTGCTTAAGTGCGGGAGTCAGACCACGATGGAAAATAAATTACTTTTCGATATCAATAGGTTGGAATATCAGTTGATGTATACAAGCATTGAACCATAAGATATAATCCTTGATAGGTTTAGATGAGCCCTGATGTAAAGTAGGCAAGTGGTCATAAGTAACCTTAGGGTCATTGTTGATGATAAACTGATAGAGGAAAGTGTCCTCCATGTCATAGTAAGTACTAATGACCCAAAGGGAAGATGAGTGTACCATTGCAATGCCTCATCAATAAGACTGTATCGAAAGGCCTTAAGTAATAATCTATCATCAGAATAAGAGGTCATAAGAATGCAGTAGTGTAGAAGATGAGCATGAGGGTCACCAGTACCATCAAAACATGTGAATGTAGGCATGACAAAGTCCTTAGGAAATGCAGAATTATGAATCTTCTTAGGGACAGGGTTACCATGTAATGAATTGTTGTCAATAGAAGCATAGTAAGCCCTACTTTCTAAAGTGAGAGACTGAACATGAGATTGTAATTCACCTACAACATGCATGAGAGAGATGATATCCTATGAAGGAATAGTGGAAGATGGAAATAATGTATTAAGAGGTTGTAACTTTCCATTGTGTGTGATCATAGGAATATCAAGAGATGATAAGGAGATTCCGATGCTAAGGGCACACTAGGAGTAGGTGCCGAAGAAGCTATAGTAGATGAGATAGATGGAATATCTAGAGAAGTGGTAGGACTAACATCAGAAACATCCCTAATAGGTGAGGTGACCGATGGAGAGACCTCTATAAGAGAAGATGTCCTAATAGGTGTAGATGATGTGAGAGGAGGAGATGAAACGGTAGGAGATGAAGAATTGATAGATGGGGGTGACTCATGCATAGTACTAGATGCAACCTCAGGTGAAGGTAGTGATGGAATAGGTGAGTCACACTCGGCAGTATGAAAAGAAGGAGAATCATGACTATCAACTTCCTAATCATGATCAGATAAAGACTCATAAATGAGAATATCACTAAGGACACTATCAATAGGATCATCAACATAATGCAAAAGTGAATGAGAGCTAGTATGTGATGAATGATGAGAAGCAATATCAGATGTTGGAGGATCGTGAGATGGAACTATAGTAGTATGTTGAGTAGGAGAAGAATCAGTATGCACATGTGGATGATGATCAATACCAAGAAAATAATCAATAAGAGAGTTGTCTAAAATTTCCTTAGAGAGATCAGAAGGAGGATCACTAGTAGTCGTATAGCATGGTGTACAATGAGTGAAGGCTATAGGATCCTCAACAATGTTAATGCCAATAGGAGAGTCTTCAAAGTGAGTAGGCACATATTGTTGACCCTCTAAGAGTTCTTGTTGAGTATGAGTTGGCATAGGAATAGGATTACCATAGAGAGTTGTGAGCTCAGCAATAGCAAGCCTCATCATATATAGGGTTGACACTAAAATGAGACATGATGGGTGAAGAAGATGAACTATTCCTAGCCATTAGGGTTTGAAATGGATCCTAGGGAAAAATATTCTAAAGTACGGGTTCACCAAAATGATTAACTAAAATATGAAATTTAGATATCTATATTTATAGTTAATCTAAGTAGGTACAAAAATGCAATAAATGATATGAAGCTGAAATGTAAATGTTGGATATTTTATTTTGATATTTAAATGAAATGAAATAAAATTAAGATACTAACCTGGAAATAACTTACCTCATTGTATGTTGGGACTAAACAAAATGATGTGCAGACGAAGAACAGTGTGAAGGAACAACCCAAAAATTACAGCAGGTGGTGATTTTCCCAGACTGGGGCACCTAGAGGAGGACTAGGGTGCCTATGTGGGCACCCCTGGTCTGTAGTATGGGTGCTCTGGTCTTTGAATAGCTCAGGATCTGAATTTGACAGTGTTCTCTAGATCTTCACAATATCTGGACCTTTGTCACGTGAGTGTCACAATATCCTCGCTGATGACGTCGTAAAACCTGCAATGAATATTTACTGCAAAACCCCATACAAAGCATCAAATCCCTAAAAAATAAAGATGCATATGAAGGGGTTCGGACTGACCTTAGTTACCACAATGGTGGACTTACAACTAAGCATTACACTACATTCTAGACCCAATGTAGTTTTGTGTGCTTATGTGTGCAATTGTGTGCCTAGGGTGCCCTAGCACCAATGACGCAGAGATAGGGGGCAATAGCTAGATGTAAAATGCAAATGGTGGATGGAATAGAATGAATACAACCCTTCCTATGCAGTGTGTGTGATGTAATGATGCCCAAATGTAGTCCCTTGCCTTAGTAGATAGCTAACCCTTGATGGTAGATAGACGGCCCATAAGATAGTAGGTATGTTATGTTTATATAGGGATCTCTTGCTCAAATTTTGACACTAATGACCTGACATGCCAACTAGTACCTAGGGGAAAGAGAGGGAAAATGAAAAAGACTGACCTCGAATAGATAAATTAGATCTAAGTGCAACTAGGACTAGGGTACCTAAAATTAAGGACCAGGGTGCCCATGGGACGCCCCAGTACTACCCTATACACCCTAGTCAAAGACTAGAGATGAAAACTGACCAAATAACGACACCTGAAGACTCCCTAAAAGATGACCAAAACTTTGCAAATAACTGATGACTATGTAAGACAAATGACAAGACGACCAACTAACTGACGACAGGACTAGGGGATAGGTCATTAGTGAATACTTTTCTTACGCGAGATCCATATATAAAATAACATATTTTGCAGTATAATAGCAGTAGTAAGTGCAATGATTTAGTGACTACATTACTACATTTGGTAAGTGGTGAAATGGTGTAATCAACCTTGAAAAGTGTGCCATGGGGCCAGCTCTCATGAGGAGGGGGTCAGGGTTGTGCAATGGTGTGAGTTGTTGACAATTTCCTAGTGAGCAAGTTAAGAGTTCAAGTTTAGAGAGAGAGGGGGGCTTGCAAGGTGTCACACTTTTTTTTTACCTGATGAAGTTTAGCACTAGGTGAAAATTTTCAATCATACTTTCAAAGTGCGTCATAGGTCAGGTTGTCATGGAGGGGGGGTAGGTTCAAGTTGGCACACCTAACCATGTAAGTCATGTCTTAAGTGACTCAAACACTTCATCCTCCTTGGGATCGCACGTTTTTTGCACCCATTTCAATTTTACACCTGGTGTAAAGGTGCAATCAAGCCTCCCAATTACACCATGGGAGTGTTAGGTCTATGAGGATGAGGCCATTTCAAGCGTGAGTGCATCACTTATCCCTAACCATCAAAGATGTCACTTAAGTGACAAAACTTCATTTCTCCTCTCTCCTCACCATGAGGGTCGCACTTTTTTACACCCCGTGCACATTTTCATGAATTGAAAAGGTGAAAAATTGCATCCAATGTGCGAAAGTGTGACCTAGACACTTATAGTAAGCCTACCTTCACCAACAGCTGCTAAAAATAGACCCCAGAGAGTGATTATTTGCCCCCGGAGCTTCCCTTAGAGTTTCATAGGAAAAATTTATATGGTTTTGAATGGAAAATAACTTTTAAGATTAATGGTACCACTTTTAGGATCCAATTATTCCTCCAATTCAAAATTTAACCCCCTTTTTTATTTTTCCTACGAACGATTCCCGGAAGGTCAAACTGCCATCAAAGAGAAACTTGCATTTTTGTCTAACTTATCACATGATGCATGTAGAGGATTGAATTAAATTCACTTTAATTTTTTAATCAAGTCTTAACTCCCTATGGAACTCCCAGAATTCTCATTTGAATCTCCACCAGGATCAAAGATCTTCACTTGCAATGTTGAGCCAATATCTCAAAATCCCTGACGACATTTCTTCCAAAAAAAATTGTAATTTGAAGTATACATTTTTATCTTTCCAATTATTATTTTTCCACTTCACAAAATTACACGAGGCTCCGGAACAAGCTCACTAGCTTTTTCACTCCTTTCATTTTCCTGCACAGTAAGTAACCCGGTGTTGCATAGCTTGTTCCTAAACCTATCTCGCCTTGCAAAACTTCCCTAAACTACCTCCAATGATGTTATATCTCAATCACACTCTACTCGGATGCATTATATATTCTTGATTCATCTCCATAGGATGTTCCATTAGGTGTCAAATTCTTGAAAATAGGCCCTTTTAGGCCTCCGGAAAGCAGTTCCTTTAAAGTGGATCACAATGAACCCATTAATTTCTTCCCACCAACTTACCTGCACGTGAAACACACTTTAAAAATACAGTTAGCACATCCCTCTTGCCCATGATAGGGGTTTACATAGTCAACAATTGGTCGAGGGCAGGTTTACATTACCCGGTTCAGGGATTTTTGAGTGTGGGCTTGGTTTTCATAACAAAAAAATTTTAATTTTCATGCTAGGCATTTAGCACGACAACATTTTATTAGCTCTTTAATTAAATATAATTTTCATTAGTAGTTTATTAACATCATTTAATCATTATTAGCTCTTTAAAAAACCTTTTAATCATTAAATTACACTAATTAGCAATTTTTAAAGTGCATTTTTAGCATTATTAAACGATATTTTCTACTAATTGTTTATTGGAGTGCGTAGCACTCCTCCCAACTTTTTTCTACCTTCCGGGAGGATTTTCAGCATCACGGAGGTCCCCTGGGACTCATCTTGAGCCCGTTTTTTGCATTATAGTTGCCCTTATTCTTGCGTACGGACTAGTGAGCACGTATACCATATTTTTGTAGGAAGGGGGGTGTTTCTACTGTGACCTGGGATGCTTTTTCTCACTCTGAACTTTACTTGTGTCCCCTTGTTCCTTACTTGTGCCCTTTTATACTTATTTACATTTTGTTTTACTTGCTTTCGAACTGAGACTTATTGTGGTATCCAATCTTGCGTGATTCGTCACCTACTGCAAGGTGAGTGGTCAATTGTCTCATGTTGCACAAACACACCTTATTGTAATCAATGCACTACTTATAAAGTGACGCAAACATAGGGGGTTATCATTGTTCTTGGATGTTTATATTGCATGCAGATACATTCTCGGTTGAATATGATGTCTTACAACCTTGTGTGTATTCTTGACACCCTTATTTTCTTGCATTCTCAACATCACTTGTTTTTTTTTGATCTTTTTGGAATGCACTATGGAGATTTTTTTTCCAGACCTACGCTTCATAGGACCATTTCCAGCATTACAGTCCTCCACCTCTTCTTCTTGGTAAGGATAACTATACACTGTGGCACGTTTGAGCATGGAATGTTTTCTTATTCACAATGAACTTTATCTCTACTTGTATGGACAAGTACCTACATCCAGTGATTTTGATCAACTTGAAGACTAGCTTGACACTTGTAGCATGGTCATTAGTCATTTGTTGACATACATTTCCAGGCCTCTCCACCATCATGTGGCACACACTGAGTGTCCTCACACTATTTAGAGCATTCTTCAGTCCTTATTTAAAGACCCTTCAGAGACTGTTTGTTTTCGCTTCTCCAACTTATATTGTTGTCTCCTCTCCCTCATCATATGATGACAGTTCTATTGACACTAATTTGCCTATTCCTATCCCTGATGATGAGGTTTTTTCTTCTAGTTCTTGATGACTGAGAGTACATATGAGGACTCATCTCCTCCTTCTCTCGAGCCACCTTTCAGAGTAATGTTGACACTCCTCCCTTCCCATCAGACATTAGGAAGTATTATTCCCAACCTCATACTCTCATTGCATCTGCCACCTTTTCACTTTCAATTGGTGAGGCCCCTTTCCACTCCTCCTCCTTGTATGCATGTTGATTATTCATACATGTAAGACATTTCTCTTTTATTTGTTCAAGCCACTCTCTTGGGACAAGTATCTTCCAGACCTTAGTCCTTTCTTCGCATTTCTACTTGTGTTTCCATACAGGGAGTTTCTCATCCTATCTATAGGTGTTTCGCAGAGGATTCCTTCATATCCTTTGTTGGGAGTTCCCCTTTTGGGACTCTTATCACTTCCACTTTTTCATGGAGACCATCAATGATCCACCTCTTCTTTTGGATCCTCTTTCTACTGTTGTGGGGGTTTTTTCTTTGCCTTCACTTCAATTGGGCATCTATTTTTCACATGATGTTCCTCTCTCATACTTTGAATAGTTCTACATTCAGTGGTATTACCTTTGGTAGTTCTTAATAACCTTCACTTTCCTAGACCTATGTCACATTCAGTAGTGGACCAGATTCATAGTTCTTCATACTTGCTGCCTTTGGTTTCCTTCACAGAGTGGGACAAACTTGTGAATACTTCATTATGTATCTTCCTTAGAGTAGAGAATATTGTATCGATATGGATGAACCTTCTTCAGTCTACATGCCAAAAGACCACATCATTGACACTCTTCCTTGGAGACTTCATAGAGTTACAAACTTCAGATCTAGTTGTAGAGATTCTTTACCAAACCCTTCTCTAGTAAGCCAAGTATCCTTACTTCTAAATGTTCTTGTATTGGGGTGACCTTATCAAGACTACTGCTTCCACACATCTACTTTGGGCCTTATTGTCTTCCTCTCATCTTTAGGGGGATTCTCTTCCACCTTCATAAGATACTTCATTTTCCTCCTTCTTCTATCACTGATTACAGACTTTACAGGTCCTTCAGATTCCATGGGAGTTCATCTAATTTAAATACATCTTCCAGAGGACTTGGCTAGTTCTCTTCTTCTCCTCATCTTCTTCTCGTATAAAGATTGCATTTTGTACATGGCTATCTTATTCAGGCCTTTAGTTTTTGGGACCCATATGACACATCTTTCTTAGGTTGTTTCGGGGATTCTTTTATCTCTTATAAGTGGATTTTTTCCCTTAGGTATTTTCCCCCATTACTTGAGATCCTTATTGTACATGGGTACCTTATCATGCCTAGTTTACGGGACTCATTTTTTATCCTCTTCTTCCCTTTTCTAAAGAGATGTTGTTTGTACATGGATACCTTATAATGTCTTTAGTTTTCGAGACCCATTGACACATTTTTCTTATTTGTCTAAGGGGGTTATTTTTTTGTTCTAACTTGACATGACCTCTACCTCAGCTTTGATGAAGGGGGGAGTGTTGGTGTATATGACGTGTTTCGTCGTCATTTGGTGTTTTTTCCACCACATATGGTTAGTCATCTCACTTAGTGATATCATTGGTCATTAGGGTTAGTTAGGGTTTCATGTGTCCACATGTCATGCACAAGAGTTACACAATACTCGTGTATGTACCTTCATTTTTATCTATGATAATGTTAGAACATTTTTCTTTCATGCTTGATTTTCATTTTGTGATTCGAGTTTCTTACTTACAACTTGGAGCATTCACATCACCATTAGAAGTGTAACATCTTCGTTGTGCATGGGGTTCCGTATTGATCTTTCCAGAACAACCCGATAATATCAACCTATGTTTGTAGTGATAAACTTATATAATTCCATGTAAATATTTTAAATGTCATAATTAAACCTATAATCTATAATAATGAAAATATCCATGTAAAATCTAATATGGCCCTATATTTTCTCTGAATACCTGAAATTTCCCTTTGTGAAAGACCATCACCATGTCTACCTGATGGTGTTTGGGCATAATTTGTATGAATTTCTAGAAGAACCCAGAATATGTCCCCCCTTTTAAGGTGAGGGATGTTGTCATGTATCACTTACCTCAAAAAATAAATGATTATCTATAACATATATAATCAAAAAAATATAAAATTTATAAAACAATACGCAATAGATATAATCAATAGAGAGCAAGTAATATGTGTGCCACCACATAGTTAAAAAAAATGTAAACATGTTCAAAAATCCAGAAATCAAGAGTCAAGAGCATAACAATTAATGGTGGAGCAATATGTTAGTAGACACACAACTCAACACCAATGAACGCATTGGGGATTTGGAACACTACTTGACATGGCAAGGATGCTGTAAGATACATACAATTGAGAAAACATCATGATGACGACTCAACTAATGTTAGTAGTAGTTAGTTTTGTGAGCTACAAAAGTATTCATCTTGCAAAGGATTAATCACATTGCCCATGTGACTGAGATGTGTGAGACCAATAGAGTTTTGTCTTGTGCAAGATAAACAAGTTGACTATGTTACAAAGGATTCAGTAGTAGACCTTAGAAGGAAAACAAATCAAGTGGAATATCTAAAATATATTCCATAACACAAGGGATCTTAAAAGACAACGCACGACAAGTTAATAGCAAACCTAGTTAATGTAATTAGGAGGACTAAAACAGTGTATAAAGGCAGTAAATAACATAAAGTAGATGTAAATAAATATGCTAAGTAAAATGAAACCCTAGATGTGCAAGAGAGTAGGGAGAATTAGGGCTTAGCTGACTCTATAGATGGCTTAGTTTTGAAATGGATAGATAAGTGATTGGAAAATATGTAAGAACTATGAAACAAAATATAAAAGAAAGATGGCAAAAAGGTGGGATTAATTGGTACTTTGTAAACTTGAGAACCTTCTAAAATAATAGTATATAAGACTAAGCTAAATATATGTCTATAGTGCATGATTTTATGTCAACATTTTTCCCCCCACTTTATGTTGGTGAGTGGATGAGCTCGATAACATAAAGTAGATAAAGAATGCGTACCTGATGTTCATGCAGATTGTAGAAGAGAGACGCGCTCGATGGACTAGACTCAAGATTGGAATGAAAAAAAAGAAAAATGTGTAGGAGCTTGGATTCTAAAGATGAAAAGTGTGCATAAAACGTCATGAGAGTGAACCTAGGGTGAGACGCGTGCGTAGGTTGTTGCGGTGTGTAATGTACCGACAGTGGTTAGTAAGGAAAATTCCTGTCAGTGGTGTGCTGTCATTTTCGTTTTCGTTGTCATTATTTGTTGTAGTTTTTACCCCAATTTCATTGTTTATTTCTCATACTAGCGAGACCTGTAAGGACAAAACGCTCAAGTAGTCAAATTATGTATGTATGTAAAAACATTGTGTAAAATACGTAAATGTAAAGTATGAAAATGTAAAATACACTAGAAAAAGTGTAAATGGAACAAGTGCACCTGATCCATGTCAAGAAGAAGGGTTGTAGAAGGATATCTTGTACTGTCGTGAGTTTTTCGAGGTGATCTCATGCCACCCTGGCTGAAGAAGTGTAGAGAGGAAATTCTCTGTGTCCTCCAAATCTAATTGTTTCTTCTTGAAATTTTGTTGAAGAGATATCTGTATCATAGTCTTGGTTTTTTGGGCGATCCTATGCCACTATATAAAGAAGTGTAGAGAGGCAAACCCACTATAACCCCATGAGCCTGTAACCTGCTCTGCAAAATTGACGAGGGATACAATGTCATGTTAAGGCATGTTGTGTATGGATTTCGTTAGTCTAGTTTGAACTCAATCATTGTGTCCGAACTAATGTAAATATGTTTGTGTTATTAGAAAACCCATCAATGATTCTCCCCCTCTTTAGGGCCGCATGCGATGACCCTTGTAAAGAAGAATGTGGCCCCAAAAGAGTACCAACCACAATCTGACCTTGTAACCAATTCAGCCATGTAGGGGGGGAAGGGAAAGAATGCTTAGTAGATACCAAGGCACGCACAAAAGGTGATGGCTAGCCAAAATAAGTGTTAAGTCCGCAAGCACATACATGCAATAAGACAAGTGTAAAAAATGTAGACAGTGTAGAGAAAGTACCAAGCACATTATTATAAAACATGTAAGAAAACAGACAGACCACACAAAGCAGGTTACAAAAAAGGGACATCACTCATGATGTCACAAGAAACGCAAGACCATCATGGCTGCAAATAAAAGACAAGTACGCACACAATAAAATGGTAAATCTTGTATATAATAGCCAACAAAGCAGACAAGTTGAAATATAGAAGTAGTCATGGGACACATGTAATCATGTAAAAACAAGTGTTGCACATGGAACACCCGTTAGGATGTTAGAGTGATAACCAATATGTCAAAGCATGTATGAACAAGTAGTATAAGATGTTAATACAAAATAAAACAATAGGATTGAGTTGTGGAGCTCAATTACTTTGGATTAGCATGCAATGTGAAACTTGCTCGAAAACACAGTAACCATCATCGGTTAGGAGGGACCGGCATCGGTCACCTGTGACCGACATTGGTCAAGTAAGGAGGAACCGCCATCGGTTAGGGCTAGCCGGCATCTGTTACCTGTGCGGGAGTGTTTTATTTGACTTTCGGTAATTAGATCTATTTTTTAGCATTAAAGCATATCTATTGATTGTAATTGCATGGCTAAGTGCCCTACATTTGTATACGCCCAAATAAGCATGAAAGCTAGGGTTTAGAAGTAAGAATTAAGAAGAAATTGCAAAATTTGATGATTATTGTGAGAGAGAGAATTCTTGGAGAAGAAGCAAAAGCTTGAGAGAAATAAAGTATTGTACATCTGAGAGGTGTGGAAGATTATATATCTTGTCAAAGCTTTGGATAATAGATTCACTTGTTTCTTGGTGGACGTAGCCCACACTTGGTGAACCACATTAAATCTAGTGTTGATTTATATCTCTTGTTCTTGTATATTTCTTCTTATAGAATATCCATTTTTATTTGCATGTATGCTTATATATGATATATTTATCTGTACAACCGGTGTGCTAACCCCAACAAATAGCACCTGTAAATACAAATGTGGATGGCCCCAGCGACAAGTATACGAAGGGTAGAAGGCGAGAATCCATGTCGCGTGTAGATTCTTGTATCTGCGATCACACTAGATAAAGATGTGAATGTGCATGTGTGTATGATAATGACATATAAGAAAGCAAGCTAACATGTGTATTAAATTGATCATGTAAAACACTAATAAGTAAGAGTAAATGCTACCAAGACAATGTAGTATGTTAAGGATGGATGGAAATGGAATGCAAAATAGAATGATAGGAGTGACATGCCCCCCAAGTGGATGGAATGTGTATGCAATGAGGTTTATTTTGTTTTCCCCCTCAGTAATCAAGAATGAACTGTAAACGAGAGTGCGTCATCGGGATATGGTCGAGTAGTGTTGGTTGTGTCTAGCATGTTGTGATGAATGTGTATATGTAGTGGTGTTGAGATGCGATTGTAAAGCATGGGGAGAAGATGTGTGTGGACCCTATAACGTAAGCATATATGAGTATGTGGTGGATAACAGAAGGTGGTGATTAAGCACTAAGCGTAGACCACTACGTGATGAATAAGAATGCAGTGGTGATTTAGCCTAAAGAATATACCACTAAGTGATGAGTGGGATAAATGATGATGTAATAGAATGACTTAGAATAGGATAATAGAATATGGGACGATATGATGTAAGAGGATAATGAGAAATTGATTAAAAGAGTGGTGATTTAACCTAAGGTGTATACCACTATATGATGTGATGATGAGTGTGGGTGATGATATAGCCTAGAGTGTTGGTCACTAGTTCGATGAATGTGGTATGATGACATGTCGCATGTAGGTAAGGTCCATTTGATTGGTAAACCCTTGGCAGTCGAGTATGGACCGACGAACTAGAATGCGTCATAGGGTGGTGAGTGTTGCGCGTAGAAAACAACATAGTATAAATGAACAAAGTATGTGAATGCGCAATGTGGGCAATGCAATGTAGAATATGTAGTGGGTATGGAATGTGTAATGTAATAAGTGTGTAGATGGTAATAGAATGTGTAATGATGACAGGTAAGACTAGACCCATGTATAAGGAAATCTAGTGTAGCATGTAGAATGTATAGGATGTATGGATGCGGTGTGGGTGTGTAATATGTCGTAACAAGCGTAGATAGAAAATGGAATGTGTAGTGGTCAGATATAAATCTAGACTCATATATAATGTACTCTAGCATAAATGTAGAATGTAGAAATGGAATCGAAAACTAGACTCACTTGTAATGACAGCTAGTGTAGTATATGGATGATGAACGGTATGAAGATATGTGATGTATAGGTGTAGGATGGTAGAATGTAAATGTGTAGGTCCTATAGTGTAGCATGCGGGGTTCAGTGTAATGATAATCCCTCAACAGTCAAGTGTGAATCGAAGCACAAGAGTGCATTATCAGGTAATGATGGTACTAAGATGTGGGGATGAGTATGCCTATATGGAAATGTAATAGAGGATATATGCTAAGATGAAAGGGGATGTGTGATGGCTATGCCCCCCAAGTATGTATGTGATGAAGTTTGAATCAACAGACACTAATTGGATCAATGTAATGGAGTAATTTCCTTAACAAAAGTGATGGGATGTGAGGGAGGAGTGTGATTATGACCTGGTTCATCATCAAAGTAAATGTCATCTGAGTCCCAATTATCAATGTATGTAGGATCTATAATGGATGTAGGAATTACAAGCTTAACCTTAGGTGGTGATTGTTGCATATGACTTGGTGATACAACAGATGACTTACTAAGAGGACGTGATTTAGATAAAAACTTAAGAAGTTAGGAGTTGTTTTGATTTGATAATGTTGTAGAGGACAGAGTAGGAGGAGATGGTGAACTAATTTGGAGAGGTTGTTGCTTAGGTGGCTCTTAACTAACTGAAGAATATGTATGAGAATCAGTAGGGTGAGGGTCCTTAGATGTAGAAGGAGTAGCTTTTGGAGCCCATTTAGATGTAGTATTTGTAGGTGGGGGTGCAATAGGATGTTTTCCATTGAATGAGACAAAGCCCTGACACTCGAGATGTTTGATTCTACATCGTAAAGCATAGCAATCATGGTCATTATGCCCATTGATTTGATGATAATGACAATATGGGACGATCTTGGTGTTTTGCTTGCCAATAAGGAGGATAAAAATGAGTAGGTGGTAGAAGAATCAATTAACGACTAATAAGTTAGGCTAGAATGGCATGTGGCTTAGCATTGCGATCAGTATGAGAGGTTTTGGCGATGGTGTGACTTGAGGTTCAATTATATGATATGTAGTGGATATAGGTTGAATAGGAGATATCAAACAAGAACAAACATATGATTGAGAAGCATCCTTAAGTTGTTGAATTTCATATCTAAGGGATGTGATGGTGGATTCCATAGATTGAATAGACAATGTATGTAATTGTGAAGCATCTTTAAGCTGTTGGATTTCATATTTAAGAGATGTCATCGTTGATTCCATAGATTACATAGAGGAAGTATATGATTGAGAGGCATCCCTAGACTGTAGACCTTCATATCTAAGAGATGTGATTGTGGATTCCATGACATCAAATTTTGCATGTAGGGCTTGAATAGGGCTTGAATCGAGTCTAAGATGGGTTAGTTAGATGGAGGGTCGTTAAGGTCAGGTTCGACAAAGAAACAATGAAGCATAGAACTTAATTCGTGTGGTGGCTTTTTGTCATCAAAATACTTGGTGTCTAGGGATTTTTGGAAAATAACCTAACAAGTGGGATGTCTTTTAAGTAAATCAGATAAAGAAGCTTGACCCATGATAAAAGAAGAAGGATCCTAAGCATGAAAGACATTGGGCTCACCAAAATGATTAACTAAAATTAAAACTATGGGCAAGGAATAGCAACCCTAGTTAATCTAATCAGGAGGACTAAAACGATGTATAAAGGCAATAAATAACATAAAGTAGATGTAAATAAATATGCTAAGTAAAATGAAACCCTAGATGTGCAAGAGAGTAGGGAGAAATGGCTTAGCTAATTGTTGTAGATGATCACACAATGTCGCAGATCTGAAAATAAAATCAGGGAGTGTAGACGAACACTTAGGGACCCTGCGAAGGGCAAATCTGAAGGATCTAAAGTGGCTGGGGGTACCTGGGAGTGTACTAGGGCGCCCTGGGGCACCTTGGTCTACTTTCTAGGTACTCTGAACACTGTAAATTCTCAAAACCTGTAAATGGATTTATGGTCGCAAGTTGGGTCTGAACCTTCCTTGTTTGTCGTGTTGGATCTATCGGATGAGCTGGAAAATGACCAAAAAGAAGTATCAAACCCTAGAAAAATAAAAGATGCATATGAATGGGTCGGACTGACCTCAGCCGCCAAACTTGTGGTCTTATTACTGACCATTGCACTACATTTCAGACCCGGGTGTAGTTCTGATGTGTGTGTGCATGTCATGCCCTAGGTGCTCTAGTGTCAGTCGCACTTTGTGAAGTAGCGAGCAATAGTAAATATAGAAAATGTAAATAGCATGTGTGCATGGAATATAATAGAATCCCTCCCCCTATGAAGTGTGTGTGATGTAGATCTCTTAGCCTTGATGCATGGCACTATGTGGATGCAACTGATGCAATGGATACAACTCTAGATAAAGTGATAGTATTGTGTAATGATATGACCTAGGACCCTCATTATGGTCTTATAGCTTTATATTTATAGGGCTCTCAAGCTTAATTTCATAATTAATCCCAATAAGGCCGACTAAGAAAAAGATAAAGATGACCAACAGCTAGAAATGACCCAAAAAGGAGCGAAAGGGGATTTGCATAGATCAAGGCGCCCAGAGTGGGACTGAGGCACCAAGTACAAAATGGGGCACCCTGATTTAGGGCTAGAATGTCGGGGGTAGTTGTGAAACTGGACGGATAAGTGCTAGAAAATACACGGGAACTACGAAATAAAATGTAAAATAAAGATGGCCAAAAGGTGGAATTAATTAGTACTTTGTACAATTGAGAACCTTCTAAATATTAGTATAAGATTAGGCCAAATTATGTGTAAAGTGCAGAATTTTGTGTCTACAGTTGACTACGTTATAGAGGATTCAAGCAGACCTTAGAAGGAAAACGAATCAAGTGGAATATCTAAAATATATTCCATAGCACAAGGGATCTTAAAAAGACTACGCACGATAAGTTTCAAAAGAGGGTTAAGGAGTGCAGATAATCCAAAATAACACAGGGTTAAAAGGCGCATGGGGAGGTTCTAGAGCCTCCCAAGTGGATGGCAATTAAATGCCATCCAAGTTACTTCTAGTTTGTTTTAGATGATTTGGGTAATATTTGTGTACTAACCAACCAAGGTAGAGGTCCATGGAATTACAATAAATACACCCATGGGGACGTCGTTGAGACATACGAAAGGAGAGAGATCAATTATTTGTAAAATTTAAGAAGTATCACAGGTTTTAAGGGTTCCCAAGGCTTTAAGTGTGAGTGCCTTGCGCATGCCTTGTGCACACATGACATTGTATCTTTTCTAATCCTTTATTTAATCACCCATGATGTGCATATGTAATTGATGTCTTGATTAGTACAAGTGATACATGGTTCTGCATAGGTTTTCTAGTATTGAAGTACATATAGAACGTTACGATGCATGTTATGTTTTAACAAGATATGTGTGCAATCACAATGGCAGTTTATATTTGTTGTGTGGATAGCGTAGTTACGTTTGTTCTTTATCTTGCAAAGAATGTTCGGGTTTGGTGGGTCAAGGCAGATATGAATCTTTCGTGGTAATTTCTCATTACAAAAAACACACACTGCTCTCGTTTGCATTTGGGGTGAGACTTTCCACTCGCACATGATCGATTATTCCAGCATATGTGTGCAATATGTTTATCTATTACTATGTGATTCGGTTCAACACAGGACGTTGAAACCAATTAAAATAATTTTATGCAACATACTTCTGAAGAGCGTGGAGCAGATTTAAACAATAAAAATCATTCTCATTAAACTTTCATATTACATACAACCAATTATATAGGAAATAGATTTCCTAGAAATATAGAAGGTAGCTATAACCTCTTCTCCCTATCTACGTGAGTTGTTAAAACTCACTCACCCGTATTTGTTATAAGTTGTTTTATATAATTATATAACAAATTACTAATATATTTACTAACTCAAAATTACATGATAATAATTACTAATGTAATTATTCTTTACCCATACGTATGTGTAAGCACTAACGCAGTTTTCCTAACATTACCCCCCTTAGTGCGAACATGGTAGAAAAAACATACACACTCTCGACTGCAGTATGTTCACCCCTGTGAAGCATGTCCTATTATGTGACTCATGACCTTGATACAAAAGAAATGTCCTCTCCTTCCATGGTTTTAAACAAGGTTACCACAAACCTTGACGTGAACAAGCCCCATCAATTGTCCACCTCATGTGGTTTTCTGGATCCTCCCACAAACCCTTTTAAGATCCATGATCTAACTTACTCTAGTGCTTTTATTCGCCACTATGCTTGTACATTAGGGAAATATATAGGAACCACAGCGCTCTTACAATAGAACACATATTGGAAAGAGATTTCACATGACATCCTCTAAGAATCGCAATGTTCTTAATTTTAGCCACTGTTATTGATAGTTGTCACTCGATCTCGAACAACAAAGAAAACTGCCACTGCCACTGGAAGTTGCCCTTGACTTTCGCCGATTTGGCACATGATGGGAAATGGAGCATTGGTGTCATGTTCCCCCCACCACCCACAATGTGAAATTTCCACTTATTCACACAACCACGAACACTGAAAAAAAAAAATGTACCGAAATGCATACTAGTGTCTGGGTCTTGTTGTCTTGGATCTTATTGTACATGATCACCATTGCCAATAAACGTATTCACTGACCGATCATCTTCCAACGAAGTACGGCAGTTAGAAGATCTCCGCAGTCAAAGGATCATTGCAGCCATTTACTCTCCAATACAATCATTTTTCCAATATCCAATGCAAACCACACAAAGCAGAAAACTGGAAAGAAACACATTGCACTACTGAAAAAGCACTTACACCACAAGCACTTGCACTACTGAAAAAGCACTTACACCATAACCAATATGCGGCCCCATCGTTAGCGACTGACGAGAGGACACTTCTTGTCCTCCATCCTCCCTGTGTCTCCATCCTCCAATATGTTGCTTCTTACTCGGGATATTTGTTCATTACTCTCAAATACATTGCCTCAATCAGACGTCGGATTCCACCAAAAATGTGTATGTGAGACCAAAAAAAATTAGTTTTTAGACTTTTACAATGACTCATTTTTTTTTACTCTTTTGACCAGACAACTACAATGTCGACAGCTAAAAACAATGTCACAAATAAGTGTTTTTACTCCTGATAATGACTATTGAGGGCAACAAAGACAGAGAGAATACTTTGACAATATGACGACAAATTTAGTAATGACTTTATTTTGACAATAATACTTTGATGAACATAAAAAATTACTCTAAACAACAATATTTAGACCTACAACAACACTTGTGTTTTGACGACATGGTTGAGAACAAAAATGTAGATTGTTGACTCATATTTTGTAAATCTCCAAACAAATTACTTGTCAATCCATGTATGTCACAGTAGGCATTGAGATCTCTAACGTTAAGTCCTACGAGGAATGTGGAGTCTAAGAGTGAGCGTAGAACGCCAAACTATTTGTTATTTGGCTGCGAGTCTGGCAGGATCTAAAGAAATAGCATGATGTTGGGTAGTAGTTTGAAATTTGAAAACCTACACAACTTAATCAAAAGAATTCCAAAGTGGATGCAAGAATCCAGTAATTGTGAAATGAGCTTGAATGTAATATAAGAGCTTATATCACCTTAATACATGCAATGAAGATGCAATGCGGCTTGATCCAAATGATACAATGTTGCACGAGGTGAGTAGATGATGTAAGATTATTCAATGCATAGTCAAGGAAGATCTGAAGATTGGAAAACAAACCCGAGACATTGCAATAAGTGATCAATAAATTCGATATGCATTCAGGACGACATGCTTTTAGATGCAGAACTTTAAGTCTATAGTGTATACAATGATGAATACACATAAGGTGTTGCACAAATATGAACAAATAAATCAAAGGTCCTGAAATTATCCTTTTCTATGATCTCATAGAGCTATGATACCAACGTAATTATTATTTACCCATACATATGTTGTGAGCACTAACATAGTTTTCCTAAAAACTTCTCAACGGACCTTCTCAACCTCATCAATTGCATTAATTTCCTCTTCCCTATTTTTTGTAAAGATAGTGCAACTCTTAACTGACCCCAAGCAACAACTTATAAGCTTTTTGAGCAATAGTATTGCCCTGATTTTTATGCATTTTGACATATGAGCGAGCATGGAAAGAATGCAACGAGCTAAAAACCTATTTGAAACCAAATTTATGGACTTTATGCTAACCATAGAGAGTTCTAACATTTAAAAAGGAGAGAATCTTACATTAATAACTAGGTTCTTTGTCCCTTGAGCTGAGATATATTTCATAAAATGGCTTTATAAGCCTACAGAACCTACAAACAATAAATCATCAACACAGGAATAGTAGTCGTGGGGACATGCATGTATTTACTTCACAACTTTTGTGATGGAGGTGCTAGAGAAGACGGCAAGGAGTTTGAGGGGTTGTACCAAGTAATGGAGTGGA
Source organism: Taxus chinensis (assembly GCA_019776745.2). Classification (NCBI taxonomy): domain Eukaryota; kingdom Viridiplantae; phylum Streptophyta; class Pinopsida; order Cupressales; family Taxaceae; genus Taxus; species Taxus chinensis. Next base: position 658,531,059 of record CM034154.1, read on the forward strand.
CTATACATTTACTTCGCGTTTTTTAGGTTGAATTTATTAAAAACCTGTGTTTTGGAAGAATACATAAAAGAACTGAAAAATCTTAATCACTAGATCAGTTTCTTATGAGTGCTTTGTCTAGATACAAAGTTGTTAGGGTTTCGTGATAGGGGGGCAGACTCTTGGTGGAACCTAGTCAAAACCAACAAACATGAAAAAATCATGACAGCCGAATGCTGATGTGAACCCAATTTTCAATTATCCCCCATATTTGAGGGGTTGTGCATATTTGCACGATATGATGATCCCACCTTACTGGGTTTCTCGATTGCTGATTGAGAATATTATCCCATGAGGCACTAATGTGTGACATTTCTTGGTTATTGTATATGGGGCCCAATCGAGTCCAAGTTTATACTCATGTAAGAAAAAAAATCTTAATTTATGCCAAGGAACACTATACTTGGCCCGTGTAAATGTGTGAAATGTGTCCTAATTGTTTTGGGCTAAACAACTAGCTGGGGTAACCTCTCCGGTAGTGAACACTGAGGATGCTTGTGCTCAGAAGTAAATATGCCACCATATTCTAAACCAATGCTACAATCACTGGTCCATGACAGTGCACCAAGCCCCTCCAACAAAGCAGGATAATCCTTGCATACCACCACTGCTAAAGCCTCGATACTGGGAACCACTAAATCAAATCGTATAGATATTAAATGAAAAAAAATTAAAATACCCATTGAAGTAATTTTAACAGCACATTTTTTTTTATTGAATGCATGCAAAATGATGCTGCCCAAAAGCAAAATCCTTCACCACCCTGAATCTCCAACCTCACAAAATAAAAACAGTTGTAAAAATCATGGTTTAACAAAATTACAATTGTGGCACTTAATTGATTTCGGTAAGTACTGGAATTAATATCAACCAACCTCAATTCTTGTCAGCTTGTATCTTGAATTTATATTTAAGCTGTATGCCAGCCAGATTAGGCACCACAAGTCACCTGTACCCCCATTGACTTTCAATTAAAAGAATACTTATATACAAGATAAAACTGAGAAAGTAATCAGTTCGTGACAGTGAAACTTGTATGATAATTAAACCTAACAGCAATCTCATTGTGTGGCTCAGTTCATGGTATTCTCCACTTGTGGATGGAAACTAGAAAGTAGAAACACCAACAAATTGACCAGGTATTCAGTACTGCTGCTCCAAGTAATCTTCAGTATGAGATTTGGTTGGAGCTGCTACAAACCCGGTAACTCTTTCCTTGACTTCAGAAATCCAACCTCCAAAAACAGAACTGCCCCAATGTACCCAACCAGTCTCTGTTTGGTTATCACTAATCTCTGCTGTGCTTTTTTGTTCCTCGTCCAGCAATTGATCCAACAATCTCTTTGCCATGTATTCCTTTACAGCCTCTACACCTTTTTCAACAATTTCATTTGGTGGAGTGACAAGAGGATTTTGCTCCAGGTTAAGTTTCTTCAAGTTCTGCAAACTTCCAAAAGAATATGGCAATTCTTTGATTTGATTGTTGCTGAGATCCAACTCAACAAGGTTGGTTAACTCACCAATTGAATCTGGTACACTGACTAAATCACTGAAATTACCACTAGCATTTAATACTTGAAGATTTGTCAGGTTTCCGATGGCTGCTGGTAGAGACCGTAGCTCATTGAAATGAACATCTAAATGCCTCAGCGATTTCATCTGACAGACAGATGATGGCAGAGACCTTAACTTGTTTAAATGAACCAGCAGCTTCTGGAGATTGACAAGCTGATAACCAATGTCGGTCGGCAAATAAATCAACTCATTGTAGCTAGCATCTAGCTCAAGTAACTCGCTGCCATCATAGCTTTTGTCAGCACCACTGCTAAACTACATTTACATGGCATCCTTAAAAGAAAAGCATTGAAGTTGTACAAGAAATAAAAACAACAATCAAAAAAGAAGCTCCAATGACCTAAGCCAGTAGAAAAACTTGATGCGACAGATGTCTAGGTGAATCCAAATTACATTACCTGCACATTGAAATGCTGTCTGGTAATTGTTTTATTTTGTTTGCTGAAATGTTCAAATACTTGAGCCTCTTCAGAAGTCCAATGGAATCTGGCAATGAAAGCAAAATGTTACCACTCAAATCCAATGTCTCCAGGTTTACAAGACCCGCAATCGAATCAGAAATAGCCTGTAGTTTTCATAGAAACAAAAATTAGAAACATAAACTGATTGTTTAGGTGGCATATATTTTATCAAGTCCAATCCTACAAGTCCAGCTGCTCACTGTACGTAAATATTGGCCAACCAGATCAACTAAGCTACATCTCAAAACACTAAAAGAAGACAATGGTAAGCCAATATGTTTCCCTGCTGCCAATAAGATATCAATCATAGAAAGATTGAAGTACGCAATGAACAATGATGCCAACTTTACCAATTAATTGGGAGAAATAAAATGCCAGATTGAAATAACTCAAACAACCGTGTATGCATCGCACATGCCATCTGTCGACTGGAGTGCACTATTTTTAAAATAAAGATGAACATATTTATGAAGGTGAAACACTTACCAAAATCTTGGGAAAAACTATCATAGCTAGAAATTTAGGTGCGACTGTGCTGAAAAGATGATGAAATTAGAAATGATTCTTGCTTAAATTGCATGTTGGTGATGGTAAAGAAACCAAAAATGCAATAGAATGCTAAAAGCTCTGCAGAATGGATGCCCCAATTAGAGGGAATTTGCAAATAAAGAAATTCAAAATCAGAGTGTAAACACTCCATGATACCCTAAAAGATAGCTCTGACATAATTAACATTTTACTTACTGTGCTTTTGCTTCATCCATTTCTTATACTTTAAGCTTAAACTCTATTCAGCTCAAATATAATGTAAACCTAAATTTTAAACATTATATGGATTTTAAGGCGTCCATATGATTTTGATTCCATACTTCCAAATTCCATTGGATATAGTCAACAAAATCTAGTCACAAAAAACTGTTTGAAAGTATTTGCATAGGTGATCATAGGGTCTGGCAAAACAAGGGTAATAATGATGGCAAGTACAGTTTTGCATATGAGATTGTGGAACTAAATGTAACAACATGCGGTAACACCAGACTATCTTCGCAGAGGCTTGTAATACTTTTTTATGTGCAAGTGGGTGTGGGTGTTGTGTAATTCCAATAGGTGACTAGATGGAATTAAAAAATATGCATAGGAATTTAACATGTGACTAGTCCTCGTGGGGAAGTTGAGTAGACGTACCATGAAGTTTCAAAATATAATTAAAGTGAAACCTTACCTCAAGTTTATTATTGGCAAGTTTTAGTGAAATAAGTGTGCTGATTTTGCAGAAGGCCTCGGGAAAAAGCTTAAGCCCCTGACCTCGCAGGTCAATTTCTTCAATGTGTTTCTCAGAGGCTTCCTGCAGTATCTTCACAACACCCTCATGCACCTCACCATCATTCTCACCATCAGCACCATTTATAAATTCAGACCCTTGGGCAGGCTGAGCCACTTCTGCCCCACTCTCAGCCGATCTGTATATATTCACAAGCCTCTCTTCTGCCTCCTTCAATAAGTCTTCATATGCTATATGCATGTCATAGAGACTGACTACAACTTTGTAAGGCTGTTTTTCTTTCTCAGCAGCATCACGAACCTTTTTTTCCTTCTGAGCCTGTACTCATACATACACCAAAACTCTTAGAACCACATAAACCAACCATATCCATGAATGCTTAAACTCTATACAAATAATTAATAACTACTGGGCTAACTGCCTTCAAAATACCTTTAAAGATATTCACCTTGCAACAGTACACACAAATAAGACCTTAAAACCCTGAATATTATTCATAACTAGCTTCCAGGGATATCTAAACCCCCAAGTTACCGAAACGCCATTCCTAGGGCACCCAGTACGGGTACAAAATGTACTCGGTATGGATACGGCCAGGAAACAACCAGGGCACGGCCGGGTATGTCTACAGATGTACCCAGCCGTACACAGACCTGCCTGACTGTACCCTGGCCGTTTTCACAGCGTTTCCAGGCCTAAAACTCATTTATTTTTAGAAAAAAAAAATTAAATCTGCTTTAAATTTAATATATCATTACAAAAGAAATTACAGTTTTTACAACAGCATTACTCTATGGAAGGTACCAAATACAAGCCATCAAAAACATGGACAAAAACAGTATGTATGAGATAAATGTAATAAACAACTCAACTAGATGTGTTAGGGATAATGCTGGTGCCCAGGTTCAATGAAATTGTGAGTAGTTTGCTGTGGTTATTTAATTTGTTTTGTTTTTCATATGCATGATATGTGGTTAATTCCTATTTATTAGGCTGGAATTTATATATCTTCTATGTTGCCAGGAAACGGAAACGAGCACGGGTACAGGTACTGGTACGAAATGTGGAAACGCCAATTTTCAAAAAACCTCGGATACGAAACGTTACAGGAAACGTCGGTACAATATATATTAAATTATATTTTTAATAATATATTATACTCATTTTACATGTATATGCATAGTACTCATTTTATAATTGTACTCCATGGACCATTAAAGATAATTGATACTTTAGACATTAAACTCTAGTTTTAACAATATAACAACATAATTGATACTTAAATAACAATATAACTTTTTTTTATATACATAGAACTCCTAAACTATGACTTAAATTACATGACATTTAAATAATATAAACAACTAGAAAGTTCATGAATTTTAATACTAATATGAAATAGAAATAAACAAATAGAAAGTTTATAAACACATAGAAATAAACCTATATAATTATAAACACTCGACTAATGCTATGTGCCTCACAAATTTCACGGCTCCGCTGGAAATGAGGGCACAGGAGCTCTGCAAATCACTCCCCACGAAACCTCGACTGCTCTATGGCTTCAACACTTGCAGACAGATTCAAAGGGCACACTGAAAATCTGAATGGCATTTCCAGAGCATTTCGTACCGCATTTCCGTACCAGAAATGTTTCAGGCCTGAAACGGGAGGGTTCCAGGCATTTCCTGGTAACAGAGTATATCTTTAATATTTATATATATTTTGCACGGCCATATTCAACGCCATATCCGGGGCCAAAAGTATTCATACCCGTATCTAAAACATATCGACGACTTAGCTAGACCCTACTCCAAAGAGTATCAAGATAAATGTCTACAATTATCGACAGAATTCTATAACCTCATCCTGAAAATTAAAAACATTGAAATACGCCACTTTCAGACCTCCATACAAAGAAATTCTCAAAACCGTATACTAACTACTGAGCTAAATGACTTAAAAAGTATTAAATTGTGATGCATGAAGCTAACAATTGCCAATACAAGAAGCCCTTGAAATCCTAAATAATGAACATACACAGAAACGCCTCAATGCATCCTAGAGGCAATTATGCTGAATGACTGCAGTTATCCACACAAAAGGCTTACACTTCATCACTATGTTACCGGGTACTGACCAGGAGGTCCCTGTACTGGCAATGGTATTAAGTCCGGTACCTCTCAGGTTCTTCTCTTATCTTGGGTACCCAACTGTCATAATTAATATTTAAAACATTGCTAAAAAACGGTGGCGGCCCAGGTATGACTGTCATAATTAACACAAATAAAACAGAGATTAAAAAAAATTAAAAAATACAAACTAGCTGAACTGTTGTTAGTCCTACTTCATCTGGTTATAATCAACCAAGTGCTGATATGGGTTCTCGCGATGAAGAGCAATATTGTTCACAAAGTTCTTCAATTTGACTACGACCATTGGCTAGTTTTGTATTTTGAACATAATATAGCATATCATATGTCATGATCCATTTAACATTTTGAATTATCAATTATAAGTACTGATTTGTGATTTTTTTGTTTATTTTATGCAAATAATATTGATATATAATTAATATTGTTTATAAGTTATATATTTTTAATTTTTTTGTACAGACATACCCAAGCTATACCGTACACGAGGTTCAAAAAAGGGAACCCCTGTACCTGTAATGGTCACTTAGATTCATCCTGAAAAACATTGTATTCTGCAGCTTCCATTTATCCACAAAGAAACCATCGAACCCTGTATTATCCATACCAAGAAATACTTCAACCACATTCTATAGAAAAATGGTTAAATCACATTTGATACGAGAATGCTAAACACCTGCATATATCTATAAAAGAAATGCTTAAACCACATTCCAAAGACTCTTAAGCTAAACACATGCATATGTCTATAAGAGAAATGCCTGAACCACATTCTACAGACTTTTGAAGTTATATAGTAAACACCTGCAAATATCTATATAAAGTGAAAGGCCTGAGCCACATCCTAAAAACATAATCTACAGCTTCCAGTTATCCAGATTCCATACAAAAGAAAGGATTTATTATTCATTCTGAAAACTTATATATACCATATATGTAAAGCTTGTATCCCATTCTGAAAACTTGAAAGCTTTGAAATCTGTAGCTTCCAACCATCCATAGCAATTCCATACAAAGCAACCCTCCAAACACTAAACTATTCATTCTCAGAAAATCTAGAGTAATGTGCTTAATGCTTACGACCATCCTTACATAGAGTTGAACTCCATCCTGAAAGACATTCTGAAAGCTTCCAGTTATCTCTACAATTATGTATACAAAGCCATCCTAAAGAACAATGAATTGTAAAGCTTGCAGTTATCCTTACAAATACACCCTTGAAATCCTATATTAATTATATCTGAAAATGCTGAAACCCAGATCTAAGGACTCTTAAGCTAAATGCCAGCAATTATCTATGCAAAGATGTATACAGCATCCTAAGAAACACTCATTTCTGCACATTCCAGCTATCCATTCATGCCTTGAAGTTGAAACCTATATTATTCTTATCCAAAATCGCATAAACTCCCCATTAAAGATTTTTAAGCTAAAAGCCTGAAATAATCTACACCAAAGACATGGACACGTCCTGAAAACAACTAAATTTTAGAACACCCGGGCATCCATACAAAAAAAACCCTCGAAATCATATACCATAATGCAAAAGCCACATCCTTACAACCTTTAAGCCCAATGCCTACAATTATGTACACAGGCTAGAACCTCATCCTAAAATACATTGGACTCTCTGTAGCATGGAAAGGAAGCGCTCAATAACTTAATGCTTGAGCCCCACTGTAACAGTATAAACTAACAAGTCAAATGCCTCCGATAACATATACAAAGACTTACTTCTGCAGCTTCTGGTCATCCATAGTAAGAAACCCTTGAACTCTATATCAATCTATCCGGATGTTGAAAGATGGGATAAGCGAAAATGGTAAAAATATGGCTCTTCCAAAGCAAAGACCCAGGTTCAGAATCCCAGGAGAGATGACAACGTGTTCGAATAGGGTGAAATACCACAACCAAATCACTGGGTGTAGCGTGCCCCAATGGAGGAGGCCAGGTGCTACTCCCGGCAGAATTTGTAGCCATAAATTTTTAAACCCGCCCTGTGAAACACTTAAGCTGAATGCCAACAATAATGGATACAAAGAGTTGAACCGCGTCCTACAGGACGACGATATGAACTCAAGCTAAATGCCAACGATTATAGATACAAAGACTCGAACCACATCCTTAAAAATCATTGAGTTCTACAGGTTCAATTCTTCCGCATAAAAAAAGCCCAGTCGGACCCAGGAATGTTTATATCCCATGACACAGAAATGTTTAAATCTCATTCTTAAAACTCTTAAAACTAAATGTCGTACCCAAAAAATGTTTAATCGCGTTCCGAGGACACTTACAGCCAAATAACAGTAAACACCTAAAACAAATGTTCGCCCCATTAACTACCCACACAAAGAGGTGCTTAAAACCCATCCTTGCATAAGATTAAATTCTGTAGACCCGATTATTCATGTACACAAACCCTGAAACTTCAAAATCCTTATAAGACATACACGCAAACCCTTTAAACCCTATAACTTCAAAATATGGAAACCCTTCAAACCCTATTACTTCAAACAATTTTTGAACTGAGCTAACCTGCAGCCATGCCCGTTCATCAGGGTCGCGTCCTCGTGGAACCCCCGCCATGTCAACGTCATCAAAACGGTTGGAAAATGCACGATCGATTTCTTCAATGCGGCGGCGAGCCCGATCGACGGCCTCGTGATCCGGCCTCTCTCCCAGCGCTTGCAAAACAGATCTCGTCTGAACCACATCTCCAACGGCAGCTTGCATTTTCGCCACCAGTACAGGGTCAGTGAGCTTAGGCATTTCCTTAACCAGACCCTCGTGATGACTTGAATTTCCCACTTCCAGATCCACTTCATTGTCATTATTTACGGAAAAGGACTTGGAAGCGAGCGTCAACGGATGCCGAAGGGCTTTCAGTGACAATACATAAGACAGAAAAGGATGCGCCTTCGAATCAACTTCCATGATTACACCAGTCCGTGCACAGACCTAGATACCTATCTAGATTCTACAGGCTTTAGGAATTCGAACCCTGTACATAGAATAAGCTAAATAATCGCCATTGCCAATGATTACTGTTATTTTCTGGTTTTTTATCGGAGTATTCGAAGTGTTTGAATCCAAATTATAATCATTCTAAACATGCCGGCTTCGTTAGGTGTAATAAATCTAAACCTGCAGGGATCGAGTGGATAAGATGAAAAAAAAATGAAATGGTTTTAATTATCTTCACCACACCAGACGGTCAATGGGACCACCAATTATTCTCATTTATTTCGGCATATTGATCTTTTTTGTTTTAAAGGTTGTTCCTTCTTTTGTTGAATTAAATTAACATTTTGCCTAATTATTGAAGAGAGAGAAAAAAAACTAAAATTTTCCTAAAGATAATAATAAAAAGTAGGGGAATAGGCCTATAGGGTGGGAGCAACTTTAACAAATTTAAAAGAGAACAAAATTTTACACGAATCTACACGCAAGTACATATATGTTAAAATAATTTGATTCTTTAATTTTTGGCATATTTCTTTATATCAAAAGTCTATCATGAAATTGATTCCTATTCAAATTTTGAAGAAGAAATAAGGTAAATGAAAGAAGTAATCCTCTAAGTGTTGAATATTGTGGAAGTAAAATCTTTAGAAAGATGTTGACAAAGATCAAAGATCAAATATTTTTCGAAAGAAAAAGGTACACATCTCTAATTGTTGTAAGTTATCTAGATTTGAAGAGAATTGCATGATCTTTAAAGAGGTAAAAGAATCGCTACATGATCTCATTCTAAGGAGCATTTCAAAATACAAAATGATCTTCAATTTCAACTTCCATTAAACGAGTTTCACAAATACAGTGCACGCGGGGAATATAGTGATGGGTCTCTATGCAGAGGTGGTGTAAGCAAACCTTGAATTATGCCAATGAAACTCTAAAACTATAGGGTAATTGAATCGTAATGTAACCTAGAGGTTGGATAAGCCCATTGTCAAAGTGAATATATGAATTGTAATAATGGTAAAGTTTTAAGGGAATATGTTCGACTATAGGTAGGCTCTATAGATCTTTTCTTTGATACCACTATTCATCTCCCTTCTAGGTAGATTTGATGCATTGATTGAAAAGTTATGTGGGAGAAACTTATTTATGTAAATATCTACAATGTCTACCAAAGCAAAAACCTTAGCATACCAACTAGAGTAAATCTTGTATTGGGTCACTGGCATAGATGATTCGAATACTCTATATGAATATCTACATAAATCAACTAAAGATTTGGTCATGTTTAACACTTATAGTACCCTACCACTAGACCAATGACATTTGGTAATTATCCTTGGCATTTATCTCAGCCCATTTATTATTGTGCACTTAAATGACTAGTTCCTACATGCATCTCACTCAATATAGCACTCCTTGGCCACTATGTCGCACTTGTTACTCATCATTGACTAGTCAAAAACCTATTTGTTGAATATAGAACACATCTTTATACATTTGGCCACCATTTTTAATTCTCATAATGATTTTACACACTAGCAATCGCATGTGTACAATGCAATGTGAACACCGAACAGTATATGTTATTTGATTTAGAGGGATAGTTATTACTTTTGTAGTTGATGTTGATGAGGGGTGTGATTGATAGTGTAAGTGTAGGAGTATAGGTGAAGCATTACATTTTAAGGTTCTCTCTGTACATTTCAAATTTTATTTGCACTAAACATGAATACATTTGATATCACTTTGGATACAAGAAGTTTGAGTAAAGTAGTAGTGGTGGTGCTATCAAAGTAGAGGGTAGTATTTACGACGAGTTGTTTTTTTTAAGTGATAGTTGTCTTGACTCCTCCATTCTTCTTCATAACATAATCATTATACTCATAGTGTAGGATGTACCACAGACTTCAATTTACCATGTAATCATAATACAACAAGTTTCCATGTGGAGAAATCAAATATCCATGCAGACTCGCAAGATTCTGATGTTTGATGCTTCTAACTCAGTTTCTAATCAAGTGCTCGGCAACAGCCTGCAGGTAATGGACCGTCAAACACTCTAGCGTGTGATCAACAATCTTGATGTAAAATACTTTAATGTCTAACCATGTAAGGCATTTCTACCGCATTGGGCGCCCAAATTTACAGAAAAATTAAATCGCTTTTAATGGCGTGAAAGATTCCTTCAGTTGACACATCATAGTTTGGAGCTAAATGTGACTGTGTTCAAAGAACTCTCTGCCATGTACACAAAAAACAAAATTTAAATGCATTAAAGAAAGAACAGAAAAACCTTACTAAGTATACTTGTATTTAAGTTTTGAAAAAGAGATGTGCCAAGTTTTAATGATATCTTTGCAAGTTTTGTGGTGTTATTATGAAGTTAGGGACACTAAAGAACAAATGGTAAAGAAAGAAAAAACTGTCAATCACTGGACAATGGCCACACTATTTCTAAAAATGAAAATTGTATGTTGATATGATGTAATGCTAACTTGAATCTCTGCAACTCATTCACCGGTTGTTGTGATATTGTTAAAAACATGAATTTTAGAAAAATAAATATATTGTTAGTCGTGCATTGATGAGAAGCATTTTTTGGAGTTTCATGAAATTACATTATTGTGTTTAAATAGTGGGTCTATTACTAGTGGTTGAAAGTTAATATAGCTTATGCGGTCCCTTTTCCATTCTTCTTGTTTCATTGTGTGTTTCCCATTGCGAGATTTTGGTAAACAAACTTGAACTTATGTTGTCTAAATATTATGAAAATTGAACAGGGTATTTGAGCTTGCCCTTGCCTAGGAAGCTCCAACACATTAAAACCTTAATGAGAGCAAATGACATCCACACGATTTTTATTTTGAGCTCTTTAAAAATATAATGCAAGGATGTCCTCTATCAAAATATAATGATGTATTAACCAAACTCATATTTATAATGTTACTTCCCACATCATCAAGTTTCTCAACTAAGTGGCTCAGTCACAAACTGTATTAACAAGGTTCTAAATATTTTATCTGAGTTTCCATCAATGTCACATCACCTACTCTATCATCTCTCAAATTTCCTATGCAAATTGATCTAACGTTGCCTACCCCTAAAAAAAAATTGTCATTAAATCCATCAATTTCATTAAAAAGATATCCATAAGAAATTTTGAGTTGCTCAAATTTTTGTAAAATGGCTAGTGGTATATCCACTACTTTTGAAGTCCATATCCATAAGAAAACCAAAAGTAAACAACATATCACAAAATCACTAACACTAACAGCTACCACTATCTCTTCTTTTCGGACAGAAAAAATGCCCCACACAATTGGCCAACCCTTCACCATTTTTGTTGGATAGAGAAGCTAAATATATATTCAAAGATACCCATTTGATGCCCTATCTTTTATAAAATATATATTCAAAGATTTCATGAGTTATATCATAGTCCATCGTGTACATTTATTATTTACCTTTCAATGGGAATATGGTAAAGAGCAGTCAAAAAGGTACCAAAATTCCTTTTATAAAAATCAAGCATACTTAAGAATCTAAAGGCCAAGGTTCTGTAATAAGCAGCACATGGAATGCGGGAATATTACATCAAATTGATTGACCTTGAATATGGTTGGCCAACATTTTATTACTAATAGACACATCCCCACAACATTGATTAAACATTCTACCATTTTAAAGGGCTAGAACAGTTTACTACAACAGATTAACTTAAACAAACCAGACGATGAGGAAGATGCATTTCTACCATCTATCGTGAAGGAAATTATTTAAAACAAAATTCAGGTGAAAGTTACAGATCATCGACAACCGCCAAGACAGGGGCAATATTCGAGCTTCCCACAGAGAAAAAAGAGCTTGCAAACCACTGGACGTAGCATTGGAAATTCACTATCAAACATAGATTTCAAACACAGTGCATCCTTCAATCCCAAAACACCTTCGTACACAGGACAGTAGGCCTTCTGTATTTTCTCTACCATATACTCTGGACCCTGAAACCCTAAAACACAGTCTTTCACCTTTTGGAAGCTCGAAGTACTGTTACATGTTTTTCCCATTACAAAGGTCATGGTAGTTGCCATTGAAATCATAAGAACCAAACACAATGCGACACCCATTTTCATGGTGATCACTGTTTTATTTTCTAAGATCAAGCTATCAAAACAATTCTATGGTTGAAGAATATAAGATGTGTGAATGGGTGTTTATAGGATAATAAATGGGTGAGAAATTTCTATATTCTTTTTATTATTTTGCAATCTCAATCTTTTGAACTATGAAGAACCATGTTCCACATTCCTGGGAAGTTGTGATTAAAATGCCCAAAAAAAGCTGTTAAAAACGTGAAAACGTCCAGACGGCCGTCAAACCGTCAAATTTAACTCAGTCATAGAAACGTCCGCAAAGGTCTTTCCCATAAGGGGAACGCCTTCGGCGTAATCATGGAACACATTCACCTATGATGGACAAAATCAATCACGTGGTTTTGTCCTTATGCCAACATTTTTTCCTTCGCTCACTTAACAAACACTTGTTCAAATATACATGTCACCCCAATTGTTTTAATGTCAATTCCATATGAAAATATTTATAAGAGTCACCTATAAAATCACAATCACCCCACCCGTTCAAAGTGTCTCTTCTCTAACATCTTTGGGCTAAGTAAGAGAACACAACAAAGCACATAATTGTAAAATCATGCTCTTAAGCACATCAACGAACACTAAGTACGCATACATCTTGTATAGTTTCCCCAGACCATTTTCACAATCTATATTCTACACTAAAGATCATTTCCAATATCTAGAGGTCATTTTTGGGTCTTACCAATACATTGATCATTACACATTCGTTGAGAGGGACAACAATGTGAGGCTTGACCCCTCTTTAGAGTATTGGTATATAGTGTAGTTTCCATCGTACCATAGGGATAGGGTGAGGTTAGTCTAACCCAACTGGTTTAACCCCTTTTCAGGTCTTCAAGGAGAAAGACAGGGTTTGCATAAAAAAGAAGCCCTAATTTCCTGCAAAATTGTGATCGCCAAAATCTAAGTGCAAGTTAGGAACCTAGGACACAGAAGATCACGGTGCTAGAGTCTAAATTCATATTAGACTTACACAAGAAAAAACCACCCACATATGACAAAATTGTGCAGATGACTTTTTCCTACACAAGTGAATTCATCCTTCCTTCAATTTCATCTCCCCAATTTTCAGGACAACTTAGTGTCACTTTAAACAACTTGTTTTCACACTTTTATATCATTGTCACTTCGTCTCACCCAAATTTGGGTGAATATGTTCAAAACCCTAACCTGCATTTACTTCATCTAACTTTCTAGAGTTTAAATAATTTGAATAATTGCAATACATGTTTATAATATATGCATATTTATTATATTTTTTTCTAATTTAAATTAACACAATAGTTAATCTTAATTAGGAAAAACCTTAATTTTGTTATTATATTTTAGTGAACCTAATTATTTAAAATTATAAACATCATACATCTTCATGTTTCGCCCCTAGAGTTTCGTATTTATAAAAATGTAATCAATATTATCATAGCTCTTTCAGGGTTTCTTAAATCCCTGATTTTCTTTTGGATCATTTACAATACCATAATCTCCAATATTTACACAATGACAAAGGAAAAACATTTAGTCAAGAATGATGAGCTCAATAAGGAACTAAAAGACTTATCATCCTTTATCTTTATAGTATGTGGCATGATTACTCTATATTTTTAATAGACCATATTACCATTATAGAACATCATCTTGAAATATGAGCCTATATTTATACCTCCAATATGCCTACTCCTTAACACATGACACCTCCTACAATGAAATTCCATTACTTACTAGTAGGTCCATGCTAACTCTATTAACACTTGTCATGAACAATATGATTTAGTTACTAATACCTACCCAAGTTTACAATGACCAAGTCACATAGTCTCAAATTTAATCATAAGGAAGCTTTACTTACCACCAATGTACAAGGTACACAACGAAACTTTATTTCACATTACGCACTTGAAGATCCAAGATCTCATCGACAACCACATTTTTACCTTTATCATTAAATTAAATACTACATGTATGGAGCTTCACTTGACAACATCTCATCATATCTATGCAAAATCTACTCATGACATACCTATTTTGGATCCTACACATATCCCCCCATATAACTCTTACATTACCTTATCAAGACACCAATATAACTCCTAATTATCCCATAGAAGGCCACATTTTGGATTCTCTTGTTCATGTTACGCAATAACCATTAGCTATCAATTATTTGCATTCCCTAAAGCTTGACCTTATACCATGCAATACCTATCTGAATCCTTGGACATGCATGAGTCTTTGACAATTATTCACAACAATATACAAACACCCATAGGCATTACACGCCCAATTTCTCACACTTTCGATCATCTAATTCATATAACACCTTTAGTGGGGGCATCACTTGGTTTCCTAATCCAAGGTCTGCATACACTGACACATGTTACTTTTAGGATTATTTACTTAAACACAATTATATTTTTTCAACTACAATATTGACATGGGATGTGCCACATATGCAATGCTCGTTCTTAGAATTTACATTACAGTAATAATCAAAAGTTTCCCATGGAATTTTCTATTCGATCATATAGATACACTGCTTGATTGATCACCGTACTTCACAATGCACCTACATTATCCACACCCCAATTTAGTCGTGGATACCTTGCTCCTCCTCTATTTCACATCATTAGCTATACAAGGAATTATCATTCTAGCATAATACATTCATTGAGTGTGACTCTACTACCATTTATTCCGAACCTCATTTTAGAGCAACCTTGATACACAATTATGCATGACAAACTGCAAAACAAAAGTAGTCATGTGAGCATCACCCTCGAGGGACACTAATGCACTCTTCTTTACAGAGAGATCTTAGGGTTGTTATGAATAATTATGACCCACAACTTTGTAACATTAGTATTGACGAACCTAGTCATCATATTATACATGATACTTTCATGTTTTGATGATGAGCTCATAAAATCATTTGCCTCTTGTGATGTGGTCCATACACCTATCAATGTAGATCCTCTACCTAGACCACACATTCAGCAGTATGCATATCATACTTGTACATAGAACTTTATACATACCGACTTTATCATGACTAGGAATTGTTTGACATCTCTCTCATCTAGTTCTAAAATAGGTCAGTTACCTGACAATGCAACACATTTCACATGTCTATTGTAAATTTTAAGATGCATACACCTAAACTTGGTAATTTGGAACTTAATAATGTTAGTATTGGCTTAGTCCCTTTGATCATGATTTGTGCACCTATATAGATTTGATTTGTTATATCCTAGTCCATCCTTAATCTCATTTGCAAAACTTTCTCTCCTCATTACACTACTTATCCACTTTCAAAAATGTTCATATCAATCACAAGAAGTCCATGTAAACATCTAAATTTGGTAATTTATCACTTGTTAATGACAACATTAGATTTATCCCTAAATCATGAATTGCACACACACTCTGATCTTAATTATGCATCTTTATCCCCATTGCATGACGTGTTTCTTTATTCACACTACTTAGTTTTTAACATAATTAGTTGCATCAATCCACAACAATATACTCCCCATAGGCGTTATTTCTATAACTTTGTAGAATCACAACACCTACTTATATAGGACAATTCATCTAGGACCAAACTATTCAATAGTTCAGTCTGAAATTAACAGTTTCATCCCCATCTACTCAATTTGATATCTTTAAATGGGTTGGTGCTTTCCTTATAGGCTATGTATACACTATAAAACGCACCTTGTGTATAACGTCTCTTAAATTTAAAATACCAAAAATTTTATAAAACATAATAATCCAAAAAAATCAAATAATCCCACAAGAGCAAATAAAAAATAAAAAACCCCACAAAAATGTGATAAAAGACACCTCATTACTCATTTACTAACCCTCACCCATTCACATTTAATTTTTCCCATCCCATCTACCCACTTGATTTCCCGATGCACTACGGACCCGTATCATCTCACCCATCTATGCACATTGCACCCACATGTGTCACGATATTATATGCACTCAAAAACTATAAAACACCACTCACCCCATGATTTCAGTCTTCTTAATCTCTTGATTGCCTGTGTACTTAAGTCTATACTTGAGTTATTGTTTCTTTACTCATGTATTTTGGTGTTGCAAGTTTCGGAGAGGAAAAGGTAGATCACAAAATACTGGTGCAACTGATGACATCATTTTTTTGGTGATATTTTAGCACAGGAGCTAATCATGCCCATGACTGGTCTATAACCTTTGTGTGATTTCAGTGAATCGTGTTGCGACTAGTTTGTAAATGAATCAAGTATACCATTCAATTTTATGCATTATTTTGTCATTTTTCTTCGATAAAACATTTTTTATCTCCTTGAATGGCCAGGATTTGACCAAGGCATATCCCCTAGCCACCAAAATAACTAACATTTTTCTAAGTGTTTTAATAGAAGTGTTAGATTCAAATCAGGAAGTTTACCCACTTTATTTATTGAAAGGACCCATGATTTTCCTCATTTTAATGTAACCATAATCCCATCTATTTAGTAGCATTGATTTGGAGATTCTATATCAACTATTACATTTTACAGGTGATCCAAATCTAGGCATATATTTTGGCGACCACGGTGGAAGCCATTTGGTTATGGGTAAATCATTTCATTTTCTGAATCTAATAGTTTTTTATTTATGGTTTTGTTGTCCTTTTGATTTGGTGTTATTTTTCCCTAACATTTTTGTTGCAGATTTGACACTTAGTTTTGCTGCTCCACTAAAAAAATAAAAAAATGGTTGCAGGCCAGTCACAGCCACGACTTTCATGTGTTTTTTTTTAAAAGAAAAAATCTAACAATTTGGTTATAAGGTGGTCACAGACACGATTGTTTTGTAATTTTGTTTATGATGATGATGATGATGTGTGTGTGTGTGTGTGTTTGTTTGTGAGCGTGCGTGTGTGTGTACATGTGTGTATGTGTGTTTTAAGCAAATGAACTAGGAAAAAAAAAATTGTTAATGATATAGATTTTTGTTATGTATGATCTTTTCTCACACCCCTCGGACGATCTTGGGAATCAAAAATAGCTTTTCTATTTTATTTTTCTATTGTGCACAATATTAGGCTAGTAATTGTGGCAGTATTCAGTATTTGTGGTTCCTCTAGGTCTCGCTTACAGGTGAAGCTGTCGTTATTGACCTACTGCATCTACCACCTAACACAACCAAAACAACTGTGTTTATGGAATCTACCTTAGAAATATTTGGGAGAGAGATAAGGACATAACATACACATTCATTTCCCCATTTCCTACCATCATTAATTGTTAGGCATAAACCCCAACGGTTTGGGACACCGTCGACTTATGTATTTAAGAGATCTCATTCAAACGGGCTTCCATCGAGTTTACGAATCTCTTTCACGTACTGTTTACGATACATCAAAAGACATGTCTTATTTGGAGTGATAAGGGTCAATTGCATCTGTATCATAGCATATTGCATTTAAATAAATATAAAAAAATTCTAAAAACAACACCATACTATTCAAAACACTTCATCCAAACATTTTCACTATATCTGAGTTGCATTTGCAACTCTTTTTGTTATCTATAATAGTCTCCCCTATTTTTGTATGAGTTTCCAACATATTTTTCTCAGTCTCAGTTGTAAACACACCTTCCTTGTGATTTTTTATTCTAATTTTTTCCTAGAGCCATTCGTAAGCACAACTAGCTTGTGATTTTCTATTTGACCATTCTTTAACTTTTGGCATTCTACATAGTCAATTTTATATCCCATATTTTTCTCAGATCCAATTGTAGGTGTGGCTTCCCTATGATTTTTCTAGCTCACCATTTTAGTAATTTACCCATTTTGTATTTTTTTTTCATCCCATATTTTTTCTAGAGCCAATGGTAAGTATGATTGCCATGTGATTTTCCTAACTGGCCATTTTCCCATTTCTTCCATTCTAATCATTCAACACATTGTACATCTATATTTTGCATAATATTAGTCATAAGTGTGAGTGTATTGCATCATCTGAGTCACCATTTCCCACTACCTCCCAATCACCATGTACACCTAGTATCTCCTCATCTATGTCATCTACTTGATAATCTAAATCATCACATTTTTCCACCTTTGACTTCACACCATCGTGTTCCCCTAGTGTCTCAGCATCCCCTTTTCAATATCCATCGTCATGTGCTTCTACTTTGGATGTGGTCTCATCCTCATCCTTTCTGGAGTCTTCCACATTGTTACCACATCTATCTAGATTACCACCATCTATATCATCATGTGATTCTACCTTGATCACCACATCCTCTAATTCTTCACTTTCTTTGATCATATACACCCTGCTTAGTAGACAACTAATTACCAGCCCAACATTGCACTCTTCATCACCTTTCAATCCACTCATCGCTTCATTTATCTTAGAGCCCTATTTCATATGCATATTCTTTTCCTTCACCATGCCTTATTTAGGCACCCTTCTTAATACCAACACCACCATTTCATCCTACACCATCTATTGTGCTCATTCACAGTCCCCTTGCATTTATTCACCGTAATTTGTATCCACTTGTTCTTCCATCTCTTCCTCGTAAGTCACCTACACTTGATTTCATTGATTTACCTCTTTTGGAGCATTCTTCCACATGCACCTTCTTTCCTTCATCACCACTTGTTCAAACACCCTTATTATTATTGGTTCCTCATCCCTCGTTCAAATCATCTATCACAACCATATGCTCTTATACATTTTCCTCACAAGTATCCTCCACATCGAATTACACTTTCACATCATGTTGTTTTTCTATCACATTTTCATCTCTTTAACATCACCTCTTACATATCCCCTCATATTACATGCAATCATCATCTTATCACACATATTCATTACATGACCACATCCTTGGATTTCATGCTTCCTTTAGACATTAATATGTTCTCCACTCCTTGTCCACCCAACATCATCACTAGCACCATGCTTCATATCATTTTATCTCCTACCATTGATCTATTTTCATGTCCTCGCCCACTCGACAGTATCTCACATTCACCCCACTCAACATCTTTCATGTTTGTTTCATTTCCACAATCATGTGCTCGACTTACTACCATCTTATGGATTCTGTTCAACATTCTTCCTTCACTTGTACTCAACACAATACTATCCATACCAATTATATACCTCATCTATTACTTGTTTATCTACATCACGTCTCTTATTCATTTAGTCCCTACATGGACCTTAGGGACTCTCATTCATCTTCACTTCTACATTTTATTCACTCCATAAATTTCACTTTTCTTCAACTAGCCTAGATTTAAAACATGTCCTGATTCTCCACACATCATGCACTATCATCATCGACACAAACATAAATACACACCTCCACACAACTAAAAATATTTCAAAAAGAAAATAATATATATATATATATATATATATATATATATATCCCAAAATTGTAATAAACCAACACTTGCTCGTGGACGTTCTTTTACAATCACTATGTTTATTCATATTTCATTCCAATTCTCAATTCACTACTACATATTTCACTTCCAATTCATTCATATTCCACGTCTTGGTTTATTTCATAACTTTTGATGAACTCTTGATTATCTTCTTGTCACATTTTTTGATGCAATAGTCTTTAATACATTTTCTTGAACTTTTTCTCTCATTACTTGGTGAATTAAGAATGAGTTTCCTCATTATCTAGATATCCACACACTCTTACACACTTAACAACTTTTTGTGAAGGCCTCGAGGCATTATTTGTTAATACTTTTCAATATCATCTCCACAATCATTTCTACTCCCTCCATCAAACCATTATTGGTTCTAAACCCCTTGGAAAATTGAGAGAGTTGAATATCATGTCAATGAAAAATCCAAAAAAGTAAAAAAAAAAGTTAGAAAAAGAAAAGAAAAAGAAAAATCAAGAACTCTCTCTCAAGGTTATTTCCAGTATCTCTAGCAGGGCTATAGGTGTCTCGCTGATAGTATAGTAATGTTGCAACTAGAATCAAATGTATTTGTTTCTAGGCTATAGATACTTGGTTGGTAGCAAAACAATGCATAACTTCTAATTGACTTTTATTCCATTTATTACCAATCACATGTTTCACTCACAGCTACACATTGGCTGGTGGTTCCACTCGTTGTCTTACAGATCTTCACTTCAAGAAGCAATTAACCTTCACACATACACATAGGATCTCAACGAGACATATGGCTAGTATGTCACCATATGAAACTTAGACTTTGTTCAAACTCTTATTTTATCTTACTCATTGTCACATGGCTTGTGCCTTCAGGTTCATCACATGCCCACCAATAATCTTATCTCAAATGTTATCTAACACGTGCATACACCTACATAGTGCTTGTACTCCATCATTAGCAACCATTTCATTTTCATGTTTGCATTCTACCACATTTGGAATGAGCATCCATGGGAATTTTAATACCTTTTATACGTATTATTATGTCACCCACTTCTCATGTCATTTATCATTGCAATCATTTCTCATCACTTTGGGTTTAGGAAACACTAATCTCACGCTCTCTAACTTGCATCTTCAATATTGTATATATCAATCATAGCATGTCACATGCACATGGCTAGGGAAACATTGTCCCTAATTTTACTCATCATGCCTTCACCAAGGTTCTTTTTCTAGCATTTATCAATTGCCACTTTTTCTCTCATGTTATCTTGTGGCAACCTATGGCTCCAAAAACTATTATGTGAGGGGGATATATTACATCAAACCCTTCTCATCAAATGATTATGGCACTCGATAATCACTTACCTTAGTCAATTGACTCATTAGTATCCACCTTAGTGAAATCAACCTATCGGTCCCTTCATAGACTCCAAGCTGAAATGGCCCATTGATCACATTTCCAAGGATTCTATATATATAGTCAACCATCTAAGCTTGTGTGTGCATAAACATTGTCATCATAGGGTTATAATACTCTCATATCATCTTCATCTTTTGTGTTGCACCTTACCTACTATTAACACACACCTCAAAATGACGCAAAATGTAGACACTAGAAAATGCACCTTGTGCATAAGGTCTCCTAAACTAAAAATACCAAAAATAGTATAAAACATAATAATCCCGAAAAAATTCAAATAATCCCACAAAAGTAAATAAAAATATAAAACACCACAAAAGGCAATAAAAGACACCTCATCACTCATTTACTGGACCCTCACGCACTCACATTTAATTTTTTCCATCCCATCCACCCATTTTCACATGCCCAATGTGCTATGGACCCTTATCATCTCACCCATTTATGTACATTATCACCCATATGTGTCATAATTCTATGCACTCAAAAACTATAAAACACCACTCACCCCCATCATTTCACTCTTATTGATATCTTTGTGCACTTGATCCCATACTTGATTTTTTGCTTCTTTGCTCATATATTTTGGTATTGCAAGTTTTAGAGAGGAAAAGGTAGACCGTAAAGGACTGGTACACAACTCATGGCATCATTATTTTGGTGATATTTTAGTGTAGGCACCAGTCACATGCCACAGGTGGCCTGCAACCTTCCTAGTCGTGATTGGTTTACGACTGAATTGCAGGCATCCATTCATTTTTATGTATTATTTTGTAATTTTCTACAATAAAATGTCTTTTATCTCCTTAAATGGTTTGGGATTTGACCGAGGAAGGTCCTCTAATCACAAAAAATAACTAACATTTTTCTAAGTGATTTAATAGAGGTGTTAGATTCAGATTAGGACATTTACCAACTTTATTAATTGAAAGAACCCATTATTGTCCTCATTTTCAATGGTAGCATATGCCCATCTATTTAGTGGCATCAAGATTTGGATCTTTTATATCAACTAATACATTTTTTAGGTGATCCAAAGCTAGGTATACATGTTGATCTTGATGTGAAATTATATCTATTAACCCCTATATAAGTAATTCATATGCACTCATTTTCTCACCCGGCACTTTCAACAACACTCATTATGGATATCATTTTCTAAAGCACTTCAAGCTCTCCTAAATTCCTAAAAAATAACCTCTGCATTGAATGGTGCAACTCCCATTATTGAATGATAACTAATATATTCCTACCTAAGTGTTGTGGATTGGCCAAATAGGTCTGGGATCACACAGGAACACTCCACTGAACATGTGGACAAAGTTTTTATGGGGTACAAGGGAGGAAATTACAACGATGAGGGGTGAAGGAGAGAAATTAGGAAAGGAAGGTTATTGTTGTGAGTAGGAAAATTGTAGAGTTCACACCCAATAACCGGAGTAGTTCAACATTCAATATAGAGGAAAACAACAATGAAGCTATCTAGTGAGACAGAAAAAACCCAGACACAAAGTTCTTAGATTCATCTATCAAAGATACAAAGCTTTTTTGGATCACTATGCTTGTAAAGTGCATAAGAGAGAAATAGAAGAAACATAGGAAAAGGAGAATGGAAGAAATGTAGCTTTTATTTCATGTGCATTGATGACACAAAGTCCAACAACAACAATCCACAATTTCTACAACATAGATGCTATCAAATCTAGCATTTTCAAGATCCTTTGGAATGGAGAAGCCATCCCAATTTATAGCAATGTGAATTGACCTCTCATCTCCCCCACATGACTCTTCATGTTCCTATTCCACTTGTGACCTTTCATTTTCCATTAAAAAAGACAAATTAAGTATTTCTCTTATAATTTTGAGAAAATACTTTTAAAATTTAAAAATATGTCACTTAAGTGAATAGGAAAAAATACAATGATTACGCTCAATGAAGAATTAGAAGAGGGAGAGAAGAAAGAGGGAGAGGGAAGAAGGAGAAACATTTCTGATGAAGAAGCTTTCTTGATGAAGAACTTGTTGATTCATGCTTCCCACTCTTTGTTCCTTGAATTCTTTATTGAACTGAAGTTATCACAACTATCAACTTATCCACCTCTAGAATGCACACGCAACCCAACACCTTGATCCATGTTCCAGGAACATCACTGATCTTCTTACATTTGCCATACTTCATGATCCATTGCAACTTCAACAATATCAACTTCTTGATATTGGCAGGGACTCTAAATTTTCTTCATTGAAGGAAAGAGAGTCACCTACCTCTTTCTTGACCAGCTCCTAGAATGAAATGATGAGCTCTTCTAATGATGAGTCCTTAGTGAGTGGAGGGAACTCGAGTCTTTAAACACAATTGTAGACATCATTCAAGATCTCGAAATCATGTTCCTCATAAGATTCCAATTAGATATTTCATTCTTGAGCATTACATATCTTCATCCATGATGCGGATCCAAACTTGAGACAAGTTCTCTGCAACGGATGCGAAACATTCTTACTCATGAGGGTGTGAGAGTCAAAGGTAATCATCTTGGAAATGAGTGGGAACACCTCATCTAAATGATTGACCTCTTTTAAAGCCTCCTCCTTTGTCTTTCTTCACTTCAAACAATGTTGCAAGAACATACTTGATGAGAGAAATGATATCTGGAAACAATTCCTTTCCTTGCTTAATGATTTTCTCAATCCATTTCTCATTGGCCTTCCCCTACATCATGTATCCTTGTGCTTTCTTAATTTCTTCAGGATCAATACCGTTGATTGGAGGAATGTCTTCGATCAAAAGGAAGATGTTGATTCAGGTCCTGAGAAGGGTTGAATGTAGGCACTGAGAGATTTTACCTGTTTCTCCAATTGTACAATTGTTTTCTTGTATTCTTCATTTTGAGCGAGGATACAAGAAGAGGATTCCTTGAACAATGAGAATCACCCTCATGTGAAGGCTTGGCCCAATGAGATTTAGGTCAACTCATAATCTGACAAAGTCATTTCCTCAATAGGATTTTCAATCTTAGGTCTAACAACTTCAACATATTGATTACTTAAGATGTCACTGAAGAAGTGGGATGTTGTCTGAGCTTTCTTTCTTCATTTGGGCTTCCATGTCTCTGAGATTTCTTCAAGATGGGGCATGATAACATGTTGTGTTGTCCTTGGCTCACTATTGATCATTTCATAGATCCATGGGAATTTCACCAGGAGTTGACATGATATTTGTCCACTGGAACCTTTTAAGAGCTTGTTGTGGAATCAATTCATTATTACCGCGAGGAAGCTTTGACCTTCGAGGAGACATACTTGGACACTTGAATGATCTGCAATGAATTATTTCCACTTGATGGATCTTTCTTGTCTTGAGAAATTCAACCCAACTTACTCACCTAGCCCACCGAGTTCAACTAGTTTGGTCACTTTGAACAACTCACGAGCTCACTCAACTTACTCACCAGAGGAGAGCAGATGCCTTCAACCTGATTGAATATTTACAATGATGATATTTAGAGCTCTTGAAACTTTTTGAATATCTTATTAGACTACATGATGCCTCTCATTTTCCACCATTGCACCCTGCGTTGTTTTTTTCACTCACGTACACCACTGTGACCAAAGTGATACCTCGGGATCCTTGTGAAGGATGAATTTCCTCATTTGAGCTACGTAACTATCGTACAACCTTGTGAAGATGTTAATAATAAAATAGATTAATGGAAATAGATCCAGCTACAAATTTCAAAACTTAGAATTAAGAATTTCTATTTTTAGAAAAATTCCCTTTTCACTCTTTCTCTCACTTCAGACCACCTTTTTTGTTGCCTTGGTTGTTTCTGAGAACATTGCCTTGAAGAAAATTTCCCTCCTTGAGAGTTTACTATTTATAGTAAGTTCTTGTATAGAGACTTACTATTTTTTTAAAGTGCCCTTCCACACCTCATATTGTGATGAAACCACCTCCACTGGAATAGGTTTCTTCTCTCAATCTCACGTACAAATTTTAGCTCAATTTGAGCACTAGAATGGTGGGAAATAAAAAAATAAAAACCTAGGGCACGAAGTTGGGGTTTTTTCACCATAAAAAATATGGAACATGCATGTCATTGAAATCACTTGTGTTTTTGAAGGTGCCTAGAAATGATGAAGAATGCAAAAAACCCCACCTCAATCCATGCACTGGTTTGTGAGATATGAGAATTTCACCTTTGCAGGTTACAAAGTCATTCTGGTGAAAAATGTACCTAGAGCCTTTAAAAATTTGTAAATTTTATGAAAATATATTCACTGTGATCATGGAAACATGTAGGGAAGAATGGTAGAGAAACAATAGAGGCAAAGGATTCTGGAAATTTTTTGTTAGGGTTCCAGGTAGATTTGGAGAAAAATGGGGGGAAGATGAAAAAATGGCTAACTCTTGGTTTTTTATGCATTTGGTAGGGGGGCACATTTTTTTTCCTCCTTTTCCCATTGTAAAGGGATGAAGGGGACACAAATGTTAACCTAGCCCTAGGAGGACAAGTGTCAAGCATGCACATGCTGATGGGGGAGAGAGAGAGAGAGAGAGAGAGAGAGAGAGAGAGAGAGAGAGATGAGAAGAGAGAGAAGGACTCAATTTTAGCTCCTGGGAGCCAAACTTGGTCATGTGAGGAATCAGATGGGAGCAAGGTGGGGTGCACATTTTTCTATCCCCATTTTCCCCTTGGAAATGGATTAAGGGGACAAAAAAGTTGCCTCAACCTCATGGTGACAAGTGGCAGGCATGCATGACATGGAGTGGGGGCTAGAAAATTGCCAAAAGGTGCTTATTTGAGCCTTTCCCAGGGTCATGTGGTGGGTCCAGGAGGTATAAGGTGTGGGGGGAACATTTTTTTACCCCCCTTGTCCCCTTGGAAAGGAATTTAAGGGACACAAAAGTGTGCCTCAACCTCATGCTGCCATGTGGCACTAAATTTTTTGACTAAGGACGAAGCTTGTACCTTGAGAAGGAGCTTGAAAATGACGTTTGTCGGAGCTCCCGGAGGTCATTTTTGGGAACTTATTTATATGAATTTGACAAAAAAATGCATTTTGAGAATGAATTATATGGGTATCAAGGTCAGATTCAGCTTCAACCTTCTCAAAAATGGAATTTTTTATCGGATCACCAGTTGTACCTGCCAAGAATGAGTTGTGGAAAGAAATGCATGGGCCTTGTGAAAAATATGAAAACTACCACCATGTATGAAATTGAATCATATTTCCATTGATATATTGTTTGACCTCCAACTCATTCCAGAGCTCCCGAAATCATCTTCTGAAGCTCAGGTGTTTTTTTGCAGTGCAAGCTCCTTCACCTCTCAAAAACCTGCTTTTGTTGAACTTGCTCATAAACCTCCAAATCTTTCCAAAATATTCCTAAATCACTTACACAATGTTATTTTCTCATTAATACCACTCTCTGATGAATTTAGGTCTTGAAATCAACTCTAAAGGATGTACACCACCTTAGAAAGGCTAAAAATAGCCATTTCTAAGTCCATTGAAAAATCTGCCTTGAGAGGCATTGTCTCGAAAGAATCTTAATGAATTTGTTTACATCTTTCAAACACATGGGAAAGGTCATTAAAACACATATGATCACTTACAAGGATATGGGATAGGCCTGACACAAGGGATGAATTGATTTGGAAGAGTGCTCAGTGAAGGTTTACAATCCAAAATTTTGACACTGGGGTCTAGTTTTCATGCTTGAAAATTTGAAATTTTCATGTTGCACATTTACATGACAACAATTGGCTCTAGCTTGGGGACATCATTCTGGATTAAGCACAATGAGGACAGAGCATGCAGGAATCCCACTAATCTCAATTCACTTCATGGACCAGTGCCTTATCCATTGGGCTTATGGAGTCATTTCTTCCAAAACACACACACACACACATGAACAAACACGTGGAAGGGAAAACACAAACCAAAAGTGGAAAAAAACACACAACGGAAAAAGGAAATTATGTTATAGGGGAGAGATATTTACAGAGGTGGGGAAATAATGTACACATACCCGACAATGGGTTGGGAGAAGTACATACCATCATGGAACTAATGGACCAAAATTTGTTCTTTGAAGCGTAAAAGTCACTATCTGATCATACCATGCTCGTGTGATGACTTTACATGGTTTGAGAAGAAGAAAATGCACCATGATTCCATCTTCATACTCATATTGCACTAAAAAAATTCTTGCATCTAATGAAAATTTGTTACCTATTTGGAATCTTTGTATCTTACAGCTTCAACTTTATGTTGAATGTGATCATGAGGAACCATTCCTCCATGTTCTCAAAAGTGGAAATATTGACCTTTTCATGAAGACATTCATCCTCCTTGAATTCCAACATGAAAGCATCTCCTAAATCAACAAGGCACTTAGAAGAAGTGTGAACATACTAATTTCCTCCCCATTCAACAGCTTCTCTGAACATCTCACTTTATTTCTCTGAGCAAATGATTTCAAAAATAGGAGATTACATCATTGACTTTGAGGCCTTCATCATCATTGAGCAAATGTTGCAGCATGGAGACATGTTTAAGCCAAATTGGAGCTCGGTAAATAGTGAGTGCAATCTGATTTTGAATTCTTTCACAAGAGTCATAAACATTCTTTTTTTGTTGTTCAAAACAATTTTTGGCAATATCCATCCACTCAAAATTCCTTTTGGCATCATTCTCAAAATTTCAATCCTTGACTTGATCATAGAAGCATTCTTCTCCCTTGAGTGTATCTTGGAACATGAATTCTTATTTTGCATTGGGTGAGCATCGAAAGGTGGTGAGAACAAGTTGGCCCTAACTACACTCACAAAAATCGTTCTTCTATTTTGAACCACTTTCTTCAATAAAAATTATCTCAACACCTTTCTCATTATCATCCTCCATGGTGGAGGTGTGGTATTCAAAATTGAGAATATTCATAGGAAACTCAAGAATCTTCTTTCCTTTACATTTATGATCTTCTTCATAAAGCATGAAAGAGAAAGTACATATCTTCACGTTTTCTTTCACTAACCAAGGCATTGGGGAGGACATCAAGCTCATCCATATGCTCTGTATCAACATTAAACATTGGTGTATCAAAATGAGAAGCACAACTTGACTCATACCTATCTTGCATTTCCATAGCCTGAATCAATATCTCAAGACTGAGTTGAGGATCTTCAATTTCTTCCATAGTCCTTCAACATGTCTTGCACAAATTTTTCATTTAAGGATTCCATATTCTCATTCTCATCCTCATTCAAAAAATCTTCGCATTGTGCCTCCAGGAGATGGTTGAAAATCTGATTTACACATGGCCAAAATTCATCTGAAACCTCTTCTCTCTCTTGCTCTACATTTCTTTTCATCCAAGTCTCACCTTCTTGTAAGAATGGGCATACTTGGTTTTCAACATTTTCTGAAAAGGAGAAGATATCCATGCTTATATGGGAAGGGTACACCTTCGAGCTCAAATTCCATTTCATCATTTCATGATGGGAAGTAGAGAACCCGTGATGATCAACATTACGCTCTTTGGGTGACAATGATGGAGTTAACTCCTGGAAGAGATTATTCTCAAATCAAACTTATCCTCCTTGGTTTTGAAAAGTAAGTTGGCCTCTTCCATTTTTTGATCCATGGTTGAATCAGGAAAATAATTTGATTCTTCCAATTGTCTCCATTTCATCATTCAACATTTCTACATCACTTGAAGAATCAAAATAGAAATGCAAACTATCCATGATTACCTTGAATTCGTCATATTGAATTTGGGATTTAGGAGAGGCTTCTCGTACTTATTCATTGTGGGTGGAGTCTTTAGAAAAAATTGAATCATCTTTCTTGTGCAACAAGAGTATTCCTCTCTTTAATTCATTGTTTCGTCAATGGGTTATGCCTAGAGCCAGAATGAGTTGATGGACATGGAGGTTCAACTATCATGTCTTCTTCATCATCCTCCAATGCGTTGATTTGATTTAATTGGGAAGGTTAAAGGATATGACATTACTTAGAAGTGTATAAGAATCTTCCAGAGATGAATACCTTGTAGTGTGGATAATCGTCAGGATCTTCCTCTATAGGACAAATCTCCTCTTCTTCTTCTTTGCTATAGAGTGCTTCAAGTTGTTCGTAAATTTCTTGCAAGGGATATTTCTGAATTTTGAGGTAGATTTGGGGATTAGAATTTCCTTGTGCAATTCTCAGAAATCTTTACACATATTCAGTCTTCAAGGCTGATATTTCTTCATTTCTATAAGTAAGGAAATCATCCTAAGGGAGAGAGATAAAAGACATGGCTCTGAGATTCTCATTCAGCTGTGTGAGATTGAAAGTATTTCCTTCAATAGATTCTTTATTTTTGTGGATTTTATACAACATCTTGTACCTCCTTTACATCTTTTTCATCAGTTTTTTAACCCTTTTTCTCATTGGCAAGTCCCAATTTCTTTCCTTTATCCGTAATCACTTAAAATGAAACCACTAGGATTTGATGATAGGTTATTCACAGGTAACTATTTTCTTCATTCTATAGAGTCTTTCCTCAATTTTTGGAGACATGCCACTAGCCTTATTTCTCTTTTCCAATCGCATATTTTTTACTTGAAGCAAGATACCTTTTCTTCCTTCTCGAATGCTCCTCTTTGTGATAACTAGTCCAGAATGATGGTTGATCAACAATTTGTATTTCTCGACAACCATCTTCTTCTTCTTCTTCTTAACTGTCACCCATTCGCACCTCACTCCAATCTAGAAATTTATTCATTATATTATGGGAAATGAATGTGACACATATTCGTTCCTTGACGAAGTCACCTTCAAAATTTTATTTTCCTTTGAAATCTGATTTTTGGTTTTTTGTAATATATACTTTTTATATTTTGTAGAGATATTTTTTTGGGTGCACGAGGGTAGATTTCTCCCCAACGGAGTTGCCAAAAAATTTTGGTGAGAAAATTTGTCAATTGGATGAATTAGGTGTCTCCACCAACATTCACGGGGCTATGCCCCTCTACATTCAATGGTGTAGCTCCCATTATTGAACAATAACTAATCTATTCCTACCTAAGTGTTGTGCATTGGCCAAATAGGCTAGGGATCACATAGGAACACTTCACTAAACCCGTGACAAAGTTCTTGTACGGGGTATAAGGGAGGAAATTACAACGATGAGGGCTGAAGGAGAGAAATTAGGAAAGGAAGGTTATTGTTGTGAGTAGGTCAATTACAGAGTTCACACCCAATAACTGAACTAGTTCAACATTCAATATAAAGGAAAATAACAATGAAGCTATTAGTGAGATGGACAAACCCAAACACATATTTCTTAGATTCATCTATCAAAGATACAAAGCTCTTTCTAGATCACTATGCTTGCAAAGTACATAAGAGAGAAATATAAAAAACATAGAAAAAGGAGAATGGAAGAAATGTAGCTTTTATTTCATTTGCATTGATGACACAAAATCTAACAACAACAATCCATAATTAATACAACATACATGTTATTAAACTCTAGCATTTTCAGGATCCTTTGGAATAGAGAATCCATCTCAATTTATAGCAATGTGAATTGGCCTCTCATCTCCCCCCACCTGACTCTTCATGTTCCTAATCCACTTATGACCCTTCATTTTCCATTAAAATAGACAAATTAAGTATTTCTCTTATAATTTTGAGAAAATAATTTTACAATTTAAAAATATGTCACTTAAGTGGATAAGAAAAAATACAATGATTACGCCCAACGAAGAATTAGAAGAGGGAGAGAAGGAAGAAGAAGATGTAGAGAAGACGGGAGAAGTTGAAATTTCTAATGAAGATGCTTTATTTAATGAAGAACATGTTGATTCATGTTTCCCACTCTTGTTCCTTGAATTCTTTGTTGAACTGAGTTATCATAGTTGTCAACTTATCCACCTCTGGAATGTGTTGGTGTGTATTATTTTCCACATCATTAGGTGAGTCATCTCACTTAGGTGAGATCGTAGGTCCCCATGTCATTTAGGGGTCATTATGAGATTCTCTTACGCGTCAGTGCGTCATATGCATCATTGGGAGTTACACTTCTATTCTGGGAATTGTCATGATTGTTGAACTGAGTTATCATAGTTGTCAACTTATCCACCTCTGGAATGTGTTGGTGTGTATTATTTTCCACGTCATTAGGTGAATCATCTCACTTAAGTGAGATCATAGGTCCCCGTGTCATTTAGGGGTCATTATGAGATTCTCTTATGCGTCAGTGCGTCATATGCATCATTGGGAGTTACACTTCTATTATGGGAATGTAACTCCCCCTCTCTACTCGAGTTTTCATGATTGCAGCACTGGGGGTTACTCAGCACCTCCTATATGTACACCCCATTTGATCTATGAGATAGAGGAGAGTTTTGTGGCTTATCAAGGTTCTTCCCGTTTGTCGAATCTTTGCATACACATTTGGTTGATGCTTGCTCCTCCTAAGATCTCTTCATGTTGTCGTTTGCACGTCTGTTGATGTGCACGTCATCCCTCGTGATCCTCGCTTGTGGGTTTTGAACCCTCTTACAGAATGCACATGTAACCCAACACCTTAATCCATGTTCCGAGAACATCACTGATCTTCTTGCATTGATTGATCCATACTTCATGATTCATTGCAATTACAATAATGTAACTTTTGATACTGGTCAGGGACTTTAAGTTACCTTCATTGAAGGAAAGAGAGTCACCTACCTCCTTCTTGATCAACTCTTGGAATGAAATGATGAGCTCTTCTGATGATGAGTTCTTAGTGAGTAGAGGGAACTCAAGTCTCTGAGCACATTTGTAGACATTTTTCAAGATTTCAAAAACATGTTGCTTGCAAGAGTCCAACTCAGATATGACATTCTTGAGCATTGCATATTTCATGTCCATGATATGGATCCAAAATTGAGATAAGTTATCTATAACAAATGCAAACACATTTTTACTCACAAGGGCGTGAGATTCAAAGGAAATCATCTCGGACATCAGTGGGAACACCTCATCCAAATGATTGACCTCTTTTACAAACTCCTCCTTTGCATTCTTTACCTCAAACAATGTTGCAAGAGCATACTTGATGAGAGAAATGATATCTAGAAACAATTCCTTACCTTGCTAAATGATTTTCTCGATCCATTTCTTGTTGGAATTCCCTTATATCATGCATTCTTGTGTTTTCTTAACTGCATTGGGATCAATACTCCTGATTGGAGGAATGTCTTTGATCGGAAGGGAAACTATTGATTTAGGTCCCGAGAAGGGTTGAATGTAGGCATTAAGAGCTTTTACCTATTTCTCTGATTGTACAATTGTTTTCTTGTATCCTTCATTCCAAACGAGGATGCGAGAAGATGATTCCTTGAATAGGTGGGAATAAGCTTCATGTGAGGCTTATCCAAAAGAGATGCAAGTCAATTCATAGTCTGATGGAGTCATGTCCTTGATAGTCTTTTTAAGTTTTGATAACTTCAACATACCGATTACCCGAGATGCCACTGAAGCAATGAGATGTTATCTGAGATTTCTTTCTTCATTTGTGCTTCCACATCTCTAAGATTTCCTTGAGACTAGGAACAATATCCTGTTGCATTTTCCTTGGCTCATTGTTGATCATTTCGTAGATCCATGAGAATGTTTCATTAGGGTTTGACATGATGTCTATCACTGGAACATTTTCAGGAGCTTGTTGTAGAATCAATTCGTTATTACCGTGAGGAAGCTCTAACCTTCAGGGAGACATACTTGGACACTTGAATGATCTGAAATGAATTACTCCCACTTGATGGATCTTTCCTATCTTGAGAAATGCAACCCAACTTGCTCACCTAGCTCATTGAGTTCAACTAGTTTGGCTCACTTTGAAAAACTCACCGAGCTCACTCAACTTACTCACTAGGGAAGAGAAGATACCTTTAACCTGATTGAAGATATACAATGATAATATTTAGATCTCTTGATTTTTTTTGAATTTCTTCTTATACTGCACGATGACTCTCTTTTTCCACTGTTGCAGCCTGTGGTGTTTTTCTTCACTCACATACACCACTGTGACCAAAGTGATGCCTCAGGATCCTTGTGAAGGATGAATTTCCTCGTTTGAGCTATATAACTATTGTACAACCCTATGATGATGTTCAAAATAAAAGAGATGAATGGAAATAGAGCATACTAAAACTTTC
The DNA here is from genome assembly GCA_019776745.2 of Taxus chinensis. Lineage (NCBI taxonomy): Eukaryota > Viridiplantae > Streptophyta > Pinopsida > Cupressales > Taxaceae > Taxus > Taxus chinensis. The sequence goes on from CM034154.1 coordinate 658,564,726, forward strand.
AACACTTAGAATGAAGATTTTCTATTTTTAGAAAATTTTCCTTTTCACTCTTTGGACCACTTTTTCGTTGCCTTGGTTGTTTATTGAGAACATTGCCTTGAAGAAATCTACCCTCCTTGAGAGTTTACTATTTATAGTAAGTTCTCGTATAAATACTTTCTATTTTTTAAAAGTGACCTTCCACACCTCATATTGCAACAAAACCACATTCACTGGATTATGTTTCTTCTCTCAAACTCACATACAAATTTTTAGCTCAATCTGAGCACTAGAATGGTGGAAAATAAAATAATAATAAACTAGGGCACAAAGTCAGGGTTTTTTTACTGTAAAATATTAAGAACATGCATGTCATTGCAATCAATTTTTTTAAGGTGCTTGGAAATGATGAAGAATTCAAAAAATTCCACCTTGATCCGTGCACCGATTAGTGAGATATGAGAATTTCACCTTTGCAAGTTACAAAGATTATGGTGGAAAATATTCTTGGAGCTTTGATTTTTTTTTTAATTTTATGAAAATATATTTTTTGAAATAATGGAAACATGGCGGGAATAATGGAAGAGAAATAATGGAGGTAAAATATTCTAGAAAATGTTTGCTAGAGTTCTGGGTAGATTTGGAGCAAAATGGGGGGAAGATGAAAAAATGGATAACTTTTGTTTTTTATGCCTTTTGGTGGGGGAACTTAATTTCCACCCCCCTTACCCTCTTTTAAAGGGATGAGGGGACACAAAAGTGTGCCTCATCCCCAAGAGGAAAAGTGTCGACCATGCATAGGTAGAGGAGAGAGAGAAAAAGGTAAAATTTTAGCACCCTGGAGCCAAACTTAGTCATGTGAGGATGCAGATGGGAGCAAGGTGGGGTGGGGAACATTTTTCCATGCATATTTTCCCCTTGGAAAGGGATTAAGGGGACATAAAATTGTGCCTCATCCTCCTGGTGATAAGCGGCGGGCATCCACGACATGGAGCGGGGGCTAGAAAAATGCCAAAAGGTGCTTACCGGAGCCTCCAAGGGTCATGTTGTGGGTCCAAGAGGTCTAAGATGGGGGGGAAAATTCTTATGTATCCCTTATCCCCTTAGAAAGGGATGAAGGGGACACAAAATTATGCCTCAGCCTCATGTTTTCATGTGGCACTGAAAATTTTGACTAAGGCCGAAGTTTGTTCCTTAAGAAGGAGCTTGAAAATGACATTGTCGGAGCTCCTGAAGGTATTTTTTGGCTCTTATTTATATGAATTTGACTTTAAAATGAATTTTTAGGTTAATAGGATGGGTTTCAAAGTATGATTTAGGCTTCAATCTCCTCAAAACTGGACTTTTCTATATGGATCCCTAATTATGCCCTGCCAAAAATGAATTGTGAAAAGAAATGCACGGGCCTTGTGAAAAATATGAAAACTCAACCATGTAGATCATTGAATCATATTTTAATTTATATATTGTTTTACCTCAAACTCATGCCAGAGCTCCTAGAATCATCTTCGGAAGCTCAAGTGTTTTTTGCAGTGTAAGCTCCTTTGGCCTCAAAAACCTACTTTTGTTGAACTTACTCCTAAACCTAAAAAAATTTCCTAAATCTTACTAAATCACTTTCACAATGTTATTTGATAATTAATTAAACTCCTTGATTAATTTATGACTTGAACTCATGTCTGAAGGATGTACACCCGCCTTAGAAAGGCTAAAAATAGCCATTTCGAAGTCCACTGAAAAATCCACCTTTAGAGGCATTGTCTCAAAAGAAATTCATGAACTTGTTTACCTATTTAAAACACATGGACAAGGTAATTACACCACATATTATAACTTTGAGGATATGGATAAGCATGACATAAGGGATGAACTGATCTGGAAGAGTGCCCAGGAAGGTTTACAATCCAAAATTTTGACACCAGGGTTTGTTGTCATGCTTAAAATTTTGAAATTTTAATGTTGTACATTTGCATGACAACAATATGTTAGATATCTCCTCTTATCTAGTGCTCAATCAATATTCAGAGGCATAAATTATATTATCAGGTGTTATTATTTCATTACATAGTGTTATTCCACATTCTCATCATGCTCATTTTATATATTGTGTTATATTTTATTTATTTGAACTAATGCAACTAACACGTGCTTTTTGCAACACTAACATCCATTAATCTATGTGCCTCTATGATGGTGTTTCCTAGTATATTCACTTGGTTTCATGTATTCTTGTTTTCATGTATGTGACATATGGCCTTTTTATGCTTACACATGTAACACTTTAGTGTCTCTTTTTTAGCCTTTGTTATTTTTTCTCATACTTGTTTATCTATGTGACACTCTTGTGTCTCTTGTTTACATCTCTTTTCCTTTGTAATGACTAACACATGTGATATATTTTGTGTACTTGTTTACTACTACATGATTATATGCTTATATATGTGTTTTCCTATATACTTGTCTGTTGTCTCTTTTTGTCAAGGTTTCTACCATGCATTATTTTGCAGGAAAAAGATGTCTATAGTGCCCACCTATAACAAGCCCTCAATATGATTCAATTCTAACTATATATTACATTTGAAATGGACACACCTCATTTCTTCTGATCTAAATAATTATATTTCATATCTCACTTACCTAAAAAGAGAGTGCATTCAGTGGGGTTATCATACTTTTTTATCTATGTGACACTCTTGTGTCTCTTATTTACGTCTCTTTGACTTTGTGATTACTAATATATGTGATATTGCTTGTGTACTTATTTATTGTTATGCTTATATGCTTGTAAATGTGTTTGTCTTTGTACTTGTCGGTTATCTCTTTGTTTCAAGGTTTCTACCATGCAATCTTTTCCAGGAACAAGATCTCCATAGTGCCCACCTATACTAAGCCCTCAATATGATTCAATGTTAACTATATATTACATTTGACATGGACACACATCATTTCTTCTGATCCAAACAATTTAATTTCATATCTCACTTACCTCAAAAGAGATTACATTCAGTGGGGTTACTAATATCTCTTTTCATTTGTGATGACTAACACATGTGATATCACTTGTGTATTGGTTTACTACTATAATTATATGTCTGTATATGTATTTCCTCTGCACTTGTTTGTTATCTATTTGTGTCAAGGTTTCTACCATACACTCTTTTGTAGGCACAAGATCTCCATAGTGCCCACCTAAAACAAGCTCTTAATATGGTTCAATGTTAACTATATATTACATTTTACATGGACACACATCATTTCTTCAGAGCCAAATAATTTAATTTCATATCTCACTTTCCTCAAAATAGAGTGCATTCAATGAGATTATCATATAAAAATATGTGTAATTTAATCATCATGTAGAATACATGACTTTGAATAAAATGGAACAAAATATAAACACATAGGGAAAAGGAACAAATACAAAATAAGTTATTATTTTACATAGGAACAACCTTATCCAATAGGGGATGGAACCAACAAACGTTATTGTCCTAGATGGAATGTTTCATTTTGGGCACTTTTTTAGTGATATATTACACTTCGTAAACATACAAACTTTAATAGGTTTTTGATACAAGTTCAAGGCTATTTGCACCTTTTAGTGTAGATTTTTATTGTATTTTGGTACAAAATGTGGGAGTGCAAGTATGTGAATACCTTTTATTTTTCACATCTTGAGCTTCTTTAAACTACATAATATAGGGGCATGGGCCTATTACTTCTTCTATTTTATTGTTGATAGGGTTCTTCAAGAATTTTAGAGACTAAGGCATAAATAAAGAAGAAGTCATGGAAGTCTATAAAAGTTACGGAAGATTGTAAAAGTTGCAGAACTCTGTAAAATCCATGGAACACTGTAAAAACTATCAAAGACTATAAAAATCCGTGAAAGCCTACCAGAAGCCACCGAAAAAATAAAACAGAGCACAAACTGATCTGACTAAGTGTCCACAAAAAGAAGTGACTTTTGGATAATTAACATAACAATATACTTATTATACTTGATTGTAATAACTGGATATAGAGTGATATAATAAGAATAAGAAAGATATGAATAAAGAGAGAGAGAGAGAGAGAGAGAGAGAGAGAGAGAGAGAGAGAGAATAAATAGAAGAATAAGTAAGTGAAGGATGTAATGAGAGTGTGTGAGATGGATGTGAAAGACATGTCATATTTATATTGAATAAATAAAGAAATATGTTTGCTGTAATGATCAATGTGTATTATGTTGTTTGATTTCTTTATGTTTTACTTGATAATTTTGACTGCACTCCTAGTACGTCCTTAAAAAGAGGGTGAACTAATTAACCCTGAAATTTTCATTGAGACTTAAGGTCAACATTTTGGTGTCTGATCTTAGGTTCCTTTTATTAAGCATATGTCTAGGAAAATTTCACCACCAGGGTATTGGAAACCCACGTTAACAGAGATCAAGGATTAATGGGAAAAGTAGATTAACATATTCATTTAAAAATAATTTAAAAGACTTGAAACATCTTACAAAGGAACTGATGTTGAATTATTTGAAGAATTTGGAGAGAAATTCAGGTCTTAATTTCCATATTATGGCCTTGCATCTTAGCAACAACAAAAAGAAGAGAGTGGTCACAACTACATTTGCAGGAGCCATTCGAGTGGACTCAAAAGAAGTTATAAATACTCAGGGATCTTAACGATTTGTGAACAAGAGCACTCGATTAGTAGTTTAAATCCACATTAGATTCTTTTATTATCACCTGGGAAATTCAAGGTTGGACTAGCTTTGATAAAAAAATATTGAAGTCTTATGTGGAGCCAGGGGAAGATTTCTCAAACAAGTCCCTTTTCCAATCCATATTTTACTGGTAAAAAAAGGATTAATAAAAATTGCATGTAAGTTCCTTTAGGGGAAAGGCACCACAGGATGACGTACATGAAGAGGGGTGATCCAAGATATGTATCTAATAGGAATTTGTGGGGTGATGGTTAGGGAAAAAGAAATAGGGTGGTATGAAGAAAAGAAAAACAAAAAAAATCACATAGTTGATAAAAGAGAAATTAAGAGAATTAGGTGAATTAGTAATTAAAAAAAGAAAAAATGATGAGGAGATTAGAAGAGAAGACTAGGATAGCCGAAAATAAGAGGGAGTTCGAGAAAAAGACAGAAAATTGGATATTAGCAAGGGAGGAAAGGTTAAAGAAAATAAATTAAATAAAGTAATAAATTAAATAAAGTTCTGAAAATAGAAAATAAGGATAAGCCCACTTCAAGTGGATACCAACCAATGGCTACCCCAGAAATTGATGTAGACATTGAAAGTCTTGCTATCATTCCTACATAAGGCGGAGAGCAACAGATTTTGGTTACCCCACGAATTCCCACGGGACAATGTCCATTAGACAACATATTACAATATCCATTATCACAAGCTCAATTAATGAAGGATTTTCAAGAGATAGTAGATAGAATGAAACCAAGAATAAAACAAATTTTAGGAGCAGAAGAATTTGAAAAAATAAACTAGAAGCCCCATTATTGATTACGAAAAAGGGTAAAGAAGAAGAAGATGTTAGTAGAGTAGACAGAACAATTAAGGAGTTAGAGGAAATTAAAAACATAACTGAGAATAAGGGAAAAACAAAAATTAGTATTGAAGCACAAGACCTAAAGGAGTTAGGAAAGACAAATAAGAAGTGATGAAGGATATACAAACTTAGAAGAAAACTATAGGTTAAGAGACGTTAAAGGTAGAAATTTATTTGTGGAGAGACATAGTTACAAAGAGACATGTAGAGAAGACACATACCCCAACCATCCCAAAACCCCAAAGGACATGACCCACTTAACCTTTTTTGGGGGACAAGAGAAATGTTAACAAGTTTCTTCATCCATTGGTTGTCTCGAGGACGATACAATTTTTGAAGTCTAGGGATGATGTTGACAGGGTTCTTCATATTATAAATATAGTTTATGATGTGTGGGATTTATATGAGCATTATAGTATATCATGGAAGTTAAAAACATATTAAATGATAATAATGAGGAATATATATATAGTTTGCACAAGGAAAATACATAAATGTCATGATATGTATGTAAATATCCACTAATTAGTACTAGTTAAGAATGTAAATAACAACTAACCAATGGTTACCATGAGTCATTATGGGTGAAAAGACATAAAATTTTCCTTTTAAAGGCTATATAATGATGTAAAATGTATGGGGGAGAGAATATCGTGAAAATGGGTGAGAAGAATCAATATATCATGAAAATGAGTGAGAGGAGTTGATATGATCACAAAACTGAAGGAGAAGAGTTAACATAATCATGAAAATGAGTGAGAAGAGATGATATAATAACAAAATTGAATGATAAGAGTTAATATAATCATGAAAATGAGTGAGAGGAGTTAATATAATCATGAAAATGAGTGAGAAGAATTAAAGATAAAAGAGATGAATCAGTGTAAGAAGTGAGAGATATGAATATAATCAATTTAAACATATATTTCTGAATTTTATGCAATCGAGATCAATATATATGTGATATTTGTGGTTTGAAACATTGATGTGTTAACTATTATGTTTATTCATGTTTAATAAAGTATAAATACTTAGTTTAGAAGAGAGATCTACCCTTCTTGGCGATGTTATCTCTAGCTGAGACATATGAACTTATAAGACCCACAATTACATTAGGTCTTATGCCAACATTTGGTGTCTAAGACCAAGTCTTAGCTAACTAATATCTACATGAGGGTATTATGAGAAATGAGATAATGTTAAGAAGAAGAAAAAACATGCATATGTTTTATCGGAAAAACATTAACATGAATATTTGTCTCTCCCTCTTTTAGAAGGGTTAGACATTGTGGGGTAATGAGCAGGAAGAGGGGTGATCCAAAAGATGTAACTGTTAAAATTACATGGGGTGATAGTTGGGGTAGAAGAAATAGGGTAACATGAAGAACAAGAAAATGAAACATAATGATTACGTAGTTAGTAAAAGCTATTAGGAGAATTAAGAAGTAAAAGAAGTAGACTAAAAGAATGATGATTAGAGTGGAAGAAAGAGATAGGTTGGCCATGAAAAATAAGGCGTTAGACAAAAAAATAGAAAAAAATAATAACAAGATGAATAATGAAGAAATTAAATGAAAGAAAAGATAAGATAACTAAACCCTAGAAATCAGACAAGATAAGGAACCCACTTTAAGTGGAGGCCAATCTATGGCTACCCTAAAAATGGAGGAAGACACATAATGTCGTGCTATAATTCATGTGTTAAAAAGATACCAATAATCAATGGTTATATCTCAGATGGAAATCATTGTGAGAAAATGTATGATAGATAGTAGGTTATAAGACTCATTATCTCCATAGGCTAGATGAATGAAAAAATTACAATAAATAGTGGATACAATAGAACTAGAGACCAACATGATTTTAGGAGTAGATGCATGTGATAATTATAAATCCAAATCCAAAATTATGGTAAAAAAATAATTGTGATGAAGAAAAATAAGATAAAATAGAGAAGAGTATAACTAGGGATCTAGATGAAGAGGATAGCCTAAGAAAAGCTATAGGATAATATAATGATGAGGTGGATGATTTTTTAAGATATGGAGGATTGATTTTTCTCTCAGTATTTTACCCTCCTCGATGAAATTATCATTTTCCCACTAATCCAGACAAGGGAATCATCTAAAAATATGAGCAGAGCATCCTTAAAAAATCACAAAACTTTTGAGACAAGATTCATATCAATCTGATACCCAGAAATGCCCTTTCTAAAAATAGCAATTGTATAGAGCTGTGGATGTCTAAAAATAAAAAGTTTCTAAAAATGGTAAATCCTCAACATTTGTGATTCTCCAAATAAGCAAGAAACATCAAAATGAGAAAATAATGAAAACTTACTAAAAATAATAGTCCTGTATAAGACATGCTAAAAATAGTAAGTCTTGTAATTGATCTCATAAAGTTATGGAAAATCCCATTCTACCTATCTCATTGCTTTTTTCTACCATCATAAGTTTGGTAAGTTGTATCATGGTCCAAATAGGAAAGAAAACCACCACAGGCTCTCAAAACATCAATACAGAGGTGATTTCTACATGGCATAGTTTGATGTAAGAAGTTGGATGGTTCAACTCATCCAAATTGTGGTAGAAAGGAGTCATCATGGTTGAGTTCATTCAAGAAGGAGATGTTTTCATCACCAAGAAGAGACAAGATGCTTCAAAATGAGTGATGATGGAGTCTTTCAACCTCTTGAAATATGAATTGAGCCTTTGAGGTGAATAATAGTGGCATTCCTACATCATAGACACTGCTCCCAATATGCCTCAATCCAATATCATCATGTTTATAGGAACATGAAGTTATCACATGTCCATAAAGTGAAATTTCTCACAACAATGTTCCTAAACACTCATTCAAATGCCCCATAATGTGCCCTTATCTCACAGAAGAAAGAGGATGCAACCACATTGTTTCTTCCTGACAGGAGGTTGGAGGCACAAAGTTTCATTCAGAGAGTAATCCTTCTTTCTAGAGGAGAAGACCTATGAGGTGTAGATGAGCATAAATGATGTCCATGAATACTAAGTATGTTTCCATCATGAAGGATACATATTTTTCACTAACTATATCTCTCTCTCCAAAGGTAAGGGACATCATATGAATAAAAATATGACGGGGAATGGATTAGAATGAATCAATGTGTGTGAAAGAAATCATTTGAACAATGGGTGCAATCAAGAACATCATGAGGTATACAAAGGATTCAAAACATCAAGAACTTCATTGAAATTTAATTCATCAAGGAAATGGTCACCATGATCATGACAAAGGAGATCATCATGAGTGATGTTAAAAGTCATCTCAAGCTCATAAACAATGCGCATCTCATGAATGTGTTTTTAAACACTTAAACAATACTTTGTAATTTTCTCACATCTTACAAGTCAATGAGGTAGAATTTGTAGTGTTTCAATACAGTCTGGAGGTCAAGAAAATGGAACTCATTCTCAGACATTCATTACAAGTTCCATTCAAGGATCAATCCTTCTATCAAGAGGAAGAAACCTATCTCCATGAGGAATAATTGAGCAAAAAGGTGTATAGGAATACTAAGTATGTTTCCATCCAAGGAGATGAATTGTTTTTCACAAAGGTGAAATCTAATGCTCAAGGAGTGAGTTAATGATCATCATATCTTGACCCTGCAATTGTGTTCAAATATCTTCAAGGAACAAGTTAGCATGAGCGGGTCAAGATATCGAGGTACCTCAAACTATCAAGTTTGCAATATCAAGAAGTCATCTATTTGGGCACGAGAATCATATGAGCAATAAAGTGCATGAGAATCCTAAATTTTATGCAATCCAAGGAGGATTTTAGAGCCAAGAAATACAAGGGAATGATCTTCATTTGGAGTACCATGTATGCAAGAATGATGAGCCATATCATTTACACGTGATATAATTCACATAACAGTGTCATTAGACACTCATCCAACACCTGGTAGTGTGATCATACCTCAAAGGAGTAATCATATTGTAATCACCCCATCACAAGTCTAATGGGAGACCATCTGACAAGAATTCCATTCAAGGAGCAATCCTTTCTCCTACATGATGAAGACCCATTTCAGTAAGAAATAGACAAGCATCAAAGGGTTTTAGCATCATGGAGATGATTTTTGGTCACATAAATAAATTGTGAAGGCTTAGAAGAGTAAGGAAGTGATTCTCATATCCTAACTCTTACCTTGTGATCAAAAGAGATCATCATATTCCCATCAAAATACAAATTTCATAACATTTTTTCTGAACACTTATTCGATGATTGAGAATGTTTCCATTATCTCACAGAAGAAGGAGGTTGTGATCATAGTGCTTCTAGTTAGCAAAATATTCATTGGCAAAGGTTTCATCTTCATTAGATTGGTCAGCCCTTCTCTCTCTATCTTTCTTCCTTGTTCTCTCTCCATATTCTAATTCTTCATTAGAACATGCATTTTCCCTATTTTATCTTATTCACTCAAATGGCCTTCAATTTAACATTGTAACAATCCTTTCTCATCAATGAGAAAAAGACTCACTTTCATTCGCTAGGAATATGGAAGGTCACAAGTGGTGAGGAAAGGCGAAAAGTCATGTGGGGGAGATGAAAAGAGATGTTGTGATGCTATAAATTAGAATGGCTTCTCTGTTCCAAAGGGTTGGCAATTATGGATTGTTATATGTTGTTGAACTTTGTATCACTACTACATTAAGAAATAAGAGATACATTTCCTCTATGTTCCTCTATCCTCTCTACTCTCCAACTTTACAAGCTTGGTGATCTACTATAACCAAGAAGGAAATTTTTGTCCTCGATTAATGAAACTATAGAACTTTATGTTTCTAGTTTGCTAGTCTTGCTGATTTCTTACATTTTGTTCTTCTAATTTAATGTGGACCTACTCTGGTTATTATTGGTGAGAATTTAATAGTATATACTCATGACATTAACCCTCTCTCCTTGTTTCTCCTACTCCCCTTTACCTCCCTTCTACACTATACAAACACTTTGCCAAAAGTTTAGTGGAGTACTCCTGTGCGATCCCCAACCTAACGGCCACCCATTTTTTTAGTTGGTTTACATTCAATAATGAGATCCTCCCCATACCCAAGAAGAAGGGGCTCAACTCCATGACCGTTGGTGAAAACTAATAATTTGCACTATAAAAAATGATTTCACCAACATTTTTTAGCGAATCTATTGGGGATGATCTGCCCTTTGTGCACCCTAAAAAAGATATTTGAAAATCCCAAAAAATCATATATTTAAAAAATCCATAAAAACAAAAAAGAAACTAAAAAATACAAAAAATACCATCTGAATGTTCAAGAGCCTTGTTGTGATCATATTGAAAAATATGCATTTTTCTAGTTTCATTCATCTCTAATGCTATGAAAAAACTAACATAAAGAAGATACACTTGAGTTGATCGTGCAAGTGGCATTATTGACCCTGCATTCAAGGAACAACAAAGAGCTAATTTCAAACTTCACGTTGTCCAGGTAGAAAGACAAGTTCTTTAAAATCATCTTAAATGTCACAGTGTAGAACTAGTTGTAAAAACACTTGACCTCATTCCTCTAGAAGAAGAAAGAGAAGAATAACCAGAGGAAGAAGGATAAATAATGGTTGCACCTCTTCTATGGGGACATAATACTGGTCCACTAACATTGGCTCCACCACTTCATGAACTTCCAAAAGGATCAAGAAAGAATTTTCCCAAATTATATGAAGATGGAAAGCAATATTAGATGATCATATTACAACTTTCATCACATCTTGTGGCATTCTTGGAGTGCAACACGAAGATATTTCCATTCAACTATTCATATAATCATTCAAAGATGCCACTGTGGATTAGTTTTACTACTTGTTGTCATGCTCAATTACTTATTGGGAGGATATGAAAACCAAGTTTGAATCAAGATTCAAAACTTCAGAAGATGCCCATGCACTACTTTCTCAACTTTCTCAGATGAAGAAATAACCACAAGAGACCGTGAGAGAATTTGTAGCGAAGTTCAATAAGTTTACCAACAAGATTCATACTAATGCTTACCCTACTTCTGATAATGAGAAAAGGTTCTTCATGAATGCTTGGTTTCCCGAAGTTGGCTTCATACTATGGAGAGCACAAGCGAACAATTTGGACAATGCTCAAGAACTTTCCATTTATCATGTCAGGGAAGATCAAAAACTATTCAATGAAGGAAAAGGCCTAAAATTCTAAAGATGAAAGAGTTGACCCATTACTATAAAGATTGGCCAATGATTTTATTTCATTGAAGAAGGAAATTGGTCAACATGCCTTGCATAAAAATATGAACAAGAATCAAATTGCAAGAGCATGCCGAAGGCTTACCTTGGAAGCTCCACCAGTTAATGCAATACGTGGAACATATGAAGATGAAGGAGAAGAAATTGTTGAATCATAAATTTAAGAATAAGACGAAGATGAATTTTCTAGGATTGGGTATTTTGAATACTCACCATATGAATATTTTGAAGAATCCATGGATAGATACTCTTGTGCAGTGTTCACTCACTCATAAACAAAGAAATAAACATCTTCTTCTAATGCCCAAGATAAGCATTTCAATCCTCAGAAGGTGACTCTATGAAAACAACAATAAAAGGAGTATCATTAATGTCCACTTCTATGGGGACAAACAAGAAAAATCCTGATACTATTTCAGTCAAGACTCCATCCACCTCTTTGAGTAAGTCTCTTTCATCCCCTCTTCACAAATTAGTTTTAACTTCTACTGATCCTAAGAATTTAAATCCTTCTCTTTCAAACATGTCATTGTTCCCGATATGCTTACAAATTCTACACATTTTAACATCATTGCCCAATGTAAGAAAGCCAAAATCAAAATTTCTAATTCTAAGTACTTGAAAACTCATCCCGAGAAATTCGATAGGTTGGTCTAGTTCACCAATGTGCCTCAACCTAAGATCATAATGTTTACAGGAGCAGGAAATCAATACAGGTCCATGAATTACAATTTCTCACAATAGCATTCATGAACATTCATTCAAATGCCTCGTAATGTGCTTGTAGCTCACAGAAGAAAGAGGATGTGACTACATTGTTTCTGCCTAATAGGAGGTTGGAGGCATAAAGTTTTATCCAGAGATAAATCCTTCTATCTGGAGGAGAAGACCTATGAGGTAAAGATGAGCCAAAAGGATGTCCAAGAATACTAAGTATGTTTCCATCATGAAGGAGACATCTTTGTCACTAACTCTCTCTCCAAAGGTAAGGGACATCATATGAATCACACTACGATGAGGAATAAATCAGAATGAATCAATTTGTGTGAAAGTATTCAATTGAACAATGGGTATAGTAAATAACATCATAAGGTCGGTGATGGATTTAAAACATCAAGAACTTCATTGAAATTCAATTCATCAAGGAAATGGTCACTAGGAGTATGATAAGGGAGATTATCACGAGTGATGTTGAGAGTCATCTCAAACTCACAAACAATGCATATCTCGTGAAAGTGTTTTTAAACACTTAAAAAATACTTTATATTGTGCTCACATCTTGTAAGTCAAGGAGGTGGTATTTGCAGTGTTTCAATACAGTCTGGAGGTCAAGAACATGGAACTCATTCTCATACATTTCTTCAAAGTTCCATTCAGGGATCGATCCTTCTACCATGAGGAGGAAAACTATCTCCATGAGGATAAATTGAGAAAAAAGGTGTCTAAGAATATGTAAGTATGTTTCCATCCAAGGAGATTACATCTTTGTCACAAAGGTGAAATCCAATGCTCAAGGAGTGAGTTGATGATCATCATATCTTGACCCTATCATTATGTTCAAATCTCTTCAGGGAACACGTCAAAATGAGCTAGTCAAGATACTGAGGTACCTAGGACTATCAGGTTTTCAAGATCAAGCAGTCATATATTCCCATAAGAAGCATACAAGCAGGAAAGTGCAAGAGAATCCTAAAGATGATGTCATCCAAAAAATGATTTTGGATCCAATAAAGACAAAGGAATGATCTTCATTTGGTGTATGTGTATGCAAAAATGAGGAACCATCTCAGTTTCGCATGATGCAATTCACATAGTTGTTTCCTTAGACACTAATCCAACACTTGGTAGTATGATCACACCTCAAAGGAGGAAGCATATTGCAATCACCCCACCTCAAGTCCAACAAGTGACCATAGGACAAGAATTTCATTCAAGGAGCAATTATTTGACTAGAATTTCATTCAAGGAGCAATTATTTCACATGCGTGATGAAGACCCATTTCAATAAGAAGTAGATAAGCATAAAAGGGTTTTAGCATCATGAGATTAGTTTTGGTCACAAAATTAAATTGTGAAGGCTTAGAAGAGAAAGGAAATGATTCTCATATCCTAACTCCCACCTTGTGATCAAAAGAGATCATCATGTTCCCATCACAATGTAGATCTCATAACAGTCTTTCTGAACACTTATTTGATACTTGGGATTGTTTCCATTATCTCACAAAAGGAGGTTGTGATCACAATGCTTATAGTCGTCAAGTTCTTCATTGAAAAAGGCTTCATCTTTATCCAATTAGTCAACCCTTCTCTCTCTATTTATCTCTCTTCCTTAGCTCTCCATATTCTAATTCTCTATTAAGAATGTACTTTTTCCCTATTTTGTTGTATCCACTTAAGTGAACTCCAATTTAACATTATAAGAGTCCATTTTCATCAATGAGAAAAATACTCACTTTCTTTCCCTAGGAATATGGAAGGTCACAAGTGGTGAGGAAAGGTGAAAATTCATGTGCGGGGAGATGAAAAGACATGTTGTGAGGCTATAAATTGGAATGGCTTCTCCATTCCAAAGGGTTGGAAATTGTGGATTGTTGTATGTTGTTGAGATTTGTATCACCACTACATCAATAAATAAGAGCTACATTTCCTCTATGTCCTTTTATATGTTCCTCTATCCTCTCTACTCTCCAAATTTTCAAGCATGACGATCTTGTATAACCAAGAAGGAAATTTGTGTCCTTGATTAATGAATCTGCAGAACTTTGTGTCTCTAGTTTGTTAGTTTTGTTGATTTCTTACATTGTTTTGTTTTTCTAATTGAATGTGGACCTACTCTAGTTACTTTTGGTGAGAATATGATAGCACATACTCATGACATTAACCCTCTCTCCTTGTTTCTCCTACTCCCCTTTTCCTCCCTTCATAGTAAATTCCTCCCTTATACACTGTACAAACACTTTACCACGGGTTTAATGGAGTGATCCTTTATGATCCCCAGCCTAACAACCACCCAATATTTTTAGTTAGTTTACATTCAATAATGTGAGCCTCCCCATACCTAATAAGTAGGGGCTTGGCCCCGTGACCATTGGTGAAAACCAATAATTTTCATTGTGATAGATTATTTCACCAACACGATGTATATACACTCTTTTATTTATAAGGGAGACATACATACTTATGTGTGTGTACTTGTGTATACATATTATAATATATAATTTTTATTTAAAACTAAATCTAATAGGAAAAAAATCCACCACTATTTAAGGAGGTTCAAAATGGAAAAGACAAGGGAGTGGGTGGTTGGGTTATGACCCCAACTGCCATGGAAAAAATGACTTTTGGGATGGGGCAACAATTCCCACCCCTTTCCACATATATGAAAATATTGGGGACAAACTATGTCATCCCCATCCCTTTATAAGGGGGTAGGGGCAGAAGGGATAATTTTAAGAATGGACCCTTGAAAAAATCTATAATATTCGGTGAATTGTAGAGTTTAGGCCTAGTTTCATTGGATAATATTTGGAAATATTTCCACATAGGTATAAATTGATTGGGTATTATATTGGATCTTTTGAAATACATTATAATTATCTGGAGAATTAAATTTAATATTCAAATAAGATATAATAGCATAAAATAAAATAAATGAAATGAATATAACTAACTAAAATTTGAATTTTATCTTTTAACAATATGCGAAAATGATTACGCTTGCTTGATAATGAAAGTAACATTTAAAAACTATTATGAAATACTATTGCAAAATTACAAGTACATACTAGAACATAATATTGGAAAACATAAGAGAATAACCACATAATATCATAAGGAAGTGTTTAATACAAAAAAATGGTATAGTGAGGATCTACCACATTAGGACCCTTAACCCAACATGCACCATTCTATTTATAAGATAAAAATTACAATATGTTTCAACTAAAACTAAATGTAAAAGACACTTTCTAAAGTTGAGAAGAAAATAATGACAATATAGCAAAGTTAAATACCAAAACAATGCATTTATTCAAATTAATAGTCTATACCTTCACCCTAATACTTCCCTATCATAATTGAATGTACTCTTCAAGCTCCATTAGCTTACTTCTAGCCTCTTGTGAACATTAATATTTTTTTTATATTTTGGTTTGGCGAGGACTTCTCCCATAGGACATGTTGATAATTAGGGAAAGATACCATTTTTTATGGTAGATATATCAGTTGAAAACTTTTGGTTTATTTTTGAAGTCATGTTACAAGGGCACATCTTATAATGCATGTATTCTCTTGGTTGAAATTTAAGGATGAAGTTTTTTATTTTCCACCATGTCTTAGAATTAACCAAAAATTACTCACATTCCAACTATAAATCATGTTAATTTGTAGGCATGTATTCACATAATATGCATTGTTTAGGATGTTATTATTAGTAATTTTTAATGTTTATTTTTCTCTCATACGAACTTCAATTATGAAGCTTTGCATTTTCTTCATATCTAAAAATTTAATTAGGAAATTTATTTGTTACTAGATCAAAATTAAGTATGAAGGTATTTGTTCACATAATATGCATTGACGCCCATCACAATCTTAGTGATTGTGAGGGATGGATCCAATCCACAAAATTGTGGGTAGATATAATTTTGAAATTTTATAATATTAACAAGTAAAATGGTTAAGAAGAAAATGGTATCTATTTCAGAAAGGTACTTGAGAAAACTTGACATTGAGTAATCTACAATCCTTTGTGGTGGCTCATATACAAAGAATCAAATAAATAATTGGTAGATATTCTCATAATATTATTAAGATAGTTATATGCTCATATTGCCATGATGTTTTTAGGTGTTAGGGTGTTTTATAAGTCACAAATGAGTTTCAAATATATTATTGTAGATTTTGATTCAATTAGTGGAAAAAGAAAATATTATTACGCGACATAAGAATTAACACTACTGCATGGAGAGGAAATTAAGACGATATTTGATCTATCATGTCAAGGTGAGACAAAACAATATTTGTGTATTTTCTCAAGTATTTTCTCAAAGTGGGTGTTTCTAATTATTGTCTTAAAAAATATCTCTCTAGGGTCAATATTCAAGGTTCTAAAAAAACTAAAAAAATTGAGGTTCTCAATTGTAGATATTTCTCCTAAATCTTGGCGAACTAGGTTGTTGTAGTCTCTTAATGATAAATATTGAAGTTGTAATAATAAATTAAAATAATTTGACATATATTTTAAATATATCCTCTCAATTGCAAATGTCACCAACACATTCACATAAATTAAACATTTTTAATATTACCCATCAAAGCATGTTATTCTTAAAGGACATTATAGACAATGTTAAAGATGGAAACAAGGATTCCAATTACCAAGTATTCCACATAGTAGCATAGCATTTTCTATTTATTTTGGTTTATTATTTAAAAGTCAAATTTTGTCTTTTAAATGTTACTCTTTTAACTTATATTAAAATAATAATAGAAAAAACATGTAAAAATTAAAATATCATGCACTTCCAACCACCAAAAGGCAGTTCCAACCACCAAATATTCCAAATGAAGATTATTTCATGGAACATCCGAGGCCTAAATGGAAACTCCAAACAGAGAACCATCAAGGAGTTAAGGGACTCTAGCAATCCTAATATTTTGATTCTGCAAGAAACTAAGATGAAAGCTATGACCCTGGAAACTATTAAAAAGAGTTTCTGGGATATCTCTGAAATGGCGGTTGTTGACTCCCAGGGAGCTTCTGGAGGGCTAGCTACTCTTTGGGATAAAAGACACTAATACTGGTATGGTTCTTAATGCTAGTATTAATCATCTTGCAATCAAATTTGTTGCTTTTGAGAATAATGGTGAATGGATCCTTTCTAACATTTATGCCCCTAATACGGTTAGTGGTAGAAGGAAGCTTTGGGCTGACCTTAAAACTTTTAGAAACCAGCATTGTTCTGCTAAGTGGCTTATTATGGGGGACTTCAACTCTCCACTAAACCCAGGTGAAAATTATGGAGGTACCTCCAGCTTTTCTAATGGTATGGAGGATTTTGCTGATTTTATTGTTGAACATAACCTCTTAGATGTGGATCTTCATGGGAATAAGTACACCTGGAATAATAGAAGGTTGGGAAAAGAGTTTATTCAGGTAAGATTGGATAGGGCACTAATTTCAGCGAGCTGGATTCTCAGTCAAGACTTCCACGTCTCCTCCTTGCCCATAAGTTGGATTGGATCACAATCTTAATGATTGCTTTAAATCTTCTCAATTGGACTAAACCCACAAGAAGCTCATTCAAATTTGAAAAGATGTGGATGGAGCATGACAATATATATGATAAGATAAAAGAATGGTGGGGATGGAATCGGGGAAGGCACTGCTCAATATAGATTGGTCCAAAAGCTCAAAAATGTTAAAAAGCAAGTCAAAATCTGGAACAAAAGCATTTTTGGTAATGTTTTTGAGAACAAAAAAAGTTAAAGCAAAAACCTCAGGAGCTGGAATTAAAAATGGATACTATGGGGAGATCGGATGAAGACAAAATCAATGAAAAGAATATTCTTTCAGAGTTGCATATGATCTGCAGTAGAGAGCAATCTTTATGGAGACTTAAATCTAGAGCTATTTGGCTTAAAGAGGGAGACACGAATACGAAGTTCTTTCATATGACCACTTTGAAGCACAGAGCTTGTAATAGGATCTTAGAAGTTTCTAAAAACAATGGAAATATCATAAAAGATCCCAATAGCATCAAGAAAGAAGCGCTTGATTTTTATAAAAAACTTCTTAAGGAGAGGAATATCAACAACTCTGAAGCTATTTCTTTTATGTTGGAGGCCATTCCCCAAAATAAAATTGAGGAACAAAAATTTAGAAATATTCACAAAGTAGGTTACACTTGAAGAGCTGCATAAAGCTGTTTTTGCTTTAGAGGGTGACAAGGCTCCTAGGTCGGATGGATTTCCCATAAAGTTTTTCCAGAAATTTTGGGAAATCTGTTCGACGGATCTTCTCAGAGCGGTGAATGAGTTCTATAGAACAGGAAATCTTTTAAAAGAGCTTAGTAACACTCACATTGTGCTGGCCCCAAAAAAAATGGATGCTAAAGATTTCAAGGACTTCAGACCTATCAGGCCTTGTGAATGCCATCTATAGAATTTTTACCAAAATTATTGCTACTAGGCTCCAGCTCATTTTGAATGAACTTATCTCAAGGCAGCAGAGTGGCTTCATCAAAGGTAGGATTATACAAGACGGAGTGATTATGGTTCACGAGACCATACATTCAATGGAAAATAATAAAAAGGCAAGTATGGTCCTCAAGCTTGATATGAATAAAGCTTTTGACAAGGTCTCTGTGGGTTTTCCTTGACAAAGTCTTAACAAAATTCGGGTTTCCAGAAAAATTTAGAAGAATTATTAAGGCTTGTATATCTATGTACCAGATTTTCTGTGGTTGTTAATGGTGAACCAGTGGGCTTTTTTACTAGCAGCAGGGGTTTGAGACAAGGAGACCATTATCTCCCCCTTACTATGTCAATTCTCTTGGCTGACAGCCTCAGTAGAACAATTGGTAAAGCGGTGAATGACGGGCATTTTAAGTGGCTCTAAGCCCACCTCCATCAGTCAAGTTGTCTCCCATCAGCAATTTGCGGACTACACTATCCTTCTTCTTTTGGCATCTGTCATTGAAGTCCAAGGCTACCAAGGCCTTGTTGCAGCTCTATGAATCTGCTTCTGGGCATCGTGGAGATCAATTATGACAAAATTCACCATCTTCTTCTTCAACATTCCTAAGGAAAGACAACTTAAAATAGCTAAAATTATGGGCTGTAAAATAAGTGAGCTTCCAGCCACTTACCTGGGGCTTCCTCTCAGCACTAAGAAAGTCTCTTGTTAAGGTGTAGGGATGATTTATTGGAGAGATTCCAAAAAAAAATGGCTGGTTGGAAAGGAGTAATTTTATCTAGTGCTGGTAAGTGCCTGCTCATCAAAAGTACTCTCCAAAATCTGCCAATTTATATCATGTCGCTGTACAAGATCCCCTCTTCTTTCAGGGGATAAGATTGAAAGGATCCAAAAAAAAATTTTATGGCAAGGCATGGATGAGAAATTCAAATTATCACTTAGTGGCTTGGGATAAGGTTTGCACCCCATAAGTTTATGGGGGGTCTGGGTATAAAAGATATTGAGAAAATGAATGAGTGCCCTCATTGATAAAATGGGTATGGAGAATGCTGACTGAGAAACAACCCTGGATAGATTTAATTAAAGTTTCTAAAATATCTTAAACATCAATCTATGATACTCCTTTCTACAAGATGAACAACTCCCCAATGGTTCCATTTTTTGGAACAATTTCGTTAAAAGCAGAAATTTCATCAGGCAGGGCAGTAAATGGAAAGTGGGGGATGGTAGGGACATAAACTTCTGGGAGGATAATTGGTTTAATGGAAAGGTCTCATGGAGAGTTTTTGGGATGGCCAAGGACAGTCTTATAAACAAGTATGGCATCAAAATCAAGGGCTATATTGAGGAAAATGGTACCAGAAAGAAGCGGAAAAAACTTACTGTGGAGAGAAAATGATCTGAAACAAATTACTTTCTACCTTCAAGATCAAGGTTTTAGATCTTATTCCATTAAGTCATATGGATTCCAAGGATGAGTTGGTATGGAATAACTCCAATGATGGGAATTACTTTGTCAAAACTTGATACAATAACTTCTTTCATAGTATTCAAACAGAGTTCAATTGGAACAGGATTTGGATGTCTATGATTTAACTCCAAAAATAAATTTTTTCCTTTGGCTGGCTATCAGAGGTAGGATTCTTACCAATGACAATCTGATGAGAAGAGGATTAATGATCCCTAATAGGTGCCATCTTTGTAAGAAAGATTCTGAGGATATCAGCCACCTGTTCATACATTGTGAGTATGCCACTAGAATATGGAGTTTTGCCCTTTCTAAATTTGAAGCTCTCTGGGTGCTGCCGAAGGATCTCAATCAGCTATGGACTCAATGGAACCCACCCTTTAGGCATTGTGTTGTCAAAAGGATCTGGAAGCTGGTTATCCCTCATTTAATCTGGAGAATATGGAAGGATAGAAATGATATTATCTTCAGAAATAAAAAGCAAAACTACAAGATTAGTATTGGTAAAATTTCTAATGGTATCAAAGAGAATATTGCTAGATTTAAACCCCCCAAGAACAAGAGATATCCAGAAAATGAAGAATATATTCTATCCAACTGGCAGATAGGATCAATTAATAGCTGGAACAATCCCGGGAATAACATTGATAGATCTTTGATTAAATGGCATCCTCCTGATCTAAATTGGTATAAATTGAACTTTGATGGGGCTTCTAAAGGAAACCCTGGGATTGCGGCAGGGGGAGGAGCGATACGGGATCATAAAGGCAATCTGATAGCTGCGTATGCTGGTAAAATGGGAATTCAAACTAATCATTTTGCCGAAGCTCTATCTGCTCTTTGGGGTCTGAGAATTGCCTAGACACAAAATATTCAGAACCTCATTATTGAAGGAGACTCCCTAAATATCATTAATCTTCTTAAACAGTGCTCATCTCCAAGTTGGAGCATCAAGGATTTTATTGCAGAGTCCATAAGTATTAGTCATACTTTCAATAACATCAGGATCATGCATACCTACAGGGAGGGTAATAAATTGGCGGATGTGCTAGCAAATTATGGCATTAATGTTAACCTTACAGTTTGGGACAATAATAACATCCCTAAACAACTTCAAAACAACATTCAGGCGGATCTCCATACGCAAGCAATATCTAGAAATGAGTTATGATTTTTGGGTGTGGATCAACTTCAAAAATACTCCCACACGTGTTGATTTAAAGTATTGGTTTATGCAAATCACGTCTAATAATCAAGATAGTGTGAATCATATGGGGAATTTCAAGTGGAGATACACGGTTTTGAAAATCGTGCATGCGGGCTGCATTGAGACTGTTAAAAGGTGGATTCAAACCTCCACGGAAACCGAAGGCGGTGATAAAGTGATTGATGATAGGGAGTGGGATATTCTCACATGCGATTTTTCAGCAGGCTCAGATCAGCAGACACGCAGCCGATCATGGGAAAAGCAATGGCTCTCATTTCCAATATTGTGCGGATTACTATAGCAAAAAGTGGACTGGCTTTAGAGATCAGTTAGGAATTTGTTGCAATCAGTTCAGAGCAGAGAAGATGGGGGGTCCTCCTTGTCAAATTGAGCCTAGTGTGGACCCAGACTGGAAAGATAATATTGAGCTGTGGAACATTCTTAGCAAGGGTGGCATAACAAACTTCATGGAAAAGGTTCAGGGGCATGATCAGAGCATCTCTGTGTGTTTTGCAAAGGATTGGAAGGAGAGGACTAGTGGAATATGGGGGGCAGAAGGTCTTAATCAATGAAGAACTTATTGCTGAAGCGACCGGCCTTGGCTTGGAGGGCTTCCGATTCTTCAACAAAAGGGTCGATAAAGATGCTGAAGAGAGGAGATTTGTTGAGGGAGAGGAGAAGCTGACCTACATAATAGTGGGCCTACTTGTTAGCTTGATCCCTCCACCTTATGATGAAGTAACTCGCATGATGATACGGTTCATCTCCTTGGAAGGAAGGTTTGTCACTGTTCCTGCGAAACACCTTATTTTTCTTAATCACTTTCGTAGGGATCGTTTGGTTTGTTTCCCCCATTACTTGCTGAACTCTCTTGAACGCTCCATTCTAGAGTTTCCAAAAGCATTCCCGGGTGGTTCTTTTGCACCAAGGGCTCATTTTACTTGCTGCATAAATGCTGTCTCCTCAAGTTTCCCGGTCTCCCATCCTCCCCTAGCTCGATTCCCCCTCTACCGGGCTCTGCTGCTGCCAGCCCCGTTTCTCCTTTCTCTGCCCCCGCCACTGCTGCTGTCACCCCCCTGCCGGCCATTCAGGCTTCTTCTCCCATTCCCCCTACTCTGTTGCTCCCACCCCCCACTTAGCCTCTTCCTTGCGGAGACCGGTTACTAGGGCTTCTAGGAAGCTTAACCTTGAGACTCTTGCTATGGAGAAGGGTTCTCATGAATTTGAAATTGCTCATGACCTCCTGAATATCAGCAGTGTCAGCCCCCGGGAAGTGCAATTGGAAAGCCCTTCAAGAAGGTTGGAAGCCTTAGAGGCTGATATGAAACTGTTGAAGGATGAAGTTAAAAACTTGGCAAAACAGAAAGGAAAGAGGAAGGAAGGAGGAGGAGGAGGATGTTGACAACAGCCAAATTGAGGATATCTACAAGAAACTGCACTCCTTAGACTCCCATTTAGGGAAGGCCAAAACTCGACATGATTACAACATAGCCATCTTTAGGGTGATTGAGGAGTTCATTGAGAAACACGTCAAAAGTGTCTCCAACCTAAGCGGAGTTCCAGACAACTCTTTGGGGTAATGATAAGGAAAGTAAGAAGGACCGTGGAGCAGCTGGATTATAATGACACTGCCCACATGACAACTTTGGGTATGTTCAAATCCTGGAAGAATATCAAAACCATCATTGACAAAGCTACTAAAAAGTAGTTGTAGATGCTTTTGCTGTCCTTGTTTGTTTTTTGTTGCTATTTTTTTGTGGACCCTTTACTGCTTTTTTGCAGTAATTTTGCTGTTTTGTTTCGTCTTGGTAGCTATTTTTTGGCTACTTTGAACTTCATTGTAACATTTAGATTCTGATCCTTTTCTCTCTGGTTCTCTTGCTTATTCTGGCTTCTAGGCCTTCTTTTGTAAACAAGGGGTATAGTCCCTTTCAAAAAACTATTTGCCAATAATAATAATAAAAATATCATGCACTTAATTTAACTTTACAAGCACCAATTATTTTTTATTGCACATTCTTAAACCAATTTCTCTACATTAGTCCCTATCCAAATCCCGTATAAATGAAAATTGTATATAAAAGCAAAGAATTATATATTTGAATCTCAAACCAAAGCATTAAATAACAAAATGAAATAGTACCTTAGAATCATCTAGGAGATGAAGAAGACTACACTTTGAATTTAGAAGATATTTAAAATCCTTATTATAAATATCCAAAGTGGAAATATTTAAGATGCAATATTTATTTGGGTTTTACACAGATACTAGGTTAAACATCAACCATTGCTAGTGAAAATTCCCAACTAGATTTCTATCAAAGATCACATCAAATGGGAATGCATTACATACAAAGGATTGAGATTTTTTTGGGTACATTTTTTACATTGTTTTCAATATCATTGACCATCTAGTCAGTGACCAATCTAATGGTAAAGTTATTATCACTACATGTTTATATATATGCAAAAATAGTGGTAGCATAAAAACAATAAGTAAAAAATTAGATAGAGGAAACATAGGATCTAGAGGAGCTCAAGGCATTAGATGCACTAAATACTATAAGTACATTGAATTTTTGTTTAATTTACATATTAACTTCTAGTGGAGTATAAGAATTCACCGTGAAATTGAAGAAAAGTTGATTACTAAAAATGTACGATAAATTGATACAACTAATAAAAGTATGCATACATAATTCACATGAATGTAAGGATGTGTTGGGGGATTAAACAAGCTTTCAAAGTAAAATTTCACAAATATCTTAAATACAATATACACATCTAAACTACACTGAGAGATACCAATGTCAAGGTCTTTATCTTGTATTTTTCACATATTAGATTGAATGATAACTCCATTACCTTCTCTGCTAGTTTTTTAGTGACTTGTGCATATTTAAAATTTCCATTTTCAATGCTTGAGGTTATTATCATCTGTAAGAATGCAAGGAATCAAATACTATTCCATCCTATTTTGGACATAAATGAAAGAAAACATCATTATACTAGTGAGAAAAAAAGGTTGCAAAGGATTAAAATAATGACCAATATGAGTTGCATTAATTTAGAGAATAACATGCATTGTGAGGAGAATAAAAGAGGAAACATATCCCAAGAAAATACTTAGAAAAATAATAAGATACTCATTGTGATTGATATAGGTAAATAGACCAAATATGTAACTTGAAACAAGGAAGTAAGCCACAATTCCAAATGGTCTATGTCAATTATTTGGTGATGAAAATGAAATGTTGCTATAATTTTTTTCCTGCTAAAAAGTTAAAAGGCATGTTGTAAAAACCCCTTAAGAAAATTGATTTCATATTCCAAGGAACATTGACATCAAAACTAAGCCCATCAACCCAACTTTTTATATTTTGAAAAGGATTGTAAATCCAAGATATTGGACCACATAAGGCACTTTTCCAACTATA
Organism: Taxus chinensis; assembly: GCA_019776745.2. NCBI lineage: Eukaryota > Viridiplantae > Streptophyta > Pinopsida > Cupressales > Taxaceae > Taxus > Taxus chinensis. The sequence continues at coordinate 658,589,847 of CM034154.1, forward strand.
GTATCTCAAAATAAAATATGTTCATGTGTATTTCATAAAGACTCAAGGGGTAATGCGAATTTAGATGTTGCATATACATTTCACAAGTTATTCCATATGAGAGTTAGTTAAAAGCCATAAGGGGTCACTTGAAATACAAACAATTGAAAAAAGATACATTGCAAGTATTTTTTTAAATAACCCATTTGGTTTGTAGGAAGTACCATCTCTTAGGTTAGAAACCATTTTTACCACAATGATTTATATGATTCCAAATATAATACTTCTATAATTAAATACATATGCATTTTCCAACAAACTAAAATTATATTTCATGTCAATTACTTACTCAATTTCAAAAGAAATAATTGTAAAAACAAGCCCATTTTCACATTTCTATCTCTTAATAAAAATATTATCATGGATAACCATATTTAAAACCATAAAAAAAATATGAGCTTACTCTAGAACTTTGAAGAATACATCAAAGTCTTAGTGTAATGTCTTTATGTCAATCCACATAAACTTCAATGTTTCCATTTTGATTTATGTTTTCATATAAAATATCAAGTTACTACTTTTGCATACATATATAAACTTTAATTATGCCTCCATACCTAGTATTAGGTAACTTGAGATTTGAATGATTAAAGGATTATTATTAAATTGATTTTTGTAAATATTTATAGCCACTTTGTTGAGTCATACTCTTAAATACTTTGACCCTTTGCCTATTACAAAAAAACAATATTCTACAACCAAAATATATTTGTCACTTAGTAAATAAATATTGATTCCATTTTCTACATTCACCAATATTGATGTAAAAATCCCTAAACGTAGACTAAAAATGGTTTGTATTGTGACTCTCTAGTATCCTTAAGAAAATCAAAATATTTGTTCATGACCTCATTAAATGCATGATTTGAATTGATTAGAATATGTAGGAAATATGAAAGATGGTAAAAGTATAAATCCAGGGATTGGATTGAAATCACACATATATATGTGGGTAAAAATAGTATCCATATATATTTAAAATAAAAATCTATTTAAATATATAAATACATGCATCTCAATAGTTAGAAAAACTCGTAATAAATGGAAAAATACATTTTGGAGATAAAATATCAACCCCAACGAATCATTTCAGTTACAGACAAAATTTAGCCAAAGGTAAATTCAAAGAGCAGATGGATTTTCACAATACAAGATCAAATTCCAATTTTTAGAATTGTTAAGATTGTTAATGTGATACACGATCCAACATCCCCTATTTTCATCCAAACTTATCTAAAATAGATTTTTAAAGGTTCTTTCAAACTTAAGCCTTACCAAGAAAATATTTGTAACCCTGATTAAATCACCATTAACTAAAACCATCTTTTAGAAACACTTGAGATACTACTAACATCAATTATGGAGAACCCATTTTTAAAAAAAGTTAAACTAGTATGGACGGGCCCCTTTCCCTTTACACACCAAAGATATAGATTTTAAAACCTAACAAAAACTACTAATATCATGACAAAGGGCTAAGCCCAAAGCTTACAAAATACCTATAAACAACAAACCCCAAACTAAAACTAATCCCACACAGACAACAAAAACATACCCACACTAACTACATTTACTCCTCTTAATGAAAGAAAATGAAACCCTTTCAAGACACCACATGTTGAATCCTGATGGACAATCACTACAAGATAATTTTATTATTCCACCCCAAGCACCGAAGCTCCTCCCACTTCGAAGGATAAGGCTTAAATGGAGTTTTAAGATACTCAAATTCCAGACAGAATATGCAAGACCCCAGATGCCTTATGTTTTCATAATTGAGAAACCATTTTCGTGAAACCCAACATTGCCTCATAACAACGTTCCAACTCTGCTAGCACCGCACTTTCCACCAACCCCACTCGAAACAAATTTTCCTTTGATAAAAACAAAAATTCTTTAAAACTAACCTTAGCAACCACTTCCTTCATGTCGACCCTGTGTTGAGGCCTCATGAAGTTTCTATCAATGGCTAACGCCTTCTCCTTATCTGGGAAGATAACCGATAAATGCCCCTTCAGCGTTGACACAAGGGTGACCAACTAAATTCATATACCCCTCACCAATTATCTTTTCAATAGCCTCATAGTTTACAGGGAGAAGATTGTGAACACCAAATTTAGTCTTTTCTTGGTCAAGTAAAAGGTCATTTCACGTTCCTTCCCTACCAAGTGTAGAAACATATAAAGAAGATCCTCCATCTCTTGTTTAAATGAAGAACATAAACAATTTGAAAACAACTGATGGGAATTAGATAAATCAAAGAACCCTCAATTTATCAATATAGTCATTCCTTTCCCACTATACAACATGTGCCACTTACCTTCTAAAAAGATTTCACAATCTTTCGTTAGTAATGTAATCCTCAAGACATGGCCACTCCTTAACATTACTACTTATGATTGCTTTAGTGTCATGATACACCCCCATATTAACTAATAGATATGTACTTCTATTACTTTCCCTAAAGTTATGAATTTTAGATCAATCATCAAATTTATCGATCCAAAAAAAGAAAAGTTCTCAATATTGAATTGATTTTCCATGATGAGGCCTTTCTTTTAATAACTGAGTTAATTATCACTTGAGAATCTCCTTTAATTTTTATATTCTAAATGCCAATTTCCATTAACATTTTCAAACCCTCAGGGCTTGTATTTCTGCCATATTTCATGTCCCTTCCCAAAGTCAGAAGGAACCATCTATCAATATCCCCTGTTTCTAATTTTTGATGATACATCCCACCCACGATTTTCCTGAGTTCCCTTTTGAGGCCCCATCAAAATTGAACTTATCATACATAAGGGGGGGAGGATCCCAAACTCTTTAACACCTTTTAATACCAGCTTAGATCCCATCATTTACACACGATCCCAAAGAAAGGATTTTAATTTTGGGCCAATTATTTAGAATGTCCCTATCCCTAAAAGAAAAGGAACTTCGACTCTTCTAATGAATGGACACATTTTTAGAGATGGCCACTTCCAGTCTATTAAAAACTACTGCCACACGATTAGACTCCTCTCTAAATATTTTTGTATTCCTCTCCCACTAAATATGTCAAATCAATAGATTAGGGCTAAAACCACATATAGAAGTTAAAGCTTTTTTAGGTCAAATCCTTGTCCAAGACAAAATAACAGAAGAAATGGAAGTTAGATGAACCCTAGATAAATTTACCTAAGAGCATAGTCAGTGCCAAAAAAATTCAAAAAAAGGACAATGAACCAATAGATGATCAACATTCTCCTCTACTGCATAACATAACACACATCTGTTTGGACCTTACCTTACCTTAAGTTGCATTCTTTTTTGAGTGGGGATTTTACCCTTAAAATCCATGCAAGAGAAGGCCCCCAATTTAGGAGGTAAAACCTTACACCAACAACCAATCCACTCCTTTTCCTCATTACCTACCTCTAAGAATAAACTTTTATATCCACATTAAACTGAATAAATACCTGATTTAGCGGCAGTCCAAATAATTTCATCAGACTGATCTACTAGAGAAAATTCTCTAGCTACTAATTTGGATCTAAATAGAAACTTAATCTCCTCTGAAACATGAAAATCCCCCACCTCCTCGTAATTAATAATTGGAGACTAATTCCTACTTCATGTCATGTAATCTCTTACTTTATCCCCCCAAAGAGGAATAAGAATTCTTTTAAATTCTTAGAACTTGAGTCTCTCCCCAGGGGCTAGAAAACCATTCCAAGAATCTTCCCAGAAACTCACCTGATCTCCATTACCTATCATCCAAGTGACGAAATGAGAAAAGAGAGATATACAAGAGAGAATAAAATTCCATATATGAGACCCTCTAGGAGGATGTTGATGGAGATAAGTGTAGCTAGAAGGGGGCACCCTGATATTTATTTTCTAGAATCCCGCCCAAAAATATCTTGGGCTTGGATAATAGATTCTAGATTAACTTAGATCCCAAAGCCATATTATGTCTTTCCAAATTAATAATCCCTACCCCACCACATTTTTTAGGTAGACCAATTATCTCCCACTTAACTAGGGGAAACTTCCTTGCTTCCTCTTTATGCTTCCATGAGAATGTTCTCATAATCCTTATCAACTTTTCCAAAATAAGCTCAGGTATTTTAAGAATTGAGAATACGTATATAGGAAGAGCATTAAGAACTGTCCTGATTAAGAGAAGTCTCCCTATAAAGGACAACCACCCCCTTTCCAAGATTGCAAATAGGATTCAAAATCCTTAATCAAATTATTCCAAATAGAATATCTTCTAGCTCCAATGAAAAAGAGGAATGCCTAAATATTTATGGGGGAGAGTAGCCAAATTAAATCCAAAAATCCTTTAAATTCTTTGAGACACTCTTCTAGCAGTATTAAAGGAAAAGATCATAGATTTTGGTTTACTAATACCTGACCTGTTGCATTCAAATATGAGTCTAGCACTGAACTAAATTTTTTAGTCTCCTGAAAAGAAGAATCTCCAAACCAAAAAGTATTATCCACGAAATTTTGATGGGACACTAAATCCATTCCCTCTTTTATCCTAAGCCCTTAAATAAAACCTTCCTAAACATTTTCCTTAATAGCTCTTCCAAAAGCCTCTACAACTAGGATAAAGAGAAAAGAGGATAGTGGATCCCACTGTCTAATACATCTATTGTTCTCAAAGAAACCCTCTGTTGATCCATTAACTAAGACTGAATAAAAGGGACCTGAAATATATATGAAAATCTACTCACATAAGGGGAGTGAAAATCTAAATTTATCAAAATCCTCGTGAGGAATGACCAAATCAATTTTTCATATGCTTTGTTAATATCTAACTTAAGTAGCATACCTGTAACTTTATTAATTGACAAAGAGTGCATCATTTCATGCGTAAGAATGACTCCCCCCTAATATAGATCTTCCCGGTACAAAACCACTTTGTTCCTGAGAAATCAGAGTGTCTAGTAGAGGCTTGAGTCTAAGTGTAATGGATTTTGAAATAATTTTGTAAATTGTATTACATAAATAAACCAAACGAAAAATTGTCAAGAGACTAGTATTTCCTTTTTGGAAAGAGGATGATAAAAGTACAATTAAACATTTTTAGAATCATCTTAGATTTTTGAGATTCCTCAACTGTTACCAAAACATATTTACCTATAATATGCCAAAACTCTTGATAAAAATTTGCGTGAAATCCATCCGCACCAGGAGCTTTCTTTTTTTCCATAGAAAAGACCATTTTTTAAACCTCATCCATTGAGAAAGGAACCATTAGGGCCTAATTTTGATTCTCAGCTCTTAGTATCAGGCCTTTAGTTACCGGGCCCCATTGGCACATCTTTATTAGATGTTTAGGAGTGTCTTCCTGTCTGTAGCACTCAAAAATTAGCCTTATGTTATCACAATAGTATCGTACCAAGCCATAGAACCTCCAATCAATGAATTATACTTGAATAAATTTCAAGACGAAATATTCAAACGATGTGACAAAAATGCATAAGAAAATTGTGGGAGTGTTTTTAGTTCGAATGACATTATTGTATAGGTAAATGATCACTCCACTGCCTTTCCTCTATGCAAGCTTTGTTTCTGTTGAGCTTAGTTCTTCCATTACTGATCAATTCTGACATGATGATATCGCTGGAGCTTTCACAATTCTGTTGAAAGTCCATACTATTTCCCTGGTGCCTCGTTACCCCTTCGATTACCACAAACTCTCTTCAGTAACAAGGTGTATGTAATGGGTCCTTAGGATTATGCATATGGAGTTCAATAAACATGGTAATTAGTTTCCCACTAAGAGATTTCAGTATGCTTGTCCCATTCCTTTAACCAATGTTTATCTACCATTTTTGGAATTACCCATTTATATTCTTCCCCCCAGTATGATGACTCCTACTAGTTCTCCAAGCTAATTTAATTTAATTTGAATTAAATTCTACCTAGCCCATTTCAGAGTAACTAAAGACTTGTATAATATGACAAAGCTACAAGTGTTAAGTGCTCAACTCTAATGATTTTCTTAGAATATTTATCATTAAATGGAATTAATTACAATTCAGGTGATTTTAGTTCAATTTTTGTGTGAGTGATATACATATATTCTGGACTGCGTGTATACTAGATCTGGCAAGGGAATGATGTCACAAGAAGCTTGATAATTAGTTCCAGGAGCTTGTGGATTTTACCCCATATCTGGAGAAAGAGCATTACGCTCAAAAATAATTAATTCAACACTATTTACAGAGGAAATTTACAAATATATGAGGATAGTAGATAATAGACCACTAGACTCTGATCAGAATAGGTTAGTTTTTCCAACAACTACACTTTCTAAAAAAATTATACTCCTAAAATTGCAACCATGATTCATTTGTTGTAACAAATCATCTTATCTCTTAGACAATACTCGCCTATTTAATGAATGGACCTCAGTCTCACTAATTCAATTTCCATGTTAAGACCGATTCCTAACTTAGGTTCTACCGCAACTTAGGAATTAACTAACATGGGGTGATTAAACTTGAATGTCGGTTTCAACCGATAATACATTCGACTATACAAACATGTGATTTTGTTCTTACATCTGAAAATCCATTTTATTGAAAGCTATCCTTTCAAGACTTATTTGATGACTATATAATAAAATCTTGAATCATAACTCAAAACAAAATATACCTTATAATGATTTGAACTTAACACATGATCACCATACTCAACAACCTATTAATAAGGACTTTATAAACATACCTAAGACATAACTTATTTCTAAAACTAATTTATATAAAACCACGGAGTTACACGACTTATATTTTAAGCCTAGTTGGCAAATTGTGAATCACCTAAATAATATACGTGTCTTAAATAAATTACACAAAATACCCAAACCTAAAAAGAGACTTATAAACCTTAAGCATCAGACTAACAAACATGACAAAACCATTGTTTCTAAATTTGGAAAAAGTGCAGCGTATTTGGCGAATTGGGTGGGCATCATTTTAGGTCAGGGTTATCTGTAACGGAATGGATGGAAATCTAAAGCTCTAAACATGCAATTTTTACTAGTATGTATTGTGTTCGTTAGAATCAAGACTAAGCTAAGAAAATCTCCAACGATGAAATCTTGAGACTTGAGCCTTGTTTAGGTCTACGGATATGCATATTCACCTTCCCTGCTATCATGATCTGGAGAAGTTCAATACCTTGTGCCTTTACAGCAAGGTTGAAACACTGAGTAGATAATGGATATTGTCATGATCAGAAGTATTAATTATTAACATTTTCTAGGAGTTGGACAAGCAAATGACCTCATCATACAATCCCTTCTATGAGTAAGTGATTTATCATTTGCCATTAAAGAGAAGGAGAAGAGGATGAAGCATCCATTAGTGACTATGGTGGATCCAGGAATAATATGAGGGAAAAAATTGGTCCTCAGGGGAAACTTATGCGAAAATCCAGAGGGTGCTTGAAACCATTCAGGAAAGGTTCCTCTTTGGAAGTCAAGTAGTTCCTTGGAGGATTGTAGGATCATATTGTGGACTAGTGCATGAGCAACGTGAAATTTATGGTCTTCTACCAGGCATTAGAAAAATACCCTTTTGTAATGTATATAGGGATCATATCATGTTTGGGATATGGGAACCTCTTCCTTAGCCATGAGACACCATTTTAGGATCGTAGGGGCAAGGAGTCTACGACGCTAAGGTACGTTGCCATTTACCAAATGATTTAATTTAGATTTGAATTAAATACTAAATTTCAAATCTAATTTTAGAATATACTATGATATGATAAAATATAGTAAAATACAAATGCTCTAAGTACTCTAAGCAATGATATACTATAATAAAATGGTAAATTTAGGATGAGTTAGCTGACTTCCATGTTGATTTATGCTAAATATCTTGGAACTGAGTGTATATTGGATACTCAGAAGGGAGTGATGTCACAGGAAACTGGGCTAAGAGTTGTTGGAGATGCTTCACTGATTGGGACAAGGGTTCTCACTTCAGAGGACAAAGCCAGTTCTTGGACACCTGAGTGTCCAAAGACCTCTGGGTGTTAAGCACCAATGACTGTGTGAATTTTTGGTAATCTACTCCTTTTTTGGGTCTGAAAATGGTTTCACTAATTAATCTCTATTAATCACCTATTGTGTTGCACTTTGATTGTTAGGTTTTTTATCACACCTATAACATGCAAAACAAACTCTTGCTACTTATACAAGCTCACAAACACATAAAATCTGGAATGAAATATGCAAAATGTGAAGTTCAAACTGACCCCAGTGGTCACTTGAAGATTGAACTTATTACCGAGCAATGCACTACATTCCATACTCCATGTAGTTTTTGTGTGTTTGTGTGTGAAATAGTGTCCTTAGGTTTCCCTCATGCGCTAATGATGCCAAGATAGTGGGCTATAGCTAGCTTTAGATGCAAATGTGTGGTATGGAATTCAGCACTTCCCCTTCCTATACAATGTCTGTGTATGCAACCCAAAAATGCAATCCCTTTGATAGTAGTGATAGTATGTAGATGTTATTGCCCCTTAGAATTTATCATCCAGAATAATAGTGTGTATGTTGTGTATATATATGAATCTCTTGTTTGAATTTTGACACTAGTGACATGAAAAGGCCGGACTATGAGCACATGAGATAAGGATAAGAAAACTAGAAAAGGGCCGACCATAAACATGTCAAAATGTGTAAAAAGAACAAAGAGGACAGGAGCGCCCAAAATGGACACAAGCGCTTGGGCGCTAGTGTCCTAGAGATAAATAATGATAGGTATGTGAAAAGATAGACTAGACATGAATCCCTATGACCTAACCAGAAAGTGGATACAGAAATGATAGATGTGGAAGAGAAGTCGCAATAAAACCAATCAAAGGACATAGTGATGGACAAAGGATTGTGTCACCAGTGAATAATTTTCTTACTTAAGATCCATGCATATAACAACATATTGATGGCATAGTAAAATAATAATATGTGTATGATTTTGTGTCTACATTTTTCCCCCTTTATGTTATTTGAATGAAATTCAAGTAGTGTAAAGGAAGTAAGGAACATACCTATAAAAATTCTGGAGAAGCCATGTTGTAAAGTGTGTGTAGAATGTAGAAACTTATAGCATGGTGAACCATGGATCAACGTTTTGACCCATGTGGCGTAAGTAGAGATAGAAAACCATTGTAAGGAGCACTTGGAGAAATATTTGACATGATTTGGAGAATTTGGAGATTTTGAATTCTTGTCCAAGGAGATTGAATGAGGTAGGGAGTGATCAATTCCCAACCTAGATTTTGTTTGAAAATGGGAGGATTTGGGCATCCTTCTGCAAGAGGAAGAGTGTTGGGGAGAGAGGTCTAGGTTTTCTCTCCATCTATGACTACATCCCTAAAAAGTTCCAACCGCTTGTAGACAGATAGAGACCAAATTTAGTTCCGATTGAAAATTTGTTTATCTTCAATTGAAGAACCTATATAGGAGCAATATATTGAAATTCAATGATGTCTCATTACTCCCTACTCATATAGTTAACAATGGGTGTTCTGATTTGAATAATTTTGTAATGTAACTTCCAAGTTAGGTCATCTGGTAACTTAGAAGCGATAGTAATGTAATGCATCTCCCAAGTTAGGTCATATGGGAGATGTGTTTATTGTACCAATTAAGATTTGATGTGAGTTATGTGCTTATTATATTACCGATTGATTGATTTGATGAAATAATAGAGAGTATTGAATATCGTATAGAATGATTTTACCTATGTTTGAATAAAATCAGAGAAAATTCAGATAGTAATGTTTTGGGAGTATCGATTAATTGTATTCTATCATGAGGGGTATTATAATATGATCTTGATTGTATGCCCCCTTTCAGAAAAAGGTCATGAGGGGTGGAGAAACAAGCACTGTGCTGAAAGCAAGGTTATAAGAGTATTGTAGGAACTCGTAGCAAGGCTATAATGATATCCATCCTCATTATACGAGTTCCTACTCACGAGTTCATGCAAGGTGAGCAGGAACTCGTAGAATGAGGATGGATATGACCATCTATATGTTGATGATATATCAGATAGGTCTCGAGGCCATTATATGGAGGATGGTTAGAGGATGGTGTGGAGTTGTAGTGTATTCGACGCACCACGTGGCTAGAGGACCATCTCTCCATGGGTAACAGAGTTGTTCTAGGGTGGAGCAAGTGTATCTAAGACAGTTTGACATGGACTAGAGAGGTGCCCTCAAAGCCATATGTATGGTGTCAGATCTACTGAGAGTGCGACGAGACGATCGAGGGGTGAGGTCAGGCCCGATACACGAGCACAACTAGTGCATCCTGGTCCAGACGAGGCGGATGTGGCCATAGAGCCGATACAAGTTGAAGATGTGGGGTGCACCCAGGTGTATAGTGAGTGGTCTGAGCAACACACCGATTGGGTGTTGTTATTTCCAATAGTTGTAGGTGCGGCAGAAGAGTTGATACAGTTGGAGGAGTAGAGGGGTAGGCACCTACCCCCGATGTAGATGATGGCCTAGCAACAACACTGAGCGGAGCATAAGTAGCGTTCTTTGTTTTTTTAGTTGTTTTTTGGTTGTTATTTTGGATGTGTAAAGATGTGTAATGACTAATGTGTTGTTGGATGATTTTGCAAGTGATGCCTATTGGACATTTATCATAGATTCATTAATAATTACGTTAAAGTAGGAATGTGCCTCCATATGTGATTATGGGAGGAGGAATGCTAGATTAGGTAAATGCGATTGCAGGTGAGCATGCCCATTCATTTGAGCCATTGGCTATAACAACCACATGTGACCATAGAATGTGCCTCTAGATTTGATCATAGGAGGAGGCATGTTAGAGCGAGTGGATGTGATTGCGGGAGATCATTCCCATTTCTTTGAGCATGCTAGAGAGATATAGAGACCGAGACCAATGACATAGAGTGAGAGGTGAAGCATCTATTTCTAAAGCTACCACGATTGTATATAGTGATAGCGAGGATGATATATGATGTATATGGTTGTAGTGATGTATGGGGGTTTGCCCCCCAATGTTTGTGTTTTTGTAACTATGATTTTTTAATTATACTGATATCATATGTGTGGTTGACTTGCATTGGTATATGATGTGATGGTTGGGATTTACACCTTGATTTTCTAGATTTTTTAAGCATTGTTGAAATAGTTGTCATGATTTTTGAATGTTTAAAACATAGCATGATTTGGAAATAATAGCTAAGTAGTGAATAAATAGGATTTTTGTTGCAATGAGAATAAGTAGAATAATGATTCACAATAAGAATGTTTGTATATGATGTAATGTGATAGAGTAGTAAAAAATGGTAATGTCATGTAGATAAGAGAAGAGATTAGAATAATGATATGTTGATATGTGTATGATGAGAAGATGTAAGACCATGTTTATAAGTGTGTGTGATGTAGATGATAAGAGGGGGGTAAGAAGATAGATTCCCCCCAGTGTGAGAATGAGGTTCATTTTTGTAACAGATCCCTCAACAGTCATGTAAGAACCTTAAGAACACGAGTGTGTCATTGGCAATGAGATGATCATATGGAGATCACCTACCAAATATGGAGAGGATGGTGAGGGATGGTGACAGTATGAGTGTAAGAGTTTAATTGAATGTCAGATGAAATGGTGCTAATGATAGGAGGTGTATTAATAGGTAGTACGGATGCCGATGGCTTAGGAAGCCAATGAGATGCAGTAGCAATGTGAGGAGGGTGGGATGATGTGGAAATATGTGAGGTATATGCAGGCGTGGATGGATGATAGCCTTAGGAGGTGGATGAATAATAACCTTAGGTGGTAGCAAAGGAGACAAATGGACACTAGTGGAAGCTCGCTTATGTGGAATGAGAGAGAGAGAATGGTCACACGAATGAGAACTGAAATCAGTGACACCTTTGTCTTCTAATTGTTGTGATTTGTCATGTAGAGAACAAAAGTCACTATCACCATGGCCATTGATGTGATGAAAATTTCATAAAGGAAGATTGTGTTGGTGATGTAAGCGATGAGGAGGATGATACTAGTTATAAGGCAAACAAATTAAGCGCTTATCAAGAAAAGTATGTAAGACATCATAAGTCTTAGCAACATATGGAAATTGTAATGGTTCATGGGGAGGAGGTGGAAAAGACTTAGGTGTAGGCTGAAACGATGGAGGTGAAGGAATATGCTTACATGGTGGAGGAGATGAGGACCGTGGAGGATGCTCAATGGATGGAAGAGGAGAAGAAGTAGTGGGAAATAGAGTAGTAGAAGAAGTAGAAGGAGCTGGAATAACATGTTTGACAATTAAATCTTGTTCTAGATCAATGACTTTATAACACAAAAGCATAAAAGATTCACATGTATCATATAATAGATTTTATTTTAATGCATGAATCAAACCACGAAAAAAGATAAATTGCATTTCTAAATCAATGGGCTGAAATAATAACTGATGTATGCCATAATTGAAGTGTAAGATGTAATCTATAATTGGTTCTTTCTTTCCTTGATGCAAAGTAGCTAAATGGTCATATGTAACTCTAGGACCATTGTTAACCATAAAATGCCTCAAAAAATCATCCTCCATATCATAGTAAGTACTAATAGATCTAGAAGGAAAATGAGTATACCATTGAAGAGCATGATCAACAAGACTATGAAAAAAAGCTTCGAGGAGAAAGTGATTATTAGAGCTAGCATAAGAAGCCATGGCTAAACGATAATGCTTGAGATGAAAATAAGGGTTGTCAGCGCCATCAAAACATGTAAAGGTAGGCATGATGAAGTCCTTAGGGAAAGTTGAACTGTGAATTTTTTTAGGGATTGGATTGCCTAGAAGAGAATTATGATCAATGGAATCATAATAGGCTTTACTTTTTAGAGTGAGAGAATGAACTTGGGCTTGCAAATTACCAATAGCATGTATGAGGGATAAAATATCATGCCAGGGGATGGTAGAAGAAGTGGGAGGCACATTGAGAGGTTGAAGCTTGCCATTATGAGTGATCATGGGGACTTGAGATGAAGGAATGGATGTGGAATGAGGAGAAGGATGTGGGGGAGGAGGAGAAGAACATGGAGGCTCTTCGAGAATGCTAGATGTAGACTCAAGAGTCACAATAAGAGGTGAACTAATAAAAGGAGGAGAGTCATCATGAATAATAAAAGAAACAACCTCAAAAGTATATGTTATGCATATTTTCCCCCCGAGTGAAATTGGTCATCCACGACCCCACACAGAAAAATCTAGAGAAATCACGTTCAAATCCTACAATCAGGCAACTGAGGGACTCTACAATGGAGTGGCAGGACCTGTGAAAGATTAAACAACCCATGCAAGAAGAAATTCAAAAAATGACTCTGACGAATGAACCCATGCTTCAAATCTAGAAAACAGGTTGCAGGCAGGCTCTAAAATGGAATAGCAGGGTTAGGGAAGGAGAAAACAATGTCAAAGAACCAGAGGCTCAAAGGAGAAGAAATGACGAAGGATTGAATTTTTCAGGCTCTGAAATGATCCAGAACGAGCCCAAAAAATTGGCTAAGTATAGAGATTCAGTGGACGCTGCCAAGTGTCCAAATGACACACCTCCAAAGATTAAATCCCAAGCCGGAGACCCAAACAAGCGTCATGCCTCCACGCATCTAGAACCCCAAAAGTTACACCAGCTGTTGAAAATTCTTCGACTCAACTGCCAAGTGTTGACTCAGCACAATTTCAAGACGGGAGCCCAAGGTGGGGACTCAAACTTGCGCTAGCCCTCTACGTGTCCCAGGCCCAAAGAGGGGCATAAGCAATAGTTAAAATTCAAAAAGGCAGATAGGGCGGGCCTAAAATCGACTGAGTATAGAGAAAAAATGGACAGTACCACGTGTTGTATTAGGGAAATTTCAAGGCATAGCCCAAAAGGTGATTCCCAAACAAGCGCCATCTTGCCACGTATTCAGGGCTTGAAAAAAGTAAGAGCAACTATTAAAAATTCCAAGGGTCTACAGAGGCTTCCATGTGTCAACCCGATGCTCCTTCAAAGGCAAAATCCTGAGCGGGTTTCCAAATGAGCGTGGACCTTCCACGTGTCCTAGGTCTAATGAAGGGGCAGGGTCGGGGTTGAATAATCAAAGCAGAGACAGGCCAGCGGAGGGGGCCAAGAATCAACACGACACTAATTCAAGAGTAAAATTTGGGCAAGGTTTCCAAACAAGCACCAAGCCTCCACGTGTCCCCAGTCAGATGTATGACCCCACCAAACAAAAAGACTTAGCCAAAACATGAGCAAACTAAGTAGGTTACAGAAAAATCCATGTGTCAGCCCAGCATAACTTCAAAAGTAGAATCCAAAAGTAGTCCCCAGACATGCACCATCCCTCCATGTGTCTAATTTCCAAAGACCCATTTTGACAACTAGTTGCCGCCATTTCTGTACATACCCGATTCAAAATTTAAATGGGTATATCTTTTGACTCAATGCTCAAAATCTAATAAATCTAGCACCGTTGGAAAGATCTCGGCCTTGTCTACGCCATGGAGATTTGAAAATTTAATTTTGGAGAGGTTAGGTGGGGGAAAATGAAGAAATGTATTCTTTCCATTGATACAGGATCTATTTGCCCCAACAACCAGATAGGATTTGATCTAATATGACGTTCCTCCTCCTTTGAGGCGCCGAAGAATTAATTGATGTAGACAGGACAGATTTGGGGTGGATTTGCAATAGGCATTGAAGATAGTGGTTGAGCTTCAAACTAGTTTTCCCACTTCTCTCTCCTGCTTCCCTCTATGTTGAATCTATAAAGGAAGGGTTGGGGCTCATTGTAAAGGGTTGGACATTTCTATTTTGCACCCTCCCTTCTTCTTTTTCTCGTAAGAGGATTTGTGGAGCTTTCCTAACCTCTCATTCGGGTTATAATGCAATTTTTGCTTCTTGGCCACTACAATATACTATATCAATTCCTGAGCAATAATATATATGTCTATGGATGATTCTTGACCCTCTCATGTATTCGTCATTATCTTTCTGATCTCTTATTATAGTTTGGTCATTTGTGCATAATGTTTGCATTGCATTTCTAAGGTCTGTGTTAAATTGCAAGATGATTGTCTAACATTCCTTTGGTGCATCACCTTGTTATCTTATTTTATTTTATTTCATCTCCTCAACCTTGTCTCCTTGGTAGAATAGAGTATATTTAGAATAGATCCTCTACAATTTATTTGTATGCACCTGAATAGAGGGATAGGAATCAGCCTCAATCCGGAGAGCTCTCTCAACTTGCAAGGTCCCACACTTTGAGAGACTCTCCATGTTGTGTAATCACACTGAAAGTCTCAAACCATCTAGTTGTAGACATTCATGGGTGCTATGATTTTGCACTAACAATTTTGGCATGCCCAGTGGGACAAGACGTCTCCATCTTTATTGCAGTAAGATTGATGTGCACTTGCTGTAATTTTAGCTTTTAAAAAGCTTTGAAACTGCACATCTAGCGACGCAAAAAGGGACATAATCGAGTGGTTTCATCAGTCCAAGCTTGCCAAGTTCATGAGAAGAATACAAACAAGGTCAAGAACCAGAGAAGAGGGACTATTTTTCCATCTGTACTTGTCTCCAGACAGAAAGAGGGGGAGAAGAGCCCAAAGGTCTTCATCTCCACCAAATAGAACCTTGTCAACACCTCCTCCTAGTATGACGTTATTTTAATCAGTGAGGGTTCTCATGCTGATTAGTATGGCATAATTAAATCCCTATGTCAATTTCATTGGCAGTAGCCCACTCGCTCTTAATGCACAAAATCCAGTCCTAGTGGCAACATTAAAAAGCATCCCATATCTCACTGGAGAGAACCAGACTTCTCCTAGTGACCACATTCAAGACATTGCAAATGTCTGTGCAATCCATGAGATCATTGAGATGGAAATTACAGTCAATTTACTAGCCTCTTCACTCAAGGGTAAAGCTTCACAATGGTTCATGAGTCTAATAACAGGCTCTATTCAGACTTGGAACCATTTGTGCAAAGCTCTCCATGACCAGTTTGGAGAAAAAGGAGATAACATGTCCTTATTAGAACATTTGACAACCATCAAGAGGTCCCCTAATGAGAAGCTAACAGATTTCAACTTCAGATTCCAAAGGACCTGGGACAGGATTCTATTGGTTGTAAGGCCCACAGATGAAGGTGCTTTCTTATACTTTCTTAGAGCTCTAAATTATGATATTGCTTTAATGATTTAGTCAATGGGGGGCACAACCTTACTTGCAGCTTATAGCATTTCCATAGGAGCTGAAAATTGTTTAATTCAGGTTGGAAAACTTATAAGAAAGACATGAAAATATGAGAGATAGAAGACTTAGTTGATTTACACTTAATCTGGAAGAGATATGAACTAGGAAAACTGATGAACATGCTGGGAAGAGTGTCATAAATGCTTAGTATTAATTATGCAATTCACGGATTGAGTCAAACACGAGCACCTGGGCTAGGGAAAGGGTTGGGCACTAGATACCACTTTAGTATGTTGGTGACTGCACAAATGCTCAGAATATGCTTTTTTGTGTCACTAGGGTTTCACAATTATTCTTTATTGATCACATGATATTTGCACTTTATGTTATGTTTGTGGAGCCTATTTTCATGTTAGAGTGTGGTACACCTTCTATGTGTTACACTCAGGTATTTTTACGGCAGTTCCGCTCGCCGGTGAGTGGGTCAGGGGGGTTCGGGGGGGTGAAGCCCCCTCGATCGAAGGGGATTTGGGGGTGAAGCTTCCGAAGCAAATTTTCATGGGTGATTTATTAACCCATGGGTAATGGGTAACCGTTATGGGCTATTTTTGGGCCCATGGTTTTTCAGTACCCATTGTTTTGTAAAACCGCCTCTTCGACTACCCATAGGTTTATGGGATGGTTTTGTTTTTGCCCATTGTTTGATACCCATGGTTTTGTAAAACTGCTTAGGCAGTTGTCTATTTATATGGTCTTATGCATATGATAGATATACAAGCAAATGTATTGCAGATGTGTTTTGAATTCCGGTGTGAATTCTGTAGAGTTTTTTGAGCATAGCTCCAAACGGATCTAGGTATTGTATTGAGAGAGTGGAGGCTTGTAATAAAATCTGAGCAAGTGATTCATGGTGGACGTAGCCCAAATTGGGTGAACCACGTTAAATCTTGTCTCTCTATGTTGTGTTATTTATTCTACACTTTTATTTGAGATCTGTAATATTTTTTGCATATTAGTTTCTACTGTTGCGATTCTGTAAGGGATTATTCCGCATATTTTATCTCTTATTTCCTAACACTTTGATCGCCAAGGGTACCTATGACCTGCAACACAAACCCTAGCAACCTACACACGCTCACAAACACATCAAATTAGAATGAAATATGCAATATGTGAAGTCAAACTGACCCCGACGGTCACCCAAAGAGTGAACTTCTGACTGAACGTTGCACTACATTCCATACTCCACGTAGTTCTTTGTGCTTGTGTGTGAAATTGCATCCTTAGGTTGCCCTTGTGCCAATGACACCAAGATAGCAAGCTATAGCTATCTTTTATGCAAGTGTGTGAGATAGAATTCAGCACTTCCCCTTTCTATACAATGTATGCAGAGTATGCAACCCAAAAATGAGTCCCTTTGATAGTAGTGTTCAGTGTGTGGGGGGCATCTTTCATATTCCCTTCCCATCGTTCTCGATATTCTATCGGTCCCTCCGTCTTGGGGGGCTCCTTAGAATACAGGAGTGGGGCTCTGCCTTTGGGTTAGCCCCCTCTTTCTTGTTTAGAGGCCCTCCCTTGATAGTATGTAGGTGTGATTTCCCTTTAGAGTTTCCAACCAGAATAATAGTGTGTATGTTGTGTATATATATGAATCTCTTGTTTGGATTTCGACATTAATGACACAAAAGGATGACTATGAGCTCAGGATAAGGATTAGAAAATTAGAAAGGCCGACCATAAATGTGAAAATGAGTAAAAGTAACAAAGAGGATAGGAGCACCCAAAATGGACACAACTACATGGGCGCCAGTGTCTAGAATGGGCACTGGTGTCCAGAGATAAATAACGATAAGTATAAAAAGACAAACTACCAGGGATCCCTATGACCTGAGTAGAACTGGGTACATAAATGATAGATGTGGAATACCAATACAATATAAATCAATCAAAACAAGTGGATGGACAAGGGATTGTGTCACCAATGAATACTTTTCTTACTTAAGATCCATGTATATAACACCATACTTGATGGCATAGTAAAATAGTAATATGTGCATGATTTTATGTCTACACTTGTTTGATCACACTGAAAAACACATGAACAATTTTTTTCATAATTCACCCTCTACTTCCATTCCCCATTCAAGGTTTTGATAGTAATAAAATGAGGAAACTCTTTCGATAGATACAAAGATATGCAAACCCTGGAAAAGGAAGCCAATTTTCTATCTAGGGATCTATGATCGATTCTAAGAATTTTTCCCACTTTACCACAAATATTTGTGAGGATCTATGTCTTCCAATACTCCAAAGGTAATGCAAAAAGCCAAATCTAAATCGAGATTTCCCCCCATGATTTTGTGCATGCATCAAATTTGGGCACCCATGGTTGAATAAAAAGGTCTGATTCTCCTAATAACTGATCATGCCTCACTTCGACATAAAATTGAAAAGAAACCCTTTAGCCAAATCTAAATCTAAAGAGCTTCATTCCTCTGTTCCTCACTTCGACATAAAATTGAAAAGAAACCCTTAGGTAGAAAATTAACATGGATGTTGCTTCCCCACTGACGATCACACCATTGAGTAATGGCCTCCGTTTATAACCATCTCCTAGGGAATTTCATGATTAGTGCATGGCTCCTTAGCACTGTGATTTCCTCCTCCAATTATTGCTCTAAAAAATATCTGCCTTCCAAATCTATTTCCCTACATCTAGATCTATAGAAATTAATGTGCCTAAAATCGATGCCACTAATCCTTGTTCTGTTAAATCCCCTTTGACCAATTTTTTTTTATCATGGTCCTCTAAGGGATTCACTTTCACCACCTTTCTGCTCGTCACCTTTCGCCATCACCTTTTTCCATCACCTTCCAAGATAAAAAAGTGAATTAAATTTAGTGCGAGCTATAGTTATTATCCTAATGGAGGACCATAAGTTGTTTTCATTGAAATTCACACATTTAAAAAAAAACCAAAATGTTGCAATAAATCCCAAAAGTAGATCAAATATAAACTAATTATTAATGTACGAGTTATTAATTGTGATTAAATCATCTAAGTCTTTAAATTATTTATTTGAAATTCAAATTTACATAAACATCACTTATCTCTTAATGTCTAAGAAAAATGTGTTGTGTTGGTTGATTTAATGGGATCTCTAAAACAATAGGATCAAACACAAAGAGCTTATATATGGTAGATTTGAATGCTCTAACAGGCTCTCTAAAATAATATGGATTAAACATAAAGAGCTTATATTTTCTTAGAGAAGTAATGTTTCAGGCGTGTCATTTGTTGATTGGTTTTAACTCTTTATTGCTATGCATGCTTAAGTATAGGTAATATGATCGAAATAGATAACTAGGTAACCGTAAATAACATAGCATTTTTTGTTGGAGGTGATGATCCCAATGGTCATTAATATATTTAAAGCTTGTCTACAACGTAGAGTAAGAGCATTTATTTATGCAAAGGGAACACATGTTATAGTATGGATTTAGATAATCCCAATCTTGTATTTACAAATGATATTATTAATCGATGTTTACCATTCACATGGTGCATGAAATCGATATTTTTGAGAAAATTTGAGTATTTCCCAATTTATATAGATGATTGGGACAAAATATAAGAGTTTATATAGCTCAAAATGAAAATAAAAACTTAGGAAAAGACACTTGTGGATGAGATTATATACCAGGTTCTATACATGCAAGGGAAAACATAGAGTAGCAAACCATGAGCAAGGGATTTTTTAGGGGAGATGATTCATGATATTCCTAAGTCTAGCAATTCTATCAGAAGTTTGATAGGTAGATAAGGAAGATAAAGGGGTATTTGTCTTGGGGAAGGAAAAAAGTATTTTAAATTTTTCATGTGTTGGTTCTTGCAAACAATAAAATTATATCTTTAAAGAACTAAACTTTAAACCACGTGCTAAATAAATTGCCATAAAATTTAAATCTTGTATAAAAGTTAAGTTGACAAGTTGTAACTTGCAACATTCCATGAAATTCACAAAAATATTCCATTTTTAAGTTTGGTTTATATAGCATATCCACTAGATACATGGCATACATACCTTACCCCTTGCAAATATCAAATTTGTGACTTATCTATTAAGAGCACAAGTTATTCACTATATAGCCAATTCTCGTGTATAAAGACCTATTTGACTAAATGCATAAATTTATGTCCAATATCAAAGATTAAATTGTTTAAATTTTTTATGGAATTGAGAATGAATGTTGAATATCACACATTTAACTCTAGTTAACATAAATGAATTGGGAGTTAATTTTTCCATGTCAAATTTATCTACTCCTTCTATCAAAAATTTGTATGTTCTTGATAATAAATGAGGATACAATGGATCTTTAAGATCTTCCATAAGTATCACCTAATATTAAGACTTGGTCTAGTACATTTACTCTCATGTTTTGGCAAGTGGTCCTAAGAAATGATCCAAAGAAATTTCTAGAACAGTGAATAATTTAACCCTTACGATGGTTACCAGATGTTATATTGTGCATTTCTTGATAAATGATAAGGATTTTATATTCTTAGTGATCCCACTAATATATTTCCTAGCCATAATCTTGTTGAATGAATTCTTCCAAAAAATCATGGAAGGGTCAGATTAACCATTCATCATTGTGTGCTTTCATACCACTCAACTATTTGATAATGTACATATGTTTTTAATCTTTAGAAATATATTTGCATGGTTTGAAGAAAAAAATTCACTACTCCTAACCTCATAAAAATAAAAGGAATTTACATATAATGAAGGTTATTCAACTGTTGTATCTGAATAGTCCCTTCTTCTTGGTATCATCTTGCTCTCATATGCAAGATATGGATATCCTTTGGCCACTACACTATGGGAATCTCTCCTTGCATTCTCTACCCACATTCTCTCATAGTTAAGAACACAATTACATAGAATGAAGGTTATTCAACTATTACATCTGAATAGTCCTTTCTTCTTAGTAGCATCTTGCCCTCATGTTCAAGATACAAATATCCTTTGGTCACTACATTATGGTATCTCTCCTTGCATTCTATACCCACCTTCTCTCACAGTGGAGAACACAATTTATTTTCGAGTTGCCTCATGTTTGGTGTTCTGCCGACTATTTTACTTCTTTCACACAAGGAAGTAGCCTACTCTGATACCACTTGGCGCTTTTGGTGTGAGTTATCATATGTGTCCTCCACTCACATATGGAGGGTCATCTCACATGGGTTTAGGGTTAGGTTTAGGGTTTGCTATTGAGTCATGCACTAGGGTTACTCAACACCCTATATGTACCCTTTCATTTCTGATTTATGAGTATGCCAAGACACTCCGATGTCTTTCTCTACATGTGCAAGCTTTGTTATGTTATGTAAGTTATTCAATTGATTGATCGATTCTTCCTTGTGATTACGTTGGAGCCATTACGATTCAACCAGAGTGCAACTTCATCGTGGTGCACAGTTTCCGATACGATTCTATCAACTCTTTCATGGTATCAGAGATGAGATCGGGGTAAACATGCACTCATTTTTTGACGTTGTGATTACTCTTGTTTTTCATTTTCTTAACTCCTCATGCAAGTTTTTGATCATTATTTTCTGGTTTTTCCTTGCTAACATATTTAACAAGTTACTCTTGGAAAGTTTTCATTTTGTTGTGTTCTTTGTGCATGTGCAAATCTCCTTGAGCTATCAGGGGTTTTGAAGCTACATTTAGCTAGCTGCAGCTAAATCTCACAGATACAGCAGAAAAAAAGAGGTTTATTTTCTGGTTTTTTAATTTTTTTGACTAAACTGAAAATTTTCTTTAGATCTCTGTTTTTTTGGTCTGCTGTGTTTTTTGAATGTTTTTGCAGAATACGAGTTCTTAGGCTGTGTGGAAGTTTTATATTGTTGCGTGCATACCCATGTGATTTCTCCTCCTTCCTGCCGTAGCCTATGCTGCCCCAACGGTAGCCTGTGCTTAGACGTTTTTGCTGTGCTTGGACATTTAGACTTTTTTGCTGGACATTTTTTGAGGATTTCCCTTGCCTCAGAGGAAACTTGTGCACCATCCTGTCGTGGAACTCAGCCCCAAGCTACTTCCCTGCAAGTCCTTCTCTCCACCCACACCAGTCGTGGCCTCTGTTCTGCTCCTATGTGCATGACCCGAGCCCTTTCCCCTTGCTGGTTTTTGCTTGCCGCGGCCGTACCGGTCTGCATACTTCAAACAATGCTAAGTCTTTTTCCTTTTTTTGGCAAGTCTTTTTTTGGTAAGTATTTTTTAAATACTTTCTAATTTTTAAAACACAAAAAGCTTATTAATCGGTTTGGTAAGTTTTTTTAAATACTTTCAATTATTTAAATTCTTTCTAATTTAAACGAGAAAGTTTCTAATTTATCTTTTGGTAAGTTTTTAAATACCTTCTTTTTAAAAAAACGTCAAAAAACGTTTTAGTTTTTTGGTAAGTTTTTAATAAAATAATTTTCTATTAATAAGATCTTAATTAATTTAATAGATCTAAATTAATTTAATAGATCTTTTTTAAATATTTAATTAGGATTTTTTTTAGATCTTAATTAATCGTAATTAATTAGATTTATTTAAATCTAGTTCCTATCAATTACGTTTCTCATTTACGATCTAGTAAATTATTTAAAATATTTTACATTAATGTTAATTTATCATTTTTTTAAAGTCCTAATTGCTTTAAAATTAGCAAAATCAGACATTTCCAAACGGTAAATTTTTTAACGCGTTATTGTTGATTTTTTTTACTAATCGTGCACTCAAGTAGTGCAGTGACACTCTGAACACCTATTTGTCTTCCGAGTGCTTTTTCGGCATTTGAAGATCCTTTGGACTCATCATTAAAACATTTTATTTTACCCTTATTATTGCTTGCGACTAGTGAGCACATCCGCCATAGTTTGCAGCAAGGGGGTATTCATCGCGACGTGAGACACTTTTTCTCACAACCAGGATTTGATTTTGCCTCCTTCCTAGTTTTTTGTAATTGTGCTTGTGTACGGTGTCACTTTGTTCCGCTCCACGAAACACGATTGTGGTCTCCTCTCTTGCACGTTATTACGCCAATTGCAAGGTGAGTTACCAAGTGTTTCAAGATGCACACTCTTGGACCGGATTATATTCAACGCACTAAACTATAAAGTGCCGAAAGCAGGGGTTATTATATTGTCCTGGGTGGTTGTGTTTCTTTTTTGCATTCCTTCTCTCTCTCTCTTCACTATGGATGCACTTTCAATTCCTTTGCTTACATCGTTCAACTTCTTCGAATGGAGATCGAAAATAATAATGAAACTAAGGGGTAAAGGGTTATTCGCATCACCATGGGAACTGAGACTGAACCAGATGACGAACCTAAAAAATCTAAGTGGTTAAACCGTAGTGATGAAGCTTTAGGTCTTCTTTGCATGTCCATTTCTCCTGAATTTCTCTTCCACATTGAGTCGTATCTGAAACACCTAAATTCTGCATGGAAAACGTTGGATGAAATGTTTGGACAACAAGATGACATGAGAGCGCATGAGTTGGAAAACGAACTACTAGGGTTAAATCCTAGTGACTTTGAAAACCTACAAGCATTCTTCTCTAAGTTTGTCCACACTAGATTGTTGTTAAAGGAATGTCAAGTAGAGAAGAAAGATTCTCAACTGGTCTTGTCAATTCTCTCTAAGTTAGGTCTTGAATATTCTGTCTTTGTGTCAACTTTTTACGCTACAAAATCTACCTTAGGCAATGATTGGAAAATGCCCTCCTTTGACTTTGTTTTTCATCCCAACTCATTCGAGAATAGGAAAAACTCATTCAAATGGGGTCTCTAAAGTCCAAGTCACATGCCCTTGTAGCAAGTACTAGTAAGGAAAAGAAGACTGAAAAGAAGAAAGAAAAAAAGGATCAACCTAAGAAGGAAACCAAGACTAAAACTAAAAATAACACGAACACTTCGACTTCTGAGCCTAGAGCACAGAAAGACAAGTATTTGTGTTCCTATTGCAAGAAGCCTGGTCATAAAGAGCATACATGTATGAGAAAACAAATTGATCACCTTACTCATTTACTTGAGAAAAATCAAATAGGTGTTCCTGAGTCTATCAAACAAAATGCTCCGAAGGTCGAGTCTTCCACTGCAAAAGGTTCTAAAAATGATAAGAAGAAAGGAAAGGCCCTTGTAGCCAAAGTTTCTTCTTTGTGACGTGGATTATAGATTTTGGTGCCTCGCACCACATGGCTTCTTCACATGTTGAGTTCTCCAACATCGAGCCTTGTGGTATGTCCCAAATCATGATGGGTAATGATACGACAGTGTCGGTTTCTGGTAGTGGATCGGTAGAGATGGATGGGGGAACATTCAACCAAGTGTTGAGTGTTCCTGATCTCTCTACCAATCTCCTATCGGTTTACCAAATTACTCACCTTGGTGAAGGAATGTGAGTGGAATTTGGTCCTAACTCGGTGATTATTCGTGAGCTTAACGATGACACTACAGTGGTTGAGGGAAAGGTAGATCACTGTTCATGGTTATATACCTTTTCCCACTTTACTTCTAATTCTATGCCCACTGCCTTGCTCACTCATGAAAATGAGGTTAGGAAGCTATGACATGAGTGTTTCAGACATCTAAATTATCGCTACCTTGAACAATTGAGCCAAAATGAAATGGTCAATGGGTTACCCCGCGTCAAGTTTTCTAAGGGTCTTTGTGAGGGTTGTACCCTTGGAAAGCATCCTGAAAAGAACTTTGACAAAGGAAAAGCCTGGAGAGCTACTCGTCCCTTGGATCTTGTTCACAACGATATTTCTGGTCCATTTCTGTCTCCTTCGTTTACTAGAGCTCTTTATGTGCTAACCTTCATTGATGACTATTCGTGATATACTTGGGTATATTTTCTTAAGCTTAAGTCTGAAGTCTTTGAACATTTTCAAGACTTTAAGGCTCTTGCTGAGAAACAGGTGGAATGGTCTATTAAGGTTCTTCAAACTGACAATGGAGGTGAATATGTAAACAATAGGTTCATGGATTTCTGTACTTCTGAAGGGATCTCCTTACAGCATACAGTTGCTTATAGCCCTTCGCAGAATGGAGTCGCAGAAAGAAAGAACTGTACTCTTAAGGAGATGGCCACCTGTATGATTCACTCGAAGTCTCTTCCTCCATAGTATTGGGCTAAAGTAGTGAATTGTGCTAATTACATTCAGAACCATGTTCCACACAAGGCAGTAAGAGGGATGACACCCTTTGAAGCCTAGTTTGGATGCAAGCCTGATGTTGAGCACTTTTGAGTCTTCAGATCCAAGGCTATGGCTCAGATTCCCAAGAAGAAATGTAAGGCATTGGAACCACAATCCAAACCTTGTATCTTTGTAGGGTATCCTGATGGTGTGAAGGGATATCGATTGTTGAATCCTACTTCTCATGAGCTTTATATTGAGAGAAGTGTTAAGTTCGATGAGTCCTCTTCGACTTCTACTTCTCCACCTATTGAGGTTCTTCAGCTTCCTGATTCAGATTCTGACTCATCAGATGATGATGTTGTTGAGCGTGATCCTCTTCCTGATCCTCCCAACCATCAGACCTCTGAGTCTTCTAATTCTGATAGTAGTGATGATGAGGACTATGTCCCTTCTCACTCAAGTGAAGAATCTTCCGACTCTGAGCCTGATCCTCCTGGTCCTCTTTGGGCTAGGAAAACTTTGCAAAGTGCTAGAGATTTAGTTGGAGATACTTCGGATATGAGATGTACTCGCTCAGATTTCATTGGACCCCACTCTTTCTTTACCTCTACTTCTTATCCACAGTCTTTCTAGGAGGCTTTTGGTATTCCTGAGTGGGATTCTGCCATGGATGAGGAGTATTCCTCTCTCATGAAGAATGATACTTGGGATCTCACCCCTCTTCCGAAAGGAAGAAAAATCATTTGGTGTAAGTGGGTGTTCTGAACAAAGTATGGAGTAGATGGAGACGTCGAAAAGTTTAAAGTGTGATTAGTAGCTAAGGGTTTCTCCCAGATAGCTAGGGTTGATTATACTGAAACCTTTTCTCTGGTTGTGAAGATGACTTCTATTCGAATGACCCTTGCCATTGCCGCAACAAATAGATAGAAAGTTCCATCAAATGGACGTTAAGAGTGCCTTCCTTCATGGGGACCTAGAGGAAGAGATCTACATGGAACAACCTCGGGTTATGTCCATGATCCCTCCCTCGTTTGTAAGTTAAAGAAGTCTCTTTATGGCCTTAAACAAGCCCCTTGAGCTTGGTATGCCAGATGGACTCCTTCTTACTTACATCAGGGTTTACTAGGTGTCACTCTGATCCAAATGTTTATATTCTATGGAAAGATGACTCCATACTCATTCTTGTTCTCTATGTTGATGACTTGTTGATCACAGGCAGTTCTTCCTCTATTATTGATTCTATGAAGATCGCCTTGGCCAATAGGTTTTCCATGACTGACTTAGGTCTACTTCATTACTTTCTTGGGATCCAGATTTCACAATCTAACTCGGGAATTATGATTTCGCAACCTAAGTATGCTCTTGATTTGCTTGCTTGTTTTCAGATGTCCGATTGCAAGTCTTCTCCTACTCCTTTTCTTTCTAGGGTTAAGTTGGTTTCTGATTGCTCTACTCCCTTGGTTGATGGTACCTTTATCGACAGTTGGTGGGGAGCTTGATTTACTTGACTCACACTTGACTAGATTTATCATATGTTGTTGGGATCGTGTCCAGATTCATGCAGGAGCCACATGAGCTACATTGGAAAGTAGACTAAATGGATCCTTCATTATGTTCATGGCACCTATACTGATGGCATTCACTATCATGGAGGGGTGGATATTGACTTGATTGGGTTCACAGATTCTGATTGGGCCGGTGACTTAGATCATCAGAAATCTACTTCTTGCTATAGTTTCTCTCTTGGTTAAGGTCCTATTAGTTGGTCTAGCAAGAAGCAGAATGCAATTGCAATATCATCTACAGAGGTAAAATACAAGGAGCAGTTAACACTGCCACAAAAACTATTTGGCTACAGGGTATTCTGACAAGAGTTTGGCATCCACTTTCGGTGGCCTACCATTATCTACTGTGATAAACATGAGCACTATCTCAATTTGCAGAAATCTAGTTCAGCATCAGTGGACGAAGCACATTGAGATCCATATGCACTTCATACGAGAGCTTATTCATGATGGTATCATCGACATTTAGTACATTCAGATAGCTGATCAGATTGCAGATTTATTTACCAAGCCCTTCACTAAGATGAAGTTTCTTCACTTACGGTCTCTTCTTAGGGTGAGGTCTTCTGCAACTACTCATCTTCTTCGGGCTATGTAGTCCTTCTTTTCTTCTTCTTCTTCTAGGAAGATGTTGTTTGTATATGGGCACCTTATCAGGCCTTTAGTTGTCGGGCCCCATTGACACATCTTTCTTAGTTGTTTAGGAGTGTCTTCTCTTTTAGTCTGACTCATCATAGCCGCTACCCCAACTTTGATGAAGGGGGGGTGTTGGTGTGAGTTATCCTATGTGTCCTCCACTCACATATGGAGGGTCATCTCACGGTTAGGTTTAAGGTTAGGTTTAGGGTTTGCTATTGAGTCATGCACTAGGGTTACTCAGCACCCTATATGTACCCTTTCATTTCTGATTTATGAGTATGCCAAGACACTCCATTGTCTTTTCTCTACATGTGCAAGCTTTGTTCTATTATGCAAGTTATTTAGTTGATTGATCGATTCTTCCTTGTGATTACGTTGGAGCCATTACAATTCAACCAGAGTGCAACTTCATCGTGGTGTAGTGCAAGGGGAATCCCCTTCGATATAGATTCACGTAAAAAACTACACAATAAGTTGTAAATTTCTATTTATTTATTCAAGCCTTGATGACATCTACATGTATTTTCTCTCAAGGAGTATACAAATTTCTCGTGTGGATATTTACAAACTTCTTCGGTGTCTCTCTAAAGAATAATCCTAGACAGGACTATGTACTCACAAGCACATTCAACATTCTCAGTTGAGGATCTATGTGGCCCTTCCCTAAATATCATGTCCTTATTTTTCCCATCTCCCCCACTGATATGTATGATGAACTCATCCTTTTGATATAGTGTCACCTCCCGCTACTCTTTTTGTATTAGCTCTTTCTTTCTGCTTACATTCAAATTTAAACTTGAGTTCATTAATGGTATGAGATATTTCAATAACACCTGGCTATCCTAAAGTTCCATATCCATTTATTCATTGGAATTTTCTAGACCATTAGCTCCCTGTCAGTTGTCTGGAATAGTCAATTCTTACTTGTCCATCATTTCTGCCAACTACTAGTTTTTTCTGCTCATCTTCGCTTACACTATTTGACTGCATTTTTGTCTACTTTTTCCACACACTAAACTATACTCAAGCTCTATTTTTAACATCATTGTTTACTATATTATGGCATCTTGTGCCTTCTCCAATCCTTTTACGTGTATCCTTTGTAGTCGTGTTATTGTAACATTTCCTTCTTTTCATGTCCTTGTGCCTTTTGTACATGTACTGTTATTTTACATAATTGTAATGAAATTACTTGTGTAATTCAGATTATGAGCAACAATAGAACACCAAATAACATAATATTTTAGAATAATGATCTCAATATGCAATTAGAATAGCTTCGCCACTTCAAGGGGGCAACCTCCAAACCATATAATAAGACTCAAATGCTCAAATGATAATGAAATACTACCTATAATCCCCTATATATACTATTCATATGCTATGGCCATCACCAAGGCCGACCTATTAAGCATGAGAAAGTATAAATGATATAATAACATGATATGGTAAGCCACAAGTCAGCTACTCATATCCTAATACAAACAATAGGTTAAGGGCGTAGCATGCCCTTCCCCTTTAAACCAACGTTGTCCTTAACGTTGAATAATCCTGGATGTTACTACAGAAAACCTTCATCCTCCCAGGTTGCATCTTCTATGCTCAGATTCTTCCACTTGATTAGATATTCCTTAATGTCTCTGGTTCTCGGCCTCTTAGTACGTGTTTGCAGAATCTTGTCTAGCTCCAAAATGATTCTTCCTTCCTCGTCAAGTTCTGGTAACTCTATCTAGGCTTCAAATTTCTATGCAATAACCTTCTTTAGGAATGAAACATGGAATATTGGTTGTATGTGTGAAGATGGAGGCAACTCTAATTTATAAGCAACACTGCCAATTTTTTGTACAACCTGATAAGGGCCATAATATTTAGGAGCAAGTTTGTTGTCCCTTTTCTATTGCTTTACGGACATCTATTTGTAAGACTAGAGATGTACAAAAACCTAGTCACCAATTTCAAAATCTCTTTCACTACAGTGTTGATTTGCTTATTGTTTCATCATGTTTTGTGTTAATGCTAAATTCTCCTTAAAACTAGCCAAAACCTGTTGTTGATGTTGAATGTGTTCCTCAACATCTCTGACCTTAGTTTGCACCCTCAAGGAGGAAGTGATAGAAGGTGGATGGTAACCATAATGCTAAAAATGGGGTTATTTGAGAAGAGGTATGAAAATATGTGTTATACCACCATTCTGCCAGTGGTAGCCATTTAATCCACCTTTCATGCTTATCTGATACAAAAAAACGTAGATACCCCTCTAAGAATTTGGTGACCACTTCTGTTTGCCCATCAGTTTGAGGATGATAAGATGAATTGTGAGCTAGCTGAGTACCCAAACATGAAAATAATTCCGTCCAAAAATTACTTGTGAAAATAGGATCACAATCAATTATAATTATCTTTGGGGTTCCATGTAGACTTTGAACTATCTCCAAAAAAATAGATGTGATTGTAGTGGCTGCAAATAGATGTGATAGGGCACAAAAATGGGCATATTTTGTGAGCCTATCCATAATCATGAAAATAACATTCTTACCCTCTGAACAAGGAAATCCTGTGATGAAATCCATGGAGACCTCCGCCCATCTATGGCTAGGAATTGGTAAGGGTTGCAACAGATCTGGTGTCTTAAGTGTTTCCCCTTTGTTCTGTTGGTACATTAAACACTCTGATACAAAATTTTATACATCCCCCTTGAGTCCTTCCCAAAATAATTCTCTTTTTATTCTATGATATGTCTTCAGAAACCCAGAGTGTCCTCCAACATGTGAGGCATGCAGCTCTGCAAGAATCTTATGCTTCAACTCAGAATCTTTACTCAAGTATAACCTATCCTTGTAACATAGGGCATTACCTTTCCACTCAAATTTGTTAGATGTCATAGATCCTTGCTTGATATTCTGTATTAGAGATTGTGTATCCTTGACTTGATTCCATTCCAATCTTGCTTCATCCACCCAATCGACCATCAACATGGACATTCCACATAGTAAGGCATCTGTGGATGTATCCCTTCTGGACAACGCATCAGCTACTACATTTTATTTACCCTTTTGTATATGATTTTAAAATCATAACCCAACATTTTTTTTACCCACTTTTTTTGTTCCTTAAATGATAACCTTTGCTCTAAAAAGTATTTGAGACTATCATGATCAGCTTTTACCTTGAAGTGTCTACCCATGAGATAGGGCCTCCATTGCTTGACAACATGAAGAATAGCCATCATTTCTTTCTCATAGATAGGTTTAAGAATATATTTTCCTTTGAATTGGTGACTCTCAAATGCAATTGGTCTTCCTTCCTACATTAGAACTGCTCCCAATCCTTATCCTGAAGTGTCACATTCAACAATGAAGATTTTTGAGAAGTTAGAGTTATCCATATTTTTCCCTATGCCAAATATTGAATCAACCACAATCCCGCATAAGAGGAAACATAGTCAAAGGGCAGACAGAAAAGGCTTCAAAATTAGCTATGTATAAAGGTGTAAGTGGAGAATGCCAAGTGTCAGTATGGCACTTATTCAAGGATTGAATAAAGAAAAGGTTTCCAAATGAGCGCCATACTACCGCGTGTCCCAGGGGAAAGCAGACTATCGAGGAAAAAGTTGGTTCTTTGCCCCTTGTTATCTCAAAAGGGGTAAAATTTACAAAATGGACCACAACTCTGCCTAAGGAAAAAGTTAGCATTTGGGCCCGAGTCAAAGCCAAAATGGGGAATCGGAGGAAAGGGAAAAAGATAAATTGTGAACCCGTAGGCTCAATTTTTGTTCCAATCTGGTTGCCACGTGTCCCATATTAAAAGGGGACCCACTTTTCAAGTTGTTTTCCCACCCTCCTGTATGGACCTAATACAAAATTTGAAGGGGCATATATTTCGACTCAAGGCTCGAAATATTGCAAATCTGATTCTATTGGAAAGATCTCAGCCTCACCCATGTTATGGAGGTCTGAAACTTTAATTTTGAGGAGGTTAGGTGAAGAAAAATGGAGGAAACGTCTTCAGGCTTTCAATGCAGGATCTTCTTTGCCTCAATAACCAGATCAAATTTGATCTGTTTCGTCGTTTCCTCTTCCTTCAAGGTGCCAAACAAAGGATTGATGTAGTAAATATGGATTTGGGGGAGAGATTTCATTAGAGGCATTAACAGCTATGCTTAGGCTTGAACCTAATTTTCTCGCTTCTCTCTCTCTTCTTCTTTCAGTTTGAATCTATAAATATGGGGGCAAGATTCATAGTAAAGGGTTGGACATTCTTTGTTTTGCAACTCCCTCCTCCTTCTAGCAAAGGGATCTGTGGGGTTCAGGCATTCTATCTTGAAATTACTTTACATTTCTGCCTCTTGGCTACTTTTGTAATGGACTGTATCAATCTACAGTGCAATAAAACATGTCGGTGATCGATTTTAGATCCTCTCTTGTCTCTTTTTGCTTTCATCTGGTCTTCCATTACATATCTGGTTATCTATGCTTGGTTATTGTATGAATTTTGTTGGTTTGTGTCTATTAGCAAAATAAGTGTTCATCATTCCTTTGGTGCATCACTTGGTAGTTTAGTTATTGTTTAGTTCTTGTACCTGTCGACATTAAAATTTTCCTCCGTAATTTCTATTTTATTAATGTATGTATTAGGAATAGGATGTAGTTAAGTATAATTAGTAGTAGCATCCGATAGAAGATAACAATGCTGCCGGTACGACACCGCCAATAATGTATAATACAGTAATAGTCAAAAGTACAATAGGAATGTTGTGGTAAAAATAAATATTTGTCGTAAGTGGTTCGGTAATATTAAAATGTCAAAGTTAGGGTAAGTAGAGAAGCAGGGTCTACATGATTAGGAATTAGAAATATTATATTGGTAATAAGGACAAGGAGTGAAGTCATAAATGTTTTGTGTATTTTATTTGTAAAAAGTCTAAAAATGTGGAACCCATGTGAAATGATAAGGTTTATCTTATCTTAAAAGATAAGCTTACATGTACAGATAAGAGTTAAGGTATGGAATATGATTCGTCAAAGTAGATTTCTTATCCTATCTTAGAGATAAGATGGATAAGCCTGGAAGTTCTATAAATAGAGAGGCCACCCCCCTCATTTAGCATAGAAGGAAGTAGTGAGAAATATTGTATGAGTAAGTGTGTAAAGGAAGCCATCATTTTAGAAGGTGTGTTAAAGAAGCCATTAAGAGGTGTAATTGTGAAGTTTCTCCCATAGTTATTATTGGAAGGCAAGTGAAGTCAGTAACACTTGAAGTACCTCATGGGTGAGATTGTAACAATTTCATGTTGATATTATAATTTACACTTATATTTCAGATTTATCATCATTCCTTCTTATCATAGTCTATGGTATTCTTGTGTTATGTTTGTTGTTGTGTTTCCAGATTCCATCCACCAAACTAAAAGTTGTGCATTAGTAAATAATCATAGCAAGAGGAGTTCTTGGTAAAGAATTATCATAGTGCCGGATTGGTGATGACATTTTGGTTCCTTTGCCGGGACCATTCCTCGTTGGTGGATTTTCTGGAGAGATATTCCCACTTAGTCAGAAAAAATTTGGAGGGTAACCTTGTTTTTACTGTGCATAGTAGTTACCATGGTAAAGTCACTTTTTGTCGTGAATAGTATTTACCGCAGTAACTTCACTTTTTACTGTGAATAGTGTTTACCATAGTAAAGTTAGTTTTTACCGCAGTAAGTCAAGTTTTACCATAGTTTACCGTGGTCATTTCTATTTTCTATTATAGTGATTCCAATTATTTGTGCACATAAGTCTTGTTGATTGTACTTGTGGGTTGGTATTTCACTGTGGTTACTTTTGAAAATGGGGAAGATTCCTGTTTTTTCAGCCCAATCTAATGAAGATGCTTCCTCTTTCATTCAAGAGTTTAAACGATCTTGCATTTGTAATGGCCTCATAAGAAGGGAACAATGGACTGAATTTTTTCCTACCTTTTTGGATGGTTCAGCCCTTAGGTGGTTTGAAACACTAGGTGATAATGTGAAAAATTCATGGGATTTATTAACTGAAAGTTTTCTTGAAGAATTTGGTGAACAACAGAAATATGCAGATCTCATGATCGATATCACAAAGCTATCCCAAGGAGAGAAGGAGAAGATAAGGGATTATCATGCTCATGTTCTAGAGCTAAGGAGGAAGCTCAATGCCCAGATCCGGAAGGAAGGATTAGCGGATGGGTTGATGAATGGTGTGGATAATCTCCTCTATAAACACTTCATTCTTGGGATGAAGCCATAGATCAGACAACGAGTGAA
The DNA here is from genome assembly GCA_019776745.2 of Taxus chinensis. Classification (NCBI taxonomy): domain Eukaryota; kingdom Viridiplantae; phylum Streptophyta; class Pinopsida; order Cupressales; family Taxaceae; genus Taxus; species Taxus chinensis. The sequence continues at coordinate 658,623,803 of CM034154.1, forward strand.
GTATGACCGCCCATAGCTACCATTGAACAAGCAAAGGAGATTGCAAGAAGGCAAGAAGAAAGCATGGAAGAGGAGCCCAAAGAAATTGTTGCTAAAGTAGAGCCTACACCAACACCTTTGGTCCAGAATCCACAACCACTCTCAGTGAGCACAAATATTTCTCCTAGTACATCTACTGAGTATGAATATCTGCTCAGGAAGATGGGCCAGTTAACTATTAATCTTCTTCAAGGAAAAGAATTTAGTTCTCAGGGAGGAGATAGAGGTCCAAAAAGAAATATTTCTGAAGTTGTATGTTATGGTTGTTATAAAAAGGGTCATTATAAGTATAATTGTCCAGATAGAGCTTCTACATCCGGTATAAGAGATAATGATAAAGGAAAAGCACCTGTGAATTCTTTTGATGTAGTAGATAAGAGCATAAATAATGAAGTAGATGTGTTTGTAACAAAAAGAAAGAAAGAAAAAGATAACCAAGATGGAAATGATCCTAAGAAGATGAAAGGAGAAACTAGTAAGAAACATAGGAGAAGAAAGTTGGGTGTGCAGGATTTTTTGATTTCACAGGGACAAGGACCATACTCCATCTTAGAAGATCTATCCAAAAGGCCTTGCAAATATTACATATGGTCAACTCTTGGCTATGTCTTTTGAGAAGAGGTGGGAGCTACGAAGTGGACTCAATGCTCGATGAATGAAGGAGGTTGAGGTCCCTATTTTGGAGGCAGAGGCGGATCCCTATGCTCCACAAGCTGAGGTATTATGTAATGGTATTTCAATTCATGATGTCTTAGTTGATGGAGGTGCTGCAGTTAATGTAATGACCGAGTCTGTAATGAATATGTTGGGTTTAAAAATTGATCGCCCCTCAACACTTATGTTAAGGTCATTAAATAAGGGAAAAACTAAACCAGAAGGTGTAGTTTCAAATGTGGCAATATCTGTTATGGGTGTTGTATGTGTGGTAGACTTTCAGGTGATGAAAAATGGTACTGTTGTGTACCCAATGTTGTTGGGAAGACCATGGCTAAGGAGAGTTCATGCAAGAAACTGTTGGAATGAAGGTTTCATGACACTTGGACATGGTAGAGAGAGGGTGAAGATAAATGTGATCCCTCGGCATCATAAGACAAAACCTATGGATTCAAGTGATGAAACTGATGATTGGACATCCTCTGATTACTCTAGTACTAGTGAAGTGGACACAAAAGATGAAGAAAGTGAGGTTGATGTTTCGGTCATGGATATCCTTCTAGTCACACCGACTCATGAACCCATAAAATTATCTGAAGAAGAAATTGATGATCGTCTCCAACAAATAAAGATTGGTGATGCTGTGATGGAGAGTGAGAAGGAATCCTACCTCCAGCTCTTTCGAAGGTACATACACCTATTCACTTTTGATTACAAGGAACTCCATCAAGTAAGTTGGGTAGAACATTCTATTGAGCTGGTAGATGGTGCTAAGCCCATAAAGCAAATGCCATATAGAATGAATCCTAATTTTTCCAAGACTGTAAAAGAAGAAATAGATAAGTTGCTTGATGCAGGATTCATATTTGCTGTGGAGAATTCAGAATGGGTTTCTCCCATTGTGATCTCAATAAAAAAGAATGGGAAGCTACGCATTTGTGTTGATTATAGGAAGCTCAATAAGGCAACAAAGAAGGATCATTACCCTCTTCCATTCTCAGATCAGATCTTGGATGAAGTAGCTGGCCAGGAGTGCTATAGTTTTGCTGATGGATATAGCAGATACAACCAAGTTCGTATAGCGGAGAAAGATCAGCTGAAGACCACGTTCACCACTCCTTGGGGAACGTTTGCTTATAGAGTTATGCCTTTTGGGTTGTGTAATGCTCCGGCAACATTCTAGCGTTTGATGAATAGGGTGTTTGAACCCTACATTGGAAACTTCATCAGAGTATTTCTGGATGATTTTTACATCTATGGGAGCAAGATGGACCACCTGCACCAGATGGAGATAACATTTCAAAGGTTAGATGAAGCACAAGCCTCACTAAACCCTACAAAGTGTGTCTTTGGATGTTCTAAAGGTGTTTTGTTAGGGCATGTTGTATCCAGAGATGGTATTGGTACTGATCCTGATAAAGTTTCAAAAATCAAAGAGTTACCATTTCCTATGAATAGAAGTAAGTTGAGATCATTTTTAGGCCATGTGGGTTACTATAGAAGGTTCATCAAGAATTTCTCAAAGATTACACAGCCACTAACCCAGTTCTTGAAGAAGGATGTTACTTATGAACCAGGAAATAAGGCGCATGAAGCTTTTGAACAACTGAAGGAAGCCTTGGTGTCTTCACCTGTTTTAAAGAATCCAGATTGGAGCAAGCCATTCATTGTGTATACTGATGCCTCAGATGCAACACTAGGAAGTACTCTAAGCCAAAAGGATGAAAATGGAGAATGATCATCCAGTTTACTTTGGGAGCAGACAAATGAGCAGTGCTGAGGTAAATTATACTGTAACTGAAAAAGAGGCTCTAGCTATCATTTTTGTTGTAAAGAAGTTTAGAAATTACTTGCTAGGGCAAAAATTTATAGTTGTAACAGATCATCAGGCTCTAAAATATATTGTAAATAAGCCTAACCCATCAGGGAGGATAGCAAGATGGATAATTTTGCTACAATAATTTGAATTTGATATTATAGATAGGCCAGGAAAGAAGCATGTCAATGCAGATGCACTCTCTCGAGCCTATGATGGTTTAGGTTCATCTTGTGATGATGATGATTTCTCAGATGCAACATTGTTATCCCTTGACACAATCCCTAGTGAATACATAGATATTTGGAATTATCTGAATGAATTCAAGTTTCCTGATGGTGCCAATGCAAAGACTAAGAGGAAGATTACTCAAGCTACTCATCCATATTCTATTCTGCATGGAGTATTATTTCGAATAGGACCTGATGGACAGTACAAGAGGGCAGTTGGACGTGATCAAGGGAAGGAGCTGATAGAAGAATTCCACAATGGTACATGTGGAGGACACTTCTCTGGACAACTTACAACAAGAAGGATCTTGGATGCAGGTTATCACTGGCCCACTCTTTTTAGAGATTGTTATAATTATTGTAAGACATGTGATATTTTTCAAACACATGGTAACCGTAAGACTTCATCAGCTCCATTATGCCCTATTCTTCCACTTGGTCCCTTTGAAAAGTGGGGAATAGTACATTGTAGGTCCACTTCCAACTACCCCACGCCAAAATAAGTATATTGTAGTTGCCACAGATTATTTAACCAAGTGGGTTGAAGCTAGCCATTGAAAACAACTTCCATGGATGAAGTGGCAAGGTTCATATATGAACGTATTGTCACCAGATTTGGTTGTCCATTAGAAATTGTAACAGATCAAGGAAGCCACTTCATTAATGAGGTGGTAGAAGCCCTAGTCAATAAGTTTTCTATTAAGCACAGGAAGGCAACAACATACAAGCCAAGCACAAATGGACAGGTGGAACGAACAAATTTTGTGTTGTGTCAAATTCTAGAAAAAGATGCAGCCTTGCAGGTACATAAGTGGGATAAAAGGATTCATGCAGCATTGTGGGCATATAGGGAAACATCAAAGTCAACAACAGGATACTCCCCATTTCAGTTGGCTTATGGCATTGATCCAATTTCTTCCTATTGAGTTTGATATTCCCACTGTGAGAGTTATGAAAAATGAAAGGATGGATGAAAGTGATTCAGTAAAAGAAAGGTTGGTACATCTTCATTTGCTAGAGGAAATGAGGGAAATAGCGAAGGATACAAGCTATAAGAAGAAAATGAAGTAGAAGGAATACTTTGATCAAAAGATCCGTTGGTCTCCATTTCATGTGAATGACTTGGTTCTAGTATATGATTCCAGATACAAAAAAAGAAGACAGAGAAAATTTCTTCCAAAATGGATGGGGCCCTACAAAATAGTAGCTATGCATGAAAATGGTACATACCGACTGGAGGAATTGGATGGCACTCCCATTACGAAATGGGTCAACCATGACAAGTTAAATATTTTCCAAGCACCGGAATAGTCTACTCCGAGGACGGAGTAGAAGCTAGGAAGGGGGAAAATGTCGACATTAAAATTTTCCTCCGTAATTTCTATTTTATTAATGTATGTATTAGGAATAGGATGTTGTTAAGTATAATTAGTAGTAGCGTCCGATAGAAGATAACGGTGTTGCCGGTATGATGCCACCAATAATGTATAGTACGGTAATAGTCAAAAGTACAATAGGAATGTTGTGGTAAAAAGTAAATATTTGTCGTAAGTGGTCCGGTAATGTTAAAATGTCAAAGTTAGGGTAAGTAGAGAAGTAGGGTCTACATGATTAGGAATTAGAAATATTATATTGGTAATAAGGACAAGGAGTGAGGTCATAAATATTTTGTGTATTTTATTTGTAAAAAGTCTAAAAATGTGGAACCCATGTGAAATGATAAGGTTTATCTTATCTTAAAAGATAAGCTTACATGTACAGATAAGAGTTAAGGTATGGAATATGATTCGTCAGAGTAGATTTTTTATCCTATCTTAGAGATAAGATGGATAAGCCTGGAAGTTTCTATAAATAGAGAGGCCACCCCCCTCATTTAGCATAGAAGGAAGTAGTGAGAAATATTGTATGAGTAAGTGTGTAAAGGAAGCCATCATTTTGAAGGTGTGTTAAAGAAGCCATTAAGAGGTGTAATTGTGAAGTTTCTCCCATAGTTATTGTTGGAAGGCAAGTGAAGTCAGTAACACTTGAAGTACCTCATGGGTGAGATTGTAACAATTTCATGTTGATATTATAATTTACACTTATATTTCAGATTTATCATCATTCCTTCTTATCATAGTCTATGGTATTCTTGTGTTATGTTTGTTGTTGTGTTTCCAGATTCCATCCACCAAACTAAAAGTTGTGCATTAGTAAATAATCATAGCACAAGGAGTTCCTGGTAAAGAATTATCATAGTGCCAGATTGGTGATGACATACCACTTTCTTATCCCTATTTCCTTGGCAAGTTTTAGTTTAGGTTTAGAGATAGACCCTCTGTAAGCTCCCACACATGCACCTGAACAAAGGAATAAGGAACCAACCTTTAATCTAGAGAGCTTCCCCATTTTGCAAGGTCCCACACCTTGGGGAAATTTCAATGTTATGCAATCACACTAAATGAGTCTGCCTTAGAAAAGCATACCTATATAACTCATTTGGGGGTGTTGTGATTTCCCACTAACAGTTTTGGCACACCCCGGAGGGACTAAGAAGTCTCCATCTTATTACAGTAGGGATTGATGTACACTTGCTATGATCCTAGTTTTTAAGAAGCCTTAAAATTGTACATATGGTGAATCCAAAAGAAACAAATCTACTGGTTTAAGTAGCACAAGCTTGGGAGATTCATGAGAAAAACCCATTGTAGAGCAAGGAAAGAAGGTATATTATAATACTTTTGTTTATCCCCAAGTAGAGAAAGGAGAGGAAGAAGAGTTCAGAGGTCTCCATCTCCACCGAGTAGAACCTTGTCAACGCCTCCACTTACAAGGCCTTTCTTCCAGTCTGTAAGGATTCTTAGGCCAATTATAATGGCATAACCAAATCCATATGTCAACTTCACTGGCAGTAGTCTACTCGCCTTGAATACACAAAACATAGTTCCGATTGCAACATTAAAGAGCATCCCACATTTCACTGGGGAAAATCAAAGTTCTCCTAGTGAGCATGTCCAAGATATTACAAATGTCTATACAATCCACAAGATCCATGAGATGGACATTGTAGTCAAGCTGCTTGCTTCTTCATTCAAAGGGAAAGCTTCATGTTATCCTAAATTCACCCCCCAACAAATTTGGTCAAGACAACCCCGCACATAGAGAAAATATGAAGGGAAAACATTTCATATCTATGAGCTCGCATTCCAGAATGAGGCAAAGGAAAAAGTCAAAGTTTGAACCCGATTCAAACCAAAGAGGGGAGTCAGAGGACAAAAGGTGAAGCACATTCCCTGGCCAACCAAAGGGTGCCACGTATCCAAGTGGAGCTGCGGGGCCGTGGGACTTTTCTGGCTTTTGTGATTCTTGCGAAAAAAGGGAAAAAGATAAATTGTGGGCCCGTAGGCCCAATTTTGTTTCAATTTGGCTGCCACGTCTCCCATATCAAAAGGGGGCCCATTTTTCAATTTGTTTTCTCTCCCTCATGTATGAACCCGATAAAAACTTCAAAGGGGCATATCTTTCGACTCAGGGCTTGAAATATTGCAAATCTGATGCCATTGGAAAGATATTGGCCTCACCCTTGCCACAGAGGTCTGAAAATTTAATTTTGAGGAGGTTAGGTGAATAAAAATCAAGGAAATATCTTTGGGCCTTCAATGCAAGATCAATCTGTCTCAAAAAATAGATCGGATTCGATCTATTTTTGTTGTTTCCTATTCCTTCAAGGCACTGAACCAAGGATTGATGCAGTAAAGACGGATTTGGGGGATATTTCATTAGAAGCATTAATAGCGGTGGTTGAGATTCAATATGATTTTCCTACTTCTTCTCTCTCTTCTTCTCTCTGATCAAATCTATAAATACAGAGACATGATTCATTGTAAAGGTTGTTGTTCATTCTTCTCCCCTGCCCCCCTCTCTCTTTTCTTCCCCAGGGTTAAAAATAAAGTTTGAACCTCCTTTCATGGCTCTGTAATGGCATTCTCCTACCTCTTGCCCACTAACAATGTACTATGTGAATTTTTGGAGCAATAAAATATGTTTTTGTGATGCATCTATCCATCCTTTGCTTATTTTATTGTCTCTCCTCGCCTCTCGTCATTGCAGGGTATATTGTGCATATTCTGATTTTTTTATAGGTCTTGGGAGCTGTGTTTAATGGGTTTTGAAGTGGAGTTTCTGTGTAAAATCTATCTATGGTCTATGGTGCATCTTGTCCAATCCTCTCCTCTGCTCACCTCTCTCCACTTCAGGTAGTTGAGATTGTGACCAGCACTCCCCTTTTCTTGGGGCTATCACCTCATTAGTGTAGGATTTCCCTCTTTATGCACTTTATCTCTCGTTGTCTCCTTGGAATTTTTAGGATTAGGTGTAGTTAGATGTCATTTCTGCATTAGTAGTTTAACATTAGGATCAAGAAGAAGAATATGACTTTCTCTGGAGGGCCATCTCAAGTCTGCAAGTCCCATAGCTTGAGAGATGGTCCCATGTTATGTAAATCACACCAAATAACCCTACCTTAGAAAATTACATCCATAACTCATTTGGGGGTGTTGTGATTTCACACTAATAGTTTTGGCATGCCCGAGTGGGACAAGTCTGAAGCACCTTACCACTTCACTTCATTAGGCTCGATGTGCTCTTGGTGAAGATTTCAGCCTTTGGAGGCACATTCAAAGCACATCTGGCGACTCCATTTGGTCAAAAACCCATTCTCTAAGTTACAAACCTTTTCCATCCATTTCCACTCATTTCATCCATTTTCTTCTTCCATCTCTTTCATTTTCTCCCATTCCATGAGGTTGTGCAATCATGACTTCATTCCCTTCATGAAACTCACACTTTATAGTAATACAGTCCACCTCCAATGTATTTCCCAACTCCTCGAGATCAAAATTATGATTAGATCTAGAACCATTATGCTTACCCATATGAGCAGTGTCAAAACCAGTTTTACTATGAAGCTTATCAAGGACAAGGGGACATGTATGGTGGCAATAGTTATGCAGAGGATGTTGGTTTACTGGAGAAGATTTCAAAAAATGGAGGCTGACATGGTTCAATTCAAGGGAAACAACTCAAATGTAGGCTTTCAGAATTGGTTGCAGGGCACCTTGTCCATGGGAAGGCCCTTTTCCAAGACACTACAGCCCTCAAGAGAAGCTTTACTTCATGGTTGAAGTGTTGCCTCAGATTACACAGTGGACTGAGGAGATCGGGGCTTATGAGCAAAGTGCGGGACAACCTTGTCAATGGGTAAGTCAATCACCAGCTCCCTACCTTTCATTTTCTCTCCCTCAATCTTTATCATTTTAGCAGAGGCAAGAGTTAAGCCCCTAACTTGCTGCCCCAATTGTTGATTTCATTTCTCCATCCCCTAGTCTTCCATCCCACCTCAGTTTCTTTTCCCTTTTCCCTTCCAAATCTGATTCCCCTCTACAAGAGCCAAAAGCAACACCTTCCCCTACACCAAAAAAAATTACAAAGTCTATTGTAAATCAATCCATCCTTCCTCCTACTTTCCCAAACCCATGTTGGGAAGAAAATAATTAAAAAACCAGCCAAGGAGATCATCAAATAGAGGAACCCAACATAGAAGAAAGGATAGAAAATCTGAAGAGTTGGGCTGCTAAATTTGAGTTTTCAAAGGTTCCCTTATTGGTCAAGCCTATGGAGGAGGCTAAGGTCAAGCCGTAAGTGGTGGAAGCTCCAATTATAACACAAGAAGGGGAAGAAGGTGTTACTCCCAATCCAAAAGAAGAGAAGTACATTCCGGATGTGGAGGAGGACCATACAGTTTCAGAGGCTCTAAGTGTGGAGCAGGCCACAAAAGAACCTTCAGTTCTTCCTCCCACTTCATCCCCTTCAAGATCTGATGTTGAAGAAGAGTTTGAGCTTTCAAACTTCATGTTTGAGGATGAAGGGAACCACGCTAAGTCAATTGTAGATTAGGAGGACACCATAAAGGAGGTTGAGCACCTGCAGTAGGAAAGCAAGGAGGAAGATTACCTGTCTGACTTGGAGGATTTCCTTGATGGAGGGGAACCCATGGAGATCACATCATTTTTTCCTCCATCTCTCACATCCCAAGCACATGAGCCTGCTGCCATGGAGGAGAACATTCAGGAACATCAGCATGCACTTCATAACAGCCCTCTGGAACTAATATTGGAAGACATGGCTCTTCCATGTTCTTCACAGGAGGAGGAAGAGAAAAGGCAGGAAGATGTGATCATCTCTCCCACAACATCCACCCAAGAAGGTCCACAAGAAGACTCCATTTTTGGTGTTGAATTTTCAGAGAAATGGGCACATCTAAGGGATCAGATTGTGTCCAATCAGGTACTTGGCTTCATTGGAGCCAAAGGAGAAACCAAAACCAGTCATGCCCACTTGAGGGCATGAGGATGAGCATCAAAGTACCAAGGGTCACCATCAATACCTCCAGGAGTCCAATGTAGGTCAGCTTGAGGAGGTATTTTCCATTAATGTTGATACCTTGATGATTTGAGTGGAGGACTAGCTTATTGTCAGTTTTTCACTCATCCAACCAGCCATGTTTAGTGTCAAATCAGTTGCATGGCTGCCATTCTTGAGGAAGGGAAGCTATTTCTCCCTGCCAGTTGTAGGTTTTGTTTGAGTTCCCTTTGCTCTTGGTTAGAGTAGTGTAGGTAGGTTTGTTTTCAATAGAAGAATTTCTTTTGCACACTCTACATGTTCCATTTGGAACATGTATGATTTTCAGTTTGTAAATAGTTTTGGTGATATTTTTTTGCTCTTGCACAGTGCATTGTAATGGTTTTTTTTGGCGAAGATCCAGCTTCAAGTTTTAGTGGCTTTCCAAGAGGCTCTGAGGTTAGAATTTTAGAGTTCATATCAGTTTCATGTTTATTAGGTAGACTCCATGCCCAATGTATACTTCAAGGCCACTAGTCTCATCATCTAGCAGGCAGATGTCCCCGTGAGTCGCCAAATTGTTATCCCAAATTCGGTAAATTTCATCAAGACAACCCTGCACATAGAGAAAATATGAAGGGAAAATGTTTCGTACCTACGAGCTCGCATTCCAAAATGAGGCAAAGGAAAAAGTCAAATTTTGAACCTGAGTCAAACCAAAGTGGGGAGTCGAAGAAAAAAGGTGAAGCACATTCCCTGGCCAACCAAAGGGTGCCACGTATCCAAGAGGAGCTGTGGGGCCACGAGAGTTTTTGGATTTTTTGATTCTCATGGAAAAAGGGCAAAAGATAAATTACGGGCCTGTAGGCCTTATTTTGTTCCAATTTGGCTACCATGTGTCCCATATCAAAAGGGGACCCATTTTTCAAGTTGTTTTCTTGCCCTCCTGTACGGACCTAATACAAACTTTGAAGGGGCATATCTTTCGACTCAGGGATTGAAATATTGCATATCTGATGCCATTGGAAAGATCTCGGCCTCACCCATGCCATGGAGGTCTGAAACTTTAATTTTGAGGAGGTTAGGTGAAGAAAAATGGAGGAAACGTCTTCGGGCCTTCAATGTAGGATCCATCTGTCTCAACAACCAGATTGGATTCGATCTGTTTTTACTGTTTCCTCTTCCTTCAAGGTGGCAAACCAAGGATCGATGCAGTAAAGATGGATTTGGGGGCATATTTCATCAAAAGCATTAACAACGGTGGTTGAGCTTTAACCTACTTTTCCCACTTTCTCTCTCTCTTCTTCTCTCTGATTAAATCTATAAATACAGGGGCATGATTCATTGTAAAGGTTGTTGTTCATTCTTCTCCCCTATCCCCTCTCTCTTTTCTTCCCCAGGGTTGAAAATGGAGTCTGAACCTCCTTTCATGGCTCTGTAATGGCATTCTCTTGCCTCTTTCCCACTAACGATGTACTGTGTGAACTTTTGGAGCAATAAAATATGTTTTGTGATGCATCTGTCCATCGTTTGCTTATTTTATTGTCTCTCCTCACCTCTCGTCATTGTAGGCTATACTGTGCATATTCTAATGTTTGTTACATGTCCTGGGAGTTGTGTTTAATGGGTTTTGAAGTGGTGTTCTGTATGAAATCTGTCTCTGGTATGTGGTGCATCTTGTCCACCCTCTCCTTATTCACCTCTCTCCACTTCAGGCAGTTGAGATTGTGACCAACACTCCCCTTTTCTTGGTGTTATCACCTCATTAGTGTAGGATTTCCCTCTTTATGCACTTTCTCTCTCCTTGTCTCCTTGGAATTGTTAGCATATGTGTAGTTAGACGTAATTTCTGCATTAGGAGTAGTTTAGCATTAGGATTAGGAAGAAGAAGTCAGCTTTCTCCGGAGTGCCATCTCAAATCTGCAAGTCCCACAGCTTGAGAGATGGTCCCATGTTATGTAAATCACACCAAATGACCCTGCCTTAGATTTTTGAGATCCGAGTTGACTCGTTGTGTCAAGGGGTGGTATCCGAGTCTTTCACCGAGTCAGAAGTTATCCCGAGTCAATCGGAAAAAATAAGGACTCGTGGTTTAAATGTAATATTTGGTGAGGCCAAGTTGTAGAGAAGGGAGGAAATTAAGGATAGCATCTTGAGTTATCCCAAGTCTTTTCCAAACCAGGAGGAGTTAGTGAAAGACTTCAACCTCAGATTCTAGCGGACCTAGGATAGGATTCCAACAGCAGTAAAGCCCACTAATGAAGGTTCCTTCTTATACTTTCTTACGGCTTTAAATTCTGATATTTCTCTGATGATTCAGTCAATGGGGGGCACTACATTACTTGCAACCTATAGCCTCTCCATAAGGGCTGAGAACCATTTGATTCAAGCTAGAAAAATCACTCCTAGGCCATCTATGCCTTTGTACCCTAAGTTAGGAAGCCTAGATACTAGCCAAGCACCTACATTAGCTCCTATACCCACCCCCAAGAGTCAAAGCTCAGCTGAAGCTTCTACTTCATCATTTAATACCTCTAAAGAGTTTCAGGAAGTGATGAAGCAACTTTAGAACTTTGGGAATGAGCTAGTGACTGTCAAAAGACAACAAGCTCAGAGTTATAGGCCATACCAGCCCCAGGCTCAATATCAAGATAGACCCTAGTATCAGCACAATAGGCCACCACCTCATACTGTGAATCAGATCCAGAACCAAGGACAACCCCAAGCTGTTAGACCTTTCAAGTCGTATGATCATAACACAACTTCAACATCAAGAGCATTGGTCCCAGCACAGACCAATATGGCACAGGAATATGATTGGTGTTTTCCATGCAAACAACCACATAACCAATCAATGTGCTTTAATGGTGCTCTAAATCATGCCTTTATGGTGTAAACTAGTATGGTTCCATAAGAACTTGGCCAAGAGGAAGATCAAAAACCAGGAGCTCAACAAGGTGGACCCCTAAACAAAACTATGCTAGTAAACTGGCAGGCCGATGACTTCTATGGAGTGAATCAGTTCCCTTCTCAAAGTGTAGTTGCCAATACACAGTCCAAAAAGAAAAGTATTTGAGAGGGCCAGCCACTAAATTTAGGTGACCCTCAATCTTTCATCACTCCACAAGGTCCTTGTGTTCTAAGTACAACTCTAAACATACATAACCAATCCAAGCCACCTCCCAAACCCAGTCAAACATCGGTTGTAACAGCCCATGTGAAAGAAAGAAATGTGTCTGGGAAAGGACAGGAAAAGGAAAACACATTCAATATTATTGAATAAATGAAAAGGAAAAGTGTGAACATTTCACTATGGGAGTCACTGGCCATTCCAAGGCAGAGGGATCTGTTGCAAACTGCCATGCAAAATTGGTCAAGTTCAAATCACCCCCCTAACCAGTAAGAAAGAGTTCTTGCCAATGTAGTTCAGCCTGGGAGGAGCCATGGAGAAAAACAAGGTAAAAACATGAGACCTCCTCCCTTCTATGTCTCATTAATTATTGGAGACAAATTAGTACACAATTATATGATTGATTCTGGGGCTTGTAGTTTTGTGATGCCCAAACAAATAGCTGATCAGTTGGGTCTCCAATATGAGGTCATCTCTAGAGGAGTATTCCAATTAGATGGGATAGTAGTGACTACTATGGGAATCATCAAGGATCTGAGTCTCACTCTACATGCTTGCCCTAATGTGACTGTTTTGCAGAATGTGTCAATCATAGACTTGCCATCACATTTTGCTTTGTGTCTGTCCAGGGACTTCACTACTAAAATTGGAGGCTACCTATCTACTGATTGGTCACATATGCTCTTTAGGACAAGGTATAAAGTGAAGGCCACAATCAGATCTGAACCTATTGCTAATTATCATATTGAATCCTATGTGCCTAGCCTAATAAATTCCAACTGCTCGGCTTTTGATCAAGAGGACCTCCTAAGCACTTCTGAAGCACATACCAAGGTGGGATGTATCCCAGACTTGAATCTTGATGATTGGGCCAACAAAATTCATGCTTTTGACCCCTATAGGGAAATGGAATAATTTGAGCTAGGTATCTACTACCTACATGAAGAGAACCAGCCTCTTCCTGACCTAATCAAACCAGAATACAAGGATGACAATGAGGTATGGCAATTGTTCTTTGATGGTTTAAGGAGTAGACAAGGAGCTGGAGGAGGAGACATGATTGTGTCCCCCAGAGGTATGCGATATTATGTAGCCTTCATATTCTAGTTTGCTTGCTCAAATAACACTACTGAATATGATGCTTTAGTCCAAGGTATTCATTGGGAAAGGAAGCTGGGAATCACTTGCAAGTATTCGATAATAGTGAACTGGTTACCAATCAAGTTAGAGGACTAAATGTTGTCAAAAATGACCTGCTTAAGAACTACAAGAGTAGTGTATTAGATCTCATGGAGGATTTTGAGGCCTTCAGTATTGTTTCCATACCTAGGAAGGAGAATAAAGTTGTTGATAAACTTTACATCAGTTAGAGAAACGTTTGATGTGGTTGATAGCATCAATAGTGACAAATAATAGCCACATATCCATGTGGTTATGAGGCCAGTAGTGCAAAATAATAATACATGCTAGAAAGTGTTCAATAATGATCAACAGATCATTAAAATTATACAAAAATAAGCTGAAATTCTCATCTATAAACCATAGTAGACTAGAGAAGCAATACAGGAGTCAAATAGTATAACTACATACAAACAAGCTTCCCAAAGGCTTAGTAACACTGGAATCTATTTTCAATCCTAATGACTCAGTTCAAAAAAGATAAGGCTAACATGCAAATAAAAGGAGAATATTCAAAGTCAGTCCTAGTTGGAGAAGACAAAACACTTCAAAATGGCCAAGTGGCCACCAAACAAGAAAGGTATGAATTCATACAACTTTGCCAAGAATTCCCTAATGTGCTTACTTGGAGTTATAAAGACCTAAGGGGGTTCAATCCAAAGCTAGCACAACACACCATCGAACTAGATCCAACTACCTCATCCCATCAGGTAGAAGAAGAGGACCGGTCAACCCACATATTGAGCCTCTAATGAAGAAGGAGTTGAATAAGATAATAGAGGAAAACATCATATTTCTGATCAAACACTTAAGCTGGCTTGTAAATCTTGTCCCATTCAGAAAGAAAAATGGAGAAATTAGGTTGTGTGTTGACTTCAAGGATTTGAATAGAGCTTCCCTTAAATATCATTACCCACTCCCTTCAATGGAGAAAAGATTACAAGTAGTGTCTGTGTCAGAAAGGTTCTCCCTCCTAGATGGCTATTTAGGGTACAACCAAATCACGGTGAAAGAAGATGATCAATTCAAAACAAATTTCACCACCAAATGGGGCACCTATGAATACAAGAAAATGCCATTTGGATTATCCAATACTGGAGACACTTTTTAGATGGCAATGGATATGGTATTCAAGGGATTAATTAACCAAAGTAGTGCTGGTCTATCTAGATGACATCACTATTTTTTCTAAAAATTCAGTAGATCATCTCTTCTATCTGAGGAAAATTTTCTAGATGATGTAGGAGTCTTGGGGTGTCACTGAACCCCAGAAAATTCATATTCTTGGCCCATAAAGGCAAGCTTCTAGGACATATTGTATCAAAGGAAGGATTGGAAATTGACTCGGAAAGATTTAAAGAAATAAGAGCATTGCCATTGCTAAGTCACAAAAAGGCTCTTTAAATCTTCTTGATAAAAATCAATTTTTTCTGTAGGTTCGTTCCAAAATTTTCCACCCTTATTAATCCAATAACCTCGATGTTGAAGAAGAGCTTAACATTTAGGTGGATAGATAAAGGAAAATAAAGTTGTGAGGCTATCAAAGAATACATATCTTAAGCCCCAAATCTTGGTGAACCCAGATTTTTCTAAAGATTTCATAGTACATGCCTTTTGTGGCAGTGACACAATTTCCACAATATTTGTGCAGCAGAACAAAGAAAGTATAGAATATCCAATTGATTTCTTGATTCAAATTCTGGTATATTATGAGGCAAGGTACTCCTTCATTGAGAGGTAAGTCCTGGCGGTAATCAGAGGATTGAAGAAATCTAAGCATTTGATTTTAAACAAAAAAATCCAATTATTGGTCTCCCATGCGGGAATTATATAATTTCTTCACAGTAAGGGACCTAAATGAGAAGTGTGTACGATGGATCACTCGTGTCATGGAATATGAAATTGAGATCAAGGTCACCAAGCTGGTTCATGGGAAGGGGGTTATGTGAACAACTAGCCTCTTAGGTCAACAAGATGAAATAGACAGTGAAAAGGAGGTTGTTTTTGTTCTATAAGATGATCAAGAAGAAGGGAGAGATGATGTACTTGATCCTTGTTGGATCCAATACATGGCGCACTTCCTTCATATAAGCATGTGTCCTCATGGGATGAGTAAAGAAAAAATAAGGAATTTCAGGCTTACAGGCTCATCCCATATGTTCTTATGGATGGTGTCTTGTTCAAGAGGGACATCAATGGCATTCTGTTGAGATGCATTGAGACAGATTAGGTGGAGAGAGTGCTACAAGAATTCCATGTTGAAGCAGTTGGAGGCCATTTTGATCAAAGATTGATAGCAATCAAAATCATGAAAGCATGATATTATTGGCCTAAAGTGTTTAGTGATTGCTACACATGGATACAAAAGGTGCAAGAATTGTGCATTCTTTAAAGGCAAGGAAAGGCTAGCAGTATTTCCATTGCACCCAATCTTAGTCAACAAACCTTTCATGCAATGGGGATTGGACTTCATTGGAATCGTCAATCCAAACTCAAGACAAGGTCGCAAATGGATCATGACAACGATATATTATTTCACCAAATGGACCGAGGTAGTGGCAGTCAAGGAAGCAAATGAGTATAGGATTCTAGATTTCTATGAAGGGATAATGACTATATTTGGAGTGCCAGCCACCATCATATCAAACAATGCATTAGCATTTATAGGTTCTAAGATCATAGGATGGGCCGTCAAAAATGAGACTTATTTGAGTACTTCATCAAACTATTACCCTCAAGGTAATGGCTAAGTCGGAGTCCACAAATAAGAACTTGTTAAATATCATTAGAAATAACTCTTGATGAGAATCAGAGGACCTGACATAAAAAGCTCATAATGGCCTTATGGGCTGATAGAATAACGCCGAAGGGATCTACAAGTAACTCTCTATTCAAACTCGTCTATGAGAAGGAGGTGGTGTTGCCTATATCACCTGAATTTCCAACATTGGAGTTTGTGAAACAACTAGAGATGTCTGAATTTGGACCGATGGAAGCCAGGTATGCTGGAGCTGATGGCATTAGAAGAAACTAGAGAGAATGTTCTCTAAGCAATAGAAAAGAATCAAGCTTCAATCAAGAAATTCTTCGACAAGAAGACAAAATCAAGGACCTTCCAGAAAGGAGATCTGGTTTTTAAATGGGATGCAAATTCAGAAAAACTAGGAAGGCATTCCAAATTTTACGCCATCTAGAGTGTCCCCTATATGATCACAAGATGTAAAAGTAGCAATTCTTTCTAATTGTCTACATTAGAGGGTGAAGAGTTACAGGTTCCAGTAAATGGGATCTATCTTAAACACTGCTACTAAAAGGGGAGTTCTCACCCTGTACATACTAGTTTAGTTTTCTCTTTCCTCTAAGTGCTTATGCACACTGTCTTGTTGTAGTGTAGATTGATTTTCCTCCTAATTGTTCTTTACATGATTTTCTTGTTCCATTTGGAGCATGCATGATTCCAAATTTCGTATATATTGTGGTGTTTTATTCTGTTTCTCTCATACGGTGCTTGGACTCGGCAGTTGGTCGAGATTAGTTTCGGTTCTAATGGGTTTCCAAGCAGCCCACAGGTCAATTTTCAAAGTTTATATTAATAGTAGGCTATCACTCATGACTCCATGTCCAATGTATACGACAAGGCAATTATTATTTTCATCTAGCAAGCAGATACCCCTATGAGTCGCCAAATTGTTCATCCATATTTTTCACCCCGTGCCAAATATTGGATTAAATATAATCTCACATAAGAAGAAACAGAGTTGAACGGAAAAGCAGAAAAGGGCCTCAAAATTGACTAGAGTATAAAGGTGTGAGAAGAGGATGCCAAGTTCCATTATGGAATTACCCGTCAAGGGGTGATGTAGAGAAAAGGTTTTTGTTAAACAAGCTCTAATCTGGCCACATGTCCCAAGGAAATAGTCAGCATCTAGGCTTGAGTCAAAGCCAAAGCGGGAATTAGAAGAAAGGGGCAAAAGATAAATTGCGGACTTGTAAGCCTAATATTGTTCTAATCTAGCTACCACATATCCCATATCAAAAGGGGACCCATTTTTCAAGTTGTTTTCCCCGCCCTCCTGTACAGGCCCAACATAAAATTTGAAGGCGGTGTATCTTTTGACTCAGGGATCGAAATATGGCAAATCCGGTGCCGTTAGAAAAATATTGGTCTCACCCATGCCATGGAGGTCTAGAAATCTGATTTTGAGAAGCTTAGGTAAAGAATAATGGAGGAAACGTCTTCAAGCCTTCAATGTGGGATTCGTCTTGTCTCAATAACCAGATCGGATTTTGATCTGATTTCTCACCGTTTCTTTTTCCTTCAAGGCGCCAAACCAAGGATTCATGCAGTAAGGACGGATTTGGGGGAGAAATTTTCATCAAAGGCGTTAATAGCGGTGGTTGAACTTCAACCTGTTTTTCCTAATTCTCTCTCTTTTCTTATTTTAAGCTAAATCTATAAATGGAAGGGGGTAGGATTCGTTGTAAAGGGTTGGACATTCTTTGTTTTGTAAGCTCCCTCTTCCTTCTAGTAAAAGGGATCTATGGGGTTCAGGCCTTCCACTCAAAATTGTAATACATTTCTGTCTATTGGATATTTTGTAATGGACTATATCAATCTATAGAGAAATAAAACACATTTGTGATTGATTTTAGATCCTCTCTTGTCTCTTTTGCTTTCATCTAGTCTCCCATTACATATTTGGCTATCTGTTCTTTTTTATTGTATGCATTTTGTTGGTTTGTGTCTATTAGCAAAATAAGTCTTCATCATTCCTTCGGTGCATCACCTGATAGTTTAGTCTATTGTTTTAATTTCTTGTATTCCCTTTCTTATCCATGTCTCCTTGGCAAGTTTTAAGATTAGGATTAAGAACATAAATCCTTTACAAGTTTCTACATATGCACCTAAATAAAGGAATAAGGAACCAACCTTCAATCTAGAGAGCTTTTACATTTTCGCAAGGTCTGACACCTTGGGGAAAGTTCAAAGTTATGCAATCACACCAAATGAGTCTGCCTTAGAATAGCAGACGTGTAGAACTCATTTGGGGGTGTTGTGATTTTGCACTAACATTTGGGAGTAGCCAAAACTGGGGTGCTGCACAAGGCTTCCTTCAGCTGCTCAAAGGATTTAGTGGCTAAGTCTGTCCAATGGAAGGCATCCTTCTTTAGAAATGCAATGAGTGGGGTTGTTATTCTACCATATCCCCACACAAATATTTTGTAGTACCCTGTTAGTCCTAGGAAACCCATGAATATTTTTGAGAGTTTTGGGCCTTGGCCATTCCACCATAGCTTTAATCTTCTGAGGATCAACTTTGACCGCCTTCATGGGATACAATGTGACCCAAGTACTCTACCTCTTGTACACCAAACAAACATTTGGATGGCTTTGCATAGAGATTATGTTTCTCAAAAACTTCCAACACTTTATTTACTTGTTGTAAGTGTTCTTCCCATGTTTTACTGTAAATCAATATGTCATCAAAGAAAACTAATAGAAATTTCCTTTTAAATGGCCTAAAAACAGTGTTCATCAAGCTTTGAAAGGTTGAGGGCACATTTGTAAGACCAAAAGGCATTACCAAAAACTCATAATGGCCCTCATGAGTCCTGAAAGCCATTTTATGAACATCTTCCTCTTTTATTCTAATTTGATGGTACCCCGAACGAAGACCTAATTTTGTGAAATAAACATCACCATGCAATTCATCAAGTAAATCATCAATTACTGGAATAGGAAACTTATGTTTGATGGTGTACTTGTTGAGTTCTCGGTAATCTAGACACATCCTCCATGTTTCATCCTTCTTACGTACCATGACCACTGGTCAAGAATATGCACTCTAGATATGCTTAATGATACTTGCCTTCAACATTTCCTCCACCATTTTCTTGATCTCACTTTTCTGGGAATATGGGTATCTGTATGGTCTAGTGTTAGGTGTTTGGCTCCCTGGAATCAACTGAATGGCATGATCATGATCTCTAACTAGTGGTATTCCCTTTGGAATTACATCAAAAACAGATGAGTGAGCATCAACAATCTTCTGAAGATCAGGTGGCATTGAAGACTCTGTATTTTGTACTTCTATGGAAAATAACTTTGCTATAAATCCATCTACTCCTTTTCTAAGAACCTTCTACATTTGATGAGATCTAATAATCTGTGGAGACTTAGCTACCATCCCATTCAATTGTATTCTCCTTCCATCTGAATGAAATCACATGAACAATTCTTGGAAATTCATCTCTATAGTACCTAAGGTTGTGAGCCATTGGACACCCAAAACAATATCTACCCCTCCCATAGAAAAGTAAACATAGGTGAGTTTAACATGTAGTCTCCCATGGAAAGCTTGATACTATGGCCCTTTCATGTGCACTTGACTGTCCCACCATCCACAATCATAACTTGCATTTCTGGAGCTGGGTAAATAAAACAATTGAGGCAGGCAGCTAACTTACTATTAATGAAGTTATGAGTACTCCCCGATTCAATCAACACCGTCACCTTCTGTTTTCTACGATAGCCAATAACCTTGAGTGTTTGAGGAGTACTAATACCTGATAATGCATGGCAAGAAATTGTAGGTTGGTGATCCTCTACTTCATCTTCTACTGGTTCCTCATCCTCTCCTATAATTTCAATTTCCTCATCATCCTCATTACCTCCATCAATATAGAACAACTTCTTCTCAGCACATTTATGTCCCGGTCCATATTTTCTATCACAGTTTAAACATAATCCTTTTCCTCACTTTTCTTCCATTTGTTGAGGAGTTAGTCTAATTGGCCTAGTAAATGAAGGGGAAGAGATACTACGGTCTCTGATGTTAATGAAAGGTGGCCTCCTACTACAAAGAACTTTTTCCTCTACACAATGTGCCATGATAATAGAATCAGAAAGATTGAGTGGATTAAACATACGTACCTCATGCTCAATGTGGTCCTTAAGACCCCTAAGAAATAGGTCATTTAGATTCTCTTCTTGAATATTCTTCACCCTTAAGGATAGGTTCTGGAATTGATGCACATAATCTTTGATTGATCTTGTTTACCATAACTTTGCTAATTGACTAAAGTAGTTCTCTAAAACACTGGAACTATAGTGTAATTGCAACTCCTCGGTAAAAATTATCCAAGTGACACCGAGACCATTCTTCTGCCTCTGAGCACATAACCATTAATACCAAAAAAATTGGTCAGGTTCAAGATACAGGGATGCCAATGTCACCTTTTTTCCTGATGGTGTTTGATGTAACTCAAATAAGTTCTCCATTTGATTTATCCAATTCAGGGGATCCTTACCATCAAATTTGCACATATCCACTTTCGGTATCATGTTCTGTGGTTGCAAATAAGTTAGATTCTGATTAGGCTGGAAAAGTGATCCAACATGGTTATTTTGTTCATGATTTTGAACTGAAGATCCTCCTTGATTGATATGGGCCAGATTTGGGCATAATGTTTACCCTTTACATGTTGCATGATATCATCCAACCGATGATTGATTTGGTCTATGTCTCCTTTATAGGCCATCTCAGATTGTACATTTCACAACTCATACTCAAGTTGGCTCACCTTATGATCAACTGAGGTAAACCCTAGTGCTGAGGAATTTGTATTTACCCCTTCTGACTCCATCTCTTCAATCACTACCCCATCTTTATCTGGGGTTTTACCCGTAGTAACCAGATTCTTTTTTGCTCTTGTGGAAGGCCCCGCCATGATCTCAAACCTTAGGGTTTAGGGTTTTGATAAAAAAATGGCCAAACAGGAAAAAACACAAAGAAGATACTAATACTTTTTTTTTGAGATCTTTCTGAAAATGTAAATAACTTGAAAACATTCCACGATTTGCACCCTAGGGAGCGATTTTATGAAAAACCCTAAATTTTTAATAACTTTTGTAAAATACATCAAAAAAGTCTAAATTTTTAGGGAAACTTACTTGAAATGTTTCGCAATGCTGGTAAAAATAACTACCGCCAATTCGCTTTGGTTCACAATATATGGCGGAAACAAAAAATTAGGGTTTTTGCCCTAATTTTGGACCAGATCGCAGCTCTGATACCACTTGTAATGAAATTACTTGTATAATTCATATTATGAGCAACAATAGAACACCAAACAACACAATATTTCAGAATAATGATCTCAATATGCAATTGGAATAGCTTTGCCACTTCGAGGGGGAAACCTCCAAACCATATAATAAGACTCAAATGCTCAAATGATAATAAAATACTACCTATAATCCCCTGTATATACTATTCATATGTTATGGCCATCACCAAGGCTGACCTATTAAACATGAGAAAGTATAAAGGATATAATAACATGATATGGTAAGCCACAAGTCGGCCACTCATATCCTAATACAGGCAATAGGTTAAGGGCGTAGCAATAACTTACTTGAAATTTCCACATGTTCTCCAACGTGCCAAACTAATACAAAACTCTAGTGTCCTACCAAAATCCTATGTGTATTGATGCACATTATTCTTCCACACTTTCTCTCCTTCGCAAGCCTTTAACACACTATTTGTACATCCCAATATTTTGTGCACTTTGTGCTCCATACTCTCTGTTGATAACTATTGCACAAATTACTTCTAAGCTTCCATACAGTCACTGCTTGATTCCTCAACATTACTCTTCTTACCTACATGCTCTCCAACCTTTCATGTAACCATATTTCACAAAAAAATTGTAGTTACCTTGAACCTTGGATTATACTACATCATTTTTACCAATGGTGTTGGGTCAATCTTTATTGGTTTCAATGTCATCAAATTGATTAAAAACAGGAAAATTAAACTACAATAGAGTATCATGGGGATGACCGATGACATTCCCTTTTTATCATTTTGATTGAGCATCATCATCCAAGTCAATAAAGTCAAATTTGAATGAGTTTGATTGAGGATCATCAACTAAGTGATTAAGTTAGCTCTTGATTATTTTTATGATAGAGGGTATAGATTATGTTTGGTGTAATATGATATTTTTGTATCACACAATGTTTGTTTTCTAAGGGGAATGACTAGTGGAGAATGGCTAAAGATTAGTTTCCATTTTTACTCCTTCCAATAAGGAGTGTCAAAATAATAGGAAATGTGAATAATGTTGGCTTCAAAGTTGAAGGCATTCACTTTTGCAAGAGTATTTTAGTAATGAAGTAAATATGAGTTTCTAGCTCATGTTTGAGATATATGTAGTCTTCAACATAATATCGTTAAATTATTCATGCTTATTTTTTTACTATAATCTAATTCATGTTCATCATGAGAGGTACATTTGATAGAGATGTTAGGTTTACTAAAATAAATGTGTATTACTCAAAATTTGGTCACGTGATATTTGGAAACAATATGTTCGAATTTATCCTGACACTATCCAATTTACCAATTTTATTGATTAAACTTAAATCATCATGCTCAATCCTACACTCTGCGACCACTAGGTCATGACTTGTTCTTTAAATCATTGCTTTAGGAATCAATGCACTTCAATAAAAATACATATTCATACTCTATAATTTATTTATTGTCTCAGATCAATTCATATCCTAACCCTATATTAGTTTGTGGGAAAATACATATTTGAATAAAGAATCTATCTTAGGGCTGATGAACTTGTACCCTATACTAGCAACACGGAAAAAAAATTCATGAATCAAGTCATCATATACATAACACATCTTTAGACTCTATAATCCATATATAATATCTTAGATCAATTTTTATCCTACTTATGGAGGAGTTTGTGGGCCCAAGCCATGTTCAACTAATGAATTTTCTTCTATGCTTCCAACTATCATATTTTCAAATGGACAAGCTACTTTAGTTAACTTAGGGTTTATTGAGTGGGAAATCATTCGAATAAATAATCTATGTCATGTACACATCCTAACTCGTTAGAGTCATCTAGGGATTCCATATGTAAACAAAATCCAAGAAGGTCACCAAACCATGCATTAAATCATATATCCCTTGGAGCACATTACAACAGAACTACTCAAATATAAAAAAATCTTACTTTTATAGATCACAACTATGCACTAAAATGAAGCCAAATGTCATTTCCAAGTATTGGGGGGATAATTAGGGATCCACATTTATTTTCACTTTCTTACCCCCACTACACCATAGGACATAGAGATTTATATGTGGCTTGATCCTACTTCAGTGTATTCATATGTTGTATAACACTCATCATGTTAGTAAAGACAGAATGAGGTTAATCTAGCACATATGATAAAATCCACTCTTGTATGTCAATATAACATATATGATTAAATGAAATGTTCTAGGTCAATAAGGTCTCAAAGAAAAAAGAATTCACATACATGTACAAAAGATTTGATGCAAAAAATCAAATACAAAAAACACATCTAGAGACATGTACGAGAAGTATGTGTCAAAGGAAAAATGTGGATCAAAGCAGCATACGACATATTCATCATACCTAAGACACCTTTGATCTGAGATCCTATCCGTGAATATGTGAATATATTCTCTACTCAGTTTCAGGCTCCTATATTTCACAAGAAGATTTATGAAACCTTCCACAACAACCTCGTCCAATTTTAGATCATTGTCACATAGTCTAATCTTGATTCAAGGTGAATATGTTTTAAACCTAACCTTTTTTACTTTTATTTACTTTATAGAAATATTTTGATCAAATATTTTGTACTTACATATTTCCAGGTTTATATTATTTACTATTTTCTATTATAGATTTATTCACAAACATATTGTCATACTTTAATTAGATTAACCCTAGTTTTTATGTTAAATTTTAGTGAACGCAATTTATCTCTCAATTCTATAATCGAAGGGATTGTTTCCCTTCCCTCAAGGTTCCAAAATAAACCCTATAGGGTTTTTCATCTCAAATTTCATCTCTTTTTATTCCCCCTAATTATAATAGTTATCTTGTTATTTAGATCAAGCTAGCTATGTCCTCCTTATCTAATTGGGACATCACATAGATTTGTGGAGAGTTTTACAGGGTTTTAAAGGATTGGTTTGATAAGATGCACTCGAACACAATTCCAAATTAGAAGAAGAATATGGGGCTACATTATAAGTGAACTATGATAAACTTCTATTTGAGATTATGATTGCCATAATAGTTCCCTTATTTCTTCTCTTACCCATGATATTGTAGTGAAATATAGTTGTTAAAAATATGGGATACAAATGAATTTTATTTGTGTGATACTTTATAACATCCTTCTCATGGTAGTGTTGATACATATATATTTATTTTATAAATAATAATTATACACATGGTCATACTACACATGTATATGACGGAATCCACCCTCATTTTTATACCATGTTGAACCAAGTCACATCTCTTAGTTCTCCTCATTAAAATACCTCTTATATAGAGGATCCTTTAGGTAGTACTATTTTTTTTATTATCGGCTAAAGGTTTTTTGATTGGGATCCTACCAAGAATATAAGGGGCCCCAAGTCCAAATAATCAAGAAAAGCAGTATAAAAATTAAAATCACAACGAAGGATGGACATCACAAAAAAGTTCAGAAGTTGTAGCAAAACCACAAAGGAACAACAACTAAACTACAATCAAACCAGAACACAACTACAACAAAATTACAAACCAATATCAACAAAGCTAAAGACAAAGAGAACCAAAGCACTAGGCAAACCCCACTACCTATTTCATGATCTTGGAAAAATTCTTTTTGAGATTCTGCAATAAATCCCTTATGTCTTTGAAAGAAGTGTCATTCTTAGATTTTTATTTACCCTTACTAGTTTCAAGCACATGAATGATGTATGCAAGCATATCCATGTTGCCTTTCAAGATGGAAAGGATGTCACGTAGTCTGCTCCTGATCCTATCCTGATATTTTTCCATAAGAGAGATTAGTTTGCCTAACTCCTCCAACAGTTGGTCATCTTAGAGCCACTTTCTATTACAATTTTACAGCCCCTGACTTTATCAAACACCCACTTAACGTAGGCATTAAACCTATGAAGGCCTTATTTTTTCTAAATTAATAATTGGTTGAACATTGGGGGGTAAAGAAATAAAATTATGCCAAGTGGTGTAATTATGGGAAGGGACCCCCAAATTGGAAAGAGAATTAGGTAGCTTATTACCTTCCCTATAGGTATGATGGAAAGAACAACTAATGAAGGTCTTAGAAAGGTGAATAGATTCTTCAATGAATATTTTTATAGTCCAACTGGTTTTGGCTTTACCATTCAGACATTTAATGGCATTCATAGAATCACCTTTAATAGTCAAATTTTGTAATTTAAGAGTAGAGGCAAGTCTAACACCCCAAAGTGCTACTAAAGCTTCAGCAAATTGATTGGTATTCATGCCCATATGTCCAACAAAAGTAGCTATAAAATTACCATCTTCCCCTTGAATACACCGCCCCCTCCAGATTTTCTAAGGTTGCCCTTATAGGCCCCATAAATATTAAGTTTAAAAAATCCAAGAAGATGAGGGGACCAATTAACGAGAGTTATGTCAACCTTAGGGGATGAAATGTTGTTGATAAAACAAGAGACACTCAACTTTTTAAGAATTTTGGGCTCCTCTTCATTATGGCTAAGATTTATTATAGGCCTAAAGCTGGAAATGTCCTTATTAATACCTTTCAAGAGATGATTAAACAACCTACTAACGGAAGGTTTTTCATTGTTGAAAATACTATTGTTTCTATCCTTCCAAATATACCAAATGATGTAGGGGAAGGACAACTACCAAATCCTTTTCACCACTAGATGCTTAAAAGGGGAATTCCATTGCTACCAAGCTGAACTAATGTTATCTGGAAGGACCCAATTAACACCCATATAATTGACGAAGGTATTCCAAAGCTTACTGACGTAGGTACGATGTAGGAATATATGATTGATAGACTCTCTAGAGATTTTATGGATGCTGCACCTATTAGGAATATGTACACTCTTTTGATCTAGTTGTCAGTAGTTAGGATCTTATTCTAGATGTTGAACCAAAGAAATATATTTATTTTTGGAGTCAGCTCTTTGAACCATACCTTACTCCACTCAATTGAAGAAGACTGATTGGATAAGAGTAGATTGTAACCACTTTTTACTAAGTATTCTCCTTCAATGGAGTCTTCCAAAATGAATTCACCAGGTGTATCTTTAGCATCAAGATGATGAGAAGAGAGAAGTTCCTTCATATTATTGATGTTGTCAGAGAAATTGTGACCAATGAAAAACAATTAAATCCAACCTTTACCATCCACATTACATCTGATATAGTCCTTGACTTTAGTTCCAATCATCGTAGAATAAGGAGCAACCAGCTGAGACCAATCTTCCTTATTCTTAAATAGAGATTTAGTAATCCATTTATCCTCCCAAAAAGAGATATCCTTGCCATCTCCCAAATTCCATTTGCTTCCCTTAATAAAAATTTGTCTAAAGTTAAGCATGGAATTCCAAAATTGTGAACCAACAGATAGGTCCTCTCTGTGTAACCAATTGTTACTTCTAGTGTTCTCAAGGTATTTGGCTCTAGCCAGCCTGGTCCACGGTAGGTTTTATTTTATCAGCCTCCAACCCATTTTTGTAACCATAGATTTATTCATCTGCATCATGTTTTTAATACCAAGTCCACCACAACTCTTGGGTTGACATACCTTATCCCACACAATAAGATGGAATCTATCATTTTCTTCCACACCACTCCATGAGAAACATTTTTGAATTTTCTCAATTCTTTCAATGATCTCCCTGGGAAACTTGACTAAAGACATTAGATATATAGAGAGATTTTGGAATGTGCTATTAATAAGAATGCATTTACCTTCCTAGGAGAGGACAGATCCTTTTCAATAAGCTAATTTCCTTTAAAATCTTTCAATAAGATTGTTTCGCACCTCTTAAGGAATTTTACCATGAAACAAGGGCATACCGAGATAAGAGGAGGGCAGGGTGTTGATGTTGTAACCTAAAATATCATAAATCTTATTTTTCCTGGAGACAAGAGTATGAAGGAAGAACAGAGAGCTCTTGTCAAAATTTATCAACTACCCCGATATAATTTCATAATTAGTGAGAATAGATTTCAGCATCCTTGCTTCAATCACTAAAGCCATGAGAATAAAAATAGTGTCATCAGCAAAATGTTGATTAGCCACCTTCAATTTTGAAGAGGATGGATTAAAACCCTTCACTTCACTCCTGTGAATAGAATTTTCCACTCTTCTACTTAAAATTTCATCCATCAAGATAAATAGAAGAGGTGACATATGGTCCCCTTGCCTTAAACCTCTGTTGCTTTTGAAGAATCCTATGGGAGGTCCATTGATAAGGAAAACAAACATATTAAAAATTTTATCTAGGAAGTTCCAGGAGACTCTGTCAAATGCTTTGTTCATATTGATATTGACTAGCATGCCTTTCTTTTTAGCTTTCTCCATTGAATGAATGGCTTCATGGACAAGAATAATTGCATCCTGTATCACCCTTCCTTTGACAAAACCCCCTTGTTGCTGCAAAATAAGGCCTAGAAGGAGGGTCTATAGTCTAAAGGATATAGTTTTGGTGAAGAATTTGTAAAGGACATTAGAAAATTTGATATGTCTAAAGTATTTGAAGTTCCTAGCACCTCTTTTCTTGGCAATTAGCAGAATAAAAGTGTTATTAATTTCTTTAAGTAATCTTCTTGTTCTTAATAATTCATTTATGGCTTTAAGAAGGCCAATTTTACAAATTTCCCAATACCTTTGATAAAATCTTGTCGTGAAGCCATTAGGCCCCACGTTTTATCGTTGTCCATAGCAAAAAGGTTCTTTTGAAGCTCCTCCATAGTGGCCTTCTTTTTAAGTTTCTTGAAATAACTCTTGTCCACAAGATTATTAGGAATGTATTCAATAAAATTGTCAATATTTACTTCTTCTTCCTATGTTTGATCTCCATTAAGGAGATTCTTGTAGAACACCACAACTTCTTTCTTTATAATATCAAAAAAAATTCTAGTTTCCCCATTCTTTGTGGTAATCTCACTAATCATGTTATGGCTTTAGTGTTGGATAGTGATCATATGAAAATATTTGGTGTTACGGTCCCCTTCTTTCAACCATAAAGCCCTGGATTTTTTCCTCCAGTAAGTCTCCTCATGTGCACTAGTAGTATGATACTTAGCTAAAAGTTGTTTTTACAAGCAGTAGTCATTGATATTCATCCCATTATCCTCTATTCTTTTCTCTAACATGATCATCTCTTCCTGAATTTTCTTTTTTCTATCAAAAATGTTGTCAAAAACCTCCTTATTCCAAATTTTAATATACTTCTTAAGATTTTTTAATTTCTGAACCATCACGTACATGGTTGATCCTATGACCTGAATGTTCCACCAGTCTTTAATCTTTTCATAAATATTTGGATGATCTGTCCACATCTGGAGATTTATGTAGTACTTTTATATTTCATGAATACTAATATTTAAATAGATATGTTGATGAGCTTAATACACATGTTTCGTAGATGGATTCATAATTAAGTGACCTTTATCAACTCACAATAAATAAACCAAAGTAGTTTGAGAAACCTATTGGGCCTTGTAAAGATGATCATGTATGCACTCATAATGATTCAAAATTCCAAAGAAAAGTATCTCTTAACCCTACCTATAGTTCCTACAAGCATAGTCATATTTTATAATGCTTACTCAGTGAGGGTCTTATCACATTACATTCTACTTATTTTTTCCCTATATATAGGTTAAAAAGGAAACACAGTAGACCATTTAGTGATTATTATAGAATCAATGAACATAATACAAACAAGTTTTACACTTTGTAACAATAGATTACAATATTTATTCATCATGGCCATATTACCATAGATCAAATTAGTGCAAAGTTACACTTCATACAAAAATGGTTCCCCAAACAAAAAACACACTGAAGAATTTTATAAAACCCTTTTTCCTCTCACAAAGTTAGGGGTATACTGACATAAATAATTGGATCATTTTTAAAATCGATTGTAAATCATACATAAGAGGAAAAACACATTGCACAAAGCATGAATAATAAATATCAATATTCACTTTCATATACCCAACCAAGTGTCATACATGACGTACTTATCAAATATACTTATAAATCAATCCCATCACAAAAAGATGCTCCTTATCTCAAATGTACAAATATTATAGCTACAAACATCATCTTGAACACACCAAGAAAGACTTCATAAAAATATTTGGAACCATTGATCATCATTCCTATTAGAATATGAAAAATATTCACCAATATTAAGGTTATAAACACACATCAAGCTATTAGTGTATAGGATGGACTCAATAGAAACCTTTGGATATAAGGTTGAACCATTTAATAAGACTACAATACATACAATGAAAATAATTTAGTATCATATGACACTAGGTTAAAATACTTATCTTATCATGATCTAGGTTACCTCTGATTTATCTTAGTATAATGCTTGTTTTGGCCACTCTTTAATAAGAGAAATGGAGAAAACATTTAATTGGGATCACAATGTGACTACATTACATTTCCATTCAATAATGGAAATATTCAAGATTCATATGATGGGACAATTCAGAAAAATGACCATTCCAAAACAAGTTATCTAGGACCTTATGATTGAAAAGATCATATGATAGTGTAGACACAAAATCACACACTTGGGTACATTTTTAGGTCCTAAAAGCATGCTAGCATTTCCATGATTCCTAAGCAAGAAAACTAGTGATTGACAACTATATTTTCCTCTTTTCTTTTTATTTTGCTTTCTCTTTGGTCTTACACATCCTACAGCCCAGTTAGAATTTTATTTATTTATCTTTTATGGCTTCAAACACCAGTGCCCATCTAGGACAACAAGGCCCAGGCACTCATGTCCCTTCGGGGCACCCCTAACCCTTTCTTACCTGACTCACTCCTTTTGGGTCTCTTTTATCTTTTGGGTATCTTTGTCACTTACGGGTTCACCTTCTAGTTGTCAATTATGAAATTCAAACAAGGGAATCATATAAATACATAGTTATGTTTCAAAATGAAAGACCAAGCACTAAACATTACTAGCATCACCTAAGCTTGCATCCAAAGGCACTAAAGCACTCCAAAGGCATTCATCTAACATCCATTAAAGGGACAACGGTTGCATACTCTACATACATAACATAGGAAGGGGAAGTCTATTTTATTCCATCCACACATATTATTAGATTGTTACATTCTAACTACAACCCACTATCATTATGCAACTTGCACAAGGTCATCCCAGGGCATCATTTTGACACACATACACAAGAACTACATGGTATGAGATGTAGTGTAGTGCTCGGTCGTAAGTTCACTATGTCATGTGACCTTCGGGGTTAGTCTAACTCCCCATTCTACAATTTCCTTTTTAAGTTTGATGTGGTTTGTGGGTATGTGTAGGTGAATCTCTTTCTTGCAAGTTACATGTACCTTCGGTGATCAAGGAGTGAATATCATATGACCAACATGGAACAACTGTGAAGCCCTTGTGACATAACAAAAAGTAGATCTTGGGATTTTACATAGGCACCGGCACCCAAAATCAGTCTCCAGTGCCCAAGCACCCTTTCCCTGTTGTGGGTGCTCATGTCCACCTTTGTTCATGAGTTCCAGATTTTACAGTGACCAGTGACGACCCTGTTTACAGACTGTTCAGTAGTCACACCTACCCAAATCACTTCCTGTTCATTCAAAAATCAACTAAGTCATCTTATCTCCTCCTCTTGCTCAGGGTTTCATAATTTACATGCTTGTTTACTTGTGTCTTACTGTCTATTAGCACTTGTACATCATTTATTATAGTAGTTACTCTAAAATTAGATTTAATTTATTTTTTATTAAATCAGATAGTCCTCTTATACTTCCCATACTCACATCTTAAGCACAATAATTTTCACATATATATTATTTTACACAAACACACTTCTTCAAATCAATGAATGATGGAACTTTCTCAAAGAATGGTTCTAAATATTCTAATACCTACTCTATTGTCCATGATAAGGGCATAACCAGATGATATAACACATTTCAAGGGTTTGATGTGATTGTTGAGGGAATAATATTTACCTAGGACCTTATTGTCATTTGAAACATGCACCCATGAAATTTAGTGACAACATGGGAATGTCTCTCAAGTGTGGGACTTGAATCATAGACCTTTAGAGAAAGGTCAGATTCTTACTCTAACTAGTCTAATTCCAACCACCAACTACCATTAAACTCTAGTCGAAAAAATTGTAGGGAAAAGGGATGAGGGAAAAACATAAAAGGGGAAGCGATGTCACAAAAAAGAAGTGGAACACTCTCCAATGAATTCAAGGAGTTAGAAAAAAAGATATAGATCTAAAGGGAATATATTATTCATAACCAAAACATGAATCCAAATCATATCCCCACCCTAAAACCTTAAGACACGTAGAATCAAAAATCAATAAATGGCACACACAATAACTCATAAAAACAATAGAGAGGTAAGGCACAAAATAACACAAAAATAGAGGGTAAATATGAGACAAATCCCCATTTCTATTAAATTCTATAATATACATAGTCTACTCCCACCATAAATTAAGGAGATCAATCGTTTACAGAGCTTAACTCAGATATCAGAGGCACTCAAAATGTTTGGCTATCCAATTGGGCAGAGTAATGTTGCATTTAGAAGAGGATATTTACAATACAAAATAAGTTACATTTATAAAGAAAATAAGGGATGAGAGAATTAGAAGATGCTCCCATTTTTGACCATTTCTAGAAGGAACTAGAAGCTCAAAGATGCTCAAAATGAAGAATTTCACCAAAAATCACCTGTAGGAGCATATTCCAAGGATTTCTGAAGGAGTTGTGATGATTCATAATCATGGATGCACAAATGGAAAACATCCAGACAAACTTTATCCATAACCAGTAGAAAATACTTGTAAACAAATCAAATTTGGGTTGATTAACTACATTGATCTCTAATTCGTTTTGATACAATTGATAGTCATAGGGGCCATTAAATTCAACATCTACCAACCATTTTCCATGTGTTTACTCTTGACTAGTTCTCTTTGATCCATTTTCCTTCCCTTAGTGAAACCATATGTCACTATCTCATTGGATTTGGGCTCTCAGGGTCACTTTTCATGGCTATGGCTCACTCTGTTATAGTCTCAACATCTAGGGAATCTGAGTGACTCGTGATTGGTCAACATGGACCAATCAAAATTCATTCAAGATCTCAGGGTTTTCAATTCTGCTCAGGGTAGATCAGGTCTACCTATTATATCTAGGCCTCATAGTGACCCATGATTGGTCCATGTGGACCAATCACATCATTTTCATTGTTCTCATAGTTCTCAAGTCCCTTAGATTTGATTAGGGTCACATGTGAATTCTATAACTCTCAGGATCTCTAAGATCCCAAACCTTACCTTAGCCACTCTGCTTGATCCCAAATTTGTGAGACTATAGAGTGTCATTATTAGTCCATGTGGAGAAATCACAACATTTTGTTATCTCAATCTCTTATACCCTTCTTTGAACACATCTAGACCTAAATTTTCTAATTATTTGAGCTCCCAACTTTACACAGCTCAACGACTTGTAACCTGGCTTAGATCCTTAGGCCTCCTAAACTTACCCAATCTTGATCACTTATCCTTAAGACCATGACTGACTCATTATTGGTCCACTTGGACCAATCATACCATTTTCAAACTCTCAGATCATGGGGGAACTTTAACTTAGCTCAAATTGACCAACTCAGACCCCACGAAATAACTCAACTTGGCCTTAGTCGATTTTAACTTACCCAACCTTATGACCACTCAACTAAGCCACCTTGGTGACCAACTTGACTCGATGACCAACCTTTAACTCATGTAAAAGGATTAATCATGGAGCCTTTGCTTCATTTAAACTTGGTGACCACCATTGTTATATATGTGATCTGATCCTTTCTCCTAAAACATATGGGATTAATCCCAAGTGATAAAACATGAACCAAGTGACCAGTGACCACCAAGTGTCTTCATTATCACCTGATAGATTTTGATGGTTTGGATCCTTAAGGAAATGAACAACATGGATGTCTCTAGCCCATTTGGGGGTAAAAACACATGAATTTTGATCAAGCATTTTCCCGATTTGACTATATGAACTTAGAGCTAGCTTGAGGAAGCCAATGTGACAAGTTTTGAACATAAGGGTGCACTAAAGTGTTAGGAATAACCCATTAAAATCCTCCAAGTATTTTAATTAAAAACACTTGTTAAAAAATGAAGCAAGGTGCTAATTTTGATAACATACCCCACATAACTTTGTCTATTATTACAACCTATGGCATAAGGTCCTTAGTAAATTTAAAGTTGGAAATTTTCTTATGCTAAAAATACCAAAACAATATAATATGGGAAAAAAACAAAAAAACAAGGACACAAATGTAACTAGTGTTGGAGAGTTGTCATTAATGTCAAGGTAGTGTTGTGCATGATTGGTGTCATAGAGAGGTTGTTGGCAAGTTGTGGTCATTGATGTCAAAATGGAGATTGTGCCTTGTTGATGCCAGAGAGTGATGTGGAGAGTTTTTTTTAAGTTGTCATTGATGTCAAATGATGTCAAATAATTATTAATGATGATGTCAAGGTATACATGGTGGAATTCAGTTGTTTGTGAGGTCATTTTGAGTACAGAGAGAGAGAAATTCAAGACAAAGAGGTATTGTTAGAAGGCATAAACATGGTAGCGTATTAAATGAGTATTTACAAGTATGTAGGACTTGGTTGAGCATGAGAATGATGTTTAGAATGCATGAGCAGAGGTATGCAGGTCAGTTAAAACAAGAAAACCAAGGTGTAGAAGAGCCAAATGAAGAAAATAGAGGAGATTGTTGAAAGAGTATTGAAAGAGAAAGCTTCAGAGTCTGTCTAAAGTCTGTTTAAATACTTCAGAGCTTTTCCTAAGTTTGTGGTTTATATTGGTATGAGGCCAACATTGTTGGTTGACTAATGTAATGCATCCTTTAGAGTATGACCTGATTGCTTCGAAGTATGTCTAAAGTCTATTCTATTTACTTCAAAGTCTAAACTGAATGCTTCAGAGTTTTTCCAAAGGCCATGGTTTGTTATGATATGGGAACAATGGTTTGGGTTAACTTTTGTAATACATTTTTGAGTTTGTTGGATGAGTTTTTGTGATCATGTTTGGCCAACCTTTAAAGGATTTGAAATCAGAGTTGTGATTTTCTTGTTACTAGCCAAAAAAAAACAAAAATGACACTAAAACATTCCATATGTTCTATTGTTTAGCCAACCTGAATGCTTTGCTGGAGAAAATGGAGAGATGTAAAGAGGAAAGTGCAAACTACTAAGAACAAGAGAAAGAGCAAACTCAAGCAGATAGAGATTGAAATGACATAATTGGGTCATGACAGTTCAA
The DNA here is from genome assembly GCA_019776745.2 of Taxus chinensis. Classification (NCBI taxonomy): domain Eukaryota; kingdom Viridiplantae; phylum Streptophyta; class Pinopsida; order Cupressales; family Taxaceae; genus Taxus; species Taxus chinensis. The sequence goes on from CM034154.1 coordinate 658,658,704, forward strand.
AAGAAGCCTATCATGTGGTTACTGCATGTTTGTTAGATGTTTCTATATGTGTGGCTGACCCATATGTTGTTATACTTGCATGAATGACCTATGTTGATATGTTCTTTGAGTTTTTGTATGATCAACCTAATGCATCATGGCCAACTTATATGATGTTTTGAGCTTAAGACATGTATATAAGCAAGACAATTTAGGTTTGTTTGAGAGAGGATAGTGAATGGAGAAAAGTGTGAGATATAAGAGCTGAAGAGAGGTGTATAAAGTCCTAAAGACCATAAAGAATGCATACATGTTGAAAATATGAAGGTGTCTAGCTGTGAAAGGCAATTTTTTTATGATCATGAGAAGGTGAAGAAGAAGACGAGTGAGTAAACAAACAAGTCAATTTGAAGAGTCTTAATGAGCAGTAGAGCAAGGGTATCAAGAGAAGTTTATGTTTGGGGATCAGAATGTGTGTTAAAGGCTAGAGTGCATGCTGATATATCAAATATTGACAGCATACCAAGAAAAAGAATGACAACATAGAGAATAAAAGTAAAGAATTTCATCATTTGTTGAGATAACAACATGAAGAGGTGGAAAACATCCCTAAGCAGTTGAGTTGGTGCTTAGTCTTCCTTGTGGAGTTGGTGCTTCACTAAAACCCCAGGGGGTTGTATCCTCCTTGCAATTTTGTGATTTCTATAGTCAAACTAGTGCTTAATAAATTAAGGGGTTGGTGCCTCCTTGCAAGTTGGTGCTTGTTAAAGTCTAGTTGGTGCTAGATAAATTAGGGGTTGGTGTTCCTTATGGAGTTGGTGCTTCACTAAATCTTGATTTTTGTCTATTAATACAATGATTAGTGGGTTTTCTTCCCCTAGATGTTTTCCCACCTAAATGATGTGTCCATGTGTTCTCTCTTGTTTCATGCTGATGTGGATGGATGTTATGTTGCTTGTATGGTTTGCTAAGTTAATTGACATTGCTTATATAATGGTTAATGCTTTGCTTATTCATACAAGTAAAGGAAATTGAAGTAGAAGTTTTAAGACACCGATTCAACCCCCCAGTGATTGTGCTTTCAACAACTAGTTTATCCATTACACATACTTAAACATTGTGTTTATTTAGATTAATCACTTTGCATACCCTATATCTTTACAAATTTTCTCCTTGGTAAAATAAGATAAATACCATAATCCATGGACATACACACACACTTTCCAAATTGTTAAACCTTATGCTTTAGGGGTAACCCACCATATTGGTGGCATACCTACACTAGGGGAATCTTACATACAAAACTTACTTAGATGACATCTTTATACACGTTATGGCTTCTTATAGTCCTATACTCTGTGAATTAGAAGATGGTCACACTATTTATCTCTAGGAATTGATTCAACATGCTCCAAGCCTATTTTTATTTATCATTAATTTATTACTTTCTTACTACATGTTATGTTTGGTTGACTAATATCAAACTCGAGATCCTTATTTTTGCTATTTCACATTGCTTCATAACTCACTCACTCTGAGCACATTGTTTTTTGCACATTGTCCGATCCATGGTTTTTCCTACTCACTTGTTTGATTTATGTTATTGTAAGCTCTACACACATGTTTATATTATAATATGTATGCTATATGTAGTTATATGCTCTAAGAATTGTTTGTTTATATGCCCTGATTATTTCATGCAATTATATGTTTTATACATGGCATATTGCTCAAGACCAGATACATGGATGTCTATCTTCCACTATCTAATGCTTTATCTATGATATATATACATAACATTATGCAAGGTCATGTGAGGCTTAAGAACTGTTATGGAAGTTATGAGCATATTGTACTCTATCAACTATTGTTCTCCATGTCACCTTTTGATTAATGATCTGATTTTCTCTATGAACTTATATGACCTTATGATAGTATGGTGTCTAAATAAGGAGTTTCAGAACAATGACCTTGTTGTGTCACCGCAAATGTATGAGGTATATACCATTATTATATCTATTGGTAGTTTTCACAATGAAGATATTTGGTGAGGTGTGAACTATGAGGTTCTATGCAACAAAAAGAAGCTTCATTCACTCAAAGTATTGGATTCTTTGAAACAAAGGATCTTGTGAAGTGTGAGGTTTAATTACACATGGAAGCACTTTGCACCATGAAGGAAAGCTTCTTACAAAAATGGAAAGTTTGGTAATTAAAGGAGATGGTTCACAGCAAATAAATTAGCAATAATGTGACACAAAGGCTTACGACATGACTTATGTAGTTATGACAGACAATGTGTGAAGAAGCACTATGTGAAGGTTTGACATCATGAATCTCCTGGTACATGTGATACTCATATCATCCATCCCCACCTTAAGACACTTTGCTCATAACATACTTAATTAGGTTACAGCTCTCCTAGAAGCGTGGAAGCTTAAAATATGCTAGTTGAGCCTATGGACACGACTCATAATCACATTTTGTGACGCAACTTTTTATATTTTTGACATAAAATCTATTACTTATGTGTAACCCTAAAGTATATCTCCAGATCAAGCCATAATTCTAAGATATCATTAGAGTTGATTTCACAAAACAATAAGTAATATGACAATGCAAATCGATGTTGATGTTTACAATATTGTAATTTTAAGGAGTCAGCCTCAAGATGTATTAGAAAACACCACTTAGCCTAGACATTCATTTCAAAAGTACAATAATGGATTTCTTGTGTTTTAATCACTTTTGAAAAATGAGTTATGGACTAGATGTTGTATATTGTGTTTTTAGTTGAAAATAAGAGAACTAGGCCTGACAAACCTATTAGGCTAAACTACCATTATAACTTTGTATGCACCATGGTAGTGTTCATAAGATCATACCTGTCAGGCTAGGACACATATTGCTAGTACGATGATTAAGACCTTTTATTTATGATCTTCTACAGTTTTATGAGTCCTTCGTGTCTGGCACCTTTCCTAGGTTTCTCAACTTCCTATGATTTATCTATAGATGTCAAAAGGTTAGTTGTCATAGTATACAGGGAAGCTATAGGCCACATGGACTAAAAATCACCTGGGTTCCTTCAGTCCATTGATGGAAGATTCATAGAGGCATAAGCACATGTTTGTAAGGGTTATAGTCACCCATATGCACCATTGAAGTTGGATTTACTCTGAATACATCTCAACTCACAAATCATTCTCCAAGTATAAAAGTGATTTGTAGTATTTTTGCAAGCAGTCTTTGGAGCACTTACTTTTAGCATGTTTGATTTGTAGATGGCATTATTGTCTTAAGTTTTATACTTATTTTAATTGGATTTTTAGATTGGTTGAATGAATGAATGTAAAGTGAAATGTTGTGTATTCACTTAGTTTGTAGCTTGCAAGTACCTGTATGTAAAAAAGGTGCTTCCCTAATTTACACTGTTTCTAGTTCTTATATTATTGTTCGTAAATTTAGGAAGCTTTGGATGCCTTTCACTACTAGTCTATAAAAGGAGAGAACTATCTACAAAAGGATGCCACACAAATTTCACCATGAGGGTTTTGTTGTAACTTATTGAACACACCAATCTGTAGATGATTTTACTATGAAAGGATGACCCAAATTAATTGATTTTTCTCTTACAAAATATTTGAATTTGAGAGTTTTTTCTAAAAATATTGATCGGTCCAAGTTTGGGACAAATGTTTTCAGGACTTTATGGTAGTGACGCTGACCAGGTTTTCACAACTGTAGAGACCATAGTTTACGTCAAGCATCTCAAAAATTCATATGAAGAAAACTATGGAACATGTTCATTAATCACTAAGTTACTTCATCCACATCTCTGGTAAGATATTAATTCTATTTATTATTAGATAATTGATTTTGGTCTTTTTACTCAGGCTAAAACACACTAACCAATTTAAATGGTGGCCTTAACCATTTTAGTGACATTTATTAATATCTATTTTATTATTAAATTCCATGCTTCACAATTTATGCATAACCTCCCCATAACCATATTGTTTTTTCTAATAGTACCTGAAACGTGACGAATTCTAGAAGTGCCCCGCTATCCAACCATCGCCATCATTGACGGTTAATTCCTCAAAACAACCTGGATCGTCGATGATCCTAACCAATCACTAGCGATTATAAATAGGAGTTTGTCCTACAATCCCAGGGATCATTTAGATACCTTATGATCATGCCCATGCCACACTTTGGACTAGTCATAGAGTTCAAGACATTTCCGCATATCAGCAAGAGGCTATATCAAACCATTATAACTGACTATGTACACATCATTTTGATAACTTTTCAAACTCGAGTCAATCATGGACACAGCATCACCCACAACTCACTTTTTATCTCAACCTAGCGAAACCTCAACAATATAGATGATGTTGAGGCCTATGTTAGATCATTTCTCACATCCACATGTATTTATCTATTATATTGGGACAACAAATTGCCTTTTGATCTAGCCTAAAAATTGTTGAACCATTTTAGATTGAATAACTATTAGAGTTGTCAAAAACATTTTTTAGTCATAACTGCCACAATGGAACCAGTAATCGTTGAGCTGATTACTTGAATCGACAATTGATCAGTTTCTTGCCAATCACCGGGGATCCCTATTCAAAAGATATATCTTTGTCAATTTTTGATATTTCATGAAGAATAACTATTAGAGTTGTCAAAAACATTTGCATCGTAACTTGCCACAATGGAACCAAAGGAGCTATATTCATCGACAATTGATAGTTTCTAAGTGGCCAACAATCATAATTTGGAGCAAGGATGCCATTTTAGTGGTGAATATTCGTAATATGGCGAAATTTCTGGCGCGGGTCATTGAGCATGTTCGCCTAAAAATTAAAGTTCATTTTTTTTCAGGGGTCGGCTTCCCCTACCTCTTTATAATATCCCCTATATAATCCTAAATTATTCACCGGGTACGAACACTACTTGCTAACTCATTCCACGTTCCTCCCGGGGGCATATCTATTATCAAGTTACATAAAACTTGCGAAGCAACAAATTCCAAGTTTCTAGTACACAAAAGTACAGTTTTTCAGAAAAAAGAGTTCAACTGACACGTGACAAGAAGGCTCTGATTGACGGGCAACAAGAAAGACTGTGTGGACGGGTGACAAGCAGGATTTGTTGGATGGGTCGATAAGCAGATTCTGTCTATTGACAAGCGATAAGCAAGATCTGTTGACGGGCGACAAAAAGGATCTGTTGACAGGTCGACAAGCAGGATCATATTGACAGGTGAAACAAACAAGATCTGTTGATGGGCGACAAGCAAGATCTGATTGACGGGCGACAAGCAGGATCTATTGACAGGTGACAAGAATAACCTTCTGGCAGTTGACAGGGAACTGTTGTTGACACGCGACAAGTTTCATTTGTTGACACACAACATGGTGTATTTGTTGACGGAAGACCACTACCAAGAGCTTATCTGACTCGAATTTATCATGCTAAGAACAATGGAAGCTGCTAGTGATAAGAAGACCCAACAAGTTACAAAAAAAATTCAAGAGTCTTTGTTCAACTATTTTGGAAACTCTATTGGTTCAGATACCGCAACCGCCAACACCCATAGAGCTCCCACTGAAATCAATCAAAGCATAGACTGTGTGGAATGTGTTATTGAAGTGGACATGTGTTCTGATTAGTATCAGCCAAATGACACCTATAATGATACTATGTCAGGGCTTGAAGATATTCCAGTAGTACAGGTAGAGCTTGAAGATATTCCTATTGATGTGCAACCAGGAGTGCAAAATGTAACACAAAATTCAAATGCAACTAGTGGTTCATGGAAAATGAAACCTGCTGATTGTGATATTCCTAAAAGCTCTACACGTAAAAGTAAAACTCTAAATACAAACAAGAATACGTGTACACTTAGGAGGACATACAAGTTTGACTGGGCTGTAAAATTTCCATTTATTGAAACTGTACATCCACCTAATTCTGAAGAAATTTCATTGGAATGTACATGTAAAATATGTACATGGAAATTGGGAAGGCAACAAAAAATGAAACTGAAGTTAGACACAATTGAAAAAAAACTGTGGTAAACAATATTTCACTATAACTGGGGAAGATGGCCAGAAAATAAAAACACACAGATGGAAAAATGAAAAAGAATGCATGCATGTGAAATATGCGGCAGAATATGAGGTTGATCAGAAAAGACGTAGACTTCTTGTAGAAAATGGTGGAACGATCACATCATAAATTGGTAAGATGAATCAATCAAATTTGTGTGCTAAACTCATACAGTTTTTTACTTTATTCCACATCCTTAAGAAAGGAAGATCGATTTCATATTTCATTGATTTAAAACCTTTGTATCAATATAATGGAATGTAGAATGTTCCCCTGTCTCACTGGTCAGATAACAGTGCATGGGAAATGGCTGAATGCCTTGCTATGATTGAGAAGGAAGATTTAAAAGAGTGCGTAAAAAATTTGAAGTTTATCTCTTTGTCGATTGATGAAGTGACCGTTGTTGACAACACTGCATGGGTATGTATCCATGTTTACACTTTAGAAAATCATATGAGGACTCCACATTTGTTGGGTGTTTAGAAAATGGTTGAAAATTACGATGAAAAAAACCTATATAAACTAGTTATTTCTATTTTGAAACAAATAGCTGGCATGACTATGAATGAAATTGCTACGAAGTTGGTATGCGTGGGAGCAGATGATGCATCAGTCATGCAAGGTCATAGAACTAGGTTGTGTGTTCGATTACAAACATCAGTCACCCCTTATATGCTAGTAATTCAATGTATGGCTCACAGAATGAATTTAGCATATAAAATCGTTAATAAATACGAAAATGTTGCAAAAGTAGAAGACCTTATAAGAGAACTGCATGCCTATATGGCAAGCAGCCCAAAGTAATTTCTTGAGTTTCAAAAATTTTCCATAGAAATTACAGATGGCAAAAAACATCTGAAGGATGTTGAGACAAGGTGGATTTCGTTGTATGAGCATGCATGCAAAGTGCGTGAGGAGTATCCTTCATTGGTTGGTTTTATGCACAAATATCGTTATGAAATTGACATGGCGAGGGACTTGTTGTTCCATCTAACTAATTTGGAGACATTGCTTATATTGGTAGGCATTCTTCCAATGTTGCAGGAGATCAATACATTGATGAAGCATGCACAAGGGAGATTAACCTATATTGTTGATTTTTTATGGATGAGAAAAATGGTATGTATGAGTATTGATGCCTTGTACACTTCCCCGGATAGTTTCGATACACCTATATTTGATAACTGGAAAGTTTTATTAGATCTTAACCATCCCAATAACTTTTTGAGATTTAATATCCATGATCACCTCTATATCCATGTTAGCGGGAAAGAGATACCACTGCACATTCTGTAAAAAAGCAAAGACGTTACATCAACGAAAAAAGAATAAGTTCCTATGACATGAAATCTATTTGATTTTGTAGTAATTGAAACAAGAATAAAACTCAGAAAAATTGCAGAATCCTTAGCATTAGAAATTAGAGAATGTTTAAGCCAAGACAAAATTCTTGAAGCCATGGGTGTGATGAATCCAAATTTTTGGAATACAGAAGGTGGTTGTGCTGATTTTGTAAGTAATATTTTTCATAAATACATGGGTAAAATTTTGGATCATTTCAGCAAAACATTAGAGGTCAAGGGCATTGAAATAAAAGGTATACTGAATGTTGATTTAATAAAGACTCAATAAACTAATTTTGCAAAGACAATGAGGTCACAATATAAACTCTTAGACAAACCTTCAGAGAGTGGTGCTATTACAAGGCTCTTGCGAAAAATCTACTAAAGTAGTGTTTTATAGGAAGACATTAGTGAATATTTTTGGTTGTATGAGTTGTGACAAACAATGATTTTGGGATCCATGAAGGATGAAAGATTTTTCAGTGCTTTATCTTTTATTAAATCAAAACTGAGAAACAGGTTCGATAAAAATATCAAAAGTTGCATAAGGTGTTATGTTTCTTGCTACTCTTTGGAAACCTTTCCTTTTGACAAAGCTATTGCACATTGGAATTCCCTTGCCGAAAGAAGAGGTGTAAATAATAATGCTACAAGTCCAAGTAATCTCAACGATGAGATTAGAAGTGTTGCATCTTCAAACTCTGTGGATGTAAATATTGAATACGAAGAAGCCATTGAAAATGGATTATTTTAGCTTTAAATAGGTATCACCTTGACATTACACTTTAACTATTCTTAATTATTCAATTTCATATTAATAGATTCTAATTTAATTGTTTATAGTTTTACATAAATACCATTGTAATTCTGCATATGCAAATATTAACAGTGAGGAGGCTATTTTTGATTTGTAGTTATCATCGAAGATGTTACAGGTATGTATATTTACGCTTAGTGTTTGGTACAGTTGTCATCCATTTTGTATTGCATTCTTGATATTTGTGTCACCTTCGATATGAACATGTTCTGGTTTACTTTTATTTGCTTAGGTTAGATCTGGATTCTAAATTTTAATTTCTTTTCATTTCATTGATGTGTATGAAAAATGTGAGTTGACATCCATCCAAGGAAGCTCTCACTTCTTGGGACTGAGATTATCAGGTAACTCACCCATTTTTATTCTAATCCTTATCCATTTTTCGTGTTGAATTCTCGAGAATCGAAGGTCGTCTAGCTTGCTCAAGAAGATAAGAGGTACCTTAAACCCTATCTTAGCGGTTAGCCATAGTTTTAAATGTGAAGAAGATTTTACTATATTAAGATATTTGTGTCATACCACATTCTTTTTTTTCTTTGAGCTTTATCGTTTCAATTCAATATAAAGGTATCAAAATAAATGTGTAGAAACGATATACATATTAAAGAGTTCAAAATTTAAAATAGAGAGAAGCTTTTACAGTATTAAGATGTATCTGTCACACCACAATGCACATTCTTAATTTTCTTAAAACAATTATACATTATCATCATCTAGTCACATACAATTCATCATCATCCATATCTACTCTAATTTCAATATCCACATAACACCACATTCTAAATGAGTAAATGGATAATCCATTATAATGTTTATTCTAATGTCATCAAACATATTAGATGTAATCATGACCATCATTGCATGCAGAGATAATATTGCATAAATTTTAAATCCATGAATCATAATTATCCATCAAACATACACACCATATACAATATAGAAATTCTATATAAAAATATAACAACATACAATTCATATAGTCACATACAATTAACATAGAACCACATTCTAAATGAATAAATTAATAATAACTATAACTACATCTACTCTAAATTCATTATCCAGACATCCACATCTAATGATAAATGTAACTATCACCATCATTGCAAGCAAAGATAATATTGCATAAAATTTAAATCCAAAATTCAAATTAAACAAATATTCAAGTATCAACTTTAATTCTTCTATATATAAAATATTTAAAGTTTCAATTTTGAGGTTCCCCAATCCTCAAGCCTCTATCATTAACATTTTCACCAGACCCTACTGTATTCTTTGCCTCAATTATCCCCGAACTAATCAGATCCTCAGCAATCATGTCTAGGTTCTTGATGGTTGTTTTTTCTTCCTTTGTAGCATCTCCATGGGATGTCAAAGAAGGATTCGCCACTGCCTTTGCTTTAAATAAAATCTCAGGGTTGTAGCTAATTCTCTTTAATTATTTGCTTAAGTGTATTGTTTTTTTTTTTAACCAAAACAATATTTTCTTTCATCTTAATTGATGTGGATAAATTGTTCTTTGTTGTTTCCAAGTAAACTTGGAAGACCTTGGCTTGACTCTTTAATTTTTCATATTTCAGCTGCAAAAAAAAAGAGTGAAGTCAATTAAACATATTAAAAAACAATTTTTTATTGAAATTAATAAAAAAATATTTTTTCAAACTGATTATACTTACGATAGCTCTATCTCGTTCGACGTTTGCAATCGTGACCATTTCCTTGTCCTTAGACCAATTATTGAAATAGGCATGGGCCTCAGCACTGATATTCTCCAATCTGTTTAACACTTTATCTAAAATATTGTCGTTATAAGTGTTGTTATATGCGAAAGTCCTACTTTTAGCTCTGATGAATAATGCATCCATCTTCGCGTGTTGATTTTTGACTGATGCAAATAAGCTCTCTCTTTGCCAATGGTTGTCATAACAACTTACTATCTCAGATATTAATACTTTTTCCCTTCTCTACCATTGAATGAGCTTAGTGATTTGAGGTGTGATAAATTCATTTATGTGGGATTGACAATCATAGCCAATCAAGTTCTCCAAAGGAAATGTTGGCAATTCATCACTATCTATATCAAAAGAGGATGATTTTGAAGAAGAAGAATGGTGGCTTTCATCTCAAGTAACGGTTGCTGCATCTTTTTGCTTTTGGGGGCGATGATCTTAATAGCAATAATATAAAATTAATATTAAAATTTAAATTTAAATGTTGAAAAATTTAAATAAATTTAATAGTACATTGAGATGGAAATATACCTGTTGGCCCTGAATCATATAACATGTGTCGAAAAAAACTAGTTGGGTCACTATTATCAATGCCCAAATAATCTTCATCTAAAGTTATTTGATTCAAAATGGATTGCCCTGTTGTAGTGGGACAACCATTGAGAGAGAGGGTAGGAATAGCGAATGACAAGGGAACGTGTAGTGTCCCACTAAGGGCCAGAATCATGGGCATTGCGTTTACCAATGGTCTTTTGTCCTGAACCTCTAGTCGGTATTTTGAATCGTAATTGTAGGGGTTGATTGAGTAGCTGGGGTTTGCAAATTTTGAGTAGAAGACAAAGGATTGTTATCAAATTTGAACAACAAGATGCCAAGAAAAAAAATCATTAGTAATTACTAAATAATATGTGAAAGTATTAAATAAATCACAAAATAAAAGAAGTCATACCTGGTTGAGCAGGATTTTGTTGCGGTACGAATTGATTAGTGTAAACTGGGGGGCTGTGACAGACTTTGAATTGTTTCGGTTGGAGTTGATGGTCGTAATTGTTGTTGAGATTCGACAATTGCACAAGATTGTACCGAGTGGGTTGGCGATGCTTTCTTTAAAGCACGTGAGTAGTCCAAAATTCCCTGCAAGTGCAAGAAATACATGTCAATTCAATATGGTAAATCATTAAATGGTAAAATCAAAATGTAAACAACCCTACTTTTAATGTTAAGGGTATTACGTCTCTATTGTTTCATCAATGCAAATACTTGGGGATCAGCTGATAAATGAACTTCAATTTTAGATTTTGATTCTCCTGAGGCCTCGGCATGTTGTTGGCCTCTTCCTCTTGAAGCATCTTTTTTCGTGGAATAGAATCCAAAAAATCTTTTTTGCATACAGAAAAGATTCAATCAGAATTACATTATAGTAGTACATAAAGATTCGATCACAATGAGAAAAACATAAAAAAGATAAATTTGTACCTGCTGCTCTTCAAGTGGAATTGAAATTTTTTTTACTGTCTCATTTATGCAAGTTGGAGTTGGTTCATCTTTTAAATTATAATAAGCCTCATAATAAAGAGCTAGGATATAGTTTGTTGAATGAATAACTAGTTTTTCTAAAATTGATGAATTGGTAATGTCAGCCTTTAACTTGTTAGACAAAAATGTTTACCAGTCAAATTTTTTATTTCCGATTGTTGTAAGAATGTATGCAACAACCCAATTTGGAATGTCAGTTTGTCGACCCTGCATAATAATTCTGGCTTGAAATAAATAAGTCAAGGTAGCAAGAAAGTGGTGTGCAACAACTTGTGTGTCCACTCTTTGTCTGGATTTGCTGACATGAGCTGCAAAAGTCATCAAAATTAATATCAATTTGAATTAATATAAAAAAAAAAATTCAAACGAGAGAAAATTACACTTACAATCAACATTGAAACCATAACTAGATTCCAGGAAAATATTATCATTTTCAGTGTGTGTTGCCTTGGTTGTTACAATCGGCACATGTTTAAAAGGGAGGCATGTCAATCAATGTATATCAACAGGTTCGACACCGAAGGAGGATGTACGTTGATCTTCTAATGTAACAGTAAAAGTATTGTTTTCTATATTGTAGGATGAAAGGAGGTAGTTAAGAATTTGATGGTCAACCTCAAACTGGGGCATGCTAATAAGCCCTTGGAATTCAAATGCAACTATCGAATCCCTATATTCTGCATTCATTTCCATGACTACATTTATGTGGGGGCACATAGCGCTTTTGTATTGAATCTTGGCCTTGGAGGCTCTGGGTGTTGGATCCTTAGGTTCACCTTGGGTAGAAGAAGACATGACATATGGTACCTATAGCAAGAAGTTCTCGAAGAAGGAAAAAATCTGGTAGTTCACCTTGGGATGTGTTAGTATTTATAAGGAAAATTAGGATTTCTTGTTGTTGCCATGCAACAACAAGGTCCTGTTGACGTGTGTCAACAACATCTTATTGTCGCACGATAGAAAAATTTTTGTTGACGAACGTCAACAATATTTTGTTGTAGCATGAAAACAATGTGTTTTTGACACACATTAGCAGCACTTTCCTGTTCCATGACAACAAGATGTTGTTGACACACGTTAACAGGACCTTGTTGTCATGCGTTAGCAAAAAAATTGTTGATGGGTGTCAACCACGTGACAACAAGGTTCTGTTGACGCCCGTCAACAACATTTTGTTTTCATGGGATAGTGAGGCAATATTGACAAGCGTCAGTTCTCTTAAAACTGCCAGGTGAATATTTCGTGCATAAACCTATGAAAATTTGCCTTTGTGGTGAATGTGGCCAAAGTAATATTCATCGAGGATTTTCCACCTCCTTTTTTCCATAGGATTCTTAAAGTGAACCTTGATTTCTCTTAGATAGCAGTTCCTGGCCACCTCTCATCCAATTACAAGAATTTACAACCTTTCTGTAGTCCAACAACCCTTCTTTTGGGAACAATAAAACATCCTTCATGAGTTAACATTGTGTGCAATATGATTTTCCATTAACATTGAATACATTAACGAACAGATCAAGTTCCTCCACTACATTCACTAAGAGACTGAAGACTTTGGTATGATTACTTTGAGTCTATTCAGATTGCCTCCACCCTTTCCTGAGCCATCTTCGAAGCCGCACAAGACTTACCTTTCAACCTTAAGGTCTAGAGCTTCTCATCTATTATCTATCAATTATTTTCTACTACATATCTTTATTAATCTACTTAATTGTCTAAAAGTGAGTTGGCATCCTCTAAGGAAGTCCCTTTGGATTCCTGGGATCATCCTTTTCTGAGCAACTCATTTATCCATTCATCTAATATTTTTTGTTTAATGTCTTTGATTATAGAGTGATTTTCAAGACAGGAGGACTTGTGCATTCATTTGGACTTAGCAACTTCAATCATCCATTAAGATCAACATCATCCATATCGCGGGTATTGGTAAACCTCATTTTCTTCTGAGGTCAATTTGTTTTTTGTTATTTCATTTTATTAAGTTAAATTTGAAAAAAAAAACTCTCTAGTACATTCTGGCATGCCCTGTGAGACCTCACTCCATTTTTATTTCATTTAATTTAATTTTTCATTCATCTTAGGCATTCTACTTTGTAATCTCTAGCGATCCAATTAAATCACCAACGATCGGTGTGAATCACTAACGATTCCTGTTAATCATCGATGATCTCTAAGTTTTCTTCTAATTACTCAATCAGTCAGCCTCTAACATCAATTTTTGCTCGTCTTATGTTTTCATCTAACCCTTGCAGATTCTTGTTTTGGAAGCTTACTTGTTGCACTATAGTTGTACTATAAATTTTTTTTAAAAAAAAATCATGTAGTCTTGTTTTTTCCACTCGAATGACTAGGCGTGTTAGCACTTCATTCAAATTAATCTGAATGCTCACACGAAGCGTGCGAAGCTACCAGATCCCACTTTTGTATTGTCTTGTAAAAAATGTTAGCATGCATGTTCATATAACTCATTATCAAAGCATACATTCTAGTATAAACATCATATCCATGAGATTAAATAGAAACATAAATAATGAGGAAACATAACAGATTAAACTATTACTAGAATTAGTTTCAGCATACAAATATCATGATCAGATACATCAATTGCCAGAATCCATCCACAGTTATATATTGCATTAATTTATCAAGTAACAGAAGTTGAATGCATAATCATAGTAGATAGAGAGTCATGCGTGCTAGAACATAAGGGTAACATAACTCCACAATACATACAATGTATAATACGTGGTCATCAAAACTATTTATATCAATTAACATATATAAGGGTGGGGACTTGCCCTTCACCACCCATGCATCTCAAAATAGACTGCATGCTCAAACTAGCCATGCGTTAACAACTGCATGCTTTCACAAAGTGGCTAATCATAGATTAATCTATAACTAAATTCTATCTTAATGTTATTATTAACACAAATAATGCATGACCTTTGATCTTTCGCTTTACTCCCAAAATATCTCTTGCTTCGACATAATTTTTTTTGCTTTAATCCATTGTGTGATCTGCACTCCAACCTTATTTTCCTATTTTTAGCTTGTGCCATGCAAAAAACGGCTAAGTCTTGAATGTTTCCTTCCTGGGCATGCCCTTCTTAACTGACACTTGCACGCGCTTCTATACCCTACTTTTTGTGCCTCAACCTTCGAAGCGTTTTTTCATAGGAAATTTTCATCAACCCAACATTACCCCACACTAATTACATTTTTGTCCTTGACAATGGGTCTTCTCAACTTATCCCTCCAAAGAATATAGAAAAATAAAGAATGAATCAAGAAAGAATGAAATAATAATAGAGATAGAAAAATATTCAATGTGCCTTACTCTTCCATTGACAACAAAAGCTCAAAGTAATATTAAATAATATATTCCTCTGATTCATTCCATTCTCCAAGCCCTTTCTTGGCTTTATCAGAAACATTTTCGAGTACTGCATTCATCTCTTCTAAAGTCATATCTTCATCCTTATTTTGCAATTCCCTTATCGCTCCAGCCAACCATGAAATCATTCCCTCTGTTAAGTCCATCTTGTGTGTGAATAACTTCCCCATCTCCTTTATCCTATCTTCATGGGGGTCCCTGGCTTCCTTGAGCACATCGTGCCTCCTTTCCATTGTAGCTAGCTTCTCTTCCTAGCTCAAGGTATCGTCCTTCTTACCTCTCAGGACCTCATTTTCTTCCTAAAATTTCCTAGTCTTGAGGATTTGTTCTAGATCCTCACATATTACCAATGTTGAACCAGCATTTTTCAACCTTTAAAATTTGGATTATGGAATCATACTCTACAATTCTCAGCCTTCAATTGATCTTCAGTCTTTCCCTGCATGGTCAATTTTTCCTTCAACAAACAATGGATGCATTCTTGTAAAGAGTGTAATGTTGAGCGATACGTATTGTTTGTCTAGGAATCAAATTCTAGATGTGCCTCTATAATCTCACCCCCAATCTCTACAGCAAATTCCAAAAGATCCTTCTTTCATTCCCTATCCCTTCTATGCACCTTAGTTAGTAGCTCAATTTTTTATTTCATAGTCTTGTCATCCTCGAGCAATGTCCTAAGCACATCCGCTTTATCCAAGTTCTTGCATACCACCTTTTCCGCCATCTTAGTCAAGGCATTACTTGTATGTTCATTAGTAAACTTAGTCAACTTCACCGTCATGTATGCTTCTTGGTCCCCTTCTTAATTTTCCTTCTAATGCATGTTTCTTCCTTCACATCAAACTCTACTTCATTAATATGTGTCTATGTGCTCCAAGATACGTGTTTCCTTATGCGCATATTAGCATTCTTAGGATCCATAAATTCCCAACCAAATAATTTCTTAGGTGTAAGGGTGCTCTGAAATCTGGTGCGAATTATTTTTAAAGGGTTGGTAACATACCCCAACTTAGGTGTCTTATACATTTCTTCTCCTTTATGTCCACCTGACCACCTTCCCTTAGGAGTATGCACCTCTGCACCCATGAATGGGCCTTCACCTACTATACCTTTATGCTCTCTAGAAGGCTTGCCAATACTCTTCTCTTTATCTTTCTCTTCTCCTATGGGGCATTTTTATTCCTCGCGCTCCCCATGCACCTCTGTATCATACTGAGTCTCTTCTTCTTTCGGCTCCTCTCTTCCTTCTACCTCAATAACTGGTGGATACTTACCATCACGCGTAATCTCAACTGAAACTTCCTCCTCATTGTCCTTCCTAGGCGCATACTTACACCTTCTCTTCATCTTTGTCTGTGGGCTCATATTGACGAGTGATAACCTTGGTAACCTTCTCAAAGGCTAGGAGGGTCTTGTGTCAGTACCATGCATCCTCGTTTCCTTTGGCACTCTTCTAAATCCATGTTCCATCGCGTCACCTTCCTCATTTTTTGTCTAAACATTAATCTCCATCCTTACATCCTCTTCCTCTTCCTACCTATGAGGAGTACTATTGTGTGATCTCTTCATGCCTGTAGTGGGTTTCCTTCTCAAGCCATGATGTATGGCGTTGATGTCCTCCATATCCTCCTCCTACTGAATTTATTCTTCATCTATTTTGGTAGGAGTGGGCTCGCACACTTGTTTTATGCCCACTGTACTTTTCCCTTTTGGTTCCTCAAGAATCATGAACTCATTTTCAATATAGTTCCTGTTATCACAAAATTACAGCACACCCAAATAACCTAAAATGTGGATGGTGCATTCAGTGTAAATTATGTAACATTAGATCATCTCTCAAGATGTGGAACTTGCAAGCATGAGATGACCCTCCAAAGAAGGTTGGTTCCTGCTCCTAAACTACCTACCATAAGCTACTCTCAGTGCAGGGAAAACTATCTAATCCTATTCTAACTTTCCAAGGGACTAGGGAGAGAGAATACATAAAAATAAAGCCTACATAATAGTGATGACACGCCAAAAAAGGAGGTGACTGATCACAAATCCAACTGCCTGAAGTGGAGAGAGGTGAGCAATGGAGAGGATGGAAAAGATGCATCACAGACCAAAGATGAGATTCACACAGAACAACACTTCAAACCCAATAAAACATAGCTCCTAAAACCTACAATAGACATCAAGAGATATGCACAATATACCCTACAATAGTGAGAGGTAAGAAGAGACAATAAAACATGCAAGGATGGTCAAAATGCATCACAAAATTTTTTTATCTCTCCATGAATTAACACAGTACATCATCAGTGGGAAAGAGGCAAGAAAATTCCATTACAAAGTAGAGGGAGGAGGCTTAAGCTCCACATTTAACCTAGCAGAGAAGAAAGAGAGGGGGGTAGGAGAGGAAAAAATGACCAACTCCTTTACAAATGAGCCCAAGATTACAATTTATAGAATTGAAAAGGAGAGAGAGATTTACAATCCTGGATTTGTCTTTTTAACCACTTGTAAGTTATCATAAATGAGTGTAATTGATGATACATGACTTGTAGAAGGCACCCCATATTATCCCATGACTTGCAATAGTAAAAAATGTCTACCCAGGCTTCTTTATTGCATTCTCAACCACCAATAAAATCATTGTTCTAAACTTGCCCAGTTTTCCTTAAAACTCTCCCCTAAATCTACATCAATTCTTTAATTTCTTGATTTTTGTGCAACGGACTTAGAGCCACATTTCCAACAAGTATTTGTTTTCTCATTTTCATTGAGAATTTCTCAAGATATGAGCTTCTGAGTGTAGGTGGTTGTTTTCGTGTTGTCATGCTTGCTTGTAATACAAAGGACTCTTGCGATTAAAAAAATGGCTGGAAAGATCATCAAAATATTTTCTCCTCCATTTTAATGTTTCTGCATTGATTTAATATCTTTGTGCATTAAAAATGGCGTTATCCATTTATCTTTCCACTATGCATCTTTGGGAGGTTTGTGTTTAGTGTTTTAAAACATTCATTTGAGCCAGCTCAGCCAAGCTGGCTATACCCTTACATTTCTAGTTACTCTGACTTGGTACTTGGACCACCAACCCCTCAACATGCATGCCAAGTCATTTCTTTGGACGTTGAGCCCTTATAACTCCCTTTCCACACATCCACCATCGACTCATTGCTAGCTCGATGCTCAATGCATCGTGGGCCACGTCATCTTCAACAATTTCAGGGATTTGTGTCCCAACCCACCCGAGTTCATATGGGCCACTTGTGCGTTAGAAATTTACCATACACAGATTGCACTCCCAGGCCACCGATATCCTTCGTGTGTGCACAAGCTCACCCTCACCGCTTTGATCAAGGGTCATTGACCCCCACCATACCTATGTTGCACCATGCAGGGACTTTGCTTATTTTGGGTCCTACAAGCCCTCGTGTACCTATGCGGATTAGGTCACTCCCATCTGATTTTTCTGCAGTATTCCATGCCCACTCCTGAATTGGTGATATCGGGCTTTTGGGGCCTGGATGTTCCAATCCTAGTCGGCCCATTTGGGCCATTTTTTCTGCTTCAACCACGATGACCACCTATGAACTCACCCATTCCTTTAAATTTTTTCCCCCTTCCTAAGTCTCATCTGACGATCACTTAGCTTGCCCGAGCTAAGCTCAACCTCCTAATAATGACTCGGTATTATATCAATTCCTTTCATGATGAATTCACTGATTTATTAAAGCAAAATCTTGGTTCCTCTTTGAAATTTTGACTCCTTGTTCTTTGAGTGGCACACCACCTTGGTTTTGTAGGATTCTATGTTAATTGATCTCCTATGGCTCATCCATGCCAAAGGAACTCGACCCTTTGAAGAGATAGCTCAGGTATCTCAAATAGTTCACCCACCATCTCTTAGCTTGGTCAAGAGCTCAAACACAACTCAGTGGGTATTTTTGTGGGCTTGGATGCATGTTATATCATATTGATCATGTAGATGAGTGGCTCAGTTTCTATTATTTAGCTCCCTCCACTCCTAATGTAGAGTTGAGTTAAATTTAAACCCGCTCAATGTTTGAAACAACTCGGCTATATTAGACAAATCATCATTACTCAAAACAACTCGATGGATATTATGGCTCGGTTAGAGCTCACTACATAATTCAACAGCTCGGTTACACAATATAGTTCACTGCATGGCATTAGTAGCTCGATGATCCACAGAGTAACCTGGTGAGCCTTAGAATTTAGGCTCAGTAGTGCATTGGAATTTGGTTAGCTCGAGGAGCTATTCTAAAGTTGAAAGCTTTCCATCAGAGTTCTCACCTTCTTTAATATTTATAGAAACCCTTGGAGTTTCTAGGTACACAAGATCTTTGTGGAGATGATGGATGATTTTCCCAGGTGGACTACTAGATTTACAACTAAATCCTTGTCATTTTGGTAATATAAACTTCCATGTTGTCCCATTTCACAAGGGGAGTAGAATGGGATAACAATTTGGTGACTCGTGGGACCATTTTCCTACTAAATGGAGTATGACCAGTTACCTGTAGCAATCCATTGGGCATGGAGTCTACATATTCAACATGAACTGGTCTAACCTCTGAAAATCTTGACCTCGGAGTTCTTGGGATGTCGCTACTCGCTCCTGGAACTGCCTTCCGCTTTTCGTATTCTCAACTTTCATAAGAAAATCTGAAATCAAGATTTGTGAGAGTAGAAAATTGTTTTAAACTTGAATTACACTCCTTCCTGCAACTGCAATCTGTGCAGGTTTAAGGATGATCATCCTTTAATTTGGACATCATGGAACTCTATTAAGCTCTGATTTTATTTATTCTTCTGAGAGTTCCAATTTTAAGCATGTTGGCTTGTGTGTTTTACTGAAGGCTAGAGCTGATTTCCAACTTGGGCTACTGGCTAATCGTTGATTGCTTGCATGGGCATAGGGAGCTTGTTGCAGTTGTCCTTAGAGAGGATCATAAAAATTTCCTCCTTCAATGGATTTTAGTTGCTCTGTATTTGTTTTGGTTTGAAGTTTGCAACTATTACATGCAACTATGATCTTCTCACTACAACAATTGAAGGCTTGATGCACTGTACTGGTTGGAGCAACACGAAAAAAATCTATGTAAAAAAGATGGAATCATACATGCCTTAAGTAAAACATGCAGAGTGTGCACAAGCACTTCTTCTACTGAAAACAAATCTACACCTACTCCTACACTAACCAGAGAGACGAGAAACTTCAAACAAAACTTGCCACTGGCAATGCAAAGTAGTTACCCTTTCTCATAACTGCTAGCCATGTGGATGATTTGACATTAGAATTATTTGAGATTAGGAGTGAAATATTGGCTACAAACTGACTTTCCACTCCCTCATTCATCAAGGTATCAACAAATAACCAGACATATACCTCTTCTAACTACTGCTCACTTGGTTCTAAGAGGTATTATTGTTGATCCTTGGCACATTTAAGTTCTTCCTCATGCTTAAAAACAAGCATGACGGTTTGTGGCTTGTCCCTTAGCTCCAATGAAGCCAAGTACCTTATAGGACATGGTCTTATCCTTTGAATGTTAGCGTTGCTCTGAATTCCAACTTCCACAAGAAATTTTTCTTACAAGCCTTCTTGGAAAAGGTGACTGACTGCAACTGAATTTGCTTCTTCTCGTACATCTACAGACAAATGATGTCCTCTTTATGTGAATGGTATGAAAGATGTGGTAGTTTCATGCTCTTTTCCTTCTTCCTTAGAAACATGGAACTCCACTTCAATCTGCAGCTTATTGTTATTGTTTGTAGCATCTAATGAAGTCACTTTTATATCATTGCAATTAGTTGCAACACATTGTTAGCTTAGGAGTTCCTCCATTGTTGTTTGAAGACCGCATTACTCTTGAATGGCCTCTTCCTCTAGCATGAAGTTTTTCAAATCAAATTCTTCAATAGGATACTCTAGAGGATTGTTTGGGGCAGCAAGGTCTTCTTGAAAGCTCACCTCTATTGTGGGTTCATTGACTAAATCAGAACTCTTCAAAGGAAAGCAAGAAATATTCAATGATCTCTTCTTCATTCAATGCTTCAAAATCTGATTTGGTCTCCTCCAGCTGCTTCTTTTCGATGGAACTAGGAGGTGATTGTTCTTCCCCCTCCTCCTTTGATTTTACAATGGGTGTGTGATCAACATCCTCCGAAAAGATAGTGCCAAAGTGGACACTACACTCTAAGAAAATGGATTGTTGATCATCACTTTCTTCTTTTGATCCTGTTGCTACAATATTGGCTTAAAAATTATCCCTTGACTACTTGTTCCCCAACTTTGATTTCATTTGCAGGTGGCTTCAGCATCATGGGGATTTTATCAATTCCAAAATTGAGATCCCATCTCTTCAAATCTTATGTCATTTCTTGTTGATTGGAATCTTCCTTTTATTTCCCTTTACTGGTTTTTTGATTGTTTTCTTCTCAAGATGAACTCGGTGATGCAAGAGGAGGGATGGGTTGGGTTACAACATATTTTGCAATTGCTCATGGTGATGGAGGAGGTAGAACTTCTTGTTTTTTTGGAGGGGATGACTACTTGGAAGGAAATAGAGTAAAGAAGTTGAGATGAAATGGTAGATTAGAGGATGGAGAAGGGAAATCAACACTTGGGGCAGCAGGTAATGGGCTTGAATCATGACAATGCTGAAATGATAAAGCTTGGGAGAGAGAAAATGAAGGACAAGGAGCCGGTGATTGATATACCCATTGACAAGGTTGTCTTACACTTCGCTCATATGCTTCAATATCCTCAATCCACTGTGCAAGTTGGGGCAGCATATCAACCATGAAGTCAAGCTTCTCTTATGGGCTATAATGTCTTGGAAAAGGGCCTTCCCATGGAAAAGGTGCCCTGCAACCAATTCTAAAAGCTTTCATCTTGTTGTCATGGCTCTTGACTGAACCATGCCAACCTCCATTTTTTGAATTTTCTCTAGCAAATCAACACTTTCCATTTGACTATTGTCATTGTATGCATACCCTTGTTCTTGATAAGTTTCATAGCCAAACTGGTTTTGACATTTCTCATATGGGTAAGCATAGTGGTTATGAATCTGATCATAATGATGATTTGTAGGAGTTGTGAAGCTCATTAGAGGTTGATTACACTACTTCAAATGTGAATTCCACTGTGGGAATGAAGTCATGATTGCACAACTTCATAGAATGGAGGAAAATGAGAGAGATGGAAAGGAAAATGGATGGAAAAGGATGGAAGAAAAGGTCTGTAATTTCAGAGATGGGTTGTTGACTAGATGGAGTTTCCAGATGTGTTTTATGTACTTCCAAAAGTTGAAATTCCAACAAGAACACGCCTACTTGTTGAAATGAATTATGTTGCAAATGATTGAACTGCACACCTATAAATGATCTTCAATTTAACTCTGCAGTAGAACACCCTATGAAAGATGAAACTCTAACTTATATGATGTCCCACCGAGCATGCCAGAACTATTATCACAAAATTACATTAAATGTGGATGGGGCATTCAGTGTAATTTATATAACATTGGATCATCTCTCAAGTTGTGGGACTTGTGAGCTTGAGATGACCCTCCAGAGAAGGTTGGTTCCTTCTCCTAAACTACCTGCCACAAGCTACTCTCAGTGCAGGAAAAACTATCTAATCCTATTCTAACTTTCCAAGGGACTAGGGAGATAGAATACATAAAAATAAAGCCTACACTAATAGTGATGACACACTAAAAAAGGAGGTGGTTGATCACAAATCAAACTACCTGAAGTGGAGAGAGGTGAGCAATGGAGAGGATGGACAAGATGCATCACAGACCAAAGATGAGATTCACACAGAACAACACTTCAAACCCAATAAACATAGCTCCTAAAACCTATAATAGACATCAAGAGATATGCACAATATACCTTGCAATGGTGAAGGTAAGAAGAGACAATAAAACATGCAAGGATGGTCAAAATGCATCACAAAATAGATTTTATTGCTCCATGAATTCACATAATACATCATTAGTGGGCAAGAGGCAAGAAAATTCCATTACAAAGTAGAGGGAGGAGGCTTAAGCTCCACATTTAATGAAACAGAGAAGAAAGAAAGAGGGGGGCAGGAGAGGAAAAAATGACCAACTCCTTTACAAACGAGCCCGAGATTATAATTTATAGAATTAAGAAGGAGAGAAAGAATTGCAATCCCAAATTTGTATTTTTAACCACTTACAAGTTGTCATAAATGAGTGTAATTGATGATACATGACCTGTAGAAGGCACCCCATACTATCCCATGGCTTGCAACAATAAAAAATGTCTTCCCATGTTTTTTAATTGCATTCACAACCACCAATAAAATCATTGTTCTAAACCTGCCCTATTTTCCTTAAAAATATCCACTGAATCTACATAAATTCTTAAGTTTCTTAATTGTTGTGCGATGGGCTCAGATCCACGTTTCCAATGAGTATTCATTTGCTCATTTTCGTTGAGAAATTCTCAAGATATGAGCTTCTAAGTGTAGATGGTTGTTTTGGTGTTGTCAGGCTTGCTTGTAATACACGAGACTTGTGCGATTAAAAAAAAGAATTGGTTGGAAAGATAATCAAAATATTTTCTCCTCCTTTTTAACGTTTCTACATTGATTTAATATCTTTGTGCATTAAAAATGTTGGGACCCATTTATCTTTCCACTATGCATCTTTGGGAGGTTGGTGTTTAGTGTTTTTAAACATTCATTTGAGCGGGCTCGGCCGAGCTGGCTATACCCTTACATTGTCGGTTAATCTTACTTGGTACCTAGACTTCCAACCCCTCAACATGCATGTTGATTCATTTCTTTGGATGTCGATCCCTTATAACTCCATTTCCGTGCATCCATCGTCGACTCATTGCTAGCTCGATGCTCAATGCGCCATGGGCCACGTCCTCTTCAGTGATTTCAGGGATTTGTGTCCCGACCCGCTAGAGTTTGTATGGGCCACTTGTGCACCAGAAATCTACCATACCCATATTGCACTCTCGGGCCACCGATCTCTTTCACATCGGCATGAGCTCACCCGCACCGCTTTGACTTGGTCGTGAGTGCCGTTGACCCCCACCATACTCGCGTTGCACCATGTAGGCGCTTCAAATATTTCTAGTCTCGCAAGCCCTCGTGTACCTATGTGAACTGGGCCGCTCCCATCTAATTTTTCCATAGTATTCCACACCCACTCCTAAATTGGTGATATCGGGCTTTTGGGGCCCAGATGTTCCAATCTTGGTCAATCCATTTGGGCCATCTTTTTCCGCTTCAGCTGCAGTGACCACCTTGTGAACTCACTCATTCCTTTAAATGTTTCCCTATACCTAAGTCTCATCCGACGATCACTTAGCTCACCCAAGCCGAGATCGACCTCCTGAGAATGACTCAGTATGAGCTCAGTGCCTTCCATGATGAATTTGATGATTTATTAAAGCAAAATCTCGGTTCCTCTTCGAAAGTTCAACTCCTTGTTATTTAAGTAGCACACCACCTTAGTTCTATAGGATTTTGTGTCGATTGATCTCTTCTAGCTCGTCCATACCAAAGGAACTTGACCCTTTGAAGAGATAGCTTGGGTATCTCAAATAGTTCACCCGCCATCTCTTAGCTCAGTCAAGAGCTCAAACAGAACCCAGTGGGCAGTTTTGTGGGCTTGGATGCATGTTATAATAGATTGATCATGTAGATGAATGACTCGGTTTCTATTATTTGGCTCCCTCTACTCCTAATGCAGAGTTGACTTGAATTGAAACCTACTCAATGTTCCAAACAACTCATCTATATTAGACAACTCGCCATTACTCAAAATAGCTCGATGGGCATTATGGCTCGGCTAGAGCTCGATGCACTATTCAACAGTTTGGCTGCATAATATAGCTCATTGCATGGCACAAGTAGCTCGATGATCCACTAAGTAACTCAACGAGCCTTAGAACTCAAGCTCAATAGTGCATTAGAATTTGGTTAGCTCGGGGAGCTATTCTAAAGTTGAAAGCTTTCCATCAGAGTTCTCATCTTCTTTAATATTTCATGGAAACCCTTGGAATTTCCAGGTGCACAAGAGCTCTGTGGAGATGATGGATGATTTTCCCAGGTGGACTACTAGATTTGCAACTGAATCCTTTTCATTGTGGTAATATAAACTTCCATGTTATCCCATTTCACAAGGGGAGTAAAATGGGATAACAGTTCCCATTAACCAGTTTAGGTTTAAGGTTAATGTACACCTTAGCCGCATCTACCTTCCCAGTCATCAAGGTTATAGAATTTATCATAATATCATCAAATATCATCATTTTAATATATGCAATATTACTCAAGTAGACATAGATCTTCCAGAGCGTGTGGTAATCGCAGTCAACTTTATCCGCATCAAATCTCATTTTGTACGCATCTATGAATATGTTGAAGGAAGCCTAAAAGTACCACACGGTGAACAAATAGGGGATTTTACACCAAGGGCCCCATTTATCTGCCTTCAATTTAAATCTCCCAATACATAAGTGTTTGAACATGACAAACTATGTTTCTCCCTCAACTAATACAAGTAAGTCCTTTTGTATGCGCCACTCATACTCAAAGGCCTCGCGCAAAGGTTTGTATCATAGCTCCAACCTTTTCTTATATGTGCCACTCATAGTCTCATCACACGCATACCTAAAAAATCTTTTTGCCAATGACTTCTTTTCTTCTAGGTATTGTCATACCTTATCCTTTGGACCATCAGGAACTCCAATCTTTGTGAAAACAATGCATATAAGGATCATGCCCCACCTAATTTTATACCCCTTGTGTGCCTCTTCAACGATGGTTTCAGTTATGAACACATATAAGCTATACACTATCCCCTCTCTGCCATTTTCTTCGCAATGTGGATCCACTTTTTATTTATTGTGCCCCATGTTTCCTAACCATTGAAATTTGTTAGCAAATGAGTAGTTATTTTGACAATAGGGTTGGTTACCTTGGCTATGGGCATCGCACGTCCTTCTTTCTGGTAAGAAAACTCTTCATCAATGGTCTTCACACCTACCTCATCATCAAGGTCATTAGTTATTTCTACTCCTGAACTCCTCACCCTATAATTCGCCTAATGAAAGGCGCGGTGAGACACACTAGTATTCTAGCGAAGTAGAAGAAGTCCTTGTGGACCCTTGTCATTAACCATTGATAGAGCCCCTCTGGTTTTCCAAAATAAGGCAACTCATAAACTTGTAAAACCCAAACCTTTACCAAGGTTTTCTTCCCTTCATCATCGTAAATCAACTTATCATCCGCAATGTGCAAACTGGTCTTCTTTACCAACTCCTTCTCAATCTGGTCTTATTTGGTAGTTGTGTGGTGATTGTAATCACTCACCTTACTTCTCCTAACATGGGAGTCCCAGTCATGCCCCATAATCACTTCCCCTAGATATTGCATTTCTGAAAAACCTTCCCTCAGGTGCATCTTTGAACTTTACCTCTGGATCATCCTTCTTCTTGCCTCGTGTAGTTGCTCCATGTGCTCTCTTTTGTGCCATTGGTGATTTTACAATACTTTCTTTGCACTTTTTTGAGCTTTGTAACTCCTGAATCTACTGTGCCCTAGCATGGTCCCTAACTAAAATTTTGTTTTCTTCAAACCCTAGCTCCGTGAACTTTCCTTTTGCACAACCTTCTACTAGCTCAAACACCCTTCCAATGGAGCTTTTGTTATGGCCATGTC
The DNA here is from genome assembly GCA_019776745.2 of Taxus chinensis. Taxonomy (NCBI): domain Eukaryota; kingdom Viridiplantae; phylum Streptophyta; class Pinopsida; order Cupressales; family Taxaceae; genus Taxus; species Taxus chinensis. The sequence continues at coordinate 658,685,357 of CM034154.1, forward strand.
CAAATATCACCTGTTCGTTGCTTAATTAGTTTGCACTTGTATTCCACACTCGATTATGCTTCAACTCACTCTTCTCAACTGAAAAATCAAATATGCACAGGTAAGAATGAAATCACGTAAACACCCCTTTAATAGATTTTTCAAAAAAAATCACATTAATTTACTCATCACCTACCACCGTACTCAACTTTAATTACACTTTTTTACTTTTTTTGCGCTTTCCACTTCTTTTTCCACACCCTAATCATAACCTTCTAGCGTGCCTATGACTTCTTGGCCATAGACCTCCTTACGTGAGCCTCCATGTGCCAAATTACATCAACCATTGTGTCTTATACAAAGTAGTTTGTCATGCAACTACCTACCTCACGTTACACTGCACGAACCTTTCTCTTACACGTGGCCTTCAATTTGAGCAATTCTCTTCAAATCCTTATTTTCACCATCCTTCTCATTATTTGTAGCACATTTCTCTCCAACAAGCGACACTATCATCCGTAAGCACACTCCTTTAATTTTTTGTCAACCCAAAGCACCAAAAAAGTTTCTCATTTGCATGTACTTACAATCCACCCCACAATAATAGTACGTGTGATCCTCTGCGCATAAACTCAAAAGATAGTAATCAACTTCCTGCGCGCAAGTGCGCTTATGACAACAAAACACATAACTAAATTGACAAATCATAACAATGATGAAAGGAAACACATAAAAAGGTAAATCTAATCTAAGTGGTAATATTGCCTTATTACAAACACCCAGAAGCCTTATTTATAGTAGGGCTTCAGCCTACTCCCATTGAAGTAACCGGGAAATAGAGTGTTATCCAATGCCTGCAACTGACAAGCGCTTGAATCAAGTATCTTCATTACTACAAATGGTCCTAACCAATGAACTTTGAGTTTCCCTGGTGGTGTGCAAACTTTGAATCATAAAGAAGAACCATCTTTCCCACCTCAAATTTTTTGTTCCTGATATGCCTATCATGTCATTTTTTCTATCTTGTCCTTCTTGGTCTTTTGACTCCTACATGCAATGGTGCACCATCTCATCTAACTGCATCAATTTTTCTATGCACTCCTCCACATACTTGCTCATCAGCTAGTCCTCCTGCATGCACAATACGCAAGGATGGTAACATAAATTCAACAGGCAATACATCCTTTGTGCCAAACACCAACTAAAAGGGTGTGGCCTTATTTAACCTCTTGTATTTGGTCATATATGCCCAAAGTACAACAAATACTTTATCATCCCGATCTTTCCTTCCAACATCACATATTTTTGTCAGTGTTCGTCCCATAATCTTGTTGAAAGCTTCAACAGTACCATTGGCCTGTGGGTGATAAGGAGTAGTCTTATGGTGTGCCACCATAAACTCTACCAATAAAATCCTGATTTATCTCATTTAAGAAATGAGTGCCCCTATCACTTGTTAAACTCAATGGACATCCATACATGTTGATAATGTTTTCCCATAAAAATCTCGTTGTTGTAGTGGTATGCAATCCTTTGTAGGTGTTGTCTTCTTCCCACCTTGTCAGATAATCTATGTACAAGTTATGATATAGTATGCACGCCAGTCCTACGAGTGGGTGGGGAAATAGGACCTACAAAGTCAATAGCCCATTTCTCAAAAGGTTCAGCACTTGCAATAGGCCTCAAAGGCATCTCATCTTTGGTTCCAGGCTTCCCAAGTGCACTGAAAATGGTCACATGCTCCTTGACATACTCTTTAGTATCCTTGTACAAAGTTTCCCACCAAAGGCCAACCATCATAATCTTACATGCGTGGAGCATCCCCTACATAATGACCTCCTGTAATTCCACCATGAGCTTCTTCCATAATAGCCTCATGCTCATGCTCCAGAACACACTAACGTAAAACTTCATCATGACCTAGCTTGTATAAATCTCCACCTATCAACTGGTAAGGTGTCATGCGCATATTGCAAGTTGCTTCTTTTCTAATATCTTCATTCCCTCAGGTGCACCTGTCTAGTGCGCAAGAAATATTGCAATATCCTCTAGTTCTATGGGAGCACAGTTTAACCTGAAAAGTTTGCATCTAGAATTGTGTCCTCAATGTTCTATGCATCCTCACCAGAATTAATTCTTGACAAATGGTCAAGTCCTGAGTTATTTTTTCCTAGTTTTACAATCAACTGTAAACTCAAACTCCTGAAATAGTAGTATCCACCTACAAATGTGCCCTTGTAAAAAAGGATTGTTGACCAAATACTTAATTTCCATATGATCTGTAAAGAAGATAAATGGTGTTTCCAATAAGTATTGTCTGAACTTGTGCAGTGCGTAGATCATGGAAAAATCCTCATGCTCAGTAGTTGTATAATTATTTCTTTGATGGTGTCAACTTCCTACTTACAAAACAAATAGGGTGGTCTACAATTCCTTCTCCTAGTTGCACCAACATTGCACCAATTTCCATCCCAGAAGCATCAACATGAACATGAAAGGGTTTGTCCCATGAAGGAAAGCAGTAAAATTAGTGCAGTAGTAAGCCTTTCCTTCAATGTTTCAAATGTCAGTTGTTGTGTGTTACATCACCAATAGAATTTTCCTTTAGCTTTCAACAATTCTTCCAAGGCATGACAATATTTGCATAACCCTTAATGAATTTCCTGTAATACCCTGTATGTCCCAAAAATCCACACACTTCACTCTGATTATTAGGTTCTCCAAACCCAAGATCATAACTATCTTGGTTGGATCCACCAACAAACCTTCTTTACAAATAATATGCCCAAGTAAAGTTCCAAAAGGTGTTGCAAAGATTCACTTCTTAATATTAAGAGAGATGCTTAACTACCTGAACCTCTCAAACATGAGCCTTAGATTCTCACAATGGTCCTTAACTAATCATAAATTGTCCAATCATTCCAAATATACCTATAAAAACTTATGAATGAAGTCCTTGAAATACCTGTACAACAATGCACGAGAACATCGCTAGGCATTCTTTAGTCCAAAGGGCATCACTGTGTATGCAAAACTTCCCCACTCAGTGGTGAAAGTTTTCTTTTCTTGATCTTCCTTTGTTATGTGCACTTGATGATATCCTAAAAACCCATCTGTAAAAGAGTAGATCTTGTGCCCTGAAACTCCTTCAAGGATCTCCTCTATAAATGGGGTGAGGAAAAGGATCAATAACAACATGAAGCATTTAATTCTCTGTAGTCCACATAGATCCTTATCCTCTCATCCTTTTTAATACTGATGACCATGGGGCTAACCCATTCAGATTCCTCAATGGGCTCAATTATACTAGACTTGAGCATTTTATCAATTTCTTCCTTTACCTTGACATGTAGATTAGGATTCATCCTATAAGGCATCTTCCTAATCAGGTGCACACCTTCTTTAAGTCTTGATTTCATCTCACCTAAAGAAGGGTGTAATCCTTTTAACTCATGATAGCCCCTTGGAAACAAGTCCTGAAAGTCATGTAGGAGTTCAATAATCTTAGCCACTTCCTGCTCCAACTAGGTCACCAATAATGGCCTCTTTAGGCTGGAGAATATTCCATATGTTAACCTTCTTTGTTTTCATAGGCCATGAAATGCACACACCTTTTCATCTTTGTGTGTCAATCACCTCATGTGTACCTTTAATGTGGTTAACATCCAGGTTGTTATCCTCATCATCATCATCATTTATCAGGCATACCAGTTTACCATTTACTTTTCACTCCCAGGCGATGGGCCATTTCTTCTTCTTTTGTATCTTCAAGAGGTCAAGGCATGCCTCATTGATCCAAGAGTTTGTCCAAGTGCATTTCTAAGAGAGTTCCTGAACCCTTGAAAGGATGGAGTCCCTAGATGCATGCAAGGAGTTAAATGCACTTCATGGTGAATCTAACACCTGTTATCTTCGAAATGACCAGAGTTTTTTAGAAACAATAAACATGAAGGCTAAGATGCACAACAGAAGATTATCTTCTTGCCAATAAAACTTGTCAACTCAAACATGGACATACTTATGCTAATTTTCATTAGCCTCTTTACAAGGTTAACTAGAACATGCAACAAAGTGAGGTGATCAATATAACAATCCAATTTCATGTTTTTGCAATGTGGTGTGATAAATCTTCATAAAATGGCTCACATGTTGCAGAATACTTGCTCTTACCAAACCTAAAGAAATGTGATTGCTTCTCATGGAAACAATTTTCATGGAAAACCCTCAAATCAAATGTCTTTCCAGTGCTAAACAAATTAGGTGTAATCCCTTTTCATCTATCTAGGGTGAATTGTCCACTAGGCTCTATAGGCATTTACATTTGAGGTTCCTCAGTGAAAATTAACCCCCAAATCGCAAAACTAGATTGTACAAGTAAGCAATGGATTAATTTAGAAGTTAATACATCTAGGATTCCAATGTTAAGCCTAAGTGTAGGACCTTTGCAATTTCATAGGCTCATGATAGGGGTTATTGAACCTTTTCATCCTTCTGTTTAGGTCACCTCATATAATATTTTGTGGTTCTTCAAGATCTAGGCTTAAAATCCTATAATAGATCTTTAGAGAATTACAAATAACAATTTATCCTTTTAATTTTCATCCTAGTGTGAGTGTTGGACCATCTCTTCTTCCTGAAAAGTTTTCAATTTAACACCAAGACATGCCTCTAAAGATCAATTCTGTAAAATATCTAAAAGCAATAAGAATTTCTCAAGGTATTGCAAATCTCACAAAGTAAGGTGCTTCATAATCTATATGCTTCATTGACCGGAGGCTTAGTAGAAAATAATCAAATTATGAATCATAGCTGAGTTCATCTCCTACCTAAGGTCAATTCTTCAAATTACCTGCATGAACATACCATGAGAGCTTGCGTAGCCAAGCTTAAGGTGGAGTAGAACTTATGTACCTAGAGTGATGGTGGTAAGGCCTCCTACCCCTCCATCCAAAGTCTCTCACAATTCTAAATGTGATGTGAGGCAAGGGACTTCCCATGAAATTAACATATTTGAGAAGGTAAATTGCTCCTTAGGTAACCTAATAGAAAAGGTGATTCCACTTCTTGCCATTCCAAGAGGTTGTCTCTGTGTGTAGTCCCCAACGCTTTGTTGTCCTACATAGAGTATATACTAGAATATTTCTCATTTCTCCTTCATTCTTCCATTGGGCTTCCATGGCACGTATGAAATACATCAGGGTTCCCCTCACTAGTATACCTAGGTACTTAGTTATAACTCAAGCACTTAACCACACACAACCTGATCATGTGAGTAACTATGTTCTTGATCTCTCGCCCAACTACTTCATACATTCCATGCACCCAGTTATCACAAGAAATACTTGTGGTATCACTAACTGACTGAGCATCATCCCACTGTATCACTTGTCTTCCTTAGATGGCTCAGTTACCTTAGGGTCTCTGATTATGAATGCATATATCTTGTTCAAGTCCTCTTCGCTCAAAGGCTCAACATACGGAGCAACCTTTACATCTTTCAAAGGTATAATGACACATTCTTCCTTGTTCTCAAAGCTAATGTACCCCTTATTGAAGTGCACAAATCTACATTATTCACATAACACCAAGGTCACCCAAGTAATGTTGGGAACTATCTACTTCAGCAAGCTCTAATACTCCAAAGTCCCCAGTAAACTTGGCTCCTTGAATTGTAATGGTTATGCATCCTTTAGTACTCCAATAGGATTAGCCCTAGTTTATTTTGGCCATATACAACACATTCGAAGAAGGATGTAATGGTGGTCTTCCCATCTGATTCCATGCATCCAATGTGAGTACATTAACCTACGCACCTGTATCTATCAGAATGTTTCTCAGAAGCCATCCATCTATGATTGCATTCAGTGTAATCTCCTTATCATACTCATGATTATGTGGGGAATATTTACATGAAGTATTTTCCTCTCACTGCTCAGTACCTTGTATGGTACCATTTCTCTCAACCATTCTCCTAACAAAGGGATGATGTTCTCCTGGCGCAACATTCGACAAACCTCCTTCAAGTCATCTACATCCTTCTATGGGAGTTCAACCTTATTTTCTCAATCCATCACATGTGCCTACTCCTTCAAGCTTGAATCTCTCCCTGCAGATCCCTGATAACATCCATAGTTTCCTGGTAAACCTCTTTCTGATGTGCAACATCAAGATACTTTGCATTTATCACTTCTTTTATTTGTTATAGTTAGCTTATACTTTGGAGATTTCATGTGTGCAGCACAGCCTCAGTGCGTGTAGTAACTAAAACAGGTTGTAACTTAGGGGTAGGTGCTACCTTCGACATCCATTGATCTTCAACTATGCTCATTGTACCTTTATCATTCCCGTGCCCTTGTATTTTTGTTTTTCTTTCTCATGTGCTCATATAAGTCAGACATTCTTCAAACTTTTGTTGTTTTCCACACCATGAGAAAACCACATTTGAGGGCACTCACACTGATAATGATCAGGTGATCCACAAGTATAACAAGTTCCTATAGGAAATCCTCCTCTGCCACCTACCGTGACCTCGGCCTCTATATCCTCCATGAAAGCCTTTATTCCTATTATCCCCATTATTGTTCCCTTCATTATGTTCTCCCTATTCCTTAGATCCACTTGCTACACTAGTCTAGCGCACACCAGTCTCAATGGCTTCATGAATATGATCAATCAATCTGCAGTCAACGATGTCATGAGTATGGGTTTTACAAATCTTACAATACATAGACACATTCTTCTGGATCAAGTGTTGTAAGAGATAGGACATCTACTCGCATCATGGTCCAAATGAAAAATTTCACAATCCAACAACATGGTGTGCACCAACTTGTGAGGGAAATTATCCTTAGTATGTCCTTCAACCTCACAATATGTACACCATATTCACAATATGTGTCTCATGAAATGAATTAACAGAGAGTATTTTCCAACTATTTTTCCATGGCTACAATATGTGCTTCTAAGAATGGACTTACTCCAGTGTCCACACTTCCAACTGCCTAAGCATGTAGAGCTGCTTCCAAGGTGTCACGTAGATCTACAAAAGGTCTTATGAGATAGTCCCTTCTAAACGGAGTCAACAAACCACTAGTGCATGTTGACTAGGATGTATATCATAAGACAACTTTGATAACAAAGTTTTAAAACGCACGTCATATTCCTCGAACGCTTTATGATAAGCCTACTTAATGTCCTTAAGAGCATTGATACTTTTTTTCTCAAATTATGGAATATGGAACTTAGCTAGAAACATAGAATGCAAAAGCATCATAATCCACCACAGTCTGATGCGGGTCATACTTTATGTACTAGCTATGTGTGCGCCCTTGAAGAGTAGTAGCAAACTGACTTGCTTTTCTATCTGAGGTAGTGATTCCTTTAGCATGCCATAAATAGCTCACACTTGTGCACATGCTCTGTTGCATCTTCAATACCCCTATATTTTGGTAAGTGAAGAGACATCTTGTAGTAAACTTTATGTGGTTGATGAGGGTGTGGACCTTATCCACCAGATCCAGAACCAGAATCCCCCACTAGTATTTCCTCCACCTCCAGAACCACCTGATCCACTTGATCCCCATCCTCTTGATCCTCCTCCCATATCAGGAAATGGAGAATAGTGGATGTACTTCCTTATGTCCCAACTGTAGTGTTAAAATGAACTCCCACATTCTATGAATTTTTTGTACTTCTAGACGTATTCCCAATATTCTGCATGCCCACACTCTGTTTTGATGACTGCGCCAAAAAATATTCCTCCAATCAGTACCCCCAAACAAAAATGATTTCAATGCTTGCCATAGGTGTATGTGTTGTTTGATGCACTTTTGTATTCAAAGGAAAATGATATCTACCTAAATAGCTATTAGATTACCTACACTTTCCTACTTATCAATGATTACTTCTGGAACTAGAACACCAAGTGCAAGGGCTAGGTTGCCAGGTGGGATTAGATGCTCGCCTGCAGTCCTCAATATTTCCTCCTATGATGTGCTCTCATCAGAATCTTAAGGGGATTACTCTCTACTGTGCTTACCTAAGTTAGGGGAGATCATGATGCTTTGGCTCCATGTCTTCCATGTGATCTTCAAATCCTTCATGAGACATCATCCTCCACAACTCCACAAACTCCTCAATATCACATTGCTTCGTTAATTCCCTCTCGTGCACTTCATTATACTTAAGTCACCTTTCCTCTCTTTGCCTTTATACCACTAGGTTTTCCATCTCTCACCACACCTTCTCCTTCCCTCTGCGCGCGGTGGTGGGTTTAGCTAGTAATAGGTAGGCAATCTAAACTCAACACCACCATCAAGATCTTAATTTCCAAAGGAATAGTGTGGATGTAAGATCCTCTTGGGCTCGCGCAAAAACTCAAAATCAGTGACCTACAGAGAAGAATACATAGAAACAACGTACTCTAGAGTATGATTTCGTACAACACCAGCCCACCAATGATCTAAAGCATGCGTCCAAGGTTCATTTGCATCAAACAAATTATAGTAATCCTCCTTCATCTAAACCCTGGGTCTATAACTCCAGTTTTTCTTTGATGCATATGCCGACAACCACTCATACAATTCTATAGGAAAAAGGTTGAAAAAAATCTCATAGAGCTCATGATATAGATTATCTTCCACCCACTTACACGCATTGAAATCAGGTCCAGAACCATATCTTCGCACAAGTTGATCTTGTCCTTCATCTACCCAACTTTCAATGGTCATAAGAGTCAATCATATACGCAATCATCATGCAACATCCTGGTAGATAGTTTGAAAAGAGGTCCTGACAACGGAACCAAAATGTAGTCTTGTTTTTCCACTTGAATGCCTAGGCGCACTGACACTTCATTCAGATAGATCTTAACATGCTCACCTGAAGTGTACAAAGCTACTAGGTCCCACTTTTGTACTATCTTATCAAGATGTTAGCATGCATGTTCATATAACCCATTATCAAAGCATGCATTCCAATATAAACATCATATTCATGAGCTCAGATTGGAAACATAACTAACGAGGAAACATAACAGATCGAACTATTACTAGAATTATTTTCACCATACAAATACCATGATCAAATACGTCAATTACCATAATCCATCCATAGTTATCCATTGTATTAATTCATCAAGTAACAAAAACTGAATACATAATCATAAGTAACTAGAGAGTCATGCATGCTAGAACATCAGCGCAACATAACTCCTACAATACATACAGTGTCTAATACATGGTCTCTAAAAACTATGTAGATAATTAACATATATAGGGGTGGGGACTTGTCCCTTCACCACCCATGCATCTCAAAATAGATTGCATGCTCAAAATAGCCATGCGCTAACAGTTACATGCTTTTACAAGAGTGGATAATAATAGATTAATCTATAATTAAACTATATCTTAATCATATTATTAGCACAAACTATGCATGACCTTTGATCTTCCACTTTACTCCCAAAATATCTCTTGCTTTGTTGTGAAGTCTTCTACTTTAATCTGTTGTGTGATCTACACTCCAACTTGTTTTTTCCCATTTTCAGCCCATGCCATGAAAAAACGGATAAGTCTTGAATGTTTCCTTCATAGGCACGCCCTTCTTAACTGAAACCTGTGTGTGTTTCTATACCCTACTTTATGTGCCTCAACCTTCCGCGTGCTCTTAAATACTTAGGAAATTTTCATCAAACCAACATTTAAAAAGGAAGTGTTTTACAGGTGCATCTCTTCCCTTTCTTTTTCTTTCAAAGCATTACATTTTTTGTCTGCTTATCCTCATCGAAATCGATATTTCTAATTGGCTTAAAATGAAATTTTCATCTTGCATGATCACGTAGTTTAATTAGGAGGTTAATATATTACATTCACTCAATCTCCCCCACACATAACCAAACCACTTAAAACACAACTTGCATCAAAAAATTCCTACCCAGGTGGGACCTACTTGGATTTGATCACCAAGAGGAGAAGTCGACTCAGTGTTCTGTCTGGGTATAAATAATTGGTTGTTGGTATATTGGCTAAGTACCTAACCCCCTTATCACCGTGGGACTCGTGAAGTGATGGGGTAGGCCTCATACCAGCACTAGCACAAATTTGGGCCTCACGTACCTTTGGGTATATCAAGGACTCCAGCCTTAAAAATTCCTAAAAAACCATCCTGAAATGACCATTTCTTAGGACCCTATCAGTCGTTTTACACATTTCATATTTTTCTTAATAATCAAGATAATCAAACCTTCTTCTGTGTGATTTTCCTATTATTTTTAATCAACCAATCTAGATCTTATTTTTCATTTGTTAGGTGATTATTTGTTTTTATGTTTCTTACAAGACAACAGTCTCGTATACATACTTCCAACAATATGATAGAAAACTTCCAACAATCTATTGAAAATATTCAAACCCACCTTGAGGACACCTCGTGTCTACTTGAACAATGACAAGATACTCTATCACCTCGACCAAAATATCAAGAACAACCCCATTTTCCTAGTAGTCAGTCTGCTTTTTCTGAGATACCTGACCCTTTCAGTCCTCGTTTCTTTGATAGTTGGGATCTTGTCTTTTCTAAAATCTTAGATTCAAACCTCGTTGTTCTTAATGCATATCTTGTTATTAGGGGTGTTCATCTTCAGTCATTCACACCTTAACCATGACTATAGTTACTTAACCCATCATGTCCTTACTCTCACCTTATTGATCCAAATTATGAACCATCCATTCAATAGATACACCCTTATCCTGTTAATAGTCAGGTAGAAACATCCATCGCTGTGTCTTTAACCCCCATCATTATTTTTTATCTTAATGTAGTTTCCTCGTAGGATACCAACAATCAACAATGTACTTCTTTAACAAACCTTTCATCTGGCTCCACCCCACCTTAGAATAACACCAATCCATCCTCATCCACATTGATTCCTTTAGTCTCATCTATCATCCAAACCCCTCCCGTGAGTTTCGTGGATATCCCAATAAGTGCAACTCGGCCAACCCCATCTCAACAACCTACATCCATGGTTCAAAACATAGTTATGTCCATTCCAACATCAACCCCACCCATTAATACCAGCTCTATTTCTATTGTTCTTCCATCCTCTGAACAATCATCTACTATCCCCACCTCCTCTCAATCCATGCCTCAGCAATATCAGCCCCTCATTCACTTTTTTATTCCCTTCCAAAAAATTCCAAAACAGTCACAACTTCTTATCCACACTTATATTCCCTTGTAACATGCATCTCAATACTCTCACCCTCTTATTCACTCTTATGTTCCTTTTCAACACATTCCACATCAGTCACAACCTTTTATCCATATATCTATTCGCTTGCCACATGTACCGCAACAATCATAATCCTCATAATCCCTCCTTAACACATCCATGCCCATCTAATATCAATACATTTAACCTTCGTAATCATTAGTTTCACAACCCACTTATAATATCCCTACAATCATTCCTCAACAGAACGTCCCTCAACAGTACCCACCATACCAACAACCTAATCAATTTTCATATAATTAGCCTGGTTCCTCCTCATCCATTACACAACAACAACCAAAAACAGACCCTCTTCGGGATTTAATGAAAAACATATCTAGCCTCAAAGTTACTTCTATGGGTCCCAAGAATAATGAACAAATACACAATGAGCCTATTCATTCATCCGTGTCATATAAAGCCTATCCTCCTCATTGGAAGCTTCATAAGTTCCTCAAGTTTTATAGCAAAGAAGACCCTCAGCAACATATATGGGCCTTTCGTCATGTATGTTACCTTATATCTCATGATCAAGACTTGATGATTAGGACATTCCCCATGTCTCTAGTAGGCCCTGCTCTAGACTAGTATAACATTATTTCATATTATTCACTCTTTTCATGTACACAACTTGCTCAAGTTTAACTTGAACACTTCTCAATCAATATCAACCATAAAATCACCATTACCGACTTGTATGCAATCAAACAATTCGAAGATGAGTCCATTGTAGACTTTGTTTCCCGTTGCAGGGGTATTATCAATCAACTGTCATTTTCCCTCCCACAAACGAAGTCGATAGAATTATTCTCTCGTTCTTGCACCAAAGATATCACTTCAAATCCAATCCTTTCAGATGTTTAATGAAGCCTTTACAATGACCCACAAACTCGAGTTCTGAGCTCTTGAGGAAAGTATAGTCAAACTTAGACCAAAGAACCCAAAAAATGAATTTTCATCTAAACCATCCTCCAATCAAGACAAATCCAAATCATTAGCCAATGCAGTGGTCGTCAAATCTTCCTCCAAAGAATGTTCGACCACCAAATGATCTCAACCTCAACGCAATTACATTCCCATCGGTGAATCATATAGCGCAGTGTTCAATAAACTCTTGGGTTGCTAACATGATCACTCTTCCACCCATCTGTCTTATTGATACATTTGTTTCTAAACCCTCTTTGTACAGAGACGATGATTACTGCAAATATCATAGGGTCAAAAGAAATTACATCGAGAGGTGTCGTTCATTTTAAAATGTCCTTCAAGATCTGATTGATAAAGGTGACTTACATTCAGACAATCTTAATGCACCTCAAAATCAGAACCATGACTTCTTTAAAAAACCATTTCCAAACCATGCTCCATCGACTAGCCAACCACAAACCAATAATATTCAGGCCCATCATACCATTGTTAGGAATTTAATATTTACATGGATAATAATATTTACATGTGGTAAATATTCGGTAATTGTAAATGACTTGTATCAAACTCATATATTTAACTTATATTGGTTTGATGTAATATTGTTGTTTATAACAATAATAGTTCGGATATAGATTGTCGAGATATATTGTTGTAACAATATATCCTCAAGGAAATTTTTGTGAGAAAATGGTAGAGAGATAATAGGAATCACATTCCTATATATTTGTATTGTATCCCCGGTAAATCATAGATTGAATTTACATAGTGATATTGCTGTGTAATTCTCCAGCTGCATTTATATTTGGTATCAAAGCATAATATGTGAGTGATCTGATCAACAAGTTATGGAGTTCTAGATATTTGTGAGGGGCAGTGGCACTAGGCTCTGTCCCTGAGGATGTGTAATGCTAGGTTTACAAATATTTTAAGCATAATGTGTTTAGTTCATTCTATGTTTGTATTCAAAGTTAGTGTTAGTTTATATCAGGAAGGATAGTGCTGGAGATCATCCACTTCTCTCGGGTTTCATAGATTTGCTTGACCTGTGTAAAATTTGTGTTCTCCATTGGGCTATTCTCTGTCTGCGAAGATTTCTTCTTGAGTTGTGTACGCGCGCGAACCTGGTGGTCGATCTATCATCTTAGAATTTCTACAAATCTACCTACGAAGACAACTTTGGTATTTGTTATTCCTCCACATCTGCATGTCACCCACGTAGTAATCAGGTTGGTTGATGGATGCTTAAAGCTCTTCCTGTGATCTTAACATACGTGGGACGTATGTGTTGCTAGATCCGTTATATCCCCACATTTGACGCCATCCATTCATACAGCTCTGGCCCACCTGATTCAACGTGGAGATCCAAACCTTGCAGATTTGTTAAGCTTGAGCATTTGGCATATAATTCATATGAACTATCGTGAACCGTTTCTCCTCCACAACTCACCCAAAGAGAATAAAAGGATCGAGTTGTTTTCGTTCTGCTTCGTTACTCTCTGTGTTTTTTTTGCCAAACTCGAGCAGCGGTTAAAATCATCAGGAGAAAAATAGATCAGAGTGGCTCATTCAATGGTGACACGTTATCAAAAACATGTATGCGTGGACCTCAACAATCAGTTCCTTATAGATCATCATCTTCAAAAGTTTTTTAGCAACCAGCCAATGAGCCCCACACGCGCATAGAGAATCTATAAACAAGATTTTGATGCAGACCCGGAGCTTGTCAAATTTGACGCTCACAACTGATTCGTCAAGATCAGATGCCTATGTGCAATTGTGCAATAGGTATTGCAGTCTATTAATCTTACTTAGAAAGACATTATTAAATGTTTTAGCTTTTCCTTGTCTCTAGTCCATAGATTTGTAATTAGTTTTGCAACTCTTAGTCACAAATTGAAGTCTAGGTGTCATTTATGCTTTGTCTAGGTTAAAGTTTTTTTATATCATTAGTACATTCACTTAAGTGGTCATTTTTTTTGGTTTTATTAAAAAATAAAATTGAAGTCATAATTCTTCATTGTGTTCGTTAGATAGTCAATTAAAATCAAGCGTTATAGTAAAAAGTAATGTCTGATTACTTTTTAAATATTTAAATATTATCTTTGGTCATTTATTTGTATGTCAAAGGAATAATAAAGTTATTTTTTGTCATTACCGTCAAAAAAATTGTATTGTAATAGAGTCGTTGCGTCAAAAATAAAAGTCCTTCAATAAGATATGACTATAGTAAATAGTCATTATTAGTATAAAGTTTTCAAAAGAGTTGAGTAGTCTTATGTCTCATAAGTAGTATTGTTGTTGTTTTTTTGTGCTGTCAAAAGTGTCGTAAAATTTTTTAAAAAATTGCCTTATAGAGGCATTTTCGGTGTCACCCGACGTCCTGGCAATCATTGAGCCTCAAAAGCCAAATTCAGTGAGTTAGCAGCATGCCATTGGAGGATGGAGGCACCGGAGGCTGGAGGACAACCAACGACCTCTCGTCGGTCACAAACGATGGGGGCCGCACAGAGCTGTGGTGACATATGTATAGTGTGAGTATATGCTTTTCAGTGTGGTTCCGTGCGCTTCAGTTTTGACAGTTTGCAGTTTTCAATAAGTGAAAATTTCACATTGAGGGGGAACATGATCAACATGATCCAATGTTCCATTTCCAATTTTTTAGTTGTGTATGTGATTATTCATATGTCCCCTATGCAAAAACATAGTAAAGAACATATAGCACAGTGAAAAGCAACATCATGAGTCTTGATGAGGTAGAACAGTCAAATGTGTTCTTGTTTGTACCTAGGTTTGTGGTTAGCCTCCTAAAAACCATTGAAGGTTGTTCAGATGTGTTCTTGCTTGAGTTCCCACACTACTAGGTCAGATGTGTTCCCTGGAGTGACTAGTTGATAAATAGATGATTCCTGAGCGTGTTCCCATCCTCGTCGATCAAATATGTTCCTAAAAGTGCATGGTTAATAAGAAGTTGATGTGTTCCTTCTTCTACCTTCGGTTCGAGTGTGTGCCAAGATCATGAGCGCGTAGTGGCGACAAACTGCAGAGGAAGTGCGAAATTTATTTTGTTACCATGTAAACATTAAGGGGCGGAATGTTAGGAATTTAATATTTACATGGATAATAATGTTTACATGTGGTAAATATTCGGTAATTGTAAATGAGTTGCATCAAATTCATATATTTAAGTTATATTGGTTTGATGTAATATTGTTGTGTATAACAACAATAGTTCGGATATAGATTGTCGAGATATATTGTTGTAATAATATATCTCGAGGATATTCTTGTAAGCAAATGGTGGAGAGATAATAGGAATCACATTCCTATATATTTGTATTATATCCCCGATAAATCATAGATTGAATATACAGAGTGATATTGTTGTATAAATCTCCAGCTACGCTTATAACCATAAACACAATTAAGGAGAAATTACCTACCCCTGAATCCACATTTGTACCTTCCTCCTATAATAATATTGTAGGAGCACCAAATATTAAATTAGTAGCACCCACAAAATCTATTATCAAAAGAAAATTTCCCGCCTCTTCTTCATCTAACCCATCTATAAGCCCCTCACAAACATCACAAAAACAACTTGTTCTACAAATTGTGAAAAGTTCGTATGATAACTTCGTGGCTCAATATCGCGTACGTGACCTTCAAAAGGTTATCCCACCTCCATCTAAAAAATTCACAATCATATCATGTAACCATCCTACTTCTTCAACACAAAAACCGAAACCCCAATCCTCTATCTTGGGGCCACATCCTTCATCCAAATTACCTATTATTATTATGCAATCAAAAACCATCCATCAACGCATGACTAAAGAAGCTATAGTAGTGTCTCCCACACTCCTCAAACCAAATGAAACATTAGTTCCTTCCACATCCACTTCAAAAGATTATTACGCATCAACCCTTGAGAACCTTCTTCAACAGTCCCTCATAATGCTTCCTCCACTCTAGCCATCCAACTCACAATGTTGGAAGCCCTCATGGTATAACTTTAAAGCCTTATGTGATTATAATCAAACAATAGGGCATTCCATAGAAAATTGTAAAGTTTTTCATGTTGCTATCAAAAAACCTTGCAAACAAGGTTCTTCTTCCCTTAGAGTTAAAAAAATAAAAAACATCTTATAAAACACCTACAGCTACTGTATCTACATCTACTAAATATTCTTCTAGCGAGACTCCCCTTCATCAAATTGACGCAGTACATATTACCACTCGAGCACGCACCATGAACCTAACCCTTCATAATAGAACAAGTCCAAGGTTTTCATTCCCCTCGCTCCTAGGAATCATCTGATCAAACACAACCTTCAAAAACTAAGGTTACCATCCTTGCCGCCCCTTCTACATAATCCACTATCGTAGTAAAAAATGTCATCATCAAACAAATCCACCAACCACCAGTCAATATGTCTTTTTATGAGATGGTTCAGACCTCGCCATCACACAAATAGGCCATGATTGAAGCTCTTTAGTCCATATCAGTGCCTTTAGACAATCCATAACTCTTCACAAACTTGGTAGGCACTCTCAATTTAACATCCACCACTATCTCTTTTGATACTTCTGAAATACTATGACTACAACCAAAAGATCATGACCTTCCCCTCTTCATTGCTTCCCAAGTCAACGATGTCCTCATAAAAATATTCATGATTGATAATGGCACCGCAATCAATATCATATCATCATATGCCTTCAACCAACTTTGATTACCAGATACCATTGTCACCCAAACACCCGTTGTACTTCGAGCCTTTAATGATACGATCACTCACACATTGGATACAATCATTTTACCTCTTAAATTCGGTGCCAAAACTCTTTCTAAAATCTTCTATCTTGTAGAGGGAGAGTTCTGGTATAACATATAGTTAGGCAAGCCCTATATACACATTGTGTGTTGTATCCCCTCAACACTCCATCGATGCCTTAAATATGAACATGAGGGTAAAACCTTTACACTTCCCATATATCTTAATCCCTTCATTTCCAATAACATGATGTATCATCCAAATGATGTGCTTGTGCCTAAATAAAGCTCGGGATCCTCTGATGAGGCATCTACCAGCACATTTATCCCGTCGTCCAAACTACCAGATGACTCTTCCCTTGGGGATTTTATGCAAAACCTATCATTGGGGGAGTATCACCTTCTTAGACTCAATTTGATTCCCACACCCAATACATATGGAAGACCATATAAGTAACCTATGTATGAACCTAATGTCAGTGATATCATCTCCTACGCTTCCCCGCATCTAAAAATGAATCTTGTCTATGGAGGGATTGATCGCCATTCTTCACAAATTGTTTATCAACATTGCACTATGTCATTCATATCATACTTCGAATTCTTCTATAACCAAGTCTTTGCACAAATGTACCTCCATATCTGCGCCTAGAAAGGCTTTGGATTTTGACGTTACGAACAGGGAATCCATGATTTAATCATCCAAAATTCCCGCAAACCACGATAAAAATATGGGCTGAGTTATGAGAAACCAACTTCTGAATACTTCGTGCCAAATACCATTACACCTATCATCGAATCCAAACCATCATCCTCCATCACACGTGGCAACCCTGTGGAAACTGACGACACAATCTCCATCCTTCCTAACTTTTTTTAGTCAATACTATTACATTAGGTCCATTGACTTATCAAACTAATCATGATACTAAAACCCTTCCTCTCGTCTGGAATGAAATGATCGAAGAGGACTCACCTACCATCAACATTCTTCAATGTCGGGATGATCACAATATCCTCTCCCACATGGGGGCAGAGGATCATTTCCTTCGAAAATTCCTACCACCTGACACATCAATGCTCCTCAATGAATCCATTATCAACGTTAACAAAGAAACTACATAAGAGCCTCACACAGTCAATATCGGTCAATCCTTGAATCCACTAGAGTTAAATGATTTCACCACCTTCCTATATAATTATAATCAAGCCTTTTCCTAGTCAAATAATGATATGTCAGGTATCGATCCTAACATCTTTGTACACAATATCATCACCTACCCTAACGCCAAACCAGTCAAAAAAAATCTACATAGGATGCACCCTCACATATCTCTTCTCATCAAATAAGAGATACAACACTCTGCTCTCCGCTAATTTCATCATACCCATTGACTATCCACAATGGGTCTATCCAATATCATACTTATAACCAAATCCTCAGGAAAGTTACACATTTGTAATGACCTTCAGGATCTCAATCTTAGTTGTCCTAAAGATAACTTCCCTCTTCCAAACATTTACCACCTCATCGATCTAAAAATTGGTCAGCTATGAGATGTTGTCTCTTATGTATGGTTTCTCTAGTTATAATCAAAACCCTATCACCCCTAATGATTGACATAATACATCCTTTCATCACTCCTTGGAGGTAATTTTTATTATCTTTTCATGCCCTTTAGATTCAAGAACACATTGGGCCCACTTATCAACATGTCATGACATATATCTTTCATGACCTCATTCACAAAACCATAGAAGACTATGTTGATGACCTCTATAGAGAAACATATAACATGACAAAAAGATCATCTCGTTGTCCTTGGAATAAATTTTTTACTAATCTTATTCAATATTTCCTTTGTCTTAACCCCACTAAATGTGCTTTTATGGTGTTCTCACCAGTAAACTTTTAGGATTTATTGTATTCCATCCAGGGGCATTGAAGTAGATCAATCCAAGATCAAAGAAATAGTTCGAAATGCTTCCTCCATCAAACCTCACACAACTATGCATAGCCTCCAAGATAAAATAGTGGTCTAATTTTTTACTTTATATCACAACTCTCAGACTATTGTTAACCTATTTCATCATCTCCTTCGTAAAGATGTTAACTTTATAGTGGGATCACAATTTTCAAAAATATTTTGATGAGCTAAAACAATATCTCTTATTGTCACCCATTCTCACACCTCCTCTTGAGGGGGGCCATTTTATCTCTACATATCTGCCACAGATCATGCCTTAGGTGTCATTCTTTCCCATCAAGATGATAACGGTCATGAACATTTCGTTTATTATATAAGTATGAACTCTACATAAATACAAAACCTATTATACCAAAGATGAAAATTTAGTGTTGTGCCCTATACTTCACAACTTATCCAAACTACGCCACTATCTACTCAACCACATGACACTTATGTTGTAACTAGTTTTAACCCAATAAAAACCATGCATTCTAAACCATATCATAGTGACTGCATCACTCGGTAGATCATACTCATGATTGATTTTGATCTAGTAATTTATACCGCATAGAAATCTATTAAGGGATAGGCCATCATCTGATCATCTCATCTGAAGCTCCTTCTCCTTTACAATAAAACACCTCATGAACAATTTATCGATGAATCTATCAACACTTTAAATGATCAAGAATTCACTCATGTTAAAATTACCCTCTTATTTGATGGATTTAAATTTCAGCAAAGGGGAAAGGGTTGGTATCATCATCATACCTCCCTAGGGTAATACTATCCCTGGTATCATTTCAAACTTAATTTTCGAATGCACTAACAACATGGCTGAATATGAAGCTTCAATTATGGGTCTTCAAACCACGGTTATGCTAGGTGTTCAAATATTAGAAATATACGGAGACTCGCAGCTTGTCATTAATCAAGTCAAAGGAATTTATCAATGCAAGAACAAAATTCTACAGAAATATAAAGACATTGTTGAATTCCTCCTTGAATCTTTCAACCATTACACTATCCAAACATTTCCACAATCTTCTAATAAATTCGTAGACACCATGGATTATTTAGGATCCCTCATTCCTTTATCAACGGAAGAATCGACTGATAATTCCAAAATGTCCATTTTCATCCATAGATTGGATCAACCATCTCACAAAAATGAACTCCCCTCTATCAACATCATAAAAATTAATCAACTGATATTTGGTACACACAAACATTTGAATATCTCTCAGAATCCAAAACCCCCCCTGATCTGTCTAGAAATGCTAAACGATCTTTCCTCCAACGTGGAAAGTTTCCCCTAAATGGATCGGTCCATACATTATCACTCACAAGTTGGGTTGGGGGCATATCGTTTAGCCTCCCTTGATGTTACACCTAAAAAGGAACCTTTGAATTCCTTGCATCTGCGGCCTTTCTACTATTAACATTTTTACCATCATGATAATAGTCACATCAAAGATCTTATTCCATCACCAACCAGTCATATTATCATCATGCTGATTTGAAAGTATGTGGTTTTCTGTCACTGTCGTGAAATCCTTAAAGATGACCACCATGGCTCTGTTCATTGCATCTTTCATATGGACAAGTTCCTCCTTAGTAAGAACCACGCAATCATTACATCCATCCACCCTGTATACCAACCAAAGACATGTTTTGGGGCATACATGTGTAGTTTGTGTACAAATCTCTTCCCCTCCTCCAAATGGTTTATTAGGGTCTGCCCACAGCTAAAAAGAAGTTTAAAATATTTATGGATGCGTCTTATCAAATATAAATAGACTGATCCCTTGAAGGACAACTGTTCATGAAATCAAAATACATATTAAGAAAAAAGTAAAAAGTATACAAATCAAAATCCAAGGACAACTACCTATCAAAATAAATAGACCGATCCCTTGATGGAAAACTATCTGTATTATTCTTGTCATCTATATTATGTATAAAGTAGACCACTACCCTCGAAGGATGGCTACTTATGTTATTATGGCATCTGGAAGGTTTTCCACATTGATCAACCTTCATTTTATCAACATTTCAAAAGCATCCTAGGAAAGTTTCTCGCATTGATCAACTTTCCCATCAAGGAAAACTTCTTGTAATTGATCCCTTTGCATCAAAAATAAAATGTAAAAGTTGGGGCATAGATTCTAAGGAACACCACTTGAAAGGAGAATCCCTACTCTCCTGCGTACAAGTCCTACATGTCTTCGATCCCTTTGTCATGTCAACATTAGGAAGGTATAAGCGTCTTTCACTTCCATCTATTTCCCTCATGATCTTACATGGTATAACTAACTCATCGTTGGTTATGTATTAACACCTGCTATTGGCTACACGTGCCAATGCTTTAAGTGGTAGCCTTCATCCTGTTTATATCCAATCTATGTATCGTATAACATAGTTTCCCTATACAAAAGCAACCTTTCTATAGCTATGTTCCATTCATCTCATCCAAGAGTTAGAACATCATTTGGATCATATTAAAGTTACACATCAAATACCACCATCTATGAATTTTATATCATATTCCATCATCTCCATTAATGTGTTTACAAATACACTCTTTGGTTTACGAATTCTACTTGATCGCATAATTATAGTAATGCAAATCCTGCTTGAGGGTCCTAAAATCAAGGCAAGTATCATTATCCTACAGCTCCTTATCAAACTCAACATGTCTCTATCACCATATTTGATCCATTGAGTCCTTGCTCTCCATGTCCACATCATCACCATTTGTCTCCGCATCATCCTTCTCACCTCTCTGTCCCATTTCACGACGCCAGATATCAGACTCATCTTTCCTCTTGAGTTTATCTTTTACTCTTCTTCTTTCAGTTTGACACCATCTTGCTTAACCATCCATATAGCACAAAGAACACTTAGTTAAGGTATCATCTTCTTCCATGTGGATCCTCCCACTGTACCAAGCTTCTCCACCATTTGGCCTCTTGAGGTGGCAAACGACAATCACTCACTGCACAAACATCTTTCCACTTCATCTTTTCCAAGCTTAACACTCTTGCATCATCACTACCACCACGTGGGCATCCCAGTGTATCGATAAATTGTCATAGTGAGCTACTCTCCATCTCACACTGACTGGTAATGTTAATAGCCATCCATACTCATGTGCACCCATCTAGCTACTAGTCTGTGCCCACGCTGCTTACTCAAAGCCTGTTATCAATGTTCCTTTCATCTCTTGAGCCCATTTTAGGGTATACATAGCTTAGTCTATTTCATCATTCTATCTTCTTCTTCGGTTTGGCGATCCTACTTAACCATCTCTATCGCAGGGCAATCTTATTTAAGAGTTTCTGTTAAGAATCAGTTGGTCATTTGATCCTTCCATCTCCCATGTCATCTAGACTTCCTCATCTCTTTGTCTCTCAGACCATCTCATCATAGTTCATCCAAGATATCCAACTCAACCCTTCCACAGCTTGCATCTCAATGCCACAATGTGTGTCTTTCTCGGTTGTCCATATTGTCACTAGCCGGCCTCCAAGGCCGATCTTACTCTAAATCCTCCTGCTTAGCATGGCAATCATTAACCACCTAATGATTCCCTCTCTAAGCATGATTTTTCACCCTCGTACACTCCCCCAGCTACCCCACAATGTCTCACGCATGGTACATTTTCTTGGCTAATGTCGCGGTCATCATCAACATCCTCAATCAGACCTCCTCTTACCATGTCTCATCAAACACCCATCTCTCCCTTACTAGTCTGACATAATATATTCATGCTCCACTCATACCGTTGTTGGGTAATCTTACTTAATCATTGCTTCTCCATTCATTTCATGTCTATACAGTTTCTTCATTTTTCTGGCTCATTCATGTCTCAATCCAAACTGTCATCCTGATGCAACTAAACCTTCATCAAGCTTACACATCGTTATCCCTCCTCTTCTTTACTCTTATCCAATACTCATGTCTGGGTAGAGTTCTCAACTCACATATCATATCCTTTCCATACTCACAAATCATTATCATTGGTCTTCTCCTAACATTCTTTCATCGGCCTATAATCCTTCTATGAGTCTGTCGCTAGTAATTATCAGTCCGGAATTCTCCTAAAAATCACTGTCATCCCCATTCCATCACAACCTGAATCCTTTTCTTTGACCTCCTCCATATCTATCTTCATTCCTTCCTTCCTAAACCATGAGAACGTGCCTCTGATCAATATACTTGGAGGCCCAATTCTCCTAGCACATCCCTTCATTGGCATTGCCCCTCCCAAATCTCTTCATTTACTTTCTCCACTTGTCTTAGTCTACTTGTTTCAGGTCTTTTCCTAGCTAATCAATATCGAGCGGACTCATTCTGTCTAACACTCTAGCATCTCATTGCTAATTGCACTCTACCTATGCCATCCTAAGGAAATCTTCCTCGCCACCTGAGTCCAGGTAAAGCAAAACATGAAATCCTTGCCAATCATCTTCACTAGTCTTCATCATACACGACTTCTCTGCTATTTTCTCGTCATCAGCATATCCTTATAGTCATGCATCCTCCATTTCTGTAAATCCAATCGATGTCATTCCTTCCCTACAATTTTCTCATTTACTCCTCCCTCTTATGCTTCTCACTCTTTATGCAAAATATCTTCATTCTTGGTTCCCTTCTGTCTACATGCAACCTCGTACTTCATATGTCTTCATCCTCCTTTCTGATCTTCATCTTACCTTTAGGTTCCTCTACATCAGTCCTTTTCCCCATTTTACCTCACACTTCCTTCTTACTTCCCCGATACTAATAAACCTCGACTGCTTATGAATGTGTCTGTAGTATCCCATTTCCTTTATCATCTCACCTCATCCACATGCATTTCCAATGCGGTCAGTTCAGACATATTCTCCCTCACATCTGGATTAAAGCTCACTATGAATTTGTTTTCTTCAATTGGTCAATTTGGCTCTATCATCTGCTTTCATAAAATCCATTACCTCTCTATTAGAGCACATCTACTCCAACAATATCATTATCATATTTTCATTATTAAATATACATCTCTCCCTAATGATTTGGTATAGATCACTAGTCTTCCTCCATCGCTCTGCTGACTTTTCTTGTCTATCTCTTTGCTAGCGATCCATATGATCGCCAATAATCCTAACTTTGATTATCTTCAAAATGTACCTACCCCTTTCACTCTTTATTTTCAAAAATCTTCAAAAAATTAACAAAAACTCACAAAGCAAAAAAAATGTCAATACTTACCTTGTCACCTTCAGGTGATTCAATCTTTCTTGCTCTTCTAGATAATCCAACCAATCCTCCTATCTATGTCCCTTTTCTCTCTTCTCAACATCGTGCTTAAGCCTCTTTGATTTCACAAAACTCATCGATCGCAAATGGTTCATTTGTTAAGAAAAGTGAATATTTATAGCCGCAAAATTACGCGCACATTAATAGCTGGCAATTCTTATAATCGTCAACGATTTACCCTGATCACCATGATCCATCTAGTTTTATCACAAATCATATTTTCTAAAAAATTACAAGCATTTCCCACTACATCACTTCATCCTTTGGCAATATTCCTCATCTCGGGGACCCTAAAAGATAAAGTGTCCTTCATAAACAATGTTGGTAAGCCAATACGTCAATAGGATATGAACCCTTTGGTTCTCCTACCATTTGGATTCGTAACCCCCTTTTCTATGAATCATACACACCATAGGACATGAACCCTTTGGTTCCCCTATTACTTGATCCTATGGTGCTAGCCAAATTTTTTTATACCTAATCTTGGGGCAACTTCAATATACGTCATATCATACTTATTAAACTCAGTAAAACAGGTGATTCCTGTGTTGCGCCATGATCACCCCCAATTTGACGGGGGATCACCCATCCAAAGCAAGCTTTATCTCACACCGTTTTTTTCTAGCAGTTCACTCGTCACAAAATACTTGATAAAAAGGGGTAAATGTAGACATTGGGTTTTCACCAACCCACCTACTTCATATTAGTCACTCATTATTTCATTATCCTAAGTCACTTCATCCACATCTTCGGTCAAATAATTTTACACCCCCATAAAATTACTATTTACTCATCTTAAACCACCTAACCACTTTAAGTCTACCTTAACCATTTTAAAACAACTTAAACCTATTTTATTCTTATATCCCAACCTCCACAACTCATCCATAACCTCCCCATAACCATCTTCCCTCGTCAAATACCTGAAACTTGCATTTAGAAGTGGTTTTAACCACTTTTAAATGTTTTTCCCCGAAAACCCCGAATCTCTGACGATCCTAGCCAATCGCTAGAGATTATAAATAGGAGTTTTTCCTCCTTTCCTAGGGATCTTCAGAAACCTTTTGCTCATTCCCACACCATATTTTCAACTTCTTAGAGATTTCAAGACATTCCAGAGATCATTAAGAGCTTATATCAACCTCCAACTACTATCTACACATTGTTTTGATAGCTTTTCTCATAAGTCAATCATCAAGAAGGCTAGCAACAAGCACATTCATCTCAACCAACTCCATTTGACGATTTGAGGCATATTTTAGCTCTTTCTCACATCCAAAGGTATTTCTCTATTCTATTTTATCATTTACATTTCGATCAAACATAAAAAACAATCAAAAATATCAATTTCGAACTTTGTTAATCATTTTTAGCAAAACTACCTATTTTAATAGTAATCACTAACGATTACCTAAATCGCCAACGATCGGTCTAAGTCACCAATGATTCCTATCAAAACAAATATCTTGATCAATTTATTATAGTTCAAGGTTCATTTTAAGACACCCCTATAAAATTGTAGGTGGAAAATACCTGGCGAATATCCCCGTAACCAGTTTTAGTGAAAGGTGAATTTGACAGTATTCAAAAACAAAATTTTCACCTGGTTTTTCATGGCTCCATCAGTGACGTGCGACAACAAGACGTCAATAACCACTCCTGACACGCGTCAATGGAACGTCAATGGTCTAGACTGACGCGCGTCACTAGCGTGACACTGATTCGTAATGACGCACGACGCTGGCTCCCAATGGCGCACGACACTGGCTCGTAATGATGCGTGACATTGTCTCCTACTGTCGCGCGTCACTGGCTCGTAATGACACACGACACTGTCTCCTAGAGTCCTACTGTCTCCTACTGTCGCGCGTCACTGGCCCCTATTGACGCGCATCATTTGCTCCTACTGACGCGCGTCACTGGCTCCTATTGACGCACGTCAGCTAGGACTGTTGTCGCGCGTCAGCTAAGACCTTTGACGCGTGACACTGGCTCCTATTGATGCGCGACACTGTCCCCTAATGATGCGCGTCACTGTCTTCTATTGACGCGCGTCACTGGATCCTGTTGACGCGCGTCAAAGGTCTTAGCTGACGCGCGACAATAGGAGGAAGTGACGCGCGTCAGTAGGGGACAGTGTCGCGTGTCACTAGGAGCCAGTGTCATGCGTCAAAGGTCTTAGCTGACGCGCGACAATAGTCCTAGCTGACGCGCGTCAATAGGAGCCAGTGACGCGCGTCAGTAGGAGCAAATGACGCACGTCAATAGGGGCTAGTGACGCCCTATTTAGCTTATAAATACCCTTCTGCCGCTCATTTTCTCGTTTTCATTTTCCCGTTCTTGAATTTTTGCAGGTCTAAATCGTTGTCAAAGACGCAAGTACAACTATAATGTCGACTTCACATGCTTCCCAATTGCAAGTTCAGCAAGAAAATCAAGAGAATCCAACTCAATCGATTTCCAAGATCAACTACAGGAATCCCTTATGCCCTCACATCCATACGGCTTTAAAGATGTCTTCAGAATATCAAGATTTGATGGAAGAGTGTGAATTTACAGGGCTCGTTAATATGCCCCATTTCGAAACAGATCCGGATATTTTGAATTACCTTCTGTCATCCTACAATTCAGAGGACGGTATTTTTTATGTGACTCTGAACGATGGCCAAATGTTCCAATTCACTATTGAAGCAAATGACATCCATCGGTTTACGGGCCTTCCATTCAGAAATTTACCAATTGTTACAACCAAGGCAACACTCCTGGAAGAAGACAAGAAATTTCTCGAATCAACATACGGTTTCCATGTTGATTGTAAGTATAATTCGTTTTAATTCATATTTTTTATTCTGTTTTTTATTCTGATACAATTTGCTGTTATAAATTTATAGTAATTTTCACTGTTTCGCATTTGCAGCCCATGTCAATAAATCCAGGCGTGGTGTAGATACACAATCAATTGCACACCACTTTCTTGCTGCACTTATTTCATTTTTTCAATCCAGAATTGTTTTGCAGGGTCGCCAAACAGATATACCAAATTGGGCCATTGCATACATTTGTGCCACTATCACAAAATGAAAATTCGATTGGTGCACATATCTATCCAAAAAAATAAGAACTGACATAACAAATTCAAAACTCTCAGATAAACCTTTCATTTATTCAACAAACTATCTCCTCGGCTTCTACTATGAGGCAATTTTAAATTTAAAAGATAAACAAATTCCTACTTGCTCTGATGAGGCTTTGATGAAATTCTCAATTCCATTTGAAGAACAACAGGTATAAACTATTTAGTTTGTAATTGTATTTCAATTTTCGACATTACAGTGCACAGTTATTAAAACTTAAATTTTAATGTTTTGCAGAGAAGATATCTTGAAGCCCTTCCCCGAAAAAAGGCGTTATCGAGAGGAAGAGGCCAACAACACGCGGAGGCTTCGGGGGACTCCCAATCTGAAATGGAAGCTCACTCCTCTCCAAACCCTCAACAGTTTGAACTCGTTAAACGCCAGAGAAGTAATACATTCTCATATATTATTTACAAATTCCAAAGTTGCATATTTATTTTTCAATTTAAATTTTAACCAAATGAATTGACAACATTTAATATTGATGAATTGCAGGGACTTTGGAACCTTCTTCCCCAACTCACTCCATACAGTCGCATGCATTCATATCTTCTGAACAGCCACTGAGTACAACTCCTACAAGGCCACCCGTAGCACCGAGAAAAACAACCCCTCGACAACAAGGTACAACTTTTCTATAGTACGTTTAATTTCGTAGTTTTGACTTTATGAATTGTTTTAATATTTTTCAATTTTTTCTTGTACTTTTCAGCACATGTCAGTCATGATCAAACCACGGCACCGACACCCACTCAACCATTAATTTTTAAAATGCCAACCAGAGGAACAGTGAAAAAGAACATTGGTAAACGCATGCCTTTTGCTCCGGCCCCTAGTGGGACACTAAACCTTGCCTCCTCGTTTCGAATTCCAACTCTCTCACTTGGTGGCTTGCCCAGTGCAACGGGCATATCTGTTTTGAACAATATAAATTTAGATGAAGATTATTTGGGCATTGATAGCAATGACCCAACTGGTTTTTTCGATACCCGCGAGATGATTCAAGGCCAACAGGTATACTTCAAATTTCAATTTTAATATGCTTTACAATTTTGAATTACATTCTGATTTAAATTTATTTATCTAAATCTTGATTAATTTTTTCAAAAACAGGATCAGCCCACCCAAAGGCAGAAACAAGGAGCAGTTGATCTTGGTGAAAGCCCCCATACTTCTCCAGCAAGATCGTCTGCATCAGATTCAGATAGTGAACAGTTGCCACGTTTTCCTTTGGAGAACTTAATTGGTTATGATTGTCAATCCCATGTCAGTGAGTTTATTATTCCTCATATCCAACAGCTTATAGAATGGGAGAGAAGGGCTAAAGTTCTTATCAATGAGATTATTAGTCGTTATGAAAATTATTGGCAACGGGATAGTTTATACGTTGCAGTCCAGAATCAACCTGCGAAGATGGATTCCTTACTTACCCAAGTAAGATGTGGGACTGTCACGTTTAACAACAACTATAAAGACGACATTTTAGATAAGGCATTAAACAAATTGGAAAATATTAGTGCCGAGGCCCAGGCATATTTTAACAAATGGTCCAAGGACAAGGATTTGGTAGCAATCGCAAATGCCGAAAGAGATAGAGCGGTTGTAAGTACTATTACATTCAAACAATCATTCTTGTTAATTTGAAATTTTCATTTTTTAGTAATATTTTGAATTGACATTACTCTTTTTGTGCAGTTGAAATATGAAAATTTGAAGAGTCAGGCGAAGGTTTTGCAAGTTCACTTGGAAACAGCAAAGAACAGCTTATCTGCAGCAAAAAATTTGAAGCAAAATATTGTTTTGGTTAACAAACAAAACAATACACTAAAGCGGATAATTAAAGAGCATGGTCTCGACCCTGACATATTATTCAAAGCCAAAGCAGCTACTGATCCAAATTTGCTGTCGCATGGAGATGCAACAAATCAAGAAGAAAGAATTTTAAAAAATCTGGACAGTGCTGCAGAAGATCTTATAAGTTCAGGGGTTATTTCTGGTGTTGGGGAAAGAGGTACAGCCACAGTGGAAGAAGCCGTTGGGGAAGAGAGCAGAGTAGAATTGTATAAAGAAAAAGAGGGTTTTGAAAATTAGAAACTTTTATTATTGAGGAAACTTTAAATATTGAATTTGAAAACTTCTACTATTGAGTATGTACTATGGTATTTGAATTTAATTATATGGATTTATATAAAGTCTTTAATTTTAATTGCATTAGATGGTGATTATCATGAATTATATGTATGTTTCTTGTTTACTTGCATTGTCATGAATTGTATGTGGACGTAGATGATGAATGATGATAATTGATAATTAATGATAGATGATGATGAAAGACGATGATCAATTTAATGTGTATAATGTAAAATGTGGTGCCTAAATATCTTGTGGGACTTTAATTATCTTGAAAATTATGTTTTTGGGAAAAAATAGCAACTAAGATTTGAAACAGATCTTTAGGATTTCTCCTTAATAGACTTATGGTGTAGGAAAATTCTATTTTAAAGAGATTCACCTCTATATAAGTGCATAATCTCTCATTAGAGAGGTTGTTTGACATCCAAAATAGTCAAGACCATTTGTCAGAAAATAACGTTTTGCTGGAAACAATCATTGATGTGGAGGCTAGATTAGCCAATTATGAAATAGTTAAATTCCAGGCCATAAGAATTAGAGCTTGGGAAATAATCAAGACCATGGTTTAAAAGATATGGTTTTGTTATCATGGATATTGTTTTGTGTAGAGTAGATTGACAAGTTGCTGTAAATAGTCAAGGTTATGGAGGCTAGATTAACCAAAGTTGGAATAACCATGTGATTAAAAGATAGGTCAAGCTCGATATAGAACTTTGAAGTTTAATGTAAAACATATAAGGTTTTTATCATGAAGATTAGTCTGTATAGATCAAGTTCATAGGTTGAAGAATCCTATCATTTTTTTATATTTGATAAGGGTGAAGAATAATTGTGGATTAGAACTGGGAGGCTATAAGTTGGAATAATTTTGAGTGTGTAAGAAAATATTGAAGGTTGTAAACTAGATCATAGTAAACTATGTGTGTAAGTATTTATGTAGAGCCTTGAAGAAGGCACACTACATTTGCAGGATAGTTTGAAGTTAATAGAATTATCAATGTTCTAGTCAGTTTTATTACTAGAAAGGATTTTTATTAGATAAAGACTCTGTCAAGTTCCCTTGCGCATTTCATTCTTCCATTTAGATCTAATTTTTTTCTTTGGTTTAGTTTATTACATTCATGATTTCTAAAAATCCCAATATGTAGTATCAAATTAATGCTTTCTCGGTGAACAAATTCAGCATTTTGATTTAAATAGTTGTGATTAGTGTAGATTTGGGTGGTAGACTATAGGATATGGAAGATAGCATTAGAATTGAGTTTGAATAACTTCGTGTTAGAGGATGATCATTATAAGTCTAAAAATAGATCTATTTCTTCATGGAGAAATCTGAAGAAGTGATGGATCTATGACAAAGCAGGGAATTTTAGGAAGAGTGTCAGGACATATATTTATAATAGTATAATGTATTGTTTAATAGTTTATCCCGCAGTTAAAAAAATATATCAAAGGATTTTGCACATATAAAAAATAAATTAAATATAATTCTAAGAAATCAAGAAAGAATCATCACTGGTAAGAAATTAAACATAATTGCAAATATGATAGGGTTTAGCTTACCTCTTGCGTATTAGATTGCTGTGAAATCATCAAGGGTAACGTGCTAGATCTTTGTTTTACCTGACATTGTAGATAGAGGGGTGAGTTGCCTGACATTGTCAGTCCTGAGAAGTGCCAGCAACATCTTTAAATATATAGACCAACAATATCTTTAAATAAATGATAACAAGAGCTGAAAAAATGTAAAGTAACAAACAATAAGATTATGTTGAAGAAGATACCTATTTAAAATTGAAATCATCCCCGGTAATGTGCTAGATCTTTGTCTTAAAAAAATTCAACATAAAAAATGGATTAGTAGATAGATGGGTGAGTTGCCTGACATTGTCAGTCCCGAGAAGTAACAGCTTCCTCGGACGGATGTCAACCCACATTTTCAAAAAATAAAAGATTGTATTTAACTAAATGTAAATACATAGACCTGTAACATCTTTAATGATAACCAGAGCTGAAAAAAATGAATAGTAACAAACAATAAGATTAAGGGGAAAAAGATACCTCCTTAAAGTTGAAATCATCACTGCCACTGGTAATGAGCTATATCTGTGTTTCAAAAAAACCCAACACGAGAAATGGATTAGTAGATAGATGGGTGAATTGCCTGACATTTTTAGTATATAGACCTGTAACATCTTTAATGAAAACCAGAGCTGAAAAAATGAATAGTAACAAACAATAAGATTAAGGGGAAAAAGATACCTGCTTAAAGTTGAAATCATCACTGCCACTGGTAATGAGCTAGATCTGTGTTTTAAAAAAACCCAACACGAGAAATGGATTAGTAGATAGATGGGTGAATTGCCTGACATTTTTAGTATATAGACCTATAACATCTTTAGGAAAACCCATGGTTAACCAAAACATGAAATGTGTATAGGAGTGTCTTTTAGTGCTTCATGCCAAATTTAATCAGATTTTGAAATGAGTATTTAAACTTATTCAAGTTTTTATAAAACTGGATTGCTTAGAAATGCAAACTAAACAACCTGTCTTCTTAACATCCAAGAAAAAATACAGTGCCTTCTTCAGATAAATCATAGAAGTTATTTTTGTATAGGATTCACATCTTGAGATATTGTAAAATGTTTTGGGGAAAATGGATTAGTATCAAAATATGTTGTATAGGATTCACATCTTGAGATTCTCTCTTCAGGACTGCTTCTTGGAGTGCTTGAATTAAAATATGTTTCTCTTTTTTTTTCAAATTTTTAAGGTGGTGCATATGATCATAGCTCAATAAGGTTGTTTACATATCATATTAGTTACAAGAATGAACTTGAAATCTTTGATCCTTGAGTAGATTCATCTCATCCTATGTAAGGATATTCCGGCACAAGTATGAGGTTTGAAAGATACAATAAGGGTAAAGTGATCAAAATTGTTGTGTGTAACGGAAAGTTGTTTTTACTTTCTTCTAATTATCATTGTTGAGCTGATGAAATACTTGGTTGACCCTTGCAATGAGTATCAAAGTATAAAATTCCTGCCACCACCTTGTTTTGTTTTCCTTTGCTAAAGATACAATGTTCAAGTGTATGTTTGAAGACAATTTTCTTGAAGCTCCCCCATTTCTATGCCTTGAATTGATTAATCATGATCTTCTTGAAGTACAATTGATAAAATGAAGTGTCTCAAATATTGAAAAAAAAATTACAGCTCAACATAAAGTTCTCTGTGCAAGGTTGGATCATCTTAAAAAGGTAACATTGTGTAAATTTTGTCAAGAGTGCCTTACTGGTACCTCATCTCAAACTCAGTCTTAGCATATATCATGAAGTTTCTTTTTGAACTTATCAAACAAGACCCTATCATCATCAAGTACACACCAAACACTCTTTGTTTCTTTGGTCTGGGGATAAATTTGAAGGCTTCATCTCAATTGGCTGCATTGCAAACATGAAGGGAATTTCCTCTAGTGCAAAAGAGGTGAAAACTTCGAATTCCATTAAATTTTGGATAAGAAATCAATTATTTGGTAGTCTCAGGCTTTCTCTGTGCATAAAGAGATCTATCTAGTCACTCATCACTCCTGACGCGCGTCAATGGAACGTCAATGGTCTTGACCGACGCGCGCCACTGGCTGCTATTGACATGCGTCACTGGCACCTATTGACGCGCGTCACTGGCTCCTACTGACGCGCGTCGCTGGTTCCTACTGACGCACGTCGCTGGCTCCTACTGACGCACGTCGCTGACTCCTATTGACGCGTGTCACTAGATTCTATTGACACACGTCACTGGCTCCTATTGACGCACGTCACTGGCTCCTATTGACGCGCGTCGTTGACTCCTATTGTCGCGCGTCACTGGATCTTATGGACTCGCGTCGCTTGCTCTTATTGACGCGCATCGCTGGATCCTATTGACGCGCGTCAGCTAGGACTATTGTCGCGCGTCAGCTAAGACCTTTGATGCGCGTCAATTGAAGCCATTAACGCCTGATTTAGCCTATAAATACCCTTTAACCGGTCATTTTCTCGTTTTCACCTTCCAGCTCTTGAATTTTTGCAGGTCTCAATGCTTCCCAACTGCAAGTTCAGTAACAAGTTTAAAGATGTCTTCAGAATATAAAGATTTAATGGATGCGTGTGAATTTACAGGGCTCGTTAATATGCCCCATTTTGAAACAAATTCGGATATTTTGAATTACCTTCTGTCATCCTACAATTCAGAGGACGGCATTTTTTATGTGACTCTGAACGATGGCCGAATTTTCCAATTCAGTATTGAAGCAAATGACATCCATCGGTTTACGGGCCTTCCGTTCAAAAATTTACCAATTGTTACAACCAAGGCAACACTCATGGAAAAAAAGAATTTTCTCGAATCAACCTTCAGTTTCCATGTTGATTGTAAGTATAATTCGTTTTAATTCATGTTTGTTATTCTGTTTTTTATTCTGATACAATTTGCTGTTATAAATTTATAGTAATTTTCATTGTTTCGCATTTGCATCCCATGTTAATAAATAAAGGCGTGGTGTCTAAGATGTAGCATTTCTGAGTACATGTAATTTTTGTAATGCTAGGGTCTAAGATGAGCTTTGTAACTTTGTTTGACCTAATGAGTGCAGTGGAAAAGTTTAAACAAAAAAAAAGATCTTAAGAAAACTGATGGAACCAAGAAGGGGAAATTAATTGATGTTCCCAAACTTGATGATGCAAATCAAGCAGGGGGAAGAATTCTGATCAATGTACTTTAATATTAACGGAGGGTGACTCAGCCAAGGCTCTTGCTGTAAGTGTTCGTGCCTTGAATCAGGGAAATGTGAATACTAAATTTAGTAGTATTGTGACATGTTTCGACATCACTTTCCAATTTAATTTTTTATTATTTTAGTTATCTTTATCCTATCAGGTGGCAGGAATATCTATTGTTGGTCAATATTATTATGGCGTGTTTCCTCTCAGAGGTAAGCTGCTCAATGTCAAGGAAGCTACCACTCACCAACAAATGGAGAATAAAGAGATAGTAAATATAGAAAAAACCTTGGTCTACAGGAAGATAAAATAAATGATAACATTAAATCTTTATGATATGGCCATCTGATGATAATGACAGACCAGGTACATGATCTTTGTCTAGCGCTGTTTAGTTTCTGCTTAATTCTGACACATCATTTCTAGTGAGATCCTTTTTTACTTGTCCTTTGTCTCTTAAAGGACCATGATGGTTCCCACATCAAAGGATTGTTGATCAATTTCATACACCATACCTGGCCATCACTGCTTAAAATTCCTTCATTTGTTGTGGAATTTATCACTCCTATTGTCAGGGTAAATGTTCCCCTTGTATATTTGGTTGAGTGTATTGAGACTCTTTATATTTGTTTTTAAGCCTCCAGATGTTATGTATCTCCATGTCTAATTTTGGCACATGTTGATGTAGGCAACTCACAAAAATGGAAATGTGTTATCTTTTTACACAATTCCTGAGTATGAAGCTTGGAGAGAATCATTGAGTGGATCGATAACTGGCTGGACCATATAATACTACAAAGTAATGCTAGTTTGTTTTCTCTTTATATGTTTTCAAGTTCTGGTTTTGTTCACTTGCTGATTAGGTATCACTTGTTGCTTGGACCATACAGGGTTTTGGCACAAGTACTTCTAAAGAGGGCAAGGAGTATTTCATAGATCTGGGCAAGCACAAAAAAGATTTTGTGTGGGTTGATGAGAAAGATGGAGATGCTTCCTCATATCAATCAGCTTATAGAATGGGACAGAAGGGCTAAGGTTCTTATCAATGAGATTATTAGTCGTTATGAAAATTATTGGCAACGGGATAGTTTATACGTTGCAGCTGATCCAAATTTGCTGTCGCATGGAGATTTCTGGTATTGGGGAAAGAGGTACAGCCACAGTGGAAGAAGCCGTTGGGGAAGAGTGCAGAGGAGTAGAATTGGATAAAGAAAGAGAGGGTTTTGAAAACTAGAAACTTTTATTATTGAGGAAACTTTAAATATTGAATTTGAAAACTTCTACTATTGAGTATGTACTATGGTATTTGAATTTAATTATATGGATTTATATACAATCTTTAATTTTAATTGCATTAGATGGTGATTATCATGAATTATATGTATGTTTCTTGTTTACTTGCATTGTCATGAATTGTATGTGGACGTAGATGATGAATGATGATAATTGATAATTAATTATAGATGATGATGAAAGACAATGATCAATTTAATGTGGACGTAGATTTATCATCAAGCATAGTAATTCTTCTTCTCTAGACTTTTGAACTTGTTTTAAGATAATTATTCTCTATACTTGTAATTATTCTCTATACTTACATCGTATAATGTATTGTTTATCTCGAATTTTATGAGGAATTTTATGTGGACTTATATTTAAAAATAAATTAAATATAATTCTGAGAAATCAAGAAAGAATCATCACTGGTAAGAAATTAAACATAATTGCAAATATGCTAGGGTTTAGCTTACCTCTTGCGTATTAGATTGCTGTGAAATCATCAAGGGTAACGTGCTAGATCTTTGTTTTACATGACATTGTAGATAGAGGGGTGAGTTGCGTGACATTGTCAGTCCTGAGAAGTGCCAACAACATCTTTAAATATATAGACCAACAATATCTTTAAATAAATGTAAATATATAGAATTAGACCTGTAACGTCTTTAATGATAACAAGAGCTGAAAAAATGTAAAGTAACAAACAATAAGATTATGTTGAAGAAGATACCTATTTAAAATTGAAATCATCACCGGTAATGTGCTAGATCTTTGTCTTAAAAAAATTCAACACAAAAAATGGATTAGTAGATAGATGGGTGAGTTGCCTGACATTGTCAGTCCCGAGAAGTAACAGCTTCCTCGGACGGATGTCAACCCACGTTTTCAAAAAATAAAAAGATTGTATTTAACTAAATGTAAATACATACACCTGTAACATCTTTAATGATAACCAGAGCTGAAAAAAATGAATAGTAACAAACATTAAGATTAAGGGGAAAAAGATACCTCCTTAAAGTTGAAATCATCATTGCCACTGGTAATGAGCTAGATCTGTGTTTT
Organism: Taxus chinensis; assembly: GCA_019776745.2. Taxonomy (NCBI): domain Eukaryota; kingdom Viridiplantae; phylum Streptophyta; class Pinopsida; order Cupressales; family Taxaceae; genus Taxus; species Taxus chinensis. The sequence continues at coordinate 658,721,953 of CM034154.1, forward strand.
AAAAAAACCCAACACGAGAAATGTATTAGTAGATAGATGGGTGAATTGCCTAACATTTTTAGTATATAGACCTGTAACATCTTTAATGATAAAGATAAAATATAGATAAAGAAGATACCTATTTAAAGTTGAAACAATCCATTATCAATAGCTTCATCAAAGTCGATGTTGTCTTTTGTAGAATGTGACGAAGAGACAATTACACTCTCAAGGTTGGGAATATTTGTACTTGTAGCTGTATTATTCACACCTCTTCTTTCGCAAAGGGAATTCCAGTGCGCAATTGCTCTGTCGAACGGAAAGGTTTCGATGGAGTATCGAGAAACATAACACCTCATGCAACTTTCTAGATTTTAATCCAACTTGTTTCTCAGTTTTGATTTTATAAATGACAATGCACTGAAAACCCTTTCATCCTTCACAGACCCCAAAATCATTGTTTGGCATAACTCATATAATCTGAAATATTCACTGATATCTTCTTATAAGATAGAACTTTGATAGATTCCTCACCACAGCCTTGTAATAGCACCACTTTCAGAAGGTTGATCTAAATTCTTATATTGGTTCCTCATTGTCGTTGCAAAATTTGTTGACTGACACTTTAATAAATCGGCATTCAGTATACCTTTGATTTCCATACCCTTGAGCTCTGACGTCTTTGCAAATTGTTCCATTATTGTACCCATTGATTTATGGAAATGCTTACTGACAAAGTCTGCACGGCCACCTTCAGTATTCCAAAAATTAGGATTCATCACACCCATGGCTTCCAAAATTTTATCTTTACAGAAACGTTCCCTAATTTCTGATGACAAGGTTTCTGAAATTTTTAAGCTTTATTCTTGTTTCAACTATAACAGACTCAAACAAATTACGTGTCACGGGAACATCTTCTCGTTTCGATCCTGTAATATCTTGACGTTTTTGCAAAATGTGCATTGGTATTTCCCTCTCATTAACAGTGATGCATAGGTGATCATGGATATTAAATCTCAAAAAGGTGTTAGGGATTTTAAGATCTAATAAATCTTTCCAATTTTCAAAAACAGGTGCATCAAAACTATCCTGGGAACAGTACAATATATCAAGACTTTGACATACCATTTTCCTCATCCGTATAAAATCCACAATATAGATTAATCTGCCCTGTGCATGCTTCATCAGTGTATTGATCTCCTTTAACATTGGAAGAATACCAACCAATGTAAGAAATGTCTCCAAATCAGTTAAACGGAACAACAAGTCCCTTGCCCTATCAACTTCATGACGGTATTTGTGCATGAAACCAACCAATGAAGGATACTCCTCACGAACTATGCATGCAGGTTCATACAAAGAGATCCATCTAGTCTCCACATCGTTCAGAAGTTTTTTGCCATCTGTAGTTCCAATTGCAAATTTTTGGAACTCGAGAAAACGCTTCAACCTTCGAAGCCGCATATGACTTACCTTTCAACCTTGAGTTCTAGAGCTTCTCATATATTATCTATCGATTATTGTCTACTGCATATATTTATCCTTATCTTTGTCAATCCACTTAATTGTCTAAACGTGAGCTGACATCCTCCAAGGAAGTCCCTTTGGATTTTGGGATCGACCTTTGTTGAGCAACTTGTTTATCCATTCATCTAATATTTTCTATTTAGTGTCTTTGATTGCAAAGTGATTTTCAAGACAGGAGGACTTGTGCATTCATTTGGACTCAACAACTTCAATCATCCATCGAGATCAACATCAACCATCTCGCGAGTATTGGTAAACCCTGTTGTCTTCCAAGGTCAGTTTGTTTTTGTTATTTTATTTTATTAAGTTAAAGTTGGAAAGCAAAAAATCTCTAGTACAGTACGATCCCAAACAAGAGCATGAAATATGTTGAATGAAGTTTGGGATTGGTAAAAGGATGTCTCTCTATAGATTTTGTGCATTGAATTCTCGTGATGTCTCGGCATATTAGTGTGTAAAGATAAACAAGATAAACAATGAACCTCATAAAGTTCTAAGTGGGAGTGGAAAAGTAACATTTATCATAACAAGAGTGCATAATCAAATCAAGGGTTTCCAAAGTGTAAATTACCAAATTTGAGTGTCTATAATTTGACACATATTTGCACACATAACTAACTAGTACTAACACTAGTTAATTCGTCATGTCACATTATTTATGATGGCCTTGTCATTTTATATGTTTTCATGTCATTTCATAGGTCCTAATGAATCAAAAGGATTTCGATTTTTGTGTATACTTACATATTACTCTATTATTTGTTAGTATTCCCTTATATATTGATTTATATGGATTACTAGATATATTTTTTATTTATTTCCTAATGATCATATTTGATGTAAATTACTCATATCACCATGTTTAGTTTAGATGTTATATATGGTTCACAACCTAAATGCTTTGATTATACACTTTTGTAACTAATATATTTATCTTTTGAGTTAAGTGATACATCTTAGCATCCCTCGTCTCAAAAGGAGGGTATATTGTGGACTGTACCAGAAGTCAAAAAAAAGCTTGGCCAAAGTGAAATAAGTAGATAGGATGATGGTATTCACACAAGTTATATATAATTACAAGATAAATTATAGGTTTCATATTATATTTTAAAGAACTTGGGATGGTTTATAATTACATATTATAGGTTATGCATCAGATTTTCATGAACTCAAGATGGTTCATCATTATATGTTACAATTTTTATACTACATTTGCATGGATTTAGGATGGTCCATCATTACAAATTAAATTTATTAAATTAACATAGAATTTATTGGTAAGTTCGTCTTACATTTTTAGATACATTTATGACAATCACTTAGTTCACATGACATTTACATTATCTATGCACAAGCTTGTTTTGTAGATTGAGTTAAACCTAGACATGATTTACAACGATGAAATAATTACCTAACACTAGACAATTGTATGGCTACTTGATGTTAGATGGTGACATAACTACCTAATGTTAAATAGTGAGATAACTACCTAATGCGAGACAATGATATAACAACACAATGCTAGTTCTTATAGAATATGCTCACACATTCCCTAAAATATAAAATTGGGGAAATTAAATATAGTCAAATTACACACTTCAAATTTTCATTTAATGCTTTAATACGTCTCTTGAGAATTAATACATGTATTTTTCATGTGATTGAATATTTTGCATTGTTCATTTTATTTTAAGTCAAGAATTTTTAAGACAAGTGTTGAGGGACGAAATAAGGGATCCACATTTGTTTACATTTTATAACCTCCACACCATCATAAGATTTATAGAAATATGTATGGCTTAATCTTAATTTGGTATATTATATGTAGTGTAATGTACTCATCAGGTCAGTGGGGGAATGCTAAGGTTAGTCTAACACATATGATGCAATACACTCTTATAGGTCAATAGGGTTAAAAGACAAAATAATTCATGCACAAGTACAAAATATTTAGCTCAAAGATCAAAATATAGAAAACAAATCTAGAGACACAAGCCAAGAAGGCACTAAAGGTAGATTGCATGTCACAATATCACAATACATATTCATCATCCCTAAGGCATATTTTTAAGGTGAGCCTACCCCCAGATGGATTAACCTATCCTCCATTCCATTTCAGAAATTTTGATTTCACAGACAGATTTAGGAAACCATACACAATATCATCATCCAATTTCAATTGATTGTCACACAATTTGAGCTTGATTTGGGGTGAATATGTTTCAAAATTTTACCCTAGATACTTTTATTTACTTTATAAAAGTGTTTTGATTGGTTTTTTAACCCTTATATAATTATAGGTTTGTATTAATTACCATTCACTATTATGAAATCATTCATAAACATATCATTATGTCCTAATTAGAATAACCCTACTTTTGACATGGGTAAGTGCACAAAGTTGGGGGGCCAAAAAGTGGACAAGAATCCGAAAAAAGTAAAACGCACTCGTGTTTTAATTTGTTTGGCTCGGGAATCACCAAACCTATAACGCGTATGCGTTATAACGCGTACGCATTTCAAACAAGTCAAAACATGTACGCGTTATAACACGTACTTTCTTATACTTTTATTATTTCTTATACTTTAAATTTATTTTAGTAAATATAAGAAATTAGGGTCACTCTGCACCTTATGGAAGTGGTCTCGTAGCTCCAACAGTTATAATCTAGAAGATAATTTTTCAAAATCTAATATGTGTTAGGTTGTGGAGCATGTTTTCATGTGAGAAGTGTTGAAGACTATACACTAAGAGTACTGTACACTTTCCACAGTTGTCTCACCGGGGTTCAGGGGCGCAGCCCCCAAATTTTTTTTTTTGGGCCTTAAAACGTGCCTAATATATCGGGAAACGTGATTTTCTCATATGGGCAGGTTTTTTGACCCATAGGTCTATGGGACGGTTTTGGCCCATGGTTTTGATACCCACGGTTTTGTAAAATTGCTTAAGTAGTTGTCTATTTATATGGTTTTGTGCATATGGTAGATATAATGTAAACATTGCATATGTGCTTTGAATTCAGGTGTGAATTCTGTAGAGTTTGTTGAGCATAGCTCCAAACAGATATGAGTATTGTATTGAGAGAGCAGTGGCTTGTAATAAAATCTGAGCAAGTGATTCTTGGTGGACGTAACCCAAATTGGGTGAACCACGTTAAATATTGTCTCTTTGTGTTGTGTTATTTTATTTTACACTTTTATTTCAGATCTGTAATATTTTCTGCATATTAGTTTCTATTGTTGCGATTCTATGAGGGATTATTCCACATATTTTATCCCTTATTTCCTAACAATTGGTATCAGAGTCTGGTTTGGTTTGCTAAAGTGTTGAATCGTAGGAAAAGTTTTATCTTGAGTGGGAGCTATGACAGATGATGGAAGATCTAGGGTTGATAAATTCAACGGGCAGAATTTCAGTCTTTGGAAGATGTAGATGGAAGATTACCTTTATCAGAAGGATCTTTGTATTCCATTGTCTGAGAAGGTGAATAAACCCTCGAGCATGATGGATGCGGAATGGGATTTGCTAGATAGGAAAGCACTTGGGGCAATCCAACTGTGTCTTGCATCTTCGATATTATTTAATGTTTCAAAGGAAAAGACTACAAAAGAACCGATGGATGCATTAGGGAAGTTGTATGAAAAACCCTCTACCTCTAATAAGATATTTTTAATGAAAAAGTTGTTTAATATGAAGATGTCTGACAATGGTTCAGTAGCAGATCATCTAAATGATTTTAATACGGTTGTAAATATGCTAGATTCGGTTACAATAGAATTTGATGAAGTTATGGATTTATTAGTTCTATGCTCTTTACCTAAGAGTTGGAATAGCCTAGTAATGGCGGTAAGCAACTCGGTTCTAGCTAACTCAAAGTTGAAGTTTGAGGATGTTATAGGGGTGATTCTAAGCAATGAAATGTGAAGAAAAAGCTCTGGTGAATCTCCTACTTCAGGGAATGTTTTGACAGTGGAAAGTAGAGGGAGACATAAGAATAGAGGAAGCCGTGGAAAATCAAAGGATCGGGCAAGGTCAAAATCCAAAAGCAAGATAGTATGTTGGCACTGTGGAAAGTCTGGGCATGCAAAGAAGGACTGTTAGGAGCTTCAGGATAAGAAGAAACAACGGGAAGAAAACAAGGAGGCAAATGTGGCAATGGGTAATGTATGTCATGATGCTTTGATTCTTTTTTTACACAATATTACTAAATCTTGGGTTTTAGATTCGGGGGCTTCTTTCCATACTACTCCACATATGCATTATTTGTTAGGAAATAAGGGATAAAATATGTGGAATAATCCCTCATAGAATCATAACATTAAAAACTAATATGCAGAAAATATTACAGATCTCAAATAAAATTACAAAATAAAATAACACAACACAAAGAGATAGTATTTAATGTGGTTCACCCAATTTGGGCTACGTCCACCAAGAATCACTTGCTTAGATTTTATTACAAGCCACCACTCTCTCAATACAATACCCAGATCTGTTTGGAGTTATGCTCAACAAATTCTATAGAATTCACAGCCGAATTCAAAACACATCTGTAATGTTTCATTATATTTCTATCATATGCATAAAACCATATAAATAGACAACTACTTAAGTAGTTTTACAAAACTGTGTGTATCAAAACCATGGGCAAAAACCCTCCCATAAACCTATGGGTCAAAATCCCGCCCATATGAGAAAATCATGTTTCCCGATATATTGGGCACGTTTTAAGGTGAGCTCCTGATGCATGAAAAGTGTACAATACTCTTAGTGTACAGTCTTCAACACTTTCACACGTGAAAACAAGCTCCATAACCTAACAATCTCCCACTTGGAGACTAGTTTTCCTCTGAGCAAGCTTCTCAACCCTTCACTAGTTTCTGTGAAGACCAACCAAAGTTGAACACAGCTTCAGTTTTTCCCTTGTGACCACCTTGGTCATCATGTCTGCAGGATTCTGACTGGTATGAATCTTCTCCAGCTTCAACTTCTCTTCCTCCAAAGTTATCCTGATGAAATGGTACCTTAACTGTATATGCTTTGTCCTAGAGTGGAAAGTAGAGTTCTTAGCTAGGTGTATAGCACTCTGACTATCACTATGCAACTTTCCTTCCTCCTGCTTATTCCCTAGCTCCTCAAGCAATTGTTGTAACCAAATAATTTCTTTGCTTGCCTCTGTGGCAACAACATACTAAGCCTTTGTGGTTGACAAAGCCACCAGCTTCTATAGTCGTGAAATCTAGCTCACCGTTGTTCCACCTACAGTGTAAACATAACCTATTGTGCTCCTCCTGCTGTCTACATCTCCAGCCATATCTGAATCTACATAACCACACAAAGTGGTGTTTGATCCACTGTAGCACAAAACTGTCCCCATGGTCCCTCTCAAATACCAAAGGATCCACTTTACTTCCTGCCAATGATCTCTACCTGGATCACTCATAAATCTACTCAACGTTCCCACTGCATGGGCAATATCAGGCCTAGTGCACACCATGGCATACATCAAATTGCCAACTGCTAATGAGTAAGGTACCTTGGACATTTGGTTTCTCTCCTGCTCTGTCTTAGGACAATGTTCCTTTGATAACTTGAAATGGCCTGCCAAAGGAGTCCCAACTGGTTTAGCATCCTACATATTAAACCTCTCCAAGACCTTCTTAATGTACTCTTCCTGAGATAAAGTCAGCTTCCGTTCCTTCCTATCCCGAGATATCCTCATACCAAGGATTTGTTTGGCTACCCCTAAATCCTTCATAACAAAAGATTCACTTAGCTGCTTCTTGAGTACTTTTATTTCCTGCATGTTTTTACCTGCAACCAACATGTCATCCACATACAAACAAAGGATAATATAACTGTCATCCTCAAATTTCTTTGTATACACACAATGGTTAGAATGACATCTAATATAACCTTGCTCCATCATGAAGCTATCAAATTTCTTATACCATTGACGTGGAGCTTGTTTCAAGCCATACAAGCTCTTCTTCAGTTTGCACACCATCTCCTCTTTACCTTTTACCTCATAGCCCTCTGGCTGCTGCATATATAGTTCCTCCTCCAAATCACCATGGAGAAATGCAGTATTTACATCAAGTTGTTCTAAGTGCAAGTCTTCTACTGCAACTATTCCTAGAACAGTTCTAATAGAAGTCATTTTTACTACAGGAGAAAAAATCTTATCAAAATCTATACCTTTTTTCTGTGTAAACCCCTTGACCACCAATTGGGCCTTGCATCTTTTCTTTCCTCCTTCTTCCTCTTTGACTCTGAACACCCACTTGTTCTGTAATGCTCTTTTTCTTTGGGTAACTTTATCAAATCCCATGTCTAGTTCTCCATGAGAGCTTGATGCTCCTCATCCATGGCTTACTCCCACTTCTTCCTAGCATCTACCTGCATTGCTTCATCAAAGCTCTCTGGCTCTCCACTATCAATGAGTAATAAATAGTAAAGAGAAGGAGAAAAACGTTCATGTTCTCTTCTTACCCTATAAGACCCCCTCTGTTAGTGTAGGTTATTATTTATCCTTTTATTTATTTATCATGATAATTCTTACACTTGTGTTAGCCCTCCACTTGTTGGGTTAGCTTGCTTAAGTGTACTAGTTGTGTGGATTTAGCTTCTTAGTTATGTCGAGTTAGCTTACTAGTCTTTTGGAGTTAACTACTAGTATCAGTTAGTGGGAGTTCTTCACCACTGATTTAGGTAGTAGTTGCACTTCCCTCCTCCTATATGTCAAACATCTTTCTTATTGAATAATTCAAGTCATTCTATTGTAATGTATTGAGCATTATGGATTATGATGGATTTCCATATATGGTATTTTAGCTCTTCTGCTTTACAAATCTAATGTGGTGTGCTATTATCATCTGAGATCGTGCCTTGGAACAATATTCTTATCATTCCTTTAATCCTCAATATAGGAGTTTGGGGTTCCTGTTGAGGAGGTTCCTAAACTGATTCATGTGTCACTTTTCCATCCGGAAGATCCTCTATCGCTGCATATTCTTTCTTGGATTCTTCCCTATTTTCCTGCAACTGTTGCTTCTACATGACTTTCTCATTAAAGACCACATCCCTAGATCGAACGATTTTCTTGTCCTTAATACTCCAACATTTATATCCAAAGTCGTCACCACCATAACCAATGAAAGTACATATTTCTGATTTAGCCTCTAGCTTGGCCCTATCATCCTTGTCTATATAAACAAACACCTCACATCCAAAGACTCTAAGAAATGAATAATCAACTTTCTTACCATACCAAGCCTCCTCGGGTATGCCTCCATCCAAGGCACTTGAGGGTCCTCTATTTATCAAGTACACATCTGTGCTCACCGCTTCTGCCCAAAAAGAAAGAGGCAGTCCTGCATGTAACCTCATGCTCCTAGCACGTTCCATTATTATTTTGTTCATCCTTTATAATACCCCATTCTGCTGTGGAGTTCCTGGAATTGTCTTTTTCCTATGGATTCCATTCTTAGAACAGTAATCATCAAATTTATTGTTGTAATACTCCCCTCCATTATCTGACCTGAGACATTTTAGCTTAAGACCTGTTTCATTCTCTACCAAGTCTTTCCATTTAACAAAAGTGTCAAATACATCAGATTTGTTTATAATACAATAAACCCAAACTTTCCTTGTTACATCATCAATAAAAGTAACATAATAACTTGAACCCCCAAGAGATGATACCTAAGTTGGCCCCCACACATCAGAATGCACCAACTCTAACTTACTCTCTTTCTTTGTAGGTCCAACCTTGAGAAACCTTACTCGCTTCTGTTTCCCATATATGCAGTCCTCACAGAACTCCAAACCTGTTTTTTATATCCAGGCAAATCCTTCTTTATGATCTCCATGCCCTTATGGCTCATATGACCGAGCCTATAGTGCCATAATGTTGTATCTACTTCTGAAGCCACAAGCTTACAAACATTAGTGCTATAAGTGGTTAAATACAAGGTTCCAACCTTCTTACCTCTTGCCACCACAAGAGCACCCTTGGTAACCTTCCAAGAGTCAACTGTAAATATCACAGTACAACCATCACTTCCCAACTGCCCTGCCGATATCAAATTTCATCTTAATGTAGGCACATGTCTGACATCCTTCAATAGCCAAGTATTCCCATTTTGCATCTTAACCTGAACAGAACCTTTTCCAACTATGCTGCAAGGCTCATCATCACCAAGAAAAACATGCCCAAAATCTCCTTGAACATAATCAACAAAATAATGCCTATGTGGAGAAGCATGGAAAGAAGCCCCCGAATCTAAAACCCAAGATTCAGTAATATTGTGCAAAGAAAGAATCAAAGCATCCTGACATACATTACCCGTTGCCACATTTGCCTCCTTGTTTTCTTCCCGTTGTTTCTTCTTTTCCCAAAGCTTCCAACAGTCCTTCTTTGCATGCCCAAACTTTCCACAGTGCCAGCATACTATCTTGCTTTTGGATTTTGACCTCGCCCGATCCTTTGATTTTCCACGACTTCCTCTATTCTTCTGTCTCCCTCTAGTTTCCACTATCAAAGCATTCCCTGAAGTAGAAGATTCACCAGATCTTTTTCTTCGCATTTCCTCACTTAGAATCACCCCTACAACATCCTCAAACTGTCAACTTTGAGTTAGCTGGAACCGAGTTGCTTACCGCCATTACCAAGCTATTCCAACTCTCAGGTAAAGAGCACAGAACTAATAAAGCCCTAACTTCTTCATCAAATTCTATTGTAACTGAAGCTAGCATATTTACAACCGTATTAAAATCATTTAGATGATCTGCTACAGAACCATTCTCAAACATCTTCATATTAAACAACTTTTTCATTAAAAATATCTTATTAGAGATAGAGGGTTTTTCATACAACTTCCCTAATGCATCCATCAGTTCTTTTGTAGTCTTTTCCTTTGAAACATTAAATAATACCGAAGATGCAAGACACAGTCAGATTGTCCCAAGTGTTTTCCTATCCAGCAAATCCCATTCCGCATCTGTCATGCTCGAGGGTTTGTTCACCTTCTCAGACAGCGGAGTATAAAGATCCTTCTAATAAAGGTACTCTTCCATCTGCATCTTTCAAAGACTAAAATTCTGCCCGTTGAATTTATCAACCCTAGATCTTCCATCATCTGCCATAGCTCCCACTCAAGATAAAACTTTCCCTGCGATTCAACACTTCAACAAACCAAACCAGGCTCTGATACCAATTGTTAGGAAATAAGGGATAAAATATGTGGAATAATCCCTTACAGAATCGTAACAGTAGAAACTAATATGTAGAAAATAATACAGATCTCAAATAAAATTACAGAATAAAATAACACAACACAAAGAGACAGTATTTAATGTGGTTCACCCAATTTGGACTACGTCCACCAAGAATCATTTGCTCATATTTTATTACAAGTCACTGCTCTCTCAATACAATACCCAAATCCGTTTGGAGCTATGCTCAACAAACTCTACAGAATTCACAGCCGAATTCAAAACACATATGCAATGTTTCATTATATTTCTATCAAATGCATAAAACCATATAAATAGACAATTGCTTTAAGTAGTTTTACAAAATTGTGGGTATCAAAACCATGGGCAAAAACCGTCCCATAAACCTATGGGTCAAAATACCGCCCATATGAGAAAATCATGTTTCCCGATATATCGGGCACGTTTTAAGGCGAGGATACATGAAAAGTGTACAATACTCTTAGTGTACAGTCTTCAACGCTTTCACACATGAAAATAGGCTCCACAACCTGTCATTATTTTGTTGAATATATTCAAGGAGATTTTGGGCATGTTTTTCTTGGTGATGATGAGCCTTGCAGCATAGTTGGAAAAGGTTCTGTTCAGGTTAAGATGCAAAATGGGAATACTTGGCTATTGAAGGATGTCAGACATGTGCCTACATTAAGACGAAATTTGATATTGGTAGGGTAGTTGGGAAGTGATGGTTGTATTGTGATATTTACAGCATACTCTTGGAAGGTTACCAAGGGTGCTCTTGTGGTGGCAAGAGGTAAGAAGTTTGGAACCTTGTATTTAACCACTTATAGCACTAATGTTTATAATCTTGTGGCTTCGGAAGTAGATACAACATTGTGGCACTATAGGCTCGGTCATATGAGCCATAAGGGTGTGGAGATCATAAAGAAGGATTTGCCCAGATATACAGAAATTGGTTTGGAGTTCTGTGAGGACTGCATATATGGGAAATATAAGCGAGTAAGGTTTCTCCAGGTTAGACCTACAAAGAAAGAGAGTGAGTTAGAGTTGGTGCATTTTGATATGTGGGGGCCGGCTCAGGTATTATCTCTCGGGGGTTTAAGTTATTATGTTACTTTTATTGATGATGCAACAAGAAAAGTTTAGGTTTATTGTATTAGAAACAAATCTGATGTATTGACACTTTTGTTAAATAGAAAGCCTCAGTAGAGAATGAAACATGTCTTAAGCTAAAATTTCTCATGTCAGATAATGGAGGGGAGTATTGCAGCAATGAATTTGATGATTACTGTTCTAAGAATGGAATCCACAGGAAAAAGACAGTTCCAGGAACTCTGCAGCAGAATGGGGCATTAGAAAGGATGAACAAAACAATAATGGAACATGCTAGGAGCATGAGTTTAAATGCAGGATTGCCTCTTTCTTTTTGCGCAGAAGCGGTGAGCACAGATGTGTACTTGATAAATAGAGGACCCTCAAGTGCCTTGGATGGAGGCATACCTGAGGAGGCTTGGTATGGTAAGAAAGTTGATTATTCATTTCTTAGATTCTTTGGATGTGAGGTGTTTGTCCATATAGACAAGGATGATATGACCAAGCTAGAGGCTAAATCAGAAAAATGTACTTTCATTAGTTATGGTGGTGATGGCTTTGGATATAGATGTTGGAGTATTAAGGATAAGAAAATCATTCGATCTAGGGATGTGGTCTTTAATGAGAAAGTCATGTATAAGCAGTAGTTACAGGAAAATGGGGAAGAATCCAAGAAAGAATATGTAGCGGTAAAGGATCTTTTGGATGTGAAAGTAACATATGAATCAGTTCAGGAACCTCCTCAAAAGGAACCCCAAACTCCTATATTGAGGAGGTCTTATAGGGTAAGAAGAGAGCCTGGACGTTTTTCTCCTTCTCTTTATTATTTATTACTCACTGATAGTGGAGAGCCAAAGAGCTTTGATGAAGCAATGCAGGTAGATGCAAGGAAGAAGTGGGAGCAAGCCATGGATGAGAAGCATTAGGCTCTCATGGAGAACCAGACATGGGATTTAGTAAAGCTACCCGAAGGCAAAAGAGCATTATAAAACAAGTGGGTGTTCAGAGTCAAAGAGGAAGAAGGAGGAAATAAAAAATACAAGGCTTGGTTGGTGGTTAAGGGGTTTGCACAGAAAAAATGTATAGATTTTGATGAGATTTTTTTCTCCTGTAGTAAAAATGACTTCTATTAGAACCGGTCTAGGAATAGTTGCAGTAAAAGACTTGCACTTAGAACAACTTGATGTAAAGACTGCATTTCTCCATGTTGATATGGAGGAGGAACTATATATGCAGTAACCAGAGGGCTATGATGTCAAAGGTAAGGAGGAGATGGTGTGTAAACTAAAAAAGAACTTGTATGGCTTGAAACAAGCTCCACGTCAATGGTATAAGAAATTTGATAGCTTCATGATGGAGCAAGGTTATATTAGATGTCATTCTAACCATTGTGTGTATACAAAAAAATTTGAGGATGGCAGTTATATTATCCTTTGTCTGTATGTGGATGACATGTTGGTTGTAGGTAAAAACATGCAGGAAATAAAAGTACTCAAGAAGCAACAAAGTGAATCCTTTGCTATGAAGGATTTGGGGGCAGCCAAAAAAATTCTTGGTATGAGTATATCTTGGGATAGGAAGGAACAGAAGCTGACTTTATCTCAGGAAGAGTACATAAAGAAAGTCTTGGAGAGGTTTAATATGTAGGATACTAAACCGGTTGGGACTCCTTTGGCAGGCCATTTCAAGTTATCAAAGAGCAATGTCCCAGGATAGAGTAGGAGAGAAACCAAATGTCCAAGGTACCTTACTCATCATCAGTTGGCAATTTGATGTATGCCATGGTGTGCACCAGGCCTGATATTGCCCATGCAGTGGGAGCGGTGAGTAGATTTATGTGTGATCCAGGCAAAGATCACTAGTAGGCAGTAAAGTGGATCCTTCGGTATTTGAGAGGGACCATGGGGACAGTTTTGTGCTACAGTGGATCAAACACCACTTTGTGTGGTTATGTAGATTCAGATATGGCTGGAGATGTAGACAGTAGGAGGAGCACAACAGGTTGTGTTTACACTGTAGGTGGGACAACAGTAAGTTGGATTTCACAACTATAGAAGTTGGTGGCTTTGTTAACCACGGAGGCTGAGTATGTTGTTGCCACAGAAGTAAGCAAAGAAATGATTTGGTTACAACAATTACTTGAGGAGTTGGGGCATAAACAAGAGGAAGGAAAGTTACATAGTGATAGTCAGAGTGTTAACACCTAGCTAAGAACTCTACTTTCCACTCTAAGACGAAGCATATATAGTTAAGGTACCATTTCATCAGGACAACTTTGGAGGAAGAGAAGTTGAAGTTGGAGAAGATTCATACCAGTCAGAATCCTACAGACATGATGACCAAGGTGGTCACAAGGGAAAAATTGAAGTTGTGTTCAGCTTTGGTTGGTCTTCACATAAACTAGTGAAGGGCTGAGAAGCTTGCTTAGAGGAAAACTAGTTTCCAAGTGGGAGATTGTTAGGTTGTGGAACTTGTTTTCATGCGAGAAGTGTTGAAGACTATACACTAAGAGTATTATACACTTTCCACAGTTGTCTTGTTGGGGTTCGGGGTTGGGCCGGAAGCCGCCAGTAGCAGAGGGGTTCAGGGGCGCAACCCCCAATTTTTTTTTGGGCCTTAAAACATGCCTGATATATCGGGAAACGTGATCTTCTCATATGGGCTGGTTTTTTTTACTTATAGGTTTATGGGACAGTTTTGGCCCATGGTTTTGATACCCACGGTTTTGTAAAACTGCTTAAGCAGTTGTCTATTTATATGGTTTTTGTGCATATGGTAGATATAATGTAAACATTGCAGATGTGCTTTTGAATTCAGGTGTGAATTCTATGAAGTTTGTTGAGCATAGCTCCAAACAGATCTGGGTATTGTAATGAGAGAGCAGTGGCTTGTAATAAAATATGAGCAAGTGATTCTTGGGTGGACGTAGCCAAAATTGGGTGAAAACCATGTTAAATACTATCTCTTTGTGTTGTGTTGTTTTATTCTGCAATTTTATTTGAGATCGTCATATTTTCTACATATTAGTTTCTACTGTTGTGATTCTGCGAGGAATTATTCAGCATATTTTATCCCTTATTTCCTAACAATCTAGTCAGTACTTACTCATTTTCAAGATTCCAGAAAACAACCTAAAACTTTTAGGGCATATATATTGTAGTCGGTCTTTGTTTTGGGAAAGTGTATAATCATTTTTAGGTTTGTTGACCTTCTAAAATGGATTTTGGCCCTACCACTGCTTGAATTGGTACTAATTTTTAAATTTGGTTCATAATTCACTTTAGTGCCCATGAATTAACTCTATGATGTTTGTCTACTTCTTACTAAAAAGAGATCCTCACTTCGTAGATAGAGGATTGTTCCCTGAATGGGATTCCTTTCCTGTGGCCAAAATGAGGTGATTGTAATTTGCCTCCTCCTTAAGGTGTGATAACACTACTAGGTGTTGAATGAGTTGTTACGAATAGTACCAAGTGAATTGCATCAAGTGAACTCAGATGATTGCTCATTCTTAGAAACACGGGTGCTCCATATTTAAAGATCATCCCCTCACCTTTCCTAGCTCTAAAAGCATCCTTTCATGGAATCAAATTCATGATTCTCATACATGTTTTTGCTCATATGTCTCTTATGGAGACAAACGATGCCTTAATACTTCACAAATAATGGTCCTTGATAACTCAGTGACATGACTAGCTCATTTTAGCTTGTTTTGAAGGGTGTTTAATTAACTACAAAATGGCCAAAAATGCCTTTTTAGGCCATCAAAGGAAGTAGTCTCTCATAAAAACTAAATGAGTCGATCAATCACCTTAAACACTATTCCCTACACACTGAAACACGTTGAATGATCTTTTTAGGACTTTCCTTTGGGTGAGGGTTTATGATTTAAGGTTTAGGGTTTAGGGCTAAGGGTTTAGGACTCGAGGTTTAGAGTTTAGGGTTTAAGGGTTAGTGTTTAAGGCTCATAGTTCAAATTTTAGGGTTTAGGGTTTAGGGCTTAGGGCTCAGGGCTTAGGGTTCATGGTTTAGGGTTTATGGTTTAGGGTTTAGAGTTTTGGGTTCAGGGCTCAAGGTTCAAGGTTTAGGGTTTAGGGGTCAAGGTTGAGGGTTTAGGGTTTAGGGATCAGGGTTTAGAGTTTAGGGTTAAAGGTTGAGAGTTGAGGGTTCCAGGTTTAGGGTTCAAGTTTTAGTTTTAAGGGTTTAGGGTTGAGGATTTAGGGTTTATGATTCAGGTTTAGGAGTTAAGGTTCAAGGTTTAGGGTTGACAATTTAGGGTTTATGGGTCAAGGTTTAGGAGTTAGGGTTTAAGGTTTAAAGGTTAGGGTTTAGGGTTTAGGGAAAATGGTTTAGGGTTGAGGGTTTATGGATCAGGGTTTGAGGGTTTAGGGTTTAGGATTGAGAGTTGAGGGTTCACGGTTTAGGGTTAAGGGTTTAGTTTTTAGGGTTAAGGGTTGAGGGTTTATGTTTAAGGGTTCAAGGTTTAGGGTTTTGGCTTAGGGCTTATGGCTTAGGGTCTAGGGTTTAAGGCTTAGGGTTTAGGGCTCAAGGTTTGGGGTTTAGGGGTCAAGGTTTAGGTTTTAGGGTTTAGGACTTAGGGCTTAGAGTTTAGGGTTTAGGGCTAAGGGTTTATGTAATAGGGTTTAAGGTTTAGGGCTTAGGGTTTAAGGTTTAGGGTTGAGGATTCAGGGTTTAAGGTTTAAAGGTCAGGGTTCAGGGTTTAGGGAAAAGGGTTCATGGTTTAGGGTTTAAGGCTCGAGGTTTACGGTTTAGGTTTTAGGGTTAAGGGTTTAGGTCGTAGAGTTCAGGGTTTAGGGTTTAGTGTTTAGGGCTTAGGGTTTAGGGTTTAGGGTTTAGTGTTTAGGGCTTAGGGTTTAGGGTTTAGGATTTAGTGCTTGGGGTTTAGAGTTTATGGTTTAGGGGTCAGGGGTCAGGGTTTATGATTTAGTTTTTAGGGTTTATGGTTTAGGTTTTAGGGTTTAGGGACCTTAGGATTTAACATTTAGGCCTTAAGGTTCAGGGTTTACAATTTAGGGCTCAAGGCTCAGGTTTTAGGGTTTATGGGTTAGGGTGCATGGTTTAAGGTTTACGACTTAGGGTTCGAGGTTCAGAGTTATGAGTTTAAGGTTTAGGGGTTAGAGATCAAGGCTCTAGATTTAGGGTTTAGGGCTCAAGGTTTAAAGTTTAGGGTTTAGGGCTCAAGGATTAGGGTGCAGGGTTCAAGGATTAAGGTTTAGGGTTTATGGTTTAGGGATTAGGGTTCATAGTTTATGGTTTATGGCTTAAGGTTCGGGGTTAAGAGTTACTGGTTTAAGGTTTGGGGGTTAGAGCTCGGGGCTCTGGATTTAGTATTTAGGGTTTAGGGCTAAGGGTTTAGGGTCTAAGGTCAAGGGTTTAGGGTTTAGGATTTATTATTTTGGTTTGAGGGTTTAGGTCTTATGGTTGAGGGTAAGGGTTTATGTCACAGAGTTCAGGGTTCATCGAATTTGTAGGCAGAACATTCAAAGAGAGTCATCAAAATTTGATGTTTTTCATTTGTTGATATTTTGAAGGAGGGAAATGTCATATTCCTGACCATCCAATCCTTCCAAAGACCACATTAGTCCTCAATCCTTGGATGTACAGGGAGACACTGTTACTTGGCTTCCATTTATAACGATAGATATATTTGTAAATTCGTGTTACGACCTCTAAATCTATATGAATTTCAAGTTGCTAGGAAATCACATCACACCCTTCACTAAGATTAATGACTACCCCTATCTTTTTGGTCAGGGGATTTTGAAAATATCCACAGGTTTATCATATAAGGAATTATCAATGAATGGAAGGTCACTGAGTCATAGGCCAAGTAACACCCATTTAGAACTAAACAAGTAAGATTTACTAAGTGATTGATAACCCCTTAGTGTTCTTAGCCATTCCCCTGTTTCTATGCTTATTTTGAACACTTTAGGAAGTTATGTCAAATTTACTATCCATTCCAGTAGAACACTTGAACTTTATCTTTCTCCGGAGGAGAGGATACCACAGGAAATTCAATTATGATCCTACACCTCTGCATTGATATATTCTCTATATTTCTTTTATTTCCTTTAAGATTAATTTTTTTGTTGTGATGGTTATTTTTTCCAGCTTCCAATGGGCCATCTTGGATTGCATAATACCATACATGGAAATATGATAAATGTGAAATTTGTTTCAGAGTGTGAATAAATTTACATTCAAGAGCGCAAGTACATGTGGGGAGAAACAAGTTTGGAAGAGATGTGTAATATATGCATTACAAGGCACAAGGTAGATGTCATATCCATTTAGTTATTTGTCCCACCTCTCATAAACAAGGTAGTTCTATAAGCAGATTCAATGATGGTTCTAGGCACGAGACTAGGAAATATTGATGAAATATGGTTTGCAGTTTAGGGTTTAGGATTTAGGGCTCATGGTTCAGGGTTTAAGGTTTAGGGTTTAGGGTTTAGTATTTATGGTTAGGGTTTACAGATCGAGGTTAAGGATTTAGGGTTTAGGGTTTAGGGGTTCGGGTTAAGGATTTAGTGTTTAGGAATAAGGGTTTATGGTTTACGGTTCAGGTTTTAGGGTTTATGGTTCAAGGTTCAGGGTTTAGAGTTTAGGATTTAATGTTTAGGGATTAAGGTTTAGGGTTTATGGTTTAGGGCTTGGGGTTTAGGGTTTAGGGTTTATGGTTTAGGTTTTATGGCTTAGGGCTTAGGGTATATGGTCTAGGGCTTAGGGTTTAGATTTTAGGGCTCAGGGATAAGGGTGTAGGGTTTAAGGTTTAGGTTTTAGGGTTTAGGATTCAATGTTTAAGGTTTAGGGTTTGGTATTTAGTTTTTACGGTTCAGGGTTTAGGGTTTAACATTTAGGGCTCATGGTTTAGGATTTAGGGCTTATGGCTTAGGGTTTAGGGTTTAAGGCTCATGGTTTAGGGCTCACGGGTAAGGGCTAAATGTTTAAGGTTTAAGGTTTAGGGTTTAGGGTTTAGGGATCATGGTTAAAGGTTTAGGGTTTAGGGTTTAGGGCTCAAGGTTTACAGTTTAGTGTTTAGGTTTATGGCCTATGGTTTAGGGTTGCGATTGTAGAAGTTAAATGCTAAAAGATTTAGGCTGAATGCTGAAATCTTGAAAAATTACTTATGTACTGACTAGATTATACTTTAAAAAACTATCTCCTAAACCATGACTCGTGGAGCTGTGAGACTAATTCCATAAGGTGCATAGTGACCCTAATTTCTTATATTTACATAAATAAATTTAAAGTATAAATAAATAAATAAAAATAATAATAAATGAAAAACTTAAAACATTTATTTATGTAAATAGAAGCATGTCAAAAGCATACATAATGTTTATACTACACAAAACACATACGAGTTATGTTTATACTACACAGAACGCGTACGCGTTTTCCATTTTCTCTTTTCCCAAGCCATGCCTCAAGGCTTAGGATCCGGTTTGGATCCCCAACCATGAGGCATGGACCTGCACAAACACAACAAACAACGTGTTTCAAGAAAATGTAAAAATGCCACTTCCTCTATGATAAATCAAAATAAAACAATCGATCCATTTTTAAAAAATTATGCTACAATATAGAGCAGAGTCTATTCTTTCTAAAAATATAAATTTCCAAATTTTTTGACTAATATAAGGTTTCCATATTATTTATTTTCTAACTATGCCTTTTTATAACTATTTTTTGAAGTGTAAATATGTTTATCTTTTATGGTGTATCTTTTTTTTGGGTAATCAAATTTTAAAAAAAATTATACTAGCCCAAACTAGGCATAATTCTATACATATTCCCAAAAAAAAATCTAATTTTCGATATTTTTGAGGTAGTTAGGGGGGCCACGGTTGGAGCTCCGTTATTTTTCAAAACATAAAATTTTTGTACTAGAAAAATCATAAATAAAAAAATATTCGCTAAAAAAATCTTTGAAAAATGAAGCCAAAACTAGATGCTCCTGGCCATCTTTATACCAAAGGGTTTTCAAAAATACTAAATGGTTCTCAAAAAATGGTGGGGGGCATGAAAGTCACTCTATTATGTTTTTTAACAAAAACATGAGCATCTATTGGTGTTTTAATTGTTTGACCCACTTAAACTTATATTTTTTCAATAAAATTTAGTAGCTTAGAAACTAGACTCAAAATGCTACGATTCATATGTCTACAACATCTTCCAATTTTGAGTGTAACCATTTCGAAAAGCTCGTACAAGTTGAAGTTTTTTTTTTCAGAAAAATGTGTCCACTTAAGACCCCCTTTTGGCCCCCCAACTTGGTGCACTTACCCATACTAAACCAGAGGAAGTGAATTATGATCTTGATTTTTTATCTGCAAGTGCCTTATCATCACATTGGTATAAGTAATCATTATATATGGAATCATTAGCATTTTAAGGAGGATATTTTTCACTCTCATCATCAAATATATGAAGGTATCAATCCCAGGGAAGGAGTTGAGATGAGGGAATCCAATTGGTGATGTGTGGAGGTAATTTTGATGCACTACAAATGTTTTGAAATTCATTAGTTTTATCATCATCAAAATCTATAATGGTAACTTGGAAATCAATATACATGTTGATGTATTTAGATAGTAGTATTGTTTTGAAATTCATTAGTTTTATCATCATCAAAATCTATAATGGTAACTTGGAAATCAAGATACATGTTGATGTATTTAGATAGTAATATTGCACAAAAAGTGTTGTTTGTAGGAGTTCAAACTCTTTACGAGGATTCACAAGTGATGTAGATGGGAATGAGAGGGAAAAAATAATTTATTCCTTATTCCCAAACCTATAGCTATAGAGTTATAAGACACATACCCTTAGTTAGAAACAACCAATTGAAGCCCAAATTGCATTCTTTATTTATTTATGCAAAGACATGTTATAGATAATTTTACAAACACGCGCTCATACTTTATTTATTTAATTGAACACTGAAGATGATTATAATAGTCCTTATTATGGAATATTATTTACGCTGCACTATCTAAACATTGGCATATACAACCCCTATCTAACAATCTTTATTTGGTTATGTTATTTTCTTTCTTAATCCCTATTAGTTACACTAAAATCTTAATCTCTCTCCCTATTTGAAATTACTTATTATATCCCTGGTGGATCCCTTTGAAAATCATGATAATCTACAATGCCTCTTTACTTTCCAAAGATTATTGGAAACATTTCAAAACTTGAAATTTTTATCTCTTTTGGTTTTTATACGTGTATATAATAGTTATATGAAAAATAACCACTTTGTATAGTCTGGGGTGGACACACAACTACTAGTTATCATAGAATGAAGGTTTCACAACCATGGCATGTGTGAATATATGATTTCACCATTTTCCTAATCAAATATCCCTATTATTAGGGGAAATGGATGAAATAAATATCATAGGACTTTTCTCAAGTAATGTAATTCTTAGTGGAGTTATTGGAACTGTGTGATCATTTATAATATTTGTGATGTAGTCATAAGACGACTATTTATAACCACAAACATGTACACGAACACACTATATTTTCGAGTCATGCAACATTAATTTTGGACCTAGATGATCTTACATCATACATGGCACTCATATTTTTTTCATTAATTCTTCAATGAAAATTTTGAGTTTAATAATTTTATATGCATTCATCCACGCCATCTCTTTAATCCAATAACCTTATATAAACAGTATCAAACATATTTGACTTCATCCCTCCTATTTCTTAATGGTTTCAAAAGGACTAGTGACTTGAGGAGTTTTCGATAGGGTTTTTCGTCAAAATGAAATAGGAGGGATGAAGTCAAATATGTTTGATACTGTGCCCTCGAATGTCACTATATTCTCCTTTGAAATTCCTTGAATGGCGATTTATCCTCTGGGATTTGCAATGGTGACGGTCAAAACAGCCTTAGGACCTCCTTCAAAAAAATGACTTCTGCCACAATTTGCACCTTCAAACTTATTCTCTACATTCAATATCCGCTTCGAGCTTTCCTCAAACTTCTCTATAGTCTTCTTCGTCGTTGTCTGTACTCTATGCTAAGTGTTTTCTTGAACTGCGAGCCCTCCTAGCACTGATGGCTTTGATACCAATGTTAAAAGATTTGAACAAAGAAAGAATGTAGAGAAACCGGGATACACACTTAGTAGTTTGTGTGTCCGTTGTTTTACTATTCAATAGATAGTTATAAAATGGTTGAGGAGGTTTCAACCAAACATTAGTTGATGCATAACTAATTGTTTGTTAAGAGTTGATTAATATATTAAGAATATATTTCAATAAAGACAACGTTTGCTACAAAATGGGTATCTTTTGGGTATAATGTGATGTTTTTTTGTGCTAAAGAATGCACATGCTATGCTTTTGTGCATTGTGGTAGAAGCATTAAAAGATTTTATACACAAGTTTTTATAGGTGAAATGTTCCACTTCCTAAGATAATCTTGTTGAAGACCCTTAGTCCATTTTGTCTCCCCGACGGCTAAGGAATAAACTCAAGGGGAACTTAAGTTATAATAGTTTATTATAATGTGCAAATAATAAAAAAGTAAATATTATAAAGGCACTTATGATAAAATATTATTGACTTAATAATAAAATAAAAATAGAAAAAGGGAAAAAGCATTTGACAATGTTTATTTATTCAAGGGAAAATGCAATATGTAATGAAGATATGTAAGTTATAATAAATACAGTAACCAAATATGAAATGAAGATATGGGATCTTTATGAAATTATATTTTTATGGATTGTAAAATTACAATACACGCTCATATATATATATATATATATATATATATACATACATATGTATATATACACATATATGTATACATACATATATCTATATGTATATATACATATGTATGTATATATGTATATATACATATATACATACATATGTATATATACATATAGATATATGTATATACATATATGTGTATATATACATATGTATGTATATATGTATATATACATATATACATACATATGTATATATACATATAGATATATGTATATACATATATGTGTAATATATACAGATGTAATGTCTATATGATATATACATTATACTAGTTATATACAATGTATACATATTGTATATATGTATATATACATATAACATACATATGTAAGATATCACATATATGGATATACATATATGTATGTATAGTATATATATATAGATACATGTATGTTTTAAAAAAAAAATCTAAACTATAATATTACATGTATGTATACATATATATCTATATATTACATGTATGTATACAATATATATAATACATGTATGTATACCTTATGTTTATATATATAAGATATATATATATATAATATATATATATATAGATATTATATATATATATATATATAGACATTTGTTGGTTGTAATGTCTATATATATATATATATATAATTACAACCAACAAATGTCTTTTATAATTATAAAATACGAAAATATATTTACATTTATAGATACATTACAACCAACAAATGTCTTTTATTATTAAAAATGAGAAATTACGGTCATTTTGCATCATCTAGAATTGGTTTTAGAGCTTTAGGAGTTACTATTGAGGAAATAGTTATTATAAACTTTAATATGGATTATACTTACTCTTTTTTAGTATTTCAGTATTAGACGTAAGGTTTTTTAGGTTTATCTCTTGTAACTACTGTTTTTTTAAAACCAATGGTCATTTTATAGGTTTTGGGTCATTATGAAGTAGTTTATGATATTTTTTATTAATATAAGTTCGGGTTACAATTTGTTTTAGGAAAGTCATGTCACTTATACTGTTGGTCAACAATCCTGGTAGAAAAACAAGAGAGCTTTAAAGGGTTCAAACATCTATGCAACAAACAATATGGCTACAATACATAACAAAGAGATGTTCAAGGCGTTGCATGTTATTGTTACAACAAGCATAGCCAAACAAAGCTCTAATTGACTCTTGCCAAACCTCGATGAAACTCAACTTGAGACAAATGTGCTTGTACAAAGGAAATGAAATTATACTGACATCCAACCTATGAGTGCAAAGAGAGTTGGTTAATGGGGCCTTCGGCAAGGGTGTTCACATTGTCTACCATATGGAATCGAAACTCCCAGGCTTGTTGCTCTTTATAGTCATTGATTTCCAAAATACTCTAGCCCAACACAGGACCCAAACAACCACACACATTTGTCAATACCTCTTCTAACACGTGGCAATCATTGACAAATGGAACTCAAAATGGTGTGGGTGATTTTATATATAAATTGCAAGGTATGACATTGGATAAGAAAACTAAAGATATTGGGAACAATGAACGCCAAGGGTTATTATTCATTGTAATCTCACAGGTATGCTCGAAAGTAGACTTGCACATCTCCTTAGCATTTACATTCGAGCTTGCATTACAAGTGCATGTCAAAATATTTGTATGTATCCGCAAAAAAAACAAAGAGAGATGCTTGCATTGAAAAGCCTTTCCTCCCGATCTCTAAAATTAGTAACTATATGAATATATTGAGAATGTCTTCTCCTAAACTTTTTACTATTTTTTGCATCCTTCTATTGACAGTTGTCCTCATCCAACCTTATCATAGAAACACAAAACTGACAACACTGTGAACAAAGTTTTGTATCACCTACTACATGACAATGCATTTCCATTGAAACTTCACATTTGCCTCCCTTTCGACGTTTCTTACACTCAAGTGCAATTGCTAGTATATATTTACAGAGAACCACTTAAAAAATCACACATTTTTCTAAATTTTCAGCCTATCATTGTCTACGGCTACTTATTTTTTTGTCAATAATATGCAATTAAAATCACAAAAAAGGGCCTACACATGTCAATTTCCTGGCCTACAACCCCACTACACCAATTTTTGTAATATATATATTAGTGATGCAATTAAGTATGACCGTAGTTTTTGATTTTTGTGGCTTAGAAATGCTCAAAGTTTCATGTAATGTTTGGCCAAAAGGAAGATTGCTTAATTTTGCGTGCCGCCCCGAAATACATCAAGTAAAATGCAGGGCTGAACTGCTAATTATGTACCTCTCATTAATTGAAAATTTCTCCCGCCTTGATTAAAACCATTCAAACCATTTAGCAGAACCGCTAAACTTCACCTTTAAATTTGGCGAACAACCGCCGCAGATGATCATACGTCCGCTAATTTAGAATGGGGTCAAATTAGACCGTACGTATATTAATTGAGCCGTTGCATTACTCAGACTAGTGCAGTAACACGCGTCGTATCCACAACCGGCCATAGACACACGTGGCGCCATAGATCAAGATTAATCTTATAATTAAAAGAATTTTTGCGCAATAGTTTATATGCCACCCTCATTAGCCAATGGATTATCTGCTTATCCGCCGCCGGGTGTAAAAAGTTTTCCGTCAATGCACGCCCTCCACTGCAGAAAAATACAGCTTTAATCGGAACCCAAAATGCCCTGGTAAATTGCCGTAGAAATCTCTGAAATTGGCGGAAGGAAGAAAACAAAATTGTTTCATGTCGTTTTCCGTCGTCCTAACGGAATTTTGGCGTGGTATTTAACTTCATCATTCTGTATTTTCCACTGTTCAAAATTCTGACGACTGAAACTTTTGTCCGAGCGGATGTTTAATTGGTATTTTCTCTGTGATTTTCCTGCAATTAATTGCTGTTTGCTAGTTTGTAGCTTCGATTCCGTTTAATTTTCACTGTAAAGCGCTCACCAGGTCGCGGGTTCGAAACTCCGCGAGTTTCTGCTGAAAAATTTCCGTGTGTGGAGTCGTTCTCCGTCATTTTCTGTATGTAAGCATTTATCAGGTCGGGAGTTGGATTCTTAAAGTTTATTTGCATTATCTTCTAACTTCGCGTGTGCTGATTATTCCACCCCGTTTTTTTTTCCCGGTCCTCTGGGGAGCTATTTTCGTAAAGTTTATCGGTACGTATGTATTACTGCTAGTGGAAAGACCTCGTGAGCATTTTGCTGTGGCATGTACAAGTGTCGAAGAAGGTCGCGGGTTCGAGTCTCAATAGCTTGAATAACATGGAGCCTCCTTCAAACCCATCCGTTTCTCCAGAAGCTTCGACATCGACTCCGCCTCCACCTCCTCCTCCTCTTCCTCCTGCCGAATCCGTTCCCACAGGGGCTTCGACGTCGACTCGTCCTCCACCTCCTCCTCTTTTTCCTGCGAAGTTCAGTTTAGCCGCGCGACCCAGCTATGGCAGAATGGGAAACCAGATTTCCCTATTGGCGAACCATTACAGGGTTCGGTTTCAGAACAAGGAGCTCTTCCATTACGACGTAAGCGTGTGTTTCTGGCTTTTTTCCTTCGAGAGTCTATGCAGAGTTGTGTTAGGTTTTGAATTTGTGCGTTTTTTTAATGAATGCAGGTTAACATTGATCCGGAGCCTCCCAAGGGTTGCAGTTACAGCGTCATTATGGAAACATTTAAGCAACATGCCGAGACATTGAAGAATGCCATACCTGCATATGACGGCCACAAGAGTCTCTACACGGCCAAGCCGTTAGACACGGTTGTTGAGTTGGATGTTGTCTTGGCGGACGGTGACGGTGGAGATTTAAGAAGGTTGGATGCTATATATTCTCTCCTTTTTTTCCCTCCATCTCAGAGCTTTTAATTTCAAGGAAGATTTCAGATGCTGAGTGCTTTAATTTTAGCACATATTGAGTGGATTCTTCCTGCATTTTGTGTTAACAGCAAAGTGCCTTCCCAAATATGTGTTTTAAGAATATTTTCTTTCACTTATATACATCTTTTCTCCTACCAAAAAAGGAAAAAAATCTTTTTTCTACTATCTAAATTTGTGGTATTATGAGCTTTTTAACAAAATTCTTCGCATTTATACTATATAGATTGTGCAATGTGGGGAAACAAGTGAAAATGAATGAACCGATGAAACATTGTAATGGCGTCCAAGAGACCCAACAGTCTATATGGGATCAAGGGCTGAAACAAAGGCGATTCTTGGAAACACAACCTCCCTTAAAATTTTCAATCCCTTTTTGATGTTGGATTTTCTACGGTTGATCTTGACCAAGAGGCTTGCTGATGGCCCGATGGGTGATAGTGACCCAAGAATTTTTTTAGGTCTCGCTGTGTTTATTTGGGCCTAATAAGAGAAAAAATCAGAATTATACAATCTTTGATCAAGATGTATTTTAAGAATCTAAACTATATGTAAATTTGTGGTTTTTTGAGCTTTTTAATCGAAGTTTCTCACGTTTACTATAGAAATTGTGCAATGTGGTGAAACAAGTAAAAACAAATGAATGAATTAAAATTTTTTAATGATCTCAGGAATCAGTCTATATGGGACAGCTGAAAAAAAGGTGTCTCGTACAAAGACAACCTCCCTTAAAATTTTCAATCCCTTTTCGATGTTGGATCTTCTACTGTGGATCCTGAACAAGAAACTTGCTGATAGGTGATAGTGACCTGAGAAAGTTTTTAGGTCTCGCTGTATTTATTTGAGCCTTATAAGCGAAAAAATAAAAATTATACAAACTTTGATTTAAAAGTTCTAATGTACACGCTTGCTGAAGAAATGACAGATGTTTTTCCAGTTATTGATAAGACAAATTATAGAAGAAAAGGTGAGAAAACTAAAAATTTATCCACCAGTATAGTTAAGTAAAAAAAGTTTATAAAGATTATACAAGTGTTTTTGCTTTTTATTCCAATGCTTGCACATAGCTGGCCTCGTGTTTTTTAAAGACTAAGTGTTTTACCTTTTTAATCTATGGCTCGCACATTGTTTTTGAGGGGTTTATAAAGGCTTCTAGCTGGCCTCATGTTTTTCTCTGAGACTATGGTTGTGTTCAAGAGTAGAGAAAATAAGCTTAAAAGCTAGTATTGGAGAGGTGGTTATTTGTTTCTCATAGAGAATGGTATTTTGCGTCCGAATATAGAAAATACATTTAGATTGCATCAGAATATAGAAAATGCGTTTAGATTGCGTCAAATTATAGAAAATATGTTTAGAATTCTTGTAGAGACTTTATGTTTTTTTTAAAGATTTCGTATTTTATTCCAAATTATAGAAAATTATACCAGAAATCAATATAGAATGGTCTTTGAGTTAAATTACCTTAAATAAAAATCAGGCATCACAACCAAAACTTATTTTAAATTTAAACTTGCACATATATTGGCTTAAATGCCTTTGACATTAAAATCGTACGTATGCTTGATGACTTGAAAGTTCTCCAGCCGTCAGTGTTTTAGCCCCTCTCTTTTTGGCAGGCTGTTATTTGAGTCGGACAGTAGAAACAAATATCAGATCTACATAATAAAGCCAGTAGCCATTTCTGAAATTTGTGAAATGTGTCTGCTTGAAGTGGCCCCTCTAAAAACTGGTGTTTGGTGAGGAGTTAAATTCAAATTTTTGACTGCTGGACAAGGAATTGTTACTGAGATGTTTTTTTTCAGAGTGATGCCGATGTTTCATTTCAAGTTTTGTTACTGAAATATTACTGAAGGTTCCTCAAAGGTTGTCTTAGTTATTCTGTTGTTAAAACAATTGAGCTTAATAATGACAGGGTGTAAGATACAACCTGTGTAAGAGTCACTCCAATATGTACTTATCAGCAACACAAATAAAAAGGGGGATAGAAGTTTGGAATACTGACACATGTATTTTCTCTCAACTTACATTTTCTTTGTAGACTAAAATAAACATCCTGCCCTCTAATTTTCCTTAAAAATTTCTTTTGAAGTAGTAGCTTTGATGATATTTTTTGTTTAACCTCGATTTTATCATCGTTTTTTCTACTAAAATGGAGGTCGAATTACATTTGCCCTGCCTCCATAGGCTGACCTTTCTCTTTGCTGTTTAAACAGGAGGGTTGGTAAATATCATGTTGTATTTAGGCAAGCAAACAGGATAAACCTGAGAAACCTCGCACAGTATCTAGCAGGGGATCCTGTTCCGCTTCCACAAGAAGCATTGCAGGTTATGGATGTGGTTCTTCGACAGGCTGCATTCAAATTGTTAGTTTTGTTTACCTTATAGGCCTTTATTTGTCGGTATTGTAACTATTTTTTGTGTTTCTTTAAAATCATTCCATGGTTGCTTATGAAGTTTTTGGTTTGGCAGCTTCATTGAAAAGGGTAGATCTTTTTATGGGCAACATTTTGGGATGGAGAAGCTTCAAGGAGGCTTGGTGGCTTATCGGGGTTTCTATCAATCTATTCGACCTGCACAGCAAAATCTTTTGACTCTGAATCTTGGTACTGTTTTGTCCTGATTATAAACTTTTTGTTGGCCCTTACAATTTGACAACTGGTTGTAAATTTGTAAGTTGTGAAGTATGGTTTGTGCCCTATGTAAGAGAAGTTGTAGAGGGAATGTATATGGACACATTTTAAGACAGGAATGCTGTTTTTTAATGCTTGTTTATCATAAGAAGCAGAACCAATTTGATTGAAATTAGTCAATTGTTATAGTCTCAAAAAATGAAAAATCTTCTAATGCTTGTTTTCTACTTTTAGTGTACTAAATCATAATTTATTAAGCTATTTAAGACTGCATACTTCAGCAGCTTTTTTAGTGATTTGTTTTTTTCAGCGGCTTTGTTTGTTTACTTCAGCGACTTTAATGGTTTTTCGTCCTCTATATTTTGTTGTTTTATGGATGTGACTATACTATGGTTTAAAATATTTATCTACTTATTTAATTATTTTCACAATGTTTTAATAAATTTCTGTAGATATTGCTGCAACTCCCTTCTATGAGCCTTTGGACTTGCCTACCTTCATTGGCAATGCCTTTAGAATGGATGTTCGAGACTTAAATGCAACATTGTCCAGACATGACTCTAATAGTGATGCAGCGCGATCTAGAGTATGTTGTTGATTAGCATTTTTCGCTTGCTTTGCTTCTTACTGGCTATGAGTCGAAGAATTTGTTTTAAATATATCTTCATTTTTCTTGCAGCTAAAAAAGTTGCTTAAAGGCCTTCGTGTTGAAACTACTCATATCAAACGTGGTTATCGCATAAAGAGCTTGAGTGATGCACCTTTGGATGCTTTAACGTGCGTGCATTTTGTTTGATATGGATTCTGCCTTTTTTTACTGTTTTTATCTAGCTTTGTTTGTTATAAAATTCTTTCGAGGGTAATCTATATAGTTATAATTGCTTTTCTTTAAACAGATTTGATAGTAATGGAGAGCAAATATCTGTTGTGGACTATTTCCAAAAGCAATACAATATACGCCTTTCCTTGCGAGGATTTCCAGTAATTGAAGGTGGTAGTAAGGATAGGAAAAAGTACATTCCCATCGAGGTAAATCCTCCCATGTCATGACAATGTAGTAGGTTTGGTGATGCAAGGACTTTATAACATCTTATTTCAGTACTCAAAGATACTTGATGGATCTTGTTGATTACAGCTTTGTCGTAGTCAAAAGGATCAACCATACATGACAATGTAGTAGGTTTGGTGATGCAAGAACTTCATAACATCTTATTTCAGTAACCAAAGCCATTTGACGGATCTTGTTGGTTACAGCTTTGTCGTATTCAAAAGGATCAACCATACATGAAAAATTTGAATGACCAACAACGTTCAGGTCTATTAAATCTAACTTGTTTGCCTCCTTTTGAAAGGAGAGACAGAACTAAAAAGGCAAGTTTTTGAACTTTTGGTAGTATTGGATTTTTTTTCCATCGAAACAATAGAATTAGACAATGGTTTACAAAATTTGTTCTAAATATATCAAGCTGAAATATCCGAGTTGGATTACTAAATGTAGAATGGGACATTATACACATTCATTCTTTGACATTTATGTTTTAAATTAATGTTTGTAAGCATGCTATCCATTTTTTTTTAAGAAACTTGAGCTTATCTGAAGAGGACCAATTATGTGTCACATGTATGCTTGTAGATAGGAGAAGAGTTGAGAGGTGCATCAAGAAGAGATGCTGCAGAGTTTGGAATTGAGATCAATAACTTAATGACAGAAGTCCCAGGAAGGATTTTGCCTCCACCAAGGGTAAATATTGCAGAGAAATGTGTACATTATTTATTGCATGATTCTCAAATATTTCATTTGGCAGACCTTATATGTTTTGTTTTACTTCAGATCAAGTATAAAACACAAGAAGAAAATCCAAGGGATGGTGCATGGAATATGAGAGGAAAGGTATGTAATAGAATTTTTTGCTGATTAGGAATCTAGGATGTAAAATCTTTGTATTTTGTCAAAATTTTAAAGATTAAATTAAAATGTTTATTTTTCGCAATTAATTGTTTAGCTTGTGCTTGCTTGTACTTGGTGAAAGATATTTTAATGCGTCAAGAAGCTTTAGCCTCTTACACAAGAATTTATTAAATTGATCTCCTATGGCCCTAGAAGAGAGATGATAGGAGAAAAAAGTGTTTTTGTTTGTGATGTGCTTTACAAGGTACTAGCAAAAGTCCTAATTTTATGAATGATATTCTAGTCTTGAGGGTTGTAATCCTCAAGAAAGCATGCACTATAAAATGGGGACTCATTTTGTGCAATCTTTCATACTTGGGAGGGCATTGTTTGGGTGCAATAAATATGGGTAGAAAGAAAACATGCACTATAAAATGGGGATTCATTTTGTGCAATCTTTCATGCTTGGGAGGTCATTGTTTGGGTGCAATAAATATGGGTTGAAAGAACTTCATTTTGACAATAAAATATTAAGTCTCATGACACCATGATGGGGGGTGTTGGTGTTTATGTAATGAACCGTTACACCAAAACCTCGAGGCATTAGTGAAATCCGCACATGAGGATCATAACATTCCACCACGCTTCTGTAGCCCGGACCCTGGGCTAGATTTGCGCCTGTATAGCGGGATCACACCCTACCCTATACAAGCCCCGGGCTAACACTGCAATGCTGACGTAGCTACCCCTGCCGAGACTTGAACCTGGGTGGTCGCTCTGATACTAAATGTAACGAACCGTTACACCAAAACCTCGAGGCATTAGTGAAATCCGCACATGAGGATCATAACAGTTTAGATATCTTAATCTTTTCATTGGGGCTGCTTGGTGCTCTCTTGACAAATGCTTTAACCTAAGTATGCATAAATGGTATGTTGGAAGTAATTATGCTCTAGAGGTCTATTTAATGGGCCATGCCACTTTATCCCTTACTGCAGTATATATTTTGAGATATTTTCTTTGTTGTTTGTATACCTCCAAATTGAGCACATTGTTTTGAGGAAGCAAACCTAACGTCCACTATGATAATAATTTTGCAACAACTTGTTAGCTCAGTTGTTTGTAAAAGCTTCTCCTCTGTCTGTTGGCATTGGCTTTTATTGTAGTTATGAGTGGTGAAAATACAAGTGGTTCTCATTGGCTGGGGCTCTCCCTTTAGCAGCATGTAGAAAACGGATGACAGGAGAAAGGAGAGTTGCTTTTTTTAATGTTTTTTATAGAATGATTTAATAGTCTCAGGCTGCGAGCCTCAAGCAAATATGTACGATGAATGGGGACACTTTTTTTACAATCTCCTTAATGCTTGGGAGGGAACTGTTTGGGTGTGATAAATTTGGGTATAAAATGCTTCATTTGAAGACTAAATTTGAGACTCGTGACAAAAGAGTGTGAATTCATCATGGGGGTTTTGTATTTGGATATCCTTTTACTAACGTGGCTTGGTGTTCTCTCTACTTATGCTTTAACCTATATGTATATGTGCTATCTTGCAGGCAATCTTTTAACCGAGGCAGCATGGTGTCCTCATTACTAATGCTTTAACCTATATATAAATGGTATTTTGGAGACAATCTTGCTCTAGAGGTTTATTTAATTGGCCACATGCCCGTTACATTTTTGTAATTGTAGCATATTTATTGAGTTATTTTATTTGTTAAAGGTTGTTTGCGCACCTCCAATATAGACGGGTAACAATTGAGGCTCATGACAAATGACTGTGAATTCAACAATGGGGGATTGGTGTTTGGATATCTTTTCCAAGGCGGCTTGGTGTCCTCTTTACTTATAT
The DNA here is from genome assembly GCA_019776745.2 of Taxus chinensis. Classification (NCBI taxonomy): domain Eukaryota; kingdom Viridiplantae; phylum Streptophyta; class Pinopsida; order Cupressales; family Taxaceae; genus Taxus; species Taxus chinensis. The sequence goes on from CM034154.1 coordinate 658,754,832, forward strand.
GCTTCAACCTGTATGTATAAATGGTATCTTGGAAGTAATCTTTTCAATGAGGCAGCTTGGCGTCTTCTTTACTTATGCTTTAAAATGTAACGCATGTGCAAATGGTATCTTGGAGGCAATCTTGTTCTAGAGGTTTATTTAATGTGCCACATGACCCTTACATTTTTGTTATTGTAGCATATCTATGGAGAGATTTTATATGTTAAAAGGCTGTTTGCATATCTCTGAATTAGAGGAATCACAGTGCATGGAGGAGGTAAACCAACTGTTCAGTTTGTTAATAAATTTGCACCAACATTTTTGCTGAGGTGTTTGTGGAACTTGCTTTTTTGGCCCTTGCCCTTTTATTTTAGTAGTAGTTATAAGTGGACAAAATACAAGTTGTACTTATTTGCCGGGGCTCTACTCTTGTTTGAGTGTTGCCTTTGACCTTGCCACTTTCTATTTTAAGGAGGTGAGTGTTGGAGATGTTAAGAGATCTCCCCTTTAGTAGCAGCAGTTGATGGAATACTTGCTATTGTGCACATTCAAATGGAAACAGTTGGCTCTACTCTTGTTTGAGTGTTGCCTTTGACCTTGCCACTTTCTATTATAAGGAGGTGAGTGTTGGAGATGTTAAGAGATCTCCCCTTTACTAGCAGCACTTGATGGAATACTTGCTAATGTGCACAGTCAAATGGAAACAATTGGCAAGTGACAAAGGGCTGCACTCATGCAGTCTTTTGACTTGGGATAATTGTATTCACTACAAGGAAAAGTGAGTTCTTGGTATTAGACATTGTAGAATGGCAGTTTGTCATTAAGGAAAAAATAAAGTATACAAGTTGTTTGTAGAGTGCTAATTTGCATCCCTTGTTGGATGCTAATTGTACATTAGAATATTACAGGTTCATCAAATGTAGGCATCAAAAGGGGAGTATGCCTGTGTATTGGCTTGGGGCAGCTGATTTTCCAAGATTTTTAGTTCAATTTTTAGAAGGATTTAACATTTTTAGTAGGATGATGTGTCAGTAGTTTTGTAGGGAAGTATGGCTGGCTAGAAGGTTGATTTCATATAATAGGAGTTGTATTGGAAAAATATGGTGCAGTGTTTGTTTCAGCACATTCTTTGTTTGTTAACTGCAATGAAAAAATTATTACTTCAGATATACAATGATTATTTGGGTTAGCTTGTATGGTAGTGGATGCTTAGCTTCCTTTTGGAAGCTTTTAAATGAAGCTATGCTAACTATCTCTTACGTGTAAAGCATTCTTTTATTGTTAGCTAAGACATACAATGATTCTTTGGATTATTTTGTTTAAATGGCATTGAGTCAACTTTATTTGATGTGAAAATACATTGCTTGTATGTGGTTATCAATATTAAATGTCCATTAGCTCTGAGGGTTTACTATCTCATTGAGAATTTGTTGGTGAAAGGATGCTTAAGGCATCTGGAAATGACAAGAAAGTGATCTTCAGGAGCTTATAGTGTTTGTACTTTGTCAAAACAAAGAAATACTGTAGCATGCCTTTTTTGGTATCATAAGTTTGTAAAATAATTTGTCGGGTTGAATCTTGGTTCTTATTAGAAATATATCTTCCTCTTTGTTGTCCTAATCTGGGGGAAAGGTGGGTGATGTTGGGTGGCTTTAGAATTGGTAGAGAATCATTGGAAAGGCTAGCTGGCTGACTTTTGTTTCATTTGGATCTCTTCCTTGTTGAGATGAAGGTGCAAGGTAGAATTGGAATGAATTTCGCTTCACATAAGATCCCTTAAACCTACATGTACAGAAAGCTGTAATAACTGAAACTGTCTTGACTGATTATATTTTAGTCAAATAGAAAGAATGCATATTGTATGGCTGTTAACTCTGTTGAGGCT